>CM077673.1:158757977-160015477 GCA_039707655.1 Elymus sibiricus
GAGAACAAGAAAATAAAATGACACTCCAAGCAAAACTCATATTATGTGACGAATAAAAATATAGCTCTAAGTAAGATATACCGATAATGTTGAAGACGAAAGAGGGGATGCCTTCCGGGGCATCCCCAAGCTTAGGCGCTTGAGTATTCCTTGGATATTATCTTCGGGGTGACTTGGGCATCCCCAAGCTTAGGTTCTTGTCACTCCTTATTCTTCTCATATCGGTGTCTTACCCAAAACTTGAAAACTTCAATCACACAAAACTTAACGGAACTTTGTGAGAAGGGTTAGTGTAGTAAAGATAAATCATTCACTTAGGTACTGTCAAGACAAGATTCATAATTGTTCCCACATGATACCTACTGTATTATATCATTCCCATAATTTATACCACAAAATATAAGCTATGGAAACACTAAAACAAGCAAACTATGCATGCAAAACAGAATCTATCAAAAACAGAACCGTCTGTGAAGATCTGTAGTGTGACCATACTTCTCTGTCTCTACAAATTCTGAAAAGTTTGGAAAATCTAGGAAATTTGTATATCAATCATGTGTAAAAAATTCAGATCAAAAGCACGTTCCAGTGAATTTTCAAAATTCCTGGACTGAGAGAAAAAGTTTCTGTTTTTGCACAGAATCAAGTCAACTATCAGCCACACTATCCCAAAGGCTTTACTTGGCACTTTATTGAAAAAAGGCTATAAAACATGATTATACAGTATCTTAATCATGTGTACACACACAAACAGAAAGGAAAAGTTTTGGGTTGTCTCCCAACAAGCGCTTTTCTTTAATGCCTTTTAGCTAGGCATGATGATTTCAATGATGCTCACATAGGAATAAAGATTGAAACATGCAAAAGAGCATCATGAATCTCATGACAAGCACATTTAAGTCTAACCCACTTCCTATGCAAAGGGATTTTGTGAGAAAATAATTTTTGGGAGCAAGAATCAACTAGCATAGGAAGGCAAAACAAGCATAAGTTCAAAACTTTGAACACATAGAGAGGAAACTTGATATTATTGCAATTCCTACAAGCATATGTTTCTCCCTCATAATAATTTTCAGTAGAATCATGAAGGAATTTCACAATATAACCAGCACATAAAGCATTCTTTTCATGATCCACAAGCATAGAAAATTTGTCACTCTCCACATAAGCAAATTTCTTCTCATTCATAATAGTGGGAGTATCATATGAAGCTCGAATACTAAAAATTGTTTCCAAATTAAAAGAGTAATGTTAAGTAAAAGGATATTCAAAATTATGACAATAATTATCACTACTCTTTATATCATAAGTATCATCACAATAATCATCATAAGTAGCAACTTTGTTCTCATCATAGTCAATTGAAACCTCTTCCGAAATAGTGGAACCATTAATAAATAAAGTCGTGACCTCTCCAAATCCACTTTTATCATTATAATAAGATTCAACACCCTCCAAAATAGTGGGATAATTATTATCTAAAGTTGACACTCTTCCAATCCCACTTTCATAAATATTGCAATCATCATAAATAGGGGGTATGCTATCATCATAATAAATTTGCACATCAAACCTTGGGGGACTAAACATATCATCATTAAACATAGCATCCCCAAGCTTGGGACAAACATTAATTCAGCAAATAAATTCTCAAACATGTCATTCTCATCAAACATAGCATCTCCAAGCTTGTGGCTTTTCATATCATAAACATATTCACTCTCATCATTAATAGTATGAATAGCACCAATAGTATAGCAATTATTATCATCATCCTCCAAGTTGGTGCCATAAATATTTTCAAGATTATAAGGGGTGTCATTATTTGGGAGAGATACCTCTTTACCTTTACTTTTCCTTCTTTTCTTCTTCTTCACCACATTTTGTGTGGGTTTATTTAATTCCTCCAAGCTTCTTTTTGAAGAGGTTAGTTGAATAAAAAGCTCCTCCTCGTTACCTGATTCATCATAAGAAAAAATAGGAGGATATTGGGAAACATCTTCCCCTTCTATAGTATTCTCTTCATCTTCTATTTGTTTTCTTGTCTTTAATTAATTGGCAATATAAGGATTCTCAATTTAATTTACCACGCAATACATATAGATTTCATTTAGATCAAAATCAATCATTTTCATGAGAACCCAACTGGAACATCCTTAGTTTTATGTTTCATTTCTTCATACCCCAAAAATAGACTAAGTTCATTATGATGCTCAAGGGTAATGAGGTTATCACAATTTTTGGACACAATTCGATCATGAAATAATTCACATTGGAAATTAAAATGATCACTTTCATTGCAAAGTTCACAAGGACGGCGAGAAATATTAAGTATTTCAGTGCAAACATATAGCCGCTCTTGCAACCATTTAGTTTCTAAATACTTATGCCTCTTACAAAATCTATCTTCCCTTTTAGGCATGTCTTCACAAACTCTATGCACTCCACAAAAATTGACATGCTTATAAGAAGTCTTTTTATCATGACTAGTGCAATCATCATTGGTGCTATGGATATTCAAAGAATTCATACTAACAACATTGCAATCATGCTCATCACTCAAAGATTTAGTGCCAAACATTTTAACAACTTCTTCTTCTAACACTTGAGCACAATTTTCCTTTCCATCATTTTCACGAAAGACATTAAAAAGATGAAGCATATGAGGCAACCTCAATTCCATTTTTTTGTAGTTTTCTTTTATAGACTAAACTAGTGATAAAACAAGAAACTAAAAGATTCAATTGCAAGATCTAAAGATATACCTTCAAGCACTCACCTCCCTGGCAACGGCGCCAGAAAAGAGCTTGATGTCTACTACGCAACCTTCTTCTTGTAGACTTGTGTTGGGCCTCCAAGCGCAGAGTTTTGTAGGGCAGTAGCAAATTTCCCTCAAGTGGATGACCTAAGGTTTATCAATCCGTGGGAGGCGTAGGATAAAGATGGTCTCCCTCAAACAACCCTGCAACCAAATAACAAAGAGTCTCTTGTGTCCCCAACACACCCAATACAATGGTAAATTGTATAGGTGCACTAGTTCGGCGAAGAGATGGTGATACAAGTGTAATATGGATGGTAGATATAGGTTTTTGTAATCTGAAAATATAAAAACAGCAATGTAGCAAGTAACAAAAGTGAGCAAAAACGGTATTGCAATGCTTGAAAACAAGGCCTAGGGTTCATACTTTCACTAGTGCAAGTTCTCTCAACAATACACATGAACCAAAACCTTAATGTCACCTAGATACTCCGATGTCACCACAAGTACCCATGGGCTTGATTATACGATATGCATCACACAATTTCAGATTCATCTATTCAATCCAACACAAAGAACTTCAAAGAGTGCCCCAAAGTTTCTACCAGAGAATCAAGACGAAAACATGTGCCAACCCCAATGCATAGATTCCCAAGGTCACGGAACCCGCAAGTTGATCACCAAAACATACATCAAGTGGATCAATAGAACATCCCATTGTCACCACAGATATCCCATCGCAAGACATACATCAAGTGTTCTCAAATCCTTAAAGATTCAATCCGATAAGAAAACTTCAAAGGGAAAACTCAATTCATCACAAGAAGATAGAGAGGGGAAAACTCCATATGATTCATCTATATTAATAAAGCTCGCGGTACATCAAGATCGTGTCATCTCAAGAACACGAGAGATAGAGATCAAACACATAGCTACTGGTACATACCCTCAGCCCCGAGGGTGAACTACTCCCTCCTCATCATGCAGACCGCCGGGATGATGAAGATGGCCTCCGGTGATGGTTTCCCCCTCCGGCAGGGTGCCGGAACGGGCTCCCGATTGGTTTTTCGTGGCTCTGGAGGCTTGCGGCGGCGGAACTCCCGATCTAGGTTTGTTTCTGGGGGTTTATCTATTTATAGGAATTTTTGGCGGCAGAAACGAGTCCAGGGGGGCCACGAGGAAGTCACAAGCCAGGGGCGCACTCTGGGGGGGCGCCCCTGTGGCTTGTGATCTCCTTGGGAATCTTCTGGCCCAACTCTAATGCTTCTTGGGTCTCTTCTGGTCCATAAAAAATCACCGTAAATTTTTATTCCGTTTGGACTCCGTTTGATATTCCTTTTCTGTAAAACTCAAAAACAAGGAAAAAACAGAAACTGGCACTGGGCTCTGGGTTAATAGATTAGTCCCAAAAATAATATAAAGTTTAAGTAAAATGATTGTAAAACATCCAAGAATGATAATATAACAGCATGGAACAAGCAAAAATTATAGATACGTTGATGTGATGACCATCGCACACTCCCTCTACCTTCAATTTTAGTGCTGAACCTGAATAAATGTTATTTGGTGTTTGCGTTGAGCATGAACATGATTAGATCGTGTTTATTGCAATACGGTTGTTCATTTAAGTCAGAGAATAGTAGTTATTCTGTTTGCATGAATAATACCTTCAATGGTCATACACTCAATGTGAATGGTTTATTGAATCTCGATCGTAGTGATACACATGTTCATTGATGCAAAGTTAATTATGATAGTACCACATACTTGTGGCACTGCCGCTAAGGTCATATTGGTGTAAAGCGCGTGAAGAAACTCCATGCTGATGGAACTTTGAACTCACTTGATTACGAATCGCTTGGGACATGCGGACCATGCCTCATGGGCAAGATGACTAAGACCCCGTTTTCCGGTTTGATGGAGCGGGCAAGTGACTTATTGGAAATGATACATGTTGATGTATGCGGTCCAATGAGTGTTGAAGCGTGCGGTGGATATCGTTATTTTCTTACCTTCACTGATGATTTGAGTGGATATTGGTATATTTACTTAATGAAACACAAGTCTGAAACATTTGAAAAGTTCAAGAAATTTTAGAGTGAAGTTGAAGATCGTCGTGACAAGTAGATAAAATGTCTATGATATGATCATGGAGCTGAATATCTGAGTTACGAGTTTGGTATACAACTTAAGACAATGTGGAAACTGTTTCACAACTCATGTCGCCTGGAACACCATAGTGTAATGGTGTGTCCGTACGTCATAGCCGTGCTCTATTGGATATAGTACGTACTATAATGACTCTTACCGATTTGCCACTATCATTTTGGGGGTTATGCATTAGAGACAACTACATTCACTTTAAAACAGGGCACCATCTAAGGTCCGTTGAGATGACACCGTATGAATTATGGTTTGGCAGAAACCTAAGCTGTCATTTCTTAGAGTTTGGGAATGCGATGATTATGTGAAAAGACTTCAACCTGATAAGCTTGAACCCAAAGTGGACAAATGCGTCTTCATAGAATACCCTAAGGAAACAGTTGGGTATACCTTCTATCTCAGATCCGAGGGCAAAGTGTTTGTTGCTAAAAATGGGTCCTTTCTCGAGAAAGAGTTTCTCTCGAAAGAATTGAGTGGGAGGAAGGTAGAACTTGATGCGGTTATTGAACCGTCACTTCAGTTGGATGATAGCACAACGCAGAAAGATGTTTCTGCGGCGCCTACACCAAATGAAGAGGATGCTAATGATGATGATCATGAAACTTCAGATGGGGGGCCCGGATTCCAACAAATGGCTAGGAGCCATGAAATCCGAGATAGGATCCATGTATGAAAACCAAGTATGGACTTTGGTAGACTTGCCCGTTGAACGGTAGGCCGTTAAGTACAAATGGACCTTTAAGAAGAAGACAGACGCTGATGGTAATTTTCATCATTTATAAAGCTCGACTTGTCGCAAAGTGGTTTCCGACAAGTTCAAGGAGTTGACTACGAAGAGACTCTCTCACCTGTAGCGATGCTAAAGTCTATTGGAATTGTGTTAGCAGTTGCTGCATTTTTCGATTATGAAATCTGGCAGATGGATGTCAAAACAGAGTTTCCTTAACGGTTTCCGTGAGGAAAGGTTGTGTGTGATACAACCAGATGGTTTTGTCGATCCTAAGGATGCTCAAAAGGTATGCAAGCTCCAGCGATCCTTCTATGGACTGGAGCAAGCATCTCGGAGTTGGAATGTACGCTTTGATGAGGTGATCAAAGCTTTTGGGTTTATGCAAACTTTATAAGAAACTTGTATTTACAAGAAAGTTAGTGTGAGCACTATAGCATTTCTGATAAGTATATGTGGATGACATATTGTTGATCGAAAATGATGTAGAATTTTCTAGAAAGCATACAAGGTTGTTTGAAAAGAGTTTTTGAAAGGAAGACCTGGATAATGCTACTTAAATATTGGGCATCAAGATCTATAGACTTTAGATCAAGACGCCTGATAAGACTTTCAATGAGTACATACCTTGACAAGATTTTGAAGGAGTTCAAAATGGATCAGTCAAAGAAGGAGTTCTTGCCTGATTTGTACGTGTGAAGTTGAGTAAGATTCAAAGCTCGACCACGACAGAAGAAAGAGAAAGGAGAAGGTCGTACCCTATGCCTTAGCCATAGGCTCTATATAGTATGCCATGCTGTGTACCGCACCTGGTGTGTGCCTTGCCATGAATCTGTCATGGGGTACAAGAGTGATCCAAGAGTGGATCACTGGATAGCGGTCAAAATTATCCGTAGTAACTGGAGGACTAAGGAAAGGTTTCTCAATTATGTGGTGATAAAGAGTTCGTCGTAAAGGGTTACATCGATGCAAGCTTTGACACCGATCCGATGACTCTAAGTAGCAAACCGGATACGTATAGTGGAGCAGACATTTGGAATAGCTCCAAGTTGGGCGTAGTAGCAGCATCTACAGTATGACGTAGAGATTTGCAAAGTATACACGGATCTGAATGTTACAGACCCGTTGACAAAAACCTCTCTCACAAGCAAAACATGGTCAAACCCCGAAACTCATTGGGTGTTAATCACATGGTGATGTGAACTAGAATATTGACTCTAGTGCAAGTGGGAGACTGTTGGAAATATGCCCTAGAGGCAATAATAAATTGGTTATTATCATATTTCCTTGTTCATGATCATCGTTTATTATCCATGCTAGAATTGTATTGATCACAAACTCAAATACATGTGTGGATACATAGACAACACCATGTCCCTAGTGAGACTCTACTAGACTAGCTCGTTGATCAGAGATGGTCAAGGTTTCCTGACCATAGACATGAGTTGTCATTTGATAACGGGATCACATCATTAGGAGAATGATGTGATGGACAAGACCCAACCGTAAGCATAGCAGTTGATTGTGTCAGTTTATTGCTACTGCTTTATCCATGTCAAGTATCTGTTCCTACGACCATGATATCATGCAACTCCCGGACACCGGAGGAATGCCTTGTGTGTATCAAACGTCACAATGTAACTGTGTGACTATAAAGGTGCTCTACAGGTATCTCCGAGGGTATCTGTTGGGTTGGCATGGATCGATATTGGGATTTGTCACTCCGTATGACGGAGAGGTATCTCTGGGCCCACTCGGTAATACAACATCACAAGAAGCTTGCAAGCAATGTGGCTAAGGAGTTAGTCACGGGATCTTGTATTACGGAACGATTAAAGAGACTTGCCGGTAACGAGATTGAACTAGGTATGGAGATACCGACGATCGAATCTCGGGCAAGTAACATACCGATAAACAAAGGGAACAGCGTACGTGATTAACTGAATCCTTGACATAGAGGTTCAACCGATAAAGATCTTCGTAGAATATGTAGGAACCAATGTGGGCCTCCAGGTCCCGCTATTGGTTATTGACCGTAGAGGTGTCCCGGTTATGTCTACATAGTTCTCGAACCCGCAGGGTCTGCACACTTAACGTTCGGTGACGTTTCGGTAGTATTGATTTATGTATGTTGGAGACCAAAGGTTGTTCGGAGTCCCGGATGAGATCCCGGACGTCACGGAGAGCTTCGGAATGGTCCGGAGGTAAAGATTTATATATGGTAAGTCATATTTTGGCTACCGGAAAAGTTTCGGGTTTTGCCGGTATTGTACCGGGAAGCTTCCGGAAGGTTCCGGAGGGTTTCGGAGGTGTCCGGAAGGATCCCTCCAGCCCCTAGGGCGTGCATGGGCTGTAGGGGGGCGCCCTAGCCTTATTGGGCCAGGGGCACCAGCCCCACAAGGCCCATGCGCAAGGGGAAACCCTAAGTGGGAGGGAGTCCACTTGCCTTGGGAGGCAAGTTTCCTCCCGAGCCGCCGGCCCTCCTTGGAGGAGGGGCCAAGGGCTCTGACCAAACCCTGCCCCTTGCCTCCTATATATAGTAGAGGAGAGGGGGAGGACTGGACACAATAATCCCACGCCCCGGTGGCAGCCGTACCTCTCTCACTAGATTGTTTTCTCCTCAGATCGCATCTACGGTAGCGCTTGGCGAAGCCCTGCCGGGATTGCTCCACCACCATCTCCACCATGTCGTCGTGCTGGTTGAGATCCCATCTACTTCTCCTCCCATGCTTGCTGGATCAAGAAGGAGGAGACGTCATCGTGCCGCACGTGTGCGGAACGCGGAGGTGCCATCCGTTCGGCGCTAGATCGGATCGGATCGCGATTGGATCGTGAAGAGTACGACTACATCAACCGCGTTACATATGCTTCCGCTTAGCGATCTACAAGGGTATGTAGACACACTCCCCCTCTCATAGCTATGCATCTCCATGGATAGATCTTGCGTGTGCGTAGGAAATTTTTTGTTTCCCATGCAACGTTCCCATCACTTCTTCCCGAGGGATGCACTTTAGCTTCACGCCGTTTGGTCTTCTCTTGTACAAGGTGTCATCCACAAATTGGTACATGCTTGAGCACCAGGCTAACCTTTCCGCTTCTTCTTGTTCCTCGGGAAGGTCTCCTGTCTGGAGATACTGGACAATCTGCTGCGCCCATGTCGGAGCTCGTGGCTCGACGACGAGGACTAAAGGCATTTCTTCCGCAGCGGGATCACTAGCTTCTACGACCAAGACCCTCGGCTCTGTCAGAGACTGTGGTTCCCTGACGTGTGGGCAGTCACTCCCGGCAGCCCTCTTGGCGGCCACTGATGGCTATGCCAGAAGATGGTCGCCGAAATCGACTTTTTTTTCTGCTCCTCCGTGTCGAGGGGTTGACCGAGGGTTGCGTCAGTCGGAGGACAAAAGTGCCTGGTTCCACAGGCGACTTCCGCATACCTCTCTTTGACAGGTCATCGGCAACATCATTCTCAGCACGAGGGACGTGCTCCATTTGCAGACTGTCAAACCACTCCTCCAACGTCTGCACCTCATCAACATAAGCTTCCATCAAGGGGCTCTGATAATCCTTACAACGTGCTATTAATCCCCCCTCACTACCAGTCTTCTGATGCCAAGGTCGACTTCTATCCTTGGCTCGGCCAGCAGTCCTTCATATTCGGACGTGTTATTCGTTGATTCTTCCTAGGGAAAGTGCATCTGGATCATGTACTTGAGATGCTCTCCGGTGAGTGCTATGAGTAGCACTCCAGCACCGGCACCTTGCAGTGAGAAAGCTCCGTCAAAGTACATGACCCATTCCTGAGGCGCTTCCTTGCCGGGGAGCGCAGTCTCAGGTACTTCTTCATCCGGTGTTGGCGTCCATTCTGCTACGAACTCCGCCAAGGCTCTGCTCTGAATCGTCGCTGTGCTTTCAAAGATCAAATCAAAACTAGCCAGCTCCAATGCCCATTTGACGGTCCTGCCTGTTACCTCCGGGTTCCTCCGGATACGCGGCTTCTGAAACCTGGTGACGACGGTGATGTGGTGTGCTTGGAAATAATGGCGCAGCTTTCGGGAGGCCATAAGGAGGCCGAAAAGAATCTTCTGCATCCCTGACTATCTTGACCTAGCCCCCTGTAGGAGGGAGATAACAAAATACACTAGTCCCTGCACCATCTTCTTCCTTTGTATTTCTTGTTGGTTCTCTCCCTGCATCATGTCTCTGTCTGGTTCTGGCTTGTCCGTTGCCGGCTCGGGGGCCTCTGCCTAATCTCCCTCAGCTTCTCTCTCCGCCACCAGTGCGGCACTAACCACTTGGTTCGTTGCCGCTAGGTATAGCATCAACGGTTCCTCTGGTTTAGGCACAACTAGGACTGGCGCTGAAGAGAGGTACTTCTTCAGGTCCTGCAGTGCTGCCTCTGCTTACGGGGTCCAAGTTATTGGGCCCGCTTTCTTCAAGATCTTAAAGAACGACACGGCGCACTCTGCGGACTTGGAAATGAATCTACTGAGGGCGGCGATGCAGCCCGCAAGACGGCGTACGTCCTTGACGCGTTTCGGTGCCTCCAGTTGTTCGATTGCTTCGATCTTGGCGGGGTTGACTTCGATCCAGCACTGCGAGACGAAGAACCCGAGGATCTTACCGGAGGGGACTCCAAAGATGCATTTCTCAAGGTTGAGCTTGAGGTTGAGCTTGCGTAGGTTCGCGAAGGTTTCTTCTAGGTCTTGCACCAGCGTGTCCTTGTTCTTGGTCTTGACCACTATGTCATCAATATATGCTTCTACATTCCTGTGTAGCTGTGGACCCAGACCAATCTGGACCGCTCTTGCGAATGTGGAACCGGCGCTCTTCAACCCGAATGGCATGCGTCCGAAGCGGTACGCGCCGCAAGGGGTGATGAACGCCGTTTTCTCTTTGTCCTCCTCAGCCATGAAGATCTGGTGGTACCCAGAGTATGCGTCAAGGAAAGACAAGAGGTCGCAGCCAGCGGTCGAGTCCACTATCTGATCGATGCCCGACAATGGGAATGGTTCCTTTGGGCAGGCCTTGTTGGCGTCCGTGAAGTCGATGCAAAGCCTCCATTTCCCGTTCGCCTTATGCACAACCACACGGTTTGCCAACCAAGTTGGGTGGATCACACCTCTGATCAAACCTACTGCTTCTAACTTCTTGATCTCTTCGGCAATGAACTCTTGCCGCTCTAATGCTTGTTTTCTGACCTTCTGTTTGACGGGGCATGCATGGGGGCAAACGGCAAGGTGGTGCTCAATCACCTCCCTGGGAACACCGGGGATGTCTGATGGCTGGCAGGCAAACACATCGACATTCGCCCGCAGGAAGGTGACGAGCGCGCTTTCCTATTTGCTGTCGAGGGTGGCACTAATGGTGAAAGTGCCACCCTCACTGTCTTCCCGCGCGGCCACTCGCTTCGTCTTGGGGATGGTCACTTTGTCCTTCTTGCTCCTGGCGGCAGAGGTCTCTGGTAAGTCCTCGACGGGCGTGCTACACTCTGGCGTGCGCTTCCTGGAGGTCTTACGAGACTCGCTGGAGCTCTTATCTTTGTTATCCCCCCCGGGAGCTTTGCCGGCAGGAGCGAGTGCCTCGTCGGCAGACGCTGCCACTGCCTCCTGGAAGAGCTTGTCTACGTAGAGGACTGCGTTCTTGTTGTCAGCCTTGATGGTGATGACGCTCATCGGCCTCAAAATTTTCAATGTGTTGTAGGCATGGTGAGACGCCGCAATAAATTTTGCCAGTGCCGGTCGACCTAGGATTCCGTTGTACGGCAGCGACAGCTTCACGACATCGAAGACAATCTTCTCCATCCTAAAGTTGAGCTCGTTGTCAAATGTGACCGGCAGAGTTATCTTCCCCTTTGGTTGAGACCTTCCCGGGTTGACCCCTTGGAAAGATCCCGTCGGCTTGAGATCTGAGTCGGGGATCTGCAGGCGCTTAATCACATTCGGTGAAATCAGGTTTAGCCCGGCCCCACTATCGACCAGCATCTTAGTGACCTTGAGGTTGCGGATCGTTGGTGTAAGAGCACATTTCTCCATGTGTGGTTTTGGGTAATTGATGACAATCCCAATGGACTAATGGTTGCCTTAAGTTATATTCGAAGGATTTGTCCATAGGCACTTCTTGATGTCCATCTGTTGGTTTCAAGGAGTTTATATGGTGACCAAGGTGGTATTCAAGGTTTTATCCAAAGATTGGTCATAGAGAAGATAAGATACATGGTTGATCAAGACTAAGTCAAAAAGTGAATCAAGTTGATCAACACACAAAGCATACAAGATGTATCGAGAGGGATCAAGTGATCCCATGGTATGGTAAGCATTGTCCATTACGCTTTGTGTACTAACCCATGTTCCCTGTGAGTGTTCCTTGTGGGGTTAGGTATGTTTCCATGGGCTAGCATCAATAAGAAGATCCCATACAATCCATAGAGGATGACATCAAGTGGTGATCGTCATCAAGGTTGCGGTGTGCAATTTCAAGTGAAGCATCACGGAGAGATCATGCTTGAAGCTTGCCGTCCATTGTGGTGACAATGGATTTGTGAAGATGTGCCGAAGAGTGGCTCACCCATAGTGGAGTATGGGGGAGCAATCAACTAGTCTTCATCGAGCCAACACAATCAAGAATGGTGGTCCATCTTGAGGAAGTCAAGATCGTCATCATCTAGCTCAAGTGGACTATGCGCAAGGCTAAGGTTTGACCTTGATAGGGTTTTCTATTTTACCGGTCTCATAGTGGTAGTTGGGAGACTGGGTTATAGGATAGATAGCCGTACTATCAAGGGGGCTCTCAAGTGAGTAGCTTGATCGTATCGTTCGTTGAGAGCTCAAACCATTGAATTCTTGGCATCATCATATTTCTTGGTTCTTGGTTGGTTTTTCTCTTTGAGGTTTCTTGAGCTTATGGTCAGCTTCATGACAAGCTCAAGTTCATCGAAAATGGAGTCCATATGCATCTTCTATGATGTTTTCTATGTTGGAGTTTTTGCCGATTCTTCATTAATAGAGGTTTCACATCTCTATACCATTGGCATTTTTATACTGTTGGATAGCTCTTGTCGTCCTGAATCCAACAAGCTTGAGTTTGCTCCATTCGGAGCTCATTTGCAGAAGTTATGGTAGTTCTGGTTTTTCTGTATCCATCTGGTTGCTTGGGTTCTTTATTTCTCTTAAGCGGAAGTACCGCTCTTCCGAGCGGTAGTACCGCTCCAGTGGTACTACCACCCTTAAGTGCCGCTTAACTTTTTTAAGCGGTAGTACCGAGCGGTACTACCGCCCTGCAGTGCCGCTTATTGTTTTTAAGTGGAAGTACCTGGCGGTACTGCCGCCCTGAGGGTCAGCGGCCTCTTTCGCATCCTTTTAGCTGCCGGTCTTCTGGGATTTCTGAGCGGAAGTACCGCTCCCTCCAGAGCGGTACTACCGCTTTGTTGTTCCAGGACGAGTGTAAGCGGAAGTACCGCTCCCTTGAGCAGTACTACCGCTTGTGTGCGGGTTGTGGGGGTAACGGTTGGATTTTCCCCCTCCTATAAAAGGGGGTCTTCTTCCCCATTGCTCTCTAACTCTAGAGCTCGTGTTCTTCCCCCATTGTTGACCTTCTTCGAGCTTGCTAACTCTCAATCCCTCCAATGATTCTTGCTAGTTCTTGAGGGAAAAGAGAGAGGAGATCTAGATCCACATTTCCACCAATCACTTTCTCCTCTTTGTGAGGGGAACCCCTTGGATCTTGATCTTGGAGTTCTTCGTGTTCTTCCTCTCATTTCCTCCATAACATTTGTTGTTTTGGTGGGATTTGGGAGAGAAGGACTTGGGCACTCCGTGTGCCCTTGCCATTGCATTTGTGCATAGGTTTGAGTTCTCCACGGTGATACGTGGAAGTGAGAAGTTGAGAAGCTTATTACTCTTGGGTGTTTGAGCACCCTAGAGCTTGTTCCTCTTGGGTGCCTTGGCGCCCTAGATGGTTGGTGGTGCCTCGGAGCTCAATCATTGTGGTGTAAAGCTCCGGTCAAGCGTCGGGGTCTCCAATTAGGTTGTGGAGATTGCCCCGAGCAATTTGTAAGGGTACTGGTGAACCGCCCCCAAAGGTTGCCAAAGTGTACGGATACCGGTGACCGCCCTCAAGGGTCCCTTAGTGGAATCACGGCATCTTGCATTGTGCGAGAGCGTGAGGAGATTACGGTGGCCCTAGTGGCTTCTTGGGGAGCATTGTGCCTCCACATTGCTCCGAACGGAGATTAGCATCCGCAAGGGTGTGAACTTCGGGATACATCATCGTCTCCCCGTGCCTCGGTTATCTCTTACCCGAGCCCTTTACTTATGCACATTACTTTGTGATAGCCATATTGTTTCTTGTTATATATCTTGCTATCACTTAGTTGTTTATCTTTCTTAGCATAAGTTGTTGGTGCACATAGGTGAGCCTAGTTGTTTTAGGTTTTGTGCTTGACATATTAAACGTTAGTTCTATTCCGCATTTGTTCAAGCCTAAACCGTAATTATTTTAAAGCGCCTATTCACCCCCCCCCCTCTAGGCGACATCCACGTCCTTTCAGTTGGCGATACCAACAATGGCACACACCCGATGGCAGTGATGCGATCGGGGTGATCCTCAGCGTCAAAGATGATGGGAGTGTTGGACCACTTGAGGGGCTTTCTTGCTTCTACCTTTGGTTCCGCCGCGTTGACCTCGCGGGCCCACTGCTTGAGCTATCGGTGAGAGGAGTGCAAGGATGCACCCCGTCAATGCACATGGCGTCTACAGCCTTCTGGAACTCCGGGTCTCTGGATTCTTCTTTGACCGTGTCGCCATCATCATCGGACTTGTTTTTTCGGCCTCTAGCAGGCTTTTCCTTCTACTGCTTGACCTTGCCACAGTGGCTACCACGGCCGCCATTTCTTTTCATGCCGGAGCCAACCGCACCGTCTTGACTCTTCTCCTTGTCGCGCCTTTCGTACTCTTGCCTCTACTTCTCGGCAAGCTGCTCTACTTGGCGACAACTGTTGATGTCATGGCTCTTGGTGCGGTGGATCTTGCAGTATGGCCCGCTATTGTTCTCCCTCGCCGCGGCCTCGTCCTCTTCGGAGCACGCGGCAACGTTCTTGCCGGACCCCTCAGACTTGGCCTTCTTGGCGGAGTAGGGGTTGCCGCCCCCTTCGACAGCCATCACTGCCTTTCCCTTGTGCTCCCGGCCCTTCTTCTTGACGGCTGATGCGTCATCGTTGTCGGAGTAGACCTCTGCGCCAGCGTCCTCTCCGGGGAGTCTCCTCCCTTCTTCGGCGCGTGCGCACTTGTCATCCAGGGCATATAGCTCGGCGACGTCTCGCACCTTGTTGATGCTCATCTCTTCCCGCATCCGGCGATTGAGTATGTTCGTGTGGAACGTGGAAATCACGGCGGCGGGGTGGATGTCCGGAATGTTGTGCTGCACGCTATTGAACCTCTGGATGTAGTTGCGTAGGGTCTCACCATCCCTCCGGGGAAGCACGCGCAAGTCGCTGGGCTGCCCTGGGAGCTGGTGGCCCCATGGTATGCGCCAATGTAGTGGTTGCACAGATCCGCCCAAGACGAGATGGACCCCTCCGGCAAGTTCATCAGCCAACTCCTCATGTTGGGCTTGAGCGCCATGGGAAAGTAGTTGGCGAGTATCTTCTCGTCCCGTCCCCCGGCAGCCTGCACAATGATGATGTAGATGCCGAGGAACTCCGAGGGGCTGATCTTGCTGTCGTATTTGTCGGGTAGCTGGGGGTTGAAGGCTCTGCTGGATGGCTAGCGAACCTGCCGTAACTCACGGGTGAAAGCCGGGCATCCCACCTCGTAAGGTAGTCTACCAGGAGCCCCCGGCGTGGGTTCGTCGACGTCGGGGTCCGCGCAGCCATCAGATTGACGGCGAGTCTCGCATCGTCTCTCGATGGTCGTGCATGCATCTTCCTTGCGCCTATCCTCCAGGATTTGGTGCTGATCTTGCTCCCACCGCGGGTCTAGCAAGGCGTACAACACCTCGTCTCATACGTCGGTCCGGTGAGAAGTCTGTTGCGGAGGTGACTGGACCATATGCGCCCCGCCAGCGTCGTGCCCGGTGGCTGGGCCTCCCGGGGCCGCTCGGCATGCGTGCGACGGTCCTTGCCCCTCTGACCTGTCGCGGTTTGCAAAGCTCAACAGACTATGTATGGTTGCTCTCCAGTCCTCCATCTTCTCCGGCGCAGGCGGGAAGTTCAACAACAGTTGTGCCTGCGCTAGAGCCTCTTCTGCAGTCCTGGGCATTTAGCGGTGCGCGGCATGGGTGACACTCTTACTCCCGACAGTGTCAGGAGGAGCGTTGGCCCGTGCCGTCGTGCACCGCTGACCAACTCCAGGGGGCTGCTGTCGACCTTGGTCTTGCGCGCCCCGGGAGGGGCGCTCAGGGGTCTTGTCCGTGCGCCACCCAGGCTCGCTGCCTTGGGGACGTTGGTCATGGCCATCCTGCGAAGGGCGTGGTGGAGGCGCGGTCGTCTTCGCCGCCACTGCAGCCGCCCCTGCTTCGGCCCCAGCCCCTGACGACGCCGGTGCGTTCCGTGTCTCTATGACGGCGGGGTGTGGGTCACGGCTCGCGGAGCTCCGCGTGTTGTTGTGGCTGCGCTGACCTGCGGGGTGAGTGAGGTGGTCTCCTCCGTCGGCGTTGCCGACGACCGCCTGAGATGGCAACTTGGATGTGGTTGCAGTAGGAGTCGCCGCACCCTTAGCCTTCTTAGGGGCCATGGGCGACGATGAGGCTACTTGTGAAGGTGCGCAGAGACCGGTGAAGGTTCGTGCCAGAAACTTCCCCCTACCTGGCGCGCCAAAGATGTCGGGGGAAATGACGATCTATGGATCTGACAAGGACCCTTTGTTATCAGGTGAGTTGATTTCCAGCACAAAGAGCATCACATATTCCTGTGCACGTGGGGGTTTAGACAGGTTCGGGCCTCCGGAGCATAAAACCCTATGTCCTGTGTTCTTGTGGTTTATGGGTGCTCACAATACAAGGCGCAACAGCCCTGGCAAGAGGTGCGTTGGGAGTGTAGCTACGCGTGTAGAGTGAACAGGGTTTCGACCTTTGCAAAGGTAGCCATGGGCCTCCTTTTATAGACAAGGGGTTACCACAATGGCAAAATGGTCTTTACAGCTGGCGAAAAGTGGACTCTGCCTCCTGCCAGAGGGTCAGCAGAGGTGGTAGTGGGAAATAGCTAACTCTGACGGACGAGGACAGGCGCATTGAATGTGTCGCGAGGTGTCAAGCTGGCAACGTCTCCCGACAAGGATTTCATCTCCTTCTGTGTCGTCCGCTCAGCTACCTTCTATTCTTTTGCCATGCCATGGGACGGGTGTCATTAAAGCTGTTATAAATCCCTCCATGCTGCCACGCCCCCCCCGGCCGGTTTGATACGTCCATTTTGCATCATGATTTCCTACTGTTATTTATTATGTTTTGTTGAATAATAATGCCTTAGGGAGTGATTCTAATGCCTTTTCTCTGATAATATGCAAGGTTTACACAAAGAGGGAGAATACTGGCAGCTGGAATTCTGGACCTGAAAAAAGCACATCAGAGATACCTATTCTACACATCTCCAATGGAGCTGAAACTTTATGGAGATTATTTGTGGATTTAATAAAAAATACTGGAGCAAAGAACTACCGGAGGGGGCCACCTTGTTGGGCACAAGACACCAGGGCGCGCCAGGCCCCCATGCACGCCCTGGTGGGTTGTGCCCTCCTCGGCCCACCTCCGGTGCCCATTTTCTGGTATATAATCTCTTTTGACCTAGAAAAAAAATAAGAGGAGTACTTTCGGGATGGAGCGCCGCTGTCTCGAGGCGGAACTTGGACAGGAGCACTTTTGCCCTCCGGCGGAGCGATTCCGCTGGGGGAACTTTCCTCTCGTTGGGGGAAATCAAAGCCATCGTCATCACCAACACCCCTCTCATCTTTGGGAGGCCAATCTTCATCAACATCTTCAACAGCACCATCTCCTCTCAAACCCTAGTTCATCTCTTGTGTTCAATCTTTGTACCGGAACCTCAGATTGGTACCTATGGGTGACTAGTAGTGTTGATTACCTTGCATAGTTGATTACTATATAGTTTATTTGGTGGAAGATTATATGTTCACACCCATTATGCTATTCAATACCCCTCTGATCTTGAGCATGATTATTATTTGTGAGTAGTTAACTTTGTTCTTGAGGTCACAGGAGAAGTCATGTTGCAAGTAATCATGTGAATTTGATATGTGTTTGATATCCTCTAAAACACTAATCCTCCTAGAATTAGAGGGCCTAGAATCAATTGAGAATATCAATGTAGATTTTGACATCCCGATTTTAACTCGTTCCTGCCCCGGGATTTTACTGTTTTATGGGCCCCGGGTGTAAGTAGCCTAGCCTTGTGGGTTTCTTAGTGCTTTCCCCTGGTAAAAGCGGCGCGGCGGCTGGGGATTTTCTCGCTCGCCGCGTGTCCATCTCCATGGTCGGTTGCTGGTGCAGGAAGGAGGGGGAGGGGGGAGGGGGCGAGGCAACTTGTGGCATGGTGGGTGGCCTTTGTGGTCTCTGTGGCTGTTTCCTCTTGTCGGCGTTCTAGGATCGGGGGTACCCAGACCTGCCTGCGTGCGGCCCAGCTCGTGGCCCACGTCGACGGCCTAGTACGGCCTTGCGACAAACCCCTCAAGACAAGACCCTCGCGAGGGCCCCAGCCTCGCGAGGGGAACGGCGCCAAGACCTCCATGGGAGCGGCCTCCCCAGGCCGCCTCCCGAGGAGCGGAGATTCCTATGCAGGTACCCGGCCTCAGGAGACTACGATGACGTGAGCCATCACGACCAAGGTTGGTGGGCGCCAGAGGGCGCAGCAGGGACAGTTTCCCCTTTCATGCTAAGGAAGCAAGGATGAATGCGGGTTCCCAAGGAACCCCCCAAAGGTTTTCAGTCCGGTGCAACAAGACCAAGATCACAGGCTCGGCAGGACGGATGTCCTCGCCGAGCCCACCTCTGCGTCACGCCAGGAGCTTTGCAAGCGAAGACCACCTTTAGTCAGGATAAGTTGTACCTCCTGTCCCCCTTTAAATTTGGCCGTTGTGGGATCCCTTCCCGCCAGTGCGACAAGGGAAGAGGACCAAGGCCCGCTATAAATAGTGACTAGCCATCACCGTAGAGGGGGATCGGATCCACCCTCACCGAAGAGCCCTCGCGAGGTCGCTCAACCACTGTTCTAGTTCATCCACAAACCTCCTCGTGAGGCCAATCCACCAAAGTAGGAGTAGGGTTTTACACCGCAAGGTGGCCCGAACATGGGTAAATCTCTCGTGTCCATTTTCTTGCGCTCTCACGCATCTTCGGCAGGGTCTGGCTGTAGAGCGACAGGCTTGAGACTTGGGATGGTTGGGATCTTCGCACACGCCCCAGAGTTCGAACCTTGTTGGGTCTGCGGAGCCCTGATTCCGACATTTGGCGCACCAGGTAGGGTCGTGTCGAGGTCTTCCTTCCAGTTCCACTTCGTCTCCGCTCCGTCGCTCCCATGGCCGACGCCCGCCGAATTGGCGCCGAGCGCCGAGCTGCCCGCATCGCCCGGACGACACCCGTGGCGCACGGCTTTCCACGCCGCTCCGCCCCTCCCGCAGCTAACGCTGCCGCCAACCTGACTGCTCACGGGCAGCAAGACCTGTTACTGCTGCACACCGTGCGGCACGACGGCCGCGCTGCTACTCTGGCCCTCGCTCACGCCGCGGCGTCATCATCCCGCGTTCGCCGCAGGCCTGTGAATGCGTAGACTGCGTTGCTCGTGGTGTGAGAGCTGCTGCGTTACCGCCCCAGCAACAATCGCTACGACGATTGGCTAATACGCGTCGCCGAACCTGTCAACGCCGCCGGCGAGGCCCTGGAATTCCCCTCTGCGGCGGGCTCAGGGGTTTCCGCCGGGAGAGCTCCTGACCTGACGGGAGTGCCAAGGGAAGTGCTTGGGCACCGCTTGGAGGCGTGTTTCGATGCGCGCCCTCATGAGCAAGGGGCGCGGCGCGAGGCGCCAGGCTCGAGAGGGTTCATTACCAACACAGTCTAGGAGCTTCGCGAGCCGTGGGCAATGCGCAGCGGGCTGCACGTCTACATCGACACCCCGTGGAGCGACCACGTCCCCGCGGGCAGCCTCCGCTAGGCCTGGCGAGAGCAGCCTCGCGAGGAGAGCTGGCGTGGTCGGCCTTGTGAGGTTGCCTGGCGCGAGCAACCTCGCAAGGCACGTTATCAGGCCAGACACCATCGCAAGCAGGTGCACGTGTCCTCGGGCCGGGCGCTGCCTGCCTGGAGACGGATGTTGGAACACATGCCCATGTCTCGGGGCCGGGCACTGCCTGCCTGGAGACGGAGGGTGGAACACATGTCCATGTCTCCGGGCCGGGCTCTGCCTGCCTGGAGACGGAGGGTGGAACACACACACATGTCTCCGGGCCGGGCGCTGCCTGCCTGGAGACGGAGGGTGGAACACACGCCCATGTTTCCGGGCTGGGCGTTGCCTGCCTGGGGACAGAAGCTGGAGCACTCGTCCACGTCTCCAGGCCAGGGGCTGCCTGCTTGGAGCCGAAGGGACGAGTGCCCGAGCGAGACACCCGGACACCCCGGCAAGGCGAGCCGGGGTGATGCGCCGGGGGTTGGCCTCGCGCATGATGCGAGGGTCCGGCACCGAGCCCCGTCTGCACCGCAAGGGGTCGTGGCGCTACCACGGCAGTGGCGGCCGCCCCCGGGCCCTCGGGAGTCGGGGACCTCGTCCCAGGGCAGGACATCCCCGGAAAGGGCGCCCGTGGGACCCGCAACGCGGGAGGATCCGTTCTGGGCCTAACGCGCCCCGAGGCCCGGTACCGCATGCCTGCGGACAAGGGATGGGGTCCGCATCCCGGAGGCATGGAGCACCCTGTGCCTCCCCAGGCTCTACCCGTGACACTCTCATGTAATAATGAGTGGGCTGTATACGCCCAGGGTCCCCTGAGGACGCGGAGGGGCCCCCACCCACGCCCAAGTGGATGCCCCATGCTCCGCGCAGGCGGATGACACGGTCCCCCAATGACTATGCCCACGCCTAGTGGAAGCCCCATGCTCCGCGCTGGTGGGAAGACTAGTTTAGGTGCCGGACGCGTCCGTTCTTTGCTCTCTTGTGTAACCTAATTTGCCATTCTTTGGAATAAAGTTTGAAGTTTTCGCATCTTTATTCGAATAGAGGGGTGGGGGATTTTTCTCCTTGGGGTGTTTCTTGTGTTGAGTCTCGTTTCTCCTTGCCAGCTCTCTCTCTCTCTCGCGCTCGCCCCGCGAGCCGGGGTTGGGCACGTTGTGCACATTAAGACAGCCCCAGCGGCGTTGAGGGCCTCCCCTAAGGGCCCGGGTCACAACAGCAACAGGCCTGCCCGCGTGCATGCCTCGCCAAGGCTTTGGCGTCCGAGTCCTCGCGCGACGCACTCAAGCGAGCCAGCAGGCACGCGTAGCCCGAAGCCCCCATCGAAACATCCGCCTCCCAACCTTGGCCGGGCATCATGATTCGGTATAATGGTAATGACCCACCCTTCCTCAGGGGTCGTGACCCACGACAAGCAAAGGAAAGGCGACGCAAGGAAGTACAACGTTACTTGATATATCATAAAGAAGTTTTCTTCCAAAATTCTCTCGCTTCCCCGTGGGGTCGTATTTAAGATCTTGACAGGGAAAACAGGAAAAAGACGACCTAGGGGATGCGCCGGCCCCATCACCGCTATCGCTGCCACCATTGTCAGACTCACGCCCCTCGATCAAAGGCTGGTCTTCGTCACCCGCCGGGGAAAACTCCGTGATCAGGTCATCCATGTGATCCTCCACCCAGTCCCTGAGGGCGCCTTCATCACCTCGGGCATGAGGGCTATCACAGAGTCGAAGTCGAAGTTGGGGTCGAAGTGAAAGAGGTGGCTGAAGACGCACGAGGATGCCCGCGCGAGGGGGTCACGACTCTTGTCTTCCGCGAGTTGGCGGGCCTTTTCTGCCCCCCCCCCCCTTCAGGCCGCCTCCCCAGGAGCAGAGATTCCTATGCAGGTACCCGGCCTCAGGAGGCTGCGATGACGTGAGCCATGACGACCAAGGCAGGCGGGCGCCAGCGGGCGCAGCAGGGACAGTTTCCACTTTCGTGCTAAGGAAGCAAGGACGAACGCGGGTTCCCAAGGAACCCCCCAAAGGTTTCCATTCTGGTGCAACAAGACCAAGACCACGGGCTCCGCAGGACGAATGTCATCGCCGAGCCCACCTCTGCGTCACGCCAGGAGCTTTGCAGGCGAAGACCACCTTTAGTCACGATAAGTTGTACTCTTGTCCCCTTTTAAATTTGGCTGTTGTGGGATCCCTTTCCGCCAGTGCAATAAGGGAAGAGGACCAAGGCCCGCTATAAATAGTGACTAGCCATCACTATAGAGGGGGATAGGATCCACCCTCACCGAAGAGCCCTCGCGAGGTCGCTCAACCACTATACTAGTTCATCCACAAACCTCCTCGTGAGGCCAATCCACCAAAGCAGGAGTAGGGTTTTACACCGCAAGGTGGCCCGAACCTGGGTAAATCTCTCATGTCCATCTTGCGCTCTCTTGCATCTTCGGCAGGGTCTGGATGTAGAGCGACATGCTTGAGACTTGGGCTGGTTGGGATCTTCGCACACGCCCCAGAGGTCAAACCTTCTCGGGTCTGCGGAGCCCTGATTCTGACACCTCTTGCCCGCGCAGCAGTACCGCCGTTCTGCCTATTTCCTCTTCCCGTTCTTGTTGCTGCTGAAGTTGGTCCGTTGCAATTGGATTCGGTTTTGATTGGTGTTTGTGCGGCTGTGTCGGCGGTGGTGTGGGAATCGGTTCGACGACGGGGCTGCTGCGGGGGTTTCATTCGAGCTGTGCGGTCTCCGAAGGGGATTGAAGCTGCGCGGGCGGTGGCCCTGCTACATCTGCCACCTTGTATAAACCGCTGGGAGCGATTTCAGTCGATCAATTTGGTTACTGTTTGATTTTGACCAGGTCTTCCGCCGTCGGTGAGCTGGTATCGATCCAGTCGTGTTTTTTGTTTTTAGGCCCACTGGTCAATCGGTTTTCATCAGCCCGAATCGCATCGGACTAGCTCCACGGGTGTCATGGTTTTGTCACGGCAAGATGTCCTCGTGAGAGAACTTAGGTGTGAGGCGATCGCAACTAGGTGGCGGCTGGAGAGGGGTTGATCGGAATCGAGAGACGCGAGTTTACCCAGGTTTGGCCCCTCCGAGGGAGGTAAAAGCCTACATCCTGCTTTGGGTGTATCGATGATGATGATGATCTCGATTACAAGGGTGCGGAATCGCTACCTCTAGCCTCGAGGGTTTCTAATCTGTCTATCTCTAATGACTTGAACTTGTCCCTCTTGGGGCGCCTTACCCCTCCTTATATAGGTTGAAGGGGTAGGTTTTACATGTATAGTCCTACTGGGAGTAGGACTAGGACTAGTCTCTCTTGAATCCTAATCCGGGTCTTGTATCTCTTGTGAGGGAATTCTTCCTCTTCTTGGGCCTTCTCTATGAGCCAGCACACCATAACATGAGTCGGCCCTCCCATGAGCCACCTTCTGGGCCGTTGGGTCTTGTCGTTTGTCTGACGCGCCTGCCGGGTCACCAGTGAGTCGCCAAGTCTCGGCTGGGTTATACCGCGAGCTAATATCCTCGTCATTAGCCCCCAGGTTAGCTTGAATTTATTCATGGTAAGCTCCTGAAATAAGAATAACAAATATGTTAAGGGACCAGCTTGCTCCACTGTCTGAATTAATTTAATGAAGTGGCTCCTTGAAAATCTGGGTTTCTTCTTCATATTAACGAGCCGTCTTCACAATCATTTTGCAGGGTACGTGACCTTTGCAATAATATATTGGGAATAAAACATCCATATGTCGTTGAGTCAGCCTCCAATACTTTGGCTTGATGAAAATCTTCGGAATAAGAAATCCACATGATGTTGAGCCGACTTTCCATTGCTTCGATTAGGAATTAAAATTCGTCCATTGTTAAACCACTTTCAATTTGTGAAGCCGGGTTGCTTATATAGACTCTGCCGGGTTATGATCTTTTGATAATGCCGGGTCATGATTGTTGGTGACGCCAGGTCGAACAACTAGAATCCAATTGACTTGATAAAATTATTGGGAATAAAGAAATCCGTTGTGATGTTGAGCCGGTCTTTCAATGCTTCAGCTCCATGAAGAAATGAGACCCGTCTCGCTCACAATTGACATCTTGAAAGTGTTCTTCTATTTTTATATCCATATTACCTGTAGCCCCCAAGCTCCGAGTTTATCCATGATGACTTGGTGCTTTTCAATAATATCTTCGATTGTGTAGCCCCCAAATGCCGGGTTGTCTTGCCTGCAGCAGCCTGGGACTTGCAATTGTCTTGATACTTTATAAAACTTCAGCCAGTGTAGCCCCCAAGGCCCGGCTCATTAGTATGTGAGGGGCCGGGTCTTCAATTTAGACCTTATAATCTGTTTTAAACAGCTGAATACTGCAGCCCCCAAGTGTCGGGTCGCATGCCTGTAGCGACTTGGGACTGTAGAAAATTTGATCTGAGTAATGTAGCCCCAAGTGCCGGGTCGTATGCCTACAGCGACTTGGGACTGTGTGAGAATAATATAACTCATCATAATTTGTTGAATGACTCCTTGACAGTGGTTGTAACCCGGTATTTTGTCGAATATCCTAGAATAATGCCTTTGCCCTTGAAATGAAAATCCCTGCTCGTGGTTGCGGTGCAACCCGGCAAATATATGTTTGAGAAATCCATAAGTGTTGTAGTTTACTACAGAGCACAAGTTGAAAAAATCCAAGAGCCGGTCAATTAGATGACACGACATTATATGTGATAGGGCGGCTCTTCGAGAATAGTCAATTCTTCTAAGCTGGCTTGAAAAATCCCAATCATTTAATACTAGTTATGATAAACCATGATGAAGATCCAACCATTTTGGCTATCAAAGCTCTATTTGTTCCTGCAGAGGTTACGATGTAACCCGCTTTGATGACCGGCTTGATATGCATGTATGATACATGATGCAATGCAGGATGATGTATGTATATGATAAAAACAACTAACAAAGAATATATACATGTATATCTCAAATATTTGTAAGTCGGCCTTGAAGGCACAACCAAAAGAGATCAACTCTTGTTCTTATTTTGAAAAAAAAACTCAAGGTTTTTGCTTCCAAGAAGCTTGGCATGAATGCCTTTAATCCCGTAAGCCGGCTCTCACGTGACATAAATCCATCGTTTTAACCTTAACTAGTTCAGGGTCTTAAAAAAGATTGACTGTTAAGAGTACGAACGGGCCACATAGCGGAGAGACTACAGCGGATAGGTGAGTTTATCCTAGCTCTCTGTAAGCCGGCTCTCTCGTGACATAAACCGCCGTTTTAACCTTGACAAGTTCAGGGTCTTATTGAAAGATTGATTGTCAAGAGTACGGCGGGTCACTTGGCGGAGTAGCAAATTGCAAACAGGCAGGTTTAACCCATATATGGCATGGAAGCCGGTCAAGAGGGTATGAAAGCTAAACTCATTGAGTTGGAAGCCCCCAAATGACCTATGATCATGGAAAAGCTCGGCCATAGGATATACAGGAGACAATGCTACTACTGCAAAACATCTGGGGTCCAGATGAGCCGGCTTTATTCCATTGATCATAATATGATGATCCAATAAATTAGGGCACCCATGTTTGAACTGTCGCATCATGGCGGCTCGTCCTCTTGGGCGACTTTAAATCTTTCGCCAATAAGGTAGGGCACCCATGTTTGAACGGTCGCATCATGGTGGCTCGTCCTCTTGGGCGACTTTAAATTTTTTCTGCTAATAAGGCAGCAACCCCCAGGACCGGGTTATCTTCTCTGTAATGACCCAGGGTCCCAGAATATTTGAGCCCGGTTGACTCTGCCAAGTCATATATGTATATCCCCCGAGTCTTAAGTTGAATCGAGGAGGCGGCTTAAGAGTCTTCGTCCTTGGCTATGGCATAAGGTTGGTGACTAAACGATGGATTTTATCCAAACTGGAGACGATGTAGTGAGCTGATGATCTTCGTGATACTCATCATATGTCTTTGGCAAATGTTGTGGCCAAATTGAGTTTATATGCTTCTTGACCCATGCTTTGTTATTGTCGGGTAGTCCGGCTCTCCTTGATCCTCCAGGGCCATTTTTCTTTGCCGCTGAGTTTTGAATTGCCGGCTTGATAATGGCCGGCTCAAATTGTAGCTTCTCCAGGGATGTTTCCTCCATGTCTGATTCTTATTCCTCTGATATACTGAAGCAGATCGGACCGCGGGGATAACAGGCCAAAGCACCTACCCATTGGGCAACCTGGTGTGAGTTGAGGCCGGCGCTTGTTTTGGCG
The DNA here is from genome assembly GCA_039707655.1 of Elymus sibiricus. Lineage (NCBI taxonomy): Eukaryota > Viridiplantae > Streptophyta > Magnoliopsida > Poales > Poaceae > Elymus > Elymus sibiricus. The sequence continues at coordinate 158,784,019 of CM077673.1, forward strand.
ATGCTGCGTAAGACATGATTTTGAATGTCATTTTTTTCCTTTGCTCCAACGTTGTTGGAGGAGACGGGCCGTGGGGGCGGCTTGCGTGCGTCCGTAGGATGACTCGAGTGAGCAAGCGCGACACCGGCGTGTTGATGCAGAGCGAACTGTGGGGGCGGCAGATCGCGTGCATCCGTTGGGCGGATCGTACAGTGGGTGCAGCCCCAGCGTCTTTATGTAGACTAGACCGCGGCAACGGCATCTTGAGTGCATCCGTATGGCAGCTCGTACGGCAGGCACGGCGCCGGCGTATCTGTCGAGCAGTGCGGTTTGGTCGGATGCTGGCACATGATAATTTTGGCACGAGCTCCGTATTGATGATATAACACCACTTTTGATAATAAACAATTGTCCTGCATATTAAAATATACTGGCCAGAGTAATTGTTCTTTGAAGAAACTAATTTGTGCTAAGAAAAACAGCCTGGAGGGATATTACCTGATTTATTTGGACGAGAAATGAACCATATGTAACTTCCATATGGATGTTCAATTGACGGGGCCTGGAGAAATGAACCGTAGTATTTTTTTGTTGATGATCAATCAATGCGAATCGTAGGGAAGCGAATTTTTCTGCGAGCGTCCACCGGACGACGCGGCGTGTTGATGTAGATGCAGGAGTTGGCCGTTAGCTCGGCGCAGACGCGGGAGTCGGCCGCGACATTTGAAGACGGCGCGGTCGTGAGAGATGGCCGCGGCGTTGTAAGCCGTTGCGGTCGCGAGAGACGGCCGCGACATTGTAAGCTGGTGCGGATGCGCGAGTCGGCCATGGCGTTGTAAGCCAGTGCGGACGCACGAGTCGGCCACGACGTTGTATGCTGGTGCAAACGGGAGAGTCGGTCGCGGGCGCTGGCCGCAGCGTTGTACAATGGCGCGGACAGGAGAGTCGACCGCGGGCGTCGGCCGCAACATTGTACGCCGGCACGGACGGGAGAGTCGGCCGCGGGCGCGTACAGATGAGTCGGCCGCGGCAGGGACGGATGAGTCGGTCGCAACATTGTACGCCGGCGCGGACGAGAGAGTCGGCCGTGACACTGTAAGCCGGCACGGACGTGCGAGTCGTCCGTAGCATTGGGAGCTAGCGCGGATGCGCGAGTCCATCAAGCAGCGCGGCACGGACGAACACCAGTGCAAAGTGATGCTGAAGCGCGCTTCGTAGCCGTGGTATAAAATGCTGCTTTTGTAATGAATAATTGTCCTGCACATAATATGTTGCAAGCGAGAGTAATTGTTCTTTAAAAAATATAATACGTGCTAATAAAATAAACTTAAATAGATAGCACCTGGCACGCTGGGTGGACGTAGCAGTCGAAAACCAAAGTGTGTTGATTAGAGCCCATGTACTAGAAATAGTACTACTCCAAAAGCAAAAAGATCTTGGAAACCGTGCCAGCACTAGTACTTTGACAGTGAGTTTCTGTACGTGACTGTAGCAGCAGGAATGATCGATCAATCTTCTCGAGAGTTGATGCGGTACGAGCAGCAGCAGAACGACTAGCGCCCGGCAGCCAAAATAAATCCCACAATACGTCAGCTTGGAGCAGTAGGATTTGTCTCGATCTCGACATAGAGGAAAATCAGTTTCCGAAATTGAACTAGACACGGACGCTGAGCCTGTCAAATCCTGTCCAGCTCGGCGGATCGCACGACGCAGCGGCGGCGAGCACGGATAGACACAACCCAAATCTCTCGAACACAGATGGATATCTTCCGTTCCGACTGCGGGTGGGCAGTTTTGGCTGACAGTGTACGCCAGAACAACCGCTAATACGTGAAATCACATGAAGATGGCATGGTGCAGAGACATGCTTTGCACTGTTCTTTAATTAAACCTTGAAATCCACGTAGTCCAAAAGATGGCATGAACTTGTTACTTATTTGCTCTCCACATGAGAACCTATCGGGGTTCGTGCTGTCATGCTCCACAATTAGTAGTCTTCTTGTGTAGAGACATGGAGCCATGGCTGCTTGTGGTTGTTATATATATTTTTTTCCTTCTTTTGCTCGCCGCCGCTGAAAAAATTCTTCCGAGTTTGGATTTGAAGTTGATGACGATTCTTTCGTGCCGACTCTTTTTTTTCATTCGGCCAATCGTGAGCTTCTCGATCCCTGAAAGCTCCATTCAAGAACAGAACACCACCGTGCGATAGACCCCGCGGTGGGCGCCAACTGTCGTGGTTTTGTCACGACAAGATGTCTTCGTGAGAGAACTTAGGTGTGAGGCCATCGCAACTAGGTGGCGGCTTGAGAGGGGTTGATCGGAATCGAGAGACGCGAGTTTACCCAGGTTCGGCCCCTCCGAGGGAGGTAAGAGCCTACGTCCTGCTTTGTGTGTATTGATGATGATGATGATCTCGATTACAAGGGTGCAGAATCGCTACCTCTAGTCTCGAGGGTTTATAATCTGTCTATCTCTAATGACTTGAACTTGTCCCTCTTGGGGCGCCGTACCCCTCCTTATACAGGTTGAAGGGGTAGGTTTTACCTGTATAGTCCTACTGGGAGTATGACTAGGACTAGTCTCTCTTGAATCCTAATCCGGGTCTTGTTTCTCTTGTGAGGGAATTCTTGCTCTTCTTGTGCCTTCTCTGTGAGCCAGCCCACCATAACATGAGTCGGCCCTCCCATGAGCCACCTTCTGGGCCGTTGGGTCTTGTCGTTCGTCTGACGCGCCTGCCGGGTCACCAGTGAGTCGCCAAGTCCCGGCCGGGTTATACCGCGCGGTAATATCCCCGACAACGGGCGTGTCGCCTATCTGATCGCGTTGTGCGTCCCTGCCTGCGGCACGCGTTCCTCTTTGTTCGCACCGGCTGGATGGAGGTGGTTGTTGCTGCTGTCGGCTTCGGGACGACACTCGATTCCCGTCAGCGGTTGCGCCGAGTGGCGGCTTCAGGGGCACCCGGTGGCTGGGAGCTCGGCAGCAGGCAACTGTGAGCAGGCATCATGTCTGGGTAGTCATCCGCCGGGAGGGGCATTTTCTGTGCTCTATTCGTTGGATCTCTTCTTGTTCTGTGGTGCTTCGTTCTTCACTCTCCCTTTGATTAGTCTATTCTTTTATGAGTAAAGATGGGCAAACAGTGTTAAGAGCCAGGATTGCTATGGTGTAGCCAGGCAGGGAGCAGCTATGTCGCTGTTGCGCCATCGGCCATAGATCGACATTGACAGGTGCTTCAACGGGCAGAGAGTAAGCAGACGACAACGGGGGTCTCGCTGCTGCCTTGACCTCCTCCGCCTCACGCGCTCAAACAGGTAGTCACTCCTGGCCTCATAGGACCTTGCCGTCGCTGGCCTGAAATACCCGTATGCGCAACTTGATTGTCTGAGCTGGCTTGTGTTCACACCCATATCCTTATTTTTGTTAAAGCCGGCAACCGTGATTTGTTTTGATGCTGTCATTTTATATTCCTCATGTTATAATCCCTGCTTGCCTGATTTCTTTTCCCGAATCAGTCTCCATTGTGCTCTGCTTTCCTCAGAGCTCTAAGTGATTATGATCTTCTACTGTATTTGGTTGATTGCAACCAAACTTGAGGCATGCATGGTATGTTATAGTCTAGATCGAACAATTGGTCTGAGCTGCTCTGTCTTTTGTTATGCTTGGAGATATGCTTGTGTAATTGTCAAATTATAACTGTATCACACTTGTCAAAACTGAGCTTCTCCAGGGATTAGGTCTGCTTTCTGCTATCCTTTTATATTTGTGCATTAAGCATGAGTGGAATTATTCGTTCGTCACATACCAAAAAAGTCAAATGCTTAGTGATTTGTGCATCAGCGATGAATGTTTTCATGCCTCCCGGGTTGCCATAACTTACCACAGGGCGACCATTTGTTTGCCAAACTCTTATTCTTTAACTGGTTGGCTTAGCTCCCAACAGGCGTAAAGGATACACGAATGGTAGTGTGCAACGAGGTAATCCGATTTTTTTCCGTCATGGACTCACAAACTTGTGTGCTGCCGGAATGCCATATCTGAATCAGAGCATCAGTCTCGGCAGCCTATGTGCTTGCCTAGGTGGCCATGGCATGTGGGAGAAGGAAGGATGGCTTCTGACCACCCTCAGAATTGGGCATGATGATTTTGGTGGCTTGGTTAGGAGAAGCCATGGAGTGTGTATGGAAATCATACATGCTTTTGGAGATTTTAATCACCATTTTTTATACCATCGCTTGCTCAGTCACGATGAGTATGGAGAGGGAAGAGCTCACGTTGTCTGCCATTCCACTTAAGTGTTGGGTCTCCTTGGTATGAAGTTTGAAATTGTGAACTACTACATTCTGTACGTTGAAGTGCAAGTGCTTTACAGATTTCAGTGGATAAGGTTGCTTTATTTTCTAACACTTGGAAATCGCAAAAAAATGCTAACCATGTTATAAGATATTGTCATAAGGACATTTTCGGATGGTCTATATCTGTAGGACATTAGGAGCAAGTAGTAAGTATGAGTTCACATTCTAATCACAACGACAATATTTTAGAATTTGGCCTTATTATGGTGCCCTTGTGTACCTGGATATTTCAGGTTGTTCACAAGCTTGGAATTATGATGCTTTTTGTGGTTTATTGCCTTATGCCAATAGGAATATATCATTGCAGTAATTTTTTTGGTCCATACTTGTATTATTTATCGTAAATGTAGCACATAGGACAAGGTGGCATATCTTGGGAGAATTATGGCCGCATGAGCATTTTGTTATAATGTTGTGATCAGTGGTTGATATTTGTGGCAGTACTGCAATCATGTTATCGTTGCATGTTTGCACGAGATGTCTGTAAATTCTTGAGCTTTGTTAGCATACTGTTTCAGTTAATTTGATGATTCTTCATCATTGGTTATGATAATAATTTTTTCTGATACATGCTTATCCAGGGGTTTCTTGGCGTTAGTTGTTCAAATAGTTACTTGCAACTAGCAAGTATGACCTTTGGAACCTTGCTCTGCCATGTCACAGGAGCAAAAGGAGCAAAGAAACCTTATCTGATCTACTTTGGCTATGTCCACGGGTTTCTTCAATCATTCAATTAAGTGCTGCCCCATATAAGGGTGCGAGGGAGGACCCGACGCAGCGAAGCGCGCGCCACGCTTCTAGTTTTGATGATATGTATGTTGTGATTCCCTTAGTGGTGTCATGTGAACGTCGACTACATGACACTTCACCATTCTTGGGCCTAAGGGAATGCATTGTGGAGTAGTTATTAGATGATGGGTTGCTAGAGTGACAGAAGCTTAAACCCTAGTTTATGCGCTACTTCGTAAGGGGCTGATTTTTATCCAAACGTTTAATGCTATGGTTAGATTTTATCTTAATACTTTTCTCGTAGTTGCGGATGCTTGCGAGGGGGTTAATCATAAGTGGGAGGTTTTTCAAGTAAGAACAGCACCCAAGCACCAGTCCACCCACATATCAAATTATCAAAATAGCAAACACAAATCAAACCAACATGATAAAAGCGACTAGATGAAATTCCCATGTACCCTCAAGAACACTTTGCCTATTACTAGAGACTGTTCTAGCCTGTCCTTTGCCACAAAAGGATTGGGCTACCATGCTGCACCTTATTTACCGTTACTGTTACTTGCTCGTTACCAATTATCTTGATATCAAACTATCTGTTACCGACAATTTCAGTACTTGCAGAAATTACCTTGCTGAAAACCGCTTGTCATTTCCTTCTGCTCCTCGTTGGGTTCGACACTCTTACTTATCGAAAGGACTACGATTGATCCCCTATACTTGCGGGTCATCAAGAATCTTTTCTGGCACCGTTGCCGGGGAGTGAAGTGCTCTTGGTAAGTGGAATCGATAAGGAAAAACTTATACTATGTGCTGAAATTTATTGCTACTTGCTACTATGGAAAGCAATCCTTTGAGGGGTTTGTTCGGGGTATCTTCACCTCGACCGGAACCACAATTAGTTGCCCCTCAACCTACTGCACGTACTGAAAATATTGGTTATGAAATTCCTTCGGGTATCGTAGAACAACTGCTTGCTAAACCTTATGCAGGAGATGGAACTGAACATCCTGATATGCACCTCTTATATGTGAACGAAATTTGTGGATTATTTAAGCTTGCAGGTCTACCCGGAGATGAAGCTAAGAAGAAGGTTTTCCCTTTATCTTTCAATGTAAAAGCATTGACATAGTATAGGCTATGTGATGATCTTGGATCGTGGAACTGGAATCGTTTGCAATTGGAATTCCACCAAAAGTTTTATCCCATGCATCTAGTTCATCGTGATCGGAATTATATATATAACTTTTAGCCTCGTGAAGGAGAAAGCATCGCTCTAGCTTGGGGGAGGCTTAATTCCATGTTATATTCATGCCCCAATCATGACATCCTGAGAGAAGTTATCATTCGGAATTTTTACGCTCGGCTTTCTCATAATGATTAATCCATGCTCGATACTTCTTGTGCTAGTTCTTATATGAAGAAGACTATTGAATTCAAGTGGGATCTCTTGGAAAGAATTAAACGCAACTCTGAAGATTGAGAACTCGACGAAGGTAATGAGTCGGGTATAAAGCTTGAGTTTGATTATGTTAAATCTTTTATGAATACCGATACTTTTCACAAGTTTAGCACTAAATTTTGACTTGACTCTGACATAGTAGCCTCTTTCTGTGAAGCATTTGCTACTCACGTTGATCTCCCTAAGGAGAAGTGGTTTAAATATCATCCCCTTATTAGACAAGAAATTAAAGAACTGGTCATAGCTAAATATGAAACCATCATTTACAATGTTGATCCAGTTGTGCCTACCGCTTACATTGAAAAACTAACTTTCCCTGTTAGGATAAAGGAACATGCTAAGGTATCAACTGTGGTTTGCAAGAGTAATATTAGAGAACCTAAACCCCCTGAGAAAATTAAAGTAGAACCTAGTGTTTATATGGTTAAAGATCTCTTGGTAGAAAATATTGATGGGCACGTGATCTACTTCTATGATGAAGCCGCTAGAATCGCCAAACCTGATGAAAAAGATAAACATAGACCCATAGAAGGCATGCATGTTGTCTCAGTCAAAATAGGAGATCATTGCTATCATGGTTTATGTGATTTGGGTGCTAGTGTGAGTGCTATCCCTTTTACCTTATACCAAGAAATTATGAATGAAATAGCACCTGCTGAAATAGAGGACATTGATGTTACTATTAAACTTGCTAATAGAGACACCATCACACCACTTGGGATTGTTAGAGATGTTGAAGTCTTGTGTGGGAAAGTAAAATACCCTACTGATTTTCTAGTTCTTGGATCCCCACAAGATGACTTTTGTCCCATTATCTTTGGTAGACCTTTCTTGAGCACCGTCAATGCTAAGATAGATTGTAAAAAACAAACTGTCGGTGTCAGTTTTGGTGGTGTGTCTCATGAGTTTAATTTTTCCAAGTTTAGTAGACAACCTCTTGATAGAGAGTTATCTAGTAAGGATGAAATAATTGGTCTCGGTTCTATTGCCATGCCTCCTACTGATCCATTAGAACAATATTTGCTTGACCATGAAAATGATATGCACTTGCGTGAAGGAAATGAAATAGATCAAATTTTCTTTGAACAACAACCTCTCCCGAAACACAATTTGCCTATTGAAACTATTGGAGGTCCTCCTCCACCTAAAGGTGATCCTGTGTTTGAATTAAAGCAATTGCCTGACACTTTGAAGTATGCTTATCTTGATAAGAAAAGGATATATCCTGTTATTATTAGTGCTAACCTTTCAGAACATGAAGAAGAAAGATTATTAAAAGTTCTAAGGAAGCACCAGGCTGCTATTGGATATACTCTTGATGATCTTAAGGGCATTAGTCCCACTCTATGTCATCACAAGATTAATATGGAACCTGATGCTAAACCCGTTGTTGATCACCAACGGCGATTAAATCCTAAGATGAAAGAAGTGGTAAGAACTGAAATATTAAAGCTTCTGGAAGTAGGTATAATCTATCCCATAGTTGATAGTAGATGGGTAAGTCCTGTTCATTGTGTCCCTAAGAAGGGAGGTATTACCGTTGTTCCTAATGATAAAAATGAACTCATTCCACAAAGAATTGTCACTGGCTATAGAATGGCAATTGATTTTAGAAAATTAAATAAAGCTACTAGAAAAGATCATTACCCTCTGCCTTTCATTGATCAAATGCTAGAAAGATTATCTAAGCACACACACTTTTGTTTTCTGGACGGATATTCTGGTTTCTCTCAAATACCTGTGTCACAATCTGATCAAGAGAAAACCACCTTTACTTGCACTTTTGGAACCTATGCTTATAGACGTATGCCTTTTGGTTTATGCAATGCACCTGCTACCTTTCAAAGATGTATGACTGCTATATTCTCTAACTTTTGTGAAAAGATTGTTGAGGTTTTCATGGATGATTTTTCCGTTTACGGGGCTTCTTTTGATGATTGCTTAAGCAACCTTGATCGAGTTTTGTAGAGATGTGAACAAACTAATCTTGTCTTGAATTGGGAGAAGTGCCACTTTATGGTTAATGAAGGTATTGTCTTGGGGCATAAAATATCTGAACGAGGTATTGAGGTGGATAAAGCTAAAGTTGTTGCAATTGAGAAAATTCCATGTCCTAAAGATATTAAAGGTATTCGAAGTTTCCTTGGTCATGCTGGTTTCTATAGGAGGTTCATTAAAAACTTCTCTAAAATTTCTTGGCCTCTTACTAATATTTTGCAAAAGGATATTCCTTTTGTTTTTGATGATGATTGTGTGGAAGCCTTTGAAACACTCAAGAAAGCCTTAACCTCTGCACCTATCGTTCAACCACCTGATTGGACCTTTCCTTTTGAAATTATGTGTGATGCTAGTGATTATGCTGTTGGTGCTGTTCTGGGATAAAGAGTTGATAAAAAATTGAATGTTATCCATTATGCTAGCAAAACTCTAGACAATGCTCAACAAAATTATGCTACTACTGAAAAAGAATTTTTAGCAGTTGTGTTTGCCTGTGATAAATTTAGATCCTATATTGTTGACTCCAAAGTTATTGTTCACATCGATCATGCTGCTATAAAATATCTTATGGTAAAGAAAGATGCTAAACCAAGACTTATTAGGTGGGTTCTCTTGCTTCAAGAATATGACTTACATATCGTTGATAGGAAGGGAGCTGAGAACCCCGTAGCTGATAACTTGTCTAGGCTGGAAAATATTCTTGATGACCCACTACCTATTGATGATAGTTTCCCTGACGAACATTGGTATGCTGATTATGCTAATTACATTGTCGCTAAATATATATCACCTAGCTTCACATACCAACAAAAGAAAAAATCTTCTATGATTTAAGACATTACTTTTGGGATGACCCGCATCTTTATAAAGAAGGAGTAGATGGTATTATTAGACATTGTGTACCTGAGCATGAACAGGAACAAATCCTACGGAAATGTCATTCCGAAGCTTATGGAGGACATCATGCGGGAGATAGAACTGCTCACAAGGTATTGCAATCTGGTTTTTATTGGCCTACTCTCTTCAAGGATGCCAGTAAGTTTGTCTTGTCTTGTGATGAATGCCAAAGAATTGGCAATATTGGTAAGCGCCAGGAAATGCCAATGAATTATTCACTTCTTGTTGAACCATTTGATGTTTGGGGTTTTGATTATATGGGACCTTTTCCTTCCTCTAATGGGTATACTCATATCTTGGTTGCTGTTGATTATGTTATCTAAGTGGGTAGAAGCTATTCCAACTAGTAGTGCTGATCATAACACCTCCATTAAAATACTTAAAGAAGTTATCTTCCCGAGGTTTGGAGTCCCTAGATATTTAATGACTGATGGTGGTTCACACTTTATTCATGGTGCTTTCCGTAAGATGCTTGCTAAATGTGATGTTAACCATAGAATTGCATCACCCTATCATCCTCAATCTAGTGGTCAAGTTGAACTTAGCAATAGAGAAATAAAATTAATATTACAAAAACTGTCAATAGTTCTCGAAAGAATTGGTCTAAGAAACTAGATGATGCACTTTGGGCCTATAGAACAACTTACAAAAATCCTATGGGTATGTCTCCATACAAAATGGTATATGGAAAAGCTTGTCATTTACCTCTAGAATTAGAACATAAAGCATTGTGGGAAATTAAAGAACTCAACTATGATTTCAAACTTGCCGGTGAGAAGAGCCTATTTGATATTAGCTCACTAGATGAATCGAGAACCCAAGTGTAATGCTCCAGAATATTCCCGTTTTATTCCGTGTCGTCTTGTGATTCGTTTTTTTGTCGCATTCATCATTGCATCATTCGCATCGTCTCCATAGCTTCGGCACTTTTTTGTCAGCATTTTTCAAAACTTGCATCCGTTCATATTTGTCGGTTCTCCCCGTTCTCGTCGTTGACCGTTTCGAGACGAACCACACACGCATGCGCCCGCGGCATCATTAAAATATTGTTTTTAAAAGTTCATATAAAATATTCTTTGAATGGGTTGAAAGTTGGCGTGCGGTCTTAATTTATTGTAGGTAGACCGCCTGCCAAATTTCGTCGCATTCAGAGGTCGTTCGATGCCCCGTTAAACATATAGCGGCACTATAGCCAGTCAAATCGTCGGACGTTTTTCGGTTTTAAAACTTGTTGCCGGGCTGCCCGTCTTCCCTCTCATCTCCGCCTAGCCTCTCTGCATAGTGCACTGACCTGCTCGCAACCTAGTCCGAAAACCTTCCCCGGACCCGAACCCGGCGGTCGTGACCGTTGGGTCCGGATCAACCCCGAAATACCCCAAATATTTTCCGTTTCTCCATTGGACTCCCCTAACCTAAAACCTCGACCGTCCGATCTAAATCAAAGGGTCTAAAACTGTGCAAGACACACCCCGAACCAAACCCTACCTATTTAAGTAGATGAAACCCTAGGCCTAGTTGTCCCATCCACCCATTCCCTAGCCGCCGCCGGTGTCTTCCCCTTCCTCGGGATCCACCTCCTCCCCCGCTCCAAAATACCCCCTTCCTTGATTTCAGCGCCAGCCAACCACCTCTTCCCCGCAGATCCCAAGCCACCCAACCGCTGCAGATCCTTGTTTTTTTCACTGGATCAACCGGACGTGTCCGGCGACCATAGCTCGTCCTCGCGCCCGAGCGCACCTTCGAGCTCCAGCAGTATCCATGGTTGCCGAGCCCGGAGCAGCAGCAAGCCGCCGACCATTTGAGGCCTCCCCATGATCGGATCCGCGACCGCCGCCACGAGCCAGTACCCGCAGCACCGAACTCCTCGTCCCGAGCGTCTTCGAGCGCCTCCTCGCGCTCCACTCGTTGGCGACGCCCTGCAACGCTAGGACCCCGTGCCCCTCCGGTGACCTTGCCCGTCAGCGACCTCAACCAGGCCAGCGTTGTCCCTCGTGCCCTACTCTCCCTCCTCCCATAGCTCTGTCTCATGCTCTAAGCTCTCTCTCGCGTCCTCTGTGTAGGGAGCAGTCGCTGCCATGGAGGAAGTTTGAGCCGCGCCCCTGATCGCCTTGGCCACGATCCGGAGCTCCGTCTCCAGATGTGTCGCCTGCGGGTCCCACAGCAACTGATCCGCCCGTTTCGCTTCGCCTGACCTCGTCTCGATCCCGAAAGCCGCTGCCATCTCCATCGAACCTGGAGGTTCGCGCCGCCCTACTCGTCTGCTTCGAGCGAAGGAGACGACGAGCAATGACCACGTTGACCGCGCTCGTGCGGCTGCACGACCGACCCAGGCGTGCCTTGAAGGCCCAGCCAGCCTGCCCCAGCCGCTCGACCCAGCGCTTGGGCTGGCCTGTTGCTTCAGGCCCAGCCGAACCCCTCCTCCGACCGGGTCTTGAGCCCATGGTGAGCAGTCCCATCTTTGTTGTTTTTTTCTCCGATGTTGGGCTTGGCCCGTGTGTATTTGCTGCTATGTCTCGCCAGTGCACTTCTTAGTAATCCAACGCCCACTAGTTTCGGCCCAGCCGTGTTTTTTTTATGTTTTGCGAATTATCTAATTAGCCAGGGAATTACAGTTTTACAGAAAATCCCCTATTGATCATGCATTTAATATCTCACAAACCGTGCATCAGATGAAAATACTTTATATATGAAAAATGCTTAGAATTTCGTGTAGATTCACAATATGCTACTTTCATGCATGTTTAAAATGTTTAAACCTGCTGTTGGTATTAATTTTCATGAATGCCATGTTAAAATGATTTACTTAATAACTAATTAACCGTAGCTCCGCTCAAAATGATCTACATATGTAACTTGACTAGAAAAATGTGTAGAATCACATGGTCCACTATATTTTCATGTTTAATAAATATAAAATTGTGTTAGGACAGATCTGGACCAAATTCATAATTTGCACGGCCTCATTTAAGATGCATAGATAGTGTAGTTTATTTATGCTTCACCTCTTGCCATGTTATACAACATTTAAACTTGCCATGTAAATAAACGAGAGGAACTAAATGATTCAAACGTGGAGTTTCGTCAATATGCAACTCGTTGCATATTGAACTTCACTTAATGTGTAGAAGTTGATTGTTGTGTTTTCCCATGTCATGCATAACATGCATCATCCTTGTTGTGCATCATATCATGCATATGTTGTGGTGTTTATCATGTGTTGATTGTTGTTTCCGGATTGCTTCTTCTCGATAGAGTTCCAAAAGTGTTCGAAGTGTGAGGATTCGTTTGACTACGTTGGCTCGTCTTCTTCGCGGATTCGTTCTTCTTCCAAGCGGGATGTCAGGCAAGATGACCATTTCCCTGGATACCACTACTATCATTGCCATGCTAGTTGTCTCATTTCTATCGCTCTCTCGCTACCTACCACTTGTTGTCTAGCCTCCCAAATTGCCATGAAAAGCCTCTATCCCCTCCCCATCCCAGCAAACCATTGTTTTGGCTATGTTAGCGCTTGCTCAGCCCTTCTTATAGCGTTGCTAGTTGCAGGTGCAATTGTTTCCATGTGCCAACATGGATATCCTTTTTGTTATATCACAATATTATTGCTGTCTAATTTAATGCACATATATACTTGGTAAAAGGTGGAAGGCTTGGCCTTTTGCTTGGTGTTTTGTTCCACTTTTGCGGCCCTAGTTACTTGTGTACCGGTGTTATGTTCCATATTGAGCGCTCCTAACATTCTCGGGGTTGTTATGGAGACCCCCTTGATTTTCGTTTTAGGATAAAACTTGTCTGGCAAGGCCCAACTTTGGTACTACATTTGCCCAACATAATAATTCTGATAATTAATTTGACGCATAGGGAGTTAGCGCTACCCGAGGTTCATTATTCAACATAATACAGGGAGCCAGTGCTGATGGTGCTGGTCCAAAACAGAGCACTGTGCGGGGCCACCTCGGGGCAACTCGGGGGATTTCTATCAGGCCACCGTACGCGTAGCTTATCCGCCGTGACCTGAGAACAAGATACGCAGCTCCTATTGGGATTGTCGGCACGTCGATCGGCCTTGCTGGATTTTTTTTACCTTTCTCAAACGTCTTGTGCGCGGGATTTCGAGGACACTTCGGGCTATCTCAAGGTTGAGATTTTCCAACAGAATCTCCAAGGAGATCATGGGTTTCGTGGTCGAGGTTATTCCCGCGGCGTGCGGTTAGTTTGTGATGGATGTGTTGGAGCACCCCTGCAGGGTTAAATCTTTCTGGAAGCCGTGCCCGCGGTTATGTGGCAACTTGGAAACTTTGTTTAACACCCGGTCATAGCAAACTTAAAGTAAACTCTAATAAAATACACCAACCGTGTGCGTAACCGTGACCGTCTCTTTCGTGAGGCCTGCTCCGAAAGAGAACACGATGGGGTTATGTTTGTCTCGTAAGTAGGTGTTCAAGATCACTTAGTGATCATTATTAGTCCACGTCCGTTTTTACGACGATCATCCCCCCTTATTCTTGTACTCGTAAGTTATCCACTCAAATAAATACTTAGTGCTTGATGCAGCTTCACCACTTAACCATACCTCACCCATTAAGCTTTAATAGTCTTGATGCCCTTGGAAATGAGATTGTTGAGTCCTTGTGGCTCACAGATTATTACAACAACAGTTGCAGGTACAGGTAATGCGATGCTTTGACGTGAGCGCGATGCTTGTTTGATTTGGAGTTCTTCTTCTTCTTCGATCATAGGATGGCTTCCACGCCGGCAGCCTGGGATAGCAAGGATGGATGACATTTTATCATTTGATTTCGTCCATAGTCGGACCCTCCTCTTTTGTATGATGATTGTATATGTTGTTGTATTGATGTGATCTTGATTTAGCTTGTGGCGAGTGTACGCCAATTCCATATACTCATCTCTTCTTTACATGTACTTGTAATGATATCCATTCTTGCAAAACGATGAGATGTGCTTCTATCCCTGTCGAGGCCCTCGAGCCAAAATAAGGATAGGATCGCATCTTGGGCGTTAGAAGTTATTGAGAAGAGGAAGAGAAACAGGAAAGGCAGAGCTAAACTTAGTTGCTTATTTGATAAATGAGTGAAACCAATGAACTTTGAAGGATGCAAGAGATGAAGAATATCATGAGGCACAAGCAAGAGTTCAAAAGAAATTTGGGCAGCACTTCGGTAGAAAAGAGAGGGAAAAACTTAATAAGATGGAAAGAACTAGAAGCGAGGATACAACACTCCGGTTAAATGGGATACGCAAGGAAAGAACATGATTTTGACAAAACAAGATGATAGATTGAAGAGAGCAACATCACAATGCCTCCGGAACAAAAGAATGAAGCTAGATTATTGGAGAGAAATGAACGGAGAGGAAAATGACAACTTCTACCACAAAAGAATTTGAAAAGAACAGCCTTACAAATACAGATTGAACGGAGTTGTTGGAACATCAACAACGAAAAGAAGAAGCTTGTTGTGGGCTTATGAAAACATCTCAAAATAATGAGGTGACAACCGGCCACAAACGGAAACAATTGATTGGTTGTGAACAACAAGACATGCAAAACTTCTTACACCAAAAGGATACATAGAGAACTTGGATCATGATAATCACCATGGTAGCAACAATCCTTAGGAAACGTTTTAGGTGAAATCTAATCCAAGATAACTTTGAGAAAGAAATGATGGATTTAATTATCTCACTCTGGATAATTCTCTTCGAGACTCTGCATGAATCAAGAATGCTATAACACCATCTCAAAAGCTAATGGAGAAAGAATTGCACTTTGAAATGCAGATAAAGAATACTTGAGAAACTACCACAAGAATATTGAAGAACACTTTGAGAATGAAAGAAATCTTTGATGAACCATCATGTAGAACCTCCGTATACAAAAGAATGATCAAAAGGAATGAATGTTGAAAAGAAAAAGATTGAGGCCTTGCAAAGATTTAGATGGAACTTCGCAAAGAGATACTTGAGAAAACTTGAAACTCCGGAAAAGAAAAGATGAACCATTAGAGTTGAGAATTTATATCCTAAACAACCTCCGATGGAAGGATTGAAATCACCTCGATAAACAAGAATAAGAATTATGTTATGCTTGTCCTTCATCAAGTTAAATTGATGACAAGCAACGGATTCGGCATACCGCTTATTCCTCTTGAAAAAGATTGAAGAGAGATATTGCACACTTGAAGAAGTCTTGAACAAGCACACCGGTAAGAATTCACAAACGAATGAGGATACCAAGAATGAATGAAGATACAATAGAATGAAGAGACGATGATCCACCTAATAGAAAACTTGAACGAAGCACCGGAATAATTGAGATACGAACGAAGGGACAACAGTTGAGAAGAATTTGAGAACGAAAGCTGAAAGCTGAGACCAAAGAAATCTCCTCAAATGATGGCCTTCGGAGGATCGAGAAATGAAAACTATTCTAAAAGCTCCGGATAGATAGGGAACAAATTTCTCAAGATCGAAAACAATTCGAGAGGATAGCACAAAGCTGAGACCATGAATCTTCAAGAGACTGGACAAAGATTTAAGACACATACTTCTTCAGTCTTCAACGAAGAGAATGATGGCGAGAAACACCACCAAGAATTTTTGAGATATTCTGGAACAATGAATCAGGAAAGGTTGAGCCAATGATGAAAATAATTCAAAAACGATCTTGGAGACGGAATATGACTGATGGGATAAATTCTTACGTCACATTTGAAAGAACCTAAGGACATCTCCGAAAAAGATTAGATGAGCCAGGTAAGATCCAGGGAAAACCTGTGGGTTATGAGCCCACTAAAAGGAACATCGTTGAAACAATTGCTTAGGAAGAGAGATTGCACTGGTTCAAATTAAGAATTTGATGAGGTGAGAACCTCGAAATATTTTGAAAGGATTTGGAGAGAAACACGAATCTTCCGATATATCTTCAGCACTCCGGACAGAATGAAGAGAGATTGAATTGAATCCACCGGGGAAGAAAACCGAGACAAAGAAATGATGAACCTAGCACTTAAGGATCTTCACCGGATCACCAGAACCAATACAGAAGAAAAGATAGCGGAAGCAACACCTGAATAGAAAAGGCACTTGAATTAGAATTTAATTATTGAAGAAAAAGGGCGGGAGGGTGGGGAGAAACAAAGACAACTTATATGGATGAAAAGAATTCCGGAGAGAAATATGAGGATTGATTCGCAAATATTGGCTAGGGTTGAATTATGTTGAAGAGAAGCACCCCGGGTGGACAAGAATTAACAAGACAAATTGATTGAGGAAAAGAATTAGAAATATGATTGCATCGCTTAGGAAAGATATGGAATCACCACTTGACATCGAAGAAACTCGAATTACCATACTCCAACAAAACAAAGGGTGAGGCTTGCAAATTAAGCCGGAAACAAATATATGACAGAGATTTCGCTCGATATTTTCGTGGTAAGGCTCACACGGGCTCGATCTTATAGTAGCCATCATGTACAAGGCAGTGCACACGACATACGAAGCGTCCTCGAATCGTAGCAAGCTACAAGGATTCTTTAAGACACAATGAGAACCGCTGTAAGAAAGACCGTCAACAAGCGAACCACTAGATGTTGAACCCCAACCTCACATCATCATCTGTTGGAAGATAAACCTATATAACTACTTGAATTCCCACCTATGAACTTCCAAAATCTTTGGTTATGCAATCGGGTCCACAGATACACGGAGTAAAATCCATCACTCAACTCCTAGCAGTAATACTACTCTCCAATGTATCACATCCATCAACACACAACCAGAGGTCTCGGAAATTCATCCACCTCAGACCCTCGTAATCACAACGATACTAATCATGGCAGTACATGTGATCCCGCTCCCCAGTACTGGGTGCCGCCACACTCTTCGCACCACGAATAGTATTGAAGCAATTTCAAACATCCGCGTCCTGAGATACTAAGGAAACTGAACGATAGCGATGTGTCAAGAACCCCTTGGAGCTCAACTCCCTGAGTCCAATCCATACGTATGGGAGGCACCAAGAACAGAATTCCGGTCACATCGACATCATAGAGGTTCCAAAATACCCGCGTGATCCTAAAATTTTTGAGTGAGAAGAGGTGAAGAATTAAAACACCTACGTCAGGATTCCTAACCAGAGCATAGAAGAGGAGTAAAAAGAATCCTACTCTCCGATATATAACTAGACTCAAAATAGTTTTTACTAGACTCGACTCGGCCAAGTTCGATCAATCAAGGGGGCTCCTAGGTCGGTACAGGCTCTGATACCAACTTGTAACGCCCAAGATGTGATCATATCCTTATTTTGGCTCGAGGGCCTCGACAGGGATAGAAGCGCATCTCGTCGTTTCACAAGAATGGATATCATTACAAGTACATGTAAAGAAGAGATGATTATATGGAATTGGCTTACACTCGCCACAAGCTAAATAAGGATCACATCAATACAAGAACATATACAATCATCATACATAAGAGCAGGGTCCGACTACGCATGAAATCAAACGATAAAATGACATCCATCCTTGCTATCCCAGGCTGCCGGGCTGGAACCCATCCTATGATCGAAGAAGAAGAAGAACTCCAAATCAAACAAGCATCACGCTCACGTCAAAGCGTCCCATTACCTGTACCTGCAACTATTGTTGTAGTAATCTGTGAGCCACAGGGACTCAACAATCTCATTTCCAAGGGTATCTAGACTATTAAAGCTTAATGGGTGAGGTATGGTTAAGTGGTGAAGCTGCAGCAAGCACTAAGCATTTATTTGAGTGGCTAACTTACGAGTACAAGAATAAGGGGGGATGATCGTCGTAAAAACGGACGTGAACTAATAATGATCACTAAGTGATCCTAAACACCTACTTACGAGACAAACATAACCCCACTGTGTTCTCTTTCGGAGGAGGCCTCACGAAACAGACGGTCACGGTTACGCACACGGTTGGTGTATTTTATTAGAGTTTACTTTAAGTTTGCTATGACCGGGTGTTAAACAAAGTTTCCAAGTTGCCACATAACCGCGGGCACGGCTTCCAGAAAGATTTAACCCTGCAGTGGTGCTCCAACTCATCCATCACAAACTAACCACACGCCGCGGGAATAACCTCGACCACGAAACCCATGATCTCCTTGGAGATTCCGTTGGAAAATCTCAACCTCGAGATAGCCCGAAGTGTCCTCGAAATCCCGCGCACAAGACGTTCGAGAAAGGTAAAACAAATCCAGCAAGGCCGATCGACGTGCCGACAATCCCAATAGGAGCCGCGTATCTTGTTCTCATGTCACGGCGGATAAGCTACGCGTACGGTGGCCTGATAGAAATCCCCCGAGTTGCCCCGAGGTGGCCCCGCGCAGTGCTCTATTTTGGACCAGCACCATCAGCACTGGTCCCCTGTATTATGTTGAATAACGAACCTCAGGTAGCGCTAACTCCCTATGCGTCAAATTAATTATCAAAATTATTATGTTGTTCAAATGTAGTACCAAAGTTGGGCCTTGCCAGACAAGTTTTATCCTAAAACGAAAATCAAGAGGGTCCCCATAACAACCCCGAGCATGTTAGGAGTCCTCAATATGGAACATACCACCGGTACACAAGTAACTAGGGCGGCAAAAGTGTAACAAAACACCGAGCAAAAGGACAAGCCTTCCACCTTTTACAAGGTATATATGTGCATTAAATTAGATAGCAATAATATTGTGATATAACAAAAAGGATATCCATGTTGGCACATGGAAACAATTGCATGTGCAACTAGCAACGCTATAAGAAGGGCCGAGCAAGCGCTAACATAGCCAAAACAATGGTTTGCTGGGATGTGGAGGGGTTAGAGGCTTTTCATGGCAATTTGGGAGGCTAGACAACAAGTGGTAGGTAGCGAGAGAGCGATAGAAGCGAGACAACTAGCATGGCAATGATAGTAGTGGTATCCAGGGAAATGGTCATCTTGCCTGAGATCCTGAGGTTTGGGAGGAATGGGGTCTGGAAGCTCTAGGCTCCAGAGGGAGATGGCAATGGGGGATTTGGAAGAGCGTACAAAAAATCTAGGTGGACGTTTCCTTTTATAGGCCGCTGAAATACCAAGACTCCCCGAGATGCACCGAGCGCCTCACCACTTCTCGATACACCATGTAGTTATGCACTAATGGGATGTCCCAAATCATGAACCATATCCCCGGAAAGGCAGAACACGATCTCCATATTAATAAGGCGTGTCGATTAAAAACGAAAACTGCCTCGAACCGCGATTCGAGCTTTTTAGGGACTGGTCAACAGTAACATTCAAGCTGTGACCTTTTGACAGAAAGTTGTCAGCGAAAAACACTGTTCTTGCTTGGACGGTTGGCCTTCGAGGCTAAGTTTTATATTCGACAGTAGGGGTATATTCAGTGGCCGAACTATCATCGGTAGAATTTGAATTCAAGGCGGAACTCACCTCGCAACCGAAGACCGGGGGATCAAAAGCTGTAGGATGTGAAGACTACGACATTGGAGGTTAGTTCGGGGGCTACTGAGGGAGTTCGGGATTAATGGGTCCTCGGGCTACCGTCCTATCTCTATGGGCCGGACAGTGCGCCGCCCTATGATTGACAATGAAGGTTCAGACACCATAACCAAGACGGAATCTCTCAGGTCATGATGTGCACTCCAAGTAGAAGACGATGGGTTCGACATATTCCTTTCCTGATGTAACTGACATTGTGTAACCCTAGATACCCCTGGTGACTATATAAACCAGAGGGTTTTAGTCCGTAGGACAAGGTTAAGCTCATTACTCTTAGGGTTTAGACCACATCATACGATCTCGAGGTAGATCAACTCTCTACTCGATACCCCATATTCAATACAATCAAAGCAAGACGTATGGTTTAACCTCCATTAAGAGGGCCTGAACCTGGGTAAACATCGTCTCCATAGTCTCATGTAACCCATCGATCCAAGATCTACAGTTCGGGACACCCTACCCGAGATCTGCCGGTTTTGACACCGACAATCCCCCCTAAGAGGGATAAACTAACCTTGTGTTTTGTTGTAGAATACTTCATGTGGGTGATGTAGTAGTGGATGCTCATTGTTGATGAAGATCATCTTGAGTTGGGAGTAATCCTCGTTGTTTCTTACTCTTCTCACCTACATGGGTTAGTCCCACACAAGGAACAAATACAAGGACATCTATGGACATGGAGTGCAATGCATACATGATGATGTCCATGGGTTCATTAATTACCTTGTCCCTTGCTTACCTTTGAGGGAATGTGTGACTCCTTGAACTATTGCATGAACTTGATGTTGATTGCAAATAGTTCTTGCCAAATATGAATATGAGTGAATTTTGTTGGCGGAGTCATCCCTCAAGAACTTCTCTAGTTTTCTTCTTTGGGACCCACATCAACTTGATGGGAATCCTTGGAGTTGAAGTAGCACTTCTTGAGGTAGAGCTTGTAATATTCTTGGGAACCCACTTGACCATGGCTTGTGATTCTTCTTCAAATGAACCAATCACCTCTTGAAGCTTGTCCTTGCCCTTGAGCTTGTGGTCTTGTGGTGGAAGGTCATATTTAGCTTTTGTTCCCTTGGGAACAGTATGTTCATACTTCTCCTTTTGGGGAACAAACTTTGGCTTGGGGTATTGTCGGAAATCGGGCTCCGTAGACCCAAGAAGGTTCAAACTCTAGGGCGTGTGCAAAGATCCTTCCCAGCTCAAATCACAAGCTTGCCACCCCACAACCAAGCCTTGTTGAATGCGTGTAGCAAACAAGAAGTAGGACACAGGGATTTATCCAGGTTCGGGCCACCTTGCGGTGTAAAACCCTACTCCTGCTTTGGTGGATTAGCCTCACGAGGAGGTTTGTGGATGAACTAGTACAATGGTCAAGCGACCTCGCGGGGGCTCTTGGATGAGGGTGGATCGATCTCTCCTCTCTATGGTGGAGGCCGATGCCTATTTATAGCGGCCTTGGTCCTCTTCCCTTATTGCACAGGCAGGAAGGGATCCCACAACGGCCAAATTTGAAAGGGGACAAGAAGTACATCTTATCCTGACTAAAGGTGGTCTTCGCCTGCAAAGCTCCTGGGCGTGACGCAGAAGTGGGCTCGGTGATGACATCCGTCCTGCCGAGCTCGTGGTCTTGGTCTTGTTGCACCGGAACGGAAACTTTTGGGGGATTCCTTGGGAACCCGCTTCCGTCCGTGCCTCCTTAGCACCAAAGAGGAAACTGTCCCCTCTGCGCCCGCCTGGCCTTGGTCGTCATGGCTCACGTCATCCCAGCCTCGTGAGGCCGGGTACCTGCATAGGAATCTCCGCTCCTCGGGAGGAAACTTGGGGAGGCCCCTCCTTTCGAGGTCTTGGCGTCGTTCTCCTCTCGAGGCCGGGGCCCTCACTAGGGTCTTGTCTTGGGGGGGTCCGCTGCCAGGCCGTACCGGGCCGTCGAGGTGGGCCACACGCTGGGCCGCAGGCAGGCAGGTCTGGGTACCCCCGATCCCTGAACGCTGACAGGTATTGACCTTCTTCCCATTCAACTCCATTGGCGTTGAAGTAGCTGCTACTTCTCGAGCATGCGTTGGTTTACCCTTGAAGAGGAAAGGGTGATGCAGCAAAGTAGATAAGTATTTCCCTCAATTATTGAGAACCAAGGTATCAATCCAGTAGGAGATACAAGCAAGTCCCCAATAGATGTACCTACACAAAGAATCAAACACTTGCACCCAACGCAATAAAGGGGTTGTCAATCCCTTCACGGTTACTTGCAAGGATGAGATCTGATAGAGATAGATAGATAGGATTGCTAAAACGAAAAGTAAACTAAAAGTAAAAAGATTGCAGCAAGATATTTTTGGTATTTTTGGTTTATAGATCTGAAAATATAATATGGAAAATAGACCCAGGGGCCATAGGTTTCACAAGAGGCTTCTCTCATGATGGCAAAAAATACGATGGGTGAACAAATTACTGTCGAGCAATTGATAGAAAAGCGAATAATTATGAAGATATCCAAGGCAATGATTATGCATATAGGCATCACGTCCGTGTCAAGTAGACCGAAACGATTCTGCATCTACTACTATTACTCCACACATCGACCGACTCCTGCCTGCATCTAGAGTATTAAGTTCATGAAGAATAGAGTAACGCATTAGGTAAGATCACATGATGTAGAGGGATAAACTCAAGCAATATGATGAAAACCCCATCTTTTTATCCTCGATGGCAACAATACAATACGTGCCTCGCTACCCCTACTTTGTCACTGGGTGAGGACACCGCAAGATTGAACCCAAAACTAAGCACTTCTCCCATTGCAAGGATTACCAATCTAGTTGGCCAAACCAAACCAATAACTCGAAGAGACTTGCAAAGATATGAAACCATGCATATAAGAATTCAGAGAAGAATCAAATAATATTCATAGATAATCTGAACATAAACCCACAATTCATCGGATCTCGACAAACACACCGCAAAAGAGTATTACATCGGATAGATCTCCATGAAGATCATGAAGAACATTGGTATTAAAGAATAAAGAGAGAGAAGAAGCCATCTAGCTACTAGCTATGGACCCGAAGGTCTGTGGTGAACTACTCACGCATCATCGGAGGGGCAATGGAGTTGATGTAGATGCCCTCCGTGATCGAATCCCCCTCCGGCAGATTACCGGAAAAGGCTCCAAGATTGGATCTCACGGGAACAGAGGCTTCCGGCGGCGGAAAAGTATTTTCGTGGCTCTTTTTGGTATCCAGGGAATATTTGTGAATTTATAGACCGAAGAATAGGGTTAGGAGGGCTGCCGTGGGGCCACAAGCTAGGAGGGCGCCCCCCCCCCCTAGGGCGCGCCCTGGTGGCTTGTGATGCCACGGCAGGTCTCCTGCCTTCGTCTCCAAGTCTAGCAGGTTTCTTCTGGACCAAGAAAAATCATTCCGAAGATTTTATTCCGTTTGGACTCCGTTTAATATTCCTTATCAGCAATACTCAAAAACAAGGAAAAAACAGAAACTAGCACTAGGCTCTAGATTAATAGGTTAGTCCCAAAAATAATATAAAATAGCATATTAATGCATATAAAACATCCAAAACAGATAATATAATAGCATGGAACAATAAAAAATTATAGATACGTTGGAGACGTATCAGTAGCCAATGCCATGGTTCTTCCGGTATTCTCCATGCTTGCGTACAATTCCCTCGAATTGCTTACATCCGACAAGACTTTTGTAGACACCTTTTTCTATAATCCCTTTCAAAAGATCATTTTCTTGCTCAAGTGTAACTTGGCTAAGAGAATCATCAGTGGAATCAACATAACTACTAGAAGCAACATCATTGGATTTATCATTTTTATTGCTGCTACTAGATGAAGAACCTTTCTTTCCTTTGTTACTAGTTTTCTTTGTTTTAACTTGTGGAATGAATGTAGACAAGAGTAGTCATTTGACTAGTTAAGAGGAAGTCTTCTTTCAAAAATCGTCACTGATAGCTTTAAGAAATTCATGTTATTTCTCTAAATTGAGCTTCTCGAAGCGTAGCTTCTCATGAGTTCTTACAAGCTCTCTATGATCTTCTAGAATAGATTCATGGGCTAACTTAAGAGTGTTTGTGACACCCTGGTTTCCGCTCCTGTTTTTTTTCCTTTGCGGGATTC
Organism: Elymus sibiricus; assembly: GCA_039707655.1. Classification (NCBI taxonomy): domain Eukaryota; kingdom Viridiplantae; phylum Streptophyta; class Magnoliopsida; order Poales; family Poaceae; genus Elymus; species Elymus sibiricus. The sequence goes on from CM077673.1 coordinate 158,808,091, forward strand.
GACTCCCGTCCTTTTTCTCGGTGTTATCGGATTTCTTTCAGTCTTGGGTATATAAAGATGGCCATTCAGCCTTGCTTTCCTATCCAACCAGAGATTCTCTCCAGTCTAACCTTGCCACCCAAGATCTTTGGCTCAGGGTTTTCCTGTCGAAACCCTACCTTCTGAGTTATCGGAAGGGAAACCCTAATCCTTCCCGTTACAAAGGAACCTTAATTTCCTTTGATCTATTGCTTCCCAAACTTTTCCCAGTGATCATCCTTTATCTATAAACCCTGGATATGTAAAAATATTGCCAAGTCATTTGCAATATTTTCATTTATAATTAATTCCTTTTTCTGCCAGTTAAAGGAATTAAATCCAGGAAAATATCTATCCATCTCCAAGGTTCATGAAAACTTGTGGAGACATTCTTTGTGATCATATTGAGCTCCCATGAGAATATTGGCCATAATTAAATAAGGGAAATTGCATTTTCCTATTTAATGCCAATATTGCATTTTGGGCACTTTCTAAAGGAACTACCACTTTGGTAGCCAGGAAAAATACCAAATAATTTGTGGAGCTTCTCCTATTCATATCTTCACCATTTCCATCAATAACCCAAGTCCCATAGTTCAACTTTTGAGCACATCATCCAATTCTTGTTTCTGGACCCATTTTGAGACTATGAAGCAACTATATTTTAGACTGCTTCATAATTCTTGAAATTAATCCAGGACCTCAATCTACCTATATCATGTGAGCATGCCAAATTTACATCATTTTACTTAGCCAATTTCTCCCAATAATTCAATCTAGATTATGTCCAGAGAGAAGCTCTGTGAAGAAAGTGCCCTTTTGGTATTCTCAAATGAGCTAAAACTTTCCCAATATCTCCAAATACTCAAATCATCACTCTCCACCAAATTTGAGCCAAATCCATGTAGCTATTTTATCCTAGCAAATTCATCTTTATTTCTGTCCAGTTTGTCATGGTGTGAAGGAAATGCTAGCTAGGGTGGTTCATTTGGTTTGAAAATTTGCCAAGGGACTCATCTTAGCAAACCATTACCACACACCAAAAATCAGCTACTTTCATCTAGCTAATCTCCCTCAAATTATCTCAAACACTTTGCTGTCAGAGTCTTCTTCTGCAAGTTGCTCTCACCCAGAGTCTTCCAGTTGATCCTAGCCTCATATCTCATCCATTTGAGCAGTGGGGGAGTTATTTGACAAGATGGCACGGGGAGGAAAGATCCAGAGCTTGCAGAGTGCGTGGTGACCACGTGGATGGCCTGCCATTCAACGTGCTCTGGATCTTGGGGCCCTCGGCCACCGTCCACCCATCGAGCTCGCGCCACCGGAGCATGTCTAGTAGCTCCGTAGCATCCTCACGCCCCCTCTGGATCCCTCTTCCCCTCCTCTCCCTTCATCCTCGCGCCACGACGGTCGCCACCATGGTACTGTTGCCCCGTGATCCTCCTCTGTCGCCTTCCTCCACTGGCCCCTTCCTTCCCAAGCCATCGTGTGCATTGAATGCCGTCAGGTCGGCACCACGCGCGTCCAAGCCAACTCACCGCGAGCTCCAGTGCGTGGCTAAGAACGCCACGGCGGCCAGACCTATCCACCCGCCTCGACCGGCTATAAAAGCAGCGGCCCGAAGCCCCCCCGAGCATCCTGGAGCACCCTCTCCTTCTCCTAGACCTCTCAGAGCCCGCCCGAGCCCATCAATTCTTCCTCGGAGCCCCTCCTCTCTCGCCACGACCACCATGGCCGCCGTCGGCCTCCGTCTAAATTTAGGCAAGCCGGAGCTCCTCTCGCCCTCCTTTCTTCTCCAGAGGAGCCATAGAAGCCCGGCAGAGCTCCCCATCTCCTCGGTTCATCCCCAGTACGCCGGTATGCTCGAGGCCAGGCCTGGCCGATGGCCTCCGCCGCGGGTGCCCAATGCCGTCGCCGCCTCGGCCCTCCCCGGCATCCGCGTCCAGCCAGGACGGACGCGACGCTCCTCCCTGAGCCCGTCAGTGCCTGCAGCTCTGCCGGAGGTGGCCCGAGTCGCCGAAACTATCACCGGCACCGGCGCCCCTCCTCTGCTCCGCGTGCAGCGTCGGGGGGAAGAAGACGCAGGCGCGGGAGGAGAGACAGAGGTGGGGTGGGACCCGCGCGTCGGTGACTAGGGGCCCTCCACGTCGGATAAGTGGAGGCGCCTTCGGTGCTATTCCGTTTTCCCCGCTGGAAGACGCATTTTGCCTGAGTGCGCGACCAGCCGCACTGCTCAGGGACCCAGATGCAATTATCTCTTTTGCAGATTGGCCCCTGGCAGAAAAACCCTTATATCTTTCTGCTCGTAGCTCCGATTGAGGTGATTCCAAAGCCCACGTCTTCGTCTTGTCGAGCCCGTCATGTTGGTATTATTTTCATTATGTGTTGACATAGTGAAAATGACCATTTTTCCCATGCTCTCATCCAGCCCTCCCCGAGAGAGAACAGTTTCCGGCGATCCTTTCCGCGGACTCTCCGCATTTTTCCCGGAGTATTCTTCACCCCCCTAGGCAAGCCGACCATCTGATATATGCTCTAAAGCATTGCTCTGTGTTATTCTTGCGTGTTTAATTAATGATATGCTTGTGCTAGAAATAATTAAACTCCTGCCATTTTGATATTGTCATTTACATTACCTGCTACTGCTCATCTTATCATTGCACTAATGACTTGTCGTGATATTGTATGGAGATAGGTTGTTATGTTTTGATCATACATAGCTACTATTATCGTAAGTTATTGGGATAAACAACCAGGCTTGCTAAGTACTTGTCAAGTAAACCTAGTCGGTTGATCTTGAGTCACCTGTCCGGGCTCATTCGTGCAACCACATTTGCCGGTATGGGACGGCCTTGACTTGGTCTGATCGTGTGCTCTTTTATCGGTACCACCCCCGAGGGAAGGTTATGCGTGCACGCTACCCTGGCCCGGTAGGCGGTGATAACCTTGTGAGCCCAGTTGAGATATATGGTACCAGGTCCCCGTTTGGGACAGTTTGTTTGGCCACGACGGTGTCAGGTGTCACGAGGTGACACAGGGGCCACCCAGGGAAGGACTCCGGGCGAGGATGAATGCCGGTGGTATGGTGGAAGAGTCACAGGTTAGGCAGGTTTCGTTGGAGCGACACTGGTCCACCCGAATGGGATCACGAGGCCAGGTGCTACATGGTGTGGGTAAAGTGCGCAACCTCTGCAAAGTGAAAAATCTATTCGAATAGCCGCGTCCACGGTATTGGATAGCCCGTCCAGACCTCGCTAGGTGGTCAACCGTAACAATGATAAGAATGGAAGAACTCGACATCAGATGATGTCAGGAATAGGATATGTTGGCCATGGGATGGCTATGATAGAGTTGGTCAGATGACCGAAGAGTTGGATTGGATACTGAGATTGTTCGGAGTATGGATTACTTACTAGATATGCTTTACTTACTGTGTTTTATATCAGTAGTGATCCTGCTAGATAAACCTATTATGACATGATAATCAATATTGCTCTAATAATAAATACATGCTTGAATGACATGGATTGCTTTGCTTGGTGTATATGTTAGTTGGTTTGCTTGCGAGTACATTCAAAAGTACTCAGCGGCCTTTAACATGGCCAGGTTCACATAAGGATCCGTCATCCGTCGTCGAGGAGCCGGAGTGTTCGCGGGTTAGGAGAGTAACCCAGTCAGATCCCTGTGGATTGTTGCCGCACCAAGACCATGCTGCCTTAGATAGAGCTTTTCCGCTGCCATCACTCTTGTAATAGATCATGTAAGACTTATATATCTATTAATAGAAATGCCTGTGTTCATGATACTTGTTGTAAACGCGCATGCCAGAGTGATTTCCTGGGCTGGTATGCGTGGCGACCGTCTGGCTACAGTGGTAATCAGGCGGGGCGCCACAGTGTTTAATTCTTTAGTTCGTCGCTCTATTTCCTTCTTATCGTCATCACACTACTTATCTTGACTAGCATGATTATTATCAAGTTCATTTTGACAAATATCACTAGTTTTGTCAAATAGCAAGTCATCATCTCCAAGTAAGTCATCCTCATCACTATTGAAATCAAGATATTCGGGGTGTAATACCTTGGGGCCAAATTTGAAAGGGGAGAAGAAGTACATCTTATCCTGACTAAAGGTGGTCTTCGCCTGCAAAGCTCCTGGGTGTGACGCAGAGGTGGGCTCGGTGATGACATCCGTCGTGCCGAGCTCGGGGTCTTGGTCTTGTTGCACCGGAACGGAAACCTTTGGGGGATTCCTTAGGAACCCGCTTCCGTCCATGCCTCCTGAGCACCAAAGAGGAAACTGTCCCCTCTGCGCCCGGTGGCGCCCGCCTGGCCTTGGTCGTCATGGCTCACGTCATCCCAGCCTCGTGGGGCCGGGTACGTGCATAGGAATCTCCGCTCCTCGAGAGGCAACTTGGGGAGGCCGTTCCTCTGGAGGTCTTGGCGTCGTTCTCCTCGCGAGGCCAGGGCCCTCACTAGGGTCTTGTCTTGGGGGTCCGCTGTCAGGCCGTATCGGGCCATTGAGGTGGGCCACGCGCTGGGCCACAGGCAGGCAGGTCTGGGTACCCCTGATCCTAGAACGCCGACAGTAGCCCCCGTGCCCAACGCGTGCTCGGGCCGGCTTCGGGGCGAAGCCAAGGAAGGGAGGCCGAAGCGCCGCAGGCCCCAACCGCCTGCGGGCCAGGCTCGACGCGTGATGCATGACGGGGCGCAGGCGCCTCCACTTCCCCACGTTGCCTCGGCAACCGCCCTGACTGGCAAAGGCCGGTGTGCGTTGCGGGGCCATCATTGCCCAGAATGCGGAGAGGCGCCGGTTGGCCTTCGATCAACTATAAATGGGCGAGGGAGATAGAGCCCCCTAGCCCGTCTTCATCTTCTCGCCTCTTCACTCCAACTTGTCGCTTCCATGGCCATGCCACCAGTGAGAAGGTTCTCTGCCACCAAGAAGGGGAAGGGTCGCCTCGTGGGACCAGACTCGCCGCCACCCAGGAGGGGTCGCAGCCGTCCTCACAAGTACACCGCGACGCCGGCCGTGGTCCCCCGAGGGCACGAGCGCGCTCCCACAAGGGCCGGCGCAAGCTCCGGCGGCCGTAGGGAGGCTCCCTCCAGCGTAGGGGGCAGTGGTAGCCGTGGCGCCCACGGCCGAGGGGGGAAGCTCGTGGCGGGCGTCCGGCCGGCGCACTCGCGATCCCACATGGCCGACGCGGCCCAGGAGTTCATGCTGTGGGTGGAAAGGCCGGCAATCACCTGGCTCCAGCTCCCACGCTTCTTCACGGGGGCGCTGCCAGCTGGAGGGCCTACTGGCTTATGGCTGCAGGCTGATGGCTGCTGCAGCGGGACCTCGTGGGTGGAGGTCGAGGTTACACCCACGGGCTATGTGTTCCTGAACCGCGGGTGGCACATGTTCGCCCGTGCTCGCGGCCTACAGGGGAGGTGTACCCTCCACTTCAAGCATGATGGGGCGGCGACGCTCTTCGTCAAGATCTTTGGGGAGGACGGCAGGCGCTTGGGGTGCTGCTCGGAGGGCGATGGCGGTGATAATGAAGATCCCTCCGCCGATGACGGCCATCACGGCGGCGGCGTCCTCGGCGGTGAACTTGCCCTTGGCGACGGCTGCATCACCTCCAGCAGTAGCGACGCCTCCTCCGGGGGAAGCTCGAGCGACGACAACTACGGCGAGCCGCCAGGTCAGTGCACCTGGACCAAGGAGGGCAGCGAGCCACCGCGGCGTCATGCCCCTGCCCCGAAGGCCGTCGAGCCGCCACGCCACCGTCAAGGAGGAGGACTCCGACTGAGCGTGGGCAGCGCCGGAGCCAGGCCTCAGGAGTGGCGATCCTCGGGAGGCCGCCTTTTGTTTTTTTATTTCCTGCATTAAAAACCATGGAGAGCCCCGCAGGGGCGTGTAAGGAACTATGGCGCTTGCGCCTTTTTGTTAGCGTATTTTGCCCCGTACTCTACTATTTATATTGCTTCCAATAGAAAGTCCCTACTTGTCATAATTAGGATAACTTAGCTTGGTGTACTCATGGCAGGTTCCTCCGCCGTGAGATGCAGCTGGGGCAGTTCCTTTCTTCTGGACCAGATGGCTTCGGGGCCTCGAGAGGTGCTCACTGCTTGTGAAGCCCTTGGGGGGTTTGCGAGGAGCCAGGGCCTCCGGAGGTGCCTCCTCGAGGCACCGCATCCTGCGACAGCGCCGAAACGCGCTTACATAGGGTTAGAGTTCCTTGGTAATAAGTCAAGCCGTGATTTCCCTTTCCTTGGTCATCCTCCTCCCAGCAATCATTTTGGGTTGGAACCACCGAGCGAGGGTCGATCGTCGCTGGTATGCCAGGTCGCGATGCCCGGCAAGGCCAAGAGATGGGCGCTCGTGAGGTCAGGGGCCTGAGGCAACATGCGCCTGCTGGCTCGCTCGAGAGCGTCACGCAAGGATTAGGATGACAAAGCCTTGGCGAGGTGTACACCGTGTCCAACCCCCGCTCGCGAGGCACGCACGAGAGAGAAAACTGGCGGGTGCAAAACCTCTTAAAAACGAAACATCAACGGGAAACATTGCAAGGAGAAAAATTCCCACCCCTTTTTCGAACAAAGACGCGAGAACTTCAAGTTTCATTCCAAAAAGTGGCAAATTGGGTTACAAAAATAGAGCAAAGAACAGCCGCGTCCGGCACCTAAGCTAGTCTTCCCACCAGCGCGGAGCATGGGGCTTCCACTAGGTGTGGGAATAGTCAATGGAGGACCATGTCGTCCGCGAGCGCGGAGCATGGGGCTTCCACTTGGGCGTGGGTGGGGCCCCCTCCGTGTCCTCGGGGGACCCTGGGCGTATACAACCCACTCATTATTACATGAGAGTGTCACGGGTAGAACTTCCTCAGGTGCTGGATGTTCCAGGCATTCTGGATGGGGACCCCGTCCTGAGTCTCCAGGCGTATGGCGCCAGGCCTGGAGACGCGGGCGACCCTGAACGGGCCCTCCCACATGGGCGAGAGCTTGTGCAAGCCCAACCTTGAGAGGACCTGCCTCAGGATGAGGTCACCGACTTCGAGGGTCCTGAAGCGGACGCTACGACAGTGGTAGCGCCGCAGCGCCTGCTGGTACCTCGTTGTGCGGAGCGAGGCCTGGCGGCGTGCCTCCTCTCCGAGCACGAGATCGGTTCCCCGCAAGGCATCCTGACGCTCCTCGTCGAATGCCAAGAGCCGTGGGTAGTGATGCTTGACCTCGTCCGGAAGGACCGCCTCAGCCCCATAGACGAGGAAGAACGGGGTCTCGCCGGTGGGCTTAGTCATGGTGGTGCGGATGGACCACAACACGGACTGAAGCTCACCGAGCCAACCCCTGGCGCAGACCTCAAGCTTCTTTTTGAATCTCCTCATCTTGAGGCCCCTCAGGACCTCCGCGTTGGCGCGCTCAGCCTGGCCATTGCTCCGTGGGTGTGCCACTGAAGTGTAACATATCTGCGTTCCAAGGTTAGCACAATATGTTCTAAAGAGACTGCTTGTAAACTGTGAGCCATTGTCGGTAATGATACGGTTGGGGACACCGAAGCGGCTCATGAGGCCCTTGATGAACTTGATGGCCGAGCCGGCAGGGATGGCGCGCACGGGCTCCACCTCCGCCCACTTGGTGAACTTATTGATCGCGACGTACAGGTAGTGGTAGCCGCCGGCTGCCCGAGGGAAAGGCCCCAGTATATCCAACCCCTAGACCGCGAAAGGCTAGGAGAGCGGGATAGTTTGGAGGCTTTGTGCAGGCTGATGAATCTGCTTGGCGTGAAATTGGCAGGCCTCGCAGGACCGTACCAGCTCGGTGGCGTCACGGACTGCCGTGGGCCAGTAGAAGCCACTGCAGAACACATTCCCCACGAGGGTGCGGGACGAGGAGAGGTGCCCGCAATCACCGCCGTTGATGTCTGCCAACAGCTCGCGCCCCTGCTCCTCTGATATGCACCACAGCGAGACGTCATTGGGGTGCCGGCGGTACAGTACGCCGTCCTGCAAGGAATAAGCAGTGGGCTGGCGGACCACGCGCTCCACGTCCTCCTCCTTCTCCGGCAAGGCATCGCCGAGCAAGTACGCCTTGAACTCCTCGGTCCAGTCGCCGTCCTGAGTTTCCAGCGCCAAAAGGAGACGGGCTCCTGAGGCCGGACCATAGGCCGGGGCGCCTGAAGGCGTGGCTGGTGGAAGCTCCTCCTGAGGCGACGCCGTGCCTGCGGCCAGGGGTGCCGGCGATGGCTTGAAGAGCCTCTCCTCAAAGACGCCAGGCTCCTGAGGCTCGCGGCGTGACGCCCTCTTGGCGATGTCGTCTATTTCCTTGTTCGCGCCGCGCGGGGTGTGCTGCAGTTCCAAGCCCTGGAAACGCTTTTCAATTTTACGTACCTCTTCCAAGTACGCCTCCATGTGCTCATCCTTCGGCTTGTACTCCTTGTTGGAAAAGTTGACCAGGAGATGGGAGTCGCCCTTGATGGTGATGCGCTTGACCCCTAGGGAGGAGGCGGCCCTGAGACTAGTGATCAAGCCCCCGTATTCCGTGATGTTGTTGGAGACCTTCTCACCATGTTGGAAGCAGAGCTACACGGCGTAGTAGAGCTTGTCCTGGGTCGGGGAGATGAGCACTACTCTAGCACCCGCGCCACGCCGGGCGAAGGCTCCGTCGAAGTGCATGACCCATTCGTCGGGTGCCTCATCGCCGGGCGCGAGGGACTGGCCCTCATCCAGCCCCCTGTCAGGAGCGTCTGTCTACTCCGCCATGAAGCCAACGAGGGCTGCGCCCTTGATGACCCCGGTGGTGCTGAACTCCAGGTGGAAAGCTTGCAGCTCGATGTTCCACTCTACAACTCTTCTAGCGGCGTTGGGGCCGTGTAGCACTTCCTCCAGGGGATATGCGGAGACGACCTTGATGGAGTGGCCCTGGAAGTAGTGGCACAACTTCCTTGAGGCGACGAGGAGTGCGAGCAGGAGCTTCTGCTGCATAGGGTAGCGCGCACATGCGTCCCGCAGCACGGTGCTGACGTAGTACACCTGGTGCTCGACGAGGGACGAGGTGCTAGCGTCGCCCTGCTCCTCATGAGGCGCGAGGGACTCGGGTGCCCTGCGGGTTGGTGAAGCGACGAGGGCCTCAGGAGCACCGTCCTGAGGCGGCGAGCGTTGTGCGGCCCCGCACGGGCCGCCTTGCTTCCCGCCTGCGCCGACGCGTTCTTCTCGGACTACCACAAGCGCTACGCTGACCGAGTGGGGGTGGCCACCAAGTAGAGCACCAGGGGCTCGCGAGGACAAGGCGCCACCATGACGGGTAGTGTAACATCCCAAAATTTGGAATGTTAAATAAATGAATTGAATGAATGATTGCTTGATTGAGTGATTGAATTGAGTGATTTGAAACTTTTGAAAACATTTTTGAACTTGGAATGAGAGGGAATAAAATGACTTTCCCTTTGTTTTTGATTTCAAATACATCCAATTCAAATCAATGAGAGAAGATGACATGACTTCTTCAATACGATGTATTTGAAATTTTGGATTTTGAAAACTACTTTGAATCCATTTCATATTTGGCTCTATTTTAAAAGTTTGAATGAATTCAAACTCCCTTGCCTAAATTCAAAAAATTTGAGATGAGGAACATGACCCTCCAAACCAGAGGTATTTTTGTGATTTATTTGAACCATAAAACCCAGGGGGTTATTTGAAAAAAATATTTGCAAAAATAAATAAAACCAATTTAGGCATTTTCTGAAAATGATTTTTTTAAAGTATTTATTTTGGCCGTGGAAAAATGTTCATATTGTTGAATTTAATTTTCTGATCATTTTGATATATAAAACTTCTATATTTAGATTGGATTTGATTGCCCAAATCATATTTTATTCTTTCCTGTTTTTAATAAAAGGAAAAAAAACTGTGTTCATTAGGAAACCGACCGCGGCCCATTTGGAATAGTGTCAGGCCCAGATCTGCTTCGCCGGATCCGAATCCCTTCGGATCGGCCGCCCGATCGCCTCACCCTCCCTTTCACTCACTGACACCTAGGCCCCGCCGCCCGATCCCGAACCCCGCCGGCCATCTCCTTCCTTACATCGCCCCTCTTTCCATCTCCCCGGAGCCGCGCCGGATCCGACCGGATCTCCCTCTCCCTTGCCTAATCTTCGCTCCCGAGGCCCCCTATAAATAGAGGAGCTCCTCCTCATTCGGTTTTTTCCCAACACCCCGAGCGCCCCCTCGCCAGAGCGCCGCCACCACCTCTCGCCGGAGCTCCGCCTCCACCGAAGCCCCGGAGCTCGTGCCGCTCGTCATCATCAACCCCGAGCACCACTGACGCCACTAGTCGACGCAGGAAGGCCGCCGCGATCGCCTGGACCTATTCATCATCGCCGGGGACCGCCAGAACCCCACCCCGCACCTCGCCGGACTTCCCTCCTAGCACCACCGCACCTCCCGAGCTCGAGCTGCTCGCCTCCGACCTCTTCCGCCGTCTCCGACAACACCAATCCACGCCGGAGCTTCATAGCCGTCGCCTGGTCATCTTTTCCGTCGTCCCCGACCACCGGAGCGCCATCCCCGAGCACCACCGAAGCCGCCGTCGACGTCGCCACCTCGCCGGAGCTCCTCCTCCCCTGTAAGTCGCCGGAGCCTCCCTGAGCCCTCAGATCTAAAACGCGCGGCATAGATTAGATCGGGCATACCCCTTCGTTTAGATCCGGTTTATTAGAGAGAACCGGCCGGTTTTATTTGTTTTAAGTTAGGCCGAAGCGTTTTCTGCTAATGTGTGGCCGTTCGCTCATTTAGCGCCGCAACGCACACCTCACAACCACTCATACGCCTCCACGTGGCCTCACTATTCGCTAGGATTGATTTTTCTTTTTCTGTTTTTAGTTTTTAGACAGATTAGATCCTGATTTTGTTTTTCCTTTAACTTTTATGTTTTTAAATATTTTTGAGTGATTCTTTTTGCATTGTGTCACAAATTTATTCTAGTTTCTGTAGATATCAAGTTTGACCATATTTGAATAGTTTAAATTCAGATTCAAACAGATTTGAATTCAAACTTGTTTTGCTTATAACTTGAGTTTAAAAATATATTTTTGAGTGAATCTTTTTGCTACTGGTTAATACTAGTTAGCTTTATCATTGGGTTCAAATTGGGAATTTTTAGGATAATTTTTGTTAAGGTTTCAAGCAAAACAGATTCTGTTTTAGTTCTTTTTAGGTTTATTTCTATTTCTTTTGTTTTAAATTGTTTTAATTTATTTTATTTTATATTAGTTGACAAGTTTTACTTTGTTTTTTGTTAGTTAGCAGTAGCATTTCAACCAAGTTTATTTCTATGTTGTTTATTCTTTTTGTTTGCATGAAATCAATTCTAGTTCAGTTATAACTTGCAATTGATTTTCATTGCTAGATTGATTTCCTATTTGAAAATATTTTTATAAAGTGTTTTATAAGTTTTACTTTCTGTTAACTTAGCTGTTTTATATTTTGTTTTCTATTATGTTAGTATTTTATTGTTTTTCTTGTTGTTAAGTTTATTAGACAAACACTTATGTTGTTAGTGTGTTGTTTTTCATAGTTCTTAGTTGTTCTTCAAAAGTAATTCTTTTTGCTAGTAAAATATTTAATAAAATATTTTTGTTAGATTTTACCTTTTGTTGTCTTGTTGCTATTGAAAATAGGATTATTTCTAGGGAAAACTATTTTGGTTGTTGTGATGAAGTTTTGTTGTTTTAACTTTTGTCTTAAGTATTTTCCTTCATCACAACACTTTTGTGTTTGGTTTTTGTGTTGCCTTTTGATTGTTAGTATTGATTGCTAGTATGATTGCTTATATGAGTGCAATGTTTGATTATATAGATTTCATCGGAGAGTGACGAATAGTTCTATCAAGTTATTTTCTGAGAGCAATGTTTATCTTCATCAACAGTACAGGCAAGTTCACTTTGATCATCTTACATTACCTATGTTTTACTTGCATTAGAATCAATCTTCGCATCATACATCCAGTAGGATATTGAGCTTGAACTTGTGGTAGTATCATGAGGTAGGAGAAACCCAACACCCTGTTACCATTGCCCGGGAAGGGACGTTACTTCACAAATTGCTATGCTTTTAGTAGACGGGGTTTGGTTGTGAGATTCAGGAGTGTTGTGAGGTTAATTAATTATTTCAAGACCTACATGATGATCAAGACTTCAAGACTTCAAGGACTCAATATACCTCTGGGTGGATTGGACATGCATTTTTGGCAGCCTGATATCTATCATGGTTATGCCGGGAATCCTGGTATCTACCTGTGATCATCCCAACGGAATGCCACCCAGGCTCAAAGAGATGGATGGATACTTCAAGGCCGGAAAGCTTACGTGTGCAACCGCAAGTCAATATGGGCTCTGGCTTGGTTGACCTTAGTGGTGACTCTGGTAGGTCAGATTGCTACGAGACGTAGAAGAACGGTAGGATTGGATGGGCACTGACTTTCTATCAGAGGATCACTTTGGAAGACCATGTTTCGATCGTCTCGTTCTCAAACATCATGCAGTGCGAGGACACAACGAGAGGGATCGAATCTTGCGGGTAAAGTGTACAAACCTCTGCAGAGTGTCAAACTAATCGATTAGCCGTGTCCCCGGTTACGGACAACATGAGCACCGGAGATGATACTATCAGCCAGTCTCAACACAATTAATAATTTTTTATGATGAGTGGGTCTATTAATAATTTTGGGACATGAGAATTGGTTGGTGGAACCATCTCATTAACAACCAACTTTTGTAGTGTTTTCCGCTTGACTCCTTTGTTGTAGGGAAAATAAAACCAGCTTTTCTGCAAAAACTCAGATACAGAGCCACAAAGCCTTTGCATATAGATTAGCCTTTATCATTATCCTATGGTGATCTTGCCGGTACATTCAATGTACTGACCTACACGGCTGCAACGTCTTATGTTGCAGATACTTCTCTATGATGAGTAAGAGTACGATTCAGGGTTACGGTCTACACTCAACCTGCCGTTGGTGTTTATTGGGACTCCACTCCCGTTGACTGTTTCCGCTGAGATTTAAGAGGTATATATTGATTTTACGTTATTTACATGTGATTGCACTTTGATATATACATTGATGTACTGTGTGTGCCAGCATACTGATCCAGGGATGGCACTGACACACAGAGGCTTGACTCGTTTTGAGTCGGGACGCTACAGAGATGGTATCAGAGCACATGTTGACTGTAGGACGTGACCCTAGAAACTGGAAAGCCCTAGGAAAGGAATCTCTCTAAAACTTTATTTTCAAAAAGACCTTTTACCTCTCCTCTTTTCTAAGCTTTATCAAATATTCCCTCTCCCTAAAATACTTAGACAATACCCTTCCCTATGACCACATGAAGAATCAGCTGAGACCACTCCGAGAAGGACAAGATATCGGACAATCGTAACCAACTCTGAGTGAAAGGAGGATTACCCTACACAACAACAATTGAAGCTACACCAGTTGAAGACTTTGATGACCCGAAGAATTCAAAGACCTTGAAGCATTTCTATATGACCTTTAGAGGACCACCACCCCTGTTGTATACTCACGTTAGATGCGATGATTTGTGAGTTGTCATTGTGTGATGTTTTTTCGACAGTCACAAATAAAACCTATTTTCAAAACTATTGTTTGTATTGTGTGTATCTCCCTCTACTTCCCCAGTATCTCATCCCAAAACCCTTGGACCCAATAGATGGTGAATGAAGTTGGACTTGTATTCTCTGGACCAATGACCCAGCTGGAGGCAGAAGTATGGATTCATAACATAGAGAATAGCTTCGGGAGCAACTCAATTGCAAAGAAGTATGAGGTTCAATACGCTCTTCAGTACTTTACCCAAAGTGCTGCAACTTGGTGGAAAATGCATCACGCCATACAAGGATTTAATAGAGCAAAAATTTGGGAAGAATTCAAGAAGACTCTGTTAAGATCCCGTCTCATTTAGAAGCACCGTGATAACACGATGAAGAAGCCTTGTGCATGCAAGATCTGTGGAGAAATAGGACACACCCAGGAAGAACACAAGGATGGATGCCCTCATTGTGAAGAAAATCACCCAGCCGAGGAATGCCCAACTAGTCACATGACTTGTTTCTTGTGTGAAGGAACCACCCACTACCCGGCTTAGTGCCACATTTACCCCAAGGTACAACAATTTGTCAAGCAGCAGAAGGAAGCAATGAAAGAAGTCCTCAGGAAAAAGTTAGAAGAACCCATGACGATGGAAGATACACCAGACCCAATCGTAGATACCAAGTCATGTTATTCATGTGGAGAAGAAGGACATATTTCCCTGAATTGTCCGAACGAGTATCTGGGAGATTTCCCGACAGCAGAAGTGCAATATGATCCTCAGGAGATAGAAGGAATGATCAACCTGGAAAAGAAGAAAGGCCAAGTAAGCGGAGGCATCAGATGTTTGCATTGTAGCTTGGAGAGGCCACACTGTTTTTGCAAGAGGTATGAGCCAAGCATCAGGAAAGGAACCCAACCCAAGAAGAAGAAGAGGACTCCGTGGTTTTGTACACGGAAGGACCTGAGCCACATCACTTGTCATCGGTGCAACAAGACAGGACACTACTCCTATACCTGCCCGGAGAAGAAGGCTAAACATGAGTAGTTGAGTTTTTGGATTTTGGAAGTAATAAATGTAATAGGAAGCTCTTTTATTTTACTTGAGGCTATGGAGTTGAACTATGTAACGGAAGTCTCAGAGATTGTAATAACTTCATGAATCAATAGAATTTATTGTGTCATGATTTCCTATGTTGAATAGTATGAGTTGTTACTCTATAAACTAGGACCACTGACCATTTTCAAGGATATGAGAAAATATGGTCTATGCAGGCATATGTACATTTCATTTTAAGTGTGGTAGTAACCGGTAAAACCACAGGATCCAAGGAAAAAGAATGTATACTTCATGCCAAGGAGTTTGGATAAATGAGTAAAGGAGAAGGAAATGCTGGACCATATCAAACTATGTGGATGACAACATTTGTAATAAACTACTTTTGTAGTTGGAGTTTTGAGAATATAAGGATGAACTGAAGGAATGATTATGATGAACCCATACCTTATTGGAAAACAGACCAATGGAAAGAAAAAAATGAATTCCGCAGAGTGGACCCTGGACAAGAATAAGTCTGTGAATTATTTGATTACCCCAAGGGTATGATGGAATGAATTGTAGGTAATGTTGGAATATGACACGCTAGTAACCCCAAGGGTGAGTTAAAGTTGTTGAAGTATTGAAGTGAGCCACAACCTCAGGATTGATAAGGAGCAAGCCCTACCTTATTGAACAAAGGAACTTGGAAGAAGCTATGACAGATCAGCAGACGTTTACTTAGGAAGATACGTAAACCTGAGAGTTGTTAAGAAACGATAGATATTTGTTCAGCTTGCAGAATCAATGGATTTATCCGAACTTCGTTCATGGACAAGAGAAAATCTGCAATGCTTGTGAGGAAGCCCAAGTGTTAGAATACGAGATTCGCTAAACCTTATACAAGTAATGATTTGGGTGCGGAATGGATTGATCACCATAACGACTTACTCTTTTCATTTCTCTTGCTATTTGGAATGGTAAATCTGAGTGACTTACCCATAGTAAAGAGACGACGTTCTTTGAAGCTTTTGTTTTAAGCCTTAGAATGGTATGATGAAGACCCCTTGTACATGGCAGCTGTTGCCAAACGTAGGAATTTTACGGTGAGGATGAAGCCAATAGCCATTTCACTGTTGGAAAGCCACAAATGGTAGACCACGATGAGATCATCGATAAGTTAATTAGAAATGATCACGAGACTTGTCAGTTAAGAAGACCCAGTAACGGAAGAAGTTTGTATTGACCAAGGAAACACTGGATTTTGCAGGAAACGTTACGAATATAAAGGAAGGGCATCACCAAAAGGAGTTACTGTGGAGAATGTGAAGAGACAGATGTCAAGACCCCAGAGGACTGTCAAGATTTTGAGAGACCAGTAACTCTCATTTTAAGTGTGGTAGTACCCACACTTATCAGACCAGTGGATTTGCTAGAAGACCCCCAAACCCTAACCTTTTCTTTCTAGCTCTTCGAATCTCGAGGACGAGATTCATTTTAAGTGTGGTAGGTTTGTAACATCCCAAAATTTGGAATGTTAAATAAATGAATTGAATGAATGATTGTTTGATTGAGTGATTTGAAACTTTTGAAAACATTTTTGAACTTGGAATGAGAGGGAATAAAATGACATTCCCGTTGTTTTTGATTTCAAATACATCCAATTCAAATCAATGAGAGAAGATGACATGACTTCTTCAATACGATGTATTTGAAATTTTGGATTTTGAAAACTACTTTGAATCCATTTCATATTTGGCTCTATTTTAAAAGTTTGAATGAATTCAAACTCCCCTGCCTAAATTCAAAAATTTGAGATGAGGAACATGACCCTCCAAACCAGAGGTATTTTTGTGATTTATTTGAACCATAAAACCCAGGGGGTTATTTGAAAAAAATATTTGCAAAAATAAATAAAACAAATTTAGGCATTTTCTGAAAATGATTTTTTTAAAGTATTTATTTTGGCCGTGGAAAAATGTTCATATTGTTGAATTTAATTTTCTGATTATTTTGATATATAAAATTTCTATATTTAGATTGGATTTGATTGCCCAAATCATATTTTATTCTTTCCTGTTTTTAATAAAAGGAAAAAAAACTGTGTTTATTAGGAAACCGACCGCGGCCCATTTGGAATAGTGTCAGGCCCAGATCTGCTTCGCCGGATCCAAATCCCTTCGGATCGGTCGCCCGATCGCCTCACCCTCCCTTTCACTAACTAACACCTAGGCCCCGCCGCCCGATCCCGAACCCCGCCGGCCATCTCCTTCCTTACCTCGCCCCTCTTTCCATCTCGCCGGAGCCGCGCCGGATCCGACCGGATCTCCCTCTCCCTTGCCTAATCTTCGCTCCCGAGGCCCCCTATAAATAGAGGAGCTCCTCCTCATTCGGTTTTTTCCCAACACCCCGAGCCCCCCCTCGCCAGAGCGCCGCCACCACCTCTCGCCGGAGCTCCGCCTCCACCGAAGCCCCGGAGCTCGTGCCGCTCGTCATCATCAACCCCGAGCACCACTGACGCCACCAGTCGACGCAGGAATGCCGCCGCGATCGCCTGGACCTATTCATCATCGCCGGGGACCGCCAGAACCCCACCCCGCACCTCGCCGGACTTCCCCCCTAGCACCACCGCACCTCCCGAGCTCGAGCTGCTCGCCTCCGATCTCTTCCGCCGTCTCCGACGCCACCAATCCACGCCGGAGCTTCATAGCCGTCGCCTGGTCATCTTCTCCGTCGTCCCCGACCACCGGAGCGCCATCCCCGAGCACCACCGAAGCCGCCGTCGACGTCGCCACCTCGCCGGAGCTCCTCCTCCCCTGTAAGTCGCCGGAGCCTCCCTGAGCCCTCAGATCTAAAACGCGCGGCGTAGATTAGATCGGGCATACCCCTTCGTTTAGATCCGGTTTATTAGAGAGAACCGGCCGGTTTTATTTGTTTTAAGTTAGGCCGAAGCGTTTTCTGCTAATGTGTGGCCGTTCGCTCATTTAGCGCCGCAACGCACACCTCACAACCACTCATACGCCTCCACGTGGCCTCACTATTCGCTAGGATTGATTTTTCTTTTTCTGTTTTTAGTTTTTAGACAGATTAGATCCTGATTTTGTTTTTGCTTTAACTTTTATGTTTTTAAATATTTTTGAGTGATTATTTTTGCATTGTGTCACAAATTTATTCTAGTTTCTGTAGATATCAAGTTTGACCATATTTGAATAGTTTAAATTCAGATTCAAACAGATTTGAATTCACACTTGTTTTGCTTATAACTTGAGTTTAAAAATATATTTTTGAGTGAATCTTTTTGCTACTGGTTAATACTAGTTAGCTTTATCATTGGGTTCAAATTGGGAATTTTTAGGATAATTTTTATTAAGGTTTCAAGCAAAACAGATTCTGTTTTAGTTCTTTTTAGGTTTATTTCTATTTCTTTTGTTTTAAATTGTTTTAATTTATTTTATTTTATATTAGTTGACAAGTTTTACTTTGTTTTTTGTTAGTTAGCAGTAGCATTTCAACCAAGTTTATTTCTATGTTGTTTATTCTTTTTGTTTGCATGAAATCAATTCTAGTTTAGTTATAACTTGCAATTGATTTTCATTGCTAGATTGATTTCCTATTTGAAAATATTTTTATAAAGTGTTTTATAAGTTTTACTTTCTGTTAACTTAGCTGTTTTATATTTTGTTTTCTATTATGTTAGTATTTTATTGTTTTTCTTGTTGTTAAGTTTATTAGACAAACACTTATGTTGTTAGTGTGTTGTTTTTCATAGTTCTTAGTTGTTCTTCAAAAGTAATTCTTTTTGCTAGTAAAATATTTAATAAAATATTTTTGTTAGATTTTACCTTTTGTTGTCTTGTTGCTATTGAAAATAGGATTATTTCTAGGGAAAACTATTTTGGTTGTTGTGATGAAGTTTTGTTGTTTTAACTTTTGTCTTAAGTATTTTCCTTCATCACAACACTTTTGTGTTTGGTTTTTGTGTTGCCTTTTGATTGTTAGTATTGATTGCTAGTATGATTGCTTATATGAGTGCAATGTTTGATTATATAGATTTCATCGGAGAGTGACAAATAGTTCTATCAAGTTATTTTCTGAGAGCGATGTTTATCTTCATCAACAGTACAGGCAAGTTCACTTTGATCATCTTACATTACCTATGTTTTACTTGCATTAGAATCAATCTTCGCATCATACATCCAGTAGGATATTGAGCTTGAACTTGTGGTAGTATCATGAGGTAGGAGAAACCCAACACCCTGTTACCATTGCCCGGGAAGGGACGTTACTTCACAAATTGCTATGCTTTTAGTAGACGGGGTTTGGTTGTGAGATTCAGGAGTGTTGTGAGGTTAATTAATTATTTCAAGACCTACATGATGATCAAGACTTCAAGACTTCAAGGACTCAATATACCTCTGGGTGGATTGGACATGCATTTTTGGCAGCCTGATATCTATCATGGTTATGCCGGGAATCCTGGTATCTACCTGTGATCATCCCAACGGAATGCCACCCAGGCTCAAAGAGATGGATGGATACTTCAAGGCCGGAAAGCTTACGTGTGCAACCGCAAGTCAATATGGGCTCTGGCTTGGTTGACCTTAGTGGTGACTCTGGTAGGTCAGATTGCTACGAGACGTAGAAGAACGGTAGGATTGGATGGGCACTGACTTTCTATCAGAGGATCACTTTGGAAGACCATGTTTCGATCGTCTCGTTCTCAAACATCATGCAGTGCGAGGACACAACGAGAGGGATCGAATCTTGCGGGTAAAGTGTACAAACCTCTGCAGAGTGTCAAACTAATCGATTAGCCGTGTCCCCGGTTACGGACAACATGAGCACCGGAGATGATACTATGAGCCAGTCTCAACACAATTAATAAATTTTTATGATGAGTGGGTCTATTAATAATTTTGGGACATGAGAATTGGTTGGTGGAACCATCTCATTAACAACCAACTTTTGTAGTGTTTTCCGCTTGACTCCTTTGTTGTAGGGAAAATAAAACCAGCTTTTCTGCAAAAACTCAGATATAGAGCCACAAAGCCTTTGCATATAGATTAGCCTTTATCATTATCCTATGGTGATCTTGCCGGTACATTCAATGTACTGACCTACACGGCTGCAACGTCTTATGTTGCAGATACTTCTCTATGACGAGTAAGAGTACGATTCAGGGTTACGGTCTACACTCAACCTGCCGTTGGTGTTTATTGGGACTCCACTCCCGTTGACTGTTTCCGCTGAGATTTAAGAGGTATATATCGATTTTACGTTATTTACATGTGATTGCACTTTGATGTATACATTGATGTACTGTGTGTGCCAGCATACTGATCCAGGGATGGCACTGACACACAGAGGCTTGACTTGTTTTGAGTCGGGACGCTACAGGTAGGCTCGTGAGGTACCGCTTGAGGTCCTCGAAAGCTGCGTCTGCTTCAGGGGTCCACTCGAAGGGGCCCTTCCTCTTCATGAGCTTGAAGAAAGGGAGGGCGCGCTCACCCAGCTTGGAGAAGAAGCGTCCCAAAGAGGTCACGCAGCCCGCCAGTTTTTGCATTTCCTTGAGGGTCTGAGGGGGGCGCATCTTCCCGATTGCCTTGATCTTCTCTGGGTTTGCCTCAATCCCTCGGTGCGATACAAATAAACCAAGTAGCTTGTCGGACGGGACCCCAAAAACACACTTTTCCGGGTTAAGCCTCAGGTTCACCCGCCGCAGGCTGGCGAACATCTCCTCCAAATCCTCGATCAGGGTCCTCGCCTCTCGCGACTTGACCAGGATGTCGTCGATGTACGCCTCCGCATATCCTCCGAGCAGCGGCCCTAGGGAGATGCGCATCAACCGCTGGAAGGTCGCGCCGGCGTTCCGCAGTCCGAAGGGCATGCAAGTGTAGCAATACACGCCGCTCGGGGAGAGGAAAGCTGTCTTCTCGACGTCCTCCACTGCCATCTTGATTTGGTGGAACCCTGAGAAAGCATCCAGAAAGCATAGCAGATCGCACTCGGCGGTGGAGTCCACAATCTGGTCGATGAGTGGGAGCGGGAAGGGGTCCTACGGACAAGCCTTGTTGAGACTCGTGAAGTCAACGCACATGCGCTCCTTCCCACCTTTCTTGGGGACGATCACTAGGTTGGCCAGCCAATCCGGGTGCTGCACTTCCCGAATAAATCCGGCTTCCTGCAGCTTGCTGAGCTCTTGGACGATGAACGCTTGCTTCTATTGTGCCTGTTGATGTCTACTACGCAACCTTCTTCTTGTAGAATCGTGTTGGGCCTCCAAGCGCAGAGTTTTGTAGGACAGTAGCAAATTTCCCTCAAGTGGATGACCTAAGGTTTATCAATCCGTGGGAGGCGTAGGATGAAGATGGTCTCTCTCAAACAACCCTGCAACCAAATACAAGAAATCTCTTGTGTCCCAAACACACCCAATACAATGGCAAATTGTATAGGTGCACTAGTTCGATGAAGAGATGGTGATACAAGTGCAATATGGATGGTAGATATTGGTTTTTGTAATCTGAAAATATAAAAACAGCAAGGTAGCAAGTAACAAAAGTGAGCAAAAACGGTATTGCAATGCTTGAAAACAAGGCCTAGGGTTCATACTTTCACTAGTGCAAGTTCTCTCAACAATACTGACATAGTTGAATCATATGTAAATCCCTCACGTGCGGCAAAGACTTCACTCCAAAGTCACAAATAGCGGAGAACAAACGAAGAAATTATTGTAGGGTACGAAACCACCTCAAAGATATAAGTGAAGATCAATGAGTAGCCAACAATTAAATAACTATGTGAAGACTCTCCCATCTAAGAATTTCAGATCTTAAGTATTTTATTCAACAGCAAGCAAAATAAACATAGCACTCCAAGAATAGCACGCATCATGTGAACGAATAAAAATTTAGGCTCAACATAGGCTAACCGATAATTGTTGATGAAGAGAGGTGGGATGCGTAGCATCCCCAAGCTTAGATGCTTGAGACTTCTTGAAATATTTACTTGGGGTGCCTTGGGCATCCCCAAGCTTGAGCTTTTGTATCTCGTTCAATCCTCTCATATCATGGTTTCACCTATTCTCAAAACCTACATCCACACAAAACTTGAAAAGAACTCGTGAGATATGTTAGTACACATAAGAATAAATACACGCTTCATGTACTGCCAAGCAAAGTTGCACAATAATTTTCAAACATCATCTACTGTTTACTATCATTTCCACAATTTATATCTACCAATATAGGCTATGCAAACCATAGGATAAGTAGATAACAAAACTATGACAGCAATCTGTCCAAACAGAACAGTCTGTAGAAATCTATTAAACCAGTGTACTTCTGTAACTCAAACAATTATGAAAATTTAGGAAATGCTAAATAATTTATATGACATCACTGTGTAAAAATTTCAGAAACGTTCCACGTTCCAGTAAAATATGAAAATTCAAACACTACAACAAAAGTTTCTGTTTTTACACAGCACACATCAAAACATGCAATGCAAGCATCCTAAGACAATTCTTGGAACTTTTTATTGAAAAACAAGATTATAAATAACACCTAACAGAGAACAAGAAAATAAAATGACGCTCCAAGCAAAACTCATATTATGTGACGAATAAAAATATAGCTCCAAGTAAGATATACCGATAATGTTGAAGACGAAATAGGGGATGCCTTCTGGGGCATCCCCAAGCTTAGGCGCTTGAGTCTACCTTGGATATTACCGTGGGGGTGCCTTGGGCATCCCCAAGCTTAGTTTCTTGTCACTCCTTATTCTCCTCATATCGGTGTCTCACCCAAAACTTGAAAACTTCAATCACACAAAATTTAACGGAAGTTCGTGAGAAGGGTTAGTGTAGTAAAGATAAATCATTCACTTAGGTACTATCAAGACAAGATTCATAATTGTTCCCACATCATAAATACTGTATTCTATCATTCCCATAATTTATATCACTCAATATAATCTATAGAAACACTAAAACAAGTAAACTATGCATGCAAAACAAAATCTGTCAAAAACAGAACAGTCTGTGAAGATCTGTAGCGTAACCATACTTCCCTGTTTCTAAAAATTCTGAAAAATTAGGAAAATCTAAGAAATTTGTATACCAATCATGTGTAAAAAATTCAGATCAAAATCACGTTCCAGTGAATTTACAAAATTCCTGGACTGAGAGAAAAAGTTTCTGTTTTTGCACAGAATCAAGTCAACTATCATTCACACTATCCCAAAGGCTTTACTTGGCACTTTATTGAAACAAAAGCTATAAAACATGATTATACAGTAGCTTAATCATGTGGACACACAAAAAAAGTAGGTATAATATTGGGTTGTCTCCCAACAAGCGCTTTTCTTTAATGCCTTTTTAGCTAGGCATGATGATTTCAATGATGCTCACATAAAAGATAAGAATTGAAACCTAACAGGAGCATCATGAAGCATATGACTAGCACATTTAAGTCTAACCCACTTCCTATGCATAGGGATTTTGTGAGCAAACAATTTATGGGAGCAAGAATCAACTAGCATAGGAACGCAAAACAAGCATAACTTCAAAACTTTCAACACATAGAGAGGGAACTTGATATTTTTGCAATTCCTACAAGCATATACTCCTCCCGCATAATAATTTTCAGTAGCATCATGAAGGAATTTCACAACATAAATATCACATAAAACATTATCTTCATGATCCACAAGCATAGAAAAATTTTCACTCTCCACATAAGCAATTTTCTTCTCATTCATAATAGTGGGAGCAAACTCAACAAAATAACTATCATGAGATACTTGATTGACATAACCACTTTGAATATTAAAATCGTGATGACAAGTTTCATGGTTACTATCACTCTTTATAGCATACATGTCATCATCATAATCATCATAGATAGTAGGAATGTCATTATCATAACAAATTTGCTCATCAAAACTTGGGGGACTAAAAATATCATCTTCATCAAACATAGCATCCCCAAGCTTGTGGCTTTGCATATCATTAGCATCATGGATATTCAGAGAATTCATACTAGCAACATTAAAATCATGCTCATCATTCAAGGAATTCTCATTAAGTATTTTCATAATTTCTTCCTCTACCAATTGAGCACAATTTTTTTAATCCTTATTTTCACGAAAGACATTATAAAGGCGATACAAATGATGCAACCTAAACTCCATTTTTTTTGTAGTTTCCTTTTGTAAAACCAAACTAGTAATAAAACAAGAAACTAAAAGATTAAATTGCAAGATCTAAAGATATACCTTCAAGCACTCACCTCTCCGGCAACGGCGCCAGAAAAGAGCTTGATGTCTACTACGCAACCTTCTTCTTGTAGACTCATGTTGGGCCTCCAAGCGCAGTGTTTTGTAGGACAGTAGCAAATTTCCCTCAAGTGGATGACCTAAGGTTTATCAATCCGTGGGAGGCGTAGGATGAAGATGGTCTCTCTCAAACAACCCTGCAACCAAATACAAGAAATCTCTTGTGTCCCCAACACACACAATACAATGGCAAATTGTATAAGTGCACTAGTTCGGCGAAGAGATGGTGATACAAGTGCAATATGGATGGTAGATATTGGTTTTTGTAATCTAAAAATATAAAAACAGCAAGGTAGCAAGTAACAAAAGTGAGCAAAAACTGTATTGCAATGCTTGAAAACAAGGCCTAGGGTTCATACTTTCACTAGTGCAAGTTCTCTCAACAATACTGACATAGTTGAATCATATGTAAATCCCTCACGTGTGACAAAGAGTTCACTCCAAAGTCACAAATAGCGGAGAACAAACGAAGAAATTATTGTAGGGTACGAAACCACCTCAAAGTTATCTTTTCCGATCAATCTTATGAGCTATCCCTATAAGTGTCACGAACAGCCCTAGAGTTCGTACTAAAACAACACCTTAAGATACACATCAACCAAAACCCTAATGTCACCTAGGCACTCCAATGTCACCACAAGTACCCATGGGCTTGATTATACGATATGCATCACACAATTTCAGATTCATCATGTTCAATCCAACACAAAGAACTTCAAAGAGTGCCCCAAAGTTTCTATCGGAGAGTCAAGACGAAAACGTGTGCCAACCCCTATGCATAGATTCCCAAGGTCACGGAACCCGCAAGTTGATCACCAAAACATACATCAAGTGGATCAATAGAACATCCCATTGTCACCACGGATATCCCATCACAAGACATACATCAAGTGTTCTCAAATCCTTTAAAGACTCAATCCGATAAGAAAACTTCAAAGGGAAAACTCAATTCATCACAAGAGGATAGAGAGGGGCAAACTCCATATGATTCATCTATATTAATAAAGCTCGCGATACATCAAGATCGTGCCATCTCAAGAACACGAGAGAGAGAGATCAAACACATAGCTACTGGTACATACCCTCAGCCCCAAGGGTGAACTACTCCCTCCTCGTCATGGAGACCGCCGGGATGATGAAGATGGCCTCCGGTGATGGTTTTCCCCTTCGGCAGGGTGCTGGAACGGGCTCCCAATTGGTTTTTCGTGGCTACAGAGGCTTGCGGCGGCGGAACTCCCGATCTAGGTTTCTTTCTGGGGGTTTTGGTATTTATAGGAATTTTTGGCGTCGGTCTCACGTCAAGGGGACTCCCGAGGGACCCACAAGCTAGGGGAGCGTGCCCTAGGGGGGGGCACCCACGAGGCTTGTGGCTGCCTCGGGACTCCTCTCCGGTATCTTTTTGCTCCAGTATTTTTTATATTTTCCAAAAATATTCTCCGTAAATTTTCAGCCCATTCCAATAACTTTTATTTCTACACAAAAAAACGACACCATGGTAGTTCTGCTGAAAACAGCGTCAGTCCGGGTTAGTTCAAATAAAACCATACCAAAATCATATAATATTATTGTAAACATGGCATGAATACTTCATAAATTATAGATACGTCGGAGACGTATCACCTGTCGTCTTGCCTTTTGCTTCACTAGGCGTGCATCGGGGTACACCATCAAGTAGTGCTCGATCACCTCTCTCGGGATGCCCACCAGGTCGCACGCCTCCCACGCAAACACGTCCTTGTTAGCGTGGAGGAAGTCAACCAGCGCCTTCTCCTGCTCCGGGGGGAGGCCGGCGCCAATGGTGAAGGTGGGGCCCGGGATCCCGTCATCGACAAGCACCTGCTTCGTCTCAGCCCGGTCCTGGGAGAACAGTTGGTTCTTCTTAATGGGCGCGGCCTTCGGAGCCCACATGACGCTCTCGGCGTCGGGGCGCGAGGCTGCTGCGGCCTTGTAGAAGAGCTTGAGTGCTCTTACCATGTCCTTGGTGTCTCCGGCCACGATGAGGATGCCGGCTACCAGGCATCTTGATGATGTTGTATCCTGGGTCCGTCGCCGCCCTTTACTTGGCGAGGGTCAGATACCCCAGGATGGCATTGTACGGAAGGCCGATGTGGGCAACGTCGAAGTCGATCAGCTTGGTGCGGTAGTTGTCACGAGTGCCGAAGGTGACGGGGAGGCGCACCTGCCCCAAGGGGGTGGCTGACCCTATGACTACCCCTGAGAATGGCCTGGAGGGTGCGAGCTGGTCGTAGGGCATCTGGAGCATGTTGAAGGCCTCCACAGAAAGGACGTTGAGGCCGGCGCCGCCGTCGATGAGGGTCTTGGTCACCGCAATGTTACTGATGGTGGGCGTACACACCATGGGGAGCACACCGGTAGCGACCGTCGTCCTAGGATGGTCCCTGGAGTCGAAGGTGTTGTCGGTCTCTGGCCTTGCCATGCTCCGTGGGGCCTCCAGCCGCAGCTGGGCTGCGCCTGCCTGGTAGAGAAGCTGCTTGACATGGCGACCGGACGTGGGCGCCTGTGACCCGCCGAGTATGCAAGTGACGGCGGGCACGGCCGGGCAACCCGCGGCATCACCATAGGCCACGGGCCGCCAGGCCTGGGGAGTTGGACCCGCCATGGAGACGGCGAGGCGAGGGCCGAGTGCGGCTGATGAATAATTAGCTTCGACACGCCCCTACCTGGCGCGCCAAATGTCGGAAATCGGGCTCCGCAGACCCAAGAAGGTTCGAACTCTGGGGCATGTACGAAGATCCTTCCCAGCTCAAATCACAAGCTCGCCACCCCACAACCAAGCCTTGTGGAATGCATGCAGTGAACAAGAAGAAGGACACGAGGATTTACCCAGGTTCGGGCCGCTGCGAAGCGTGAAACCCTACTCCTGCTTTGGTGGATTGGCCTCACGAGGAGGTTTGTGGATGAACTATTACAGTGGTCAAGCGACCTCGTGGGGGCTCTTGGATGAGGGTGGATCGATCTCTCCTCTCTATGGTGGAGGCCGATGCCTATTTATAGCTGCCTTGGTCCTCTTCCCTTATTGCATAGGCGGGAAGGGATCCCACAACGGCCAAATTTGAAAGGGGACAAGAAGTACATCCTATCCTAACTAAAGGTGGTCTTCGCCTGCAAAGCTCCTGGGCGTGACGCAGAGGTGGGCTCCTGCCGAGCTCGTGGTCTTGGTCTTGTTGCACCAGAACGGAAACCTTTGGGAGATTCCTTGGGAACCCGCTTCCGTCTGTGCCTCCTTAGCACCAAAGAGGAAAATGTCCCCTCTGCGGCCGCTGGTGCCCGCGTGGCCTTGGTCGTCATGGCTCACGTCATCCCAGCCTCTTGAGGCCGGGTACCTGCATAGGAATCTCCGCTCCTTGGGAGGCAACTTGGGGAGGCCGCTCCTCTGGAGGTCTTGGCGTCGTTTTCCTCGCGAGGCCGGGGCCCTCACTAGGGTCTTGTCTTGGGGGGTCCGCTGCTAGGCCGTACCGGGCCGTCGAGGTGGGCCACACGCTGGGCCGCAGGCAGGCAGGTCTGGGTACCCCCGATGCCATAACGCCGACAGGTATGGACCTTCTTCCCATTCAACTCCCACTACAACAAAACCCCTCCTTTACCAACGTATATGTACCAACGAAATGGTAACATGTGTTGTCTGTTCAACCTCCCACACATCCCGCACTGAAGCAACCTCCCGGTACCCACCTCCACCAATACCTCGTCCGTCGAAATATCACGCGCCAAGTAAAAAAAAAGGAGCGAAACTTTTCTATCCACCATCTCCCTCTCGCCTGATTCCTCTCTCTCGCCCCAACTTCCATCACCACGACTCTGCCGCCGCCACCTCCAAATTCATTTTGACGACCTCCTGCTAGCGCCACCACCGGCTAGCCCCACCGCGAGCCCCCAGCCTCCACGATGGCTGCAAGCCTGCAGCTGGCCGCCATGCCTGAGCCGAGCAGCCGCCGCCGCCGAACTGCCACAGTCAGATCTGGGCCCAAGCCCACACGGGAGCAGCAGCTCCCTGCACCACTGACCACCGCCTCCACCTCTCCTACGCAAGCAGGCACCACAGTCGGCGCCCCGGAGGAGCCACCTCGACGCCATAGAAGCTGACGTGAACCCCGCCGCATGGACTACCACCGGCCGCCACAAGGTCCCCCAACTCGCGGCCGCAGCACTTGACTCTGGGAGAAACGGATCCCATAGCCGCCGGCGACGGCGAGAGGGAGGAGGAGGTGGAGCCAGCAACATCGCAGCATCGGTAACGACACACATCTTGAGGGACTTCCTTGATTTCTGTGAATCCTTATATTCTGTCGTAATCTATGATAGATGTTCCATCATAGCTAGTACTGGCATGCACCTTTTAACTCTTTATTATTTAAGACCACGTTGTGGAAAAAATTATTTGCAACTTCAAACTATTGGTATCACAGGTTTTGGCTGTAAAACTATAATGTACTGGTACCCTATTGGTTGATTCAGACCACGCATAGATGAATCGTGCTGCACACCAAGGCTTGTAACCATACCTTCATGTTATATATACAAGTGATTTATTCTTAACCCTAGTTGAAATGGTGGCCGCCGTCGTTCCATCGCCTATGGTCTGTTGGCCCACTACCTCACATGTCCGTGCGTGCTCCTGCCTGCTCGGGCATGACGGTGCTGTGCCGCCCTGGCTATCTTGTGCCGTTCCCTCAGCCTATGGACAAGGAGGCTGCGTTGATGCACATATTTTTGATGAATAACACTCGGATGGGCAACAAACAAACTGTATGACCCAAGGCAGCTATGATGTCAAATAAAGCAATCTCATTATTCTAGTTGTTATGATGATAAAAAATCACATTTAATTGATTCTATTTGCTGGGACGATAGGTGATCCTATTTGATCCCTTGATTCTATACTTGCACATTTCTCTGTAATGTCCTTGCTATCTGCACCCCATCATCCTAGTTGATCAAATACACATTCCTCTGCATCGGTTCTAACTAAGAACAATAAATCCAGCAAGCAACAGCTAGTCCAAAACAAGTGAGACTATCAGGTAGCATTGCAAAGTAATGAACCTTGAGACATCCAGGTCTCCCTGACAGAATCACGGCGCTTCTTGCTACTAAAGGCGGTATTGATCCCGATCACCACAAAAGCCTTTTTCCTTTCCTGCCTTACGCCATCCGCACTCTCAAGCAGCTCATGCTTGCTGTGCCGTGCCGTCATCTCCATCTGCAGTGTGGCGATCGACTTGCTTCTGGACTGTAGGTTGGATCTGAAACAAATTACATTACACGCCCGTAATGCAGGTATGATTCAGCTGCTAATTTTATTCCCCTTCTATTTTCAAGATAAAACGTTCATTGAACCTATGATGTACTCTATTGGCATCATCATCTATGTTCTGGAGGATATGGAGGAGCTCCAGGCTGCCTCGGCATTAGTTTCAGGTTGTCATACCATGAAATCTCTGAGCTCTGCAAATCACTTGCGTGTTGGAGCTGTACTACTCCATGACAGGGAGGTTAGTAGGAAAACTTACCAGTCCACCAATAATATTTGTGTCGACTGTATCTAAATATATTTCCACCTGTATATCATCATGTGATTTTTTCCCTTGCATTTTCTGTGCCTTTGAAATGTCAGCTAACAGTCATTAGTCTCTAAATACTCCTACAGCTCAGGTTTCAAACTAGATGCACAAATAGATAAGATTATGGTAAAATATTTAGCTTGCCTTGCCTGATTGTGTAAGAGATTTACTTGCTTTAACGGCGTGCATCTTCAGGGTCAGATGGATATGTACACCTTACTACAATATCAGAGAAAGTGGGGCAACCCATTCATTTCTTGATACACCCTCCCCTGGTTCAGAAGAGAGAAGACCACTAAGGCTTCAGTTTCATTTTCTTCTCCTCATGACAGACCATTCTTATTTATTACATATCCTTAATTTTTACACTAACTGGTCCAACGAGTCTTTGTTAGATAAATATGTCAATTATATATCTATTTATACAGTCTTAAAATTTGCCCAGTCCCATATTTTGTACATTCATATAGGTATTGATGATCAGTTATTCAATGACAGGACAAATGATACTGATTAGAGATCAAATCTCTTGATTATATGATATGCCACATTGGCAGCAAAGGTGCACGGGTAGTGTTTCTTAAAACTGGTGCGCACTGACAAAAATTTTTTAGCCATTACTTAGTTCTATTCAGATTGTTCAGCCATTACATTGGTCACCTATGATGCATTTCTTAAATATGTAATCAGCTTTTGTACTACGTTCGTCATGAAGAATAAAACAGTGGCAGGTTAATTTCTTCTTATTTTTCTGTAAACATTTAGGATCCCACCTTCTCTAGAACAGAACTTTCCTACTTTTTCCTAGAGAAGCCCGAATCTGATGATGCTTTTCTTTGTCATGCTGTTCCTTCTACAGGTTCTGAGAATCTTAATTCATGGATTGGGAAATTCTAATGTGTGACATTGTAGTTCTCAGGTAAGTACGAAGGTTTGCGTGAGGTAGATTATTTAAGGATCTTTGACTTGTTGGCATTGAGTTTGTTTCTCCTAATACACCATACCAAGCATGATTAGTACGTGAGTAACGGTGACGCAAAAATAATTAATGCAATGACGTTTGGAAAATAACCCTGTACAGTTGATATTACTGTTACCTATTCATCTAATAGTTGGTTGCTGAATTCATCTCATTGTTATTAATATAATATAATCTTTGGATAATTGTTAGTAGTACATGCATGTTGATGGTTGTTCACAGTGAACATGCACAGATTGGTCAGATATGCTTTGTGTTTTAATATGTACTAAGTGATTTGTCAGACATACATAAGCTTGTATTTTCTCCCAACGGTCTTTTCTTGCACACTTGGTAATTTTTATATCGATCCTTTAGGTACAATACAATGCATAGCATGTATATTTTTAAACTTCAAATTTCTAAATATGCCTGAATAGTATTATCTTTTTTCATTGTAGGTTGAGAAGTTCAATAATACTCTACATGGTTACTTGGATCCTTGGAGCATATGGGTCTGTTTGGTTCAGAGCCGGGAGCCACCGTGCCAAATTATTGGTGAAGTGTGTTGGCCAACGTTTGAATGGACGCCAACTTTTTGGTCCAACATTCAGTTTTCTGCAAACTCTTAGTGAGATGGCAGCGGCAAATTTGTCCGCCGAATTGGCGAGCCTAGCTTTGGTAGGGCTGGCGTGGGTGCATGCCAAACATCCCCTATATGTTGACGCCTAGTACTTGGAGGAGTCGAAGACAGTTCTATGAATGTTTAGAAATTTATATTATGTAAAATGTACTTTCTAAGAAAGTGATGTACTCCTAACTGATGATACTTCAATTGTAATGTTACAGATTGTGCAATTGAATCAATATATTAGTTTCATTTCCACTCTCAAAATTTTACTGAAGTTGTGCCTTGTACTGCTATTCAAACTACGTGCTGTTATAAATGATTATATAAGGAGGTTATTCTATTGCGCAAACAACAACAGATAGAAGCGTTGATTGAATCCGTTGTTGCCTTGCAACACATTATTCTTCAGATTACCAACGGATCTATATATGTTGTTGTAGTCCTTTCCAACGCCACCTACGACAACACATAATAATACGTTGGTGTAGACCTTAGCAACGCTTATATGGACAAACGACAACGCATTGTTGCGTTGCTAAAGGGGGGTTCTTGTTGTAGTGTCCATTGGCGTTGAAGTAGCCAATGCCATGGTTCTTCCGGTATCCTCCATGCTTGCGTACAATTCCCTCGAATTGCTTACATCCGACAAGACTTTTGTAGACACCTTTTTCTATAATCCCTTTTAATAGATCATTTTCTTGCTCAAGTGTAACTTGGCTAAGAGAATCATCAGTGGAATCAACAGAACTACTAGAAGCAACATCATTGGATTTATCATTTTTATTGCTGCTACTAGATGAAGAACCTTTCTTGCCTTTGTTACTAGTTTGCTTTGTTTTAACTTGTGGAATGAATGTAGACAAGAGTAGTCATTTGGCTAGATAAGAGGAAGCCTTCTTTCAAAGATCGTCATTGATAGCTTTAAGAAATTCATGTTCTTTCTCTAAATTGAGCTTCTCAAAGCGTAGCTTCTCATGAGTTCTTACAAGCTCTCTATGATCTTCTAAAGTAGATTCATGGGCTAACTTAAGAGTGTTTAATTCTTTAGTTAGTCGCTCTATTTCCTTCTTATCATCATCACACTACTTATCTTGACTAGCATGATTATTATCAAGTTCATTTTGACAAATATCACTAGTTTTGTCAAATAGCAAGTCATCATCTCCAAGTAAGTCATCCTCATCACTATTGAAATCAACATATTCGGGGTGTGATACCTTGGGGCCTTTGGCCATGAAGCAACTTCCACTCCCTTCATTTGGTGAATCAAATATGTCATAGGAGTTGGAGGAAACGAGTGCGAGTCCGACAACACCTTCATCTTCACTATAGTCGGAGTCAGAGTGATAGCTTCTCTCGGAATGGTTGTCGGATTCGGAGCCGGAAACCCATTCACCAACATGAGCTTGATGTCTTCTTATTGTGTAGCTCTTGGTGTACTTGTCCTTCTTCTCTGAGTCTCTACTTCTACGAGAGGGTCTTCGTTCATAACGATCATCTCTACTCCTTCTCTCTCTCTCTGAGGTGACTCATCTCTTGAGCTCTTTCTTCTAGGTGACTCTTCTCTTCTTTTGTGGGGGGACATTCACTCATTTGAGTAGTGTCTGGGCCTTCCACAATTGTAACAATTCCGTTCATGACTAGATGAACGCTTCTCTTCATATCTTGGGTCAGAGCTTCTCTCTTTGCCTCTACTCTTGCAGAACTTGTTGAATTTCTTGACCATGAGGCTTATCTCGCCATTGGTTACAAGGTTGTCACTTGACGTAGCGGGAGTGTCACTTGAAGCTTTGTAAGCATTTCTTGACTTTTTGTGAAGCTCTTCCTTATCTTTGAGTGGCATCTCATGGGCAACAATCCTTCCGATGACTTCCGTGGGCTTGAGATCTTTGTAGTTTGGCATCATTTGGATCAATGTGCACACAGTGTCGTACTTCCCATCTAAGGCTCTAAGTATGTTCTTGATGATGAATTTGTCTGTCATCTCTTTGCTTCCTAAGCCGGCAATCTCATTGGTGATGAGAGCAAGCCTAGAGTACATTTCCGCTACTCTTTCACCATCCTTCATCTTGAACTTGTCAAGTTGACTTTGTAGCACATCCAACTTAGATTCCCTGAAGGATTCGGTACCTTCGTGCATATCAACCAAACTATCCCAAATTTTCTTTGCATCCTCAAGACGGCTAATCTTGTTAAATTATTCGGGGCATAGGTAGTTGAATAGAATGTCACATGCTTGAGCATTGTATTGCAACATCTTCAATTCTTCCGTAGTCGCTTCATCATCCGGTTCCTTTCCATTACCAAAGAATTCACCTTGCAATCCAACACGAACAACAACCCAAATCGCAGGGTTATGACCAAGAATATGCATTTTCATCTTATGCTTCCAACTAGCAAAGTTTGTACCATCAAAATATGGAGCTCTACGGTATAATTTCCCTCACTAGACGCCATACTCTCCTAGGTTGTGAGACCAATGCAATGGAGACCAAGGCTCTGATACCACTTGTAGAATCTGAAGTATGTCTAGAGGGGGGTGATTAGACTACTTGAAAAATTAAAAACCTAACCTTTTCCCAATTTTGGTTGTTTTACAATTTTAGCAATTATGGCAAGTCAAGCACACCCTACACCTGCATGTCTAATAGTATAGCAGCGGAAAGTAAACACAAGCACATGTAAGTAGAGGATAGGGATAGGAAGATCAAACGCAATTGGAGACAAGGAGATTTTTCTCATGGTTCTGATAGGTGGTGCTATCGTACGTCCACATTTATGGAGCCTTCAGCCCACGGAGGGTAACAGTCGCGAGAGTCCATGGAGGGCTCCACCCACGAAGGGTCCACGAAGTAGTAACCTTGTCTATTCCATGATGGCCTACGTCCACGGAGGACTAGCCTTACTCGGGGTAGATCTTCACAAAGTAGGAGATCTCCTTGCCCGTACAAACTTCTTGGTTCAACTCCACAACATGAAGAAGGAGGCTCCCAAGCGACACCTAACCAATCTAGAAGGCACCACCCTCCAAAAGGTAATAGACGTGGTAAGTATGATGAACTCCTTGCTCTTGTGCTTCAAAAGATAGTCTCCTCAACACTCAATCACTGTCTCACAGATTTGGCATGGGTAGTACAGATTGATTGGATGGAAAGCAACTTGGGGAGGTTAGAAATCAAGATCCATATGGTTGGAGTGGACGATCTTGATATCAACACATGAGTAGGTGGCTCTTTCTCAGAAAATTGGATATGGCAAGTGGTTGTATGTTATGTGTGCTTCCTCTACGAATGAGAGGGGGTGGAGGGTTATATATAGACATCTCCAAAAATCCAATCGTTACAACATTATTGCCCAACTCGTTGAAACCAAAGCAAAAACTCGGTTGCATCGACTAGTGCAAAATGTGGCAACTTTGGCCTTTTCGGTGAGAACGATATAAAAATCTCGGTTGTACCGATATGAGTGACCTAGGCAGTTTCCAAATCTCGGTGAGACCGATTCTCAAAACTCGATGGTACCGATTCTTGAAAATGGCTAACCAGAAAGTTGGTCACTGATTTCGGTGGCACCGAATGGAAAACTTGGTAGTACCGAGACATGGGCTTGGCTGAGGATGTGTCTAGGGTTTGAACTCAATGGGACCAAATGGGAAAGTTTGTGTCACCGATTTTTAACTTTAGGTTTTGGACAGAGAATATTTTGGGAGAGTGCATGAGTATTTTTGGTGGATAATCTCTAAGCACTTGAGCAACCAGATCATCATAATTCCTCACCCCCTTTTAATAGTATTGGCTTTCCTATGGGCTTAAAAGTGATTTCTCACAAAATATGAAATGTAGAGTCTTGTAGCTTGAAGCATGGCCAATCTTGTTCCTTTCCTTTCCTTGGGGAGCAGAGGTTCCAGATCGGGAGCGAACGAGGGCGGAGGAGGTGGTTTACCTCGCGAACACCGGTGGCCCATGGCGGCGAGCTCCGGTTCGATCCCGGGCGCTCGAGCTCCAAAATGAAGGGGGCGAGGTGCGGGAGCACGATTGGCAGGTAGAGGAGGGATCCAGAGGGGAGAGAGGGATGCGGGGAGGCCCTTTTATAGGGGCCCCATGGTCCACCGAAAGCTCCTGTGCCGATGGGGGCCTAGCCGTTGCCACAGAGTTCGGGGTCTCATGGGGGCGTGTCTAGGGCGTTCCTGGGAGGGGTCTAGGTGCGAGGGAGGCAAGAGAGAGAGAGGGGAGTGCGCGCGTGTGGAGCCGCGGGTTTGCCGAGCCGGGCGGCCATGGCGCGCGTGCGAGGAGCCACCAGAGGGGGAGAGAGAAGGGGGCCGACAGGGAGGCGTGTCCCGGACGTCGAGGGTGCCTCGGGGGACACGAGGGGGAGGCCCAAAGCTATCGGCAGCAGCCATTGGGCGGCGGCTACAGTGCGGTTGGGCATTGTAGCGTGGTATGGAGCGCCCGTTTGGCATGCCATGGCGTGCTAACGGCGTCTTGTGCACGGCCACTAGTGTCTAGGGGTATAAGGGGGGTCTAGACTAGGGGAATCTGGCATTGGATGCCCTGGGAGGTTGATAGAATAAGAGTGGAGGGGAGAGAGAGTTGGTTTACTATTGTCCAGGGGGTAAAATGGAGGTTTTACCCTACCAACCAGTGGCTTATGGACTTGGGGTTTTTACTGGAGGTGATTGAGCATTGTAAGAAGGTGTGGTAAAAAGTTGGACCCAAGGAGAACAGAGAAAAGGGGTCAAACATGGTTTTTACTAAGTATGCAGAAGGTGTTTGATGTGGATTAGGGCAAGCAAATGGGCCTTGCTTGTCATAGGATTTGACAGGGTCAAATGGTGGTTAGGATTAGGGTTGATCACCAAATTTAAGCAACTTAAAATTGTCAAGTTTCCTCCCTTGACCCCAAACTTTGCCCTCGACATCCGGGACACGCCTCCCTATCGGCCCCCATCTCTCTCCCCCTCTGGTGGCTCCTCGCACGCGCGCCATGGCCGCCCGGCTCGGCCAACTCGCGGCTCCACACGCGCGCACTCCCCTCTCTCTCTCTCTTGCCTCACTCGCAACTAGACCCCTCCCAGGAACGTCCCGGGCACGCCCCCATGAGACCCAGAACCCTGCGGCAACGGCTAGGCCCCCGCCGGCGCAGGAGCTCTCGGTGGACCACGGGGTCCCTATAAAAGGGCCTCCCTGCGTCCCCTCTCCCCTCTGGATCCCTCCTCTACCTGCCAATCGTGCTCCCGCACCTCACCCCCTTCATTTTCGAGATCGAGCGCCCGGGATCGAACCGGAGCTCGCCGCCGCGGGCCACTGGTGTTCGCGAGGTAAACGACCTCCTCCGCCCTCGTTCGCTCCCGATCTGGAACCTCTGCACCCTCCTGACACTTTTCCCCCCATTCCCCGTGCTTATTGCAGCAGGAGGCATCGGGTTCGTCCTCCTCCCGAAGCACCGCCGCCCTGCTTTCTCGTCGCCGGCGACACCCTGCTCCCTGGTGACCTGCTCCACCTCCCAGAGATGGCGACGACGCCCAGAAGCCGTTCCTACCCTCATATCCCCTTGCCGTGCACTCCCTCGCCGCCGGTGAGCTCTTCCCCTCCTCTGTTGAGAGGTAGACGACGACCTGCCAGTGGGGCCAGGTCGTCAGTCTCTCACCTCGCCCTCCTCCCTCTCCCTCTCTCTCTGGCAACCGAACCCCGCCTGTCAGGTTTAAACCTGGCAAGCGCGGGCGCGCTGGCTCAGCTCAGGCCGATTCAATCTGGGCCGCCGGCCCAGCTGCTGGCTGGTTTTGGCCTGAGGCACTGAGGCCTTTTTCTTTTCTTTTTTCTTCCAGATTTTGCAAAAATCCCACAGCTCCAAATAAAAATCCAATTCCAAATATTCTTCCACCTAAATTCATAGATTAATGTGTAGTATTTAATAGTGCCATTTGTGAAAAAAAATTAAAACCTTTTTGGTACTGTTTTATTTTAAAACCTCTTTTAGGCATTTTTAGCCCCTGTTATAAATTGTTTTGAAAAAGCTTTTCACCCCAAAAACTTAGGCAAATATTTTTAGAATAGTTTGTAGTATTTATCAGAGTAGGGTAACATTTTATAAGTAAAGATTGTGCTCTGTTTTTGCGTGATGCTTATTTTTACCGATATTTATCGCGATGATAGATTGCGCTGTTGACGAGGGAGTTGGACCCAAAGACTTTGAAGACCCCGAAGACTTTGTTGAGCCAGGCAAGCAGCCCTTTGACCATGATTATGAAACCTCTTATTGCATGCCATATAGCACATTATTTCTTGATGATGATCATGTTGATGTGGTATCCCCTTTGGTGGGATGCCTCTGATACTTTTACCGTTGATACTTGCATCGTGCATGACCCTACCTCCTTATGAGGGTTGTGTGGGTGGGGGTAGTTAGGTTGCTAGTAGTTGCTACACAAGTGGGATGGGAATATGCATGGTAATGGGAACAAATATGATTTCAAAGACTTTTCGAAAACCCCGTCGGGTGCCACTAATGCCCGAGGGGGATGATGTTGAGTTAGGTAACCACTTGAGAAAGAAGTGGTGTACCGGAGCAAGTGAGTGTGTGTGTGTTTTCGAAAACGGATTAGATTTAAGATTTGTCGACCGTCCCAACCTTACATGCACAACCACGATACCGCTTATGGGACGGGGCTTTGTTGACTACCTTGGTGGGTACTAGCATAGAGCCCGCATTACTAGTGGCGGGAGAGTATGAGTTACTCTCTCGATATGGGGTTGTGCCTGGTAGGGTGACCATGCGCTGTCTTTATAGGCACCGGGCACACCGTTGTGTTCCTTCATGGATGGTACTATGTGGAGCGATGCTCGTGTTTGTACATCATGAAGACACGGACCAACGAGTGGACTCTTTGTTTAGTATCGCTAGGGGAAAGGCAATGTTCGGGCGCTTACCTCGGGTATGTAATATACTGCGAGTCATGGATGACACGGAAGTTCCCCGAGTCTTGTGGGTAAAGTGTGCAACCTCTGCAGAGTGTAAAACTATTCGAATAGCCGTGTCCACGGTCAAGGATAGTTGGGTGGTGCTGCTTAAACTATGTCCTGGTTTTTCATAAACTCGGTGTGAGTGTGTGGTTAACAAAGAGGGTATACTCAAGACAAGTCGGATGACTTGACACGATGATTGAACATGAGATGTTCAGACCTTGATTATATTGATATCGTTAACCTGTTTGTGCGGATACTTGTATCCTCATGATGCATGCTATTACTAGTTATCTTGATCATGTCATTGCACTAAAAAATAGCTTTCCGCTAAACTTACCTACTTAGTGCTATATCATGCATTGTTATTACCTTGTTCCAAAACTTGGGTTGCTTGCGAGTACATTCAAAGTACTCACTGGCTTGCCACTGGTTATTTAATTGGCCAGACATGGAAGAGCAAGAATATGGCGAAGAGTTCGTTGGTGACGAACATGCGAACTAGGACGCTTCCCAGTCAGAATGCCTGTAGGTTTAAGGCAGATGGCATGGGTTCACGCTTCCGATCAAGATTTCCGCTGCTTGTTATGTTTAAGTATTTGGCCCTTGCGGCCCTATCTATGTAAGGTTTGACCTTCATGGTCTTTATTTGTGTAAGACGCTAAATGTGGATGTAAGACTCTTGTTATTCAGCTTCTGTGTGTTCAGTGAGCATTGATCTCTGGGATCACTGTACACGTGCATTCGGTGATCACGACTTATGAGTCGGGGTCCCCACAGAGCTCCGTCAACCCCATAGTCACAATATTTGGGATACTTCGCCGTGATGACCGTAGTTTGAGGAGTTCATGTATTCACCATGTGTTAATGCTTTGTTCCAGTTCTCTATTAAAAGGAGGCCTTAATATCCCTCAGTTTCCTTATGGACCCCGCTGCCATGAGAGGGTAGGACAAAATATGTCATGCAAGTTCTTTTCCATAAGCACGTATGACTATTTACTGAATACATGCCTACATTACATTGACGAACTGGAGCTATATCTGTATCGCCCTAGGTTATGACTGTTACATGACGAATATCATCCAACGAGTTACCGATCTAGTGCCTACAAGCTTTCCACTTATTGTTCTTGCTAAGTTACTATTGCTGGTGGTGCTGCTACTGTTCCAACTGCTACAAAACTATTGCTAAGGGATCATATTGCTGTGCTACTGATCACTCTGCTGCAGATATTTAATCTCCAGGTGTGGTTGAATTGATAACTCAACTGCTAATACTCTCAAGTATTCTTTGGCTCCCCTTGTGTCGAATCTATAAATTTGGGTTGAATACTCTACCCTCGAAAACTGTTGCGATCCCCTATACTTGTGGGTTATCAAGACCTTTTTCTGGCGCCGTTGCCGAGGAGCATAGTAATATTTGTTGAGTCACTTGGGATTTATATCAACTTATCACTATGAAGAATCTGAAGGATCCGAAGACTAAGATTTTTCCCTCTAAGACGAGGGGAGGTAAGGAACTGCCATCTAGCTCTGCACTTGATTCACCTTCTGTTATGAGTAAGCTTGCAACACCACAACATGCTAGTAATCCTGATATGTCGCAAGTTATTGATGATGCTACCTATGCTATGAATTATGCTATTAATGATGCTAGTACCATGCTTGATGATAATGTGCCACTAGGAGAATTTCTTGATGAACAAATTGCTAGAGCTAAAGAGAATGAAACGACTGAAAATGATGAGATTGCTGAAACTGATGATGCTTATGAAACTAATGATGACTATGAAACACCTATTAGTCCTAGCTCTCCTAAGTTTGACATGTCCAAGATACCTGAAGGTTATGTTATGGACAAAGAGATAACTAGAGAAATTCTTTCTTTCAAAGATAGAAACGATCTTAAGAAATTGCTACGCAAGTATAAGGAAAAGACTTTGAATGCTAGAAGAAATGTGATCCTAAGTTTTCTACTTCACCTATCTTTGTTACGGATAAGGATTATGAATTCTCTGTCGACCCAGAGTTAATTACTTTGGTTGAATCTTATCCTCTCCATGGCTATGAAACTGAAACTGTAGTGGCACACCTTACTAAGCTAAATGATATAGCCACCCTCTTTGCTCATGATGAGAAGATTCACTACTATTATATCCTTAAGTTATTTCCGTTCTCATTAAAGGGTGATGCTAAGACATGGTACAATACTCTTGCTCCTGGTTGTGTGCGTAGTCCCCAGGATATGATCTACTACTTCTCTGAAAAATATTTTCCTGCTCATAAGAAACAAGCTGCCTTACATGAAATATTTAACTTTGTGCAAATTGAAGAAGAGAGTCTCCCACAAGCTTGGGGGAGGCTTCTTGAATTGCTTAATGCTTTGCCTGATCATCCTCTCAAGAAAAATGAAATACTCGATATCTTTTATAATGGAGTAACCGATGCTTCTAGGGACTTCCTAGATAGTTGTGCTGGTTGTGTTTTCAGGGAACGAACTGTTGAACAAGCTGATGATTTATTGAATAACATATTGAAGAATTATGATGATTGGACTCTTCCTGAACCACCGCCTAAACCCACTCCTAAGAAGAGAGGTATCTTATTTCTCAGTCCTGAAGATATGCAAGAGGCAAAGAACTCTATGAAGGAAAGAGGTATTAAAGTTGAGGATGTTAAGAATCTGCCACCT
Source organism: Elymus sibiricus (assembly GCA_039707655.1). Classification (NCBI taxonomy): domain Eukaryota; kingdom Viridiplantae; phylum Streptophyta; class Magnoliopsida; order Poales; family Poaceae; genus Elymus; species Elymus sibiricus. Next base: position 158,848,889 of record CM077673.1, read on the forward strand.
ATTGAAGAAATAAATGGCCTTGACACACCACCACCTCCACATGTGGTAGAGGTAAATTCTTTATTAAAGTTTAATGAAAGTGACATTCCTCACAATAAACATCCTAGTCAATGCTTATATGAGTTTGCCAACTATATTATGAAGCAAGATCATTTCAATGCTCATGTTCTGAAACAATTGAAATATAATTCTGATATGATTGCTCGCTTGAGTGACTTGCTATTTAGAATCAACAATGATGTTAGAGGTGTAGGAAAGCATGCCTCTATGGTTCAAACTCAGTTAGAACAAGTTGCTAAGTCTCAAAAAGAATTGCTTGATGAAATGAATAATAATATGCATGATTTTGCAGCTAGAGTAGTAACCAGAGGAGGTAGAATGACCCAAGAACATCTTTATCCTGAAGGTCATCCTAAAAGAATTGAACAAGATTGTCAGAAAATTAATCATGATGCACCTAGTCCTTCTAAGAAGAAAAAGAAAAAGAAAAATGTTAGGACTTTGCATACCTCTAGTGAACCTGAGACACAAGAACCTCCTGATGATAATGATGTCTCTATTACTGATGCTGAAACTCAATCTGGTAGTGAACATTCACCTAGTGATAATGAAAATGATAATTATGATGTTCATGATGATGCTCAACCTAGTAATGATGTAGAACCAGATAATGATGTTGAAATAGAGCCTGCTCCTGATCTTGATAACCCACAACCTAAAAATAAACGGTATGATAAAAGAGACTTTGTGGCTAGGAAACATGGTAAAGAAAGAGAGCCATGGGTTCAAAAACCCATGCCCTTTCCACCTAAGCCATCCAAGAAAAAGGATGATGACGAATTTGAACGCTTTGCTGAAATGATTAGGCCAGTCTTTTTGCATACCCGCATAACTGATATTTTGAAGATGGCCCCTTATGCAAAGTATATGAAAGACAACATCACAAATAAAAGAAAGATACCTGATGATGAAATCTCCACCATGCTTGCTAATTATTCTTTTAATGATGGAGTACCTAAAAACCTAGGAGATCCCGGAATACCAAATATACCTTGCTCCATTAAAAGAAACTATGTCAAAACTGCTTTGTGTGATTTGGGAGCCGGTGTTAGTGTTATGCCTTTCTCCTTATATAATAGACTTGATTTGAATAAACTCACACCCACCGAGATATCATTGCAAATGGCTAACAAATCAACGGCCATACCTATTGGTATTTGTGAAGATGTGCCCGTTGTTGTTGCAAATGTTACTATCTTAACGGACTTTGTTATTCTTGAGATGCCCGAGGACGACAACATGTCGATTATCCTTGGTAGACCCTTTTTGAATACTGTAGGGGCTGTTATTGATTGCAATAAAAGCAAAGTCACTTTTCATATCAATGGTAATGATCTTACGGTGCACTTTCTGAAGAAACAATTCCAAGTGAATGGTATAAATGTTATTGAAGAATCTCCGACCATTACTATTAGAAGTTTTCAATTACCTCTTCCTACCGCCAAAAAGAAATATGATATACTTATTGTCGGGGATATGCATATCCCCATTGAGGTAACTTAGTGTTTTACGAAAGTTATTCGGTTTCATGCTAATCGGAAGTGGTTGTTAATAAGACTTAATCAACCTTATTAATGAATACTTTTTGAGAGGTATGAAGTCGATGAATTGATAACCCACAAGTATAGGGGATCGCAACAGTTTTCGAGGGTAGAGTATTCAACCCAAATTTGTAGATTCGACAAAAGGGGAGCTGATAACCCACAAGTATAGGGGATCACAACAGTTTTCGAGGGTAGAGTATTCCACCTGTCGGGGGAAACGACACCTATGGGATCGAAGGATCCCTTTACGGTTCGGCAAGGGAGAAAGGACAGCACAAAGAGCGGAACTAACGATCAATGCGAGGGAGATTTACCCAGGTTCGGGCCGCTCGGAAGCGTAAAACCCTACTCCTGCTTGTATGTATTACTGTGGATGTTCTTGGCCAAATTCTGGGAGCTACAGTAGCAGCTACGCATGCAGAATGGGTCGAATCTCTGGATTCCTCCTCCCGTAGCTACGCCTTGGGCCTCCTTTTATATGTCCATGGGGTCTCCAATAGTGGCGAAGTACAAGAGATGTAAAGTATCTACAGTATGTCATGATTACCAGTATCTCATGATTACTACTGACGCCTTAGGACAAACGTATTAGGACAAACGTCTCAGGACAAGACGCGTTCAATGCTCTGAACTGGTGTCCCTGCCTTTCTTGGGGATGGAAAAAGGATTCGTCCCATCAGCACCGCTTAACCCCTTCTGCGGCCAGCGCCGTGACACGCAACCAGGAGGACAAGCCCTAAACGACAGGCTGGTCGCTGCGCTAGAGCGGCGGCACTGTGCTGAAGCGGTGTGATCTTGCCTGGGCTTGACGGGCCAGCCCGGCAAGATCTTGCCGGATGCCCAGCCTTCGGTCTTCTAATGTTCAGCTTAAACGCCTTATTGATATCTTGCATCTGTCTCCAGCCGTCCTCCGGCAGGCCTTGCCGCAGGCATGGCTCCGACTGTCCGTGCACAAGTACGGGGTACTAAAGGACCCGATCTTTAGTACACCGACAGGAGCCCCCGGGCCTAGGCCATACACGGGTGCGAGGCGTTGTTGGGCTAGGCCCAAAACAGTGCACGGGCACGCGTGGCAGGAGTTAACTATCATAATCCTCTTATTTACCGCGCCTTCCCACGGCACGCGTTGAATGCGGGACGTGGGGGACGTGCGCAGAACGACCGCAGCCTCCGCTCCTTCCCCATAAAAAGGAATCCGCAGGGGCGCTGCTCATTTACCTCTTCTTCAATCTAGGAACCGCCGTCGTCTTCCTCCTTGAGCCTGAAACTGAGCCTCCTCCATTCTTCCGCCACCCGCACGCCCTCGTCACCTTCGGACTCCGCTTCCACTGCCGCCATGCCGCCCAAAACAGGCAAGGGCAAAGCGGCGAAAGCCGCCGGCTCGGCAACAGGAGCAGATGAGGTGGATCTGGTGCAGATGCGAAGAGAGCACGCCGTCTTCGACTTGACGCTTGATGGGCACACCTTGATTACTCAGTACAGGTGCTTATGGGGGAAGAAGACAAATGGCCATCCCAAAACTCGCGCGCTTTCGGCTTCCGCCGGGGGCGGCGCGAATAGATACCCTTTCTTCATTGCTTATTTCTATTGCGGGCTCTGCCCTCCATTCTCCGACTTCTTTGTCGACATCATGTACACGTACGGGTTCCGCCTTTTGGATTTCACGCCGAACGCCGTAACGTGCATGTCTGTCTTTGCGCATCTTTGCGAAAACTGTGCCGGAGTGGTCCCCAACACGGCCCTCTTCCGCCACTACTTCATCCCCCGCATCGAGACAGGAGACGCCCTCTCTGGATCTATCACTTGGATTCCAAGGACATGGAACAAGGATATATACCCAGGGGGTCTCTACCGCAAGAAGTGGGATGAGTGGCGATCCGAGTGGTGCTGGATCCAGGAGAAAGACCATCAGCCATTCTGCGTGCCCCAGCAAAAGAAGGTGGCCCGTGGTGAGAATTGGAGCGACCTCGACCCTGAAGACAAGAAGCTCACAATTGCAATCACCAGGATCCACCGCCTAAAGGCTGCCGGGCTCACGATCGAGATGGTTGGCGCAGATTTCCTCCGCCGGCGCATCGCCCCTCTGCACAATAAGGGGAGGCCAGCCTGGGACTTCAAGAACGCAGCAGATAGTATGAGGCTGCGCCCTGGCTTGAATCACAACTTCACGGTCTTGCAACACATGTATCTCTGCCACAAGCTGTTCAGGCCTGACGGGAGGTTCATGTTGCCGCCTGGAGTCGTCCCTCTATGCAACAACTCTGGCCTGAGCTCCATCATTGCTATGATGCCAGTGTGCAACGCCCACGGCCTTGATGGGACTTGGGTCGAGCCGCCTTGAGAGCACATGTAGGAGTTCTTCGACAACTTGTCAGAGAGGGCCATCCGAGAAGATCCCAACCTTATCCGTCCCACCTCTGATGAAGAAATAGCTTACATTGCCAGTAGGGCGGAAGAGGCAAAACTTGCCGCGGAGGCTGGCGACTTTGGCTTCACAGGAGAAGACACCAGTGAAGAAGAGACGGTGCCAGAGGAGACCTCTTCTGAGCAAGAGGAAGTTGCCGGGGAGCAGAGCGGCATGGTTGCCGGGGGCTCTACCGTCGAGGGCGCAACCGAGGAGCAGCCACATGAGGAGCCCCCAGCTCCAGGGAAGAAAAAGCGCGTTCTTCGGAAAGCCAGCTCTGGTGCCCCAGCAAGTCAGCCTCCCTCAAGAGATGAGTTTCCCAGCAAGAAGGCGGCCGGCAAGGCTGCGTAGCAGCAAGAGGCCCAACAACCGCCCGTGCGACGTACGACACGCTCGACCGTGGCACAAACTGGTGCGGCGGGAGCATCCCATACGACGGCACCAGTGGCTGGAGCAGCAGGGGCACATCAGCCTACTGCCTCTGCCGCAGCCAAGCGCGCTAGGTCTCCTTCTCCACCTCCTCGCCCAGATGCCGAAGTGGAAGTCGTCTTCGACCTCTCTGCCTTGGATTCCGAAGAAGAAGAGTAGGGACTTTGCCGCACCTTATAATTCCTATATTTCTGGCTTCACTTGACTAATTCACTTTGGCTTGTCTCCACAGAGATGCAGAAACCTCGGCGCAAAGGATGGCAAAGAGGGCGAAGTCCTCAACGGGCGACGAACCGCCGGCAAGCACCTCAGGTGCGCCAGAAACGATCAACATCAGCCCGGAGTCGAGCCCACAACGCAGCCCTCAACACAGCCCCCAGCGCAGCCCCCAACGTGAGTCCGTTATGCACTTTCCGCTGGCAAGTGCCGGGGTGCGCATCTTCACTGCTGACATCTCCGGGCGTGCAGGAACGGAGCGGCAACGAGGAGTACCAACGGGAACCGTCCCTGATGCGCCGCCGCCATCGACTACACCGCCCAGAGATGAGTCTTCGGCAAGCGAGCTTAACCGCGATGAAGAAGGGCCAGCGAGCACGGGCTCCGGCAACCCTCCTCAGCAGCTCGACGCAGGTAAACCGCTCGCCTCAGAGTACTTACTATTCCTGTTTTTCTCTCTTTTTTTTGTCTTCTTGAACTTCAATCTTGGTCTCACCTTGCTTCCCTTCCTGGGTTTCCAGATTTCCTCTTGGCGGAACCCATGGATGTCGAAACCGTCATCGAGGAGACCGCCAGGGACGCTGCCGCCGAGGCCGACAGGGTCGCAGCGGACGAGGCCGCCAAGGCCGCACAGGAAGAGACCGCCAAGAAGTTTGCTGAGGGGACCGGCAAGGAGACCGACGACCGCACTGATGACATTCCTGCTGCAGGAGCGCCTGGAGCCACACCGGTCGCGGAGCCCCTAGCTGCCGGTGAAGATCAACCGTCAACATCTGACGTGCCCCCGTCAAGCAGTTACCTCAAGGTCGGCGACAACCTGTTCGTCAGCATGCCAGGGACGGCAAGCACTGGGGCGCCGGTGGAAGGAGAAACTCTGGATGGAGACGTCATTGCCGCCGCCAGCAACAGTGAACCCAAGGAAGAGCAGCTACTCCAAGCCGTGCACGACAACTATCAGAAGCTCTAGGAACTATACCGCACCCAGAAGGATAAGCTGGATTCCAGGGCAGCGGTTGTTGATGCAGCAGAGGCGGACTTCCAAAAGCGCGTCGAGGAGATGCAGGCTTGGTATGCTGAGGCCTTCCAAGAGCTGAAGACTGCTCGGGAACAGCTAAGCAAGAACTGGAACGACCTCCTCATGAAGCAATCTGACGTCGAGAAGGCACAGGAGGAGGCTGCACAGCAGGCCGCCGCAGCAGAAGCTCGCCTGACGGAGCACCGCATCGGGCTCGATGCTCACGAAGAGGACCTTACTGCTCGCGAGGAGGCACTTGCCGCCAAGCTCCGCAGCAAGGACGAGGAGATCGAGAAACTTGTCGCGCAGCGGACCCAGGAGCTAGAGCGGAAACACATGGAGACGCTCAGAGCTTTGACTGAAGATCACGCCGGCAAACTGAAGGAAGCCGTCGATGCTGCCGGAGCTGCAGAGGCCGCCAAGAGCTTGCTGGAGGGGAAGGGGAAGAAGCTGGAGGCTGATCTCGAGGATCACGGCAAGAAGGTCTCAACACTCGAAGCCGAAAGAGACAAAGCTCTTCACAACTTGATGGAGGCACAGGTTGCCGCATCCGAGAAGACTCGGCAGCTCACCTCCGCCAAGGAATCCATCGTTGATCTGGAGCAGAAGCTGACCACGCTGAAGGAGACCCTTGAGACTGCCAGGGGTCAGGAGAAGACCTTGATCAAAGACCTCCAGAATGAACAGGAGCTGCTCAAGAGTGCTGCCGCCACACACAACGACTATGTGGCGGGCGGGCAGATCTAGACTGAGAAGCTCATCGACGTTGCGGAGAAGCTTGCCGCACAACTATCCACCATGGGTCTGCAAGGCTTCAGGTATTCTTCTGACGACAGGGTGTCCTCAAGCGCCAGGCTGACCATGTTCTTTGACCGCATGCTCGAAGCCTTGGAGCAGCTTCACTCTGACCGAACATCCCAGCTGGCGAACAAATCCCGCAAGCTCTACCAGGCCATCCTCCGCGAGGTGCTGGTCAAAGTTGTGCACAAGAACCCCGGCATCAACCTCTCCAACATCTTCAAACGCTTGCCGAAGGATGTGGACGTCAAGGTACTCGAAGAGCTTGTCGCGCCCATCGTTGACAGGGTGAGCCAAGTCAAGAGGTTTGAAAGGCGATCGCCGGGATTAGCTGTTTCTCTTTACCTTGTCACCATTGCTCCATGCCAAAGACAATTTATCTTTAGTTAGAAACGCGGCAACTATCATGTAATATAACTTGCTGTCTCTGGATTAATGTATGCTATTCCCTCGTCTGATTTCTTTCTGTACGGCTTGTACCCTATGCTTATGCTGGGAACTTGCCGGTGCGCACCCCCGCGAGCGCTGGGTTCGAGACTTCAGCAGCCTGCTGGAGGCGCAGCTACCGGCAAGAAACCTTGACGTTTTCAGTGCAGCCACCTAAACTGTTGAGCGGACTCGAAACAGAGTAAGGGCGCAACCGATCATGACAAGGTTCCATCGCGTGCAGGTTTTCCATACGAAAGTCGAAATCGTTCAAGGGAAATAGCCTTACAATAAAGAATCTGCTTAAAGGGTTCTGCAACTTAGCTTTTCGTTGATGTTCTTCTTCTTTCGGCAAGATGTCAACCTTGAACGTCGCCTGTCGGTATCCATACCATCCTCCCCCCGGGCAAACTTGCATGCGAGGGAACCTTCTATCCTTTTGAGAAAAAGAAAGAAGAGAAAATATGGAACCTTGGCGGTTCATTAGCTCTTACCGGAAGCAAGCGCAATACAACATCTCAGATAAGCATGCATATAAAATGACATGAAATCGACAAGAATTGTAAAACACTTAGCTATTTTTAACTATGCACAGGGTCTGCGCCTGGCTTTGTACAAAGGATTATATGCTTCATCGGCAAGACTTGTACAAAAGATGGTTGCCGGGAGCGTTTCTGCGGCAAGAACCTAAAGGTTCTGCGCGAAACTGCTGCTAACCGGCAACCGCGCCTTACGAGTAGAACTTACGAAGATGTTCGATATTCCAGGAGTTGCTCACTGGTACGCCACCTTCGGTCTCCAGGCGGACAGCGCCAGGCCTGGTGACTCGTACTACCCGATAAGGGCCTTCCCACTTCGGCGTCAACTTGTTGGAATTCTTGGCCGACTGAACGCGCCGAAGAACAAGGTCGCCTTCCTCAAGACTCCGGGCATGAACCTTGCGGCTATGATAGCAGTGCAAAGCTTGCTGGTAGCGTGTAGCACGCACAGCAGCCCGAAGACGATCTTCCTCAAGGAGCACAGCGTCATCTTGCCGCAGCTGCTCTTGCTAGAGCTCATCATAAGCGAGCACTCGAGGTGACCCGTATATGAGTTCCGTGGGGAGAACTGCTTCAACCCCGTAGACAAGGGCGAAGGGAGTCTGGCCGGTAGCTCGATTTTGTGTCGTTCTGATTGACCAAAGAACCGTCGGCAGCTCATCAATCCAGCGTCTTCCGCACTTGTGCAGCTTGTCGAAAGTTCTGGTCCTGAGACCGCGCAGCACTTCAGTGTTTGCCCTCTCCGCTTGGCCGTTGCTTCTCGGGTGAGCAATGGAGGCAAAACAAATCTTGCCGCCAAGGTCTTGGACGTACTGCATGAAGGTGCGACTCGTGAACTGCGTACCGTTGTCGGTGATGATCCTGTTCGGCACACCAAAACGACACACTATTCCCTTGAAGAACTTGACGGCTGACTGTGCTGTCACCTTTCTCACTGCCTCCACTTCTGGCCACTTCGTGAACTTGTCGATAGCAATGTACAAGTACTCGAAGCCCCTGGCAGCGCGGGGGAAGGGGCCCAATATGTCGAGCCCCCAGACCGAGAAGGGCCAGGAAAGAGGGATTGTCTGAAGAGCTTGAGCTGGCTGATGAAGTTGCTTTGAATGGAACTGGCACGCTTCACACTTGGTTACTAGTGCAGTTGCATCCTGAAGACCCTGGCGCAGGCTCGTCGACAGTGGGTCCCGCGCGCTTGTCGGACTGACAGCGCGCTTCCCGTCGCCGCTCGATGGTAGTTCGAGCGTCCTTCTTCTGTCGTTCCCGAAGAATCAGACGTTGATCGCGGCGAACCCACGGATCAGACGACGCCGTGGAATCGTCATCATGGGCGTCGACCCGCCGAGTTAGCGACCGCTCTTGACGTGGTGGAGGGGAGCATATCGTAGATGCACCACCTCCGGTCTTCTCGCCATCGGCCCGCACCGGTCCAGTAGACTGCCGCCGCGAAGGCTCCGCTTGCCGCGGCCTGTCGTTGTTGGCTAGACCGATGAGGCTCTGAAGGGCAGCTCTCCACTCATCTAGCTTCTCCGCAGCGGGAGGGAAGTCTAGGAGCAGCTGAGCTCGCGCCAATGCTTCTGCTGGTGTAGGCGGCGGCGAAAGATGCGAAGAACGTGAGGTGCTCAGACTCCTACCTAGGTTAGAAGGAGCACCGTCACGGTCCTGCAGTCGTGCGCGGCCTCCACCGGCGTGTTGACGTGGATCTTGGCCCCGCGCATCTTGAGAGTGATGCGCAGGGGTTTTCCCATGGGGATGCTTGGAACCACGGATGTCACGGTGCTGCACGTCGCGCGCGTCCTGAGAAGGTCGCGGTGCATGCGCCGGCGTGGGTGTCTTGGAGGGCGCCATCCCGTTCTTGGAGTTCGCTGCGCCACCCTTAGGTAGCACGGCTCCGTCCTTGGACCTGGCGCTCGCCTGGCTCGGATCGCCAGAACGTCGCGGAGGATCAAGACCTCCACCTCCTGCACCAGCGTCCGCGCCATCACCCGTCTGCGCAGGTACGGGGAGGCTGGACGCGGGTGGATCAACCGCCGTAGCGCCCTTTTTCTTGGGAGCCATGGCGATGAAGATGATCAAGAACTGGCGCGCTGACCGCCAGATCGGGTTCGCGCAACCTGCCCCCCTACCTGGCGGAAGGTCGTAGGTTCGACCCCTACCTAGCGTGCCAAAGATGTCAGGGGAAACGACACCTATGGGATCGAAGGATCCCTTTACGGTTCGGCAAGGGAGAAAGGACAGCACAAAGAGCGGAACTAACGAGCAACGCAAGGGGGATTTACCCAGGTTCGGGCCGCTCGGAAGCGTAAAACCCTACTCCTGCTTGGTTGTATTACTATGGATGTTCTTGGCCAAATTCTTGGAGCTACAGTAGCAGCTACGCATGCAGAATGGGTCGAATCTCTGGATTCCTCCTCCCGTAGCTACGCCTTGGGCCTCCTTTTATATGTCCAAGGGGTCTCCAACAGTGGCGAAGTACAAGAGGTGTAAAGTATCTACAGTATATCATGATTACCAGTATCTCATGATTACTACTGACGCCTTAGGACAAACGTCTTAGGACAAACGTCTCAGGACAAGACGCGTTCAATGCTCTGAACAGGTGTCCCTGCCTTTCTTGGGGATGGAAAAGGACTCGTCCCATCAGCACCGCTTAACCCCTTCTGCGGCCAACGCCATGACACGCAACCAGAAGGACAAGCCCTAAACAACAGGCTGGTCGCTGCGCTGGAGCGGCGGCACTGTGCTGAAGCGGTGGGATCTTGCCGGGTGCTGATCTTGCCGGGGCTCGACGGGCCAGCCCGGCAAGATCTTTCCGGACGCCCAGCCTTCGGTCTTCTGATCTTCAGCTTAAACGCCTTCTTTATATCTTGCATCTGTCTCCAGCCATCCCCCGGCAGGCCTTGCCGCAGGCATGGCTATGACTGTCCATGCACAAGTACGGGGTACTAAAGGACCCGATCTTTAGTACACCGACACAACCCAAATTTATAGATTCGACACAAGGGGAGCCAAAGAATACTTGAGAGTATTAGCAGTTGAGTTGTCAATTCAACCACACCTCGAGATTAAATATCTGCAGCAGAGTGATCAGTAGCACAACAATATGATAGTTTTGATAGCAGTAGCAATAGTAACGGTAGCGGTAATAGTAGTAGCAATAGTTTTGTAGCAGTTGGAACAGCAACAATAGCAGTAGTAACTTAGCAAGAACAATAAGTGGAAAGGTCGTAGGCACTGGATCGGTAACTCGTTGGATGATATTTGTCATGTAACAGTCACAACCTAGGGCGATACAGAACTAGCTCAGTTCATCAATGTAATGTAGGCATGTATTCCGTAAATAGTCATACGTGCTTATGGAAAAGAACTCGCATGAAATCTTTTGTCCTACCCTCCCGTGGCAGCTAGGTCCATAAGGAAAATAAGGGATATTAAGGCCTCCTTTTAATAGAGAACCGGAACAAAGCATTAACACATGGTGAATACATGTACTCCTCAAACTACGGTCATCACCGCGAAGTATCGCAAATATTATCACTATGGGGTTGACGGATCATAACACGTAATTGGTGCATATGACTAGGCAAGATCGGATCAAGAACATGGATATAGAGATGATAACATAAACAGTTCAGATCTGAAATCATGGCACTCGGGTCCTAGTGACAAGCATTTGGCATAGCAAAGTCATAGCAACATCAATTAGAGAACATAATGGATACTAGTGATCAAGCCCTAACAAAACTAACACGATTACATGATGAATCTCATCCAACTCCTCACTGACCAGCAAGCCTACGAAGGAATTACTCACTCCCGGTGGGGAGCATCATGGAATTGGCGATGGAGAGAGGTTGGTGATGACGAAGACCGAAGATTCCCCTCTCCGGAGCCCCAAACGGGCTCCAGATCTGGCCTCCCGATGAAGAACATGAGGTGGCGGCGGCTCCGTATCGTAAAACGCGATAATTCTTTCTCTCTGATTTTTTTCTCCAAATTTAGGAATTTATAGTGGAGGAGATAGGGCAAGTGGGGCCCCGAGGTGGGCACAACCCACCAGGGCGCACCGGGAGGGGCTGGCGCGCCCTGGTGGGTGATGCTCACCCTGGGCCCCCTCTCCGGTGGTTTTTGGCTCCACTATTTTTTATATTTTCCAAAATAAATCTCCAAAAAGTTTCATTCCATTCCGAGAACTTTTATTTCTACACAAAAACAACACCATGGTAATTCTGCTGAAAACAACGTCAGTCCGGGTTAGTTCCATTCAAATCATGCAAATTAGAGTCCAAAACAAGGGCGAAAGGGTGAGGAAAAGTAGATACGTTGGAGACGTATCAACTCCCCAAGCTTAAACCTTTGCTTGTCCTCAAGTAATTCAGTTGATAAACTGAAAGTGATAAAGAAAAACTTTTATGAACTCTTTTGTTCTTGTTTACATATATATGCTTAAGTGGCACCCAGGTTTTCAGCAAAGATTATGACTAACCATGTCAACAATAACTCTTAAAAATTATATTTACTCATATCAATAACATAAGCAACTTGCGAGCAATAATAAGTATCTCAAGCGCGAACATTTTGTCAAAACAATCGTGATACAATATGACAATAGTGGTATCTCGCTAGCCCTTTCTGAGACCGCAAAACATAAATGCAGAGCACCTCCAAAGTTCAAGTAGCGACTAAACATTGTAATTCATGGTAGAAAAGATCCAGTCATGTTGTACCCAACATCAACTATACAAAATGCATGAGGATGACAATAGTGCTCTCAGGTCTGGCGCTTATTTGAGAAGGTGATGACTCAACGTAAAAGTTTAAAACAGAGATAGATATAATTTTGGGAGGTACACCCTTCCTGTCAACGTCACGACCAAGAGTTATCAATATCTTCCATGCTAAACAAATTAGCGGCGGTTCCCAAGCGGTAAAAGTAAAGGTTTACTCCCCCTCCACCAACAATCACACTCCATGGCGAGCCGCATCCACGAGTACCGTCCAAACCAACAACATTCCTAGGGGAGTTTTGTTTAATTATGTTTGATTTTTGATTTTGGGACTGGGAATTCCTATTACCGCCCACCTCGTGTAAGGACAAGTGAATAAACACTCGTCATGAGAATAACCCGCTTAGCCTGGAAGATACTGACCGCCCCCTGTCGCTCCATGAGTGGTCCAGGCACACAAAACAGATGTTCATTTGAATTTTAGAGGTGGAACATGCAAATTTACTTTGGAACGGCAGGGTAATACCGCATATAGGTAGATATAGTGGACTCATCTGGCATAACTTGGTTTAAGGGTTTTGATGCACAAGCAGTATTCCTTCTTAGTACAGGCGAAGGCTAGCAGTTAGAATGAGAAGCGGCCAGCTAGAGAGCGAAGACGGTCATGAACATGCATTACATATAATCAACATTGAATACTAGCATGAGTAGGATATGGACACCATGAACATAAATATCATGAAGGCTATGTTGGTTTTGATTCAACTACATGCGTGAACATGTGCCAAGTCAAGCCACTTGAAACATTCAGAGGAGGATACCATATCATCATACCGCATCACAACCATTTTAATGCATGTTGACACCCAAGATAAATCATTATCCGCTCCTAGCTACTTAAGCATGGCATGAACAACTATAATCTCTAATGGTCATTGCAAACATGTTTGATCATAATGAGCTGAATCAAGGGATACTAGGTTAAACATATTTACAAAAACAAAAACAAGTTGAGTTCATACCCGCCTTTCTCTGCCACAGTCAATTCATCAAATGTCGTCATTATTGCCTTTCACTTGCACGACCGAATGATAAGAAAATAATAATAGTGCAAGAATGCTGTGGAGTAATGCTGGAATCTGCAAACATTTTATTCAAGAGGAGAAGACATGGTAATATGGGTTCTCTGTTAGGTAAACGATAATGCAGATGCGAACCAATCAACAATCTCATCGTGGTCTTCTCCTAGGTACGGCTCAAATAAAAAGAAAAGAATTTCGGAGAAACACACTGAAATATTTTTGGATTTTTTGTTTTTTCTTACAGAGAGCAAACTAAAGAGGAAAAACAAAAACGGGAAAAACTATTTACACGGGAAAGCTCCCAACAAGTAAAAGAAGAAGCAAGAAACCTTTTTGGGTTTTCTTTTGATGCAACAATTAAACTAAGCTAGAAAAAAAACTAAAAAGAAGTAGGAAATGTTTTTGGGGTTTCTCAAAGTTTTTCAAACACACAAGAAGAAAGCGAGAAAACAAATCTAGCATGGATATTACAGTGGAAAAGTATGAATACCGACAACTGGAATGAAATGTGCGAACATGAATGTAATGTCGGTGGAAATAGGTACTCCCCCAAGCTTAGGCTTTTGGCCTAGCTTTGTAATCACCATCCATAGTAGCCGTCCGGTCCCAAGTCGTAATGAGGCAGAGGCGGCACCTGAGCATCCCACCCCTGGTGCTCCTCCTCAGTAGCTGCTAAGTTGTTCCGGTAAGCTAAAATGTCATCTGGCATAATCCTATATCCGTTCCTGGCGATAGGATCAAACAAAGCAGGTGCAGGCAACGGGATAATATCACGTGTTTCCTTACTAAATACTAAGTTGTAGTGAATATCATGTGGAGAGTCAGTTACATCAAGAAAATGGTGAGTCTGCAATGACTTATGATCAAGGTAAACTCGGGGTAAGAGGTAATCATGTGGGCGAAAGGGTATTCTAAAGTGGTTCGCTAAGCGAGTAGCATAAATACCACCATGTATCTTTCCTTTAGTTTTATTGAGCTGTAAGCGCCGGGCAATAATAGCCCCCATACTAAAGGTGTGATCATCATAAAGTGCACGACGTAAAATAGCGAGGTCAGGAGCACTGAGTGCGCCAACCTTCTCCCTAGCGGTTAAACACTTAGTGATGACTAAGGAGAAATAATGTACTGAGGGAAATTGTAAGCGAATAGCAGTGGCGCTTGACACGCCTCTATCCTCACCCGCGGTTAATGCAAGGAGAAAATCCTCAAACTCAGATGGCCTAGGTTCTCTCAAGTCCCCATCAGGAGGGATCATGCATATGTTACAGAAGTCAGTTAGCGATAATGTGTGAGGTTCAACATAAAGATTGAACTACACTTCAGGAGGGTTGTTTCTCCCTAAATAAGTAAAACTTTGCGCGAAGGAATTTGTAAGGATGTGATATTGGTCACACTTATCTGCGAGGAACTCGGTTAACCCAGTGTTTGTGACAAACTGAGCGAACTCTTGATGGATCCCGGCCTCCTCCATGAAGGCATCATGCGGCCATTCGCACGGCCGCACCTCCACCTTTCTTGGAGTGTGAAGGTCATTGTCCAATGATTCCCCAATGACTCGTTTGGCATTTTTCTTGGAGGAGAACTTCCTAAAGATATTCATTTTTATTCCTATAAAAATTCTGAAAAATTTTAGTCCACAAAAATTTGTCAACAAAACTTTGTAAGATTGTTAGCAACTACTCCCAAGCAGGCATAGAGGCCATATTGAGCATTCAAACTACTTAGAACTCTAAGAATTCAACATGCAAGCTCATCTACAACAGCACCAAGAGTAGCTAATTACTCTAAAAATAATCCACTAAAACAAAAACTAATTGGAGCAATGGAGGAGTCACATACCAAGTAGCAATCCCTCCAAACAGTTTCGTAAACGGAGCTTCGAGCAAAGAGATCGAAATCCGCGGGTTTGAGAGCAAGAACACGAAAATGGTGGCTGTGGTGATTTTTTGCTGGAGGTAGGTGACAATGTGGGCTAAAAAGATAAGTGAGGGGGCCCACGTGGGGGCCACAACCCGCCTGGGGGTGCTGGGGCGCCCTGGTGTATTGTGGGCACCAGGTGCACCCCCCTCAGGTGTTATTTGCACTAGAAATTCATAAATATTCGGAAACAAATCGTGTTAAATTTTCAGGGCATTCTGAGAATTTTTAATTTTGGGTCATTTTTTTTATTGCACGGAGAAAACAGAAAATAGGATACATGGCATTTTATTTTATTTGACTAACTAAAACAGAAAATAAAATGTGGGAGCAGAAAGTTGTGCTTACTAGATTCATCGATGTCATACCTCTCAAGAATGATTCATTAATAAGGTTGATCAAGTCTTATTAACAACCACTTCCGATTAGCATGAAACCGAAGAACTTTCGTAAAACACTAAGTTACCTCAATGTGGATGTGCATATCCCCGACAATAAGTATATCATATTTCTTTTTGGCAATAGGTAGAGGTAATTGAAAACTTCCAATAGTGATGGTCGGAGATTCTTCAATAACATTTATACCATTCACTTGAAATTGTTTCTTCGGAAAGTGCACCATGTGTTCATTACCATTGATATGAAAAGGACTTTGCTTTTATTGCAATCAATAACAGCCCCTGCAGTATTCAAAAAGGGTCTACCAAGGATAATCGACATGTTGCCGTCCTCGGGCATCTCAAGAATAACAAAGTCCGTTAAGATAGTAACATTTGCAACAACAACGGGCACATCCTCACAAATACCAATAGGTATGGCTATTGATTTGTCAGCCATTTGCAATGATATCTCAGTAGGTGTGATTTTATTCAAATCAAGTCTTTTATATAAGGAGAAAGGCATAACACTAACACTGGCTCCCAAATCACACAAAGCAGTTTTAACATAGTTTATTTTGATGGAGCAAGGTATAGTTGGTATTCCAAGATCTCCAAGTTTTTTAGGCACTCCATCCTTAAAATAATAATTAGCAAGCATGGTGGAGATTTCAGCTTCAGGTATTTTTCTTTTATTGGTGATGATGTATTTCATATACTTTGCATAAGGGGCCATTTTCAAAATATCAGTCAAACGGGTACGCAAAAAGACTGGCCTAATCATTTCAGCAAAGCGCTCAAATTCTTCATCATCCTTTTTCTTAGATGGCTTAGGTGGAAATGGCATGGGTTTCTGAACCCATGGCTCTCTTTCTTTACCATGTTTCCTAGCCACAAAGTCTTTCTTATCATACCGTTAATTTTTAGGTTGTGGGTTATCAAGATCAGGAGCAGGCTCTATTTCAACATCATTATCTGGTTCTCTATCATTACTTGGTTGAGCATCAACGTGAACATCATCATTATCATTTTCATTATCACTAGGTTGATGTTCACTATCAGACTGAGTTTCAGCATCGGAAATAGAGACGTCATAATTATCAGGAGGTTTTTTGTGTCTCAGGTTGACTAGAGGTATGCAAAGTCCTATCATTTTTCTTGTTCTTTTTCTTCTTAGAAGGACTAGGTGCATCAGGATTAATTCTCTGAGAATCTTGTTCAATTCTTTTAGGATGACCCTCAGGATAGAGTGGTTCTTGGGTCATTCTTCCTCCTCTAGTTACTACTCTAGCAGCTAAGTCATGCATATTACTATTCATTTCATCAAGCAATTCTTTTTGCGACTTAGCTACTTGTTCTAATTGGGTTTGAACCATAGAGGCATGCTTTCCTACACCTCTAACATCATTACTGATTCTAAATAGCAAGTCACTCAAGTGAGCAATCATATCACAATTGTATTTCAATTGTTTCAGAACATGAGCATTGAAATGATCTTGCTTCATAATATAGTTATCAAACTCATATAAGCATTGACTAGGAGGTTTATTGTGAGGGATGTCACTTTCATTAAACTTTAATAAAGAATTTACCTCTACCACCTATGGAGGTGGTGTTGTGTCAAGGCCATGTATTTCTTCAATAGGTGGCAAATTCTTAACATCCTCAACTTTAATACCTTTTTCCTTCATAGATTTCTTTGCCTCTTGCATATCTTCAGGACTGAGAAATAAGATACCCCTCTTCTTCGGAGTAGGTTTAGGCGGTCGTTCAGGAAGAGTCCAATAATCATAATTTTTCAATATGTTATTCAATAATTCCTCAGCTTGTTCAACACTTCGTTCACTGAAAACACAACCAGCACAACTATCTAGGAAGTCCCTAGAAGCATTGGTTAGTCCATTATAAAAGATATCAAGTATTTCATTTTTCTTAAGAGGATGATCAGGCAAAGCATTAAGCAACTGGAGAAGCCTCCCCCAAGCTTGTGGGAGACTCACTTCTTCAATTTGCACAAAGTTAAATATTTCCTGTAAGGCAGCTTGTTTCTTATGAGCAGGAAAATATTTTTCAGAGAAGTGATAGATCATATCCTAGGGACTACGCACATAACCAGGAGCAAGAGTATTGTACCATGTCTTAGCATCACCCTTTAATGAGAACGGGAATTGCTTAAGGATGTAATAGTAGCGAATCTTCTCATCATGAGCAAAGAGGGTGGCTATATAATTCAGCTTAGTAAGGTGTGCCACAACAGTTTCAGTTTCATAGCCATGAAAAGGATCAGATTCAACCAAAGTAATTAACTCTGGGTCGACAGAGAACTCATAATCCTTATCGGTAACACAGATAGGTGAAGTAGCAAACTTAGGATCACAATTCATTCTAGCATTCAAAGTTTTTTCTTATACTTGCACATCAGTTTCTTAAGATCGTCTCTATCCTTGCAAGAAAGAATTTCTCTAGTTATCTCCTCGTCCATAACGTAACCTTCAGGTATCCTAGGCATTTCAAACTTAGGAGAGCTAGGACTAATAGGAATTTCATAATCATAATCAGTTTCATAAGCTTCATCAGTTTCAGCAATTTCATTTTCTTTAGCTCTAGCAATTTGTTCATCAAGAAATTCTCCTAGCGGCACATTATCATGAAGCATGGTACTAGCATCATCATAAGCATCTGTTATAGAAGAAGTAGCATCATCAATAACTTGCGACATATCAAGATTACTAGCATGTGGTGGTGTTGCAAACTTACTCATAACAGAAGGTGAATCAAGTGCAGAGCTAGATGGCAGTTCCTTACCTCCCCTCGTAGTAGAGGGAAAAATCTTAGTCTTTTGATCCTTCGGATTCTTCGTAGTGATAAATTGATATAAATCCCAAGTGACTCAACAAATATTGCTATGCTCCCCAGCAACGGCGCCTGAAAAAGGTCTTGATACCCCACAAGTATAGGGGATCGCAACAGTTTTCGAGGGTAGAGTATTCAACCCAAATTTATAGATTCAACACGAGGGGAGCCAAAGAATACTTGAGAGTATTAGCAGTTGAGTTGTCAATTTAACCACACCTGGAGATTAAATATTTGCAGCAGAGTGATCAGTAGCACAGCAATATGATAGTTTTGATAGCAGTAGCAATAGTAACGGTAGCGGTAACAGTAGTAGCAATAGTTTTGTAGCTGTTGGAACAGCAGCAACAGCAGTAGTAACTTAGCAAGAACAATAAGTGGAAAGGTTGTAGGAACTGGATCGGTAACTCGTTGGATGATATTCGTCATGTAACAGTCACAACCTAGGGCGATACAGAACTAGCTTAGTTCATCAATGTAATGTAGGCAAGTATTCCGTAAATAGTCATACGTGCTTATGGAAAAGAACTTGCATGACATCTTTTATCCTACCCTCCCATGGCAGCAGGGTCCATAAGGAAACTAAGGGATATTAAGGCCTCCTTTTAATAGAGAACCGGAACAAAGCATTAACACATGGTGAATACATGAACTCCTCAAACTACGGTCATCACCGCGAAGTATCCCAAATATTGTCACTATGGGGTTGACGGATCATAACACGTAATAGGTGCATATGACTAGGCAAGATCGATGCTACTTCTCGAGCATGCATTGGTTTTCCCTTGAAGAGGAAAGGGTGATGCAGCAAAGTAGATAAGTATTTCCCTCAGTTGTTGAGAACCAAGGTATCAATCCAGTAGGAGATACAAGCAAGTCCCCAATAGATGTACCTACACAAAGAATCAAACACTTGCACCCAACGCTATAAAGGGGTTGTCAATCCCTTCACGGTTACTTGCAAGGATGAGATCTGATAGAGATAGATAGATAGGATTGCTAAAACGGAAAGTAAACTAAAAGTAAAAAGATTGCAGCAAGATATTTTTGATATTTTTGGTTTATAGATCTGAAAATATAATATGGAAAATAGACCCGGGGGCAATAGGTTTCACTAGAGGCTTCTCTCATGAAGGCAAATAATACGGTGGGTGAACAAATTACTGTCGAGCAATTGATAGAAAAGCGAATAATTATGAAGATATCCAAGGCAATGATTATGCATATAGGCATCATGTCCGTGTCAAGTAGACCGAAACGATTCTGCATCTACTACTATTACTCCACACATCGACCGACTCCTGCCTGCATCTGGAGTATTAAGTTCACGAAGATCAGAGTAACGTATTAGGTAAGATCACATGATGTAGAGGGATAAACTCAAGCAATATGATGAAAACCCCATCTTTTTATCCTTGATGGCAACAATACAATACGTGCCTCTCTACCCCTACTTTGTCACTGGGTGAGGACACCGCAAGATTGAACCCAAAACAAAGCACTTCTCCCATTGCAAGAATTACCAATCTAGTTGGCCAAACCAAACCAATAACTCGAAGAGACTTGCAAAGATATGAAATCATGCATATAAGAATTCAGAGAAGATTCAAATAATATTCATAGATAAGCTGAACATAAACCCACAATTCATCGGATCTCGACAAACACACCGCAAAAGAGTATTACATCGGATAGATCTCCATGAAGATCATGAAGAACATGGTATTGAAGAACAAAGAGAGAGAAGAAGCCATCTAGCTACTAGCTATGGACCCGAAGGTCTATGGTGAACTACTCACGCATCATCGGAGGGGCAATGGAGTTGATGTAGATGCCCTCCGTGATCGAATCCCCCTCCGGCAGATTACCGGAAAAGGCTCCAAGATTGGATCTCACGGGAACAGAGGCTTCCGGCAGCGGAAAAGTATTTTTGTGGCTCTTTTTGGTATCCAGGGAATATTTGTGAATTTATAGGCTGAAGAAAAGGGTTAGGAGGGCTGCCGCGGGGCCACAAGCTAGGAGGGCGCCCCCCCCTAGGGCGCGCCCTAGTGGCTTGTGACGCCACGGCAGGTCTCCTGCCTTCATCTCCAAGTTTGGCAGGTTTCTTCTGGTCCAAGAAAAATCATTCAGAAGATTTTATTCCGTTTGGACTCCGTTTAATATTCCTTATCTGCAATACTCAAAAACAAGGAAAAAACACAAACTGGCACTAGGCTCTAGATTAATAGGTTAGTCCCAAAAATAATATAAAATAGCATATTAATGCATATAAAACATCCAAAACAGATAATATAATAGCATGGAACAATCAAAAATTATAGATACGTTGGACACGTATCAAGCATCCCCAAGCTTAATTCCTGCTCGTCCTCGAGTAGGTAAATGATAAAAACAGAATTTTTGATGTGGAATGCTACCTAACATATTTATCCATGTAATATTCTTTATTGTGGCATGAATATTCAGATCCATAAGATTCAAAACAAAAGTCTAATATTGACATAAAAACAGTAATACTTCGATCACACCAACAAGGCAATTGTGTCCTTTCGAAATAACATGGCCTTAGAAAGTTATCCCTACAAAATCATATGGTCTGGCAATGCTCCATCTTCCCCACACAAAGTATCTAAATCATGCACAACCCCGATGACAAGTCAAGCAATTGTTTCACACTTTTTATGTTCTCAAACCTTTTCAACTCTCACGCAATACATGAGCGTGAGCCATGGATATAGCACTATAGGTGGAATAGAATATGGTGGAGGTTGCAAGGAAAAAGGAGAAGATAGTCTCACATCAACTAGGCGTATCAACGGGCTATGGAGATGCCCATCAATAGATATCAATGTAAGTGAGTAGGGATTGCCATGCAACGGGTGCACTAGAGCTATAAGTGTATGAAAGACTCAAAAAGGAACTAAGTGGTCATGCATATGAAATTCCACTAGCTATATGAAAGTGACAAAATAGGAGACTCTCTATCATGAAGATCATGGTGCTACTTTGAAGCACAAGTGTGGAAAAAGATAGTAGCATTGTCCCTTCTCTCTTTCTCTCATTTTTTTCTTCTTTTTTTTTCTTTTTTTTGGTGGGCATCTTTGGCCTCTTTTTTTTTATTTGGGCTTCACTGGCCTGTTTTATTATTTATAAAGTCCGGAGACTCATCCCAACTTGTGAGGGATTCATAGTTTCCATCATCCTTTTCTCCCACGGGACAAATGCTCTAATAATGAAAATCATCACACTTTTATTTACTTACAACTCAATACCTAGAACAAAACATGACTCTATATGCAATATGAAAGTGATGGTGCATGTCATGAAAAAAACGGAACGGTGGAAGTTGCATGGCAATATATCTCGGAATTGCTATGGAAATGCCATAATAGGTAGGTATGGTGGCTGTTTTGAAGAAAATATATGGTGCCTGTTTTGAGGAAGGTGGGTTTGATGTACCGGCGAAAGTTGCGCGGTACTAGAGAGGCTAGCAAAGGTGGAAAAGTGAGAGTGCGTATAATCCATGGACTCAACATTAGTCATAAAGAACTCACATACTTATTGCAAAAGTCTATTAGTTATCGAAGCAAAGTATTAGACGCATGCTCCTAGGGGAGAGGTTGGTAGGAGTTAACCATCGTGCGCTCCCGACCCTCACACAAAGGTTGACAATCAGTAAACAAATCATGCTCCGACTTCGTTACATAACGGTTGACCATACGTGCATGCTACGGGAATCACAAACTTCAACACAAGTATTTCTCCAATTCACAACTACTCACTAGCATGACTCTCATATTACCATCTCTATATCTCAAAACTATATGCAAGGAATCAAACTTCTCATAGTATTCAATGCACTTTATATGAAAGTTGTTATTATATCCCTCTTGGATGCCCATTATATTAGGACTAAATTCATAACCTAAACAAATTACCATGCTGTTTTAAAGACTCTCAAAATAATAT
Organism: Elymus sibiricus; assembly: GCA_039707655.1. Lineage (NCBI taxonomy): Eukaryota > Viridiplantae > Streptophyta > Magnoliopsida > Poales > Poaceae > Elymus > Elymus sibiricus. The sequence continues at coordinate 158,871,242 of CM077673.1, forward strand.
AAGTGAGGTACGAGAGTTCAATAATTTCTATAAAATATAACACCACCGTGCTCTATAAAGATATAAGTGAAGCACTAGAGCAACATTGCCTAGCTCAAAAGATATAAGTGAAGCACATCGAGTATTCTAATAAATTCACGATTCAGCATGTCCCTCTCAAAAAAAAGTGTGCAGCAAGGATGATTGTGGCAAACTAAAAAGCAAAGACTCATATCATACAAGACGCTCCAAGCAAAAGACATATCATGTGGTGAATAAAAATATAGCCTCAAGTAAATTTACTGATGGATTGAAGACGAAAGAGGGGATGCCTTCCGGGACATCCCCAAGCTTAGGCTTTTTGGTATCCTTAAATATGTCTTGGGGTGACTTGGGCATCCCCAAGCTTAGGCTCTTGCCACTCCTTATTCCATAGTCCATCAAATCTTTACCCAAAACTTGAAAACTTGACAACACAAAACTCAACAGAAAACTCATGAGATCCGTTAGTATAAGAAAAATAAATCACCACTTTAGGTACTGTTGTGAACTCATTATTTATTTATATTGGTGTAATATCTACTGTATTCCAACTTCTCCATTGTTCATACCCCCCGATACAACCCATAGATACATCAAAATAAGCAAACAACACAAAGAAAACAGAATCTGTCTAAAACAGAACAGTCTGTAGTAATCTATAGACTTCGAATACTTCTGTAACTCCAAAAATTCTGAAAAATTAGGAAAATCAGGGAAATTTGTATATCAATCTTGTGTAAACATTTCAGATCAAAAGAACATTCCAGTGAATTTACAAAATTCCTGGACATAGAGAAAAAGTTTCTGTTTTTCAGCAAAATCAAATCACAAACACCTTAGACCATCCCAAAGGTCTTACTTGGCACAAACACTAATTAAAACAAGAAAACACAATTACTACAGAGGTAATAATGTGCAAAATACTCAAGAACAGAAGCAAATAACAGAAACATAAAATAAAACTGGGTTGCCTCCCAACAAGCGCTATTGTTTAACGCCCCTAGCTAGGCATAACGATTTCAATGATGCTCACATAAAAAGTAGTAATTGAGATATGCAAAAGAGCATCATGAATAGCATGAAAAACACATTTAAGTCTAACCCACTTCCTATGCATAGGGATTTTGTGAGAAAACAATTTATGGGAACAAGAATCAACTAGCATAGGAAGGCAAAACAAGCATAACTTCAAAACTTTGAACACATAGAGATAAAACTTGATATTATTGCAATTCCTACAAGCATATGTTTCTCCCTCATAATAAATTTCAGTAGCATCATGAAGGAATTCAACAATATAACTATCATATAAAATATTCTCTTCATGATCCACATGCATGCAAAGTTGACACTCTTCCAAAATAGTGGGATTATCATTAACTAAAGTCATGACCTCTCCAAACCCACTTTTATCAAAAATTTCATAAGATTGAACACTCTCCAAAATAGTGGGATAAATAATGCTTAAAGTTGACACTCTTCCAAACCCACTTTCAATATCATATTCATCATGAGTATTAAATAAATTGTCAAGATCATAAGAAGCATTATCACCCCAATCATGATCATTGCAATAAGTAGTGGTCATGGCAAACTCATCCAATATAGCATCCCCAAGCTTGTGGGTTTGCATATCATTAGCACAATTGATATTAATAGAATTTATAACAATATCATTGCAATCATGCTTTTCATTCAAAGAAACATCGTGAATCACTTCATCACAATTTTCAGATTCACGAATCTCAAGCAAAACTTCATAGAGATAATCAAGTACACTCAACTCACTAGCAATTGGTTCATCATAATTGGATCTCTTGAAAAGATTAGCAAGTGGATGAGGATCCATATCAATAGATTTTTAGCAAGCAAAGATGCAAGAAAATAGAAGTCACATGGTAACACAAGTAGACAAAAAGAGATCCGGCGAGAAAAAGGCGAATAAAACGGCAAATTAGTGAAGTGGGGGAGAGGAAAACGAGAGGCAAATGGCAACTAATGTAAATGCAAGAGATGAGTTTGTGATGGGTACTTGGTAGGCTTGATGTAGATCTCCCCGGCAACGGCGCCAGAAATCCTTCTTGCTACTTCTCGAGCATGCGTTAGTTTTCCCTTGAAGAGGAAAGGGTGATGCAGCAAAGTAGATAAGTATTTCCCTCAGTTGTTGAGAACCAAGGTATCAATCCAGTAGGAGATACAAGAAAGTCCCCAATAGATGTACCTACACAAAGAATCAAACACTTGCACCCAACGCTATAAAGGGGTTGTCAATCCCTTCACGGTTACTTGCAAGGATGAGATCTGATAGAGATAGATAGATAGGATTGCTAAAACGGAAAGTAAACTAAAAGTAAAAAGATTGCAGCAAGATATTTTTGGTATTTTTTGTTTATAGATCTAAAAATATAATATGGAAAATAGACCCGGGGGCCATAGGTTTCACTAGAGGCTTCTCTCATGAAGGCAAATAATACGGTGGGTGAACAAATTACTGTCGAGCAATTGATAGAAAGGCGAATAATTATGAAGATATCCAAGGCAATGATTATGCATATAGGCATCACGTCCGTGTCAAGTAGACCGAAACGATTCTGCATCTACTACTATTACTCCACACATCAACCGACTCCTGCTTGCATCTAGAGTATTAAGTTCATGAAGAACAGAGTAACGTATTAGGTAAGATGACATGATGTAGAGGGATAAACTCAAGCAATATGATGAAAACCCCATCTTTTTATCCTTGATGGCAACAATACAATACGTGCCTCGCTACCCCTAGTTTGTCACTGGGTGAGGACACCGCAAGATTGAACCCAAAACTAAGCACTTCTCCCATTGCAAGAATTACCAATCTAGTTGGCCAAACCAAACCAATAACTCGAAGAGACTTGCAAAGATATGAAATCATGCATATAAGAATTCAGAGAAGATTCAAATAATATTCAAAGATAAGCTGAATATAAACCCACAATTCATCGGATCTCGACAAACACACCGCAAAAGAGTATTACATCGGATAGATCTCCATGAAGATCATGAAGAACATGGTATTGAAGAACAAAGAGAGAGAAGAAGCCATCTAGCTACTAGCTATGGACCCGAAGGTCTGTGGTGAACTACTCACGCATCATCGGAGGGGCAATGGAGTTGATATAGATGCCCTCCGTGATCGAATCCCCCTCCGGCAGATTACCGGAAAAGACTCCAAGATTGGATCTCACGGGAACAGAGGCTTCCGGCGGCGGAAAAGTATTTTTGTGGCTCTTTTTGGTATCCTGGGAATATTTGTGAATTTATAGGCCAAAGAATAGGGTTAGGAGGGCTACCGTGGGGCCACAAGCTAGGAGGGCGCCCCCCTAGGGCGCGCCCTAGTGGCTTGTGACGCCACGGCAGGTCTCGTGCCTTCATCTCCATGTCTGGCAGGTTTCTTCTGGTCCTAGAAAAATCATTCCGAAGATTTTATTCCGTTTGGACTCTGTTTAATATTCCTTATCTGCAATACTCAGAAACAAGGAAAAAAACAGAAACTGGCACTAGGCTCTAGATTTATAGGTTAGTCCCAAAAATAATATAAAATAGCATATTAATGCATATAAAACATCCAAAATAGATAATATAATAGCATGGAACAATCAAAAATTATAGATACGTTGGAGACGTATCAATCGGATCAAGAACATGGAGATAGGGCAAGTGGGGCCACGAGGTGGGCACAACCAACCAGGGCGCGCCCAGGGGGCCTGGCGCGCCCTGGTGGGTGATGCTCACCCTGGCCCCCATCTTCGATGGATTTTGGCTCCAATAATTCTTATTTATTCCAAAATAATTCTCCAAAAATCTTCGTTCCATTCCGAGAACTTTTATTTATGCCCAAAACAACACCATGGTAGTTCTGCTAAAAACAACGTCAGTCCAGGTTAGTTCCATCCAAATCATGCAAATTAGAGTCCAAAACAAGGGCAAAAGGGTGAGGAAAAGTAGATACGTTGGAGACGTATCATGAATCTAGTAAGCACAACTCTCTGTTCCCACCTTTTAATTTCTGTTTTAGTTAGGCAAATAAAATAAAATGCCATGTTTATCCTGTTTTCTGTTTTCTCCGTGCAATAAAAAATGACCCCAAAATAAAAATTCTCAGAATGCCCTGAAAATTTTACACTATTTTTACCGAATATTTATGAGTTTTTGGTGCAAATAATACCAGAGGGGGTGCACCTGGTGCCCACAAGACACCAGGGCGCGCCAGCACCCCCAGGCGCGCCCTGGTGGGTTATGGCCCCCACGTGGGCCCCCTCACTTATCTCTTTAGCCCACATCATCCCCTACCTCCAGAAAAATCACCACAGCCACCATTCTCGTGTTCTTGCTCTCAAACCCGCGGATTTTGATCTCTTTGCTTGAGGCTCCGTTTCTGAAACTGTTTGGAGGGATTGCTACTTGGTATGTGACTCCTCCATTGCTCCAATTAGTTTTTGTTTTAGTGAGTTATTTGTAGAGTAATTAGCTACTATTGGTGCTGCAGTAGATGAGCTTGCATGTGGAATTCTTAGAGTTCTAAGTAGTTTGAATGCTCAATATGGCCTCTATGCATGCTTGGGAGTAGTTGCTAACAATCTTACAAAGTTTTATTGACAAATTTTTTGTGGACTAAAATTATTCAGCATTTTTATAGGAATAAAATGCAATTGTTTAGGAGTTCTTCGAGGAGGAGATCCTCGGAAGCCTCATCAAGTGGAAGCTCAGTTCGACGGTCTTATGTTGAACCAAGCGAAAGCTCGATGCGAGATGCCGACACTAAATCATGCTTGTGGCCTTGCGATAAGTTCATGGAAGGTGCATGTATTAAGGAGGAATTTGACCAATTTATTCATACAGAGCTTGCTCCCTTCATCTTAGATAAGTGACCCCAACACCTCGAACTCACGAAAACCTTCACAAAGAAATTTAAATATTTTTCTCGTGAGTCTAGAGTTTCATTCAACTTGTACGATCATTCTTTCACCATGCCGTTAGAAATGTTTAGCGAAGCATGAAAACTTCCGTATTGGGGTTCCCTCGATGAACCAACAAAAGCTGAGTATGAATCATTTTTAGTTAATCTTTGCTTTGGTGAAGATAGGGGGGTAACACAAGGGAGAATTAACAGCATCCATTTTCCATCATTACAATATTTTGTGCTCTTTAACGGTAAATGTATCATAGGCAAACAATATTGTAGCACGCTGTGTGCTCATGATTTGAGTCTCTTACACTCTGCCATAACTTGGAATAAGGATTATAATCTTGGTGCAATTATTGCACGGAGGTTGCAGCTTAATGCTGCTAGTGGTAATTTTTATGGAGGAATCTATGCCTCTCGTGTAGCTGAGAGATTAAATGTTTCACCATGGCCTAATGACCCCATCCTACCCACTCAGTATTTAGACTTTGATGCCGTGAAGCGTCATAAGTTCCTTACGGGTACGACCACCAACTACACCTATAACTTGAGATTTAATTAAAAAACATGTTGTGCCCGTTGCTTTGCCTGCTCCTGCTCTCTTTGATTTTCACACTAGGGGAAGATATTATGTCCTTGAGAGCGAAGCCTATGCATACAACGCGGAGGATGAAGCTGCCAGGAGGGCTGCGGAGTCTGCTCCGAGGGCCTCAATGAGCCATCGCCCAGATTATTATTCATACATATGGTGATTACCAAGCTAGGCCAAAAGCCTAAGCTTGGGGGAATACGTATTTCCACCGACATTACATTCATGTTCACACATTTCATTCCAGTTGTCGGTGTTCACACTTTTTCATTGTAATATCCATGCTAGATTTGTTTTCCCGCTTTCTTCTTGTGTGTTTGAAAAACTTTGAGAAAATCCAAAAATATTTCTTACTTCTTTTTAGTTTATCTTTCTAGCTTAGTTTAATTGTAGCATCAAAAGAAAACCCAAAAAGATTCCTCGCTTCTTCTTTTACTTGTTGGGAGCTTTCCCGTGTAAATAGTTTTTCTCGTTTTTGTTCTTCCTCTTTAATTTGCTTTCTTCAAGAAAAACCAAAAACTCAAAAAATATTTCAGTGTGTTTCTCTGAAATTCTTTTCTTTTTACTTGAGTTGTACCTAGAAGAAGACCACAATGAAATTGTTGAGTGGCTCTCATCTGCATTATTGTTTATCTAACAAAGAGCCCGTATTACCTGGTCTTCTCCTCTTGAATAAAATGTTTGCAGATTCCAGCTTAGTCCACGGCACTCTTGCACTATTATTATTTTCTTATCTTTCGGTCGTGCAAGTGAAGGGCAATAATGACGACATTTGATGAGTCGACTGTGGCAGAGAAAGGCGGGTATGAACTCAACTTGTTTTTGTTTTTGTAAATATGTTTAACCTAGCATCCCTTGATTCAACTCATTATGATCAAACATGTTTGCAATGACCATTAGAGATTATAGTTGTTCATGCCATGCTTAAGTAGCTAGGAGTGGATAATGATTTATCTTGGGTGTCAACATGCATTAAAATGTTTGTGATGCGGTATGATGATATGGTATCTGTCGGTGTTCTGGGAACGGGGGTACCTAGACCTGCCTGCCTGCGGCCCAGTGCGTGGCCCACCACGAAGGCCCGGTACGGCCCTGCAACGAGACCCCCAAGTCAAGGCCCTCGCGAGGGCCCCCGCCTCGCGAGGAGAACAGCGCCAGGACCTACGGAGGAGCGGCACCCCTTCAAGCCGCCTCCCGAGGAGCGAAGATTCCTATGCAAGTACCCGACTCGTGAGGCCGGGGTGACTTGGTTTCTGACGGCCAAGCCAGGCGGGCGCCAGCGGGCGTAGAGGGAGGACAGTTTCCTCTTTCGTGCTAAGGAAACAGGGACGTACGCGGGTTCCCAAGGAACCCCCCAAAGGTTTCCTTCTCGTTGCAAGAGGACCAATACCACGAGCTCAGCAAGACAGATGTCATCGCCGAGCCCACCGCTGCGTCACACCCAGAAGCTTTACAGGCGAAGACCACCTTTAGTCAGGATAGGATGTACTATTTGTCCCCTTTGAAATTTGGCCGTTGTGGGATCCCTTCCCGCCTATGCGATGGGGGAAGAGGACCGTGGCCTCTATAAATAGGGACAAGCTCCCACCGTAGAAGGGGGGTCGAAGGAGGTCGAGCCGGGTCGAGTTCATCACCATCAAGAGCCCTCGTGAGGCCACCCAACCACTGTACTAGTTCATCCACAGCCTCCTTGAGAGGCCAATCCACCACAAAGCAGGAGTAGGGTTTTACACCGCAAGGTGGCCCGACCCTAGGTAAATCGTCGAGTCCATCTCCTTCCCTGCTCACACTTATTCGACGCAGCTAGGTCGTAGGGTGACAAGTTGAGACCTTGAGCCGGTTGAGATCTTTGCACACGCCCCAGTGTTTGAACCTTGTTTGGTTTTGCGGAGCCCCGATTCCAACATTTGGCACGCCAGGTAGGGGCGTGTAAAAATCTTTCCAGTTCCACTCCGCCTCAGCTCCGCCACCCCCATGGTTTACGCCCGTCGAGCCCGCGCCGAGCGCCGGGCAGCCCGTGTCGCCCAAATGGAGCCTATGAGCCGCGGTGTTACACGCCACTCCGCCACTTCCGCAGCCGACGTTGCTACTAGGTGGGCTGCTTGCGGTAGGCAGGACCTACCGCTGCCACCCTCCGAGCGGCAAGGCGGCAGTGTCGCAGCGCCGTCCCCTGTTCCCACCATGGCGTAGGCCTCCCACGCGCGCCGCAGACCAGCAAGGGCACCGGCTGTGCTGCCCATGGCGCGCGGACTGCTGCGTTACCACCCCGACGACGACGACTCCGAAGACTGTCTTAACCGCGTCGCCGAGCCCGCCGACGCTGCTAGTGACGCCCCGACGCCTACCCGCTTGATCCGCTCCCCGCCCTTCGAGGCGGGAGACGTGGCTCGCGGCGCGCCACCTCCTCCTTCCGGGCGAATAGCCGACCGCAAGCCCATGTGCGAAGCACGATGCCACGAACACCCATGTGGGGGCGCCGGCACGCGCGCAGGACGATACGAGCTGCCAGATGATACCTCAGCCGCAGAGCGGGGGCGCGCGCGCTTCCCCCGAAGTTCAACCCGGCGAACGGGTGCGCTAAGGCCGAAGTAGGCCGCACCTCCCTCCGCGTTCTCCCGGAGGTGGACCACGAGGACGGAAAGGCCGAGGTCAAGGAGGAAAAATGCAAGGGCCCTGCCGTGTTGGTAGCTGCGCCCAGGGCGAAGCGTGCGCGTGGCCCGGAAGAACCCCACAAGAGCAATCGCCCGTTCTGCGTCTTCCATTACACCAACACCCACGACACCAGCAACTACCTGGAGCTCAGGGAGTTCCGCAACGAGTGCTTCGATCGCCGCCCCGAGCGCGTCAACCAAGGCAGCGACTGTGGGGAGGGCCGCAGCGGGAACCGCTGGGACAACCGCGACTCACGGAGGGACTGCCGAGACCAGCCTCGCAAGGATTGTCGGCGTGGCGAGCCGCACGGCGAACCTCGGTGTGATCATCCTTGGGAGGCCCTTCCTCAGGACAGGGCCGGCCTCCCTCCGCTGCCACTGCCACCAATGAAGAACGACAACCGACAGGATGATGGGGCTGGGGGCTTCCAAGAGCCCCGCACAATCGCTTGCGTCCTGATACGTCTCCAATGTATCTATAATTTTTGCTTGTTCCATGTTGTTATATTATCATTCTTGGATGTTTTACGATCATTTTATTATAATTTTATACTATTTTTGGGACTAACCTATTAACCTAGAGCCCAGTGCCAGTTTTTGTTTTTTTCGTGTTTTTGAGTTTTACAGAAAAGGAATATCAAACGGAGTCCAAACGGAATAAAAATCTACGGTGATTTTTCATGGACCAGAAGAATTCCATGCTATTATATTATCATTCTTGGATGTCTTACAATCATTTTATTATAATTTTATACTATTTTTGGGACTAACCTATTAACCTAGAGCCCAGTGCCAGTTTCTGTTTTTTTCGTGTTTTTGAGTTTTACAGAAAAAGAATATCAAACGGAGTCCAAACGGAATAAAAATCTACGGTGATTTTTTATGGACCAGAAGAAGCCCAGGGAGCATTGGAGTTGGGCCAGAAGAGCCACGAGGCCACCACAAGCATGGGGGGCGCCCCCCCCCCTAGGGCGCACCCCCCTGGCTTGTCGTAACCTTGTGGCCCCCCTGGACTTGTTTCCGCCACCAAAAATTCCTATAAATATAGAACCCCCCCAGAAAGAAACCTAGATCGGGAGTTCCACCGCCGCAAGCCTCCAGAGCCACGAAAAACCAATCGGGAGCCCGTTCCGGCACCCTGCCGGAGGGGGAAACCATCACCGGAGGCCATCTTCATCATCCCGGCGGTCTCCATGACGAGGAGGGACTAGTTCACCCTCGGGGCTGAGGGTATGTACCAGTAGCTATGTGTTTGATCTCTCTCTCATGTTCTTGAGATGGCAAAATCTTGATGTACCGCGAGCTTTATTAATATAGATGAATCATATGGAGTTTTCCCCTCTCTATCTTCTTGTGTTGAATTGAGTTTTCCCTTTGAAGTTTTCTTATCGGATTGAGTCTTTAAGGATTTGAGAACACTTGATGTATGTTTTGTGATGGGATATCCGTGGTGACAATGGGATGTTTTATTGATCCACTTGATGTATGTTTTGGTGATCAACTTGCGGGTTCCGTGACCATGGGAATCTATGCATAGGGGTTGGCACATGTTTTCGTTTTGACTCTCCGATAGAAACTTTGGGGCACTCTTTGAACTTCTTTGTGTTGGATTGAACATGATGAATCTGAAATTGTGTGATGCATATCGTATAATCAAGCCCATGGGTACTTGTGGTGACATTGGAGTATCTAGGTGACATTAGGGTTTTGGTTGATGTGTATCTTAAGGTGTTATTTTAGTACGAACTCTAGGGATGTTCGTGAGACTTATAGGGATAGCTCATAAGATTGATCAGAAAAGATAACTTTGAGGTGGTTTCGTACCCTACAATAATTTCTACGTTTGTTCTCCGCTATTTGTGACTTTGGAGTGAACTCTTTGTCGCACGTGAGGGATTACATATGATTCAACTATGTTAGTATTGTTGAGAGAACTTGCACTAGTGAAAGTATGAACCCTAGGCCTTATTTCTAAGCATTGCAATACTGTTTTTGCTCACTTTTGTTACTTGCTACCTTGCTGTTTTTATATTTTCAGATTATAAAAACCTATATCTACCATCCATATTACACTTGTATCACCATCTCTTCGCCGAACTAGTGCACCTATACAATTTACCATTGTATTGGGTGTGTTGGGGACACAAGAGACTCTTTGTTATTTGGTTGCAGGGTTGTTTGAGAGAGACCATCTTCATCCTACGCCTCCCACGGATTGATAAACCTTAGGTCATCCACTAGAGGGAAATTTGCTACTGTCCTACAAAACTCTGCGCTTGGAGGCCCAACACGAGTCTACAAGAAGAAGGTTGCGTAGTAGACATCCAGCTCTTTTCTGGCGCCGTTGCCGGGGAGGTGAGTGCTTGAAGGTATACCTTTAGATCTTGCAATTAAATCTTTTAGTTTCTTGTTTTTCACTAGTTTGGTTTTATAAAAGAAAACTACAAAAAAATGGAATTGAGGTTGCCTCATATGCTTCATCTTTTTAATGTCTTTCGTGAAAATGATGGAAAGGAAAATTGTGCTCAAGTGTTAGAAGAAGAAGTTATTAAAATGTTTGGCACTAAATCTTTGAGTGATGAGCATGATTGCAATGTTGTTAGTATGAATTCCTTGAATATCCATGATGCTAATGATATGCAAAGCCACAAGCTTGGGGATGCTATGGTTGATGAAGATGATATGTTTAGTCCCCCAAGTTTTGATGAGCAAATTTATTATGATGAAAGCATGCCTCCTATTTATGATGATTATTGTGAGGACACGTATGCTATAAAGAGTGATAGTAATCATGAAACTTGTCATCATGATTTTAATTTTCAATTGGATTATGCTTCACATGATAGTTATTTTGTTGAGTTTGCTCCCACTACTATGAATGAGAAGAAAATTGCTTATGTGGAGAGTGAAAAAATTTCTATGCTTGTGGATCATGAAGATAATGCTTTATATGCTGGTTATATTGTGAAATTCCTTCATGATGCTACTGAAAACTATTATGAGGGAGGAACTTATGCTTGTAGGAATTGCAATAATATCAAGTTTCCTCTCGATGTGTTCAAAGTTTTGAAGTTATGCTTGTTTTGCCTTCCTATGCTAGTTTATTCTTGCTCCCATAAATTGTTTGCTCACAAAATCCCTATGCATAGGAAGTGGGTTAGACTTAAATGTGTTTGTCATGAGATTCATGATGCTCTTTTTGCATGTTTCAATTATTATTCCTATGTGAGCATCATTGAAATCATCATGCCTAGCTAAAAGGCATTAAAGAAAAGCGCTTGTTGGGAGGCAACCCAACACTTTTACTTTCTGTTTTTGTGTGTTCACATGATTAAGCTACTGTAGTAATCATTTTTTATGCCTTTTATTTCAATAAAGTGCCAAGTAAAGCCTTTGGGATGACTCACAAGATGAGTAGAATTGATGCTGAACGAAAACAGAAACTTTTGACTCCAGTACAGGAATTTTAATTTTTTACTGGAGCGTGATAATGATCTGAAATGTTTACAGAGTCTTAATATAAAAATTATTCAGGTTTTCCTAATTTTTCATAATTTTTAGAGACAGGGAAGTATGGTTACAGTACAGATCTTTACAGACAGTTCTGTTTTTGACAGATTCTGTTTTGCATGCATAGTTTGCTTGTTTTAGTGTTTCCATAGCTTATATTGAGTGATATAAATTATGGGAATGATATAATACAGTAGGTATGATGTGGGAACAATTATTAATCTTGTCTTGACAGTACCAAAGTGAATGATCTCTATTTATTATACTAACCCATCTCTCGAAGTTCCGTTAAGCTTTGTGTGATTGAAGTTTTCAAGTTTTGGGTAAGACACCGATATGAGGAGAATAAGGAGTGACAAGAACCTAAGCTTGGCGATGCCCAAGGCACCCACAAGGTAATATTCAAGGAAGACTCAAGCGCCTAAGCTTGGGGATGCCCCGGAAGGCATCCCCTCTTTTGTCTTCAACATTATCGGTATATCTTACTTGGAGCTATATTTATATTCGTCACATAATATGAGTTTTGCTTGGAGCGTCATTTTATTTTCTTGTTTTGTGTTAGGTGTTATTTATAATCTTGTTTTTCAATAAAAAGTTCCAAGAATTGCCTTTTAGGATGCTTGAATTGCATGTTTGATGTGTGCTGTGTATAAACAGAAACTTTTGCTGTAATGTTTGAATTTTCATATTTTACTGGAACGTGGAAAGTTTATGAAATTTTTACACAGTGATGTCATATAAATTGTTTAGCATGTCATAAATTTTCATATTTTTTTGAGTTAGAGAAGTACGCTGGTTTAATAGATTTCTACAGACTATTCTGTTTGGACAGATTGCTGTCATAGTTTTGTTATCTACTTATCCTATAGTTTCCATAGCCTATATTGGTAGACATAAATCATGGAGATGATAGTAAACAGTAGATGATGTTTGAAAATTATTGTGCAACTTGTCTTTGCAGTACATAAAGAGTTGATTTATTATTATGTGTACTAACCTATCTCACGAGTTCTTTTCAAGTTTTGTGTGGAAGATGTTTTTGAGAATAGGTGAAACCGGGATATGAGAGAATTGAACGAGATACAAAAACTCAAGCTTGGGGATGCCCAAGGCACCCCAAGTAAATATTTCAAGAAGTCTCAAGCATCTAAGCTTGGGGATGCTACGCATCCCACCTCTCTTCATCAACAATTATCGGTTAGCCTATGTTGAGCCTAAATTTTTATTCATTCACATGATGCGTGCTATTCTTGGAGTGCTATTTTGCTTTTTTTTTTCTTTTGCTTGCTTTTTAGTAAAATACTTAAGATCTGAAAATATTTATTGAGAGAGAGAGAGTCCTCACATAGCTACTTAATTGTTTGACTACTCATTGATCTTCACTTATATCTTTTGAGAGTAGCTTGTCATTTCCTCTCATGGTTCACTTATACCTTTTTGAGGGATGAAATTTTATGCTCTTGTGCTTCATTTAAATTTGTTTGAGCTTGTAAAAAAGCAATGGCAATATATGAAACTAGTCCCAAAGTGATAGATATCCAAGGAGGATATAATAAAAACTTTCATGAAGATCATGGGACAATTTAAACTTGATTCTTTGTAATAGTTTTGAAACATGATGATAGTAATATGTGAGTCATGTTAGTGAGAATTATGCTTAGTAGGAATATTGGTGTTAAGGTTTGTGATTCCCTATGCATGCACGAAAGTCAATAGTTATGCAATGAAGTTACATCCTACTTGTGGTGCATTATTCGGTGTTAGTTATGACTCAATGCTCACTTATGTGATTTGTCGTTCCTTGGTTTGGTTGCTTCCCAATCTATTTGCTAGCCTTCATTTGTACTAAGTAGAAATACTACTTGTGCATCCAAAATCCTTAAACCAAGTTTTTGCCTTATGAGTCCACCATACCTACCTATATGCGGTATTTCCATGCCGTTCCAAGCAAATTTGTATGTGCCATCTCTAAATTTTCAAAATAAATTTTCTCTTTTGTGTGCCCGTACCGCTCATGAAACGGTGGGGAGTATCCAATATTTTTCCATGCTAGGTGTGTTATTCTCACGATATGAGTTGATTCACTATCATTCACGGGAAAGTGGCTCGTATTCGGGATGCCCAGTTCCATGCTTAAAAATCAAATCAAAATATAATGAAACAAAACTCCCCCAGGATTGTTGTTTGTATGGACGGTACCCGTGGATTCGGCTCGCCGTGGAGTGTGATTGATTGGTGGAGGGGGAGTAAAAACTTTACCATTCTGTTTGGGAACCGCCTATAATGTATCTAGCATGGAAAGTATTGTGAGCTACTTTGTCGTTTTCGTTGACACGAAAAGCATGCCACTCAAAATATTTTTCTCTCTCAATTTAAACCTTGAGCTCTGGCACCTCTACAAATCCCTACTTCCCTCTGCGAAGGGCCTATCTATTTACTTTATGCAATTTTTATTTTTTCTTTGAGTCTCCATCTTCTCTTATAAGCACCAACTAGGGGGCACTATGATCGTACTTCAGCATTGGGCATAGCTAATATTTGAGTGTGTTTCATGAATGGATCAATGATTGAGCATGATGGGCTAGGGATAACTTTCTTTAGTGTTGATATTTTGAAAGACATGGTTGCTTGTTGACATGCTTGAGTATTGAAGTCATTATGTTAAAACTAGACTATTGCTTTGAATCATTTACAAGTCCAAATGTCCAAGCTATACAAAGAAGAAAAGAATATGATGAACATGTTAGGCAGCATTCCACATCAAAAATTCTGTTTTTATCATTTACCTACTCGAGGACGAGTAGGAATTAAGCTTGGGGATGCTGATACGTCTCCAACGTATCTATAATTTTTGCTTGTTACATGCTGTTATATTATCATTCTTGGATGTTTTACAATCATTTTATTATAATTTTATAATATTTTTGGGACTAACCTATTAACCTAGAGCCCAGTGCCAGTTTCTGTTTTTTCGTGTTTTTGAGTTTTACAGAAAAGGAATATCAAACGGAGTCCAAACGGAATAAAAATCTACGGTGATTTTTTATGGACCAGAAGAAGCCCAGGGAGCATTGGAGTTGGGCCAGAAGAGCCACGAGGCCACCACAAGCCTGGGGGGCGCCCCCCCCCCCTAGGGCGCGCAATCCTGGCTTGTCGTCACCTCGTGGCCCCCCTGGACATGTTTCCGCCGCCAAAAATTCCTATAAATATAGAAACCCCCAGAAACAAACCTAGATCGGGAGTTCCGCCGCCGCAAGCCTCCAGAGCCACGAAAAACCAATCGGGAGCCCGTTCCGGCACCCTGCCGGAGGGGGAAACCATCACCGGAGGCCATCTTCATCATCCCGGCGGTCTCCATGACGAGGAGGGAGTAGTTCACCCTCGGGGCTGAGGGTATGTACCAGTAGCTATGTGTTTGATCTCTCTCTCGTGTTCTTGAGATGGCACGATCTTCATGTACTGCGAGCTTTATTAATATAGATGAATCATATGGAGTTTTCCCCTCTCTATCTTCTTGTGATGAATTGAGTTTTCCCTTTGAAGTTTTCTTATCGGATTGAGTCTTTAAGGATTTGAGAACACTTGATGTATGTCTTGCGCTGGGATATCCGTGGTGACAATGGGATGTTCTATTGATCCACTTGATGTATGTTCTGGTGATCAACTTGCGTGTTCTGTGACCATGGGAATCTATGCATAGGGGTTGGCACATGTTTTCGTTTTGACTCTCCGATAGAAACTTTGGGGCACTCTTTGAACTTCTTTGTGTTGGATTGAACATGATGAATCTGAAATTGTGTGATGCGTATCGTATAATCAAGCCCATGGGTACTTGTGGTGACATTGGAGTATCTAGGTGACATTAGGGTTTTGGTTGATGTGTATCTTAAGGTGTTATTTTAGTATGAACTCTAGGGCTATTCGTGACACTTATAGGGATAGCTCATAAGATTGATCAGAAAAGATAACTTTGAGGTGGTTTCGTACCCTACAATAATTTCTACGTTTGTTCTCCGCTATTTGTGACTTTGGAGTGAACTCTTTGTCGCACGTGAGGGATTACATATGATTCAACTATGTTAGTATTGTTGAGAGAACTTGCACTAGTGAAAGTATGAACCCTAGGCCTTGTTTCTAAGCAGTGTAATACCGTTTTTGCTCACTTTTTTACTTGCTACCTTGCTGTTTTTATATTTTCAGATTATAAAATCCTATATCTACCATCCATATTACACTTGTATCACCATCTCTTCGCCGAACTAGTGCACCTATACAATTTACCATTGTATTGGGTGTGTTGGGGACACAAGAGAATCTTTGTTATTTGGTTGCAGGGTTGTTTGAGAGAGACCATCTTCATCCTACGCCTCCCACGGATTGATAAACCTTAGGTCATCCACTAGAGGGAAATTTGCTACTGTCCTACAAAACTCTGCGCTTGGAGGCCCAACACGAGTCTACAAGAAGAATGTTGCGTAGTAGACATCACGTCCTGAGCGGCACGCAGGCCCCGGCCCCCAACCATGCCTTCACGCAGCTCCTGCCCAAGAGTCGCCTGGGGGCTGGAGCCTACGCCGCTGGCACCGCAAGCCCCACGCCTGCTGCTGGGGCGCCTTCCCTCTCCGCATAGGAGGGAGCGTCCGGCACCTCCCTTAGGACGGGCTCGGGGGCTCCCTCCTAGAGATGTCCTGACCAGACCGGCGCAACGGAGGAGGAGCCCGGGCACCGCTCGGAGGCATGCTTCTGTGCGCGACCTTGCAAGCAGGGAGCAAGGTGCGAGGCGCCAGGAGCACGAGGGTCCGGTGCTAACAAGGGCGACGTGTGGCGGAGGACATAGGATGCTTGTGCCTCGTGAGGCGCCGGGGCATCACGGGTCTTCAAGGCGTAAGGGAGCTGATCGAACGCCCCACACGCGGCCGTCAGGTGAATCCAAGGGTCGTTCCTGCTAGACAATTCTCTGTATTTTGTATCGTCCCGAGCAAGAGTTTTTTGAATACATAACGAATCCGGCTAACCCCCCACTCGAGATGGTATCATTTGTCTAAGCCTCAGGCTCTGGCGCGTCATCACTACCGGGGGCTGGCGTGCCCCTCACGACCGCCCCACGATGGTTCCACATGGGGGCTGGGCACGACGTCTGCGTAGGACTTGTCCTCGCAGTGAATCGTTGAAAAATCTAAGCACCCGGGCTCTGACCCACGGGCTGGCCACCCGTGCGGATCATCTACCTTAGTGCCGCGCCCCCTCAGTGAATCATTGCGGGCGGAGGAACGGAAGGTGGCATGGCTCGCGATGCCATGGAGCAGGCAGCAACGCCTCTCATGCAGACGTGCCCTTACGGACACGCGGGGCGTGCCACGACGCTCATGTTATGGCCATAGGGGCACGCAATCGGTGGACAACACCTCTCATGCAGACGTGCCCTTACGGACATGCGGGGCGTGCCACGGCGCTCATGTTTGGGCCGTAGGGGCACGCAATTGGTGGACAACGCCTCTCATGCAGACGTGCCCTTACGGACATGCGGGGCATGCCACGATGCTCATGTTTGGGCCGTAGGGGCACGCAATCGGTAGACAACGCCTCTCAGGTAGACGTGCCCTTACGGACATGCGGGGCATGCCACGACGCTCATGTTTGGGCCGTAAGGGCACGCAATCGGTGGACAATGCCTCCCATGCAGACGTGCCCTTAGGGACACGCGGGGCGTGCCACGGCGCTCATGTTTGGGCCGTAGGGGCACGCAATTTGTGATCATCGCCTCTCTAGCAGACGTGCCCTTACGGACACGCGGGGTGCCGCGGCGCTCATGTCTGGGCCGTAGGGGCACATAACCGCATCCCTGTGGCCGCGCGGTGTATGACGGAGCTCGTACACAGGTCGTAGGAGCGCAGCGCCGACTTGCGCGCTCCCGCACCGAAATGTGCGGGACCGTCTGAAGACCGGGTTAGGAGCTCCTGAGCCTTATGCCTGGGGTATCCACCCAATTATCACCACCGTGACACTCTCACGTAATAATGAGTTAGGGGCTGTACACGCTCCGGACCACCCAAAGTGGAAGCCCACGACGAGCCGCGTCGTGGCCGCAGAGGGAAGGGCTCCTGCCCATGCCCAAGTGGAGGACGCCACGCTCCGTGCTGGGGAGAAGACAAAACGCGTACGGGGGTCGCTCCCCCGGTCTAATATAGTGTCCGTGCCTGGGTTCGTCCCGACGACACTGGAAGTTCAGAGACCGAGTTCCGATTCGTGAGCGTATCGCATGCATAATGCCCCACCAGGGTCTTGAGGCCCACCTTTCTCGCGTAACGCCCAAATGCAGGTGGGGATGCCCAAATGCAGGCGGGCATGCGCTTAACACTTGGGACAGGATAATTTGCTTGCAGGACCCTCATTTGCAGGCCTCGCGGAGCAGGCCTCGCTGGCAACGCTCTTCCCGGAGCGAGTCACCGAAATACCCAAGACAAGCCCCCAACTACCGAGCCTCAAGAGCCCTCGCGACACCGGCGCTCGAGCATGAAAGGCACAACCCCCCCCCCCCCTCTCTGCACTCATGGACCGGCAGGGATGCTACTGGAAAGGAAAGACAATCCAAGTGGGGGAGAATCGGGATCTTGCAACGCCGCCCCAGAGAGCCCGATGCAGGCGCCACCCAGGCTTCACGAGCAAGGCCATCGCGGGGGCATCAGCCTCGCGAGGATCGAGCGAGCGTCCGTCCTTGAAGGCCACACGATGCTCTCGAAGGTCCCCCTCCTAAGGAATGTTCAAGGTGAGACAACAGCCCCGTGAGGCGAGTACAGGCGTAAGGAGGAGCACGGGGGGCTGCCGCCCCATGGCCTCCACCGCACGCTAGGAGCAAGGACCTCGGGAGCCGTCATCGCAGACCTCCGCCTGCAGGGGCGCAGGAGGCGCGCGCGAAAAACAGGAAACCACGCGAAGGAAACAAGGAAGCTTAAAGCACGACAAGCAACAACTACCCAAAAGCAAAGGTATCATACAATGCATAACGCCCGATGGGGCCAAATAGTTCATGATGCAACACGAATAAAAGAGAAGGAGCTCAGGCGGAGGAGGCGCTACCCCCGTCGCGGCCGATGGAGGATTCGTCGCCGGAGCTGCCACCCCCTCAGACGACGCCACCGGGGCAAACCGCTCGATCAGGGACTCCACGTGCTCGCGCACCTCGTCCCCGAGGGACCTCCAGAGCTCCGCGGGCACTGGCTCCATCGCGTGGGAGAGGTCGAACGCGGGGGCATGGCGGTGCAAGTTGGAGAAGATGCGCGTCAGCGCATTGTCCAGGAGGTCGCGCGCACTAGATTCGACATCTTCATCCACCCGGGAGACGCCGGACTCGAGCGCCTCCACCACCTTCTGGAAGAAGGTGAGGTAGCCCCCATCGCCGTGCACACACGGCAACACGGGGGCTTCCTGGACGAATCGGAGGGCTGCGCCGTCTGCGGGGTGGGCGGTGTCCAGGTACTGCTTAGCGCGCTGCGCCTCCATCATCTTCGCATGCGCCGCGTCGTCCTTGGCGGCCTGGACGGCGTTGGTGGCCTCCTCAACTTGGGCCTGGAGGGATGCCAACTCCGCCTTGGCATCCTCTTCGCCCCGCAGCGCGGCCTGAAGGGCAGCCTCGGCGCTCAGCAACTGGGCTCTGAGGGCGTCCGCCTCGCCCTGGAGCGCGTCGAGCATGCGCCTCTTGGGCGCAGACGCCCTGAGGAAGGTCGGCAGTCAGGCCCGGCGAGACAGACACGATGAACAAGAAAAACAGAGGGGCGGCCCAGCGTCGATGCGCCTGGACCGGCCTCGAAGGTTGGCCTCCGCCGCCCTCCTGGGTCGGTCGCGGCGCTGATGGCCCTGCTCACGCTCCGGCGCCGGCAACACCTCCCTTAGACGCCATCTGAAGGAGGAAGGGCGGAGAAGGCGGTTTTTCGACGAAGGAGAATGGGCAGCAATGGAAAGAGGCGAACTGGAAGGCAAGCAAGGATGGAACTGCCCCTCGGATGAGGCGGGTTTATAGGCGCAATTGCGATCCCCGAGGCATCGTGGGGAGCGGAGGCGACGTGAGCTCCTCGGGCGCCACGTGCCGTACTCGGCTCGTGGGCAGCTCTGCCTCGCGTCGCCTCAGTTCCCATGCGGGTCACTTCGGCGTGGGCCCGGGGTGACAAGAGAGCCGGAAGGGGGTGTCAGTTGAGGAAGAGCAATGATGATCAACACAGCGTGTAGGCTATGAATCGACTTGACTCGGGGCTGTTCCCGAGGCCCAACCGAGGAGGGGGAGTCCAGCGGCCTGCGAGGCGCCACACGCCGGTCCCACAAGCGATTGGGTGCCTGCGACGCTTCGCCCTTCGCTCCTTCCCTTCGCCTCGAAGCCAAGGTTGGCACGCCTTGGGCCCGGGGGCTACTATCGGCGTTCTGGGAACGGGGGTACCAAGACCTGCCTGCTTGCGGGCCAGCGCGTGGCCCACCATGAAGGCCCGGTACGGCCCTGCAACGAGCCCCCCAAGTCAAGGCCCTCGCGAGGGCCCCCGCCTCGCGAGGAGGACAGCGCCAAGACCTCCGGAGGAGCGGCACCCCTTCAGGCCGCCTCCCGAGGAGCGGAAATTCCTATGCAAGTACCCCAGCCTCGTGAGGCCGGGGTGACATGGTTTCTGACGGCCAAGCCAGGCGGGCGCCAGCGGGCACAGAGGGAGGATAGTTTCCTCTTTCGTGCTAAGGAAACAGGGACGTACGCGGGTTCCCAAGGAACCCCCAAAGGTTTCCTTCTCGGTGCAAGAGGAACAATACCACAAGCTCAGCAGGCGGATGTCATCGCCAAGCCCACCGTTGAGTCACACCCAGAAGCTTTGCAGGCGAAGACCACCTTTAGTCAGGATAGGATGTACTACTTGTCCCCTTTCAAATTTGGCCATTGTGGGATCCCTTCCCACCTGTGCGACGGGGGAAGAGGACCGTGGCCTCTATAAATAGGGACAAGCTCCCACCGTAGAAGGAGGGGGTCGAAGGAGGTCGAGCCGGGTCGAGTTTATCACCATCAAGAGCCCTCGTGAGGCCACCCAACCACTGTACTAGTTCATCCACAGCCTCCTTGAGAGGCCAATCCACCACAAAGCAGGAGTAGGGTTTTACACCGCAAGGTGGCCCAAACCTTGGTAAATCTCTGAGTCCATCTCCTTCCCTGCTCACACTTATTCAACGCAGCTAGGCCGTAGGGTGACAAGTTAAGACATTGAGCCGGTTGAGATCTTCTCACAGGCCCCAGTGTTCGAACCTTGTTGGGTTTTGCGGAGCCCCGATTCCGACAGTATCCTCCTCTGAATGTTTCAAGTGGCTTGACTTGGCACATGTTCACACATGTAGTTGAATCAAACCAACATAGCCTTCATGATATTTATGTTCATGGTGTCCATATCCTACTCATGCTAGTATTCAATGTTGATTATATGTAATGCATGTTCATGACCGTTTTTGCTCTCTAGCTGGCCGCTTCACAATCTATTTGCTAGCCTTCGTCTGTACTAAGCGGGAATACTGCTTGTCCATCAAAACCCTTAAACCAAGTTATGCCAGATGAGTCCACTATATCTACCTATATGCGGTATTACACAGCCGTTCCAAAGTAAATTTGCATGTGCCACCTCTAAAAATTCAAATAAACATCTGTTTTGTGTGCCTGGACCGCTCATGGAGTGACAGGGGCGGTCAGTATCTTCCATCCTAAGCGGGTTATTCTCATGATGAGTGTTTATTCACTCGTCCTTACACGAGAGGGGCGGTAATAGGGATTCATAGTCCCGAAATAAAAAATAAAAAATAATTAAACAAAACTCCCCCAGGAATGTTGCTGGTTTGGACGGTACCCGTGGATGCGGCCAGCCGTGGAATGTGATTGTTGGTGGAGGGGGAGTAAACCTTTACTTTTACCGCTTGGGAACCGCCGCTAATTTGTTTAGCATGGAAGATATCGATAACTCTTGGTCGTGACGTTGACAGGAAGGGTGTACCTCCCAAAATTATATCTATCTCTGTTTTAAACTTTGAGCTCTGGCACTGCTGCAAATTGATACGTCTCTAACGTATCTATAATTTTTTATTGTTCCTTGCTATTATATTATCTGTTTTGGATGTTTTATATGCATTATTATGCTATTTTATATTATTTTTGGGACTAACCTATTAATCTAGAGCCTAGTGCCAGTTTCTGTTTTTTCCTTGTTTTTGAGTATTGTAGATAAGGAATATTAAATGGAGTCCAAACGGAATAAAATCTTCGGAATGATTTTTCTTGGACCAGAAGAAACCCAGCAGACTTGGAGATGAAGGCAGGAGACCTGCCGTGGAGTCACAAGCCACCAGGGCGCGCCCTAGGGGGGAGCGCCCCCCTGGCTTGTGGCCCCACTGCAGCCCTCCTAACCCTATTCTTCGGCCTATAAATTCCCAAATATTCCCTGGTTACCAAAGAGAGCCACAAAAATACTTTTCTGCCGCCGGAAGCCTCTGTTCCCGTGAGATCCAATCTTGGCTCTTTTTCCGGTAATCTACCGGAGGGGGATTCGATCATGGAGGGCATCTACATCAACTCCATTGCCCCTCCGATGATGTGTGAGTAGTTCACCACAGACCTTCGGGTCCATAGCTAGTAGCTAGATGGCTTCTTCTCTCTCTTTGTTCTTCAATACCATGTTCTTCATGATCTTCATGGAGCTCTATCTGATGTAATACTCTTTTGCGGTGTGTTTGTCGAGATCCGATGAATTGTGGGTTTATCATCAGCTTATCTATGAATATTATTTGAATCTTCTCTGAATTCTTATATGCATGATTTCATATCTTTGCAAGTCTCTTCCAGTTATTGGTTTGGTTTGGCCAACTAGATTGGTAATTCTTGCAATGGGAGAAGTGCTTAGTTTTGGGTTCAATCTTGCGGTGTCCTCACCCAGTGACAAAGTAGGGGAAGCGAGGCACGTATTTGTATTGTTGCCATCGAGGATAAAAAGATGGGGTTTTCATCATATTGCTTGAGTTTATCCCTCTACATCATGTCATCTTACCTAATGCGTTACTCTGTTCTTCATGAACTTAATACTCTGGATGCAGGCAGGAGTCGGTCGATGTGTGGAGTAATAGTAGTAGATGCAGAATCGTTTCGGTCTACTTGACATGGACGTGATGCCTATATGCATAATCATTGCCTTGGATATCGTCATAACTATGCGCTTTTCTATCAATTGCTCGACAGTAATTTGTTCACCCACCGTATTATTTTCCTTCATGAGAGAAGCCTCTAGTGAAACCTATGGCCCCCGGGTCTATTTTCCATATTATATTTTCAGATCTATAAACCAAAAATACCTCGCTGCATTCTTTTTACTTTTGTTTTACTTTACGTTCTAGCAATCTTTTATATCTATCTCTATCAGATCTCATCCTTGCAAATAACCGTGAAGGGATTGACAACCCCTTTTAGCGTTGGGTGCAAGAGTTTGATTGTTTGTGTAGGTGCGAAGATTGGGGACTTGCTTGTATCTCCTACTAGACTGATACCTTGGTTCTCAACAACTGAGGGAAATACTTATCTACTTTGCTGCATCACCCTTTCCTCTTCAAGGGAAAACCAACGCAAGCTCAAGAAGTAGCACAAATCCATGCTTCCCTCTGCGAAGGGACTATCGATTTACTTTTATGTTGAGTCATCACCTTCTCAAATAAGCGTCAGACCTAAGAGCACTATTGTCATCCTCATGCATTGTGTATAGTTGATGTTGGGTACGGCATGCTGGATCTTTTCTACCATGAATTACAATGTTTAGTCGCTGCTTGAACTTTGGAGGTGCTCTGCATTTATGTTTTGCGGTCTCAGAAAGGGCTAGCGAGATACCACTATTGTCATATTATATCATGATTGTTTTGACAAAGTGTTGGCGCTTGAGATATCTTATTATTGCTCGCTAGTTGTTTATGTTATTGTTATGAGTTAATATAATTTCTAAGAGTTATTGTTGACATGGTTAGTCATAATCTTTGCTGAAAACCTGCGTACTACTTAAGCATATATATGTAAACAAGAACAAAAGAGTTCATAAAAGTTTTTCTTTATCACTTTCAGTTTGTCAACTTAATTGCTTGAGGACAAGCAAAGGTTTAAGCTTGGGGGAGTTGATATGTCTCCAACGTATCTAGTTTTTGTCACAGCCCTAGTTTCTTAATGTTTGTCAATGCATTCATGCATGCATTTTATTTTCAATAAAAGTGAAATGAGGATTGATCAAGCCTCATCATCCAATTTTTTTTCCAAAAGGCATTATAAAAATTGCTTCAAATAGATCCAATAAAATGTTCCAACTATTCTGTGAAAATATTGGTTTGAGCTAAAAATGTCAACCAATATTTTTGGATCATAGCAACATTTTATATTGGGCATTTGGATTAATTAAACAACTATTTGCATTGGATTATATTTTCTATATATCAAATATAGATCCAAATATTCTGAAATTTATTGTGTGGCACTAGTTAAATTCATTTAGGCCACATGCAAATTTCCAGGATTTATTAAAATGGTTTGGTAGTTTTTGCAAACCAGTACAAAATGACAGAATTAGAAAAACAACACAAAATAGAAAAAGGGGGAAAAGATTTACCTGACCCCACCTGGCCTAAAAGGGAGCTGGCCCAGCCCACCTGGCCAGTCATCCCTGACCTCTTGCCAGGAGGATAGGGGCACGCGCCCGGCGCGCGCGGCTACTCGCCTGGCCAGCTCCACCCTGCCTACTTGCCTCCCCTTCGCCCTGAGGTCGCCACGTACGACGTCGAACCCATCCCGCACACTCTCGCTCTCTCCCTGCTATCCCTCTCATCGCCTCTCTCTGTCGTGCGCGCACCGAGCGGAGCTCGTCGCCACCGTCGCTTACGCCGCGGCCTCCGACCTCCCCTCGCCTCCCCGAGCTATCCACAGAGTCCTCCGCTTCGCCCTGCTCCTCCAAGCCGAAGGAATTGAGCCCCGGAGCTCCTCATCGCCGTCACCGTCGCCGCTTGCACCGCCGGTTGCCTAAGCTCTCCGGCGTCGATTCGCGGCACGCTGGCCTTCCCCGAGCTCCTTGACGACGCCATCAGGCCCGCTGTGAGCCGCCGTGCCTTCCCCCCCGTTCCCCGTGCTAGATTCGTTCCCTAGGCCGTATCCCCACCGCGTCCGAGCCGCTGCCAGCGCCGGACCTCATCGCCGACCACCTCCGGTCGCCCCGCGATGCTCCCGCTTCGCCTGATGGATGCGCACGTCCCAGGGGGTTCGAATGAGCCCATCCGCGCATCATTTGGTCGCCGGGAGGAGTTTTCCAGCGAGCCTCCGCCGTCTCGGGTGGTCACCGGCGACATCCGTCCGGCCGGCCGACGTGGCCCAATTAATTAGGCACTAATTAACCCCCCACTGACACTGACATATGGGCCCGGGCCCCTAAATAAGCACTGGTCAGTTTTATTTAAACGGGATTAGCCCCTCAGTGTATGACAGGTCGGTCCCACATGTCAGATTTGACTGTGGTTGACCTGCTGACGTCATGATGACATGAGGCTGACGCATTAATCCCTTTTTCTGTAATACAAATAATCCAGAAAATAGTAAAATCTTTGAAAATTCATAGAAATTAATCTGTAAGTTAGATTAAAATAATTTATATATGAAAAATTATAAGAAAAATCCATAGAATCTGATGGTGGCATTTTCATGCATGTTAGAGCAAGCTAAAAAGGCAAACTTGGACATTTTGTTCCAAACACAATATGCCACTTAACATATGGAGTTGATTTCGAACCTTGGGTTCAAACCATCTTCATTTGACATGTTGATAGATGCATTAGCTCAATCCAGCAACATATTACCATGACATTATCATGCATCATTGTGAAGCATTTACCGTGCTTAATTTGTACCTTGTTTGATCTTGTCGATAGACTTGCGAGACGTAGTTATCGACGACATCGAAGAACAGCTGAGTTCTTCCGATAAACAAGCAAGCAACCCCCCTGAGCATATTCGTTACAATCCCACTCTCTCGCTCTTGCTCTCATTTCAATGCATTAGGACAATACGATTCAACTGCTACTTGTGTTGCGGTAGTTGAACCCACTCCTTTGCATGACCTGTCATTGTCACAGTAAATAGCTAAACCAAGCAACCTAGCATACCTGGTAGATGCTTGAGCCATGTTGTGCTATAACCCCTGTTATGCTTGCTATGCTTAGAGTTGTGTCAGGTCTGATTCATCTGGGTGATGAACTGGAGTGAAACGATTGTGTCCTGATGATGAGGGTTAAGTGTTGAATCTGTTTTGGTAAAGGTAGCGATGAGAGGCCATGTAGGAGTACATGGTGGGTTGTCTCATTGAAGCCGCTCATAGGAACTGAGTTCTGTGTTTGTGTTCCAAGACTAGCTACTACCGCACATTGGGCTCAGGTAACTCAAGCTCTCTCGGCCTATTAACCTACCCTGTTCTCTGTCCAGGAGTCGCACTAGTTCGAAACGTTGATAGGATGTGGCCGGGCCTGCGAAGTGAAAGAACGGCCCAACCGGGACTGGCTTGGGGCCCTGTACACAACTTCTGAGTTCGAATCGTGAAACACGGCCGGATTCTCGATTGTGGTGACCAACTCAGTTAGGCGACTGCCTTGGGCTAGAGTTGTTGTAAGTTAACGTCCGTGGCCGACTCCCTCGCTGGGCTTCCGCTTGAAGGTTGCCGAGGTGCCTTTTTACGTGCACATGGCGGTAAGTGGTGGGAGCATGTGGGACGAAGTACACCCCTCCAGGGTAAACTATATATTCGAATAGCCGCGCCCGCGGATATGGACTGCTTGGAGACTTGCATTGTTCATAGACAAATTAAATGGATACTCTAAAATACTCCAAATAAGTGTGAGTGCTATGGATGGCTTCTCGTAGGAAGATGAGAGAGGATCCATAGTGGTGTATTGATATGGAGAATATGTGGACTCGTGTGTGCTCTCTCGTAGGGAGATGAGAGAGTAGTGATATGTTGGATACTATATCATATTTCAGTCTAGCCAAAGGTCCAAGCTGGCATTCTGCAGTGAACCCCACAATCCCGTTCTTGATACATGATGCATATGTAGTTAGTTCTGATGTAAGACTTGATAAGTACCTTCATACTCACTGTTGCTTATTTATGTTTTTGCAGAGTTAGACGTTGATCTCTTTATGTTCTTCCTGACGTTGACGTCGACGGATTAGCTTAGTAACCCAGACAGGAGTCTGGCTCCTTTGGTAGGGTCGTTGTAGCTTTTCAGGCTCTTCCAGCCGCTTTTATTAGATGTCTGTACTCAGACATGTAACTTCTGCTTGTTGTTTGTATGCTCTGAATGTTGGGTCATGTGACCCACCCTGCTTGTAACATTATGCTATGGTGGCTCCTCGGAGCCTCCTAAATAAATGTTATGTTGTAGAGTTTTGTTGTGATGCCATGTTGTATCTACACATATCGTGCATATTGCGTGTATGTTTGAAATGCATTGGTATGTGTGGGATTCGACACCTAGTTGTATACCTTTAGTAGCCTGCTTTACGGGGAAATGCCTCTTTGTGCTTCCACCGAGCCTTGGTAGCTTGCTACTGCTCCGGACACATTGATTGACCGGCATGTATCCTTCTTGCTGTTGTGTCTGTCCCTTTGGGGAAATGTGTCGCAGTGTAATGGAGTCCATGTAGCCTGCTATGACTCGTCTACGCGCGGTTGATGACATTTATGTCCCACGGCGTAATGGAGTCCCTGTAGCTTGCTATGACTTGTCTATACACGCTGATGACCGACACCTGCATTGTTGGGTTACGTATGCTTGTCCCTGTACGGTTGTGCCACTTGGGTCTATATCTAGTCATGTCGACCTGGGTTCTTTGACGTGTGAATGCTAGCGACATGTTCATATCCGTGAGCCAAAAGGCGCAAACGGTCCCGGCCAAGGTAAGGTGGCAGCCGTGGGTTACCATGCGTGAGGCCGCAAAGTGGTGTGACACGTTACAGGCTGGATTCATATGACTTAGAATCGGGGTCCCGACACTTTTCCTCACCCTTTTGCCCTTGTTTTGGACTCTAATTTGCATGATTTGAATGGAGCTAACCCAGACTGACGTTGTTTTTAGCAAGACTACCATGGTGTTGTTTTTGTGCCGAAATAAAAGTTCTCAGAATGGAACGAAACTTTTTGGAGAATTATTTCAGAATATATGTGAATTATTGGAGCCCAAGTCCACCGAAGAGGGGGGCCAGGGTGGCCAGCACCCACCAGGGTGTGCCAGCCCCCCTGGGCGCGCCCTGGTGGGTTGTGCCCACCTCGTGGCCCCACTAGCCCTAATTCCACCACTATAAATTCCTATTTTCGGAGAAAAAAATCAGAGAGAAAGTTTCATCATGTTTTGTGATACGGAGCCGCCACCACCTCCTGTTCTTCATCGGGATGCCAGATCTGGAGCCCGTTTGGGGCTCAGGAGAGGGGAATCTTCGGTCTTCGTCATCACCAACCTTTCTCCATCGCCAATTCCATGATGCGCCCCACCGGGAGTGAGTAATTCCTTCGTAGGCTTGCTGGTCGATGAGGAGTTGGATGAGATTCATCATGTAATCGAGTTAGTTTTGTTAGGGCTTGATCCCTAGTATCCACTATGTTCTAAGATTGATGTTGCTATGACTTTGCCAAGCCTAATGCTTGTCACTAGGGCCCGAGTGTCATGATTTCATATTTGAACCGTTTATGTTATCATCTCTATATCAATGTTCTTGATCCAATCTTGCCTAGTCATATGCACCTATTACGTGTTATGATCCGTCAACCCCATAGTGACAATATTTGGGATACTTCGCGGTGATGACCGTAGTTTGAGGAGTTCATGTATTCACCATGTGTTAATGCTTTGTTCTGGTTCTCTATTAAAAGGAGGCCTTAATATCCCTTAGTTTCCTTATGGACCCCGCTGCCACGGGAGGGTAGGGCAAAAGATGTCATGCAAGTTCTTTTCCATAAGCACGTATGACTATTTACAGAATACATGCCTACATTACATTGACGAACTAGAGCTAGTTCTGTATCACCCTAGGTTATGACTGTTACATGATGAATTTCATCCAACAAGTTACCGATCCAGTGCCTATGAGCTTTCCACTTATTGTTCTTGCTAAGTTACTATTGCTGTTGCTGCTGTTCCAACTGCTACAAAACTATTGCTACTACTGTTACCGCTACTGTTACTGTCACTACTTCTATCAAACTATCATCTTACTGTGCTACTGATCACTTTGCTGCAGATATTTAATCTCCAGGACTGGTTGAATTGACAACTCAACTGCTAATACTCTCAAGTATTCTTTGGCTCCCCTTGTGTCGAATCTATAAATTTGGGTTGAATACTCTACCCTCGAAAACTTTTGCGATCCCCTACACTTGTGGGTTATCACCGATGAAGTCAGAGCACAAAATTACCATCTGGGTGCGCTGGTCCTTAACAGAAAAACCAAACTCATCAAATTCAATGGTGATTGGATAGGCATGGCAAAGTTATCTAACAGAGAGAAGATTTGTGATAAGGGAGGTAGAAATAACAACATTGCAAAGAAAAATAGGAGAGGTGCCAGTGATGATCGACCCGGTGCCAACGTGCGTGATCGGAAGGTGAGCGTCGTTGCCGACTACGATAGAGGAGGAGGTGGAGGTAGGACGCAAAGAGGAGAGAGTTCCGGAGTTTGAAGACATGTGAGATCTAGCGCCCGTGTTGAGATACCAGTGAGAGGTGCTACCGGATGAGGAGGGCCCGGTAGTGGTGCTGTGGAGTGTGGCCCGCAGGGATGCCATGTGTTGGGGATATGACCCCACGGTGTAACCCGTCCTATTGGGCCGGGTCAATGTAATGGCAGCTCTGGAATTATACTCAAGATGGGCCGTGCCATTGCAGACAAGGCAAGTAAGGCGGTTACCAAGTAAGCGTCGGGCGGCCCAAACTTGTGCAGATGGCGACTCAAGGCCCAGGAGGCAGAAGACGCCAGAAGATTCATGGCTTGAGAGGCAAGGCGTGTTAGAGACATAAAAGGTTACGAGTTGTAATGCAACTCGGACTCTGTTGTAAAGCCTAGGGTCTCGACCTGTATATAGAGGCGAGTCCCTAGGACCGAAAGGCTTAAGTTACACACCCTTGAAAGCTAGGTTAGTGATTCCGCACCCTTCTAATCGAGATCATCATTAATATAGACACCAAGCAGGACGTAGGTTATTACCTCCATTGGAGGGGCCGAACCTGGGTAAACTCGCCTCTCGTTCCCGATCAACCCCTTTGAGTCGCCACCTAGTGGCGATGGCCTCACACCTAAGTCCTTACACGAGGACATCTGCCGTGACAAAACCACGATAGTTGAGGCCCACCGTGGGGCCGTCGCCTGGTGGAGTTGAGTTCTCGAAGGGAGCCCTTCCAGGGTTCGGGAGATTCGCGGTTGGTCAGATGACCAAGAGCCGCCGCGGCAATCGCCACATCGACGATTCAGGCTGGGGCCCCGAAGCCGACTCTATTGAGTACGGGTACAGGGTCCCCATCGGAAAAAATCAACATCTTCATCGGCAAGATCGGCGCATCGGTGCCCGAGTCGGACATCCGCACCAACATCATCGAGCCGGCTCGGCGCGCCCAACCCTGCCAGCATCAAGCCGGTCGTCGTCACATCTTCGTCGGCTTCACCCAGGGACTCAACCTCTCAGATGAGCCGGCTTCTAGCAGGGACACCCTCGTCAACTCAGATGGCGAGTCTTCCATAGGAGAAACTGAGTCGATCTATCGTCTCTATGATGGAAGACTCGGGGGTTCATTGGAGATTGAAGGCCCCGAGGAATTCCATGAGTCGCCTCGCCAAGTTGCTATCTACATGGCAGGAACCGCAGCGACTCAAGATCCATCCGCAGCTGGAGCGGCGGGTGGCTCTGGTGGGTCTGGCAAGACACCAGCTCTGGCCATGACGAATTTAATGGCTGAGATGGAAAAGCTCGTGGAGACTCCTGTTGCAGCAGAAAATCAGGAAGAGCGTAACACGGAGTTAGCCAAACTACGTGACCAGATGACCGAGGTACATAAGGAAATTGACGCTAAGAACGCTCGAACGGAGGAGTTACAGGCTCATATACATAATGAGTCGGAGCGCTTTAAGGCCGAAGCTTGGCAGTTTGGGCTTCAAAGAGATGCATCTGAGGCGGTTTACCAGAGGAGACACCGGAGCCGGCTGCCAACAAACCTCGAGCTGCAACAACTTTTTAATACCCCTCAGCAGACTCCGGGGGCTGGGCAGCCGCTCGAAAATCAGCAGAATGAGTCGGCTTAGCCACCGCCAACTCTCTCGCCGCCCCGACGTTTCCAGACGCCACGGGGTCACTTTTCCAACCCTGTTGACAATGTCCTGGCGGCGACCCGGATCCTGGAAGCACTACCTATTCATGGAAATACCCCTGTTGAGATTGAGGCCAGTAACGCCATAGAGATGCTAAAAACAGCGGTAGTGCAGCAAGCGTAGTACTCTTATAGCCGCGGTCGGATGAACTCCACCCCATATGCCTACCGCAGCAAAAGTCGCCATGTGGAGTCTCCGGTTGTTTCGAGTAGTGGACGAAGGCAACAGCCTCAGGTTTCCACGACCCAGCCCGTGCCATCATATGCCCAGGCGGTTGTCGATGCAGCCAGGGGCGCGCCGCAGGCAGAGGCGGAAGCAGCAGCACAGGCAATTCAATAGATTCATCCTCAATCGGCGGCTGTGGGGGCTGGGACAAACAGTAGGACGATTGGCATACTTAGATTATCCCTGGCCCTCCGTGCTGAGCGTATGCAAAAAGACTGCAAGGGGCCTCGCAAGGTGCCGAATTACACGGCAGACCTTGAGCCGGCAGCTTGGATCGAAAGCTACGAGTTGGCAATGGATATGTTGGATGTCGGTGATGCTGTATGCGCCAAGTACTTGACCATGATGCTGGAGGGACCTTCTCGAACATGGCTGAAGAATCTGCCGCCCAATTCCATCAACACTTGGTCAGAGCTTAAGGAGCGGTTTGCCGGTGCACTAGGACAGGGGTATCCAGTGCCCCTGACTTATGCACATGCAATAGTAGCAAAACCCGTCAACACAAGCCACCACACCACCGAGCAAGCAATCAAGACTCAGACTCCGGCAGCAGCAACCTACAAAAGGCCAAGCCACGTCGGCAAGACCAACACAACAGCCCACGAGGGGCCCCAAGACGCACCAGCCACGTCCCCGGTGCCTGCCGGGGACCGAGGCGCACACATCTGCAGGAAGACCCGGCAGGCCGTCCCCCGGCAGGCGCGAGCCGATCGGCCACCGCTCCACCGCATCATAACGTCAGTCACTTATCAATGTGGTGTCGAGCCCTCAGATGGCTAAGTGACTCCCGCTAAGCATGTGGCGACGCACCAGAAGACAAATTATGCCTAGTTGACGCCCGTCCAGAAGCATGTCAAGACGCTAAGCAATGAACAGCTAAGCGGTGGCAAGAGCTTGCCGGGGATGCATCCCCGCGCGCCACCTAGACTAGCAATCATGGTATTTTGTCCTAAATGCCAGAGTTAGGTATGATAGCTTAGTTAGCTATCTAATCACTAGATAAATATTTTTTTGCCACTGTGGTTGCCCCTTTCCCTATAAAAGGAGGCCCAAGGCAACCTAGCTCAGGATTCGGACCTTTGGACACTTGTACTATCGTGGTAGCTCACCCGAAGGCAACCCTTGCCGGGTCCGAGCGCTGCGTGTGCTTCATGTTCCTTGAGATCAATCCACCAAAGCAGCAGTAGGGTTTTACGCTTCCCAGCGGCCCGAACCTGGGTAAAACCTCTAGCGTCCCGATCGTCCACCTGTCGCCATGATCTCCACTCTTTGTGCAACATGACCTTGCCTGCGCCGAACCACAAAGGGGCCTCTGGTCCCATAGGTGATCGTGTGCATCCATGCCCCGATATCTTTGTCACGCCAGGTAGGGTGCGCATCATTTGTGTGAACCCGAGTTCGTGAGCAGCGAATCGATCTTCATTGACATATTCTTCATCCATGGCTCCCAAGAAGAAAGCCGACACGACCGTGCATCCTTCCACTTCAAAGGCTCCCTCGCATGCAGCCGCGGGCGCCAATGGCGCCGCGGCCACTGTGAGTGAGTCGGGCGTCGTGGGCGACGCGGCTGGCGCAGGCGGCACCACCGTCGTGTCCCCCGGGCCCGAGGTTGGAGCGGGGAACGCCGGAGAGGAGCTACAACAGCAACATCCTGGCAAGCGTGCCCCTGGCACCACGGGCGGAGGAAACGACTAGTCTCCACCTCCCCGCCACATGGATGACCGTGGTTGTCACGGCGGCACTGAATCCGGAGCGAGCCGTGATCCCCCATCTGCGCCCGTCACTAGCGCGGCTACTGGGCGCACACCTCGTCCAGAACAAGACGGAGATTCGAGCGGAGCCGCGAACCCGCAGGATCGGCCTCCCCCAAAACAGACCGCCCCGGCGAGTGGCGCGCGTCGACAGGGACGTGGCGACGCCCCTCTTGGTTCCACCAGGAGCCGGGCGACGTCGCGGTCCGCCTCTTTCGCCATGCCAGACACGGCATCGGAAGCAATGGCGCGAGCCCAGCTGCTGCTAAACTTCCCGCCGGTGGCTGATAAGATGGACGAATGGAGAGCTACCATCCAGAGCTCAATATCCTTCGCTGTAGCCAACAAGTCTCAGCATGCGGAGCCATCGCGACGCACGCGTATGGCAACGACGGCCCGGGCCGGCGATCGTGTCGAGGGGGCCACGCCGACGGTGCAGTCCCCTACGCGACAACAACCCCAGGAGCAGCCACGACGAGCTTCACATGCTGACGAGCTCGACGAGGCGTTTATGACCTCGTCCGGCCCACGCAATCGCCGGGACGAGCGGCGTGTCCAGGAGGATCGGAGGAAAGAAGATGGACGCATCACCATAGAGCGGCGTCGAGAAGCACACCGTTAATCTGACAGGCGCAACGACCCGGGTGCTAGCGATCCCGCGCCCAGTGCTGCCGGGTAACTGCCTTACGAGGTTGGGTGCCCTGCCTTCACTCGCGAGCTGCGGCAGGTCCGCTGGCCATCAGCCCGAGCTTTCAAGCCAGAGCTGACGGAGAAGTACGACGGAAAACTAAACCTGGCAGAATTCCTGGGCATCTACACGATAGTCGTTCAAGCTGCCGGAGGAAGAGATGAGAAGGTGCTCGCCAACCACTTCCCTTTGCCACTCAAGCCAAACGTGAGGTCTGATGCATCTGCCGGAGAACTCCATTTCGTCATGGGCTGACTTGTGCAACGAATTCATTGGCGCCTCCACAGGCGGCCACCAGGAGCCAGGGCAGCCCAGCGACCTGCAAGTCCTTCCGCAAAAGGAGGGAGAGACTTTGCGGAAGTACATCCAGAGATTAAGTCGAGTACACCGCAACATTCCAGAGATACATCCTGCTGCCGTGATCGCCGCGTTCCATTCGAACGTGCGCACCAGGAGGATGCGGGCCAAAATGAACGTCAGACTCCCCAAGACCGTCAATGAGCTGTACACGTTGGCGGCCAAGTGTGCTCGTGCTGAGGAAGGAAGGCGACTACCCAGAGAGGAGGCTGCTGTCAAAGTTGATTCAGATGACGACAACAATGCCCGTGGCCCGAAGGGGTAGAGCCGGAAGCGCAACAAGAAGCGTAAGGGAAAAGCAGTTTTCGTCGTTGAGGGCTCCGGTGATCTCAGCACCGGCAAGAAGGCCAAGGCCGAGACCCCCGGCAAGGGAGCTGCCATGTATGCTGATTGCCGGGAGGCCGCTGCCGCTGAGAAAACTGGAAAGTCCGACGGGCCGTATTGCAAGATCCACCGCACTAAAGGCCATGATCTCCAAGAATGCCGCCAAGTCGAGCAGCTTGTCGAAAAACAAAAGGCCGAGTACGAGAAGCGTGACAAAGAGAAAGGTCAAGACGGTGTTGCCGGGAAGGGCCGTGGCAGGAGAGGAGGACGCCGCGGAAAGGCCATGCGGCAAAAGGAAAGGCCAGCCAGAGGTCGTGAGAAGAAAGAAGCAGAGGATATGAGTGAGGATGAGGATGATGAGGAGGATTCCAGTGATCGAGAATTCCAGAAGCCAACCGAAGCCATGTGTGTTGACGGGAGTGCATCCTTGCATTCCTCTCACCGGCAGCTCAACCAGTGGGCACGAGAGGTCAACGCCATGGAACCAGCTGCAGAGTCCAAAAAGTCAATCAGATGGTCCCGCACGCCTATCATATTTGACGAAGAGGACCATCCTGATCGCACCACTGCGGTTGGATGTTTTCCGTTGTTGGTCTCCCCGACAATCCGCAACCTCAAAGTCACCAAGATGCTAGTTGACGGCGGGGCGAGATTGAACTTAATCTCCCCGAAAGTGGTTGAAAGGCTGCAGATCCCTGACGGAGAGCTCAAGGCCATGGGTACATTCCAAGGAGTCAACACCGGCAGGAGCCGACCTAAGGGAAAGATCACCTTGCCTGTGACGTTTGGCGGGGAGTTGAATTATCGGACTGAGAAAGTGGTGTTTCACGTGGTTGAGCT
Source organism: Elymus sibiricus (assembly GCA_039707655.1). NCBI lineage: Eukaryota > Viridiplantae > Streptophyta > Magnoliopsida > Poales > Poaceae > Elymus > Elymus sibiricus. The sequence goes on from CM077673.1 coordinate 158,906,561, forward strand.
CCCTCTGCCTTACAATGGAATTCTCAGCCGCCCAGCCCTGGCGAAATTCAAGGCAACATCCCACTATCTTTATAACACTCTAAAAATGTCAGGCCCCATTGGGATTATGTACATCCCATTTGACAAGAAGAACGCAGTCATATGCGTGGACAAGATGTATCGGGACGCGGTAGCAGCTGAGGCAGAAGGAATCGCATCTCCCATCAAGGAATCAAAGAGAGCAAAGAAGCCTAGCGTGTACACCGGCAAGGACTCCAGGAAGCGTGCCTCTTCGGAGTGCGCTGCACCTGATGATGACCTGCCGGAGAGTTCCACTAGTAAGAAGACCAAGGTCACCTATCCTGAGACGAAGAAGATCCCGACAGGGCTGGATGGTGCTGGTGGTACATTCACCATCAGCGCCACCCTTACTGACAAATAGGAAAGCGCGCTCGTTGCCTTCCTGCGGGTGAATGTCGATGTGTTTGCTTGGCAACCATCTGACATCCCCGGTGTTCCCAGGGAGGTAATTGAGCACCACCTTGCTGTCTGCCCTCATGCCAGGCACGTCAAGCAAAAGGTCAGGAAGCAAGCCTTGGAGCGGCAGCAATTCATTGCCGAAGAAATCAAGAAACTTGAAGCAGCTAGTTTGGTCAGAGGAGTGTTGCACCCAACCTGGCTAGCCAACCCGGTAGTGGTACGCAAGGCGAATGGGAAATGGAGGCTCTGCATACACTTCACAGACCTGAACAAATCATGCCCAAAGGACCCTTTCCCCTTTCCGCCCATCGACCAGATTGTTGACTCCACTTCCGGATGCGACCTGCTTTCCTTCTTGGACGCATACTCCGGGTACCACCAGATTTTCATGGCTAAGGAAGATGAGGAAAAGACCGCGTTCATAACTCCGTGCGGCACGTACTGCTTTGTACGGATGCCCTTCGGGTTAAAGAACGCTGGTTCTACCTTTGCCAGAGCTGTGCAGATTGGGTTTGGACCGCAGTTGCACAGAAACATGGAAGATTACATGGATGACATAGTCGTCAAGACCAAGGATGAAGCCACTCTCATACAAGATTTGGAAGAAACTTTTGCAAACTTGCGCAAGATCAATCTGAAACTCAACCCTGAGAAGTGTGTATTTGGCATCCCATCCGTTAAGCTACTTGGGTTCTTTGTATCTCAGCGAGGAATAGAAGCCAATCCCGACAAGATCAAGGAAACTGAGCAGATACAAGCACCCAAGACCATCAAGGACATCAGACGTTTGACTGGATGTGTTGCCGCGCTAAGCAGGTTTATCTCCAAATCCGCTGAACGTGCCCTGTCGTTCTTCAAGATCTTGAAGAAGGCTGGCCCGGTAAAGTGGACCCCGGAAGCAGAGGCAGCTCTGCAGGACCTGAACGCTTACCTTTCTTCCACTCCCACCTTGGTCGCTCCTCAAACACAAGAACCGTTGCTGCTATACTTGGCGGCAACGAATCAAGTGGTTAGTGCAGCGCTGGTAGTGCAGTGGGAAGTTGATGAAGGTGCGGCCGCTGCGACTGATGCTGCCGGGGACAAGACCGAAGCAGCCGTGGCAGGACCCAATACAGACCTAGGGGAACCTCAGCAAGCTAGCCAAGGCAGTTCCAAGGAAGTGACGAAGAAGAAAGTGGTGTAGCGGCTGGTGTACTTTGTCAGCTCCTTGTTGCAGGGGGCTAGGTCAAGGTACTCTAGAGTACAAAAGATGATCTTCGGCCTCATCATGGCCTCGAGGAAGCTGCGCCACTACTTCCAAGCCCATGAGATCACATTTGTCACTCGCTTTCCGCTACAACGTATATAGAGGAACCCCGAAGCCACTGGCAGGATAGTTGAGTGGGCACTTGAGCTGTCAAGTTTCGGATTGAAGTATGAGAGTACTTCCACAGTTCAAAGCAGGGCGTTGGCGGAGTTCATTGAAGAATGGACATCCACGCCAGACGAAGAGGTTCCAGAGATAATTCTCCCCGGCAAATAAGCGCCCAAGGACTGGATCATGTACTTTGACGATGCTTTCTCGCTCCAGGGTGCCGGAGCAAGCGTACTCCTCGTCGCCCCCACCGGAGAGCACCTCAAGTATGTGGTTCAGATGCACTTTCCTTGGGAGGAAGCCACCAATAACACCGCTGAATATGAGGGACTCCTTGCTGGACTCAGGATCGCGGTGGAATTGGGAATCAAGAGACTGATCATCCGAGGAGATTCTCAACTCGTTGTGAAACAAGTCAATAAGGATTATCAGAGCCCATTGATGGAAGCATACGTGGAATAAGTGAGGAAACTAGAGGAGCGCTTTGATGGGTTACAAGCAGAGCATGTGCCTCGTGCAGAAAACATCATCGCTGATCACCTATCAAAGTGCGCCACGCAGAAACTTCTTGTGGAACCATGAACTTTTGTCCTCCGGCTCACTCAACCATCAGTATCCCCATCGACGATGGCCAGGAAAAGAAGAAAGCTCAACTCCGGCAAGCATTTCCCGGTAGAGCTTCCTGAAGCCGCTGGTAGAGAAGCTGCTGGGGACAGTCTCGTTTCGCCTGGTGAGCAGCTCTCTCCTGCGGAACCCCTGGTTCTCACGGTCGAGACAAGCCCTCCCACGGATGAGGAGATGCCTTTAGTCCTAGTTGTCGAGCCCCAGGCTCCAGCTTGGGCACAGCATATAGTCTGTTTCCTTCAAACAGGAGGACTTCCCGAAGAGCAAGAAAAGGCCGAAAAAGTAGCCCGCCGGTCAAGTATGTACTAGTTTGTCGATGACACTCTGTAAAGAAAAAGACCCAACGGTGTGAAATTAAAGTGCATTTGCCGAGAAGATGGACAAAGGCTGTTGGCAGAGATCCACGGAGGCATGTGGGGGTCACACATCGGATCAAGAGCCCTTGCCAGGAAGGCCTTCCTGCAGGGTTTCTATTAGCCAACTACCATCCAAGATGCAACTGAGTTGGTCACCAAGTGTGAAGCCTGCTAGTTCCATTCCAAGAACATCCATCAACCAGCCCAAGCTCTTCAGACGATCCCTTTGTCTTGGCCGTTCTCGGTCTGGGGGCTCGATATTTTGGGCCCCTTCCCCCACGCTATCGAGGGCTTTGAGTTCTTGTTCGTAGCAATCGACAAGTTCACAAAGTGGCCTGAGGTAGAACCAGTGAGGAAGGTGACCGTGCAGTCAGCTATCAAGTTCATGAAAGGACTGGTGTGCCATTTTGAAGTGCCCAATAGAGTGATCACCGACAACGGCACCCAGTTGACGAGCCACGCCTTCATGCAATACATCCAAAGCCGTGGAAGCAAGGTCTACTTCGCCTCTGTTGCCCATCCAAGAAGCAACGGGCAAGTCGAGAGGATGAATGCTGAAGTGCTGCGAGGACTCAAGACAAGGACTTTTGGTAGACTGCGGAGAAGCGGCAAACGCTAGATAGATGAGCTACCAGTGGTTCTTTGGTCCCTCAGAACGACACCAAATCGAGCTACCGGCCAAACGCCCTTTTCCCTAGTGTATGGGGCGGAAGCAGTGCTCCCCACAGAACTCATATACGGGTCACCTCGAGTACTTGCCTACGATGAAGTAGAGCAAGAGCAGCTACGGCATGACGATGCCATGGTCCTCGAGGAAGATCATCTCCGGGCTATTGTGTGTGCTGCACGCTACCAGCAAGCCCCGTGCCGCTATCATAGTTGTCATGGTTTTATCACGGCAGATGTCCTAGTGCAAGGACTTAGGGGTGAAGCCACCGCTACGGCGGTTAACCCGAAGGGGTTGATCGGGACGAAACACACAGGTTTACCCAGGTTCGGCCCCTCTCGAAGGAGGTAATAGCCTACGTCCTGCTTTGAGTTGTATTGATTGGATATCGATTACAAGGGAGCGGATTCGCTTGACCTAGTACTCGATCAAAGGCTTCGTGGCCTAAGCCGCCCTGGGAACCCGCCTTTATATACACAGGTCGAGGCCCTAGACTTACAAGTGTCCGGGTCGGGTTACATCTAGTAACCAACCTTATGTCTAAATCACCTTGCCTTGTCTGGCAAGCCGTCTCCCAGCGGCTTACGCCTCTGGGTCACATGTTGCCTTCCAGCTCTAGGCCTCCGCCAGGCCCGTCTGACAAGTCACTTCCAGGCCTTGTCTTATTCTTCTTGCCCAGTTAAGGCCTCACTACTAAGCCTCCAACTTTATGATCCGGACCTACAAGGGCGGGTCACATCGTGGGGCTATATCCCCAACATTAGGCCCCAGATTGATTTGAACCTGTTCATGTCAATCTTCAAGTCTTCTGGTTGGTGAGTCTTGCGTTCCTCATAATCACTGTCCTAAAAGAAATCTTCATGACCCGCCATGTAAAAATGGATGACGTCACCTCTGGTAAATCCAAACGACCTTAATGACATCACAACGGATCTTTGTATTAACTAGTCAACCCGAGAATCGAGCCGTTTTCTTGGTCAATCATCATTTTGTCTCCTCGATTCCCTCATGGGACTGTTGCTGTTCCATCCCCCTTATAAATAGGCACGGGGGGGGGGAGGTCCCATCCTTTTCACTTTCCCCCCGCCGCCGCTTCTCTCTTCTTCTTCCTCCCGACGCTCGTGCGACTGAAGCTCCACCGCGCCGTCCGGACCTCGCCGCCGTCCTCAACAAGGCCACAGCATCACCCAGATTGTGTCCAGAACTCACCGGCGTGCGCCCGCACCTTCTTCATCCTCCAGGGTCCATCTTCTTCCCTCTTAGATCCGCATTAGTTCGTCGGGTTTTCCTTCCGAGTTCACCGCTGTTTGTCGGATTGTTCATCATTGATAGGAAAGAAAATACCTTTAGACTCTGGAACGATGGTTAAATCACGCGGTGCTTCTCTTAACATGTATTCCATATCCAGTATAATTGTTCCTTCATTGGAATCTGTAAATGAACTGTTGTTCCTTCTCGGTGCGTTTTTAGGTTTAGGAAATGCTTTCCTTTTACCTTCGTCCGTAGATCTTGTAGCTGCAACCGTAGTTGGTGGAACTTGTTTGTCCACACTTAGCAATATTTTCAACATTTTACTGTCAATTTGACCCGCCATCATGCTGCCGGATCTCCCTGGCAAGATATAATCCACTTCATACCTGTAGTTGGCGGCGGCTCATAGCATAATAATGACCCGCCAAGTAGCATCGCCGTCTTAAAGTCGTATTTGTTTTAACCATGTAGCATTCTTAATCCGCCGTGTATCCATGTCCTTCCACAGTGTTCAACCCGCCGTCATGGCTAAAGCCCCCGCCTCTTGCGATTGGGTAGGCACTGGGGTTACTGAGAAGATTCTCAATTATTTCGTGGTCATGGGGGTTTTGCCAGCTCAAGATGTCATTCATTGGCGGGTTCCAGGCACTGAAATCACTCCCGAATCCAAGGATGGGGAAGTTATCGTCTTCACAGACCATCTTCTCCGCGGCTTCTCACCGCCCGAATCAAAGTTTTTCTGGGACGCCCTACATTTCTACAAGCCACATCCTCAAGACATTGGCCCCAACTCTGTTACCAATTTGTGCCAGTTCCAAAAATTTTGTGAAGCATATCTGCAAGAAGAGCCGTTCGTCGACCTCTTCAGAGATTTCTTCTACATCAACCGCCAGACAGAGATTGCTGATGGGCCAAGCCTGGCACTTGGTGGTGTTTCCATTCAGAGACGGAGAGATGTTTCCTTTCCCTCGGCGACTCTGCCTAGCCACCGCAAGGACCGGAATCATACTTGGTTTTATTGCAAAGACACTTCTCCGGCCGGAGAGAATCCACTACTGGGTTATAGTCCCTACCGGCTCTGCACCACCACCGAGCTCCCAGACCGGATGTCTGCCATAGAGCGCACCCAATACGCTCCAACATTTTCAAAGATTAGAGCCTTATTGGCTAATGGGCTGACTGGCATTGATCTAACCCGCTGCTGGGTTTCCTGGAGAATCTTACCATTAAGCCGGCGCGGCGGCTTGATGTGTGAATACACTGGTGAGGTGAATGACCCTCAGCGCTTCAACGAGACACCACTGACAGACAAGGACCTCAATGCAATCGTCAAATCACTGCTCGGAGAGCCTCAAGAAGTTTGCAACAAGACGGGGTTATGCCCCTTTTATGCTCTCAATCCAGCTCCTGAAGTAAGACCTTACTTTAACCTTTCACTCTTTTCCTTTAAATTTCACACTTTACCTTATTTAACCTCTCTGCCAATGCATTTATTATATGCAGGCCAGCTCTTCTTTTTGGAAGAAAAGACTAACCACCGCCTCTACTTCCAAGAAGAAGACAAAAGCAACCAAGACCCGGGCTCCATCTCGTAAGTAGAAGCCATCAGCTCAAGAACTGCTTGAATTGGATGACTCGGAGGTAGAACTTGACTCTCTTGGCCTTCTTTTCATGCAACTTATTAACACTGATTCCTCTCAGGGTCACATGGAGACAAGCCAAGCCGGCGCAGCAGAGGTAACTACCATCTCCTTCGACTCAGAACCCTTGGCAAGAGAGAAAGTACGGCGGGTCATCCGGAAAGTAAAGTTTTCACACCCCCTTGCTCACTTGTATCCCAACTTTCTTTTGAAGAAGCAGCAACACGACTCTAGGTGTCAGACCCGGAGCGGCGGCTCTGAAGATCTAGTGGCCGGCTTACCTGACACTCCGGCTCCACGGATACGCCGTAACGAGGTAACTCATAACTTTGTTTGTATTTCTTCTGCCTACTAGCCTTATGCAATAAAACTGATCATACTGCTCAACTTTAATGTCTTTAGGATACTCCTCCTCTCTCTGGCGACTCAACCGCTTCCAAGCTACCACCTCTTGTTATCAACCCAAGGTAACTTTCATCTTTTCATCCAATATTGATTGCTAACTCTTTATCCTCATATAATCTTATCCTGAAATCTTTTGTTCACAGGGCACAAGCCAAGAAGAGGAAACTAAGAGGGTCATCTGCCAATCCTGACATCCCAGAACCGGAGAACCCGAAACTTAGCACTCCTGAAATTTAGGTCGAGCCCTCCGGAGCTGACCAAGGCTCCCATGACAACACTCCCCAGCCTACTGAGCCGGCGGATGCCGATATTATGATTCCTGAGGCTAATCTGGAAATGGATCCTAAGCCCCCCAGCCCATTCCCAACAACTGCTGACATGACTTCTCATGAGGAAGAGGTTACTATCACTGGGACGACTTTCATAGCTCCAGCCCCTTCCAACGTGCTGACAAAACACATTAGCAAGGATGAGGCGCCTTCACCTGAGAAGGAGAAGGCTAAGTTTGATCTGCCCAATCTGGAGAAGCTTACCGCTGATGAACTGCACTCTGGCTATCTAAGCCGCCTTGCCACAAGCCAGGACATGGAGGCCAATTTAGTTGGCATGATGAAGAAAAAATATGAGGTACTCAACTTTTCTTGCCTTTCATATATCCTTACATAGCCCCCAAGAGCCGGCTTATTTTCTTGAAGATAAGCCGGGTCTTCAGTAATATGTAGAATTCAATAGATCGACGTGTAGCCCCCAAGGGTCGGATCATTATGCGAATAATGAGCCGGCACTTAGTGTATGATAAAGAAAATGCCAAGTGTAGCCCCCAAGGGCTGGGTCATTAAATGAATAATGATCTTGAACTTTTGTAGATCCGATCATATAAACTTGAGGAACAATGTGTAGCCCCCAAGAGTCGAGTTATCTTTGTGAAGATGATCCGGGTCTTATTTGTACTATAAACTTTGAGAGAACTGATACACATTAGCCCCCAAGTGTCAAGTATATTGCTTGCAATCTGCTTGAGACTTGTAACAACCTTTTTGAGTGCATCCAAATTCCATTATAAACCGTGCTGGTGGCTTAAACTTGATAAACATATACTTTGACAATTATATTGCGCAGGAAGCTTTATATGTGGCCGAGTCTAGTTTGGCCGACCTTAGAAAGAACCTGGCATTGCAACAAGATGCCTGAATTGAAGCTGATGCAAAGTGGCAACTCTCGTCAATAGAACTGGAAAAGATCAAAGCGGATTTTGAGGCGTACAAGCAATCTGCTAAAGCTAATCAAGCCGCCTTGACGAAACGCGCCGAAGAAGCCGAGAGCCGACTGAAACCCATTGCTGAAGAGCTGACCAGTCTCAGACGCCATGTATCTCGGATGACGGAAGCTGTCTTTGGTAAGCATTGTTGATTATGTTATGAGCTTTCATTTCAAACAATCTTATAAGACTCGCCTGGCGACTTATACAATTGAATTGTTTGCAGGCCGTCGAACTCGTAACCTTCCAGATGACAGATTGCTTAAGCTGAAAGCTTTGTATTCATTTACTGAGCAGTTGTATGCTGGAAGCCTCTTCACCATCAGGGATGTTTTTGGTGAAAAGGGGACTCCAATGTTGATCAAAGACGTACTAAAGTGCCTCTCCACCATCCCCAAACATTTTGAAGAAATGAAGAAATCAGCCGCCCGCAAAGGCGCAATATCTGCTTTGAGCCGGGCTTTGGCATACGCGCCAGAGTTTAACCCGGAGGAGATGGTGGGAGGTTTTCCACAGCTGAAGGCCGACGGGTCAGAATTCACGCAAGACGACTATGCTCGTTGCTTCAGAGCTTCTCAAACATTGGCTAGCCAATTAGCCGTAGAAGCTGACCTGAAGGTTTACCAGGCGGCTTATGACAACAACAATGCGCGAATCCGGGCGCCTACTTTTGAGCCGGTGGATCTGACTCCTCAACGCCGTAAGCACATCTTTGCCCCTAATGTTGACTCGTCTCCAATCTTGCATGACGAAGCCAAATTTGAAGCTTTAATCAATTGCAACTGGGATGTGGACAACCTTCAGATCCAGGAGACAGAAGACCCGGCGCAGGATGACCCGTCAGCGACTTAAACGGGGAGCAGGCGTCAGATGAAGCTAACCCGGGCAATGCTGAGCCGCCGGGTTATTACTTGTGTGAAAAACTTATTGAGTCCACAAATTTTGGGCTCCCTGGAGCCTTGTAATAGCCGTAGGAAAAACTTGATTACCTGTGCCGTGCCTTTGCGCACGTTTTGATATTTATCAGTTCATATTCTGGCAGCTTTGGCGCTTCAAAAAAATTCCACAGTGTGAACTTTTTGATATGATCATATGCCTCAGAATCAATTCCTACTGGCGGGTTATAATTCATGAGCAATACTAAGCCCGGATAAACTATTACACAAAGACTTAGAATCTTATCATGAAAAAACTCCTGCAAAATAACAAACAGAGAACTCGTGTATATTTTGCATTATGGTTTAGGCGGCTTTGAAGGCACAGCCCGAAGAGATCAACTCTAGTTTATATTTTTTGAGAAAAACTCAAGTTTTTTGCTTTCAAAGAAGCTAGGCATGTATGCCCAAAATCCCATAAGCCGGCTCTCACATGACATAAATCCGTCGTTTTAACCTTAACTAGTTCAGGGTCTTAAAAAAGATTGACTGTTAAGAGTACGAACAGGCCACAGAGCGGAGAGACTACAACAGATAGGTGAGTTTATCCTCGCTCTCTGTAAGCCGGCTCTCTTGTGACATAAGCCGCCGGTTTAACTTTGACAAGTTTAGAGTCTTGAAAAAGGTTGACTGTCAAACGTTCGGTGGGTCACCGGGCGGAGTAGCAAGTTGCAAACAGGCAGGTTTAACTCAAATATGGCTTTTAAGCCGGCCAAGAGGGTATGAAAGCTAAACCCAGTGGGTTGGAAGCCCCCAAGTGACCTTATGAAGAATCAGCTCTTTGCACAAAAGCTTGGTGCGGGAAAACGACAGAGGCCCCGAATTATAGGGATGCTGGCTTTATTATATTATAAAAAGTGGTATATACAATGACAGAAGTATGTACATTGATTAGAGCCGATGGCTCAAGTGTAGTAAGGCCGAAGATGAGAAATGTTCCACGGCCTGGCAGTCTCCTCCCCAGAAGTGCGTGATTTGTCGCTCTCCCGCACGTCAATGAGATAATAAGAACCATTGTTGAGGTTTCTGCTGATCACAAAAGGTCCTTCCCAGGGAGGTGACAACTTATGCATATCTGTCTGGTCTTGAATCAGACGGAGCACTAAGTCGCCTTCTTGGAACGTCCGGGTCTTGACTCTGCGGCTATGATAGCGACGCAGATCTTGCTGGTAAATCGCCGACTGTGCTGCTGCAAGATCCCGTTCTTCATCCAAAGCATCCAAAGCGTCCTGAAGCGCCGTCTCATTATCAGTTTCAACGTAAGCCGCCACCCTGGGCGTGTCATGACGGATATCACTGGGGAGAACAGCTTCTGCGCCATAAACCATGAAGAAAGGCGTGTAGCCTGTTGATCTGTTGGGGGTGGTTCTGATGCTCCAAAGAACTGAAGGTAATTCATCCACCCAACAACCCGGCGTTCAATCCAGAGGAATCATAAGCCGTGGTTTTATCCCTCTCAAAATTTCCTGGTTAGCACGCTCTGCTTGACCATTAAACTGTGGGTGAGCCACGGAGGAGACATCAAGGCGGATGTGTTCACTGTCACAAAACTCTTTCATAGCCCCCTTGGGCAGATTTGTACCATTGTCAGTAATGATACTTTGAGGATAACCAAACCGAAAAATCAGCTTTTTGACGAACTGAACTGCTGTTGCTGCGTCGCACTTACTGACCGGCTCTGCCTCAACCCACTTAGTAAACTTATTAACCGCCACCAACAGGTGGGTCTTCTTATATTTAGACCTTTTAAACGGTCCAACCATATCAAGCCCCCAGACCGCAAATGGCCAGGTGATTGGAATCATCCGCAAATCTTGAGCCGGCACATGGGCACATCGTCCAAATTTCTGACACCCATCACATTTACAGACCAAGTCTTCTGCATCTGCATGAGCTATCAACCAGTAAAAACCGTGCTGAAAAGCTTTAGCCACTAAAGATTTGGACCCGGCGTGATGACCACAATCGCCGGCGTGTATCTCTGCAAGATTTCGCGGCCCTCTTCCGGAGAAACGCACCGTTGGAAAACACCAGTCACACTGCATCTATGCAACTCGCCATTGACAATAGTCATGGACATAGATCGCCTTATGATTTTCCATGCCATAGTCTCGTCCTCGGGTAACTCGCCACAAGTCAGATATGCCAGGTAAGGCAGCGTCCAGTCAGGGATAGCGCGGAGAGCCGCCACCAATTGTCCTTCCGGGTCAGGTATAGCAAGATCCTCCTCAGAAGGTAACTTAACTGACGGGTGATGCGGTACATCTAGAAACACATTAGGTGGCACCGGCTTACGCTGAGACCCCAGTCTTGATAACGCATCAGCCGCCTCATTCTTCCAACGATCAATATGATCCACCTGATAACCCTTGAAATGACCAGCGATGACATCAACCGCCTAGCGGTAAGCCGCCATACGAGGATCTTTAGAATCCCATGTGCCAGAAACTTGCTGGGCCACAAGGTCTAAGTCGATGAAGCATCTGACTAGGCACAAATTCATCTCTTTGGCCACACGGAGTCCATGAAGCAAGGCTTCATACTCAGCTGCATTGTTAGTACAAGGAAACATTAACCTTAATACATAACAGAACTTGTCACCTCGAGGGGAAGTTAACACAACCCCAGCACCTGAACCTTCCAACTGCCTGGATCCATCAAAGTGAATTGTCCAATATTTATTGTCCGACTTCTCCTCAGGTGCTTGACATTCTGTCCAGTCATTGATAAAATCCAGCAGGGCTTGAGATTAAATAGCCGTCCGAGGTACATACTTTAGATTAAGAGGTCCAAGCTCAATTGCCCACTTAGCAATCTTGCCGGTGGCTTCTATATTTTGAATGATATCTCCCAAAGGAGCAGAGCTGACCACCGTGATTGGATGTCCAAGGAAATAATGCTTCAACCTGCGATTCGCATGAATACTCCAAACACCAGCTTTTGCCAATGCGGGTATCTTTGCTTGGATTCTGTCAAAACCTCACTGACATAGTAAACCGGTCACTGGACTGGATACTCTTTGCCTGCCTCCTGGCACTCCACAACAACTGCAGCACTGACGGCTTTATTATTAGCCGCCACGTACATGAGCAAAGGCTCTTTTTCTATGGGAGCAGCCAAGACAGGCGGCTCAACCAAGTGGTTTTTGAGTGCCTCAAATGCATTATTGGCAGCATCAATCGAGACAAAATCATCTGTCTTCTTCATCATCTGATACAAAGGAATAGCTTTCTCGCCCAGGCGGCTTATAAACCGGCTTAAAGCGGCAATACGACCCGCCAAGCGCTGGACATCATTAATGCACGCCGGCTTAGACAAAGAGGTGATGGCCTTTATTTTATCCGGGTTAGCCTCAATGCCCCGCTCTAAGACCAAAAAACCCAGAAGCTTGCCTGCAGGCACACCAAACACACACTTAGCCGGGTTAAGCATCATCTTGTAAACCTGCAGGTTCTCAAAAGTTTCCTTCAAATCATCCAGCGGAGTCTCCTTCTTCCTTGACTTGACCACAATATCATCCACATAAGCATGAACATTGCGTCCAATTTGACTATGAAGACAGTTCTGCACACAACGTTGATAAGTCGCTTGCGCACTTTTGAGTCCAAAAGGCATAGACACATAGTAGAAAGCTCCAAAAGGTGTGATGAAAGACGTCTTCTCTTGGTCTTTGACTGCAATCTTGATATGATGATAACCCGAATAAGCGTCCAGGAAACATAAACTCTCACAACACGCCGTTGCATCAATGATCTGGTTAATACGGGGGAGAGCAAACGGATCAACCGAACACGCCTTGTTGAGATCTGTGTAATCTACACACATGCGCCACGTGCCGTTCTTTTTAAGTACGAGCACGGGGTTAGCCAACCACTCTGGGTGAAAAACATCCATGATAAACCCTGCTGCTAAGAGCCGGGCTACCTCTTCCCTAATAGCTTTACGCCGCTCTTCATTGAAACAATGGAGGAATTGCTTGACTGGCTTAAACTTAGGATCCACATTAAGGTGGTGCTCAGCGAATTCTCTCGGTACACCCGGCATGTCAGAAGGCTTCCATGCAAAGATGTCCCGATTCTCACGGATGAATTCGATGAGCGCGCTTTCCTATTTGGGGTCCATATTGACCCCTATAGTGAACTGTTACGATGAGTCGCCAGGAACAAAATCCACCAACTTGATATCTTCTGCTACAAACTTCAGGGGCGGATCAGATTCCGTGCTGGGCTTCTTCAACGGGGTCATATCCGCTGGGTCAACATTGTCTTTATAAAACTTTAACTCTACCTCAGCACAACTTGACTCCGCATATGCAGCATCACCTTCCTCACGCTCAAGAGCAATCTTCCGATCCCCATGCACCGTAATCGCCCCCTTCAGACCAGGCATCTTGAGCTGCAAGTAAACATAACAGGGCCGTGCCATGAACTTAGCATAAGCCGGCCTTCCAAACAGAGCATGATATGGGCTCTTGATTTTCACCACCTCAAACCATAAGGTCTCCACCCTGTAGTTGAACTCATCACCAAAAGCTACCTCAAGGGCAATTTTTCCAACTGGATAAGCTGATTTGCCGGGTACCACACCGTGAAAAATTGTGGATGATGGCTTGAGATCCTTGTCAACTAGGTTCATCCGACGGAAAGTGTCATAATACAGGATGTTGATGCTGCTACCACCATCCATCAGCACCTTGGTGAACATGTAGCCTCCTACCTGAGGGGATACAACAAGGGCCAAGTGCCCCGGGTTATCAACTCGCGGCGGGTGATCCTCCCTGCTCCATGATATCGTGTGCTCCTACCACTTTAAATATTGCAGAAGAGCCGGCATTTCTGCATTAACCGCCCTCTTGCGCACCTTCTGATCACGCTTATCGAGACTCGTGGTGAAGACGTGATACTGGCCTCCATTAAGCTGTTTTGGGTTGCTCTGATACCCTGATTGATTGTTTTTATGCTAACCACCATTGCCAGATTGCTGATTATGACCTCCATGGTTACCTTGACCCTGATAACCAGAGTTTGAGCCGCTTGCCCCAAAGCCGGACCCATGAGAGCCAGACCCTGACCCGTCGGGCGGTCCATTGCCATTACCGTGATGCTGGTTAAGGTTGTAATTCCGGAACTCTGGCATGATATAACAATCCTTCCAAGCAGGAGTGGATGGTTTATTGGGAAGACTATGCTTCGGGCAGGGGTCGTTAAGCACTGCTTCCATGTTGAAAGGCTTGACTTTGCCGAAAGGTGGTTTACCGTTGCCCTTGCCACGGTTGTTCCCAGTGTTGGTATTGGCCACCAGATCTGACCCGCCGTCTGGATGCTTCCGTTTACCGTCATTGCCTGGATTGTTATTTCCTGCCCCGTTCTGCTGCTGACCCTTACCATTGCCATTCTTCTTACCCTTAGACGATTTCTCATCATCAGACCCAGGATCCTTCGTGCTGTCAGAATCTGCATATTTGGCGAGAGCCGCCATGAGCTCACCCATGTCCTGGCAAGAACGCTTGAGCCGTCCAAGCTTCTGCTTAAGGGGCAAAAAATGACAATTCTTCTCCAGAATTAGAACCGCCTGAGCCGTCGTGATATTGTCAGATGAATGGATAATGGTTGAGACCCGCCAGACCCAATGATGGGCCGACTCATCCTCACGCTGCACGCAATGATCCAGATCGACAATCGTCACAGGCTGCTTGCACGTCCCTTGAATTTTTTTGGTGAACCTTGCCTTCAACTCGGCCCAGGAATTAATAGTATTGGGTGGTAAACCCTTTAACCATGTACGAGCCGGCCCTTCCAACATCATGATGAAGTACTTAGCACAGACTGCATCATTGACATCTAACATCTTCATGGCTAGCTCATAACTCTCGATCCTGGCTTCTGCAGGCAGATCAGCTGTATAATTAGGCACTTTGCACGGACCCTTAAAATCCTTCGGCAGGCGCTCGTTCCGCAGAGCCGGTGCCAAACACGGCACTCCCACAGCTCTGGAGGTGACTCCGGCTCCTACCGAAGTTGAAGGTGTTACCGGGAGCAGCTCTTCATGAGCCGCCGCGGCCGCCGCCTCCCGCTGAGCCCTGGCATTGTCCACGATCGCCTGAGCATCGACGACGGGTGGGGTATCATAGGGCGGGTTCCGACGCCGCTCACTACTGGACACCGCCGGCGACTCCAAACGCCGGCTATAACTGCGGCTCGGGATGGGGGTCGAGTGCACACGACTCCGGCTATAAGTATACTTCTCTTGTTGAGCCACTACTGTCTGCAAATATGCAATGGCGTTCCGGGCCTCTTCAGCGAAAGGCGTCCCATCGGTGAGGGGGAGCGCATTGAGTCTGGTAGCTGCTGCTACCATGTTCTCCACCGTGTTAGAATAATGACCGGGCGGCGTCAAAAAACGTTGGGCGGGGTCTGGTTCCTGCGGGGCGGGTCTGGCAGCCGATGCTGAGTCGCCGCCCTGTTCCCAGGCACTTTCGCCGTTCGGGTCATGGTCAGAGGTGCGTTCCGTCCTGCCCCCGGTATGTTAAAAAGATTTCTGGGCTCATACTGATCAGGCAGGCGGGTTTGATGCCTCATACGAAAAACTGCATCTAAGGCTTGTTGATCCAGATTAAGGCGAAAAGCTTCAGCCCTGAGACGCTCCGACTCAGCATCCATCTGAGCCTGCAACGCGTTGATCTCCTCCTGGGCCCTTGATGAGGATATCCCTACTATGGTTCCCTCTCTACCTCATGAAGATAAACAACCTGTTGCTGCAAAGAAGATGTCCAATGATGAAATCAGGATTGGCCCAATTACAAGAGCTCGTGCTAAGTTACTAGAACAACAGGTGAATTCTCTCTTAGTTGATAATGCTATTTATTTTAATGAGAGCTTTATACTGCCTAAATCCTTGTGTGTATGTGTCATTAGGTACATTGGAGAGGAAGGCATGGCACAAGGGAGCAAGGAGGGGAGCAAGGAGGCATTGCAGCTGGAAAGGGAGGAAGACCCTGCAGTTTCCAGGGCGGTAGTACCGCCCGACACAAGCGGTAGTACCGCTTGTGCGGTAGTACCGCTCCAGTACTACCGTCCTAGTACCGCTTAGGAAATTTCTTCTGGAATCCAAGCGACCCAAGCGGTACTAGAGCGGCACTTGATATTTGTACGAGCGGTAGTACCGCTTATCACGGTAGTACCGTTTGCCATAAGCGGTAGTACCGCTCTGCCTGCGCGCAGGTTTTGGGCTGTCCAGCCCGTGTACCCCTTCGATCTCGTTTTAGACTATAAATACCCGTCCCCTAGAGTTAGTTAAGGTGAGACCACGTTTAAGATAAACCCTAGTTCTTGACATTGCTTGTAAGCATTCATCTTGAATCCTCATCTCCAATTCGTATCGATCTGGAGATCACATACTACAAGTTGAGTGTAATCTGCTGTTCCATTGGGAATTAGTATATTGCAATTATACCATTTCGTGGTCGACGGCTACGTGCGCAAGTGTGTGACGTTGTGAATATCCAAAGGGTTGAGACCTTTTGCATTGGCATCAGGGATCAAGCGAGGGAGAGTTCATCGGCGACATACAAGTTATCTATCATCTTCATCATCACCACCGCCGCTTACTGAGAAGATCGGGACACCCCATATCAGCCCTAGTCATCTGGTCCTTCAACCTCGCGACCTCTGCGTTACGGTTTGCTTGGTTTTCCGCTGTGACCTCGGTTCCCATCAGATGTCAGTTCGTTACTCAAATCCAGCAGCACCTGAGCCGGCGGCCTGGCTGAACCGGACCCTGACGCGCCGGCAGCCGTTCCAGCAGTTCCAGCCACTCCAGTCGCCGTGCTGTTGGAGACAGGCACCGTGCCTGCCATGAAGATGGCGGCTTGGCTCGGCGGCTCATAGGGCTCCGGAATACCGTCACCATCAAAGTAGCCCCCAAGACCGCCGTTATGAAGCTGGTAGATTGATTCCGCCTCTCCGCTCGAGGATCCATCCTCTGAGCAGATTAGGGTTTCTTCCCGGGACATAGAGCCTTCCTCAAGCTCCGCGCCTTCGGTGAAGCCGACGAAGACGTGCTTCCGGCCCGGCTTGATCCGGGCGGGTTGCGCGCGCCGGGCCGACTCGACGAGGTCGGTGCAGATGTCCGGCCCGGGCTTAGATCTACCGATCTTGCCGATGAAGACGTGAATTCTGCCGAAGGGGACCCGGTACCCATACTCAATTGAGTCGGCCTCAGGGCCCCAGCCAGCGTCGTCGATGTAGAGCTTGCCGCAGCGACTCTTAGTCATCTTGCCAACGGCGTATCCTTCGATCCCTGGGAGAGAGCCCTTCGAGTACTACAAACCATCGTGCACCTGCCCCACGGTGGGCGCCAACTGTCGTGGTTTTATCATGGCAGATGTCCTAGTGCAAGGACTTAGGGGTGAAGCCATCGCTACGGCGGTTAACTCGAAGGGGTTGATCGGGACGAAAGACACAGGTTTACCCAGGTTCGGCCCCTCTCGAAGGAGGTAATAGCCTACGTCTTGCTTTGAGTTGTATTGATTGGATGTCGATTACAAGGAGCGGATTTGCTTGACCTATTACTCGATCAAAGGCTTCATTGCCTAAGCCACCCAGGGAACCCGCCTTTATATACACAGGTCGAGGCCCTAGGCTTACAAGAGTCCGGGCCGGGTTACATCTAGTAACCAACCTTATCCCTAAATCACCTTGCCTTGTCTGGCAAGCCGTCTCCCGGCGGCTTACGCCTCCGGGTCACATGTTGCCTTCCGGCTCTGGGCCTCCGCCAGGCCCATCTGGCAAGTCACTTCCAGGCCTTGTCTTATTCTTCTTGCCCAGTTAAGGCCTCACTGCTAAGCAGACAACTTTATGACCCGGCCCCACAAGGGCGGGTCTCATCATGGGGCTATATCCCCAACAAAAGCCGCAGGGTCCATGCCCGGAGCCTTGACGAAGGCGACCTTGTCCTTAGGCGTGTTCAGTCCGCCAAGGGTACCAACAAGTTGACACCAAAATGGGAAGGCCCTTACCGGGTAGCACGAGTCACCAAACCTGACGCCGTCCATCTGGAGACCGAAGATGGCACCAAGGTGCTTAACTCATGTGTCGGGGATATTACCCCGTGGTATAACCCGGCCTAAAGTATGGCCCGACCGGGACTTGGCGATTCACTGGTGACCCGGCCGAGCTTGGTGGCTCATTGGTGACCCGGCAGGCGGGTCAGACGAACGACAAGACCCAACGGCCTAGAAGGCGGCTCATGGGAGGGCTAACTCATGTTATTGTGGGCCTGCTCACAGAGAAGGCCCAAGATGAGAAGGATTCCCTCATAAATCAAATAAGACCCAGATTATGATTCAAGAGAGACTAGTCCTAATCCTACCCCAAGTTGGACTCTACATGTAAACCTACCCCTTCAACCTATATAAGGAGGGGTAAGGCGCCCCAAGAGGGACGAGTTCAAGTCATTAGAGATAGACAGATTAGAGGCTCTCGAGATTAGAGGTAGCCATTCCGCACCCTTGTAATCAAGATCGTCATCATCATCAATATAGACACAAAGCAGGACATTGGCTTTTACCTTCATCGGAGGGGCCGAACCTGGGTAAACTCGCGTCTCTCGATTCCGACCAACCCCTCTCAAGCCGCCACATAGTTGCGATGGCCTCACACCTAAGTTCTCTCACGAGGACATCTTGCCATGACAAAACCACGACAGTTGGCGCCCACCGTGGGACAACGCACGGTAGTGTTGGGTTCTTGGAGAGATCTTCCCCAAGGATCGAGAAGTTCATGATATGCCGGATAAAGTAGAGTCAGCACGAAAGGTTTTACGTCGTCACCATGACGAACGGTCAGAACAGGCAATATGAGTTTAGACCAAGTTCAAGACGAAAGAAGTTAGGGTTGCGTTTGCGTGCGCCTTCGCACACGATTAGACAATCTGTGATTGTTTTCCGCTGCGCCACCCTAAGTCGCCGAGACCGTCTACAGATCGACCACCTCATCCGACAACGAGCCGAGTTGTTGCTGCTGCTAGCTTCAAGATCCGAGGAAATCTGCCGATGCCCCTGGTCCAGCTGCTGTTGTTCGACCCTTCGAGACGTATAGGTTCAAAGTTGCTGAGACCTGTTAATTCTGTTCCCGTGCACTGTTACGCGTGGATCAAGTCCAGAGGCTGCTCCTCGATCGTGACATGAAGACAAAGCATCAGCTACTAGTACTATTCGTCACGTCAAGCTACGGATCAGAATTTTTATCCAGAGTTACTACGTCCACCAGTACAATATCCAGATAAAGCAAGCCAACTATGATCCTGTAATTGATAATTTTGGAAGAACAAAATTCAAGATTTGACTGACGAAGAAGCACCTCGCCCCGGACTCGGTCTCCGCCCTCCTGGCTTGCCTCACCACCGTCAGCTCGCCTTTGCCACCACGGCTCCGCCGCCTCGCCCCCCGAGCTGGCCCTCCGCCGCGGCCTCACCTCACTCCGCGTCAGCGCCGCCTACGGCCGAGACGGCCTTGCCCCGCCCCCACCTGCGCCTCTCCGAGTCGTCTCAGTTGGATTGCTGAACTCACCACACACTTTATTCCTGGCCCTCGAGGGGTTATATGTAGATACAGAGAGAGGGTACAGGAGGGAGTGGGAGAAGCTGTTAGCTACATTACAGGCACCACGTTGAGCATGTCCTGCATGCGAGGGCGTGGGCGCACGAAGTGTATCTGCCCGTTGGGCATGCTAGACTAAGTCAGCCGTGGCTGGCAAGGAACCTGGGTCCGGTGGCGTACGTGAGTTCCAACACCCCCCCGCAGCCACAACGTGGGGTGCTCGAACGTTGAGGCTGGAACGGAATTCACCGAACACGATAGTCGGCAAGCCCTTGGTGAAGATGTCGGCGAACTGGGAGCTCGTGGGTACGTGGAGGACACGCACCTCGCCCAAGGCCACGCGCTCGCGAACGAAGTGAAGGTCGATCTCAATGTGCTTCGTCCGCTGATGCTGCACGGGGTTGGACGACATGTACACGGCGGAGACGTTGTCGCAGTAGACGATGGTGGCGCGCACAGGGGGTTGATGGAGTTCACCAAGGAGCTGCCGTAGCCACACGGTCTCGGCGACGGCATTGGCGACCGCGCGGTATTCGGCCTCAGCACTGGACCGGGACACCGTGTTCTGACGCTTTGAAGACCATGTGAGGAGATTGGAGCCGAGGAAGACGCAGTAGCCCGCCCAGTCGGCGTCAGAGTAGGCGACGAGCTCCGAGGTGGCGGAGCGATGGATCTGCAAGCCCAGGTGCGTGGTGCCACGGACGTAGCGCAAGATGCGCTTGACGAGCTGAAAGTGACACTCCCGCGGCGCGTGCATAAACAGGCAACACTGTTGCACGGCATATGAGAGGTCGGGGCGCGTCAAGGTCAGGTACTGTAAAGCACCCGCGAGGCTGCGGTAGAGCGACGGGTCGGGGAAGAGCAGACCGGTGTCGACGGAGAGCTTGGCGAGGGTGTCGACCGGCGTGGAGATCGCCTTGCAGTTCAACATGCCGGCGCGGTCGAGGATCTCGAGAGCGTACTGTTCCTGGGAGAGGAACAACCCCGCGCTCGTGGACGTGACGTTGATGCCGAGGAAGTGATGAAGGGCGCCGAGGTCCGTCATGGCGAACTCCTGATGCAGCGACTTGATGATGCTTTGGAGAAAGGCATCCGAGTCGGCGGTGAGGATGATGTCGTCCACGTACAGTAGGAGGTACGCGAGGTGTGGACCGCGACGGAGGATGAACAACGACGAGTCCGAGCGCGATGGAGTGAACCCGAGGGTGCGCAGGTACGTGGTGAACCGCGAGAACCATGCGCGCGGTGCCTGCTTCAGCCCGTACAACGAGCGGTTGAGGCGGCACACATGTGAAGACTTGTCGGGGTCGATGAAGCCGGACGGCTGATGACAATACACCGTTTCGGCGAGATGGCCGTGGAGGAAGGCATTCTTCACGTCGAGCTGATGGATCGGCCACGACCTGCCGGTGGCGATGCTCAGCACAGTGCGGATGGTGGCCGGCTTGACCACGGGACTGAACGTTTCGCCGTAGTCGACGCCGGCTTGCTGCGTGAAGCCGCGGAGAACCCATCTGGCCTTGTAGCGAGCGAGAGAGCCGTCGGAGTTGAACTTATGCCGGAAAATCCACTTCCCGGTGACGACATTGGCACCTGCAGGACGAGACACTAGACACCAGGTGTTATTCCGCATTAGTGCATCATACTCCTCACGCATAGCATTGGACCAGTTCGGGTCCCGAAGAGCGGCTCGGTAGGAGGAGGGTATGGGACTAATGGCAGAGGAGGTGGCAGCGTGGAGGGAGACGTGCTGCTTGGGGAGGGACAAGCCCGACTTCGCGCGCGTGCGCATGCCGTGGGTGTTGGTGGGAGGTGCAACGGGAACGGCGCGCGGTGGGAGAGGTGGAGCGTGGGTGGCAGGCATGGGTTTGGTCGGGTTTGCACTGCATGGGGGTGTGCGCTGCATGGGAGTGGGCTGGTGTGCATTGCATGGAGGGGTGCACTGCATGGGAGTGGGGGGCGCGTCCTGCATGGGCGGGGCGGGGCCAGCGGGTGGAGTGGGCGGCGTAGAGGGAGGTTGATCCGGGGCTGAGCTAGCTGGGGACGCGGGAGGTGGTTGGGATAGTGCGGAGGCATGGGCGGGGGGCGCGAATCCCGGGGTGGCGACGCGAGGTGGTTGGTACGAGGTTAGTGGGACGCGTAGATCGGGGAGGATCGAGGCGGCTGGACCGTTTGTGGCGACGGGAGGGCAGGTGCGGGATGGAGTGTCGCCGGGGAGATACGGAAAGGTGGTCTCGTCAAAGGTTACGTGACGAGAGATCAGTACCTTGCGAGTCTGGAGGTCCATACAACGGTAGCCCTTGTGTTCGAGGGCGTAACCGAGGAATACACAGCGAACGGACCGGGGTGCAAGTTTGTGGGTACTTGTGGCGTACGTGTTGGGGAAACAGAGGCAGCCAAACACTCGCATGTGATCGTAGGAGGGATGATGTCCGAGGAGGCGATAGTATGGCGTGTGCGACTGAATGGAGGAGGATGGACGGCGGTTCAACACGTAGGTGGCCGTGTGGAGGGCCTCGACCCAAAACTGGGGAGGGAGTGTGGCGTGGATGAGGAGGACGCGAATGATGTCGTTTGTGGTTCGAAGGAGACGTTCAGCCTTGCCGTTTTGTGGGGATGTGTGAGGGCATGAGAGGCGAAGGGAGGCGCCGTGGCGAACGAAGAGGTCACGCACGGCTGTGGTGAGAAACTCGCCGCCGTTATCACATTGCATGCACTGAATGGGAACACGAAATTGGGTGAGTACGTATGTAAAGAAGCGATATATCGTGGCGGCGGTGTCGGATTTGTTGCGTAGGGGAAACGTCCATGAAAAATGAGAGAAGTCATCAAGTATAACTAGGTAATATTGGTAACCAGAGAAACTGCAAACAGGTGATGTCCATAAATCACAGTGTATTAATTGAAAAGGGGCCGTGGTGACAGAGTTGGAAGAATAAAAGGGCAACCGGGGCTGCTTTCCTAATTGACAAGAAGCACAAACACTAGTTTTGGCATTGTCGTTATTACATGAAGGAAGGAAATCTTTGGCTAAAACGGAAACAGATTTGTTGCTAGGGTGACCCAAACGAAGATGCCACAAGTTGTCGACCACTGAGAGGGCATGTTGCACGCCGGTGTTGCTGAAGAAAGGGTACAAGTCGCCGTAGCTATTGCACCTCATCATGATGCGTCGGGTGAGAAGGTCCTTCACAGTGAAACCAAATTGATCAAACTCAATTGTACAAGAATTATCACGAGTAAAACGCCTAACAGAGATGAGATTTTTAATCACGTTGGGTGAAACGAGAATATCATTGAGTTTGAAAGAAGAGACAGAGGCGGTGCCTATGGCTGTGATGGGGAGACGAGACCCGTTCCCGACAATGATGCCCTGAGAATGATGCAATAACGGGGAAGAACAAGAGGTGAGGGTGTCCGTCTTACCAGTGACGTGAGAGGAGGCCCCGGTGTCGAGGATCCACTCTTGGGCGCCGCCGGCCTGCTGCTGGGTCATGGAGAGGTTCTGGAGTGCAGCATAGAGCTGGTTGTACTGCTCCCAGGTCGGCGCAGCTTGCTGTGGCGAGGGAGGGGTGAGTACTGGGTAGGCCTAGTGTGGAGGAGGAAGCCGTGGTCCCAGCACCCCAGCGGCGTTGGGCGCAACCCACTGGCTGCGACCCTGCGGCGGCGGAGGGAGGAGGGCGCCGTAGGGGGCGAAGTACCCTGTGTACGCGCCTGGTGGAAGGAGCGCGGCGCCGCGACCGTGCGAGGAGGACCCGCCCGAAGAGGAGCTGCCGGCAGGGGAGCCGCGGCCACGGCCGCGTCCGCCGGAGGAGTGGGTGGGGGTGGCGGTGTGTTTGCCCTTGTCGTTGGTGGAGTTGGGGCGCTCGGAGCCGCGATCGGCGGAGGCGCTGCACTGCCCGATGGTGAGAGCTGTGGGAGAGTGCTCTGGGCGGGCATCCAGGCGAGCACGCTCGTTCGCCGAGATCTCCTCCATGAGAAGGCGTGAGCGCGCTTGGACGAAGGACGGGAAGGGCGATTGCATCGGCAGGAGTGTCGCCATGACCTGGAACTTGCGGCTCAGCCCGCGAATGAGCTGGAGGGTCAGCGTCTGGTCGGAGATGGGTTCGCCAACCTCGCCGAGCTCGTTGGCGAGAGACTTGAGGCGCCGACAGTACTCGGCGACGGAGAGGTCTCCCTGCACCAGATTGCGGAATTCGGCGCCGAGGATGACGGCGCGCCCTGCTTGATTGTCGCGGAAGAGAAGATGGAGCTGAGTCCAGATGTCGTAGGCGGTGCTCGTCGGGGACGCCACAACATCCAGGAGATCGTCGGCGACGACCCCGTAGAACCACAGTACTATGGTGAGGTCATCGTTGCGCCAAACGAGGCTCTCCGGGAGAGGCTCGGGGTTGACGTCGAGGTGGTGCTGCACGTTGTATCGGCAACTGATGAAATAAAACAGTTGGCGCCATTTGGTGTAGTTACCCGATTCGAGGTCGAGCCGCCCCGACGTGAAGTGGTGGGAGATCGACGGCGGAAGGCCGACGGAGGAGGAAGAGCCGACGTCCGGGGCGGCGAGCTGGTACAGCGGGGCGCCGCCGGAGCTGCCAAGGGTGAGGTGTGGGACGGGGACGCTGCCGGCGGTGTGCAGAGTGGTCGCACGGGCCACCAGTGTTGAGGAAGAGGTGGCGGCCGGGGGAACAGGCTCCTTGCCCCGAGCGACGTCGGGCGGATGGCGGGCCGCGGGGGGCGCAGGAGGGGCCGCGGCGGATGCCGCGGCGGGCGCAGGAGGGGCCGCGGGGACCGCGGCAGGGGGAGCAGTGGCGATGGGGATCGCGGCGAAAGGATCAGAGGCCGGCGAGTCGAAGCTGGCGGAGCGGCTGCGGCGAAGTAGCCGGTTCATGGCGGAAGCGAGGGGATAGGATCGAGGAAGCGTCTGATACCAAGTTGGATTGCTGAACTCACCACACACTTTATTCCTGGCCCTCGAGGGGTTATATGTAGATACAGAGAGAGGGTACAGGAGGGAGTGGGAGAAGCTGTTAGCTACATTACAGGCACCACGTTGAGCATGTCCCGCATGCGAGGGCGTGGGCGCACTAAGTGTATCTGCCCGTTGGGCATGCTAGACTAAGTCAGCCGTGGCTGGCAAGGAACCTGGGTCCGGTGGCGTACGTGAGTTCCAACAGTCTCGGGTCGCCTCTGCCACCGCTCGCTCTGGAGCTGCCTCCGCTCCACCCGCCGGCTCGCCGCCCCGCTGCGCAGGCTCCACCGCGTCTCGCCTCCGTGCGCCGTCCCGCCGGCTCCCGCTCCGCGCGCCTCGTCACCTCGTCGCCCATCGCTTTCTCGCTGGCTCCGCTGTGCCTCGCGCGCCTCCGCCGCCGCGGGCTCGTTTCGAGCCGGCCTCGCCCCGTGACTCGCCTCCACCGTCGAGCCGGCCAGCCGCTCATCTTCACCTCGCCCCCGGCTTCCATTCTCGCCTGGCCCCTAGCCAGCCCGCCGTTGTGGCTTCACACCCGCCTCCTGCCCACCTTGTGGCCGGGGCCGCTGGCCCAACCACCCTTTTCCTCACTCGCCGGCGATCACATCTCGACAGCTCCTCCTACTGCATGCTTTCCCCGCTCTTCTCCCACTGCCTCCACCACCGCCCTTCGCAGCTCGTTGCCCCGGCGCCCCTGGAAGTCGAGCCCGCCGCTGCGAACCCTATCTTCGATGAGTCGCCACAGGGGTGCTCGGTACCGCCTGAAGACGCCGAGTCTGAACGGGGAAAGGACTTAGGAGAAGAGTCGGCTGCGGTAAGGACTTCTGTCATCGAGAACCCCTCACCCGCGGTAGTCGATGCAGCCACAGGTAACCCTATTGCAGACCCGGATGTGGCACCACAGAGATCCGTGGAGCATCAACTGGCCGCGGTTCAGCGGGCGGAGGCCATAAAAGATATGGTTGTTGGGGGGAAACGTGTGCCGTGAGACAGTTGCGTTAGTGGGGGACTTGGGGGCAGAAGATGTTATAAAAGAGCACAGCAGCGGATAGCGGATGGGATGAAACGACTGAAACTTGCACCAGTGATAAAGCCGAAACCAGTGAAGTTATGCCACTTCTACATGCACGAGAAGTGCCAGCAGGGCAATGCTTGCAAGTTCTCACATTATACTACACCTTTGACAAAATCTAAGCCCTGCACACATTTTGCGCGTGGTTTTTGTTTGAAAGGAGATGATTGTCCCTATGATCAAGAATTGTCAAAGTACCCTTGCCACAATTTTGTGGAAAATGGAACGTGCTTCAGAGGTGATAAATGCAAATTTTCTCATGTGCAGCCAACTGCAGATTGTCCTTCCAAACCAGATGCAAAGAAATCTAATGCGTCGTTGGTGTCTGAAAAACCTGGCAGAGAGCAAACAAGTGGTCAGAAAGCATCAACAGTCCATGATGGCGAACCAAATATCACTCCGTCCTTAGAAACCTTGCCGGCATCTCCGTAAATGCTCAAAAAGCATCAATGGGTATACCAAAGGGTGTACAGTTTCGTCCTTTAAGTAAAGACACATCAAATTCTGGCATGCTACTCCAGGATGCTCTACCCACCGAGAAGCATATGCATACAAATGGCAGTAAGCGTTAGAATTTTGGTGGACAGCAGGCTGCAGAAGGGGATAAAAAATGCCAATCCAAATAAACAGAGATCAGCTCCACTGTTCGATGTGGAGAACTCATCAAAAGAAGCTAGTTCACATCCAAGTTCAGACCCAAAGAGAACTAGTTTGCCTACTGGCTCTACCACAGTGCTTGAATCCCTAAGCAATCAACACGAAGTTTCAGAGGCTTCAAGAATTTTGCAGGAATTCTTATTTGGTGCTGGCAGTTAGAGGAAACCCTCCTGATTCTCCAGGCAAAGAGAGCATTGGATGGTTTGAACTTGCATGCATGCATGCAGTACCCGGGATTATCTCTTGGTTGAGAATTGCTTGTGGAACTAGTCTGGAGACTGAGACACAGGGGCATGCAGAATCAAAAGTGTCCCAGGATTATTGTCACTTTTTATAAGAGAGGCAGCGAGCATCTGTCCATACCGCACCGCCCAACGGACACGCATGCAGGCAGCCGCCCATACGGCCCGGTCTACATCAACACCACGGTCAAGTCTCGCGTCCGCACCGGCTTACAACACCGCGGCTGCGTCATACCAAGCTATCAGCCAACTCCCGCGTCTACATCAACACGCGGGATCATCCCATGGACGCTCGCAGAAAAGTCGCTGCCCTACGATTCACATTGATTGATCATCCACAAGAAATATTACAACGGGTCTCGGATATCCCGATGGACGTTGCACATGGATCATCTGTCATCCTAATAAATCAGGTGTTATCCGTCCTATTTATTTTATCAGTATATTAAAATTCCTTCGAGAACAAATCACTTTGGCATGTAATATATTACGCATGACAATTATTCATTACAAAGGTGGCATTATACCGCGGAGATGAAGCACACACCAACATCATTCTACACTGGTGTTCATCCATCTCTCGCGTTCGCGCCGGCCTACAACGCCACGGGCGACTCGCTGTCCGTGCCGGCTTACAAACGCCGCGGCCAACTCTCGCATCCGCGCTGTCAAGCCGGTTTCGAACGCCGCGGCCGACTTCCATGTCTACATCAACATGTCGGTGTTGCGTTTGCTCGCTCAAGCCGCCCAATGGATGCGCGCGAGCCGCCGCTCCTACGGTCAGATCTACACCAACACGCCGGTGCCGCGCCTGCTCCCTCGAGCCGCCCAATGGATGCGCGTGAGCCGCCGCCCCGCGGTCCGGTTTACATCAATACGCCGGGGGCGCGAACGCCCGCATGAGCTGCCACCCCCGCGATCCGGTCTACTCCAAAGAACGCTGGAGCAAAGGAGAAATATATAGATATTATCAGCCTCCAGCCGAGCAGGGTTGCCCAATGGGTAGGCACTTTGGCATGTTATCCCTGCGGTCCGGTCTGCTTCAGCACATCAGAGAAATAAGAGAATCCGACGTGGAGGAAACATCCCTGAAGAAGCTACAATTTGGGCCGACCATTATCGAGCCGGCAATTCAAAAGTCAGCGGCAAAGAAAAATGGCCCTGGAGGAGCCAGAAGAGCCGGACTACATGGGAATAACAAAGCATGGGTCAAGAAGCATATGAACTCAATTTGGCCACGACATTTGCCAAGGACATACGATGAGCATCACGAAGATCATCAGCTCGCTACATCGTCTCCAGTTTGGATAAATTCCATCGTTCAGCCGTCAACCTTATGCCGGTTTATGCTACAGTCAAGGATGAAGACTCTTAAGCCACCTTCTCGAGTCGACTTAAGACTCGGGGGCTACACAAACATGGGTCGGCAGATTCAACCGGGCTCAAATATTTTGGAACCCCGGGTCATTACAAGGAAGACAACCTGGTCCCGGGGGCTGCTGCCTTATTGGTGAAAGATTTAAAGTCGCCCAAGAGGACGAGCCGCCATGATGCGACCGTTCAAACATGGATGCCCTGCCTTATTGGCAAAAGATTTAAAGTCGTCCAAGAGGACGAGCCGCCATGATGCGACCGTTCAAACATGGGTGCCCTACTTTATTGGAGAAAAATTAAAAGTTGCCCAAGAGGACGAGCCGCCATGATGCGCCGTTCAAACATGGGTGCCCTGATTTATTGGATCATCATATTATGATCAATGGAATAAAGCCGGCTTATATGAACCCCAGATGTTTTGCAGTAGTAGCATTGGCTCCTGTATATCCTATGGCCAAGCTTTTCCATGATCATAGGTCACTTGGGGGCTTCCAACTCAATGAGTTTAGCTTTCATACCCTCTTGACCGGCTTCCATGCCATATATGGGCTAAACCTGCCTGTTTGCAACTTGCTACTCCGCCAAGTGACCCGCTGTACTCTTGACAGTCAATCTTTCAATAAGACCCTGAACTTGTCAAAGTTAAAACGCCGGCTTATGTCACGAGAGAGCCGGCTTACAGAGAGCGAGGATAAACTCACTTGTCCGTTGTAGCCTCTCCGCTATGTGGCCCGTTCGTACTCTTAACAGTCAATCTTTTTTAAGACCCTGAACTAGTTAAGGTTAAAACGACGGATTTATGTCACGTGAGAGCCAGCTTACGGGATTAAAGGCGTTCATGCCAAGCTTCTTGGAAGCAAAAACCTTGAGTTTTTTCAAAATAAGAACAAGAGTTGCTCTCTTTTGGTTGTGCCTTCAAGGCCGACTTACAAATATTTGAGATATACACGTATATATTCTCTGTTAGTTGTTTTTATCATATACATACATCATCCTGCATTGCATCATGCATCATACATGCATATCAAACCGGCCATCAAACCGGGTTACATCGTACCTCTGGAGGAACAAATAAATCTTTGATAGCCAAAATGGCTGGATCTTCATCATGGTTTATCATAACCAGTATTAAATGATTAGGGTTTTTCAAGCCAGCTCGGAGGAATTACTATTCTCGAAGAGCCGCCCTATCACATATAATGCCGTGTCATCTAACTGACTGGCTCTTGGATTATTTCAACTTGTGCTCTGTAGTAAACTACAACACTTATGGATTTCTCAAACATATATTTG
The DNA here is from genome assembly GCA_039707655.1 of Elymus sibiricus. Lineage (NCBI taxonomy): Eukaryota > Viridiplantae > Streptophyta > Magnoliopsida > Poales > Poaceae > Elymus > Elymus sibiricus. Next base: position 158,935,708 of record CM077673.1, read on the forward strand.
CCGGGTTGCACCACAACCATGAGCAGGGATTTTCATTTCAAGGACAAAGGCATTATTCCAGGATATTCGACAAAATACCGGGTTACAACCACGGTCAAGGAATCATTCAACAAATTATGATGAGTTATATTATTCTCACACAGTCCCAAGTCGCTGCAGGCATGCGACCCGGCACTTGGGGGCTACAGTATTCAGCTGCTGAAACAGATTGTAAAGCTCCAAATTGAAGACCCGGCCCATCACATACTGATGAGCCAGCCCTTGGGGGCTACACATGTGAAATACAAGACACTCAGTCTATATCTGGCGACTCAAATGACAACCCAGATTTCTCAACATTCAACACCAAGTTCAAAGTCCAATGTCGCTGCAAGCATGCACCACGTCACTTGGGGGCTAATGAAAGTTGTTACATTGTCAACAGGTCCTGTTATCTCAAGGAGATGAGCCGGCCTTTCTATCTTTTTCTAAGTTCCAGCCTAGTATTTTCTTACTGAGACGGCCCTTGGGGGCTACACATTGCTCCTCAAGTCTATATGATCAGATCTACAAAAAGTTCCTGCTCATTATTGCATAATGACCCGGCCCTTGGGGGCTACACTGGCTGAAGTTTTATGAGAATAAGACATTTACAAGTCCCAGGTTGCTGCAGGCAAGACAACCCGGCACTTGGGGGCTACAGGTAATATGGATATAAAAAAATAGAAGAACACTTTCAAGATGTCAATTGTGAGCGAGACGAGTCTCATTTCTTCATGGAGCTGAAGCATTGAAAGACCGGTTCAACATCATGTGGATTTCTTATTCCCAAGATTCTCATCAAGCCAAAGTATTGAAGGCTGACTCAACGGTATATGGATGTTTTATTCCCAATATTTTATTGCAAAGGATACATACCTGCAAAATGATTGTGAAGACGGCTCGTTAATATGAAGAAGAAACCCGGATTTTCAAGGAACTACTTCATTAAGCCGGCCAGTGGAGCAAGCCGGTCCCTTAACATATTTGTTATTCTTATTTCAGGAGCTTACCATGAATAAATTCAAGCTAACCTAGGGGCTAATGTCGGGGATATTACCCCGTGGTATAACCCGGCCTAAAGTATGACCCGGCCGGGACTTGGCGATTCACTGGTGACCCGGCCAAGCTTGGTGGCTCATTGGTGACCCGGCAGGCGGGTCAGATGAACGACAAGACCCAACGGCCCAGAAGGCGGCTCATGGGAGGGCTGACTCATGTTATGGTGGGCCGGCTCACAGAGAAGGCCCAAGATGAGGAAGGATTCCCTCATAAAGGAAACAAGACCCGGATTATGATTCAAGAGAGACTAGTCCTAATCCTACCCCAAGTAGGACACTACATGTAAACCTACCCCTTTAACCTATATAAGGATGGGTAAGGCGCCCCAAGAGGGACAAGTTCAAGTCATTAGAGATAGACAGATTAGAGGCTCTCGAGATTAGAGGTAGCGATTCCGCACCCTTGTAATCGAGATCGCCATCATCATCAATATAGACACAAAGCAAGACGTAGGCTTTTACCTCCATCGGAGGGGCCGAACCTGGGTAAACTCGCGTCTCTCGATTCCAACCAACCCCTCTCAAGCCGCCACATAGTTAAGATGGCCTCACACCTAAGTTCTCTCACGAGGACAACTTGCCGTGACAAAACCTCGACATCATGGAATATTGAGCAGCCACCTTCGTAAGTTCTACCCATGAGGCGCGGCTGCCGGTCTCAGTCCCCGGCAGCCACCTTTTGTACAAGCCTTGCCAAAGTTGCATGTAACCCTTTGTACAAAGCCAGGCGTAGACCCTGTGCAATAATAATAAAGCTAGGCGTTGCATCATATCATTGCATGTTCATTATGCATTTTTATTATTGCGATGTCATCACCTTTTTATGTTCTAGAGATTTGCTAGAGTACTTGTCAAGCCTATAATCCTTGTTGCCACATTCTCTCCTTAAGGGATAGAGGCCTCCTACCCTACGTGTTTTTGCCACCAGGAAAACGTAGAGGGAGGGGAGGGGGGCGAAGGAACAAGGACGGTGGCCCAGCGTACTCCAGAAAGGGATACAGCCTAAAGAGATAAGTCTAATCGCATATCCCAAGGTTTTATGTTGTTTGCTCAATTAAAGGAAATCCTCGCTCCTTTTTTTCGGATGTGTTCGGTGGAGTCCCCCACGTGGTGAAAACCCTTGTCGCGACGAGCTATCCCCCAGCTCCTGATGCCTATCAGCCCTGGGGGCCGCGCCGATATCGACAAGGAGCCCTGTCGAGGAACAACGCCAGCTTGCTGCCGGGGGCTCGCACTACAGGAATCAGCTGCTTTGCCGTCTGCCATAGCAGACGGCAAAGGCATGCTTGGTAGACGGCAAAGCCTTTGCCGTCTGCCAGCAGACGGCCAACAGTCCGGCTGAACGGCTGCCGGCAAAGAGGCCAAATAGGCCAAAGTGGCTATATAGCCCCTGTTTTTTCTTATATCAATTCATTTTCACAGAAAATTATATATATGACCAATATAGCATATCCAACACATATTACCAATAGTCATGAACACATGTAAATTAAAAACTTTATTAATAATTGGAATAGGTAATACAAAGTCATATTATAAAGAATCAGAAATGATTAAGTAATTAAATTTACATTTCGGAAATTACAAGAAATGACCTAAAACTAAATATCTATTTTCCTAAAAACTATCTTATTACTAAGATCTTCTCTGGATCTTCTTCTTTTCTTCCAACCTGCATAACAAAAACACTAAGAAAGAGAGAATGGGTTAGGAGTAGAAATGTAGCATTTCACTTGGTGAAATGCAATGCTGTAGGAGCCAGCACTTGAGATCAAGACAATCTTAGTTAAGATCCTGATTTTCAAAGTGATCTTCATTAGAAAGCCAAATAGAGTAAACCAATACCAAAGAGCCAAAGGAGAGAACCAGCAACTAAGATCCTGATTTTCATGTCAGTATTAGAAATAAAGCAACTAAGATCAAGTGAGCATATGTTCATAAGATCAATAGAAATAGCATAGAAGAAATAGCAGGGTAGCACCCCACTGATTATCTGCTTCTGCAGAACACATCACACACATGCACCTGGTAATTTCTGCAAATAGGGCACTGCACCCACAAGCACAGGGGGCTAGTATCACTTAACAGCTACTACAACTAAACAACAACAGCATTAGTTAACAACAGCTATAACTAAACAGCAGCAGCATTAGTTAACAACAGCTATAGATACAACTTGTGCTACCATGACTTTGTGTAACCACAACAATCTTTTGATACATTCAGTATACAAGGAATGTGCTACTAATATTAAACATTAAAAAATCTATTGCATATTACTATCGAAGAAGAGACTATGACATGATCGGTTCCCTTTTGGTGGCAAGAGGTTCCGTGCATCAAGGACAAACATTCTGACACAGTAGAAACAAAGAACTGCTCCCACCACTAGTTTTGGTTTTCTGTGTGCCGCCAGATCATCCGCCGCCCTTGAAAGCTTCAAGGATGGGGCGGAAAATGGCTGGCAACAAGGGGAAGCAGGCGACCGCATCCACGGACCTGGTGGCCGAAGAGAGGAAGAAGAAAGCGGAAGAGCTCGAGAGGCGGCGACAGGGAGATGTGGTTATCTCTCCGTCGAGCCTGGATGGCAACAGCCTGATCAAGAGCTATGCCTATATGTGGGGGAGGGCGACGAAGGGGAAAGGAGCCCCCCCAGATTTTTGCCGGACAACCCCAAGGAGAAGAAGCCCTCAGATTCGTACCACTTATTTTGTGCGTACTTTTACTGCGGCCTTGTCCCTCTCTTCTCTGATTTCTTTTGCGTCATGATGGCGGCATATGGATTCCACCTTCTGGATTTTACGCCCAATGCAATGTTGTGCATGGCGACTTTTGCCCATCTGTGTGAGAACTTTGTTGGAGTTACTCCCAATGTATACTTGTTCAAGCACTTCTTCCTTCCTCGGATTGAGGACAAATCCCACCGCTCGGGGAACATAAGCTGGATCCCCTAGGGCAAAAAGGATGACTCGGATTTCCTTTCCGGACAGCTGCGCGGGAAGTGGGAAGAATGGAGGGGCAACTGGAGCTGGATCAAGGACGACAAGGCCCCCGCGTTCTGCCGGGCGCGGACTGGATGTGCCACGCGCGGCAGCGACTGGGGCAAGTTGGGCCCTTCCGACAGCAAGCTCCGCCTGGCGTTGAACATGATTGTTCGCCTCAAGGCTGCCGGGCTGACCATCGAGCATGTGGGAGGAGATTTTCTTCATCGCCGCATCGCACCATTGCAGAAGAGACACAAGTTTGCTTGGGAGTTCAATGGTCCCGCCGACTAGATGCGACTGCACCTGGGTCCTGCCAACAACTTGACAGCTTACAGTCATTGTTGGCTGTGTGATCAGTTGTTTGGCCGCCTCGGGACGTACCATCTGCCGGCAGGAGACGTCTCGTTGCACCGCAACTCCGCTCGGAACCAGATCCTCGAATGGATGCCAGATTGCGATGTTTCTGGTGTTAAGTCTGATTGGGAGCTGCCCACCCTGGATAGTGAGATGGAGTGGGTCTCCAGCTTGGATGAGAGAGCCTCCAGACCAGAGGACAACTTGACTGCGCCAACTAGGGAGGCGGAGAGAGCCTTCATCTCCGGTCGGATCGCGGAAGACAAGACTGTCAGGACCGCCAGGGGAGCAACCTTCGAAGAGGAAGAGGAGGAGTCCGAGGATGACGGTTCTTCCGAGAAGGAGACCAAAAATCTTGCTCCGGAGGAGGCTGCCGGGCTGGAGCTTGCCGGGGCTAGTGGTTCCCAAGTCTCGACAACAGGGACCCAGGGGGAGGGCGAGGCGGAGGAGGCGAAGGATCCGGAGGTGGAAGAGGAGGGGCTCGAAGAGGGGCCCCAGGCTCCGGAGCTGGGTCGCCGCCTCCCTCTACGCGCCAACCGAAAATCAACAGCCCTCGCATCTTCGCGAGGTCCCTCGAAGGTGAAGACAACGACTTCTAAGGGCAGCGGGCGCGAAGTAGCACGTTGCGAATCCTCCCGCCTTTCCCAGGCCAAGGCGTCCCCCGCCAAGCGATGAAAGGTTCATGGGGTGGACCCAGGCCCTCCATCAAGCCCAGCTTCTCCGCCAGGTTCGTCCTTGCCGGCAGTCCTGGCCTCTCCCTCAAGCTCCGTCTCCCCAACTCTGAAGAGGGGCCGGTCGACTCCACCGCCCGCGTCGTATGAGCTGGGCACAATGCTCCTTGCCTCGGAGTGAGTCTCATTGATCTCAGCTTCCATCAGAAAGCCTTTAATCTTAATTTTCCTAACTGGCCTTGCATGGTTGATCTTGATAGGGACGAGGATGAGGAGACTCTTGCGCACATGGTCAAGAGGGCCAAATCCGCAGCAGGACCGGATTTCGTGGCGGGTACGGGCTCTGTAGGAGACGCGGAAGAGAATCCCGTGTCTAGCCCCCAGCCCAGTCCTCTCCGCAAAATCCAAGTGCAGGCCTCGTCCATTAGCAGAGATGAAGAAGGAAGCCTCCCTTCACCCGACAGGGGAATAGGAGAGGAAGATCATAGGGAGGCCCACCAAGAGGAGCCTCTCCTCCAAAATCCCCCGTCAGCCATTGCCCGTGAGGGGGTTTCGCCGGCAAGGGCCTTGCTACTTCTCGAGCATGCGTTGGTTTTACCTTGAAGAGGAAAGGGTGATGCAGCAAAGTAGATAAGTATTTCCCTCAGTTGTTGAGAACCAAGGTATCAATCCAGTAGGAGATACAAGCAAGTCCCCAATAGATGTACCTACACAAAGAATCAAACACTTGCACCCAACGCTATAAAGGGGTTGTCAATCCCTTCACGGTTACTTGCAAGGATGAGATCTGATAGAGATAGATAGATATGATTGCTAAAACGAAAAGTAAACTAAAAGTAAAAAGATTGCAGCAAGATATTTTTGGTATTTTTGGTTTATAGATCTGAAAATATATTATGGAAAATAGACCCGGGGGCCATAGGTTTCACTAGAGGCTTCTCTCATGAAGGCAAATAATACGGTGGGTGAACAAATTACTGTCGAGCAATTGATAGAAAAGCGAATAATTATGAAGATATCCAAGGCAATGATTATGCATATAGGCATCACGTCCGTGTCAAGTAGACCAAAACGATTCTGCATCTACTACTATTACTCCACACATCGACCGACTCCTGCCTGCATCTAGAGTATTAAGTTCATGAAGAACAGAGTAACGCATTAGGTAAGATGACATGATGTAGAGGGATAAACTCAAGCAATATGATGAAAACCCCATCTTTTTATCCTCGATGGCAACAATACAATACGTGCCTCGCTACCCCTACTTTGTCACTGGGTGAGGACACCGCAAGATTGAACCCAAAACTAAGCACTTCTCCCATTGCAAGAATTACCAATCTAGTTGGCCAAACCAAACCAATAACTCGAAGAGACTTGCAAAGATATGAAATCATGCATATAAGAATTCAGAGAAGATTCAAATAATATTCATAGATAATCTGAACATAAACCCACAATTCATCGGATCTCGACAAACACACCGCAAAAGAGTATTACATCGGATAGATCTCCATGAAGATCATGAAGAACATGGTATTGAAGAACAAAGAGAGAGAAGAAGCCATCTAGCTACTAGCTATGACCCGAAGGTCTGTGGTGGACTACTCACGCATCATCGGAGGGGCAATGGAGTTGATGTAGATGCCCTCCGTGATCGAATCCCCCTCCGACAGATTACCGGAAAAGGCTCCAAGATTGGATCTCATGGGAACAGAGGCTTCCGGCGGCGGAAAAGTATTTTTTGTGGCTCCTATTGGTATCCAGGGAATATTTGTGAATTTATAGGCTGAAGAATAGGGTTAGGATGGCTGCCGTGGGGCCACAAGCTAGGGGGGCGCGCCCCTGTGGCTTGTCGCCACACGGCGGCTCTCCTGCGTTCATCTCCAAGTCTTCTGGGTTGCTTCTGGTCCAAGAAAAATCATTCCGAAGATTTTATTCCGTTTGGACTCCGTTTAATATTCCTTATCTGCAATACTCAAAAACAAGGAAAAAACAGAAACTGGCACTAGGCTCTAGATTAATAGGTTAGTCCCAAAAATAATATAAAATAGCATATTAATGCATATAAAACATCCAAAACAGATAATATAATAGCATGGAACAATCAAAAATTATAGATACGTTGGAGACGTATCAGGCATCCCCAAGTTTAATTCCTGCTCGCCCTCGAGTAGGTAAATGATAAAAATAGAATTTTTGATGTGGAATGCTACCAAACATATTTATCCATGTAATATTCTTTATTGTGGCATGAATATTCAGATCCATAAGATTCAAAACAAAAGTCTAATATTGACATAAAAATAGTAATACTTAAAGCATACCAACAAGGCAATTGTGTCCTTTCGAAATAACATGGCCTTAGAAAGTTATCCCTACAAAATCATATGGTCTGGCTATGCTCCATCTTCCCCACATAAAGTATCTAAATCATGCACAACCCCGATGACAAGTCAAGCAATTGTTTCACACTTTTTATGTTCTCAAACCTTTTCAACTCTCACGCAATACATGAGCGTGAGCCATGGATATAGCACTATAGTTGGAATAGAATATGGTGGAGGTGATGAGGAAAAAGGAGAAGATAGTCTCACATCAACTAGGCGTATCAACGGGCTATGGAGATGCCCATCAATAGATATCAATGTGAGTGAGTAGGGATTGCCATGCAACAGATGCACTAGAACTATAAGTGTATGAAAGCTCAAAAAAAACTAATAGGTTGTGCATATGATGAAAAATTCCACTAGCTATATGAAAGTGACAAAATAGGAGACTCTCTATCATGAAGATCATGGTGCTACTTTGAAGCACAAGTGTGGAAAAAGATAGTGGCATTGTCCCTTCTCTCTTTCTCTCATTTTTTTTCTTTTTCTCTTTTTTTTATTTTTATTTCTGGTGGGCATCTTTGGCCTCTCTTTTTTTTATTTGGGCTTCGCTGGCCTCTTTTATTATTTATAAAGTCCGGATACTCATCCCAACTTGTGAGGGATTCATAGTTTCCATCATCCTTTTCTCTCACGGGACAAATGCTCTAATAATGAAAATCATCACACTTTTATTTACTTACAACTCGATACCTAGAACAAAAGATGACTCTATATGAATGCTTACGAATGCAAGGTAATATGAAAATGATGGTGCATGTCATGAAAAACGGAACGGTGGAAGTTGCATGGCAATATATCTCGGAATGGCTATGGAAATGCCATAATAGGTAGGTATGGTGGCTGTTTTGAGGAAAATATATGGTGGCTGTTTTGAGGAAGGTGGGTTTCATGCACCGGCGAAAGTTGCGCGGTACTAGAGAGGCTAGCAAAGGTGGAAGGGTGAGAGTGCGTATAATCCATGGACTCAACATTAGTCATAAAGAACTCACATACTTATTGCAAAAGTCTATTAGTTATCGAAGCAAAGCATTAGACGCATGCTCCTAGGGGAGAGGTTGGTAGGAGTTAACCATCGCGCGCTCCCGACCCTCACACAAAGGTTGACAATCATTAAACAAATCATGCTCCGACTTCGTTACATAACGGTTCACCATACGTGCATGCTACGGGAATCACAAACTTTAACACAAGTATTTCTTCCAATTCACAACTACTCACTAGCATGACTCTCATATTACCATCTCTATATCTCAAAACTATATGCAAGGAATCAAACTTCTCATAGTATTCAATGCACTTTATATGAAAGTTTTTATTATATCCCTCTTGGATGCCCATTATATTAGGACTAAATTCATAACCTAAACAAATTACCATGCTGTTTAAAGACTCTCAAAATAATATAAGTGAGGTACGAGAGTTCAATAATTTCTATAAAATAAAACACCACCGTGCTCTAAAAAGATATAAGTGAAGCACTAGAGCAACATTGCCTAGCTCAAAAGATATAAGTGAAGCACATAGAGTATTCTAATAAATTCACGATTCAGCGTGTCTCTCTCAAAAAAAAAGTGTGCAGCAAGGATGATTGTGGCAAACTAGAAAGCAAAGACTCATATCATACAAGACGCTCCAAGCAAAACACATATCATGTGGTGAATAAAAATATAGCCTCATGTAAATTTACCGATGGATTGAAGATGAAAGAGGGGATGCCTTCCGGGGCATCCCCAAGCTTAGGCTTTTTGGTATCCTTGAATATGGCCTAGGGTGCCTTGGGCATCCCCAATCTTAGGCTCTTGCCACTCTTTATTCCATAGTCCATCAAATCTTTACCCAAAACTTGAAAACTTCACAACACAAAACTCAACAGAAAACTCATGAGATCCGTTAGTATAAGAAAAATAAATCACCACTTTAGGTACTGTTGTGAACTCATTCTTTATTTATATTGGTGTAATATCTAATGTATTCCAACTTCTCCATGGTTCATACCCCCCGATACAACCCATAGATACATCAAAATAAGCAAACAACACAAAGAAAACAGAATCTGTCTAAAACAGAACAGTCTGTAGCAATCTATAGACTTAGAATACTTCTGCAACTCCAAAAATTCTGCAAAATTAGGAAAATCAGGGAAATTTGTTTATAAATCTTTTGTAAAAATTTCAGATCAAAATCACGTTCCAGTGAATTTACAAAATTCCTGGACTGAGAGCAAAAGTTTCTGTTTTCAGCAAAATCAAATCACAAACACCGTAGACCACCCCAAAGGTCTTACTTGGCTCAAACACTAATTTAAACAAGAAAACACAATTACTACAGAGGTAATAATGTGTGGAAAAATCAAAAACAGAAGCAAAATCAAAAGCATAAAAATAAAATTGGGTTGCCTCCCAACAAGCGCTATTGTTTAACGCCCCTAGCTAGGCATAACTCAATAGATCTAGGTATTGTCATCTTTGGTATGCAATCCATAAGTAGATCTCATAATAGATTCATAAGGTAATTTTATTTTCTTTCTAGGAAAGTGTTCCATGCCTTTCCTTAATGGAAATTGGAATCTAATATTTCCTTCCTTCATATCAATAATTGCACCAATTGTTCTAAGGAAAGGTCTACCAAGAATAATAGGACATGTAGGATTGCAATCTATATCAAGAACAATGGAATCTATGGGCACATAATTCCTATTTGCAACAATAAGAACATCATTAATCCTTCCCATAGGTTTCTTTATAGTGGAATCCGCTAGATGCAAATTTAAAGAGCAATCATCAAAATCACGGAAACCTAGCACATCACATAAAGTTTTCGGAATCGTGGAAACGCTAGCACCCAAATCACACAAAGCATGGCACTCATAATATTTAATCTTAATCTTAATAGTAGGTTCCCACTCATCATAAAGCTTCCTAGGTATAGAAACTTCCAACTCAAGTTTTTCTTCAAAAGATTTCATCATAGCATCCACGATATGTTTAGTAAAAGCTTTGTTTTGATTATAAGCATGAGGAGAATTCAACATGGATTGCAACAAGGAAATATAATCAATCAAAGAACAACTATAATAATTAAAGTCCTTGAAATCCAAAAGAGTGGGTTCATTGCTATTTAAAGTTTTGACCTCTTCAATCCCACTTTTATCAATCATAGCATTAAGATCTATAAACTCCGAATCATTGGGACGCCTTTTAACTAAAGTTGACTTATCTCCAGTCCCATATTTATCAAGATTTACATTAGAAAACAAAGATTCAATAGGATTCACATCAATCACTTTAAGATCTTCATCATTATTATCACGAGAACACACTTTTTCAAGCCATTCACGCTTAGCACGTATTCTAGCGGTTCTTTCCTTACACTCATCAATAGAAATTCTCATAGCTTTTAAAGACTCATTAATATCATGCTTGGGTGGAATAGATCTAATTTTCAAAGAATCAATCTCAAGAGAAATTCTATCAACGTTCCTAGCCAAATCATCAATCTTGAGCAATTTTTCTTCAATCATAGCATTGAAACCCTTTTGCGAACTAATAAATTCTTTAATATTATTCTCAAGATCAAAGGGCATCTTATTACAATTTCCATAAGAATTGTTGTAGGAATTACCATAATTATTAGAAGAATTACTAGGAAACGGCCTAGAATTGAAATTACCTCTATACGCGTTATTACCAAAATTGTTCCTACCAACAAAATTCACATCCATAGATTCATTATTACTTACAATCAAAGAATACCAAGGCATATCATTAGGATCAATAGGAGCACTCTTACTAGCAAAAAAATTCATTAATTCATCCATCTTTTCACTCAAAGTATTTATTTCTTCAATAGCATGCACTTTTTTACTAGTAGAAGATCTTTCGGTATGCCATTGAGAGTAATTTGCCATAATATTATCTAGGAGTTTAGTAGCTTCTCCTAATGTGATTTCCATAAAAGTACCACCCGCGGTGGAATCTAAGAGATTCCTAGATGCAAAATTCAATCCCGCATAAAAAATTTGTATAGTCATCCATAAACTCAAACCATGCGCGGGGCAATTTCTAATCATTAGTTTCATCCTCTCCCAAGATTGGGCAACATGCTCATGATCAAGTTGCTTAAAATTCATTATATCGTTCCTAAGGGAGATGATCTTAGCGGGCGGAAAGTACTTGGAAATAAAAGCATCTTTACACTTATTCCATGAATCAATACTATTTTAGGCAAAGATGAAAACCAAGTTTTAGCACGATCTCGTAGTGAGAACGGAAATAGCTTCAATTTAACAATATCATTGTCCACATCTTTCTTCTTTTGCATGTCACACAACTCAACGAAAGTATTTAGATGGGATGCGGCATCTTCATTAGCAAGGCCGGAAAATTGTTCTTTCATAACAAGATTTAGCAAAGCGGCATTAATCTCATAAGATTCCGCACTAGTGGCGGGAGCAATCAGAGTACTAATAAAATCATTATTATTAATATTGGAAAACTCACACAACTTGGTATTCTCTTGAGTCATCGTGACAAAGCAAGCAATCAAGCACACAAGCAAACGAAAAGCAAACGAAAAGACGAACGAAAGAAGGGCGAATAAAAAGATAAATCTTTTTGAAAATCGTTTTAGAAGTGGGGGACAGGAAAACGAGAGGCAAATGGCAAATAATGTAAATGCAAGATATGAGTTTGTGATGGGTACTTGGTAGGCTTGATGTAGATCTCCCCGGCAACGGTACCATAAATCCTTCTTGCTACTTCTCGAGCATGCGTTGGTTTTCCCTTGAAGAGGAGAGGGTGATGCAGCAAAGTAGATAAGTATTTCCCTCGGTTGTTGAGAACCAAGGTATCAATCCAGTAGGAGATACAAGCAAGTCCCCAATAGATGTACCTACACAAAGAATCAAACACTTGCACCCAACGCTATAAAGGGGTTGTCAATCCCTTCACGGTTACTTGCAAGGATGAGATCTGATAGAGATAGATAGATAGGATTGCTAAAACGAAAAGTAAACTAAAAGTAAAAAAGATTGCAGCAAGATATTTTTGGTATTTTTGGTTTATTGATCTGAAAATATATTATGGAAAATAGACCCGGGGGCCATAGGTTTCACTAGAGGCTTCTCTCATGAAGGCAAATAATACGGTGGGTGAACAAATTACTGTCGAGCAATTGATAGAAAAGCGAATAATTATGAAGATATCCAAGGCAATGATTATGCATATAGGCATCACGTCCGTGTCAAGTAGACCGAAATGATTCTGCATCTACTACTATTACTCCACACATCGACCGACTCCTGCCTGCATCTAGAGTATTAAGTTCATGAAGAACAGAGTAACGCATTAGGTAAGATGACATGATGTAGAGGGATAAACTCAAGCAATATGATGAAAACCCCATCTTTTTATCCTCGATGGCAACAATACAATACGTGCCTCGCTACCCCTACTTTGTCACTGGGTGAGGACACCGCAAGATTGAACCCAAAACTAAGCACTTCTCCCATTGCAAGAATTACCAATCTAGTTGGCCAAACCAAACCAATAACTCGAAGAGACTTGCAAAGATATGAAATCATGCATATAAGAATTCAGAGAAGATTCAAATAATATTCATAGATAATCTGAACATAAACCCACAATTCATCGGATCTCGACAAACACACCGCAAAAGAGTATTACATCGGATAGATCTCCATGAAGATCATGAAGAACATCGTATTGAAGAACAAAGAGAGAGAAGAAGCCATCTAGCTACTAGCTATGGACCCGAAGGACTGTGGTGGACTACTCACGCATCATCGGAGGGGCAATGGAGTTGATGTAGATGCCCTCCGTGATCGAATCCCCCTCCGGCAGATTACCGGAAAAGGCTCCAAGATTGGATCTCACGGGAACAGAGGCTTCCGGCGGCGGAAAAGTATTTTTTGTGGCTCCTTTTGGTATCCAGGGAATATTTGTGAATTTATAGGCCGAAGAATAGGGTTAGGAGGGCTGCCGTGGGGCCACAAGCCAGGGGGCGCCCCCCCCCCCGCTAGGGCGCGCCCCTATGGCTTGTCGCCACGCGGCGGCTCTCCTCCCTTCATCTCCAAGTCTTCTAGGTTGCTTCTGGTCCAAGAAAAATCATTCCGAAGATTTTATTCCGTTTGAACTACGTTTAATATTCCTTATCTGCAATACTCAAAAGCAAGGAAAAAACAGAAACTGGCACTAGGCTCTAGATTAATAGGTTAGTCCCAAAAATAATATAAAATAGCATATTAATGCATATAAAACATCCAAAACAGATAATATAATAGCATGGAACAATCAAAAATTATAGATACGTTGGAGACGTATCACGCCTCCGCCGAGGAGCTTGCCCGTGCAAAGGTCACTGCCAAAAGGACAGCGACAGACCGCACGCCGGCAACTGATGTTGCCGGGGAAGGAGAGGTCCTTCCGCAGCAATCTCCATCGGGTATCGCTCTTGCCGGTGCTCTTGTTTTTCTGGTATCCTTTCTTTTCGTGCCTTATGGATTTTTGATTTCCATACTTCTGTTTTGTTGCTCTAATCCGCAGCTCCGCTTCTTGAAGAGCCTGAACTACTAGAGGAGGTAGCTGGTATTGGGAAGGATGCTGCCGCGGAGGCGATGAAGATTGCTGCCGCGGAAGAACATGGCCAGGCTGCCGGCGATATTCAGGGGTCCTCAGAAGGAACGGAACAAAATCCTGGCAGCGCGCCCAGCCTGTGCCCGGTGATCGAAGAGAAGACTCCCCTCCAAACCATGGGGCCTCCGTCATCCAGCTATCCCCTGGCATCGTCCCTGCAGTCCCCGCAGAGTCACTTGGCGTTGTTCACTGTTGTGTTAAGTCACACAGCTCTTGGCTCGCCCTTCTCAGTGGGTGCAGACCTTGATGAAGAAATCAACAAGATCCTGGCGCCGCTATCTCAGAAGATCGAAGGAACTGACAGCACTGCTGACGCTGCCAAGGATTTGGCTCTCCTGGAATCTATAGTAGCAGGGCTGAAGGATGTCCAGAGCAGGTACAGCCTCAAGTGGCAGGCGTTCAAGGAACAGCGTGACGCGGCCAAGCTCGTGGATCAGCAGCTGAGGAGCAAAGGGAGCGAGCTGCGGGACTGGTACAACCGGCAGGTCCACTCCCTTAAGAGGCAGCACGAGACGCTGTCCATGGCCAACGAAGATGTTGCCGCATGGAAGGTTCGCCTGACGGAGCGCGAGGCACTTCTGTACGCCAGAGAGGAGGGCATCTCCTTCCGGGAAGGGGCCCTCGAGGCTACCCTCCGTGCCAAGGATGAAGAGTTGAAGGACCGCGTCCGGCAGCACACCAGGGAGCTGGAGGACGGTCACATGACCACTCTTGATGCACTTTCCTCAGAGTCCGCTGCTCAGCTGAAGAAGGTAGCTGACGAGCTGGCTGCTACTTCCGTCGCCAAGGCCAAACTTGAAGCACAACTGACCAAGCTGACAGAGAATCTTACCGGGAGCACCAAGGAGACCGAGGAGGAACAACTCTGGGAGAGGTGCAATCACAGCTTTCCTCCAAGAGCCAAGGTCTTGATGATGCCAACGATACCATTTCTAATATAAAATCTAGGCTTGCCTCCTTGGAGAGCGACCTTGAATCTGTCGGGGCCCGCGAGAAATTGCTGCTCACAAACCGTGCGAAGACCCTTCAGAAGGACGCCGAAGAAAACCTGGAGAACTTGGTTGAGCAGCGTGACCTCTGGATCAAGAGTATGGTTGATATCGCCGAGCACCTCGCTGCCCAGATTGCTAAGATGAACATGAAGAGCTGGGCTTTCTCCGTCAGCAAACATGAAGCCCCAAGTGCTAAGCTGACACTCTTCTTCAACGGCTTGATCAAGGGGTTGAAGACGTATGAGGAAGACAGGGCAGCCTGCTTTGCCAACGAATCCCGGAAGCTGGCACATGATGCCCTCTTCCTGGTCTTGAGCAATCTTGCCTTCTTCCACACGGAGCTCGATCTTTCCGACGGCTTCAAGAAGCTGCCGTCGGGCGCCGACACTTCGGCTGCCGCGGAGAAGGCCGGTCCCCTTGCTGAGAGGATCCTCAAAGTTTCAAGGACCCAGGGGAGCCACCGGAGTTAGCCTTAAGCCTTCTTTATCGCCAAGTTGCCCTGTACTAAAGACATAGTAGGTATCTCGTATTAGGGCCTGCACTTTTGTTATTTTAATGTTTGTTGAACTAATGTTTTTACGCAAGCATATGCTATCCCCTTTGTTTTCCTTCCGGGGTTCGTATGATAGTCATCTTTGCGTGTTCTAGTTACTGGCCAACGGCGTGTTGCTGCGATTGCCTCGAGTAACGGGTCCTTCGCATTCTGCTGGCAAAGGCACGCTGCCGGCGAGACTACCTTTGGAAGTGTTGATGCTGCCACGTATTTGTTGAGCAGGCTCGAAACAAAATACGGGCGCGAACAAACATAGTAAGGTTCTGTCACACGCAAGATTTATAATACGAAAGCTTTGGTTTCACAAAGGGCATATAAACGTAAATCTTAATTGGGAGTGGATGATCATGCTACTTAGCTTTCGCCATGGCTTCTCATTGTCCCCTGACGCGCGCTTGTTTATGCCTATGGCCTTTCCCTTTATCCATCGACGCCTTTCCTCTTCTCGCTCCTCGTGGTGCGTGCGCAAGCATGCGCCCACTGCTATCCTGAAAGGAGGGAAATGTAGAGAGGAGCGAAGTGGAGATACTCGAAGGCCTGTTAGACATGAATATAGACTGCGGCAGGGATCTGTCGTGTTAATGTATAATTCATAATCAATCGGGAATGGAAAAGAAAACTCGCATGGCCGAATCTTCCCTCCCTCCTTTCACACCCAATAGTCCCGCAGTGTCCTACGCATAGGCGGACAGGGACCTTGTCGCGGTTCGCCTGCCGGGTGCGTCGATCAGTGGATGCGCTCTAGCGCTCGGTTCAGGATTTATCCCTAGCGGGACAAATGCAAGACCGAACCTCAAGCGAGCTCATCGACACTTACGATATTGCCACCACACAGAACTGACCATAGGCAGGGAAGGAGGAGGGAGAGGGGCATAGCCAGGTTCCGTTTTGTTTCCTTCACCCACTGAATTGCGCCACACCTCCCTAGGGTAGGGCAGCCCCGTCTTCTTTCGACGTTCCCCGCTCTGGCCTTGGCAGCGGGGAACGCAACAGTGGCGACGCTTGTGCCAGCCGTGTCGCCCAGGACGCCTTCCTCACTCGCGGCCGCCGCAACGCCCGCTGCGCCTGCGGCTGCACGCGAATGAGCCCTTGGAGTGTAGGGATGTGCGGCCGCGCTGGGCTTCTTCTTGGGAGCCATGGATGAAGAAGATGATGATGGAGATCGATCCGCCATTCACGAACTCGGGTTCGCGCAAATGATGCACGCCCCTACCTGGCATGCCAAAGATGTCGGGGCACGGATGCTCATGATCACCTATGGGACCAGAGGCCGCTTTGTGGTTCGGCAAGGGGGGTCACGTTTCACGAAGAGCGGAGACCATGAGACGGCGCGACACCCAGGACACTGGCATTTTACCTAGGTTCGGGCCGCTGCTAAGCATAAAACCCTACTCCTGCATTCGGTGGATTGATCAGAGGAACACGACGAACACGCAACGCTTAACCCCGGCAAGAGCTGCTGTCGGGGTGAGCTACTACGCGAGTACAAGTGTCCAAGGGTCCGAATCCTGAGCTAGGATGCCTTGGGCCTCCTTTTATAGTGCAAGGGGTTACCACAATGGCAAAACAATCATTATCTATCGATTAGATAGCTTAGCAGAGCTATCATACCTAACTCTGGCATTTACGACAAAATACCATGATTACTAGTCTAGGTGGCGCTCGGGGGTGCATCCCCGACAAGCTCTTGCCACCGCTTGGGTAGCTGTTGCTTATGGTCTTGACACGCTGCAGGGCGGGTGTCAACTGGGCATAACTTGTCTTCCGGCATGCCGCCACGTGCTTAGCGAGAGCTGCTTAGCCGCTTGAGGGCTCGAAACCGCATCGATAAGTGACTGGCGTAGCGATGCGATGGAATGGTGGCTGGTTAGCTTGTGCTTGTCGGGGGACAGCTTGTCGGGACTTCCGGAGATGTGCGCGCCTCAGCCCCCGGCAGGCTCCGGGGGCACGGTTGGCGCGTTTTGGGCCCCTCCTGGGTCGTTGCGCTGGTGCTGCCGGTGCTTGCTTGTCCTTACGCAGGTTGTAGCTTCCGGATGCTGGTTCTTGAATGCTTGCTTGGTGATGTGGTAGTCTTCCCAACGGGTTTTGCTCGCAGAGGCTGGAGGCTATCTGTCCGTGCACAAGTTGTATTGCCCAAGATGCGATGCTATCCTTATTTTGGCACGAGGGCCTCGATAAGGATAGAAGTGTATCTCGTCTTTTCGTAAGAATGGATATCATTACATGTACATGTAAAGAAGAGATGAGTATATGGAATGGGCATACACTCGCCACAAGCTACAGCAATATCACATCAATACAACAACATAACAATCATATACAGAAGAGCAGGGTCCGACTACGGACGAAATCAAATGATAAAATGACATCCATCCTTGCTATCCCAGGCTGCCGGCCTGGAACCCATCCTAGATCGAAGAAGAAGAAGAACTCCAAAAGAAATAAGCATCACGCTCACGTCAAATCATCGCATTACTTGTACCTACAACTGTTGTTGTAGTAATCTGTGAGCCACAGGGACTTAGAAATCTCGTTTCCAAGGATATCAAGACTATTAAAACTTAGTGGGTGAGGTATGGTTAAGTGGTGAGGCTGCAGCAAGCACTAAGCATTTATTTGAGTGGCTAACTTACGAGTACAAGAATAAAGGGGGGTGATCTTCGCATAAACGGACGTGAACTAGTAATGATCTCTAAGAGATCCTGAACACCTAATTACGAGTCAAACATAACCCCACCGTGTTCTCTCTCGGTTCAGAAATTCCGAGCAGAGACAGTCATGCTTACGCACACGGTTGGTGTATTCTATTAGAGTTTACTTCAAGTTTGCTATGACCGGGTGTTAAACAAAGTTTCCAAGTTGCCACATAACCGCGGGCGCGGCTCTCATGAAAGATTTAACCCTGCAGGGGTGCTCCAACTCATCCATCCCAAACTAACCACACGCCGCGGGAATAACCTCGACCACGAATCCCGTGATTTCCTAGGAAATTCCATTAGAAAACCTCAACCTCGAGATAGCCCGAAGTATTCTCGGAATTCCTCGCACAAGACGTCCGAGAAAGGTAAAACAAATCCAGCAAGGCCTCCCGGTGAGCCAGATCCGCATCTAGAGCCGCGTGCTCTCTATCTACATGCATCATCCGTCTATGCAAAGTGGACGGTAGCCTGAAAATGCCTCGAGTTGCCTCGAGGTGGCACCGCCGACTGCTAGGTAGGTGGACGAACACTCATGAGGAGCACTGGCCCGGTTTGTTGATTAATTATCGGCGGGTGCCGGCGGATCCCTATGCAATTTTATTAGTTATTAGGCAAATGGTAAAACCAATGTTGGGCCTTGCCAGAAGAGTTTTATCCCAAAACAAAAATCAAGGGTGTCCCCATAACAACCCCGAGCATGTTAGGAGCGCTCAATATGGGACATAACACCGGTACACAAGTAACTAGGGCGGTAAAAGTGGAACAAAACAGCGAGCAAAAGGCCAAGCCTTCCACCTTTTACCAAGTATATATGTGCATTAAATTAAATAGCAATATATTGTGATATCTCAAAATATTCATGTTGCACATGGAACCAATTTGCACCTGCAACTAGCAACGCTATAAGAAGGGCTGAGCAAGCGGCAACAAAGCCAAACAATGGTTTGCTGGGACGTGGAGGGGGTTAGAGGCTTTTCATGGCATTTTGGTAGGGTTGACAAACAAGTGGTAGGCAGCGAGACAAGCGATAGAAACGAGACAACTAGCATGGCAATGATAGTAATGGTATCCAGGGAAATGATCATCTTGCCTGAGATCCCGCTCGGAAGAAGATCGAGTCCATGAAGAAGACGAATCAACTTAGTCGAATGAATCCTCACACTCCGAAGCAGTTTCGGAACTCTATCGAGAAGAAGCAATCCGGAAACAACAATCAACACATGATAAACACCACAACATATTCATGATATGATGCACACCAAGGATGATGCTTGTGTGACGCCCTGGTTTTGTGCTACAGTAATCTCTGTAATTAAGCTATAGTAATCCCGCACTAATGATGCCACGTCACCGCGTTTACTATTGCTAAACTCGCGTTGGTTCAAACCCCGTTCAAATTCCGTTGCAAATTTAATTCATCTGAAAGGTGGATTTAAAAGTTGTGCAAAACCAGAATTAAAAATGTTGGATGGATTGCAAATAAACCCTAAGATTTTATAAAATTGAAACCGGTATTTTTGGAATTATTTTGGTGCTCAAAATAATTAAAACAGACGCTGTTCAATAATTATTAAAAAAAAAGGCCTAACCGGGCCGAATTAGGCCGGCCCGGCCGGCTACTATAAGGGGGCCAGGGGCAACCCTAGCGCGCCCAGCGCCCCCGTTGCTCCCGATTCCCCCCCCCCCCCCCGGCCGCCGCTCGCCCGCCTGCCTCTGGGCGCCCGCGCCCGTTCGCCCCCCCGACGGCGCCTGGTGCGCCAGCCCGCGCCCGCGGCCGAACCGACCGGCCCCGTTGCCCCCCCCCCCCCCCCCCCGCCGACGGGCTCGGCCCCGTCCCGTCCCCGACCCGCGCCGCGCCCGCCGCCTGCTCGCCTGGACCGCCCCGGCGTCGCTGCGCTCGTCGCCGCCTCCGTCCGCCTCCCCGACTGCCGTTCGCCGCCCCGCTGTAAGCTCCGGCCCCGGCCGGTGTGCGTACGTGCGTGTGTGAATTGTATGTGTGTGTGTGTGCTGTGTAGTGTGTGCGTGTGTGTGTATATGTGTGTATGTATGGATGTATGTATGCATGTATGTGTGTATGTATTTATCTATGTATGTATATATGTATATACTAAAACCAAAATAGAAATAATAAAATTAATAAGAATAAATAAATAAATAATTAGTTAATTAAATTGATTAATTAATTACTTAATTACTTAATTATTTAATTAATCAGTATTTACTGTTTAGGATAATTAAACAGTATTTTACTGTTTTGGATAATTCGAATTTAATAATTAAATTAATTTCAGAATATTGCTCAATCTTTAAAAATTAATATAAAATAAACCGTAGCTCGGATGAAAAAGTTTTGAACATGAAAGTTGCTCAGAATAATCCTACGGTTCCAACTACGCAGTCCGTTAGTCTGTCACATGCCTCTAGCATAGCAAACATGGAACTTTTCCATCGATTTCGTCTGTCCGGTAGTAGCCCGAGACCCGGGAAATATCGTCAGATATTCTTCCGACCCGTCTGCGACGTGTAATACTGCGTTAGTGCATGCCTAGCCCTGCTTATTGCGATGTCATGCATTGTGATGCATTTGTCTGCTTTATATTTATTGTTTCTCCACCATCTTCTTACCGGTAGACCCCGAGACTGACGGTGCTGCCGGGTACGACTACACCGTTGACGATCAGCCCTTTGCCGCAAAGCAGCAAGGCAAGCAACCCCCCCCCCCCCTTGAGCATTCCGATATCGCCCATTCTTCCCTCTTATTCTTGCATTAGATTTTGCTACTGTATTAGTTAGCTCCTATTCTGATGCATAGCCTGGTTTTGATAATCTGCTACCATACCTGCAATCATATCAACTGCTTAGTATAGGTTGATCAATGAATCACCAATGACCCCTTAGTCCCAGTTGCCCTTGCTTCTTCATCGACGACTCGACGACTCAAAGACTCGGTCAACCGACCGACAAGCCAGGCCCCTCACATCACCGCACACCCCTTAGTTGTACGACTCTGCAGAATTACTATCGAGTACCGAGGGTGACACCTCGTGAAGTACTCATGATGCTAAATCTGTGGTGCAGCTAGTCGGTCGTGGTTATCGGGGGTGATTCCTCCTTCACCACTCCCGACGATGACTCTGTCGTGCAACCCCTCAAGTGTGGGACCCTCGAGGGTGATTCCTCTAAGTCCACCTTGACGGTTTCATCGAGCGGGGCCCCTTGAGGGTGATTCCTTAGGTTCCGTCTTGATGTCTTATACACACAGTTACTACGACCTGGTTACAGAAACATGTTGGTGATGGGTCGACCCTGAGGGGTACCCACGGTTTGATGTTGATGAGGCGTGGACGGGCAGCAGAGGCCCTTGCCACACATCCTCGAGACGGGGCGACGGACCGCAATTTATGGGTCGCGCTTTCCCCGCATTAATAAAATGCTAATGGGTTGGGTATTTGATCTGAGTTGGGTCGTTGGCCTTTTTACGCACCAAACCATCGCGTGGGAGAAGTTATGGGTACTCAGCGTCGTTGTATCAGCCGAAGCTCTTCGGACGTCAGCAATGGAGCGGCGCGCGCCGGATTGGACAGGACGGTGCAGCTCTTGGACTGGAGTGTACTAGGTCTGTTTCCGGCCGCCCACGCATTGTGCGGAGCGTAGAGGGCAAGTGGGCTCACGACCCCTTTGTGCTTAGGATTTAGACCGGCGGGCTAGCCTCTTCATTGAGCCTAGGTGGGGCGACGACGTGCTGCTATCCCGAGGCCGGGCATGACCCAGGAAAGTGTGTCCGGCCGGAGGTGATCAGGCGTGTTGGAAATGCGGTGCACCCCTGCACGGATGAATAATCTATTCGAATAGCCGTGTCCACGGTAACAGGACGACTTGGAGTTGTACCTTGACCTTGTACAACTATAATTGTGATTTAATTTGAAATGAATTGTTGCTCCGAGATTGCTTCCTCGCAGGGAGTCGAGGAAGGATCTCTGGGCGTGGTTACTTAATAAAATTGTTACAATAATATAACTATATATGAGATACCAGTCTACTCTCTTCTAATGCTGCAAGATGCTGAAGATGCTAGTCTTCGATAGGACTAGGCCTTCCCCCTATTCTTGCTTTCTGTAGTCAGTCCAGATATAACCCCTCCCCTTGATACTGATGCATACTTAGCATAGTTCTGATGTCAGTCTTGCGAGTACTTTGGATGAGTACTCACCGCTGCTTTGCTTTCTCTTTCCCCCTCGATGCGATTCTACGTTCAGACGATGGAGTCCAGGAGATGGAGTACGCCGGAGACGACTACTACACCACCGCTGGAGCCTACTACTACGTGGAGAGTGCCGACGCTCAGGAGTAGTTAGGAGGTTCCCAGGCAGGAGGCCTCGCCTCTTTCGATCCGCTGCTTATGTTTGTGCTTGCCTTCTTAAGGCAAAACTTGTTTAACTTATGTTTGTACTCAGATTTTTGTTTGCTTCCGCTGACTCGTGCTTGTCGAGCTTTGTATTCGAGCCCTCGAGGCCCCTGGCATGTAAAATGAAGCTGTATGACTTTAATTTGTGTCTAGTGTTGTGTTGTGATATCAATCAGTGAGTCCCTAATCTTGGTCGTACGCATTGCGTGTATGTATAGCGTACGGTCGAAATCGGGGGCGTCACAAGTTGGTATCAGAGCCGACTGCCTGTAGGTAGCCCCCTTTCCAACTCCTTGGCCGAAGTTGAGTCTAGTACTTGAAAAACTTTTACTAACATAGTTGTGTGGCTTACAGGCCCACATCTCAATCGGGTGGTATTAGGATCTTTTATTCCTCGTCTATACTCTGGGTTCTGATCTCTCTTCTCTTTCGGGTTAAAGATTTTATTAACTCTAACTCTAGGTTCTCGTAATTACTCCTCCCAGAGAGCCCCTCACTTCAGACAATGGCTCGATTGATCAGAAGACTTCGAAGATACTCTCCGATGTTCTCCCGAGAACTTGTGCTCATCGCTTTTGCGATTCCCTTCCGCCGTCAACCCCTATGGATGACTAGATGCAATTATCGCTCATACTTTCATATCCAGTTGCTCTTGTTATTACAATGTACATCGAATTATCTTACCGGAGATTCGTTCATCCTCGGTGGATCATGTGTTTCATAGAATTCTTTGAAACGCTATTTGATCTTCCGTAATCCTCAGTAGCCTTTTGCTCTTGACCTTTCTCACCTGCTTGCATTATGGTTAATTCCATATGTCTAGCAATATTAAGTAAATCCTTTGTGGTTTTCATTTGATTTTATTGATTCAACCTGTGTGTGAATGCACGCAGTCATCAGTTGTTTATCATAAATTATCCGTCCGGCTCAGACGTCTTTCCAAACATGAGTTGGTTCCTGACAAATCAACCTTGATTGATTGCCCATCTAAGTCCTTTCATCTTACTTGTATTTGATCGGAACATCTGTTTCCGATACACCAATTTGGAAATCTTAATTCCTTTGGTTATTTAAGCATCAAATTATTTGGATGTTCTATGATCTGATGCCTTGCATTCTTTCTCCCTCTAAATGAGTACCGATACTCACATCAGGTCCTTTATGGACCGCCAGACCCAGTGTTGGGTTATTATCCGATAGCATCCTTCACATTCAAAACTCTTGTGATGTTCTTCCCCTGATACATGATACCATTGGTAAACTGTGTCTTCTCCCTCTGATAAGTTGTATCCTATGCTTTCGTGAGCCATGCTCTGTTTGCAAGCATGTGTTAATTACTCTTGAAGCTTGAGGTATATGTTCCTAAGATGCCCCGATGGGTTGGACCTATACCTTCCTTAATTCGTGTGAACCCGACAGTTTTCACGAGTCATACTCTCCTGGTGTTTTGCCAGATAAACTTTCAAAACTACAACTTTATCAAAGGCGAGGTGTAAATGGAAGGTGATGCATTGATGAAGTGGGAGTCGACCTTGAACCTTGTGTTCATGCCCATGGAAACGATGTTGATCTTATCATAGAAGCTTCTCCTTTCAATAATCATTCAATGTATGATTTGATATTGTATCTTTGATCTTGTCCTTTGCAATCGTGGTTCCGACCATGTTGTTCTACTTTGATTTCATTCTCAGACAAGTTAAAGTGCTTGTCTTCCACAGATCATTACACCAGTCTAACCTCTATTCTGATCTACCTCCGTGTATTATCCCTGGTATCTTGATGAATATCATGGAGCTATATAACTTTTTATGAGCTCCTCATCAACTATGATATTTCACTGATTCCAGTTTCGTGTTCTAAATTGTCGGACACTCAAGGACACCGATAATTGAATCGAGTCCGCATTGCGAATCAACAACTCTTGGTAATCTTCTTTGATCATGATGTTGTACTCGATCATGTCATTCCAAGCTGTTAGATGCTGAAGCCCGGCTATATGCCTTGAATGCATTAAATGTGTCACCTCTTGAGGGGATTGAAAACATCCCAGTGGTGGTGAATTTCAAGATGTCTTTCCAGAAGAACTTCCAGGGATTCCCCCTGTAAGAGCTGCCGAGTTTGTCATCGACTTAGTGCCAGGCACCACCCCTATTGCTAAGCGGCCATATAAGATGCCTCCACATGAACTCCTAGAACTTAAGCAAGAAATTGACAATTCGCTTCATCTGGGTTTCATTCGTCCAAGTTCCTCTGCTTGGGGAGCACCTTCTCTCTTTGTCAAGAAGAAAGATGGTACAAATCAATTGGTCCAAGCTTACCATCTGATCAACCAAGCAACAATTCAAAACAAATACCCGCTCCCTCGGATCAACGATCTGTATGATCAACTTGCTGGTTCATCAGTATTTTCAAAACTCGACTTGAGGTTGGGTTACCATCAGATCCGTGTTCGTGAAGAGGATATTCCCAAGACTGCATTTGTTACTCGCTATGGTTCATACGAGTACACCGTCATGTCCTTCGGCTTAACCAATGCCCCAGCAACCTTCTCTCGCATGATGAACTATATATTCATGGATTACCTCGATAAATTCGTCGTGGTTTATCTGGATGATATCCTGGTTTACTCCAAGAATAAAGAGGAGCATGCTGAACATCTTTGTCTTGTACTGGAGACGGCATATAGATACATCCCGTATGTTCCTGCTGGAGTTGATACTGCAGCCGACGCTGAGATCTTGACCCCTTTCGCGCGTAGCAGTGTCCCATCTTGTAGAGACCTCAATCCATGGCCACGTGCCATATGTCCTGGTCGATCGGTGGTCAGTCCCAGGGCTATTGTCCAAGGTGACCTCTCAGCTGTTCTTATCCAAAGTGGAGAGGCACCACTGTTAAGCACAGCTTGGTCAGTCTGTCCATGCATGCGCCGGTACGGTACGTGTCACGCGTGTCCATCCATGAGAGAAGCCAGCCACGCATGGGCCCTCCGTGCCATGCATGCAACAATGGCGCGCATAGTGAAACTCTTTACCTAGCTCGTGGGTCGGTGGATGGGTGGTGTTTACCGTCTCGTCCTCGCGCAGCTAAGGATCAAATATCTCCACCCCCACCTCCCCGCAATAAAAAGTAACCGCGCCCACATCCACACCTCCGTGGATCTTGCATCCCCATTGTTGTAGTACCAAGCATCTGAAGTACCTGTTTACTCAGCCAGATCTGAACCTCCGTCAACAGAGATGGATGGAGCGCATAGCAGATTACAACGTGGGTATTTCTTATACGCCAGGCAAGGCTAATGTAATGGCTGATGCTTTGAGCCGCAAGTCGTACTGCAATCACCTTCAGGTTCATAAGGTTCACCCCCTTCTTCAAAAGGAATTTCGCAAGCTGAACCTCCATATTGTTCCTCAGGGTTATCTCGCTCCCCCTCCTGAAGGGTCCTACAAAATGAACCTCCACGTTGTTTCCCAGGGTTCTCTTAATACCCTGGTTGCTAAACCAGATCTTCTGGACGTCATCAAGTGGATCCAAAAGTGTGATAGTGAAGTCGAGAGGATTAAATTCAATCTCGCAGAAGGAAAGCCCTCACCCTTCACTATTGCTGAGGTTGGCGCTTTGTACTTCAAAGGCCGCCTAGTGGTACCGGGTAAGGAGAAAAACCATGATATGACTCAGGAGGTCATGAAGGAAGCACATGACACTCCGCTGTCTATTCATCCTGGTAGTACCAAGATGTACCAAGACATTCGTCGAAGATTCTGGTGGTCTAACATGAAGCAAGACATTGCTCGCTATGTTGCTGAATGTGACATTTGCCGTCGGATCAAAGCAGAACATCAAAGGCCTGCCGGAACTCTACAACCTATTACGGTTCCCGAATGGAAATGGGACCATGTTGAAATGGACTTCGTCACTGGTTTTCCCAAATCCCAGGAGAGTAATGATGCTATTCTTGTCGTCATTGACCGACTATCCAAAGTTGCACATTTTTTGGCTGTCAAGGAAACTATTACTGCTAGTCAGCTGGCAACTCTCTACATGTCCAGGATTGTTTCACTTCACGGTATTCCACTGGTTATCAGTTCGGACCGTGGCAGTTTATTCACTTCAAGATTCTGGGCAAGTTTCCAGGAAGCTATGGGAACTCATTTGTCCTTCAGCACCGCTTTTCACCCTCAATCCCAGGGACAAGTTGAAAGAGTCAATCAGATTCTCGAAGACATGCTTCGAGCTTGTGTCATTTCTTTGGGCAAGAAATGGGAGGAATCTCTTCCGTATGCTGAGTTCTCCTACAACAATAGCTATCAAGCTAGTCTGAAGATGGCTCCTTTTGAAGTGTTATATGGACGTAAGTGTCGAACTCCTCTGAATTGGTCAGAAACTGGGGAACGTACACTTATCGGTCCGGATATTATCCAACATACCGAAGATCAAGTCCACATTATTCATGCAAATCTGAAGGCTGCTCAATCTCGTCAGAAGAGTCAGTATGACCGTCATCACAAAGATATGGTCTATCAACCTGGCGAAAAGGCTTATCTTCGAGTCACGCCAATGAGAGGTACACACCGTTTTGGAATGAAGGGCAAGCTGGCTCCTCGATATATTGGTCCTTTCACTGTTCTCGAAAGGCGTGGTAAGGTGGCATATCAACTGGAACTACCGGCAAACCTTTCTCAGGTTCACGATGTGTTCCATGTGTCATAGCTTCGTCGCTGCTTTAAGGATCCTATTCGAGCAGTGGATCATGATATGCTTGAGGTGCAACAAGACCTTTCTTACAAAGAGCAACCAGTCCGCATTCTCGATGAAACTGAACGTCGTACTCGTCAGAAGGTTACCAAGTTCTTCAAAGTGCAGTGGGCTAATCATTCTGAAGATGAAGCCACTTGGGAACGCGAAGATCATCTTCGTGCAGAATACCCCGGGCTCTTTCCTTCTACTTCTTGATTCTAGGGACGAGAATTCTTTTTAGTAGGGGAGAATTGTGACGCCCTGGTTTTGTGCTACAGTAATCTCTGTAATTAAGCTACAGTAATCCCGCACTAATGATGCCACGTCACCGCGTTTACTGTTGCTAAACTCGCGTTGGTTCAAACCCCGTTCAAATTCCGTTGCAAATTTAATTCGTCTGAAAGGTGGTTTTAAAAGTTGTGCAAAACCAGAATTAAAAATGTTGGATGGGTTGCAAATAACCGCTAAGATTTTATAAAATTGAAACCGGTATTTTTGGAATTATTTTGGTGCTCAAAATAATTAAAACAGACGCTGTTCAATAATTATTAAAAAAAAGGCCTAACCGGGCCGAATTAGGCCGGCCCTGCCGGCTACTATAAGGGGGCCAGGGGCAACCCTAGCGCCCCCGTTGCTCCCGATTACCCCCCCCCCCCCCCGCCGCTCGCCCGCCTGCCTCTGGGAGCCCGTGCCCGTTCGCCCCAGCCCCCCCCCCCCCCCGGCGCCCGGTGCGCCAGCCTGCGCCCGCGGCCGAACCGACCGGCCCCGTTGCCCCCCCCCCCGCCGACGGGCTCGGCCCCGTCCCGTCCCCGACCCGCGCCGCGCCCGCCGCCCGCTCGCCTGGACCGCCCCGCCGCCTCCGTCCGCCTCCCCGACTGCCGTTCGCCGCCCCGCTGTAAGCTCCGGCCGCCGGCCCCGTTCCCCCCCCCCCCGACGGCAGCGCCGCAGGCCCGGTTCGGGCCGGCCGGTGTGCGTATGTGCGTGTGTGCATTGTATGTGTGTGTGTGTGCTGTGCAGTGTGTGCGTGTGTGTGTATATGTGTGTATGTATGTATGTATGTATGTATGTATGTATGCATGTATGTGTGTATGTATTTATGTATGTATGTATATATGTATATACTAAAAACAAAATAGAAATAATAAAATTAATAAGAATAAATAAATAAATAATTAGTTAATTAAATTGATTAATTAATTAGTTAATTAGTTAATTATTTAATTAATCACTATTTACTGTTTAGGATAATTAAACAGTATTTTACTGTTTTAGATAATTCGAATTTAATAATTAAATTAATTTTAGAATATTGCTTAATCTTTAAAAATTAATATAAAATAAACCGTAGCTCGGATGAAAAAGTTTTGAACATGAAAGTTGCTCAGAATAATCCTACGGTTCCAACTATATATGCAGTCCGTTAGTCTGTCACATGCCTCTAGCATAGCAAACATGGAACTTTTCCATCGATTTCGTCTGTCCAGTAGTAGCCCGAGACCTGGGAAATATCGTCAGATATTCTTCCGATCCGTCTGCGACGTGTAATACTGCGTTAGTGCATGCCTAGCCCTGCGTATTGCCATGTCATGCATTGTGATGCATTTGTCTGCTTTATATTTATTGTTTCTCCTCCCTCTTCTTACCGGTAGACCCCGAGACTGACGGTGCTGCCGGGTACGACTACACCGTTGACGATCAGCCCTTTGCCGCAGAGCAGCAAGGCAAGCAACCCCCCCCCCCTTGAGCATTCCGATATCGCCCATTCTTCCCTCTTATTCTTGCATTAGATTTTGCTACTGTATTAGTTAGCTCCTATTCTGATGCATAGCCTGGTTTTGATAATCTGCTACCATACCTGCAATCATATCAACTGCTTAGTATAGGTTGATCAATGAATCCCCAATGACCCCTTAGTCCCAGTTGCCCCTGCTTCTTCATCGACGACTCGACGACTCGAAGACTCGAAGACTCGGTCAACCGACCGACAAGCCAGGCCCCTCACATCACCGCACACCCCTTAGTTGTATGACTCTGCAGAGTTACTATTGAGTACCGAGGGTGACACCACGTGAAGTACTCATTATGCTAACTCTGTGGTGCAGCTAGTCGGTCGTGGTTATCGGGGGTGATTCCACCTTCACCACTCCCGACGATGACTCTGTCGTGCAACCCCTCAAGTGTGGGACCCTCGAGGGTGATTCCTCTAAGTCCACCTTGACGGTTTCATCGAGCGGGGCCCCTTGAGGGTGATTCCTCAGGTTCCGTCTTGATGTCTTATACACACAGTTACTACGACCTGGTTACAGAAACATGTTGGTGATGGGTCGGCCCTGAGGGGTACCCACGGTTTGATGTTGATGAGGCGTGGACGGGCAAGAGAGGCCCTTGCCACACATCCTCGAGATGGGGCGATGGACAGCAATTTATGGGTCGCGCTTTCCCCGCATTAATAAAATGCTAATGGGTTGGGTATTTGATCTGAGTTGGGTCGTTGGCCTTTTTACGCACCAAACCATCGCATGGGAGAAGTTATGGGTACTCAGTGTCGTTGTATCAGTCGAAGCTCTTCGGACGTCAGCAATGGAGCGGCGCGCGCCAGATTGTACTGGACGGTGCAGCTCTTGGACTGGAGTGTACTAGGTCTGTTTCCGGCCGCCCACGCATCGTGCAGGAGCGCAGAGGGCAAGTGGGCCCACGACCCCTTTGTGCTTAGGATTTAGACCGGCGGGCTGGCCTCTTCGTTGAGCCTAGGTGGGGCGACGACGTGCTGCTATCCCGAGGCCGGGCATGACCCAGGAAAGTGTGTTCGGCCGGAGGTGATCAGGTGTGTTGGAAATGCGGTGCATCCCTGCAGGGATGAATAATCTTTTCGAATAGCCGTGTCCACGGTAACAGGACGACTTGGAGTTGTACCTTGACCTTATACAACTATAATTGTGATTTAATTTGAAATGAATTGTGGCTGTGAGATTGCTTCCTCACAGGGAGTCGAGGAAGGATCTCTGGGCGTGGTTACTTAATAAAATTGTTACAATAATATAACTATATATGAGATACCAGTCTACTCTCTTCTAATGCCGCAAGATGCTGAAGATGCTAGTCTTCGATAGGACTAGGCCTTCCCCCTATTCTTGCTTTCTGCAGTCAGTCCAGATACAAACCCTCCCCTTGATACTGATGCATACTTAGCATAGTTCGGATGTCAGTCTTGCTAGTACTTTGGATGAGTACTCACCGCTGCTTTGCTTTCTCTTTCCCCCTCGATGCGATTCTGCGTCCAGACGATGGAGTCCAGGAGATGGAGTACGCCGGAGACGACTACTACACCACCGCTGGAGCCTACTATTACGTGGAGAGTGCCGACGCTCAGGAGTAGTTAGGAGGTTCCCAGGCAGGAGGCCTCGCCTCTTTCGATCCGCTGCTTATGTTTGTGCTAGCCTTCTTAAGGCAAAACTTGTTTAACTTATGTCTGTACTCAGATTTTTGTTTGCTTCCGCTGACTCGTGCTTGTCGAGCTTTGTATTCGAGCCCTCGAGGCCCCTGGCTTGTAATATGAAGCTGTATGACTTTAATTTGTGTCTAGTGTTGTGTTGTGATATCAATCAGTGAGTCCCTAATCTTGGTCCTATGCATTGCGTGTATGTTTAGCGTACGGTCCAAATCGGGGGTGTCACATCATCTTATGCATGTCATGACAAAGCACAACTATCAATTCCTACACATTAAGTGAAGCTCAATATGGAACGAGTTGCATATTGACGAAACTCCACATTCGAATTATTTAGTTCACTATCGTTAGACACACGACAATATGAAATTTTATTAAACATGGCAAGAGGCGAAGCATAATGAAACTACACTATCTAGGCATCTTAAATGAGGCCGGAAGCAACATATAGTATTTCCGATAGTACCCCATATGCAAATTATGAATTTGGTCTAGTTCTAACTATCACATATTTTATATTTATTCAACATGAAAATAAAGTGCTCCATGTGATTCTACTCATTTTTCTAGTCAAGTTACATATGTAGATCATTAAATTCGAAGCTAAGGTTAATTACTTATGATATAAACCGTTTTAGCATGACATTTATGTAAATTAATGAAAACAACAAGTTTAAATATGTTAAACATGGATGAAAGTTGGATATTATAAACCTACGTGAAAATCTACACATTATATATATGACATGTCTTAATACGATGCACGGTTATTTTAATATAAACTTTTCAAAAAAATGCAACAATATGCTGAAATGTGTGCAGTTTTATATGAAGGAAAACTGTAGCAGATAGACATGGGTCGGACAACCACTGTGAATAACAAATGGGGTTAGGAGGAGTGTCAGCCGAGACTGAACCAACAATTGCACCGAACCTGACTGAAACAAAGGGCCGGCCTAGTTGTGCTCGTGGTGGAGTGCAGATGAAAAAGAAACAAGGCAAAAACGAAAATAGGGGCGCGCCTGGGATTTGAACCCCAAACCCCTCAGATTATGGTGAGCCACTATGACCATCTAAGCTGTCGAAATGCTTGTGTTGTGTGGCAGCTGAATCTTATTTGGAACAATAGCAACAGGTGGCACACCGGTGAAGCAACAAAAATGGAAAAGAAAAAAGGTGCGCCCGCTGGGATTTGATCCCAGGTCTCATGGGTGGAAACAAGTGGAGCTGACCACTGCGGTAACTCATGTGCGTGTGCTGGAAAATAGAGGCAATACTAATCACATCTACAAGTCAGAACGGGATCAAAGAAAAGCACAAAGTTTCAGCTATGGGGGAAACTGCTCACAGCGGGGAACTGGGAGGCCGGCGGGATGATGCACAGGAGGGCCGGGGAGCTTGAGGAGGCACGGGGCTTGGTTCCTGCTGGATCAACGCGAGGATGGGGCATCGGCATCGGGTCCCGGGCAGTGGATCTGGCAGAGCTAAGGCGAGGTCCCATGGCGGGGAGCTCCATCGACGCCATGGTCGAACCTGAAGCTCCTGTTCAACGAGAGAGGCAGATAGAAACTAAGAGAGGTGAGAAGGAAGAGGGAGAGGGCAAGGGAAGGAGGGACATGGCCGGCCTTCGGTGGCTCGCCGGCCAGCACGGGCGCGGCGTCACTGCTGGTTCGGCGGCTTGGCTGCAGGGGCGCGCCTGAGGTAGCGTGCATGGACAGGGAGCTTTGGCGTGCAGGAGATGCTGCGGGAGCGGCTGGGCATCCGGTCGCTGGACGCGTGTGCCTGCGGGCGGCGGACGCATCCATGCGGGACAAGGTGGGCGCGGCGGAGCTCGGTCTCGGGAACCAGAGGAGCCACGGTGGTTGGTCGATGGTGATTTGGGAGGATCCCGAGGTGGGACAAGACACCGGAGTCGGCGGAGGGACAAACCTCCTAAATTTTAGGGTTTGATCAATTAGGCTAGGGGTTGGTCTATATATAGGGAAAGGTTGAGGATATGAGATGATGTCGACCCTAGGGTTTAAATTTTACGGTCGAGGTAAAATGGTTAGGGAGACCAATTGAAAAACCGATGTTGGTTTGGGGTATTACGGGGTTGATCCGAATCCAACGGTCACGACCGTCGTGTTCGAATCTGGGGAAGTTATCGGGCGTGCGAGGGGTCTGTGCACTGTGCATAAAGGCTAGGGATGAGAAGAGAGGAAAGGCGCGGGCATGCCCAACAATAGGTTGAAACACCAAAAACGTCCGACAAATAATTCGCGGATAACCGCTATAGGTTTAATGGTTTGGCTATTAAACAACCTCCCAATGCGACGAAATTTGGCAGGCGGTCTATCTACAATAAATTAAGACCGCACGCCAACTTTCAACTCATTCGAACAAGTTTTATACACACTTTTAAAAACAACATTTTGACGATGTCGCAGGCGCGTGCGTGTGTGGTTCAACTCAAAACGGTCGTCGACGAGAACGGGGAGAACCGGCAACTACGAACAGATGCAAGTTTGAAAAATGACGGCAACAGAGTGTCGATGCTATGCAGATGATGCGAATGATGTGATGACGAATGCGACAAACAAACGAATCACATGATGACAACGGAATAAAATGGGAATCCTCTAGAGCGTCGGTCTCGGGCTGTTACAACTCTCGTCCACTAACAAGAGATCTCGACCCGAGATCTTAGAATGAGAAGAGAAAGAGGAAGAGGACAGGAAGAGGTAACACTTAGTTGCTTCTTTGTGAAACGAATGAAACCATCAAAACTTGGAGGATGCAAATAGATGAAAGAACACAAGGGAAAGAAAGAGTTGAAAACTAGTTTGGTTGAAACGAGAAAAGCAAGGAATGAGAAAGAAAGAATTTGGGCATCACTTCGGTTGAAAAGAGAGCAAAACTTGATAAGATGAAAAGAATTTGATAAGATGACACAACACTCTGATTAAATGGATAAGCAAGGAATGCACGAGATGATGGTTTGAAGAGAGCATCCTACGAAACACATGAATAGAAGCTAGATAGTTGGAAAGGAGAGGACGAAGAAGAAACAAGACAACTTACACCACCATTGAATTTGAAAAGCATCTTTACAAGGAAGGATGGAACCAAGTTGTTGAAACATCAACAACGAAAAGAATAAGCATGTTGTGGGCTTATGGAAACATCTCAAAATTATGAGGTGACAACCTGCCACTAACGGAAAGAAAGATTGCTTGGGAGCAATAAGAGATGTGAAATTTCTTTCACTAAGAGGATACATTGAGAACTTGGATCAGTCAAAAGCACCATGATAGCAACAATCCTTTGGAAATGCTTTAGGTGAAATCTATACCAAGATAACTTCGAGAAAGAAATGATGGGTTTAAATATCTCATTCTTGAAACAAATTCTCTTCGAGACTCCTCATGAATCAAGAATGCTATAACACAATATCAAAAGATAATGGAGAAAGAATTGCACTTTGAAATGCAAGATAAGAATACTTGAGCTACTCCAACAGGAATATTGAAGAACACTTGAAGAATTAATTAAATTCTTGACGAACCATCATGAAGAACCTCCTATGCAAAAGATTGATCAAACGAAATGAAGGTTGAAAGAATAAGATTATGACCTTGCAATGATTTAGATGGAACTTCCGATGAGATACTTGAGAAAACTTGGAACTCCGGAAAAGGAACGATGAGCACTTGGGATAAGGAATTGATATCATGACCAACTCCAGAAGTAGGCTTGAAATCACTTTATGATATAAGAATAAGAATTATGTTATGCTTATCCTTCATCAAGTTAAATTGATGACAAGCAACGGATTATGCATACTACTTATTCTTCTTGAGAATGATTGAGAGAGATAAGAGCACAAACTCGAATAAGTCTTGAATGAGAACACCGGTAAGAATTGCAACGAATGGGGATAATACAAATGAATGGAAATACATGAGAATGAATAGATCATGAACCGTCTAGGAGAAAACTTGAACATGGCACCAGAATAATTGAGGTGCGAACGAACAGACAACAATTGAGGAGAATTTGAGAACGAAAGCTGAAAGCTGAGAACGAAGAAATCTTCTGAAATGATGGCCTTCTGAGGATCGAGAAATGAAAAGCAACTCTAAGATGCTCCGGATAGATATGCGAGGGATTACTCATGATCAAAAACAATTTACGAGGATAGCATGAAGCTTGAACCACGAATCTTCGGAAGAACGGATAAGGATTTAAGAGAAACTCTTCTTCGGTCTTGCAGATTGGGAAAGATGAGAGGAACACCACCAAAATTGTTGAGACACTCCGGAAGAAGAAAGAAAAATGTTGAGCCAACTATGATGATTCAGAAACGATCTTGGAGAAGGAATATGACTGATAGAACTCATTCTTACGTCACATTTGAAAAGAACTTGAGATCTCCGGAAAAGATTAAAAGAGCCAGGTAAGATCCTGGGGAAAACCTATGGGTTATGAGCCCACTAAAAGAAACCACCATTGAAATAATTACTTAGAAAGAGATATTGCACCGGTAAAAATGAAAACTTGATGAGGTGAGAACCTCCAAATAATTGAAAGGATTTGGACAGAAGCACGAGTCTTCTGAGATATCTTCTGCACTCCGGATAGAATAGAGAGAGACGAACAAACAAGAGAGGCTTGGAAAAGAACTTCCAACATGGGAGAGCATTTAGAGAATGAAAAGGATATGATGAGCACCGAAAGCTTGAATTGAATCTACCAGAAAAGAAAACAAAGATGAAGACTAAGAAATGATGAACTTGAGCACTTGAGCAACTTCACAATGAATCACTGGATATAAAACATAAGAAAAGATAGCGGAAGCATCAATGAAAAGAAAGGCACTTGGAAGATAATTTAATCATTGAAGAAAAGGGCGGGAGGGTCGGAAAAACAAAGACAACATGAGACATATGAGATGAACTCTGGAAAGGAATATGAGGATTGATCTTGCAAATATTGGAGAGGGATGAATTATCTTGATGAGAAACACACCGGTTAGGAAAGATATGAAATCACCACTTGACATCGAAGCAACTCGAATTACCATACTCCAACAAACAATAGATGGGGCTTGAGGATTAAGCCGGAAACAAATACATAACCCACCATGCATTTGTTGGAAGGATGATGACTTCCCATCTAAGAACTTCCGAAATCTTGGTTATGCAATCGGGTCCACGGATACACAGGGTTTTTATCCATCACCCAACTCCTAGTAGTAATACTACTCTCCAGTGTATCACATCCCTCAACACACAACGAGAGTTCTCGGAAACTCATCTACCTCAGACCCTCGTAATCACAACGATACAAAAGATGGCAGTACATGTGATCCCGCTCCCCAGTACTGGGTGCCGCCACACTCTTCGCACCACGAATAGTATTGAAGCAATTTCGAACATCCGCGTCCTGAGATACTAAGGAAACTGAACGATAACAATGTGTAAAGAACCACTTGGAGCTCAACTCCCCGGGTCCAATCCATACGTATGGGAGGCACCAAGAATAGAGTTCCGGTTACATCGACATAATAGAGGTTCCAAAACACCCGCGTGATCCTAAAAAAAATTGAGTGAAAAGAGGAGTAGAATTAAAATTCCTACGTCAGGATTCCTCACTAGAGCATAGAAGAGGAGTAAAAAGAATCCTGCTCTCTGATATATAACTAGACTCAAAATAGTTTTACTAGACTCGACTCAGCCAAGTCCGCTCAATCAAGGGGGCTCCTAGGTCGGTACAGGCTCTGATACCAACGTGTAACACCCAAGATGCGATCCTATCCTTATTTTGGAACGAGGGCCTCGACAGGGATAGAAGCGCATCTCGTCATTTCGCAAGAATGGATATCATTACAAGTACATGTAAAGAAGAGATGAGTATATGGAATTGGCTTACACTCGCCACAAGCTACATCAATATCACATCAATAAAACAACATAACTATCATCATACAGAATAGCAGGGTCCGACTACGGACAAAATCAAACGATAAAATGACGTCCATCCTTGCTATCCCAGGCTGCCGGCCTGGAATCCATCCTAGATCGAAGAAGAAGAAGAACTGCAAAAGAAACAAGCATCGCGCTCACGTCAAATCATCGCATTACCTGTACCTGCAACTGTTGTTGTAGTAATCTGTGAGCCACAGGGACTCAACAATCTCATTTCCAAGGGTATCAAGACTATTAAAGCTTATTGGCTGAGGTATGGTTAAGTGGTGAGGCTACAGCAAGCACTTAGCATTTATTTGAGTGGCTAACTTACGAGTACAAGAAAAAAGGGAGATGATCGTCGCATAAACGGACGTGAACTAGTAATGATCTCTAAGAGATCCTGAACACCTAATTACGAGTCAAACACAACCCCATCGTGTTCTCTCCCGATTCAGAAATTCTGAGAAGAGACAGTCAAGGTTACGTACACGGTTGGTGTAGTTTATTAGAGTTTACTTCAAGTTTTCTATGACCGGGTGTTAAACAAAGTTTCCAAGTTGCCACATAACCGAGGGCGTGGCTCTAATGAAAGATTTAACCCTGCAGGGGTGCTCCAACTCATCCATCCCAAACTAACCACACGCCGCGGGAATAACGTCGACCACGAATCCCGTGATTTCCTAGGCAATTCCATTAGAAAACCTCAACCTCGAGATAGCCCGAAGTATTCTCGGAATTCCTCTCACAAGACGTTCGAGAAAGCTAAAAAAAATCCAGCAAGGCCTCCCAGTGAGCCAGATCCGCATCTAGAGCCGCACGCTCTCTATCTACGGGCATCATCCGTCTATGCGAAGTGGACGGTAGCCTGAAAATGCGTCGAGTTTCCCTGAGGTGGCACCGCCGACTGCTAGGTAGGTGGACCAACACTCATGAGGAGCACTAGCACGGTTTGTTGATTAATTATCCGCGGGTGCCGGCGGATCCCTATGAAATTTTATTAGTTATTAGGCAAATGGTAAAACCAATGTTGGGCCTTGCCAGAAGAGTTTTATCCCAAAACGAAAATCAAGGGGGTCCCCATAACCACCCCGAGCATGTTAGGAGCTCTCAATATGTAACATAACACC
Organism: Elymus sibiricus; assembly: GCA_039707655.1. Classification (NCBI taxonomy): domain Eukaryota; kingdom Viridiplantae; phylum Streptophyta; class Magnoliopsida; order Poales; family Poaceae; genus Elymus; species Elymus sibiricus. The sequence continues at coordinate 158,973,751 of CM077673.1, forward strand.
AGTACAGAAGTAACTAGGGCGGCAAAAGTGGAACAAAACAGCGAGCAAAAGGCCAAGCCTTCCACCTTTTACCAAGTATATATGTGCATTAAATTAAATAGGAATAATATTGTGATATCTCAAAATATTCATGTTGCACATGGAACCAATTTGCACCTGCAACTAGCATCGCTATAAGAAGGGCTGAGCAAGCGGTAACATAGCCAAACAATAGTTTGCTGGAATGTGGAGGGGGTTAGAGGCTTTTCATGGCATTTTGAGAGGGTTGACAAACAAGTGGTAGGCAGCGAGACAAGCGATAGAAACGAGACAACTAGCGTGGCAATGATAGTAATGGTATCCAGGGAAATGATCATCTTGCCTGAGATCCCGCTCGGAAGAAGATCGAGTCCATGAAGAAGACGAACGAACGTAGTTGAACGAATCCTCACACTCCGAAGCAGTTTCGGAATTCTATCGAGAAGAAGCAATACGGAAACAACAATCAACACATGATAAACACCACATCATATTCATGATATGATGCACAACAAGGATGATGCATGTTATGCATGTCATGACAAAGCACAACAATCAATTCCTACACATTAAGTGAAGCTCAATATGCAACGAGGTGCATATTGACGAAACTCCAGATTCGAATTATTTAGTTCACTCTCGTTAGACACACGACAATATTAAATGTTATGAAACAAGGCAAGAGGCGAAGCATAATGAAACTACACTATCTAGGCATCTTAAATGAGGCCGAAAGCAACATATAGTATTTCCGATAGTACCCCATATGCAAATTATGAATTTGGTCCAGATCTGACTATCACATATTTTATATTTATCCAACATGAAAATAAAGTGCACCATGTGATTTTACTCATTTTTCTAGTCAAGTTACATATGTAGATCATTAAATTCGAAGCTAAGGTTAATTATTTATGATATAAACCGTTTTAGCATGGCATTTATGCAAATTAATGAAAACAACAAGTTTAAATATGTTAAACACGGATGAAAGTTGGATATTATAAACCTACGTGAAAATCTACACATTTTTTATATATGACATGTCTTAATACGATGCACGGCTATTTTAATATAAACTTTTCAAAGAAATGCAACAATATGCTGAAATGTGTGCAGTTTTATATGAAGGAAAACTGTAGCAGATAGACATGGGTCGGACAACCACTATTAATAACAAGTGGGGTTAGGAGGAGTGTCAGTCGAGACTGAACCAACAATTCCACCGAACCTGACTGAAACAAAGGGCCGGCCTTGTGGTCCTCGTGGTGGAGTGTAGATGAAAAAGAAACAAGGCAAAAACGACAATAGGGCTGTCGAAATGCTTGTGCTGTGTGGCAGCTGAATCTTATATTGGAACAATAGCAACAGGTGGCACACCGGTGAAGCAACAAAAATGGAAAAGAAAAAAAGGTGCGCCCGCTGGGATTTGATCCCAGGTCTCACGGGTGGAAACGAGTGGAAATAGCCACTGCGGTAACTCATGTGCGTGTGCAGGAAAACAGAGGCAATACTAATCACATCTACAAGTCAGAACGGGATCTAAGAAAAGCACAAAGTTTCAGCTATGGGGGAAATTGCTCACAGCGGGGAACTAGGAGGCCGGCGGGATGATGCAGAGGAGGGCCGGGGAGCTTGAGGAGGCACGTGGCTTGGTTCCTGCTGGATCAACGCGAGGATGGGGCGTCGGCATCGGGTCCCGGGCAGCGGATCCGGCAGAGCTGAGGCGAGGCCCCATGGCGGGGAGCTCCATCGACGCCATGGCCGAACCTGAAGCTCCTGTTCAACGAGAGAGACAGATAGAAACTAAGAGAGGTGAGAAGGAAGAGGGAGAGGGCAAGGGAAGGAGGGACATGGCCGGCCTTCGGTGGCTCGCCGGCCAGCACGGGCGCGGCGTCACTACTGGTTCGGCGGCTTGGCTGCAGGGGCGCGCCTGAGGTAGCGTGCATGGACAGGGAGCTTTGGCGTGCAGGAGATGCTGCGGGAGCGGCTGGGCATCCGGTCGCTGGACGCGTGTGCCTGCGGGCGGCGGACGCGTCCATGCGGGACAAGGTGGGCGCGGCGGAGCTCGGTCTCGGGAACCAGAGGAGCCACGGTGGTTGGTCGATGGTGATTTGGGAGGATCCCGAGGTGGGACAAGACACCGGAGTCGGCGGAGGGACAAACCTCCTAAATTTTAGGGTTTGATCAATTAGGCTAGGGGTTGGTCTATATATAGGGAAAGGTTGAGGATATGAGATTATCTGAATCCTAGGGTTTAACATGAAAATAAAGTGCTCCATGTGATTCTACTCATTTTTCTAGTCAAGTTACATATGTAGATCATTAAATTCGAAGCTAAGGTTAATTACTTATGATATAAACCGTTTTAGCATGATATTTATGTAAATTAATGAAAACAACAAGTTTAAATATGTTAAACATGGATGAAAGTTGGATATTATAAACCTACGTGAAAATCTACACATTATATATATGACATGTCTTAATACGATGCACGGTTATTTTAATATAAACTTTTCAAAAAAATGCAACAATATGCTGAAATGTGTGCAGTTTTATATGAAGGAAAACTGTAGCAGATAGACATGGGTCGGACAACCACTGTCAATAACAAATGGGGTTAGGAGGAGTGTCAGCCGAGACTGAACCAACAATTCCACCGAACCTGACGGAAACAAAGCGCCGGCCTAGTTGTGCTCGTGGTGGAGTGCAGATGAAAAAGAAACAAGGCAAAAACGAAAATAGGGGCGCGCCTGGGATTTGAACCCCAAACCCCTCAGATTATGGTGAGCCACTATGACCATCTAAGCTGTCGAAATGCTTGTGTTGTGTGGCAGCTGAATCTTATTTGGAACAATAGCAACAGGTGGCACACCGGTGAAGCAACAAAAATGGAAAAGAAAAAAGGTGCGCCCGCTGGGATTTGATCCCAGGTCTCATGGGTGGAAACGAGTGGAGCTAACCACTGCGGTAACTCACGTGCGTGTGCAGGAAAATATAAACTTTTCAAAAAAATGCAACAATATGCTGAAATGTGTGCAGTTTTATATGAAGGAAAACTGTAGCAGATAGACATGGGTCGGACAACCACTGTCAATAACAAATGGGGTTAGGAGGAGTGTCAGCCGAGACTGAACCAACAATTCCACCGAACCTGACGGAAACAAAGCGCCGGCCTAGTTGTGCTCGTGGTGGAGTGCAGATGAAAAAGAAACAAGGCAAAAACGAAAATAGGGGCGCGCCTGGGATTTGAACCCCAAACCCCTCAGATTATGGTGAGCCACTATGACCATCTAAGCTGTCGAAATGCTTGTGTTGTGTGGCAGCTGAATCTTATTTGGAACAATAGCAACAGGTGGCACACCGGTGAAGCAACAAAAATGGAAAAGAAAAAAGGTGCGCCCACTGGGATTTGATCCCAGGTCTCATGGGTGGAAACGAGTGGAGCTAACCACTGCGGTAACTCACGTGCGTGTGCAGGAAAATATAAACTTTTCAAAAAAATGCAACAATATGCTGAAATGTGTGCAGTTTTATATGAAGGAAAACTGTAGCAGATAGACATGGGTCGGACAACCACTGTCAATAACAAATGGAGTTAGGAGGAGTGTCAGCCGAGACTGAACCAACAATTCCACCGAACCTGACGGAAACAAAGCGCCGGCCTAGTTGTGCTCGTGGTGGAGTGCAGATGAAAAAGAAACAAGGCAAAAACGAAAATAGGGGCGCGCCTGGGATTTGAACCCCAAACCCCTCAGATTATGGTGAGCCACTATGACCATCTAAGCTGTCGAAATGCTTGTGTTGTGTGGCAGCTGAATCTTATTTGGAACAATAGCAACAGGTGGCACACCGGTGAAGCAACAAAAATGGAAAAGAAAAAAGGTGCACCCGCTGGGATTTGATCCCAGGTCTCATGGGTGGAAACGAGTGGAGCTAACCACTGCGGTAACTCACGTGCGTGTGCAGGAAAATAGAGGCAATGCTAATCACATCTACAAGTCAGAACGGGATCAAAGAAAAGCACAAAGTTTCAGCTATATGGGGGAAACTGCTCACAGCGGGGAACTGGGAGGCCGGCGGGATGATGCACAGGAGGGCCGGGGAGCTTGAGGAGGCACGGGGCTTGGTTCCTGCTGGATCAACGCGAGGATGGGGCATCGGCATCGGGTCCCGGGCAGTGGATCTGGCAGAGCTAAGGCGAGGTCCCATGGCGGGGAGCTCCATCGACGCCATGGTCGAACCTGAAGCTCCTGTTCAACGAGAGAGGCAGATAGAAACTAAGAGAGGTGAGAAGGAAGAGGGAGAGGGCAAGGGAAGGAGGGACATGGCCGGCCTTCGGTGGCTCGCCGGCCAGCACGGGCGCGGCGTCACTGCTGGTTCGGCGGCTTGGCTGCAGGGGCGCGCCTGAGGTAGTGTGCATGGACAGGGAGCTCCGGCGCGCAGGAGATGCTGCGGGAGCGGCTGGGCATCCAGTCCATGGACGCGTGTGCCTGCGGGCGGCGGACGCGTCCGTGCGGGACAAGGTGGGCGCGGCGGAGCTCGGTCTCGGGAACCAGAGGAGCCACGATGGTTGGTCGATGGGGATTTAGGAGGATCCCGAGGTGGGACAAGACATCGGAGTCGGCGGAGGGACAAACCTCCTAAATTTTAGGGTTTGATCAATTAGGCTAGGGGTTGGTCTATATATAGGAAAAGGTTGAGGATATGAGATTATCTGGACACTAGGGTTTAAATTGTACGGTCGAGGTAAAATGGTTAGGGAGACCAATTGAAAAACCAATGATGGTTTGGGGTATTACGGGGTTGATCCTGATCCAACGGTCATGACCGTCGGGTTCGAGTCCGGGGAAGTTATCGGGCGCGTGAGGGGTCTCTGCACCTTGCATAAAGGCAAGGGATGAGAAGATAGGAAAGGCGCGGGCATGCCCAGCAACAGGTTGAAACACCAAAAACGTCCGACAAATAATTCGGCGATAGCCGCTATTGGTTTAACGGTTCGGCTATCAAACCACCTCCGAATGCGACGAAATTTGGCAGGCAGTCTCTCTACAATAAATTAAGACCGCACGCCAACTTTCAACTCATTCGAAGAAGTTTTATACACACTTTTAAAAACAACATTTTGACGATGTCGCAGGCGCATGCGTGTGTGGTTCAACTCAAAACGGTCGTCGATGAGAACGGGGAGAACCGGCAACTACAAACAGATGCAAGTTTGAAAAATGACGGCAACAGAGTGCCGATGCTATGCAGATGATGCGAATGATGCGTTGATGAATGCGACAAACAAACGAATCACACGATGACAATGGAATAAAACGGGAATCCTCTAGAGCGTCGGTCTCGGGCTGTTACAACTCTCCTCCACTAACAAGAGATCTCGACCCGAGATCTTAGAATGAGAAGAGAAAGAGGAAGAGGACAGGAAGAGGTAACACTTAGTTGCTTCTTTGTGAAACGAATGAAACCATCAAAACTTGGAGAATGCAAATAGATGAAAGAACACAAGGGAAAGAAAGAGTTGGAAACTAGTTTGGTTGAAACGAGAAAAGCAAGGAATGAGAAAGAAAGAATTTGGGCATCACTTCGGTTGAAAAGAGAGCAAAACTTGATAAGATGAAAAGAATTTGATAACATGACACAACACTCCGATTAAATGGATAAGCAAGGAATGCACATGAACTTAACAAAACGAGATGATGGTTTGAAGAGAGCATCCTCCGAAACACATGAATAGAAGCTAGATAGTTGGAACGGAGAGGACGAAGAAGAAACATGACAACTTACACCACCATTGAATTTGAAAAGCATCTTTAGAAGGAAGGATGGAACCAAGTTGTTGAAACATCAACAACGAAAAGAATAAGCATGTTGTGGGCTTATGGAAACATCTCAAAATTATGAGGTGACAACCTGCCACTAACGGAAAGAAAGATTGCTTGGGTGCAATAAGAGATGTGAAATTTCATTCACTAAGAGGATACATTGAGAACTTGGATCAGTCAAAAGCACCATGATAGCAATAATCCTTAAGAAATGCTTTAGGTGAAATCTATACCAAGATAACTTCGAGAAAGAAATGATGGGTTTAAATATCTCATTCTTGAAACAAATTCTCTTCGAGACTCCTCATGAATCAAGAATGCTATAACACCATCTCAAAAGATAATGGAGAAAGAATTGCACTTTGAAATGCAAGATAAGAATACTTTAGCTACTCCTACAGGAATATTGAAGAACACCTGAAGAATGAATTAAATTCTTGACGAACCACCATGAAGAACCTCCTATGCAAAAGATTGATCAAACGAAATGAAGGTTGAAAAGAATAAGATTATGACCTTGCAAAGATTTAGATGGAACTTCCGATGAGATACTTGAGAAAACTTGGAACTCCGAAAAAGAAACGATGAGCACTTGGGATAAGGAATTGATATCTTGACCAACTCCGGAAGTAGGTTTGAAATCACTTTATGAAATAAGAATAAGAATTATGTTATGCTTATCCTTCATCAAGTTAAATTGATGACAAGCAACGGATTATGCATACTACTTATTCTTCTTGAAAATGATTGAGAGAGATAAGAGCACAAACTCGAATAAGTCTTGAATGAGAACACCGGTAAGAATTGCAACGAATGGGGATAATACAAATGAATGTAAATACATGAGAATGAAGAGATCATGAACCGTCTAGGAGAAAACTTGAACATGGCACCGGAATAATTGAGGTGCGAACGAAGAGACAACAATTGAGGAGAATTTGAGAACGAAAGCTGAAAGCTGAGAACGAAGAAATCTTCTGAAATGATGGCCTTCTGAGGGTCGAGAAATGAAAAAAAACTCTAAAATGCTCCGGATAGATATGCGAGGGATTACTCATGATCAAAAACAATTTACGAGGATAGCATGAAGCTTGAACCACGAATCTTCGGAAGAACGGATAAGGATTTAAGAGAAACTCTTCTTCGGTCTTGCAGATTGGGAAAGATGAGAGGAACACCACCAAAATTGTTGAGACACTCCGGAAGAAGAAAGAAAAATATTGAGCCAACTATGATGGTTCAGAAACGATCTTGGAGAGGGAATATGACTGATAGAATTCATTCTTACGTCACATTTGAAAAGAACTTGAGATCTCCGGAAAAGATTAAAAGAGCCAGGTAAGATCCTGGGGAAAACCTGTGGGTTATGAGCCCACTAAAAGAAACCACCATTGAAATAATTACTTAGAAAGAGATATTGCACCGGTACAAATGAAAACTCGATGAGGTGAGAACCTCCAAATAATTGAAAGGATTTGGACGGAAGCACGAGTCTTCTGAGATGTCTTCTGCACTCCGGATAGAATAGAGAGAGACGACCAAACAAGAGAGGCTTGGAAAAGAACTTCCAACATGGGAGAGCATTTAGAGAATGAAAAGGATATGATGAGCACCGAAAGCTTGAATTGAATCCACCAGAAAAGAAAACAAAGATGAAGACTAAGAAATGATGAACTTGAGCACTTGAGCAACTTCACAATGAATCGCCGGATATAAAACATAAGAAAAGATAGCGAAAGCATCAATGAAAAGAAAGGCACTTGGAAGATAATTTAATCATTGAAGAAAAGGGCGGGAGGGTGGTAAAAACAAAGACAACATGAGACATATGAGACGAACTCCGAAAAGGAATATGAGGATTGATCTTGCAAATATTGGAGAGGGATGAATTATCCTGATGAGAAACACACCGGTTAGGAAAGATATGAAATCACCACTTGACATCGAAGCAACTCGAATTACCATACTCCAACAAACAATAGATGGGGCTTGAGGATTAAGCTGGAAACAAATACATAACCCACCATGCATTTGTTGGAAGGATGATCCTAGGTAACTACTTAAATTCCAATCTAAGAACTTCCGAAATCTTGGTTATGCAATCGGGTCCACGGATGCACGGGGTTTTTATCCATCACTCAACTCCTAGCAGTAATACTACTCTCCAGTGTATCACATCCCTCAACACACAACGAGAGTTCTCGGAAACTCATCTATCTAACACCCTCGTAATCACAACGATACAAAAGATGGCAGTACATGTGATCCCGCTCCCCAGTACTGGGTGCCGCCACACTCTTCGCACCACGAATAGTATTGAAGCAATTTCGAACATCCGCGTCCTGAGATACTAAGGAAACTGAATGATAACGATGTGTCAAGAACCCCTTGGAGCTCAACTCCCCGGGTCCAATCCATCCGTACGGGAGGCACCAAGAATAGAGTTCCGGTCACATCGACATCATAGAGGTTCCAAAATACCCGCGTGATCCTAAAAAAAATGAGTGAGAAGAGGAGTAGAATTAAAATTCCTACGTCAGGATTCCGCACCAGAGGATAGAAGAGGAGTAAGAAGAATCCTACTCTCTCATATATAACTGGACTCAAAATAGTTTTACTAGACTCGACTCGGCCAAGTTCGCTCAATCAAGGGGGCTCCTAGGTCGGTACAGGCTGTGATAGCAACCTGTAACACCCAAGATGCGATCCTATCCTTATTTTGGCACGAGGGCGTCAACAGGGATAGAAGCGCATCTCGTCGTTTCGCAAGAATGGATATCATTACAAGTACATGTAAAGAAGAGATGAGTATATGGAATTGGCTTACACTCGCCACAAGCTACATCAATATCACATCAATACAAAAACATAACTATCATCATACAAAAGTGCAGGGTCCGACTACGGACGAAATCAAACGATAAAATGACATCCATCCTTGCTATCCCAGGCTGCTGGCCTGGAACCCATCCTAGATCGAAGAAGAAGAAGAACTCCAAAAGAAACAAGCATCGCGCTCACGTCAAATCATCACATTACCAGTACCTGCAACTGTTGTTGTAGTAATCTGTGAGCCACAGGGACTCAGCAATCTCATTTCCAAGGGTATCAAGACTATTAAAGCTTAATGGCTGAGGTATGGTTAAGTGGTGAGGCTACAGCAAGCACTAAGCATTTATTTGAGTGGCTAACTTACGAGTACAAGAATAAAGGGGGATGATCGTCGCATAAACGGACGTGAACTAGTAATGATCTCTAATAGATCCTGAGCACCTACTTACGAGTCAAACATAACCCCACCGTGTTCTCTCTCGGTTCAGAAATTCCGAGAAGAGACAGTCACGGTTACGTACACGGTTGGTGTATTTTATTAGAGTTTACTTCAAGTTTTCTATGACCGGGTGTTAAACAAAGTTTCCAAGTTGCCACATAACCGAGGGCGCAGCTCTCATGAAAGATTTAACCTTGCAGGGGTGCTCCAACTCATCCATCCCAAACTAACCACACGCCGCGGGAATAACGTCGACCATGAATCCCGTGATTTCCTAGGCAATTCCATTAGATAACTGTCGGCGTTCTGGGAACGGGGGTACCCAGACCCGCCAGCCTGTGGCCCGGGGCGCGGCCCATTCCCCGGTCGGTGCGACCCGGCGTGACTCCACTCAAGACAAGGCCCTCGCGAGGACCCCAGGCTCGCGAGGAAGAACAGCACCAAGACCAGCAGGGGGTGGGCCTCCTCAGGCCCCCTCCGGAGCGGTGGAGATCTCTATGCGGGACCCGGCCTCAGGAGTCAAGGATGACGCAAGGAAGGACAGGCGGGCGCCAGCGCTCCAGGCGGTGCAGTTTCTGTAACACCCCAAAAATCGGGTTATCGATTTTTGTGCTATTATTCCTTCCTAGCTTTTCTCTCCCGAATTTTGCCTCTGGAATTTGGCAAGCGACCAGATGAATCTAGTCATTCCCCAACCTCTCGGTGTCTTTCCCATGCCCTTGTGCCAGTCAACCCCTCCGTCAGTAAACCCCGAAGCTCATCCAAACCCTAGTTCTGAAATATTGGATCCGGAAATCATGCCTTTGTGTTTACAAAGGAGCTATCATTTTGGTAGTCAGGAAAAATCCCAAATAATTTGTGGAGCTTCTCATATCCATATATTCTCCATTTCCATCAAAATCTCAAGTTCCCCAATTCAAATTTTGAGCACCACTTCCATTTGCAAATTATGTCCAGATTTCCTGTTTGCAAAGGAAGTGCATAATTCCTTGATCTCCTTGGGCTAAAATTTTGCAGGGTGATTCATTATGATAAATTACCCTTGTCCTCCAAAATTAGCCCATTCCATCTAGCCAATCTTCCTCAACAAATTATTCAAGTTCCTGTCCAGATTGGAGCATTGTGAAGAAAGTACCATTTTAAATTATGCAAATGGTATGAAGTCTTTACAGTGTCTCCATATACCTAAATCATTGATCTCCTCCAAGTTTGGTCCATTTTTTTTATCTAGCCAATTCCTCAGAACCATCTGGTTTCTATTTCTGTCCAGTCTGGCACTTTGTGAAGGAAGTGCTTGATTGCTTGATTCAATTGAGCTGAAATTTGGCAAGGTAGTGCATATTGATATGTTACTACCATAAACCAAAAATCAGCTCAACTCTCCAAGTCAATCTTTTTCTATCATTTTCTCAAGTTTCTGACCAGATTGCATCTCTGTGAAGGAAGTACCATCATAGATGATCAATTTGATCTGAAACTTGTCCAGTGCATTCTTGTGTCCAAATCATAGCTCTCCACCAAAAATCGTCCAAGTCCATCTAGCCATTTGACCCCAGCTCCCTCATTTCCAAATCTGGTTAGACTGCCAAGTTGCAAAGGAAGTGCTATCTAGAATGGTTTGTTTGAGCTGAGATTTTGCCAGGTTAGTGACCCTAGTAGATGACTGACCCCTGCCCAAGACCAGGCCAAGAGGAGCACTGTGGTGGCCACACCACAGCACAAACAGGTTGTTGTTGGCAACTGTTTGACCATGGTGCAGTCACCTCGGTTCTCTCTTGGGTCATTCAGCCGCATAGGTCAACTCAGCGAAGGACGGTGAATAGCCTAGACATGGTTTGGCATCGAGTGTGTTGTGGCATCGCCGTGGACACGCGGTGACCACGGGCAGAGCATGCCAAAACCGCGCTCTCTGCGTTATCTCGTCGGTAGCGGATCTCCAGCGCATTCCAGGCCGTCCGGGAGTGCCGGAGAGCTGTCCAGCGCGCGCGTGAATCGTCCAGAGACCTCTTCCCCTCATCCCGAAGCTCCCAGCCGCCTCTGTCAACCGCCGGAGCGTCGCCACGACGGTGAGCTCTCGGAGCTTCGGCCGGCGTCGAGTAGTTTCTTCCCTTGGCTATAAATAGGGAGTCCCCGAGCCCTCTCCTGGCCAGCAAGCATCCCAGCCCCTCCCCAAAGCTCTTGGAGCTTCCCCATTGCTCCAATGGCCGAAGGCCGCCGTCGGATCCCGCAGCCATCCCGGCACCTTAGTCCTCCCCCCTCCCTCTCCTTTGCTCCCTAGCCCTCCCTTGGACCCCGCAGACCGCCGCCGCCCTCAAACTCCGGCGAGGAAGCTCATCGGAGCAGGCCCTTCCGCTGAGCACCCTGGCCGCCGCGGACCTCCGCCGCCCCGACGTTGCCGGCCGCCCCTAGCTCAGCTGAGGCCACCACCGGGTGCGGTGCGGGCCGGCGGAGCCTCTGTGCTCTTCGGCTGGTCTCCTCGAGCAGCGGGGAGTCGGCCAGGCTGGCGACCGGCGCTCTCCCCCGCGTCTCTGTCGCGGTGGGGAAGAAACCAGGGAGGAGGAGAGAGAGAGAGACGGCGGGCCCTGCGCGTCATAGACACTGCGCTGACCAGGAGGACCCGTTGACCAGTTTAAGTGGAGGCGTATTTTAGAAAGTACGCTTTCCAAGCTAGAAAGCGTACTCTGTCCGGAGGTGCGATCGGTTTTTCAGCCAGGGACCTATTTGTAGGGATTCTTTTTACAGATTGGTCCCTGATGAGTAAACGATCATATCTTCGCGCCGTAGCTCGGAATCAGGTAAAGCCAGCGCCCACGTTTTCGTCTCGTCGAGCCCGTTCCGATGGTACCATTTTCACTATGTGTTCACATAGTGGAAATAACCATTTTGCCCTTGCACTCCGATCGAGCCCTTTGAGAGAGACCCCTGTCCGGCGATTTCTTCCGCGAGGTGATCGTGCTTCCTCCCGGCGTATTCGTCGACCCCCAGGCAAGCCAACCTCTTACCATGAGCTCCGAACTTGCGTGATGACTTTGCTTGCACCTGTGTGTTTATCTGTATCGCCTGTTAGTCTGCATTTGCATTCATCGGTGGTAACATCGGTATAGATACTAGTATTACTCTTCATCTACTGCAGTGCATTGTTTCAATGTTGTCATGCTAATAATAATATTGCTAGTGACATAGTCATGTTAGCACTTTGGTAGATCTCATGCTATGACTATCAGTACTATGGTCCGCTAGACTAGCACTTATATCCGTCGGTACGTTGATGGATAAGAGATTACTGTGGGATTTCATCCGGCGGTTGTGGATAGGAGGAGTTTCATTAATGCAACCTAGTTGGTTGATCTTGAGTCACCTGTCCGGGCTTATCCGTGCAACCACATTTGCCGGTATGGGACGGCCTTGACTTGGCCTGACTGCGTGATCTTTCATCGGTACCTCCAAAGAGGGAGGGTTATGCGCGGCGTGCTACCCTGATCAGGTAAGCGGTGATAACCCTGTGAGCCCAATTGATTGTGTGTTTGGGCCCGTCCCCGTTTTGGACAGTAATCCCCATTTGGGATTACAGAGTTTTGCCACGACGGTGGCAGGTGTCATGAGGACACAGGGGCCACCCAAGGCTGACCTCCGGGGGAGAAAGAGTGCCGGTGGTACAATGAAAGGTCACAGGTCAGGCAGGTTTTGTTGAAGCAACGCTGGTTCACCCGAGTGGGATCTCGAGGCCAGGGCCAGGTGCTTCATGGTGTGGGTAAAGTGCACAACCTCTGCAGAGTGTCAAATCTATTCGAATAGCCGAGTCCACGGTATTGGACAGCCCGTCCAGACCTCAGTAGGCGGTCAACCGTAATAATGATAATAACAATGGAAGAACTCATCTTGGGTAGACATCAGATGATGTCTAGAATATGAGATGTCAGCCAAGGGATGGCTATATGATGACTAGTCGGATGACCACATGATCTGAATTGGATTTGGACCAGTTCAGGTTGGATCATGAGTATATCACGGGTTGCGGGACAACCCAGAAGAGAGTAAGTTGGTATCTGGTACAGTAAGTATTCTAAGCATTTAGTGTGATCTTGCCATAGATTATATGCCTGATCCTTGATATGCCATGCTTGATCCATGCTTTCCTGATTAGGATTCATGCCATGCTTAGGATTAATTCATGCATATCATAGGGCTTGCTTTGTCATCTGTTTGTTTGGACGCTATGTATTTGGTTGTCTTGCGAGTACATTCAAAGTACTCACCTGGCCTTGCACGTGGCCAGTTGCAGGAGAAGATCTGTCGTGCTAGAGCGTAACCAATCCAGTCCTGTGCATTATGGAGCCCAGCCAGAGACGTCATTGCCGATGACCCAAGACCTCCAATGCCATTTAGCTAGCCCTGGAGTTATGTAATATTGTTGTAAGCAACAGTATTGTAATACTCCATTATAATTAATAAAGCCATTTTGCCTGGAAATTGCTGTATCATGTCTTTGGCGTGCGTCAGGTCTTATCCTGGGGACTGGCGTGCGTCGGCCCTCTATCGGGGTGCCACAAGACTTGGTATCTGAGACAGGCTGGCTATAGGTTACCCTAGCCCAAACCCGACCCCTAGGTTTAACCGGTAGTGAGCCCAATAGATTTGACCCGTCTCTGGCGTCCGACATGGCCACTGTGGATCAACAGGCGGCGCAGTCAGAATGGACGTGACCCTACCCAGCTGTCCGCCCCCCAGCCACTCTGGATTAGACATGACCCCACTTGGTTGTCGGCCGTACCGGTGTATCTTCTACCCGGCACGAGAAGGATCCACGCCATGCTGGTGTGTTCCAGCCGACTGCCTATTTAAGCCTTCTCCCATCTGCAAGCCGTAGCCCTCCCCATCCATTAAGCCAGACCCCTGCAAGAGAACCCACGCTAGTACCTTCAAACTAGCAGCCATGGCCAGTTCTTCCAAGACCCCCCAAAACCCCACTTTCCATAGCCGAAACCTTGGGTGATGGATGTTCCGGCTTTCCGCGCATCCTTTCGAGTGTGCTCACTCGAGCCCTTGGCTGTAGCACCCCTCCGGTGTATCTGGTGTTTCAGTCGGACCCCGTCCCCCACCTTTGCCGATTTTATGCAAAGGTGCATATCAGCCCAGGTCCAACGGCGGATGGGAAGCCCATGAATTTTCAGGGCAAACCCATGCCCACCCCCGCGTTGGCTGTCCAGAGGGCTGCCGCAGGAGCCATCGGCCGTCTTTATAGCCAGTTTCCGCAAGTAGCGGAGATGCAAGAGTTCCGCTATTTTCCATCTTCGTCGGACATAGCTGGCAAGTTCTCCAGCATAGTGGGAGATGTTGACCCAACCATAGCTCGCCTAGTCCAGTATATTGATGCCCAGGGACTTCTGCTCTCTAGCATTCTGCGAGAGTTCCAAGCCCTTGACCAAGACACCACCCGGGTTGTTACGGAAGCCTACCGTACGGCCCGTGAAATTGCATCCCAGACCACCCGTCCCCTGTTGCCAAACCCAGTGCCACCTTCGCAGCTAGTACCACCCTTGCAATCCGTAGACCTTTTTCGCCCAGTCAACCTCCACCCAAATTCCATTCAAGGAGCTATCCGGCGACTTCGTCGTCGGGATGTGTTCGGTCAAGTTCCCGTTGTAGCTCCAGCAGTTGAGCCCCAACCCATAGAGGTGTCCAACGATGAAGATGGAAGTTGGCTCAGTCTCCGTCCCCCAGGAGAGCCCCAGCGGAAGTAGGCCCATCTATGGCTCCGGCAGTGATCGAAGCGAGAAGATGCCGCAAGTAGGTGTGTTGCAAAGACTGTTTCTTCGCCTACGTTTAGGACTCTGTAGTTCGGAGTGAGCGTTGTTGTTAGCCTAGCAATGCTGTGTGTTGTTGTATGCTTGTATTACCTGTACTGCTTGTGCTTGTGTGCTGTTGTAATGTTATGCATGCCTGTTTGCTCTGTGTGCTTGGTTCATCTGTCACTCTGTTAAGCAGAAATGTTTAACATAGCTGGCAGTGGACTCTTAACAAGATTTTAGTCAGTAGAGCACTTACACCTAATAATAACATTGGACTCCCTTAGAGTCTATAATAAAATGCGAGCTGGTGTAGGTGTATGTATACCAGGAGTACATACACCCACTAGCATTAAATAACCTTAGTGTAATCTGCTCGATATGTTTCGTTCTTCTGCCTGCATTTTGCTCCCATGTGCATTCTACATCTGCCTGCATATTAGCTTAGCTTGCATGTGTGATGTGTGAGCAATGTCTGCACGCCAAGTTCTTTCTCCTGAGTACAGTCGTAGCAGTACTCGGGCAGAATGCAAGTCCCCTATCCATGCCTAGCCGTGCTTGCCCCATTTGCCAGTTTTCCCGAACCCAGTGTTCTGGAAAACCAGCCCTGTCCAGTAATGCCCCAGTCCCAAAACCTTTGCCCAGAACCCGGTTGCAATCTCGGAGAAATTCTGAGGAATTTTATTGCAGCATAGACCGGTCCAACCCTTCTAGCCCAAGACCTAAACCTCGATTTGACCCCAGCCCCACCTATTGTGGATGTTGTTCAGCAAGGAGCAACTAGCAGTGTGGTCTCCACACTAGTAGAGCTCCGCTGACCGCACCACACTAACCCTAGACCCAGCGGCGCCTCTGTCATTGTCTTGTGTGATGTTGACAAGACGCCCGCTCGCCGCCGCAGCCCGCGTTTATTCCGCCGGCCTGAGATGGCGTAGTTGTCCCCCAGCTGCCCCTCTGGCAGCGGCATCACGGCGGTCATCGAGGATCATCGCGCACAGCAGCAGCGAGCCTCCAACCAATGCCGCCAGCATGCCATCCAAGAGGATCGTGAGTAGCTCCGCACCCACGTCCGCCATTAGCGCCTTGCCTCGCGCTCCTGCAACCAGAAGGAGAAGAGGAAGAAGAAGTGAGGTAGGATGCGAGGTGATAGGTAGAGAGAAGAGGAACCGCGATCGTTTTTATAGCCCAGTCCGGTGTACGGTGAGCGAGGTCCAGGAGACCGCGCGACGCTCGACCACCGGCGTCCAGGAGGCTAATCCGCGAGCAGTGCCGACCGGCGCTGGCCCGCGATGGGAGTGCTCTCTGCGTTGCCCTCGTGCGCGCCGCGCACTACCAACGTAGGGTGCTTTTTGAGCTAGGTGTGCGCAGTGCCTAGCCGCACTCGAGACAGCGCATGCGAGAGCGAGAGAGAGAGACGTTGGCCGGAGATAGAAGAAGAAGGCTGCCAGTGGACCCTGGTCCCACCTGTCAGCGAGAGAGGCCACTGTTCATTGCGGTACCCCGAGCATTTTTGGAAAAAGGAAATTCTGCTTTTTCTAAAAATGTCAGTACCACCTAGCGGCCCCTACCTGTGAAGTAGATTCTGGGTGTACCAGTTTTTGGTACTTTTAACTCGGTGGTTTTCAACCGCAGGGTTAAGACCCAGCCCAGAGGTTTTCTAGGAGATGTAGTATTTTGTTCTAGGTTAACCCTAGGAATCTCGAGGACGAGATTCTTTTAAGGAGGGAAGGTTTGTAACACCCCAAAAATCGGGTTATCGATTTTTGTGCTGTTATTCCTTCCTAGCTTTTCTCTCCCGAATTTTTCCTCTGGAATTTGGCAAGTGACCAGATGAATCCAGTCATTCCCCAACCTCTCGGTGTCTTTCCCATGCCCTTGTGCCAGTCAACCCCTCCGTCAGTAAACCCCGAAGCTCATCCAAACCCTAGTTCTGAAATATTGGATCCGGAAATCCTGCCTTTGTGTTTACAAAGGAGCTATCATTTTGGTAGTCAGGAAAAATCCCAAATAATTTGTGGAGCTTGTCATATCCATATATTCTCCATTTCCATCAAAATCTCAAGTTCCCCAATTCAAATTTTGAGCACCACTTCCATTTGAAATTATGTCCAGATTTTCTGTTTGCAAAGGAAGTGCATAATTCCTTGATCTCCTTGGGCTAAAATTTTGAAGGGTGATTCATTATGATAAATTACCCCTGTCCTCCAAAAATTAGCCCATTCCATCTAGCCAATCTTCCTCTCAAATTATTCAAGTTCCTGTCCAGATTGGAGCATTGTGAAGAAAGTACCATTTTAAATTATGCAAATGGTATGAAATCTTTACAGTGTCTCCATATGCCTAAATCATTGATCTCCTCCAAGTTTGGTCCATTTTTTTTATCTAGCCAATTCCTCAGAACCATCTGGTTTCTATTTCTGTCCAGTCTGGCACTTTGTGAAGGAAGTGCTTGATTGCTTGATTCAATTGAGCTGAAATTTGGCAAGGTAGTGCATATTGATATGTTACTACCATAAACCAAAAATCAGCTCAACTCTCCAAGTCAATCTTTTTCTATCATTTTCTCAAGTTTCTGACCAGATTGCATCTCTGTGAAGGAAGTACCATCATAGATGATCAATTTGATCTGAAACTTGTCCAGTGCATTCTTGTGTCCAAATCATAGCTCTCCACCAAAAATCATCCAAGTCCATTTAGCCATTTGACCCCAGCTCCCTCATTTCCAAATCTGGTCAGACTGCCAAGTTGCAAAGGAAGTGCTATCTAGAATGGTTTGTTTGAGCTGAGATTTTGCCAGGTTAGTGACCCTAGTAGATGATTGACCCCTGCCCAAGACCAGGCCAAGAGGACCACTGTGGTGGCCACACCACAGCACAAACAGGTTGCTGTTGGCAACTGTTTGACCATGGTGCAGTCACCTCGGTTCTCTCTTGGGTCATTCAGCCGCATAGGTCTACTCAGCGAAGGACGGTGAATAGCCTAGACATGGTTTGGCATCGAGTGCATCGTGGCGTCACCGTGGACACGCGGTGACCACGGGCAGAGCGTGCCAAAACCGCGCTCTGTGCGTTATCTCGTCGGTAGCGGATCTCCAGCGCATTCCAGGACATTCGGGGGTGCCGTAGAGCTGTCCAGCGCGCGCGTGAATCGTCCAGAGACCTCTTCCCCTCGTCCCGAAGCTCCCAGCCGCCTCTGTCAACCGCCGGAGCGTCGCCACGACGGTGAGCTCTCGGAGCTTCGGCCGGCGTCGAGTAGTTTCTTCCCCATTGCTCCAATGGCCGAAGGCCGCCGTCGGATCCCGCAGCCATCCCGGCACCTTGGTCCTTCCCCCTCCCTCTCCTCTGCTCCCTAGCCGTTCCTTGGACCCCGCAGACCGCCGCCGCCCTCAAACTCCGGCGAGGAAGCTCACCGGAGCAGGCCCTTCCGCTGAGCTCCCTGGCTGCCGCGGACCTCCGCCGCCCCGACGTTGCCGGCCGCCCCGAGCTCAGCTAAGGCCACCACCGGGTGCGGTGCGGGCCGGCGGAGCCTCTGTGCTCTTCGGCTGGTCTCCTCGAGCAGCGGGGAGTCGGCCAGGACGGCGACCGGCGCTCTCCCTCGCGTCTCTGTCGCGGTGGGGAAGAAACCAGGGAGGAGGAGAGAGAGAGAGACGGCGGGCCCTGCGCGTCATAGACACTGCGCTGACCAGGAGGACCCGTTGACCAGTTTAAGTGGAGGCGTAATTTAGAAAGTACGCTTTCCAAGCTAGAAAGCGTACTCTGTCCGGAGGTGTGATCGGTTTTTCAGCCAGGGACCTATTTGTAGGGATTCTTTTTACAGATTGGTCCCTGATGAGTAAACGATCATATCTTCGCGACTGTAGCTCGGAATCAGGTAAAGCCAGCGCCCACGTTTTCGTCTCGTCGAGCCCGTTGCGATGGTACCATTTTAACTATGTGTTCACACAGTGGAAATAACCATTTTGCCCTTGCCCTCCGATCGAGCCCTCTGAGAGAGACCCCTGTCCGGCGATTTCTTCCGCGAGGTGATCGTTCTTCCTCCCGGCGTATTCGTCGACCCCCAGGCAAGCCAACCTCTTACCATGAGCTCCGAACTTGCGTGATGACTTTGCTTGCACCTGTGTGTTTATCTGTATCGCCTGTTAGTCTGCATTTGCATTCATCGGTGGTAACATCGGTATAGATACTAGTATTACTCTTCATCTACTGCAGTGCATTGTTTCAATGTTGTCATGCTAATAATAATATTGCTAGTGACATAGTCATGTTAGCACTTTGGTAGATCTCATGCTATGACTATCAGTACTATGGTCCGCTAGACTAGCACTTATATCCGTCGGTACGTTGATGGATAAGAGATTACTGTGGGATTTCATCCGGCGGTTGTGGATAGGAGGAGTTTCATTAATGCAACCTAGTTGGTTGATCTTGAGTCACCTGTCCGGGCTTATCCGTGCAACCACATTTGCCGATATGGGACGGCCTTGACTTGGCCTGACTGCGTGATCTTTCATCGGTACCTGCAAAGAGGGAGGGTTATGCGCGGCGTGCTACCCTGATCAGGTAAGCGACGATAACCCTGTGAGCCCAGTTGATTGTGTGTTTGGGCCCGTCCCCGTTTTGGACAGTAATCCCCGTTTGGGATTACAGAGTTTTGCCACGACGGTGGCAGGTGTCATGAGGACACAGGGGCCACCCAAGGCTGACCTCCGGGGGAGGAAGAGTGCCGGTGGTACAATGAAAGGTCACAAGTCAGGCAGGTTTTGTTGAAGCAACGCTGGTCCACCCGAGTGGGATCTCGAGGCCAGGGCCAGGTGCTTCATGGTGTGGGTGAAGTGCGCAACCTCTGCAGACTGTCAAATCTATTCGAATAGCCGAGTCCACGGTATTGGACAGCCCGTCCAGACCTCAGTAGGTGGTCAACCATAATAATGATAACAACGATGGAAGAACTCATCTTGGGTAGACATCAGATGATGTCTAGAATATGAGATGTTAGCCAAGGGATGGCTATATGATGACTGGTCGGATGACCACATGATCTGAATTGGATTTGGACCAGTTCAGGTTGGATCATGAGTATATCGTGGGTTGCGGGACAACCCAGAAGAGAGTAAGTTGGTATCTGGTACAATAAGTATTCTAAGCATTTAGTGTGATCTTGCCATAGATTATATGCCTGATCCTTGATATGCCATGCTTGATCCATGCTTTCCTGATTAGGATTCATGACATGCTTAGGATTAATTCATGCATATCATAGGGCTTGCTTTGTCATCTGTTTGTTTGGACGCTATGTATTTGGTTGTCTTGCGAGTACATTCAAAGTACTCACCTGGCCTTGCACGTGGCCAGTTGCAGGAGAAGATCTGTCGTGCTAGAGCGTAACCAAGCCAGTCCTGTGCGTTATGGAGCCCAGCCAGAGACGTCATTGCCGATGACCCAAGACCTCCAATGCCATTTAGCTAGCCCTGGAGTTATGTAATATTGTTGTAAGCAACAGTATTGTAATACCCCCTTATAATTAATAAAGCCATTTTGCCTGGAAATTGCTGTATCATGTCTTTGGCGTGCGTCAGGTCTTATCCTGGGGACTGGCGTGCGTCGGCCCTCTATCGGGGTGCCACAGTTTCCACTTTTGTGCAAAGGGAGCAGGGACGTATGCGTGTTCCCAAAGCACCTCCCAAAGGTTTCCATTCCGGTGCAACAAGACCACGACCACGAGCCTCGCCAGGCGGATGTCATCGCCGAGCCCACCTCTGCATCATCGACAGCAACTTTGCAGGCAAAGACCACCTTTGGACAGGGCGGGGAAATACTCCTGTCCCCCTTCAAATTTGGCCGTTGTGGGATCCCTTCCCGCCATTGCGATAAGGGAACAAGACCTGGGCCACTGCTATATATAGAGGCTAGGCTACACTGTAGAGAGGGGATTCGACTCGACCACTCGACAGAACCACGAGGCTGCAGAAGGCGAAGAACATCACTCGAGCGCCCTCACGAGGCTGCTCACCACTGTATTAGTTCATCCACCACACCGCCCCGAGAGGCAATCCACCAAAGCAGGAGTAGGGTATTATGCTTCGCAGCGGCCCGAACCTGGGTAAACCACCGTGTTCATCTTCTTCCTCGTTATCGTGCAAGTTCGCCGTAGTAACCATCGAGTAGCGAACCTAGGTAGGGCGAGGCTGCAGGGGATCTTCGCACACGCCCCTGTGTTCGAACCTTGGGGGTTTTGCGGAGCCCGAAATCCGACATTTGGCGCGCCAGGTAGGGGGCGTGTCGAATTCTTCCTCAGGCCTCGCCTCGCCTCCGCTCGCCGCACTCATGGCAAAAGGACATCGGGCCCGTGCCGAGCGGCGGACTGCCCGCGTGGCGCGGGCGGCGCCGGCGGGCCTTGGCACCCCGCGTCATTCTGTCTCCCCGTCAGCGGGCGCCAACACCGGCAGGCTCTCAACAGGCGCCGGGGGCTGCCGCCCTCACCGACCACGCGGCACGCCCTTGCCGCCCCGGCCCTTCCCCACACACGGGCCGTGCCGCCGCCCTTCCGGGTCAGCCATGACCCGACGCACAGACATGTCGCGCTCCTCGTGGCGCACGAGTTACGGCGCCAACACAATGCGTGCGATCTCCGCAACGACTGGGCCAGGCGTGTCCCCAGACGCGTCACCCGCCACCGACGGGACCCATCTGTACCTCAGCGAGGCTCGTGCCCGTGAACTCGCTCAACCGGCTAGCATAGCACCTGGGCCACACGGGCGCGCTCGCACCTCGCCCCCCAGCGCGCCCACTGGAACCAGGGAGGAGGACCAGAGGCTTGACTGCGCCGGCACCCGAGGGCTCGAGCAACTCTACAACAACCATGTTGACGAGCGCTTGGGCCGAGAAGGAAGCAACGCCCGCTACCACCTCGACAGGCGGCGCATATGCAACTTCGCGAGCGGCTCTCGCGCGGGCTGGTATGCACAGCCTCGCGAGGGCGGCTTGCGGGATTGGCCCCATGAGGATGCCCGGTGTAGGTAGCTTCGCGAGGCGCACCCGCTGGTAGGGAGCTGCCTTGAGCAGACATCTGGGTCTGGGGACTGGGGGTCACTTCCCTGGGAACGGAGGGTGGAACATGCGCCCACATCCCCAGATCGGGTGGCCCCAGCTTGGAAACGGAGGGTGGAACACACGCCCATGTCTTCAAGCCAGATGATCCCAACCTGGAGACGGAGGGTGGAGCACACGCCCATGTCTCCGGGGCGCGTGACGCCCGCCTGGAGACGGAGGGTGGAACATACGCCCATCTCTCCAGGTCGGGTTTCGTTCGATCACCAGCGGGCGATCATGTACTCGCCCATGTCCCCAGGCCCGGCTTGCCCAGCCTGGGGGCAGGTCCACGGGTACCTGCGTGGGGGCCCCGGGCACCCCAGCGAGGCACGCTGGGGCACCACCCGGGGTGCCGACCTCGCACGCAACGGAGGGGCACCACTGGACCCGACCCGCGGCGCAGTGGGCTGCGCCGTCGCCACGACGACGGCACCCAGCCATGGGCTCTGGGGTGCCCATGCCCCTTTTCCGAGGCGGGCCCTCTGACCGGAGAGCGCGAGGGGCTCCCCCTACGCTCGGGGGCCCGTCCGGAGCCGACCCAACTTCGCCACGCCAAGCTTGGGGGCTGGGAGTGGGCCTCATGTCCGCGAGGCATGGAGCTCCCTGTACACCCCCGGGACCAACCCGTGACACTCTCATGTAATAATGAGTGGGCTGTATATGCCCAGAGCCTCCCGAGGATGCGGAGGGGTTCCTTCCCACGCAATGTGGAAGCCACAACTCCGTGCTGGCGGACAACACTGCCCTCCAATGGCTATGCCCATGCAACGTGGATGCCCTACCCTCAGCGCTGGGGGAAGACGAAGACGAAGACTAGCCTAGGTGCCGGACGCGGCGGTTGCTTGCTTCTTTTTTGTGATCGAATTGCCATTTTTTGGAATGAAGTTTGAGGACTTTGGAACTCTATGTTTAAAAGAAACAAGGGCGGGGACTTTTCTCTCATTGCTCTCTCGTTTTACCGGTCTTGAGTTCTCTTTTTCTGGATTGGTGTTTCACAAGGGGCCGTGCGCTCCGGCCCTCCCCAAGGCACCTCGGAGTTGGATAGCAAGGCCCTGTCACCTCAGGGACTTGCATCTTTGGGCAGTCGACCCCCGCTCGGGGGCTCCGACCGCAGCACGGCACCACAGCATGGAGTCTCGGGAGGCCCTAGTGCCTCGTGAGGCAATACCCAGCAGGGCGGAATGGGGGTCGCTCGAGCGTCAAAGGGGGCTCCTGAGCAGCGTGCCTCAGGAGCATTACCGGTCATATAGCCACTCACCCCTTGATGTCGTCCTTGGTGATCCGATCGGCATCAAGGGTGTCGAGGCCCCACCTTGTAGTTGCGTCATTGGTGATCCGGTCGTACACTACGGTGGTAGGGAAATGTGCGGGACTGGGACCTGCCGACGTAGAGCTGCTTGAGCGTCAAAGGGGGCTCCTGCCTCAGGAGCCTTACCAGTCATACAGCCACTCGCCCCTTGATGTCATCCTTGGTGATCCGGTCGGCATCAAGGGTGTTGAGGCCTCACCTCGTAGTTGCGTCCTGGTGATCCGGTCGTACACTACGATGGTCGAGAAATGTGCGGGACTGGGACCTACAGACGCAGAGTGCCGAAAGGGCTCCCAACCTGCCTCACTCACAAGAAGGAGAAACCCTCAGGGCGTCCACCCCCCCCCAAAGCGCCACTGCTAAACCTCCCTAACGCAGAAGTCTACCACGAGCGTGCCGATCGGATTGGCAACGACCCCGGGCAAAAGGAAGCGCGGCACAACACACCTCGCCATTCGGGAGCACATTCAAGGGTGTTTTCCAAAATACATTAAGGTTGCCACTAGGCCACATGCCTAACCCTGCCAGGAAAACAAGAAGGCTGCTCAAGGGGATATGTGGTCGTCGTCGCTCTCGTCATCACCGCCACCGGCGGCCTCGGGCTTCCTGGCTCCAGCATGGCCCTCGGCCTCGTCGGAAGAAAGCTCTGCTATCAGGTCTTCCACATGGTCCTTGACCCACTCGGCGAGGGCGGCGCGAGTCACTTCGGGCACAGGACCAAGCACCGCCCCGAAATCGAAGTGCGGGTCGAGATGAAGGAGGTGGCTGAAGACATTCGAAGCTGCCCGCGTGAGGAGGTCACGACGCTTCTCCTCCACAAGCATGCGGGTCTTCTCCGCACCCTCTCAAGGCACTCCATGACCCTGGAAAATAAGCCCAGGTACCCAGCGTCGTCTGGAATCAAGGGGCTCGAAACGCTCGCACTGCAGATGTCGCTCAAGGACCGGTTGGCCCTCCCCTCGAGGGACTGTAACATCTGGGAGCGCGTGTACTGGAGGCCGCGAGCACGGTCCGCTTCGTCCGAAGCCTTCTCTGCCAGGGAAGCAACGCCCTTTACTTGTTTATAGAGAAAAGCTAGCTCGGCCTCGGCAGCGGCCTGGGCGTCCATCGCGGCTTGCCGGCGTCCCTCCTTTTGAACTAACCTTTTCTTGAGGACGTCAACCTCACCTTTCAGGTGGTCACGTCGCTTGCAGTAACGGGACTCCTGGAGCTTCAGCTTCGCGTGATAGTCCTGGAGAAGGGAACGCCAAGCCTCTACCACCTTGTTGTCGACCTCCTCTTGGAACCTCGCCTCCTGGGAGGCGAGGGATTCCTCGGCAAGCGACACTTGGTGCTCCCTCACCTCCAGCCTCTCCTGCTCCAGGCTCCGCTCCAACGCCTCCATCGCCAACGCGTCTATGGGCACGTGGGGGCTTGCGCCAGCAGCGGGGAACTCGATCGCCGGTCCATCAAGTGTGGCCCTCCGCGCCTGGATCTGCCTTTCAAGCGCAGCGTTGAAGGCTTGAAGCTCCTCAAGGCGTTCCTCGGAGGCCCTGCGCCGGCAGTCGGCTTCCCGAGCCTCAGCAAAGGCGCGCTCGCGAGCCTCCACCGCCGCGGCAAGGGACTCCTCGGCCTTTGCACGGGTGCGCTCGCGCTGCAGGCGGCCAAAATTTACGGCGACTTCAAGACGATGCCATTCCTGCGTGAGGCGCTGGTGTTCCATCTCCAAGCGGGCATCATTGTTGGCGAGCTCCACCCCCAGGCGACCTAGCGCTTCCGCCGCAGTTTGGAGCAAACCCCACCGCACGGCGCTCCGGTCACTTGCGAGCTCAAAGGCCCAGCCAAGCTCACCGCCTTCCCCAGGATGGACGGGGGAGGCATGCGAGGGGCCGCCCAGCCCAGACACGTGCTCAGGGGCTGGGGGCTCCCGCCTGACCGCCCCAAAAGAAGGACGCGCCCCCTGAGGCCCAACATCAGCGACCGACGGGGGCTCAAGGACACAGCGCGGCACGCCCCCAGGGAAGGCCGCCAGCAGGGGCGCGACCCCATCCTAGGGGGCTGGAAGCCACGGGCGAAGAAGATCGCAGGAAGCTCGCGCTCAAGGCTTCCTGAAGACTGAGCATGCTCGAGTAAGGGCGCCTTGGCAGCCAGAACCCTGCAGCTGACGGAGGACGAGGCCGCAAGGAGCTCGGTGGCTGTTGGAGTGGGCGACATCGGCCCGGCTCCTCCTTCGCCGGTGGGGAACCTGCAGGACAGGAACTCAGGACGGGAGCGCAAAAGGGAAGGGTGAGGGGACGCAAGCACTTACTCATCCACGGCGATCCACATCCTCCTCAACGGCGTCCGCAGCGCTAAGGAGCTTCCGCCCCTGGGCGCCTTCCACTTTCGACCGGCGCGGAGGCCGGGGGACAAGGAACCGATGACCGGCGCCTGGCACCCAACGGCGGAGACGGCGGCATCCGTCGGCGACGGAGTGACACCCTCGACCCCGGGCCGACCCGAAGTGGGAGCCGGGGGAGCGGGAGACGAAGGACACCCCACCTCAACCACGGGAGGGGCCGTGGTTTCAGGGTTCCCGGAGATGGGGGCCCCCGCGAAGGGGGCGCCCTGGGGACACGCTTCCTCCGGAGGAAGGAGTCCCCACTCATCGAAACATGGCATCGTCAAGGCAAGGGCTTCCCGGTCCTTGTAGTTGTACAAGAGGAGGCCATCCCGGGGAAGCTCGTCAGGATCACCGCCGGTCAGGCGTCGGAGCAGCTCATGCAGCACGCCGGGGGAAAGAGACGGGACCTGGATCCTCATGGGATCGAGAGGACCAGTGAAGGCCCACATCGGGCGGGAATGGCGCTGAAGGGGAGCAATCCGCCAGCGTGTGAACTCCCGCAGCACCATCGCCATCGTCACACCCGCCTTCTTCAGCCTCGCCAGCCTGGCTAGGACCAGCGCGAGCCGCGGGTCGGCAAGCTCCTCGTGCCTCCACCCGGGATTCGGCATTGTGGTGGCCAGTGGAGGCTGGAACAGGGGGCCAGCCTCAGTGGCATCGACGTACACCCACTACCGCCGGAACCCTTCGGCCTCCGGATGGAGTCCGGCATCAAGGGGCCCCACAGCGGATGCGCCCGCTGCCCACAAGGACACACACCCAGAGCACTGTTTCCCCGAGGTCAACTCGAGGGAGAAGAAGTGGCGTAACAAGGCCACGGAGGGAGAGACACCAATGAAGGCCTCGCACAGAAACGCGAGGGCCGAGAGGAGGACAAGGGAGCTGGGGTCAAGGTGAAGCGCGTGAATCCGGTAATGCGAAAGCATGGTGGAGAAGAAGCTCAAGAATGGCGGTAGCAAGCCCGAGAGAAGGGCATGGAGATGAAGGGGGATGGCGGAGGTCTCGAGCTCGTTCCGAGGCCGCGAGCCCAGCCAGATCTTGGTTGCCCCCCATTCGTTGGAACTGGCGGCGACCACCAGCTGGACGTTCTCCAACCCCTCAAGATTCACCACCAAGGACTGGCCTAGCGCAGACTCCGGCGCCGGTGCAGTCATCAGCACGCTCAATCCCTCGCCTCCCCTACTCTCTTCTTGGGGGCCATGGCGAGGGGGGCGGGGCGGCGCGCGCGCAGGGATTTGGCGGAAAGGGCGAGAGCCGCGGAAGAGGGGGGAACAGGCGGCGAGAGCGAAGGGGAACGAAGATGGCTGCAGGCATGCGCCAAGCAATTTGACAAATCTGACAAATTGCCGAACCGGTGTGAAGAAAAGGAGGCGACGGCCTCTCGGAAACTGCCGCGTGACAAGCCCAGCCCACAGGCGATCGGGGCCCGCTGCGCTTCGGGCCACCTTCAGCGGCTTCGCCTAGAAGCCAACTCGGGCGCGCCTTGGGCCCGGGGGCTACTGTCGGCGTTCTGGGAAAGGGGGTACCCAGACCCGCCAGCCTGTAGCCCGGGGCACGGCCCATTCCCCGGTCGGTGCGACCCGGCGCGACTCCACTCAAGACAAGGCCCTCGCGAGGACCCCAGGCTCGCGAGGAAGAACAGCACCAGGACCAGCAGGGGGTGGGCCTCCTCAGGCCCCCTCCAGAGCGGCGGAGATCTCTATGCGGGACCCGGCCTCAGGAGTCAAGGATGACGCAAGGAAGGACAGGCGGGCGCCAGCGCGCCAGGCGGTGCAGTTTCCCCTTTTGTGCAAAGGGACCAGGGACGTACGCGGGTTCCCAAAGAGCCTCCTAAAGGTTTCCATTCTGGTGCAACAAGACCACGACCACGAGACCCGCCAGGCGGATGTCATTGCCGAGCCCACCTCTACATCATCGACAGCTACTTTGCAGGCGAAGACCACCTTTGGACAGGGCGGGGATGTACTCCTGTCCCCCTTCAAATTTGGCCGTTGTGGGATCCCTTCCCGCCATTGCGATAAGGGAAGAGGACCCGGGCCACTGCTATATATAGAGGCTAGGCTGCACCGTAGAGAGGGGATTCGACTCGACCACTCGACAGAACCACGAGGCAGCAGAAGGCCAAGAAGAGCACTCGAGCGCCCTCACGAGGCCGCTCACCACTGTATTAGTTCATCCACCACACCTCCCCGAGAGGCAATCCACCAAAGCAGGAGTAGGGTATTACACTTCGCAGCGGCCTGAACCTGGGTAAACCACCGTGTTCATCTTCTTCCTCGTCATCGTGCGAGTTCGAACCATGGGGGTTTTGCGGAACTACGGTAACCATCCAGTAGCGAAACTAGGTAGGGCGAGGCTGCAGGGGATCTTCGCACACGCCCCTGTGTTCGAACCATGGGGGTTTTGCGGAGCCCGAAATCCGACAATAACCTCAACCTCGAGAAGCCCGAAGTATTCTCGGAATTCCTCGCACTAGATGTTTGAGAAGGCTAAAACAAATCCAGCAAGGCTTCCCGGTGAGCCAGATCTGCATCTAGAGCCGCGCGCTCTCTATCTAAGGGCATCATCCGTCTATGCGAAGTGGACGGTAGCCTAAAAATTCATCGAG
The DNA here is from genome assembly GCA_039707655.1 of Elymus sibiricus. Lineage (NCBI taxonomy): Eukaryota > Viridiplantae > Streptophyta > Magnoliopsida > Poales > Poaceae > Elymus > Elymus sibiricus. The sequence goes on from CM077673.1 coordinate 159,002,024, forward strand.
TTGCCCCGAGGTGGCACCGCCGACTGCTAGGTAGGTGGACCAACACTCATGAGGAGCATTGGCCCGGTTTGTTGATTAATTATCTGCGGGTGCCGGTGGATCCCTATGCAATTTTATTAGTTATTAGGCAAATGGTAAAACCAATGTTGGGCCTTGCCAGAAGAGTTTTATCCCAAAACAAAAATCAAGGGGGTCCCCATAACAACCCCGAGCATTTTGGAGCTCTCAATATGGAACATAACACCAGTACAAAAGTAACTAGGGCGGCAAAAGTGGAACAAAACACCGAGCAAAAGGCCAAGCCTTCCACCATTTACCAAGTATATATGTGCATTAAATTAAATAGCAATAATATTGTGATATCTCAAAATATTCATGTTGCACATGGAACCAATTTGCACCTGCAACTAGCATCGCTATAAGAAGGGCTGAGCAAGCGGTCACATAGCCAAACAATAGTTTGCTGGGATGTGGAGGGGGTTAGAGGCTTTTCATGGCATTTTGGGAGGGTTGACAAACAAGTGGTAGGCAGCGAGACAAGCGATAGAAACGAGACAACTAGCTTGGCAATGATAGTAATGGTATCCAGGGAAATGATCATCTTGCCTGAGATCCCGCTCGGAAGAAGATCGAGTCCATGAAGAAGACGAACGAACGTACTTGAACGAATCCTCACACTCCGAAGCAGTTTCGGAATTCTATCGAGAAGAAGCAATACGGAAACAACAATCAACACATGATAAACACAACATCATATTCATGATATGATGCACAACAAGGATGATGCATGTTATGCATGTCTTGACAAAACACAACAATCAATTCCTGCACATTAAGTGAAGCTCAATATGCAACAAGTTGCATATTGACGAAACGCCACATTCGAATTATTTAGTTTACTCTCGTTAGAAACACGACAATATTAAATGTTATGAAACATGGCAAGAGGCGAAGCATAATGAAACTACACTATCTAGGCATCTTAAATGAGGCCGGAAGCAACATATAGTATTTCCAATAGTACCCCATATGCAAACTATGAATTTGGTCCAGATCTGACTATCACATATTTTATATTTATTCAACATGGAAATAAAGTGCACCATGTGATTCTACTCATTTTTCTAGTCAAGTTACATATGTAGATCATTAAATTCGAAGCTACGGATAATTACTTATGATATAAACTGTTTTAGCATGGTATTTATGCAAATTAATGAAAACAACAAGTTTAAAATATGTTAAACATGGATGAAAGTTGGATATTATGAACCTACGTGGAAATCTACACATTATATATATATATATATGACATGTCTTAATACGATGCATGGTTATTTTAATATAAACTTTTCAAAAAAATGCAACAATATGCTGAAATGTGTGCAGTTTTATATGAAGGAAAACTGTAGCAGATAGACATGGGCCGGACAACCACTGTCAATAACAAGTGGGGTTAGGAGGAGTGTCAGCCGAGACTGAACCAACAATTCCACCGAACCTCACTGAAACAAAGGGCCGGCCTTGTTGTGCCCGTGGTGGAGTGCAGATGAAAAAGAAACAAGGCAAAAATGAAAATAGGGGCGCGACTGGGATTTGAACCCCAAACCCCTCATATTATGGTGAGCCACTATGACCATCTAAGCTGTCGAAATGCTTGTGCTGTGTGGCAGCTAAATCTTATATTGGAACAATAGCAACAGGTGGCACACCGGTGAAGCAACAAAAATGGAAAAGAAAAAAAGGTGCGCCCGCTGGGATTTGATCCTAGTCTCACTGGTGGAAACGAGTGGAGCTAGCCACTGCGGTAACTCATGTGCGTGTGCAGGAAAACAGAGGCAATACTAATCACATCTACAAGTCAGAACGGGATCTAAGAAAAGCACAAAGTTTCAGCTATGGGGGAAACTGCTCACTGCGGGGAACAGGGAGGCCGACGGGATGATGCAGAGGAGGACCGGGGAGCTTGAAGAGGCACAGGGCTTGGTTCCTGCTGGATCATCGCCAGGATGGGGCGTCGGCATCCGGTCTTGGGCAGCGGATCCGGTAGAGCTGAGGCGAGGTCCCATGACGGGGAGCTCCATCGACGACATGGCCGAACCTAAAGCTCCTGTTCAACGAGAGAGATAGATAGAAACTAAGAGAGGTGAGAAGGAAGAGGGAGAGGGCAAGGGAAGGAGGGACATGGCCGTCCTTCGGTGGCTCGCCGGCCAGCACGGGCGTGGCGTCACTGCTGGTTCAGCGGCTTGACTGTAGGGGCGCGCCTGAGGTGGCGTGCATGGACAGGGAGCTCCGGCGCGCAGGAGATGCTGTGGGAGCGGCTGGGCATCCGGTCACTGGACGCGTGTGCCTGCGGGTGGCGAACGCATCCGTGTGGGACAAGGTGGGCGTGGCGGAGCTCGGTCTCGGGAACCAGAGGAGCCACGGTGGTTGGTCGATGGGGATTTGGGAGGATCCCGAGGTGGGACAAGACACCGGAGTCGGCGGAGGGACAAACCTCCTAAATTTTAGGGTTTGATCAATTAGGCTAGGGGTTGGTCTATATATAGGGAAAGGTTGAGGATATGAGATGATCTGGACCCTAGGGTTTAAATCGTACGGTCGAGGTAAAATGGTTAGGGAGACCAATTGAAAAACCGATGATGGTTTGGGGTATTACGGGGTTGATCCGGATCCAACAGTCACGACCGTCGGGTTTGAGTCCGGGGAAGTAGTCGGGCGCGCGAGGGGTCTGTGCACTATGCACAAAGGCTAGGGATGAGAAGAGAGGAAAGGCGTGGGCATGCCCGGCAACATGTTGAAACACCAAAAACGTCCGAGAAATAATTCGGTGATAGCCGCTATAGGTTTAACGGTTCGGCTATCAAAGAACCTCCGAATGCGACGAAATTTGGCAGGCGGTCTATCTACAATAAATTAAGACCGCACGCCAACTGTAAACTCATTCGAAGAAGTTTTATACACACTTTTAAAAACAACATTTTGACGATGTCGCAGGCGCGTGCGTGTGTGGTTGGACTCGAAACGGTCATCGACGAGAATGGGGAGAACCGGCAACTATGAACGGATGCAAGTTTGAAAAATGACGGCAACAGAGTGCCGATGCTATGCAGATGATGCGAATGATGCGATGATGAATGCGACAAACAAATGAATCACACGATGACAACAGAATAAAACGGGAATCCTCTATGTGTGGGGGAGGGACAAAAATGGGAATGGAGCGCCCGTAGTTCTCCCGGACAGCCCCAAAGAGAAGACGCCATCAGATTCGTACCGCTTCTTCTACGCGTACTTTCTCTGTGGCCTTTCTTCCCCCTTCTCTGATTTCTTTCGTGCCATGATGAAGGTGTATGGATTCCACCTCTTGGATTTCACAACCAATGCAATGGCATGCATGGTGATCTTCGCCCATCTGTCCGAGAATTTTGTTGGAGTTGCCCCCAATGTGGATCTGTTCAGGCACTTCTTCGTCCCCCAGATAGAAGACAAATCCCACCGCTCGGGGAACATAAGCTGGATTCCTCGGTGCAGGAGGGAAGACTGGGATTATCTCCCTGGCCAGCAACGCGGGAAGTGGGAAGAGTGGAGGGGCGATTGGTGCTAGATCAAGGATGAGAAAGCCCCCGAGTTCTGTTCGATGCGGACTGGATGTGTCACACGCGGCAGCGATTGGAGTAAGCTGGGCCTCACTAATGACAGGCTCCGCCCGGCACTGAATAAGATTACCCGTCTGAAAGCTGCCGGGCTGACCATCGAACATGTGGGGGCCAACTTCCTCTGGCGCCGCATTGCGCCGCTGCAGAGGTGGGACATATTTGCATGGGAGTACAACGGCTCTGCCGACAGGATGCAGCTGTACCCAGGCCCCGCCAACAACTTGACGGTTTACGGCCATGGCTGGTTGTGCGAGTAGCTGTTCGGCCATCTTGGGCCGTTCCACTTGCCGGCAAGAGTTGTTCCCCTGGATCTCAATTCCGCCCGAAGCCAGATTCTGCAATGGATGCCCGACTGCAACGCCTCCGGGGTCGAGCCCAATTGGGAGCTGCCTGCCTTGGATGACGAGATAGACTGGGTCTCTCGCTTGGAAGAAAGAGCTTCCAAGGTGGAGGACAATCTGATCAACCCAACTACCAGGGCGGAGGAGGCATTCATTGCCGCTCGGATTGCAGAGGACAAGAAGGTCAGAACCGACAAGAAGATGGGCTCCGGGGAAGAGGAAGAGGAAGAACCCGAGGGTGATGATTCTTCTGAAGAGGAGAGCAAGAAGCACGTCATGGAGGAGGCTGCCGGGTTCGAACCTGCCAGGGTCGGGGCTTCCCAAACCTCGGCGATAGGAACCCAAGAGAGGGGTGAGACGAAGGACGCGAGGGAGCCAGAGGCGGAGGAGGAAGGCCTTGAAATGGGCCCTCAAGCTCTAGAGCTAGGGCGCCGCCTCCGCGAGCGCGTCAACCGAGATTCAGTGGCCCCTGCTTCTTCGCGGAGCATCCTGAAGGTGAAGAAGACGACCACCAGAGGAGAAAACACGATGCAGCACGCCACCATTCCTCCCGCCTTTCTCAGGACAAGGCTCCTCCAGCCAAGCGACGGACGGTCACTGGGGTGGATCCCAGCCCCCCGGCAAGCCCAACTTCTCCGCGAAGTTTGACCCTGCCGGAGGTCCCGGTACCTCCGCCAAGCCCTGCTCCTCCAACTCTGAAAAGGGGGAGATCAACCCCGCTGCCTGTGTCATACGAGCTGGGATCCATGCTCATCGCCACAGAGTGAGTTACTCAATTATGATCTATGTCAATGCTTTCTGTCCTTAATTTCTTGACTGATCTTGAATAACTGAATCTGACAGGGAGAGGGAGACCCTTATGCATCAAGCCAAGCGGGTCAAATCCGCGGCAGGCATGAGCCCGGCAGGAGGCGCGGAGGAAGATCCCACGCCTAGCCCCCGACCCAGCGCTCTTCGCGAAACTTTAGCGCTGACCTCGACTGCTGGCGGGGATGAGGAAGGGCATCTTCCCACACTTGATAGGGAGATGGGAGAGAGCTGTCAGGGAGGGACTCGCCAGGGGGAGCCCTCCTTCCAAGACCCTTCATCGACCATCGCCCATGCGGAGGAGTCGCCGGCAAGGGCCTTCACCGAGGGGTTTGCCCGTGCTGAGGCCGTCACCGAGGAGACGATGACAGACTGCACGCCGGCAACTGATGTTGCCGGAGGAGAGGATGTCCCTCCCCAGCAACCTCCATCGGGTAACCCACTTGCCTGCGTTTCTACTTCCCCCTTTTCTCTCTTCTTGCATGTCTTGTTGATCCCTGACTTTCATTTTTCCGCCTACTGTCTCTGTCTGCAGCTTCACCACTTGAAGAGCCTGAGCTGATGGAAGAAGTGGCCGGCATCGGGAAAGATGCTGCTGAGGAGGCGATGAAGATTGCTGCCGCAGAGGGCCACAGGCAGGTTACCAGGGACGTTCAGGAATCCTCACTAAGAACGGAACCAGCCCCCGACGGCACATCTGGCCCGGATACCGTCATTGAGGAGAAGACTCCTCTCCAGTCCATGGGGCCCTTTACTTTGAGCTATCCTCTGGCCTCAGCTCTGCAATCTCATCCGAGCAAACTGGCGTTGGTTACTGCCCAACTTGGTCCAACAACTCCTGGCTCATCCATCTCAGCGGGCACGGATTTTGATGAGGAGATCAGATAGATACTGGCGCCGCTGTCTCATAGGGTTGAAGAAGCTAACGGTTCTGCTGATGGCGCCAAAGACTTGGCTTTCTTAGAATCCATGGTGGCAGGGTTCAAGGATGTGTAGAATAGGTACAGTCTCAAATGGTAGGCGGTCAAGGAGAAGCGCGACTCGGCCGAGCTCGTGAACCAGCAGCTGAGGGACAAAGCGAACGAGCTGCGAGATTGGTACAATCGGTAGGTCCTTTCTCTTAAGAGGCAGCATGAGACGCTATCCATGGCCAAGGAGGACGTTGCAACCCGGGAAGCTCGACTGGTGGAGCGCGAAGCGCTTCTAAACACCAGGGAGACGAACATCTTCTCCCGGGAAGGGGCCCTCGAAGCTACTCTCCATGGCAAGGATGAGAAGTTGGAGGCCCGCGTTCAGCAACGCACCAAAGAGCTGGAGGACGGCCACAAGGCCAATCTCGATGCACTTTCTCTAGAGTCCTCAACCCAACTGAAGAAAGTGGCCGATGAGCTCGCTGCCGCATCTGCCGCCAAGATCAATCTCGAGGCCCAATTGAGCAAGTTGATGGAAGACCTTGCCGGGTGCGGCAGGGAGATCGAGACCCTCAAGGAGGAAGCGCGGATAGCGAAAGACGTTCTGGAAGAGGCGCAATCGCAGCTTTCCTCCACGAGCCAAGATCTCGACGCTGCTAACGACACCACCTTCAACATGAAATCCAGGCTTGCCACTTTGGTGAAGGACATAGAATTTATCGGTGTCCGCGAGCGGCTGCTGTAGATAGATCTAACCAATGCGAGGACCCTCTGGATCAATAGCATGATTGACATCGCCGAGCGCCGCACTGTCCAGATTGCGAGCATGGACATGAAGAGCTGGGCCTTCTCCATCGTCAAACATGAGGTTCCAAGAGTCAAGCTGACACTGTTCTTTGAAGGCCTGATCGAGGGGTTAAAGATGTACGAGGACGACAGGGCCGCCTGCTTTGCCAACGAATCCCGAAAGCTGGCCTGCGATGCTCTCTTCCTGGTCCTAAGCAACCTCGCCTTCTTCCATCCGGACCTCGACCTCTCCGATGGTTTCAAGAAGCTGCCACCGGGCGCCGACACCTCTGTTGCCGTGAAGAAGGCCGGTCCCCTTGCTGACAGGGTCCTCTCATTACCAAGGACCCAAGGGAGTCGCCGTGGTTAGCCTTGAGTCACCCTTGCTGCCATGCTGTCCTGTACTTAAGACACAATATGTATCCCATATTAGGTTATGTACTATCTTTGCTTTAATGTTTTGCTGAACTGATGTCTGTATATAAACGCATGCCATCCCCTCGCTTTCCCTCTGGCATTCGTATAGTCGTTTTCTTTGTGCGCTCTGGTTACCCGCCAACAACGTGCTGCCACGATTGCTTTGAGGAACGGGTCCTTAGCATTCTGCTGGCAAGGACATGCTGCCGGTGAGTTTTTCCTTGACGACGTTTGCTGCTGCTGCATGTTCTGTTGAGCGGACTCGAAACAAAGAAAGGGCGCAAACAAATATGATAAGGTTCCATCGCGCACAAGACTTGCCATACTAAACCTTGGTTGCTGGGGGGATACACAAATGAAAGCACTAATGAAAAGTTGATAATCATGTCAACTTAGCTTTTCGTCATGGCTCCCGTTTTGTCCCGACGCGTATTCATTCACGCACATCGTCCCTTCCTCCATTCACGGCCGCCCCTCCTTTTCGCGTTTCCCGGCGAACACATGCGTGTGTACCTACCTTTTCCCTGAGATGAAGGGAAAACGAAGAGGGGCAAATGGAAAAACTTGGGAGCCCGTAAGTTATGAGTACAATCATCGGCACGAGCCTGCCGGGTTAATGCAAACATTCACAACCAACGAAAAACGGCTGATTTAAACATGAATGGCTGAGCCTTCTCACCTTTCCTTCTCGCCCAATGGTCCCGTGGCGGCCAATGAGATGGGGGCATTGTGGAACGGGACCTTGCCGTGGTTCTCTTGCCGGGGGTGCCAACCAATGGATTCGCTCTAGAATTCGGCTCGGGATTTACCCTTGACGGGATAAATGCAGGACCGAGCCTCACGCGATCTTATCGACATTGGCAGCGCCACTGCAATGTAGAACTGATCACAGGCGGGGAAGAAGAGGAGAGGAGGGCATAACCAAGTACCTCTTTTTTTTCTTTGCCTATCGAATCGAGCTGCACCTCCTTGGGATTAGGAGGGCTTGCTCCTCTTCGGCATTCCTCGCTCCAGCTTCGGTTGCGGGGGATACGACGGTGGCGTCGCCTACGCCAGTCGCGTCGCCCATGACGCCCACCTCATTTGCCATTGCCGCTGTGCCAATGGCGTCCGCAGAAGCGTGCGAGGGGGCCTTCGAAGTGGAGGGATGCGCGGTTGCGCCGGTCTTCTTCTTGGGAGCCATAGATGAAGAAGACGGCGATGAACATCGACGCGCTGCTCATGAACTCAGGTTCGCGCAAATGACGCTGCCCCCTACCTGGCGTGCCAAAGATGTCGGGGCACGATGCACTCTATCACCTATGGGACCATGGGTCCCTTTGTGGTTCGGCGGGGGTGAGGTCACGTTGCACAAAGAGCAGAGGTAATGAGGCAGCATGATGATGGGACGCTGGTGTTTTACCCAGGTTCGGGCCGCGGTGAAGCATAAAACCCTACTCCTTCTTTTGGTGGATTGATCGGGGGAACAAGAAGCACACGCAATGCTCAAACCCGGCAAGGGTGCCTTCGGAAGAGCTGCTACGCTTGTACAAGTGTCCAAAGGTCCGAATCCTGAGCTAGGTTACCTTGGGCCTCCTTTTATAGGTCAAGGGGCAACCACAGTGGCAAAACAGACAATATCTAGTGATTAGATAGCTAACAGTGCTATCATACCTAACTCTAGCACTTAGGACAAAATGACATAAATGCAAGCCTAGGTGGCGTGCGGGGGTGCATCCCCGGCAAGATTCTACCATCGCTTTAGCTAACCATTGCTTAGTATCTCGACACGCCTCTCGACGGTTGTCAACTGGGCATATTCTGTCTTCCAGCAAGCCGCCACATCCTTAGCGAGAGCCACTTAGCCACCTGAGGGCTCGACACCGCATCGACAAATGACTGGCGTTGCAATGCGGTGGAGCGGTGGCCAATCGGCTCGTGCCTGCCGGGGGATGGCTTGCCAGGTCTTCTTGGAGATGTGTGCACCTCGGTCCACGGCAGGCACCGGGGACGGGACTGGCGCGGCTCGGGCCCATTCTGGGCCGTTGCATCGTCCTTGCCAGCGTTGCTTAGCGAGCGTAGGCTGCTCTTGCCGGAGTCTTGGCCTTGGATGTTGGCTTTGTCTTCTTGATGCGCTCCTTGATCTCAGGTAGAGCAGCTTCTCTGGCTTGGACTGGTTTGGACGGGGCAGGAGCTTTCCCCGGCAGGCTCAGGCCATCGGGTCGGAGGCTTATCGTCCGTGCACAAGTTAGGGGGAAATAAACACCCCTGTTTGTGTACCCTGACAAAACGCTAGACAGATCCTAAGCCAAGCCCATGTCTCGATACTACCAAGTTTTCCATTCAGTGCCACTGAAACCAGTGAATAACTTTCTGGTTAGCCATTTTCAAGAATTCGTACCATCGTGTTTGGAGAATCGGTCTTACCGAGATTTGGAAACTGCCTAGGTCACCCATATCGGTACCACCGAGATTTATATATTGGTCTCACCAAAAAGGCCAAAGTTGCCACATTTTGCACTAGTCGGTACAACCGAGTTTTTGCTTCGGTTTCACCGAGTTGGGCAATAATGTTGTAACAGTTGGATTTTTGGAGATGCCTATATGTACCCTCCACCACCTCTCATTCGCAAAGGAAGCACTCAGAACATACAACCACTTGCCATATCCACTTTTGTGATAAAGAGCCACCTACTCATGTGTTGAGATCGAGATCATCCACTCCAACCATTTGGATCTTGATTTCTAGCATCCCCAAGTTGCTTTCCATCCAATCAATCTATTCTACCCATGTCAAATCTACGAGAGAGTGATTGATTGTTGAGGAGACTATCTTTTGAAGCACAAGAGCAAGGAGTTCATAATACTAACCACATCTATTACTTTGTGGAGGGTGGTGCCTCCTAGATTGGTTAGGTGTCACTTGGGAGCTTCCTTCTTCGTGTTGTGGAGTTGAACGAAGAAGTTTGTACGGGAAAGGAGATCCCCTACTTCGTGAAGATCTACCCCGAGTAAGGCTAGTCCTCCATGGACGTAGGCCATCATGGAATAGACAAGGTTGATACTTCAAGGACCCTTCATAGGTGGAGGCCTCCGTGGACTCTCGCGACCGTTACCCTCGTGGATTGAAGTGTCCATAAACGTGGACGTACGATAGCACCACCTATCGGAACCACGGGAAAAGTCTTCGTGTCTCCAATTGTGTTTGATCTTCCTATCCCTATCCTCTACTTACATGTGCTTGTCTTTACTTTTTGCTGCTATACTCTTAGACATGCATGTGTAGGGTGTGCTTGACTTCCCATAATTGCTAAAATTGGCCAACAACTAAAATTGGGAAAAGGTTAGGTTTTTAATTTGTCAAGTAGTCTAATCACCCCCTCTAGACATACTTCAGATCCTACACAAACTGACCAGTGTTGTCAGACGGACATGCAGTCATCGACGCGGCCCGAACCATGCGGTAGGCGGAGGCGAAAGCAGCGGCAGCAACGACGGGTCAGCAACCTCCACCAACCCCCAACCAGCGACCGTGGGGGCTGGGGTTAGCAGCAAAATGATTTGGATTCCCTGTCTGGCTCCGGCTCTCCGTAGTGAACGTATGCCTAAGGATTTTAGGGGTCCTCGCAAAGTTCCTAATTACATGACTGATCTTGAGCCGGCGACATGGATCGAAAGCTATGAGTTAGCTCTGCAGATGCTTGGCGTTAGTGACGCCATGTGCGCTAAGTATTTGATCATGATGTTGGAAGGGACGACTCGCACATGGTTGAAGAATTTACCCCCCAATTCCATCAATACATGGGCAGAGTTGAAGGAACATTTTATCAAGAATTTTCAAGGCACTTGCAAGCGTTTGATGGCAATTGTTGATCTACAGAATTATGTCCAGCGTACGAATGAATATGCCCAGCACTGGACTCGCTGGGTTGCAGAAATCATCCACTCTTCTGATAGCATCACAGCTGCCCAAGCCTCTTGATTTTGGAGAAAAACAATCACTTCCAACCACTTGTTCAGTAACTGGGGCGCCTCAAGCGAAAGGTTGAAGATATGGGAGATCTCATGGATGTTCTTACCAGATATGCTGAGTCAGACAACACAAAGGATCCTGGCTCTAATGAGGACAAGGCTGGTAAGAATAAGAAAACTGATAGTGGCAAGGGTCATCAGCAAAACCCTAGTTACAATGTGAATCAAGGCAACCAAGGCAATAATGGTAAGCGCAAGCATTTTGGGGGCGGGTCGGATTTTGTCGCCAACACCAATACTGGTTTCAAGAATCAGCGACGGAATAACAATTCTAGCAGGTCTTACAATGGGAATAAGCTGCGCAATTATGGGGAAGCACTTAAAGCTTCTTGTCCCAAACATAGCTTCCCAGACAAGCCAGCCACCCACTCGTAGGAAAATTGTTACATGATGCAGGAGTTCCGCAATCAAGCATTCCAGAATCATCAGGGAGGTAATGGTGGTGGAAATCTGGGTCATCCCGGCCCTGGCGGGTGACACGCCGGTTCATATGGTGGCTTTGCAGGGTCAGGTTTTCACGGACCAGGCGGCTCAGGAGCTGGTTTTCAGCACCATGGTAATAATAGCAATGGACATCGCTCTGGACAAGGCAATCAACATCATAACAGTCAGGCCGGATTTCAGAGCAATCCTAAACAATTGAACAGCAGACAGTATCATGTTTTCACCACTAGTACTTGAAGACGTGATCGCAAGCTCAAGCACAGGGCCATCAACATGGTCAAGCTAGTTGTCCCAAGGTATTTAAACTGGTCTGAGCACCCAATCACCTGGAGCAGAGAAGATCATCCCCTATGGGTTGACAACCTAGGAGGTCTTGCTTTGGTGGTGGCGCCTCAGGTTGGTGGTTATACTCTCACAAAGGTTCTCATAGATGGGGGTAGCAGCATCAACATCTTATACTACGACCCTTTCCGGCGAATGAACCTCTCTGAGAATAAGTTGCAACCTTCAACCACGGTATTCCATGTAATCGTCCCTAGAAAGTCAGCATATCCAATTGGGCGGATCAAACTCGATGTTGCTTTTGGTTCAGAATACAATTATAGATGTGAGTCCTTGACCTTTGAGGTAGTCACGATCAAGACCCCTTACCACACCCTCTTTGGACGGCCATCTTATGCACATTTTATTGCTCGGCCTTGCTATGTTTACCTCAAACTCAAGATGCCCGGGCCAAACGGCACCATCACTGTGGACGGGAGCAGGAAATCGCTCAGGAATGTGAGGAACGAGATGCAGCTTATGCTGAGTCAACCTGTGTAGTAGAAGAGTTGAAGTTTTACACAGCTAACGTTAACCCGGCAGATATGACCCCCCTCAAGAAGCCCACCACCGAGTCTGAGCCTCTGCTCAAATTCAGACCGGTCGAGGATACTAGGAATATTGATTTTACTCGGGGCGACTCATCCCAGCAGTTCACTATTGGGACTGCCTTGGATCCCAAATAGGAAAGCGTGCTCATCGAGTTCATCCGTGAGAATTAGGACAACTATGCATGGAAACCTTCTGACATGCCTGGAGTACCGAGGGAATCGCTAAGCACCACCTTAATGTGGACCCAAAAATGAAACATGTGCACCAATACCTCCGTTGGTTTAACAAGAAGAGATGAAAGGCTATTGGAGAAGAGGTGGCCCTGCTCCTTGCTACTGGGTTCATCGTCGAAGTTTTTCACCCTGAGTGGCTGGCAAATCCGGTGCTCGTTCTGAAAAAGAATGGCACTTGGCGTATGTGTGTTGATTACATAGATCTCAACAAAGCTTGTCTCAAGGACTCGTTTGCTCTTCCCCACATTGATCGGATTATTGATTCCACAGCTGGTTGTGAGTGACTGTGTTTCTTGGATGCCTACTCTGGCTATCATCTGATTAAGATGGCCATCGATGATCAAGAGAAGATGGCTTTCATTACTCCCTTCGGAGCCTTTTGCTATGTTTCTATGCCCTTTGGGCTTAAGAGCGCGGGGGCTACTTATCAACGCTGCATTCAGAACTTCTTACACCCACAAATTGGGTGCAACATGCATGCCTATGTCGATGATATTGTGGTCAAATCCCACAAGAAGGAAACTCTACTGGATGATCTCACGAAGACGTTTGGTAACCTCCAACTGTATAAGATGAAGCTTAACCCTACAAAATGTTTTTTTGGTGCTCCTACAGGCAAGCTATTGGGATTCCTGGTATCCGAGCGTGGAATTGAGGCCAACCCGGATAAAATCAAGGTGGTGACCTCACTCACTAAGCCGGCCAACATCAATGAAGTTCAATGCATGGCAGGCCGCATAACGTCCTTAAGCCGGTTTATAAGACGCCTGGGTGAGAAGGAAAGTCCTCTGTACCAGTTATTGAAAAAGATAGACAACTTCGTCTGGACTGACGCGACAAATGAAGCTTTCGAAGCCCTTAAGAAACAACTAGTCGAGCCGCCTGTTCTAGCCTCCCTACTGACAAAGAGCCTATGCTCCTCTACATTGCTGCGAACAACACAACCGTAAGTGTAGCAGTGGTTGTCGAGTGAAAGGAGGTAGGAAAGGAGTACCCAGTACATCGGCTTGTTTATTATGTCAGCAAAGTTCTGACCTTATCAAAATAGCGGTACCCACATTGGCAGAAGTTGGGTTTCGGTGTCTTCATGGCCAGTCGTAAGCTAACGCACTATTTCCAGGAGCATCCAATTACTGTAGTCAGTTCAGCCCCTCTTGGAGATATCATACAAAATCGGGAGGCTATTGGACGGATTGCTAAGTAGGCAATTGAGCTTGGTCCTCACCAGGTTAAATATGTACCCCGAACAACCATTAAATCCCAGGCGTTGGTGGATTTCATTAACGACTGGACCGAATTACAAATCTCCGAGGACAGGCTAGATAACACATACTGGACAATACACTTTGATGGATCCAGACAGTTAGAAGGCTCGGGGGCTCGAGTTATTTTGTCTTCTCCACGTGGTGAAAAATTTTGTTATGTCTTACGGCTCGGCTCATGTTCCCTTGTACTAACAATGCAGCTGAATACGAGGCTCTCCTTCATGGACTCCGAATTTCTAAGGAAATTAACCTGAGCCGGATCAGATGTATAGGCGACTCGGATTTGGTGGCTCAGTAAGTTTCAGGAACCTGAGACTCAAAAGATCCCCTGATGGGGGCTTACAGATGGGCAGTCACTGATGTTACAGGGCATTTTCAAGGTTATCAGGTTGATCATATTGATCGTCGGCTTAATGAGGTGGCATATGCCTTGTCACACCTTGGCTATCAACATAAGCCGGTTCCTCCTAATGTGTTCCTTGATGTGCTTCATCACCCTTCCATCAAGTTACCATCCAAAGAGGACCTAGCTATTCTTGACCCAAAGACGCTGTTGGTGGCAGCTCTTCATGCTATTCATGATTGGACAGTGCCATACTTGGTTTATCTCACTTGTCGCAAACTCCCAGATGAGGAAATCATCACCCGGCAGATCATCAGGCACTCCAAGTCAATGACTATTGTTCATGGTGTTACATCGTCGAAGCAGCACTGGTGTTTTTCAACGGTGTGTTTCTCCTGAGGAAGGTCGAGAGATTCTCCATGAGATCCACGCAGGAAACTATTGCCATCATGCTGGCTCACGGTCCCTGGTGGGAAAGGCTTTTTGGCATGGCATTTATTGGCTTTTAGCTCACGTAGACGCTGAAGATATTGTGCGCAAGTGTGAGGGTTGCGAAAAATTTGCTTGACAGGCTCACGTACCAGCTCAAGAGTTACGTATGATTCCGACAACCTGGCCATTTGCAGTCTGGGGGCTCGACATGGTTGGCTCGTTCAAGCCGTCTTCTAACAAAAAGACCCACCTCCTGGTAGTAGTTGATAAATTTACCAAGTGGGTTGAAGCAGCGCCTATCAACAATTGTGATGCTGAAACAACAGTTAAGTTCTTCAAAAAATTGATTTTTCGTTTTGGCTATCGACATAGCATTATCACTGATAATGGCACCAATTTATCCAAGGGCGTAGTGAAGTAGATTTGTCAGCGTGAGCACATCTGACTCGATTTAGCCGTAGTCGCACATCCACAGTCTAATGGACAGGCTGAGCGAGCTAATCAGGAGATATTACGAGGTCTTAAGCCCAGGCTTTTGGTTCTATTACAAAGAACCCCGGGATGTTGGGTCGAGGAACTCCCCGCAGTCCTTTGGAGTATACGAACTACTCCCAATAGATCCACAGGATACACACCGTTTTTTCTGGTTTATGGAGTAGAAGCTATGTTGCCAAGCAATATTCTCCATGACTCCCCCCCGGGTTACTGCATATGTTGAAGCAGACAATGAACAGGCGTGTCAGGATTCTTTGGATGCCTGAGAAGAAGAACATGACCTAGCACCAGCTCGATCAGCTATATATGAGCAAGACCTACGTCACTATCACAGCCGTAGAGTCTGCAACCGAACTTTCCAAGAAGACGACTTAGTGCTCCGTTTGATTCAAGACCAAACAGGGATGCATAAGATTTCACCACCTTGTGAAGGGCCTTTTGTCATCAGCAAAAACCTCAACAACGGGTCGTATTATCTAATTGACCTACGCAAAGAATCATACTCCTCTACAGAGGAAACCACTCGTCCATGGAACATTGCTCATCTTCGGCCTTACTATACTTAGAGCGATAGGCTCAAATCAATGTACATACCTATCTATCTCCTTCTTTGTGTTCAATATAATAAAGCCGACACCGGCACCCCCAAAATTCGGGGTCTCTGTCGTTTCATCTCCAAAAGTTGTGCATGAATCTTTGTTCATTGAACATAAGTCACTTGGGGGCTCCCGACTCAACGAGTTAGCCTTTAATATCCCGCTTGACCCATCTTAAAGCCATTACAAACTTGGTTAAACCTACCTGTTTGCAAGATGCTACTCCAAACAGGTGACCCCATGTACTCTTGATAAGTCAATCCATATGGACCCTGAACTTATCTAGGTTAAAACACCGGCTTGAGTCACGTGAGAGCTGGCTTACAGAGAGCTAGGATAAACCATGGGCTATCACGCCAGCTTCATTGAAGCAAGACTTGAACCTCGAAATCCAGTCTCAATGCTAAGCCTTAAATGTTGGCTTATTAATATATATATATATATACTATTACTATTGCAATTTTATCACTTTATATATATATATGTCTTCCTTCACAGGTACAAAATTATCTTCCTTTTACCGGGTTAATATTAGACAACCAGGTTATGGCACTGGGTCATACAATGACCAGTCATTTTGGATACATATCCATCAAAGCAAAAAAGACAGCCATATATGATCCCATCCCGCCGGCTCATAACATACAAAAGAGCGGCGACTCATTGGATAAAAGAGCTGCTACAAGGCAGACATATTGATAACGTTGCTACAACAAAATATCACAGGTTGATAAAGTATCACGTGCACGATGGCATGACAGATGGGTCAAATTTTTCTATTCCTATTACAAGCTCACATTTGAAGCCAAGAAATATCACAAGTGTTGTGGCAAGGAACAAAGATCAACCTCTGTCGGCCGGCTTACGCGTCCTCCCCTAAAACATCTTCATGGTTTGCCTTCTACGCCCGTGGTTTGGCTCCTCCTGAGCCGGCTCATCCTCTTGGATCTGGAGGTCCCTTCCTACCCAATGAATTGTGCTCGGAGCTTGGAAAGTTTAGTCACCAGGCACAATAGTGGATGAGTCAACATCAGGAGCGAAAGATTTCTTACAACGAGGTGGCACAAGCTCAAAGGGATTGTCCTTCGGCGGCTCTATACGCTCATTCTCCATTGAATAGCCAGGTTGATATCTCACCATTTAGCTCATCAACAATCAAAGTTGCCAATGGGTGGGTCTCTTTCATGCAATGGGCATAATTCTCTTCTAAAAATTCCGAGCCATCAATTTTGAACTCTCGAAACCCGCCTTTCAGCCCCTCTAAGTCCAGTTCACGCAAATACGCCTTTGCGTGACCAAGGGACATACTCGCTCCAATACGAGCCGGCGACCTCCTAAATTCTTCAACCCACTGAGGAACTGTGGACATATTTTTCAGCATGTTTTTTATACCCGTTGGAGGCTTCTCAAGATTCTTTACTGCAATAATAGCAAAGGCCCATCCAGTGAACATCTGTTCCACATATGTGAAGATTGCCTTCAGCTTTACTATTGGCTCCTGCACAAGATTGTGATTTTTTTCGCCCTACGCACAGAAGACAAGAAGGGAGATAAGCCGGCGAATCATGTGACCCGGAATTTAAAAGCAGAAAGATCAACAATCATACCAATGATTGCAACAGTCATGTCAGTAATTTGCTTCTTCAGTGTCCGCAACTCCTCAGTCACAGGACCAAGCTTGTTTACCGCTTCTTCGGCACACAGCAGGGCGGCTCTTTCCTTATCAATGTTGGCCCTGGCTTGATCAAGGAGATCACTTGCTTGGCGTGCAGAATCTTGTAGGCGAGCCGCCAATAGTTCTGCGTCAATTTTGAGTTTCTTCTCCTGTTTAAGCCACCTTTGTAAGCCGGCTGCAATAGACTCGGTCTCATTCAACGATTCCTGCACATTCAAAAGCATAAGAGCAAGCACACAAGCCCTAAGCCGCCGTAGACACGCGACCTGGCCTTTGGGGGCTAAAACATTCAAAAATTAGTTTCTTACAAGTCCCATGCACTTGCAAGCAATCCACATGTCACTTGGGGGCTAATGCAAGTTGCTTTTTCCTTTGCACAACAGAAAGGTCCAGCTACCTCAACAGAAAGTGCCGACTCATTATTCTCATAATAAGCCGGCCCTTGGGAGCTACAGTGGGCTTTTTAATCTTCAAGTCATTCAAAGTGCCGACTCATTATTCTCATAATAAGTCGGCCCTTGGGAGCTACAGTGGGCATTTTTAATCTTCAAGTCATTCAAAGTGCCGACTCATTATTCTCATAATAATCCGGCCCTTGGGGGCTATGGTTGGCTCTTAAAGGATTAATAAAGTGCTAGCTTACTACTTACTGTCCTAAACTGGCTCTTGGGGGCTACAAGAGTATACATGATTGTTGGGCCTCTGGGACCTGGGGTACCCAGGCCCATCTGCCCGCGGCCCAGGGCGCGACACCTGCCTCGGGACCCTGGGGGGCCACAAATGGGCTTCGTGGCTTGGGCCCTCATGAGAGGCCGTGCCTCGTGAGGCATGCGACAAATGGTCGTCTGAGGCCCCTTCGAGGCCCCTTCACGAGGCAGCCTCCCGAGGCCCTCGTAAGGTGACTCCGCTAGAGCCGGACTGACGGGGCCGTACCGCCCCGCGTGGCCACATGGGTGACGCACGCCGAACATGGTGGTGCCGAGGGACGCGCTAGCAAGCTCGGATGTGGAAGATTCCCCCTTTGGTTCCAAGGGGAGAGAGCTAGTCTGCCGGGCCTAAGGGAACCTCAAAGATTTCCTCTTTGGTGAAAGAGGACTGCGGTGGAGAGCCCGACAGGCGGGCGGTTGTCATCGCTAAGCCCACCAACATGTCACGACGAGAAACTTTAGCAGGCAGAGACTACTTTTGTCAGGATAGACCACAGTCATGTCCCCTTCCAAACCGGCAATTGTGGCAACCCTTCCCGCGGGATATTTTCGTGGAAGAGGGCCGAGGCCAGGTATAAAGGGAGGAGGCAATAATCATAGAGGACACATTGTATTCACTTGCTACCACTACACAATTCAGACAAGCAGGAGCAGGGTTTGACACCGCGAGGTGGCCCGAACCTGGGTAGATCGTGTGTTCATCGTTCCTTCCCCCCAAGCTCAAGCTCGCCGAAGCGTTGCCGTAGGATAGGGAGAGTGAGCGAGGTTGAAGAGATGGTGCACCCCAGAGTTCGAACCTCTCTTCGGTCCCCGGAGCCCCAATTCCGACATTTGGTGTGCCAAGTAGGGGTGCGCCACCGCTCTTCAGCTCCGTTCCGGCTCCACCCTCGCAGGCCCATGGATGAGGCCCGTCGTGCGCGCGCCAAACGTCTAGCTGTAGATGGTCGTCACCGCCCTGCCAACGTCACCACCGTCGCCATTGCTAACCGCGTCCCTGCGAGCAGACGGACACCTCACGCCCTCCCGTGCAGCGGGGCGGCTGTTTTGCTGCGACCCCTCCTGCTTGCGTCCACGTGGGGGACCTGAATGCGCAAGACACGCTCCTCATGGCGAGCGAGCTGCTTCGTCACCGCCCAACGGACGGGGGGCATGGCGCTTGGGCGGACCACATCGCCGAGCTCGTCACAGTTGCCTGGAGGGCCATGGCGCCCTACCGCCCGTTGCAACCCCCGGCGCCTGGTGCAGGGAGCGCGGCCCGTGAGGCGCCCCTGTTGCAATGTGGAGGCCCGGCCGGATCCGGGCTTGGGGAGGCCCCGCTTGGTCATCCCCGCGCCCTCCTCCTCAGCGTCGCAGTGTGGGGGCTTGGGCTAGGCCTCGGGCTAGCCAGCGGCGTGCCCGGGGGGGGAGGGCAGTGGGTCGTACTGCGCCTACCACAATGTGAGCACCCACAACAACAAGGAATGTCGGGCGCTCGAGCCCCCCCCCACGGCGAGCGTGTCGGCCGACGCGCGGGTCGCCGCAGGCCCAATGCCGGCCATTGAGAGGGTCAGCTCGGGGGCTCGTTGGACCATGAAGGGCGAGGGCGGCCTCGTGATGCGCGCTCCCAGGGTGATGTCGTTATCCTGCACCAGCCGGTGCCAATCGAGGAAATCGGCCACAGCTAGGCCGACGAAGGATCCAGGAGTTGCCGGGGGCCCCGAGCGGCAGCATGTATCCTTGGTGGCGCTTACACACCCCGCCGGGCCCCTGGATCAAGCAAGTCTCTCACAGCCCAGCCGCCGCTTCCCGACGGCCGGAGGCCGCGCGGCCGCTCGGGTGGCTGCAGTGCGCCATCTACTTCGACTCCAGGGACAATCGCGTGTGCGCGGGCATTTCGGGTATGCTCCCCATGCTATGCACCCCCATTATCAACAACATCTTCATCCCCAAGAACCTCGTCGACGGGGGTGCGGGCTTGAACATGCTCTCTATCGAGACCTTCAAGAAGCTCAGGGTACTCCACAACCGGTTGGCGTCGACCAGATCGTTCTTTGGAGTAACAGGTGGCTTTACCACTCCTCTAGGGTAGATCAACCTCCCCGTGACCTTCGGCACGTGCGCCAACCACCGTGTCGAGCTCATCGACTTTGACGTGGTGGATATTTGCCTCCCGTTCAATGCCATCCTGGGTTACGCCACATTGGCCAAGATCATGGCTGTGGTCCACTACGGCTACAATGTCCTTAAGATGCCTGCCTATGATGGTGTCATCAGTGTCGCCTGAAATGAAAAGGAGGCCGCCTGGTCCCTCGAGCACACCCGCCAAGTTGCCGCGATCGGGCACTCAGGCAGCATGGAGGGCGCCCGGCGTCACGAGGTCTCGCCCCCAAGGAAGAGGCAGTCGCTACCCGCCCAAGGCCCTGCCGGGTAGGGGTCGGAGCTCCATTGTCAGGATCAGGTAACCCAGGGCACTGCATGGGCCGGGCACCAGGGTCTGGCCGATCGCGCGTGCATAGCTCCTTCAGTCGGCATGAGTTGCCGAGCCTTCACTCGCGAGCTCTGCGGGGTGCTTTGGCCCGACGGGTTCAGGCCCGAGCTGCTCGAAATATGATGGAGTCTCAGATCCTAGGGAGTTCCTCCGGATTTACACGACGGGCATCAGCACGGTGAGCGACGATGACAAGGTCATGGCAAACTGGTTCCAATGGATCTCAAGGGTGGCGCGCGCTTGTGGCTCATGGGTTTGCCTGAGGAATCCGTCTCTTCATGGAGCAGACTCCGCGAACTGTTCATCGACAACTTCATCGGCATCTCTTCCCCCGACCGTGGCCCGCATCGGGAGAGGCACCACCCCGGAGAGACTTTGCGTGAGTACATCCCGCGCCTCAGGAGGGAGCACGAGTAGGGCTCCCGACACCCCCGGCGCTCCCGAAGCGTTCTCGCGACCTGATACGACGGGTGTCCAACGCCCCCACAGAGGCACGAGCGCCAGGTGACTTTTTGGGTCGTTTAAAATTTAGCGTCTCTTTTCTGTTTTTTACACCAGTATCGGGATGGTACTTCCTTGTCATGTAACAAACCCGATTAACCATTCGGTTGAGTTTATGCCACTTGTTTGAATCCTGAGTTTCAACACCTCTTCGCCACCTGGAAATGCCGCGCCCCCATGACCGTCCGGTCAATGGTTACGTTACAGGGGGCTAAGCCATGGCGTCTGCGCCAGGATCCATCCTCACAGCACTGATAAATCTGAGTGACCGAGCTCTCGCTCATGGGCTGGCCCCCCGTGCAGCTCACCTCACCATGGTCCTTGGTGTCTTGCCCCCCAGAAAACCAACACGAGGAGACTTTGGAGCACGGCTCAGCTCACGCGGCCACTGGGCGGGCGCTTCGTCACGCCAGGCGCTTCACCCTGGTGGCCGCGCGGCGCGCACCGCACCCACACTAGGGGGCGCGAGTGTGTGCGACTGCGCCAAAAATTAGGTGCAAACCGCCTGGAGGACCGAGGGGGGAACGCTTGGGACGCTCACCCCCCCCCCTTATCGCAGCCTGATACGTCCTTTTTACATCATGCTTTTATATCGATATTTATTGCATTATGGGCTGTTAATACACATCATGGTACAATACTTATGCCTTTTCTCTCTTATTTTACAAGGTTTACATGAAGAGGGAGAATGCCGGCAGCTGGAATTCTGGACTGGAAAAGGAGCAAATCTGAGATACCTATTCTGCACAACTCCAAAAGTCTTGAAAATCTACGGAGAATTATTTTGGAATATATAAAAAATATTGGGTGAAAGAAATACCAGGGGGGACCCACTAGGCAGTCACAAGCCAGGGGGGCGCGCCCTACCCCCCTGGGCGCGCCCCTGTGGCTGGTGGCCCACCTGGCAGGTCTCCGGAGCCCATCTTCTGCTATATGGAGGGTTTTGACATGGAAAAAATCATAAGAGAGCTTTCGGGATGAAGCACCGCCGTCTCGAGGCGGAACCTGGGCAGAACCAATCTAGGGCTCCGGCGTAGCTGTTCTGCCGGGGAAACTTCCCTCCCGGAGGGGGAAATCGAAGCCATCGTCATCACCAACGATCCTCTCATGGAGAGGGGGTCAAACTCCATCAACATCTTCATCAGCACCATCTCCTCTCCAAACCCTAGTTCATCTCTTGTATCCTATCTTTGTCTCAAAACCTCAGATTGGTACCTGTGGGTTGCTAGTAGTGTTGATTACTCCTTGTAGTTGATGCTAGTTGGTTTACTTGGTGGAAGATCATATGTTAAGATCCTTAATGATAATTAATACTCCTCTGATCGAGAACATTAATATGCTTTGTGAGTAGTTACGTTTGTTCCTGAGGACATGGGATAAGTCTTGTTATAAGTAATCATGTGAATTTGGTATTCGTTCGATATTTTGATGAGATGTATGTTGTCTCTCCTCTAGTGGTGTTATGTGAACGTCGACTACATGACACTTCACCATTGCTTGGGCCTAGAGGAAGGCATTGGGAAGTAATAAGTAGATGATGGGTTGCTAGAGTGACAGAAGCTTAAACCCTAGTTTATGCGTTGCTTCGTAAGGGGCTGATTTGGATCCACATGTTTCATGCTATGGTTAGATTTATCTTAATTCTTCTTTTGTAGTTGCGGATGCTTGCGAGAGGGGTTAATCATAAGTGGGAGGCTTGTCCAAGGAAGGATAGCACCCAAGCATAGGTCCACCCACATATCAAATTATCAAAGTAACGAACGCGAATCATATGAGCATGATGAAAACTAGCTTGACAGAAATTCCCATGTGTCCTCGGGAGCGCTTTGCTTTATATAAGAGTTTGTCCAGGCTTGTCCTTTGCTATAAAAAGGATTGGGCCACCTTGCTGCACCTTTGTGACACTTGTTACATGTTATCCGTTAAGAATTATCTTATTACAAAACTATCTGTTACCGATAATTTCAGTGCTTGCAGAGAATACCTTACTGAAAACCGCTTGTCATTTCCTTCTGCTCCTCGTTGGGTTCGACACTCTTACTTGTCGAACCCAACGAGGAGCAGAAGGAAATGACAAGCGGTTTTCAGTAAGGTATTCTCTGCAAGCACTGAAATTATCGGTAACAGATAGTTTTGTAATAAGATAATTCTTAACGGATAGCATGTAACAAGTGTCACAAAGGTGCAGCAAGGTGGCCCAATCCTTTTTATAGCAAAGGACAAGCCTGGACAAACTCTTATATAAAGCAAAGCGCTCCCGAGGACACATGGGAATTTCTGTCAAGCTAGTTTTCATCATGCTCATATGATTCGCGTTCGTTACTTTGATAATTTGATATGTGGGTGGACCGGTGCTAGGGTGCTGCCCTTACTTGGACAAGCCTCCCACTTATGATTAACCTCTCTCGCAAGCATCCGCAACTACGAAAGAAGAATTAAGATAAATCTAACCATAGCATGAAACATGTGGATCCAAATCAGCCCCTTACGAAGCGACGCATAAACTAGGGTTTAAGCTTCTGTCACTCTAGCAACCCATCATCTACTTATTACTTCCCAATGCCTTCCCCTAGGCCCAAGTAATGGTGAAGTGTCATGTAGTAGACATTCACATAACACCACTAGAGGAGACACAACATACATCTCATCAAAATATCGAACGAATACCAATTTCACATGATTACTTATAGCAAGACTTATCCCATGTCCTCAGGAATAAACGTAACTAATCACAAAGCATATTGATGTTCATAATTAGAGGAGTATTAATTATCAGTAAGGATCTGAACATATGATCTTCCACCAAATAAACCAACTAGCATCAACTACTTGGAGTAATCAACACTACTAGCAACCCACAGGTACCAATCTGAGGTTTTGAGCGAAAGATCGGATACAAGAGATGAACTAGGGTTTGGAGAGGAGATGGTGCTGGTGAAGATGTTGATGGAGATTGACCCCCTCTCGATGAGAGGATCGTTGGTGATGACGATGGCTTCGATTTCCCCCTCCGGGATGGAAGTTTCCCTGGCGGAACAGCTCCGCCGGAGCCCTAGATTGGTTCTGCCCAGGTTCCGCCTCGAGACGGCAGCGCTTCGTCCCGAAAGCTCTCTTACGATTTTTTCCAGGTCAAAACCCTCCATATAGCAGAAGATGGGCACCGGAGGCCTGCCAGGGGGCCCACAAGCCACTAGGGCACACTCTGGGGGGTAGGACGCGCCCTCCAGGCTTGTGGCTTCCTGGTGGGTCCCCTCTGGTATTTTCTTCGCCCGGTATTTTTTATATATTCCGAAAGAATTCTCCATAGATTTTCAGGACTTTATAGTTGTGCATAATAGGTATCTCAGATTTGCTCCTTTTCCAGTCCAGAATTCCAGCTGTCGGCATTCTCCCTCTTCATATAAACCTTGTAAAATAAGGGAGAAAAGGCATAAGTATTGTACCAAAATGTGGAATAACAGCCCATAATGCAATAAAGATCAATATATAAGCTTGACGCAAAATGGACGTATCAACTCCCCCAAGCGTAGACCTCGCTTGTCCTCAAGCGAAAGCCGAAATCGATAAATATGTCCACATGTTTAGAGATAGATGTGTCGATAAAATAAAATATGGACATGAGGGCATCATGGTCATCTTTAGAACAACAGCATATATTGACATATAATTTCTTATGCTAAAGTAACAATTCATTCACAAGGTAAAGTATGAATCAAGAACTCTATTGAGAACCAACAAACTATGATCTTAGTCATTGAAGCAATTCCAATTTATCATAACGTCGGAAAGAGTCAATATAAGAGCTTGTAAAGCAAATCCACATACTCAATCATCTTTTAGTCTTTCATAATAGCTAACACTCACGCGGTACCTATGAAGTCAAAGCTTCAATCGGACACAGAGAAAGATAGGGGCTTATAATTTTGCCTCCCAACCGTTTACCTCAAGGGTAATGTCAACAGAAATAACTCATGATCACCCACATCCGAGTGGATATATGTGTCTAGATCATTCCCCAACACATGACGCTTGCCAAGAGAGAAAGGCGAAATAAAGGAAGTGGTGAAGATCACCACGACTCTTGCATAAAGGTAGGTACTAGAAAATAAAATTAATAGATAGGCTCTTCACAGAGGGAAGCAGAGGTTATCATGCGCTTTTATAGTTGGATGCGTAATCCCTTAGTGCAAAAGAACGTCACTTTATATTGCCCCTTGTGATAAAGAACTTTATTATGCAGTCTGTCGCTTTTATTTCTTCCATATCACAAGTTCGTATAAAGTTTATTTTCCTCACACTAATAGATCATAGATATGTAGAGAGCAATTTTTATTGCTTGCACCGATGACAGCTTTCTTGAAGGATCTTACTCAATCCATAGGTAGGTATGGTGGACTCTCATGGCAAAACTGGGTTAAGGGTGTTTGGATGCACAAGTAGTATCTCTACTTGGTGCGGAAGTTTTGGCTGATATAGGGTGGAAGCAAGCGTCACATATTAAAGGATCTATAACCATATAACTTCTATTCGGAAATAAGCAAACATAACCCATTATGTTATCTTCCTTGTCCAACATCAACTTCTTAGCATATAATATTTTAATGAGTGCTCACAATCATAATAGATGTCCAAGATAATATATTTATATGCGAACCTCTCTTTCTTTATTACTTCCATTTAATTACAACAATGACCAATCGCTATGTTTGTCAACTCTCAACAAATTTCAATCGACATACTTCTTATATGTGAAGTCATCACTCCCCATAAGATCATCATATATACTCTTTGCTTTTATTCTATACTTCTTTCTATTTCTTTTTCTCAAGATCATAGCAAGCAATCAAAGCCCTCAACTCAGAACTACTTTTTATTATATAACTCTCGGACTCGATTACATAGGGGGGACATAAAGCAAAATCCAAAACTAGATCACACTAAAGACTTTATTCTAATAGATCAAGATATAACCAAAAGGATCGAACTAAGAAAAACGATAAAAGTAAAAGATGTGATGGTGATACGATACCGGGGCACCTCCCCCAAGCTTGGCACAAGCCAAGGGGAGTGCCCATACCCATGTGTTTTGTTGTCTTCCTTCGGAGGTGGTGATGTTGGAGTTGGATCTTTAGGCTTGTTCAGTTTCCTCTTAAGCATAAAATTTTGTTCCCTTAGATCGTCCACTTCCTGCTCGAGCTTCAATATCCTTTGACATAATTCTTGCTTGCTCTCCTGCAGAAAACGAGAAGGGATAAATAGAACCTTGGGTTTTCTCCTTGTGTTTCAGAGGCTAGATTTCCTGAACTCCACGTGCATATCTCCTGGTTGAGGCAAGGGGATCTCTTCTTCATCCGTGCTTTCTTCCTCATACTTGCCTTCTTGTTCCTCCTCCGAGAACAATCCATAAGGATCTAAATCCCCATAGAGCTTGGGATTAGCAAGATAAAGCGATACATAGCTTTCCCCATCGGAATCTTGGGACGACATGTTGCTCTAAATCTGCTGCAGAAACAACTCAAAACGAAAACAGGAAGTATTGTTGTGATACGAAGGTTCAAACCTTCGGGAGATTATATAATGAATTTTTACCGACCTGAAGGAGTATAACACAACAAAACGGAGTCCGGAGGGTACACGGGGTGGCCACAAGCCAGAGGGGCACGCCCTCCTGGCTTGTCGCCTCCTCGTGCACTCTTCGGACTACTTTAAATTTTCCTAATTTATTAAATATTCCAAAATGGAGAAAAATTGTTGTTGAAAAACTTTTGGAGTCGGTTTACATACCGTACCACATACCTATTCCTTTTCGGAGTCTGAAACGTTCTGGTAGGTCTCCCTAATGTACTCCTCCGGAGTTATGGTATTGATAATATTGGTTTCAACATTTATGGGAGTACCTGAAATATAATGTTTGATTCTTTGACCATTTACCACCTTCGGATTTGTGCCTTCGGCGTTGTTGATCTTGATGGCACCGGAACGATACACTTCCTCGATAATGTAAGGTCCTTTCCATTTAGAGAGAAGTTTTCCTGCAAAAAATCTTAAACCAGAATTGTATAGCAAGAAATGGTCACCTACATTGAATTCACGCTTTTGTATCCTTTTATCATGCCACCTATTAACCTTTTCTTTAAACAACTTGGCATTCTCATAGGCCTGGGTTCTCCATTCATCAAGTGAGCTAATGTCAAATAACCTCTTCTCACCAGCAAGTTTGAAATCATAGTTGAGCTCCTTAATTTCCCAATAAGCTTTATGTTCCAGTTCAAGAGGTAAGTGACATGCTTTACCATAAACCATTTTATACGGAGACATACCCATAGGGTTTTTGTAAGCAGTTCTATAAGCCCATAATGCATCATCAAGTTTCTTAGACCAATTCTTTCTAGATCTATTAATAGTCTTTTGCAAGATCAATTTAATTTCTCTATTACTTAATTCTACTTGACCACTAGACTGAGGATGGTATGGAGATGCAACTCTATGATTAACGTCATACTTAGCAAGCAATTTACGGAAAGCACCATGAATAAAGTGTCAACCACCATCAGTCATTAAATATCTAGGGACTCCAAATCTAGGGAAAATAACTTCTTTAAGCATTTTAATAGAAGTGTTATGATCAGCACTACTAGTTGGAATAGCTTCTACCCACTTAGTAACATAATCAACATCGACTAGAATATGAGTATAACCATTGGACTTTGGAAAATGTCCCATATAACCAAAACCCCAAACATCAAATGGTTCAATAACAAGAGAATAATTCATAGGCATTTCCTGACGTCTACTAATATTACTAGTTCTTTGACGTTCATCACAAGAAAAAACAAACTTACGAGCATCCTTGAAGAGAGTAGGCCAATAAAACTAGATTGTAATACCTTGTGTGCAGTTCTATCTCCAGCGTGGTGTCCTCCGTAGGCCTTGGAGTGGCACTTGTGTAGGATCTGTTCCTGTTCATGCTCAGGTACACAATGTCTAATAACACCATCTACTCCTTCTTTATAAAGGTGTAGATCATCCCAAAAGTAATGTCTTAAATCATAGAAGAACTTTTTCTTTTGTTGGTATGTGAAACTAGGTGGTATAAATTTAGCAACAATGTAATTAGCATAATCTGCATACCATGGGGCATTACGTGAAGCATTTATGACAGCCAATTGTTCATCAGGAAAGCTATCATCAATAGGTAATGGGTCATCAAGAACATTTTCTAACCTAGACAAGTTGTCTGCTATGGGGTTCTCAGCACCCTTTATATCAATAATATGCAAATCAAATTCTTGTAGTAGAAGAACCCATCTAATAAGTCTAGGTTTAGCATCTTTCTTTTCCATAAGATATTTAATAGTAGCATGATCAGTGTGAACAGTTACTTTGGAATCAACAATATAAGGTCTGAACTTATCGCAAGCAAACACAACTGCTAAAAATTCCTTTTCAGTGGTAGCATAGTTTCTTTGAGCACTGTCTAGAGTTTTACTAGCATAATGGATAACATTTAATTTCTTATCAACTCTTTGTCCTAGAATAGCACCAATAGCATAATCACTAGCATCACACATAATTTCAAAGGGTTGGTTCCAATCAGGTGGTTGAACAACATGTGCAGTGATCAAGGCTCTCTTAAGAATTTCAAATGCTTCTACACAATCATCATCAAAAATGAATGGAACATCTTTTTGCAAAAGATTAGTGAGAGGCCTAGAAATCTTAGAGAAGTCTTTAATAAACCTCCTATAGAAACCAGCATCACCAAGGAAACTTCTTATACCTTTGATATCCGTAGGGCACGACATTTTTTCAATAGCATCAACTTTAGCTTTATCAACTTCAATACCTCTTTCGAAGATTTTGTGTCCCAATACAATGCCTTCATTAACCATAAAGTGGTACTTTTCCCAATTCAAGACAAGATTAGTTTCTTTGCATCTCTGCAAAACTCGATCAAGGTTGCTCAAGCAATCATCAAAAGACATTCCATAAACGGAGAAATCATCCATGAAAACCTCAACAATCTTTTCACAAAAGTCAGAGAATATAGCCATCATACATCTTTGAAAGGTAGCAGGTGCATTGCATGAACCAAAAGGCATACGTCTATAAGCAAAGGTATCGAAAGGACAAGTAAAAGTGGTCTTCTCTTGATCCTCTTTTGACACTGGTATTTGAGAGAAACCAGAATAACCATCTAGAAAGCAGAAGTGTGTGTGTTTGGATAGTCTTTCTAGCAATTGATCAATAAAAGGTAGAGGGTAATGATCTTTCCTAGTAGCTTTATTTAATTTCCTAAAATCAATTACCATTCTATATCCTGTAACAATTCTTTGCGGGATCAATTCATTTTTATCATTAGGAACAACGGTAATACCTCCCTTCTTAGGGACACAATGAACGGGACTAACCCATCTACTATCAGCAATAGGATAAATTATACCTGCCTCCAGAAGCTTTAATATTTCATTTCTTACCACTTCTTTCATTTTAGGATTTAACCGTCGTTGGTGATCAATAGCTGGTTTAGCATCAGGCTCCATATTAATTTTATGCTAACATAAAGTGGGACTAATGCCCTTAAGATCATCCAGAGTATATCCAATAGCAGCACGGTGCTTCCTCAGAGTTTTCAATAATCTCTTTTCTTCATGCTCTGACAGGTTAGCACTAATAATAACAGGATATATCTTCTTTTCATCAAGATAAGCATATTTCAGAGTATCCGGTAATTGTTTAAGCTCAAACACGGGATCACCCTTGTGTGGAGGAGGATCCCCAAGTATTTCCACAGGCAGGTTGTGTTTCAAAATAGGCTGCTGATCAAAGAAAATCTTATCTATTTCATTCCTTTCATTCATATGCATATCGTTTTCATGATCTAGCAAATATTGTTCTAAAGGATCAGTAGGAGGCACAATAATAGAAGCAAGACCAATAATTTCATCATTACTAGGCAATTCTTTGTCATGGGGTTGTCTACGAAATTTAGAGAAATTGAACTCATGAGACACATCCCCAAAACTTACAGTAACAGTTTCTTTCTCACAATCTATCTTAGCATTAACAGTATTCAAGAAAGGTCTACCAAATATAATGGGACAAAATTATCTTGTGGGGAACCAAGAACAAGAAAATCAGTAGGATATTTTATTTTCCCACACAAGACTTCAACATCTCTAACAATCCCAATTGGTGCTATAGTATCTCTATTAGCCAGCTTAATGGTAACATCAATTTCCGCTAATTCAGCTGGTGCAATATCATTCATAATTTCTTGATATAAGGTAAAGGGAATTGCACTCACACTAGCACCCACATCACACAAGCCATGATAACAATGATCTCCTATTTTAACAGAAACAGTAGGCATGCCAACAACAGGTCTATGTTTATCTTTAGTATCAGGTTTAGCAATTCTAGCAGCTTCATCATAGTAATGAATAACATGCCCATCAATATTATCGACCAAGAGATCTTTAACCATAGCAATAGTAGGTTCAACTTTGATTTGTTCAGGGGGTGTAGGTGTTCTAGTATAACTCTTACGAACCACAGTTGGAGCTTTAGCATGTTCCTTTATTCTAACAGGGAAAGGTGGTTTCTCAATATAAGCAGTAGGAACAACTGGATCAACATTATAAGTAATGGTTTCGTCTTCAACTTTAATAGGTTCAACCACTTTCACTTCAATGGGAGGATGATATTTAAACCACTTCTCCTTAGGGAGATCAACATGAGCAGCAAAAGATTCACAGAAAGAAGCTACAATCTCAGAGTCAAGTCCATATTTAGTGCTAAATTCACGAAAAGCATCGGTGTCTATAAAGTATTTAACACAATCAAACTTAAGGTTTATACCTGATTCCTTACCTTCGTCGATTTCCCAATCTTCAGAGTTGCGTTTAATTCTTTCCAATAAGTCCCATTTGAATTCAGTATCTTTCTTCATAAAGGAACCAGTACAAGAAGTATCGAGCATGGATTGATTATTACGAGAAAGCCGAGCATAAAAATTCTGGATAATAATTTCTCTCAGGAGCTCATGATTGGGGCATGAATATAACATTGACTTAAGCCTCCCCCAAGCTTGAGTGATTCTTTCAACTTCACGAGGCCAAAAATTATAAATATAATTCCGATCACGATGAACCAGATGCATAGGATAAAACTTCTGATGAAATTCCAATTTCAATCGGTTGTAGTTCCATGATCCAGTATCATCACATAGCCTATACCATGTCGATGCCTTCTCCTTCAAAGATAAAGGAAAGACCTTCTTCTTGACATCATCCTTGGGCAAACCTGCAAGCTTAAATAATCCACAAACTTCATCCACATAGATCAGATGCAAATCAGGATGTAGTGTTCCATATCCTGCATAAGGATTAGCTAGCAGTTTCTCTATCATACCCGAAGGAATTTCGTAATAAATATTTTCAATAGGTTCAGTAGGTTGAGTGGCAAATCTTTGTGCTTCCGGTCGAGGTGAAGATACCCCGAACAAGCCCCTCAAAGGATTATTTTCCATAGTAGCAAGTAACAGAAAATTTCAGCACACTATATAAATTTTTCCCTACCAAATTCCACTCACCAAAGGCGCTTCACTCCCCGGCAACGGCGCCAGAAAAGAGTCTTGATGACCCACAAGTATAGGGGATCTATCGTAGTCCTTTCGATAAGTAAGAGTGTCGAACCCAACGAGGAGCAGAAGGAAATGACAAGCGGTTTTCGGTAAGGTATTCTCTGCAAACACTGAAATTATCGGTAACAGATAGTTTTGTGATAAGATAATTCGTAACGGGTAGCAAGTAACAAATGTAACAAAGGTGCAGCAAAGGTGGCCCAATCCTTTTTGTAGCAAAGGACAAGCCTGGACAAACTCTTATATAAAGCAAAGCGCTCCCGAGGACACATGGGAATTACTGTCAAGCTAGTTTTCATCATGCTCATATGATTCGCGTTCGTTACTTTGATAATTTGATATGTGGGTGGACCGGTGCTTGGGTGCTGACCTTACTTGGACAAGCCTCCCACTTATGATTAACCTCTCTCGCAAGCATCCGCAAGTACGAAAGAAGAATTAGGATAAATCTAACCATAGCATGAAACATGTGGATCCAAATCAGCCCCTTACGAAGCAACGCATAAACTAGCAACCCATCATCTACTTATTACTTCCCAATGCCTTCCCCTAGGCCCAAGTAATGGTGAAGTGTCATGTAGTCGACGTTCACATAACACCATTAGAGGAGAGACAACATACATCTCATCAAAATATCGAACGAATACCAATTTCACATGATTACTTATAGCAAGACTTATCCCATGTCCTCAGGAACAAACGTAACTACTCACAAAGCATATTGATGTTCATAATCAGAGGAGTATTAATTATCATTAAGGATCTGAACATATGATCTTCCACCAAATAAACCAACTAGCATCTACTACAAGGAGTAATCAACACTACTAGCAACCCACAGGTACCAATCTGAGGTTTTGAGACAAAGATCGGATACAAGAGATGAACTAGGGTTTGGAGAGGAGATGGTGCTGGTGAAGATGTTGATGGAGATTGACCCCCTCTCGATGAGAGGATCGTTTTTGATGACGATGGCTTCGATTTCCCCCTCCGGGAGGGAAGTTTCCCTAGCAGAACAGCTCAGCCGGAGCCCTAGATTGGTTCTGACTAGGTTCCGCCTCGAGACGGCGGCGCTTCGTCCCGAAAGCTCTCTTATGATTTTTTCCAGGTCAAAGCCCTCCATATAGCAGAAGATGGGCACTGGAGGCCTGCCAGGGGGCCCACAAGCCACTAGGGCGCGCCCTGGGGGGTTGGGCACGCCCTCCAGGCTTGTGGCTTCCTGGTGGGTCCCCTCTGGTATTTTCTTCGCCCAGTATTTTTTATATATTCCGAAATAATTCTCCGTAGATTTTCAAGACTTTTGGAGTTGTGCAGAATAGGTATCTCAGATTTGCTCCTTTTCCAGTCCAGAATTCCAGCTGCCGGCATTCTCCCTCTTCATATAAACCTTGTAAAATAAGGGAGAAAAGGCATAAGTATTGCACCAAAATGTGTAATAACAGCCCATAATGCAATAAAGGTCAATGTAAAAGCATGATGCAAAATGGACGTATCAATGCTACAGCGTCTCGGGGGCTGTCTTCACGAGGCCCCTCACAATCCCGATATG
Source organism: Elymus sibiricus (assembly GCA_039707655.1). NCBI lineage: Eukaryota > Viridiplantae > Streptophyta > Magnoliopsida > Poales > Poaceae > Elymus > Elymus sibiricus. The sequence goes on from CM077673.1 coordinate 159,035,181, forward strand.
GGGGGCCCGCACGTATCCTCAAGGGACAGGCCCCAGCGGAGTAGGATGTGGGGACGGCGCAGAAAAAAAAAGCAACAAAAACGGGAAGACCGCGCAGAAGAAGCAAGAGCGCATCAAGCAAGACAGGCAATTACTGCATAAAACAAAAGCATCTTGCAAAGGTCTTCACGCCCCCGGGGCAAGATGGTGCACAGTTCAACAAAAGAAACATAACATCTAAGCAGAGGAGGCGCCATCTTCATGGCTGCTGGAAAGGTCCGCGCCAAGGCTACTGCTCTCCTCGGAAGACTCAGCCTGCACAAATTGCCCGACCAAGGACTCTACGTGCTCGCACACCTCGCCCATGAGGGGGCTCCGGAACTCTGCAGGCACCGGCTCCACCACGCGGGAGAAGTCAAAGGCGGGGTCGAAGCGCCGGAGGTTGGAGAAGACGCGCGTCAGTGTCATAGCCCTAGCTAGCCATTGCCTGCAATTGCATTTTTTTCATCATGTCATCATGTTAAATTCAAATGAATATGAAATGGGGATGACAAACCCTAGCAGTTCATTGAATAAACAAATTCCAATAATTGAATTTTTCAATGAATCCAAAAAGCTTTTCTAAAATGACCCCCCGCTCTGATAAATGTTGGAAACAATATACCAGGGGTGATCTAATTTTAACAACTCTTTTTGGCATTTTAAATAATGTAGCAATGTTGTTGAAAATGTCAAATAAAGCACCATAAATATTTTAGTTGTTTCAAATATCCTGAACATTTTGTGGGACATGGAAATATTCCAAGATATACCCCAAAAACATTTCTGGGTTTTTGGATCTACGATTTTGCCCAAACAAAATAAAACAGAGTTGCAGATATAAAAAAACAAAATAAATAAAAAGGGACGAACCCACCTGGGCCTTACCTGCTCAAGGATTCGGCCCGGCCCACCAGGGGCTGGACCGTCTTCTACCTCTCGCCAGTAGGACGAGAGTCGCATGGCCGCGACGTGCACAGCCACCCACGGCCACCTCCTGCTTCCCCGACCGCCTTGAGATGCCTAAGGATGCCACGCACGTCCCTGTGTCCTTTTCATCCTCTCCTTCTCGCTTCTCCCCTCTCTATCGCCTGTATGCGAGCTCCACCGAGCGAGCTCGTCGACGCCGACCGCCGTGACCATAGCCACTGCACTTTCCCTGACCCCGTGACAGGACCAAGGGGTCCGCCTTGCCGCCGTGAAGATGCATGCCAATGAACACGACCGCGGGAGCCCTGTAGCGTCATCACTGAGCTCATCTTCTACCTCCGACCACCGGCAACCTCGTCGCCGATTCGCACCACCCAGGCCGTCCCCAAGCCCCTAATATGCTCATCGAGCTCAAGGTGAGCTGCTGGAACCTCCCCCCTAGTAACGCCGTTGATTCCCTTCTCTGATCGCGTTGGCCGGCGAACCCGAGACCCCTCGCCGCCATCCATGGCGCCGCCGTGCCTAGAGGACCCAAAGCTCGCGTTCGAGCATGGCACTGAACTCCTGGAGTTCCCAGGAGACCGTAGAGCCTCGGAAGCGGCCTCTACGTGCCTTGTAGCCCCGCATGCCATTTTCTCGAGCTCTGGCAGCCACAAATGTCGACGCCGATGAGAATTCCGGCAACCCCAGCCTGTCCCGTTTGCCTCGTTGGATGCGGACGAGCGCGAGCGTCACATAGGTGTTTTCCTTCGCCGTTTTAGTCACCGGAGGAGCGATTCCGATCCCCTCCGCCGCGCCTGTTGTCGCCGGCGGCTAGCCGCCGGCCGGTTTGACCTATGTCGACCGGATTAGGACTCCTCGGAGTCACTATCATGTGGGGCCGACACCCCCTGACTAATTGATTTAGTATTAGTTTAGTGTTAATTAACATCTTATTTAGTTGGGTCACTGGCAGTGGGCCTAGCCTGCTAATAACACAGCTTAGGTTAATTAACCCCTCTGTTTAAGCCAGAGCCACTGACAAAAGGGTCCCATAGGTCAGGTTTGACCCTGGTCGGCCCTGTTGACCTGCTAATGCCAGCGTGACACAGTGATGACGCAGTAAATTAATTCTGGAATTTAAATAAGTCCAGAATATAACCTAAAACTTCTAAAAATCATAGAAAATAATCTATAACTCGGATGAAAATAATTTATATATGAAAAATGATCAGAAAAATCCAATGAATCTGTTTACGCCATGATCATGCATGTTTGAGCAAGTTAACATCACCAACTAGGACATTTTATGATTAGGGCAATGTATGAAATACCATTTAGAGTTGGAATTCAAACTTGTTTGAATTCCACTTCAATTAACCTGGTTAACTATTTCTCTAGGTCAATTCAATACTTCAATATGCCATGTCATACATCATGTTTGTTACATTGCATTGAATGTGTTCCTTTCTTGTTTGCCGGTGGTTGTTCTCCCTTAGTAGACGTTGTTCCGACGTTAAGATTGTTCTCACTGATGAAGACTCATTGTTATCTTCAGAAGTGTCAGGCAAGCATCCCCTCCTTGAGCATCCCGATAATATCCTACCCTCTCGCTCATGTTCTCTTTTACTGCATTAGGACAACAACGATTCAACTGTTACCTGTTCTCGGTAGTTGAACCCATTCCTTTGCATGACCTGTCTTTGCCACAGTAAATAGTTGAAACCACTTAGCATGAGTAGCAACTGCTTGAGCCTTGTTGTGCTTACTCATCCATGCTTGCTTACTGTGCCTGCTATGCTTAGAGTCGTGTTGTGTCGGGTCTTCCATCTGGGCGACGAATCGGAATGGCAGTGTTCATGTCCTACTGTGTGAGAGCTAAGTGTGTGAACATGATTTGGTAAAGGTAGCTATGAGAGGCCATGTAGGAGTACATGGCGGGTTGTCTCATTGGGACCGTCCTTAAGAACTGAGTTCTGTGTTTGTTATCCAAGACAAGATACTACCACACATTGGGTTCCGGTAACTCGACCTCTCTCGACCTATTAATCGCCTTGATCTCTGTCCAGGAGTTGCAAGTAGTTTCTAGTGTTTGTAGGAAAAGTGTTGGCGGCCGTGCATAGCGCTGCCGGACAGGGTGGGCTGTGATGCGGTAGATACACAGTGGCACGGTGTACCAAGTGGCACCCAAACGGTGGTCTTGGGAACCCTGCGCACATCGTTTGAGGCCATAGCAGAAACTTCGGCCGGACTTCCGTGCGGGTTCAGTCTCAAATAGGCGATAAACCTAGACTAGGGTCTTGTGTGATTGACGGTCGTGACCGACTCCCTCGATGGGCTTCCGCTTGAAGGTTGCCGAGGTGCCTTTTTACGTGGACATGGCGATAAGTGGCGAGAGCGTGAGTGAAGAAGTATACCCCTGCATGGTGTAATAATCTGTTCGAATAGCCGCGTCCTCGGATATGGACTACTTGGACAACTTATGTGGTTCATAGTCAAGTGAAATGGATACTCTAAAATACGCAAGATAAGTGTGAGTGCTATGGATGGCCTTCTTGTTGGGAGACGGGAGTGGATCCATAGTGGTGTATTGATATGGTGAATATGTGGACTCGTGTGCGCTACCCCACCTCAAAGAAAGTACTTGTAGTCATAGTACATGTTAGCCAAGAGTCAAAGCTGGCTTGCTGCAATAAACTCCCCAACCCCCTTTGTTGACAATGATGCATATGTAGATAGTTCTGATGTAAGTCTTGCTGAGTACCTTTGTACTCACGGTTGCTTCATTTATGTTTTTGCAGATGAGACGTCAGTCTCAATAGTGATCCTTATGACGTGAGGTTCGATGTTGACCGGATTAGCTTGGGAATCCCAGACAGAGGTCTGGTTCCTCTGGTAGGGTCGTTGTAGCTTTTCAGGCTCCTCCAGCCACTTTTAGTAGATGTCTGTACCCAGACATATGTCTTCCGCTTGTTGGTTGTATGCTCTGAATGATGGGTCATGTGACCCCTGTTTGTACCATTATTCTATGGAGGTTCTCTGGAGCCTTCTAAATAAATGACATGTTGTATGGTTATGTTGTGATGCCATAGTTGTATCTATGCATATCGGGCATGTCGTGCGTATGTGTGACGCGCAACGGTATGTATGGGATCCGACACCCAGTTGTGTGCCTTAGGAGTACTCTTTACAGGGAACTGCCTCGTTGTGCTTCCATCGAGCCTTGGTAGCTTGCTACTGCTCCGGACACATTGATTGACCGGCGTGTATCCTTCTTTGATGCTGTGTCTATCCCTTCGGGGAAACGTCTCGCAGTGTAATGGAGTCCTTGTAGCCTGCTATGACTCGTCTACGCGCAGTTGATGACAGAAATGTCTCACGGCGTAACAGAGTCCATGTAGCTTGCTACGACTCATCTACACATGCTGGAGGCTGACACCTGCATTGCTGGGTTATGTACGCCTGTCCCTGTGCAGATGTGCTACTTGGGTTCTACGACTAGTCATGTCGGCCCGGGTTCTTTGACATTTGAATGCTAGCGACATATTCACATACGTGAGCCAAAAGACGCAAACGGTCCCGGCCCAGGTAAGGTGGCAGCCATGGGGATAACCATGCGTGAGGCTGCAAAGTGATGTGATGTGTCACATGCTAGATTCTTATGGCTTAGGATCGGGGTCCCGACAGTCAGCGTGCAGTCTAGAAGGTCGCTGGCGCTCGATTCGATGTTTGCGTCCACCTTGGAGATGCCCGACTTCAGCGTCCGAACCACCTTGCGGAAGAAGTTGAGGTAGCCTCCGTCCTCGTGTGCGCGTGGCAGTTCCAAGATGTCCCTGACGAAGCGGCAAAGCGCGCCTCCAGTGCGCCAGGCAAGGTCCAGGAACTGCCAGGCGCGCTGCGCCTCCAGCATCCGCGCCCACGCCTCATCATCCTTGGCCCTCTCCATAGCATCGGCGGCTTCGCCGACACGGGTCTGCAGCTCTGCCAGCTCCGCCTCAACGTCGCCCTTGCTCCCGAGGGCGACCTGGAGGGCAGCCTTAGCATCTTGCAGCCGGACCTTCAACCCATCCACCTCCTCCAGGAACGCATCACGTCGGAGTTGGAAGTGGGCCTCCTGTTGGGCCAGCTTGTCGCGGTACTCCTCCAAGGCGGCCTCCTGCTCCCGGGCCACCCATGCATCGGCATTGGCTCTATTTGTGGCCTCCATCCTCTCGAGCTGGGCGAAGGCTTCATTGCGTGTCGCCTCAGAGGCGGCCTTGTTAGCGAGGAACAGACGCTCCAAGGTCTCAAAGCGCTCGCGCTCCGCCTCCTGGTCGAAGGCGGTCCGGGCGGCCTCCCACTCACGAAGGGCCACATCGGCCTCCCGTTCGGTGACGGCCGCCTCCCTACGGGACAGCTCCGCCTCACGCGTAGTGCCTCGAGGGGTGTCAGCAGTGGAGGTGGCCGCACGCTCCCAGGCCTCGGGCATGGACCCCCTAGGGGCCGTCGAGCCTGGCGCGTGAGTTGAGGTTGCGCTAGTAGATGTCATGCGAGGAGCCGCATCCCTCCACCTCTTGGGCGCGAGAACCCTGGAGGGTTGATGATCAAGCTCGCTAGCTTAACCGAAATATGCAAGACGAATCGAGAGCGGCAATGCACTTACTCGTCATCGGTGGACCAGCGTAGCCGTGACAGGGTCGGCCTTGGGCGCGGCGCCCCGCTGCTTCCGGCCGGAGCAAGTGGCGACGAGGATCCCGCTTGCGCCCTAGTACCCATGGGTCCCCTCTCTTTCGCCATGACGAGGAGAAGGGAGGGGGAAACGACGGTCGCACAAGAAAGGAGGAGCGGCATAGGAGGGAGGCATACGGGAGAAGGCAAGCAATGATGGTTTTGCTCGGCGCGCACAGGGGGCTTTCAAGGCAGGAGCACAACCCCTGAGGAGTCGTGGGAAGTGGAGGCAGTGCACAACCCATCGTGCGCCACGCGTCGTGCGTGGCCCACGGGCGGTTGGGGGCGACGTCGCTTCGCCCCCCCCCAACAGGCGGACCGTGCGCTCCACGAGCACGGGGGCTATTGTCGGGCCTCTGGGACCGGGGGTACCCAGGCCCATCTGCCCGCGGCCCAAGGCGCGATGCCTGCCTCGGGACCCTGGGGGGCCACCAATGGGCTTCGTGGCTTGGGCCCTCACAAGAGGTCGTGCCTCCTGAGGCATGGGACGAATGGTCGTCTGAGGCCTCCTTGAGGCCCCTTCACAGGGCAGCCTCCCGAGGCCCTGGTAAGGCGACTCTGCTAGAGCCGGACTGACGGGGCGGTATCACCCTGTGTGGCCACATGAGTGACGCACGGCGAGCATGGTGGTGCCGAGGGCCGCGCTAGCAAGCTCGGATGTGGAGGATTCCCCCTTTGGTGCCAAGGGGAGAGAGCCTGTTTGCCGGGCCTAAGGGCAACCTCAAAGGTTTCCTCTTTGGTGAAAGAGGACTGCGGTGGAGAGCCCGGCAGGGCGGATGTCATAGCTAAGCCCACCAACACGTCACGATGAGAAACTTTAGCACGAGGAGACTACTTTTTCAGGATAGACCACAATCCTGTGCCCTTTCAAATCGGCGATTGTGGCAACCCTTCCCGCGGGATATTTTCGTGGAAGAGGGCCGAGGCCAGGTATAAAGGGAGGAGGCAACAATCGTAGAGGACACATTGTATTCATTTGCTACCACTACGCATTTTAGACAAGCATGAGTAGGGTTTTACACCGCGAGGTGGCCCAAACCTGGGTAGATCGTGTGTTCATCGTTCCTCCCTCCAACTCATGCTCACCGGAGCATCGCCGTAGGATAGGGAGAGTGAGCGAGGTTGAAGAGTCGGTGCACCCCAGAGTTTGAAACTCTCTTGGGTCCCCGGAGCCCCCACTGGTGCAGCGACGTGCTATACAAACGGTTTTTAACCCCTTTCCGCGACGTAGTTTTAAACCATCATCTTACCTGTGTGGGCGATAGGGGGGGTCCATCCCACACGACACAAAAAATCGTCGGCGATGGTGGCCAACGAATGCAAACGTTTTGCAAAACTAAGCATATGGGATTTCTGTATCTATCACAAACGAGAGTCACCTGTCAACCATTTGAGATATGACATCCTTCCCATACGGCCCATCCTTCCAACTCGTGTGAGATCACACTAGCATTGCACGCGCTATTCTATAGCGCACCGTTTACGATGTGTGCCGAATCGCAAACAGTTCATAATTGCAAAGCAAGTATGATAAGGAGACAATCACACACATTTTTTCCTACAACGTCGTTTGCGATATACCAAGATTCGCAAACGCTCCAACTGTCATACTCGTGTCGGATGCATACGACATAACAAATAGCTAAACATTATAAATCGTATATGATAAGGAGATTGTAACAAATCATTTAGGTCTGCTTAACCGTTTCTGATATTGTCTAACGTCACACACGGTTTATAGACGGCAATTGTGTGCATTTTCGCACACGGTTTCTCTCTCTGAAACGTGTCGAATCATGAGGTATATCACACACGTTCTTCTTTACAAACCGTGTGCAGTGTAATGACCTGCAGAGCTTTTTTCGCTATTTTAATCGCCACAATTTAAATTCTACAGGATTTGAATTTGATAGTAGGCTATAACATTTTTCATACCCATATTATATAGACATAGGTTCAACAACCAATGCATTATTCCATTCACAGGTACATATGTTCAAGAATTACATCAAGAAATAATAATTAAATTAGGACCAGATAAATAATTATGAACCATGGTTGCATACTTGTATTAAATACGGTAAAGGAGGAGGCGAAAGACACTCTGGCAGCTGTACAAGGTGAAGAGGAATGCCCATATTGTGTCCTCCTCCATGCAGAATGCACGAACGACTCTTGGCCAACTCCTTATGATGGCGGACCGCCCATCCTTCTTTGTGTTGATGAGGACATCTACGTAGTCATCGTGGCCTGGTAGATATACTTTAACGTTTGCATGTCCACCAATCATGTAGTTTGAGAGGTAATCCCGAGTAAACTGCTTTGAGAACCACTACAAACAAAATAGATTCAGACATTGTAAATTTGTAAGCTAACAACTCATTATGGACAGTAAAAAAGAAGGGACCAGAGTTCGTAGTTACCATCCTGGAGTTCACTGTTATCTTGGATAAGGTGTAAAGAAATAGTTTAATTGCCATATTTTGTCCCATTTTATTAACAACCTTTATAAGTTTCCTCACTTGATGCTGGTTCATGAATATCTCATTTCCCCATATGCAAAAAGGGTGGACACGCGGATCTTTACCAGTGACATATGTACCTACAAGCAACAAGTTAGTATTAGAAGGTAAACTGAAATTGTACAATGACGTAGTTCAGTATTCCCTGTCCAAGTATATAAGATCTTATTACATCCAAAATACTCACATATTTGATTTATTAACATCTTATACTTTGGGGTGGATGGAGTATATATATAAGCCATGTGATGAAACTAACCTCGATTAAAAACAACAACTGTTCCCGATATTGTCCTGGATAAGTACATCGAAAGGCATGTTAAGTACTGACAGGCTAAACATCAACCAAATATATGCACGGTAAACAACATGATCACAAAATGATAGCTTTAGTATGCAGGTTTAAGCATGTAGCTAAGCTAATAATAAGTGGAGATGTGTGTTAACTGCAATAGGCTTAGCATTTAACAACAACAAAATATAGTCATTCAAACTGGTATTGTGCACGTTTAAGCACACTATTTATTGTTACATAAAAATGGAAAGGCTTGTGCTCACTACAACAAGCTTAACATCAATCAAATATAGTCATTCATAGTGGTACTGTTGAAATTGCATAGAATGTAGCTGGTGCTTACACATCAAATTGTATAACTGAACATCACATTGTGAAAAAACAGAAATAAAGAGTGGGCGTGTTAACTGGTATGATGAAATTGAACTGGAAAGTACATACTTGCAGATATAGAACTTCACAATGTGAATAACTAAAATAAACAATACATACTATATAGCAATTGAATTAGGACATATGCCCAGTACAAACAACTGAGCTAGGAAAAACAGTTAAACAAGGCACATGCTCACTACAACAGGCTTGATAGCAACCAAAAATAGTCATTCGTACAGTACTGTTGAAATTGCATAGAACGTAGCCGGTGCTTAAACATGAAATTGTATAACTGAACATCCACATGCGAAAGAACTGAAATAAACAGCGCACGTGTTAACTGCACCAGGTTTAACAGGAACCATATATGTCTCTTTGTGGGGACCCCGACTCATAAGTCATGATCACCGAATGCACGTGTACAGTGATCCCAGAGATCAATGCTCACTGAACACACAGAAGCTCAATAACAAGAGTCTTACATCCACATTTAGCGTCTTACACAAATAAAGACGATGAAGGTCAAGTCTTACATGGATAGGGCCCTGAAGGCCAAATAACAAACATAACTAGCAGCGGAGATCTTGATCGAAAGCGTAGACCCCTGCCATCTACCTTAACCTACAGGCATTCTGACTGGGAAGCATCCTAGTTCGCATGTTCTTCACAAATGAACTCTTCACCATATTCCTGCTCTTCCATGCCTGGCCAATTAAATAACCAGTGGCAAGCCAATGAGTACTTTGAATGTACTCGCAAGCAACCCAAGTTTTGGAACAAGGCAATAACAACGCAAGATATAGCACTAAGTAGGTAAGTTTTTGCGGAAAGCTAATTTTGAGAGCAATGACATGATCAAGATAACTTAGTAATAGCATGCATCATGAGGATACAAGTATCCGCACAAACAGGTTACCGATATCAATATAATCAAGGTCTGAACATCTCATGTTCAATCATCACGCCAAGTCACCCGACTTGTCTCGAGTATTCCACCTATGTCACCAACACACGCACACCGGGTTTGTGAAAAACATCGGACGTAGTTTAAGCAGGACCCCCAACTGTCCATGACCGTGGACACGGCTATTCGAATAGTTTTACACTCTGTAGAGGTTGCACACTTTACCCACAAGACTCGGGAAACTTCTGTGCCAAGCCACGACTCGCGGTATTATCCATACCCGAGGTAAGTACCCAAACATTGTCTTTCCTCTAGCGATACTAAACAAAGAGTCCACTCGTTGGTGCCATTCCCCAAGATGTATATCACACGTATCATCCATGAGGGCACGCAACGGTGTGCCCGGTGCCTGTAAAGACAGCGCATGATCGTCCTTACCTGCACGACCCCGTATCGAGAGTGACCACATCACTCCCGCCACTAGTAATGCAGGCTCTATGCTAGTACCCACCAAAGTAATCAACAAAGCCCCGTCCCATAAGGGGTATCATGGTTGTGCATGTAAGGTTGGGATAGTCAGCAAATCTTAAATCTCTCCGTTTTCGAAAACACACGCACACAACTTGCTCCGGTACACCACTTCTTTCTCAAGTGGTTACCTAACTCAACATCATCTCCCTCGGGCATTAGTGGCACCCGACGGGGTTTTCGAAAAGTCTTTTGGAAATCATATTTGTTTTCATCACCATGCATATTCCCATCCCACTTGCATAGCAACTACTAGCAACCTAACTACTCCCACCCGCACAACCCTCATAAGAATGGTAGGGTCATGCATGATGCAAGTATCAATGGTAAAGTATCGGAGGCATCCCACCGAAGTTGGTCACCACATCATCATGATCAATACAACAAAATAAAGTGCTATATGCCATGCAATAAAAGGGTTTCATAGTCATGGTCAAAGGGCTGCTTGCCTGGCTCAACAAAGTCTTCGGGGTCTTCAAATTGTTCGGGTTCAACTCCCTCGTCAATAGCGCAATCTATCGTCGCGATAAGTAACGGTAATAATAAGCATCACAACAAAAACAGAGCACAAACTATACTTCTAAAATGTTACCCTACTCTGATAAATAATACAAGCTATTCTAAAAATATGTGTATAAGGTTTTGTGGTGAAAAAGGTTTTCAAAACTACTTTTAACAGAGGCAAAAATGACTAAAAAGAGGTTTTAAAATAAAACAGTACATAAAAGGTTTTCAAAAAAAATCACAAATGGCACTAATAAATACTACATAATATTGCAGGAATTGAGGTGGAAGAATTATTGGAATTGGAGTTTTATTTAATCCCCTGGAAATTTTAGAAAACAGAACAGAAAAAGAAAAAGAAAAGGGCTCTGTGCCCTGGGCCAGATTTGGCCAGCAGCTGGGCCGGCCCAGCCAGCCAGCCAGCGGGTGGTCCACGCGGCTCAGCGCCCCCGCGTGCGTCAGGTTTCAAACCTGATGGGCGGGGCCCGTTGGCCAGAGAGAGAGGGGAGGCGCGGGAGAGAGGTGGGAGGCTGACGACCTGGCCCCACTGCCAGGTCGTCGTCCTCCTCTGTCCATGGGGAATGAGCTCAGGAGGCTGCCACCGTTCGGGAGGTGCCGGAGTTGGTCGACGGGGAGGCCTTGGTCGCTGGCGACGAGGTCCCGCGGCGGAGGTGCTTCGGGAGGAGCTCGCTCCGGTCATCTCCGGCTGCAAATCACCAGGGAAAGGAGGGGGAAAGGGCCAGGGAGGCAAGGGAGGACCAACGGGAGGAGAAGGCGGGCCGGAGCGTCACCCTACCGGGAGATCGATGGCGGCCCGAGGCGGCGGCGTCGAGCTCGATCCCGAGCGCAAGGGCCCTTGGAGGTGGAAGGGGTGGTGCTGGCGCTCGATTGGGAGTGGGAAGGAGGGACCAGAGGGGAGAAATGGGCTCGGGGTGCCCTTATATAGGCGGGGCGAGGTCCACCGCACGGTGGTGCGCCGGTGAGGTTGTAGCGCTCGCTGGAGGGCATGGGAGAGAGAGAGAGAGCGAGTCTGTGGTGTTGCTGGGCGTCGTTCATGACTAGGGGGAGCAAGAGAAGGATTGGGGCGTGCGCGCTTGTGAGGCAGTGCACTGACCGAGCCGGGCGGCGCTCGGCATGCGCGGGAGGAGGGAGAAGGAGGAGGAGAGAGGAGGGGGCGACAGAGAAGGAGGTTGAGGACGTCGAGGGGGACACGGGGGACACTCCCCCCTCAGCCCGAGGCTGTCGGAGGTGGGAATGGGCACCAGCTACAGTGCGGACAAGCACTGTAGCGTGATGTGGAGCATGCGTTTGGCATGCCAGGGGCGTGCCCACACGCTCTGGGCATGCCAATGCTAGTCTACTAGCTAATGGGGGATCTGGAGATGCTCTAGGGGTCTAGTGGGAGCTAGGGAGAGTAGAAGTGATAGGAGGGGGAGGTAAAATGGTGCTGGTCTTGGTGTCCAGAGGTAGAAACTGAGGTTTTTACCCCTCCAAAAATTGTGCCAAGGCCATGCAGAGTTTACTGGAGGTAAATGGGCACTAGGAGGTACTGTGGTAAAGAGATGGGGTAAAGGAGAATAGAGAAAGGGGGTCAAAACATGTTTTTACCAAACATGCAGAAGGTGTTTGATGGAGGTTTGGCCAAGCAAATGAAGTTTGCTAGCCATGATGTTTAACAGGATGAGATATAATTTATAAATAGTGTGGATCACCAAGTTTGATCCCATTTGAAGAAAGTTCATAATGTAACTTTGTAAAACCCTAGAAATCAACAGAATCAGGTTTCTGTAGATCTAGGCATGCATTTCATTTCCCCCAAATCCACCACTTGGTGTGGTATCATCATTTGGGGTTTAGCACATGTCCACAAAGTTTGGGGTCAATAGGACAAACTTCACAATGTAAAGTTGTTCAAACTTGACTCTGGACAGGAATGGTTTTGGAATATTTTGGTGAAGCAAATCAAGGGGGATTGAGATGAAACTTTGCAAGATCATCACCTATAGCATGAGTGAATTTCTGGAATTTTCTTGGAATTTATTGAGAATTTTTCTTATAGAAATATTTCAAAAGCTTGATTTGGGTAGAAAGGGTTTTGAGGGGTTTTGCCCATGATTTTGAACATAATCATGTGTTGAAACTCATATATATGGAAAATATATGTCCACTGAGTTTCCCTAAATTTTCTCAAATATTTGTAAAGCAGTTAAATATTTTTTCCCTATGAAAAGCCATTTCTGGCCTTAAGAAAAAGCCTTTAAATAAAATAGTAAAATAATCTTTAAAATTAATATTTGGTGGTTTTGGGAACTAATATATATATATATATATATATAGTGGGTTTCAAATAAAGCCTTTGGGGAAAAAGGATACACCCGATTTGAGGACTTGTAGTGCAAACCTCAATTCAGGGTTTTTTGAAAACCTAATTTGAATACATCCTTTTTGGCCAAAATAAATTTTGATAAAAATAGTTTTAGGTACTATACACATGGTATGATCATTGGGCAAGACGTTTGGATCAAGGAAGATAAATATGGAGAGGAGTAGAACCTAAGAGTGCCATACACAATCAACCAAACAAGCAAACAAGCAACAATTTAAACAAGCGTATGCACTCAAATTTTTTATTTGGTTCCAAATTTTGTAAATCCAAGCATAGCAAAGTGATACAAACACAGGGTGTGACAGACCTACCCCCCTTACAAGAATCTCATCGCCGAGATTCCTAGGCTAAGCGCTAAAAAGATAAGGGAACTCAGATCTAAGATAGTCTTCATGCTCCCAGGTTGCTTCTGCTTCTATGTGGTTGCTCCATTGGACCTGGAAATACTTGATGGTGCGGCTTCAGGTGCGACGCTCTGCTTCATCCAAAATATGTACTGGCCTCTCACGATATGTGAGGTTTGGCTGAAGGTCGATGGCTTGATGATCGATGTCCTTGTAGAGGTCGGGGCGGTTGGGAACTTGGAGACACTTCCGGAGATGTGACACGTGGAATACGTTGTGCACATCTGATAACTTGGAAGGTAGCTCTAGCTGGTAGGCAACTTCTCCTCGCTTGGCGGTGATCTTGAAGGGGCCGATGTATCTCGGTGCAAGCTTTCCTTTGCCGTGGAAACGCTTGGTTCCTTTGAGAGGCGTGACTCGGAGATAGACATGATCGCCGACACAGAAGTTCACTTCTCGGCGGTGAGAGTCGGCACAACTCTTCTGTCTTGACTTGGCGGTCTCTAGACGTTCTCGGACGAGTTGAACTTGCTCTTCGGCTTCGCGTAGGACATCTGGTCCAAAGACTAGTCCTTCTCCGGTCTCCGACCAGTTGAGGGGGGGTATGGCACTTGCGTCCATACAACACCTCAAATGGTGCCATTTGAAGGCTCGGCTGTTAGCTGTTGTTGTAGGAGAACTCGGCGAACAGTAGGCAATCTTCCCACTTGGGTCCATATGCCAAAACACAAGCACGGAGCATATCTTCGAGTATCTGATTCATCCGTTCTGTCTGTCCACCAGTCTGGGGGTGAAAAGTAGTGCAGAAGGAGATCTTGGTCCCCATCGCTTCTTGAAACTTCTTCCAGAACCTCGAGGTGAACTGGGTGCCACGGTCTGACACAATGTCCTTTGGAAACCCGTGAAGGCTCACAATACGCTCGATGTAAAGACTAGCTAGCTAGTTACCATCATAAGTGGTCTTTGTCGGTGTCAAATCCGGCATATCTTGTAGTAGGGGTCCTAAGCTAGGCGTCTTGGTGCGACGGTAACAGGGACACAGGATTTTACCCAGGTTCGGGCTCTCTTGAAGAGATAATACCCTACGTCCTGCTTTTGATTGTATTGATATGGGGGATAGTACAGAGTACATGTATCTACCACGAGATTATGAGATGTAATATATTGATCTATTGACTAGCCTGGCCTCGGTTTATATATGCACCGTAGGCCTAGGGTTTAGAGGAGTCCTTGTCTTGTGCGCCATGTCTTGTGGACTCCTCCTTGTATTCGGCATGGGCTGCCCGAACTGGCCCATTAGTGAATCGCCCTGGGGGTCCTCGGCCCGACCCACTGGTCGGGAGACGACGTGGTGAGTACCCCCTAGTCCAGGACACCATCAGTAGCCCCCTGAACGGGTCTTCAAGTTGGGGACGCTCCTCGGTTCTTCCGAACTATTCTTCGTCTTCGGTCATCGGTCTTGAAAACTGGTTCAACAAATCTTCCCATGTCCGATCTTGAGGATCACCGAGCTGAATCCGAAGAGTTTACATGGCGGGCATCCGAGGAGCCCCTTTATGTTATCGGCCTTTATCAATGCCTTGCAATTTTTTATGCCACACCTGGGGTTTGAAGTGCTTCCCATGCGGCAGTGTCCTCTTGCGTCCGAGCTCCAACGCCGAACGGCATCTGAGGTGTCTTTTTACAGCCGAGCTCCAACGCCGGACTATGTCCGAGCTCCAACGCCGGACTGTATCCGAGGTATCTTTTTGCAGCCGAGCCCCAACGCCGGACAGTGTCCGAGCTCCAATGCCGGACTGTGTTCGAGCTCCAACGCCGAACTGTATCCGAGGTGTCATAGATTACCTCGGTCTTGAAAAAGTTGAAGGACTTCATCCGAGCTTAAATGCCAGAATAGTCTTTTATGGAGCCAGCCATTCACATCCGAGCTTTATGCCGGACTGCTTCTAAGGCGTCTCCGATCTTGAGCTTTATGCCGGACTGCTTCTGAGCTCCAACGCCGGACTGCATCCAAGCTCCAATGATGATCAGCGTCCGAGGTATCATAAACTACCTTGGACCTTAAAAAATTAAAGGAATTCGTACGAGCTTAATGTCGGAAAAGTTCTCTATGGAGCCAGCCACTTGTGCCCGAGCTTTATGCCGGACTGCTTTCGAGGTGGTGCACCACCCCGACCATAGGCTGATTTTTTGTGGATATTTTCGGTTGGTGCAATTTATTCTCTGCCGAGATATATAGCCAATAGCCCTCAAGGATGCGCCTGAAGGATGACATAAGACCGCTGATCCCAGTAGCCCCTGAGACTCAGGTCGATTCGCGAAATCGGCCTAAGGATCAACTTCTAGCTCGGCAGCATACTTAGGAACACAAAAGCGGTGTGCACAAACCTCGAGACTCAGGTTGGGTGCGGCCGACCAACCCAAGGATCATAATCTCCTCGGAAACTGTATTGCACTGAAATTTTCTGCATTGAATTGTCAATGCAGTAGCCCCCGAGACTTGGGTTGGGCAACATGGCCGACCCTAGGATCGTTCCTCCTCGGAAACTAGTTCAACCGTCATGTATGTTTTGACAACGCCGAGGTGCAGTTCGGCAGGAAAGATACCGAACTGTAGTTTAGAAAAGAGTTTCCTAGCAAGACCATCACGCCGAACACCTCAACCAAGAGAATGTCCCGCTTCCTGAAAGGAAAACATAAAATAGGTGAAAGATGTTATAAGCTCAAAAGACCAAAAAACTTGCGTAAAAAACTTTACGTCTAGATTGAATCAAGTTTTTTGGTGCCAATACGAAATTGGTCTTAAAATTGAGCTTCCGTCGTGCTTTGACATGACACATCCGATCTCTAGACTTCAAGTGGGTCAGCCTTCAGCTTCAACCTCCCTATCCCGAAGGCGGAGTGTTTCTCAGGCCAGTTTAGCGAACTAAACACGAGCGGCTTTAGAGAGAAACCAGGCTAACCGGCTATTGATCATACACTTGAGTCGAGAAAGGAGTGGTAGAAAAAGACTTTGCATCGACTAAGAAGAAAACATCTATTATAAAACGGCTCATATTAAGAGCCCCCAAGTGACTTGGGTAAAAGAATTTTATGTATAATGATTGTATGTACCGAAGTACTTATATAATATATGTGTTCGCCCGAACTTTGAACGCGTCTTAACCGACCGTCGGCTTCTCCCCCTTCGGCCAAGGGCCGAAAAGTGTTATCTACTCCGCCTACCGAAAATATCGGCGGTGTCTCGGATAACCAGGCAATCAGGCCATGAGGCTGTAACAGACAAAGCGCGCCCAGGGAACTTATGATATATTACTTATGTAACGTAAGAAGCATCTTCAAAGAAAATAGTGCCCCCAACGGTACCTTTCCTTGGTCGCTCATGATTACTATGAGACTTGTGCAATAGATTTGTGTACGCGTGAGTTCCGTCGTGTGCCGACCATAGTTGAAAACAATAAGAGCGCTAGCTTTCGGCTTCACCCGTCTGAGGTGCGAGTTCGGATGACCCGATCGTAACAATCGCAGAGGTGCTCCCTTTACTCCCTAGCCGAACAATCGGGAACGTAGGGGTAAGCACAGGAGCCAGGCAACCCAGCTTTGCGGAACACTTAAGTTAACATGATGCATATTTTGGCATAATACACAAGCAAGGAAAGAAGCTGTACAATCATAATCACATGCTAAGAGAAAAGGTTTCATAAAGGAATCCCCCAAGTAAACGGGGTATTTGAATTTTTTGTAACAAACAAAATTTTGACAAAGAAAGTTTTTCACAAACAACTTTTTGTCAAAAAAGTATAACGCTTGGTCGAACCGAACAAAATTAGAAAGCTGAAAATATTTTAGCATGAAAGCGACTTAGCTGGTTAATGTGCTCGGTGTCGATGACGCGATCCGGGCTTGTGGCGGGACGAGGACGCCCATCGAACTTTTGACAGATCCGATATGGTGCATAGACTTTGGCATGACCGAGGTCCCAGCCCCCAAGCCCGAGATGACCAAGCGAGGAGCTCGGCATTCCGAAGTAGTGACACGGCTCGGCCTATGTGGTGAGGCGAAGCCCCCGGTCCAGCCGAGGTGGCGGAGTAGGTCGGCAAGGTGACGCCGAACTGACCGCGCGACGCAGCCGAAGCCGATTACCTGCACACATAAAATAGTGCAAGCCAAGAGTAATAACAAATAAAGGTAATAATATATTTTTAAAAAAATCTTCTACTTAGTTAATTTAAGTGAAGCAAATAAGTAAAGGAATATGGCCTGGGCGCCGAGGTGCCTGAACGTAGAGTTCGGCTTGACGAAATGGCGACGCTGCACTGTCAATGTGGCGAGATGAAGTCCTCGGTCCAGTTAACATGGCGAAGCTGTGATCAGCGGACGCCGAAGTCTCATGCAGGTCGGCTGGTGACGCCGAAGTCTCATGCCAGCCGAGGTGTTGAAGCAGGTCGGCTGGTGACGCCGAAGTCTCAGGCCAGCCGAGGTGTCGAAGTAGGTCGGCTGGTGACGCCGAAGTTTCCAGAGCGGATTGATGAGGAGATGACGAAGCCCCCAGTCTAGCCGAGGCGACGAAGCAGGTCGGTAAGGTGACACGAGATCCCCCACGCCAGCCGATATCTCAAAGCAGGTCGGCGTGGTGGGAAGAAACGACGACGCGGCAGTGCCGACGCAGGTCGGAATTTATGACGCGGTCAATACCGGCTTAGAAGTGACAGCGCGGCGATGCTGGCACGCCTGACCCGTGCAATCTATGGGGCGACGCTCTTGTCTTGACGATTATTTGTCATTCACGATGCCGAACTCTTGGTCGGCTCGCCGAGGTGATGATCCAAGGTGGTTGTTGTCGGCTCGGTGGAGCGACCCCGCAATCAACGTTGGCGCAGGTCGGTGGCCATGGAGCAACGTGGTCGGGCCGGTTTGACATCGGCGCGACGGTCAATGATCGCCTTGGAAAAGACTCAAAAGTTGTGGGCGCGTGCTTGAAAACAACACACAATACCCTAGAAAAAAAATTCCTTAAAAAGGATGTCCAATATCCCGTTCATGAAAAAAGGTGAATTCGGGTCGGATTCGTTTTCGCGCAGAAAACAGATCGGAAAAATTGCTGCACTCATCGGACGTTTCCCGGAGTTTGAACGGTCGGATTGAGCTGAAATTTTGAGGGGTGATCGGTATGGGAATTCCGCAGCCGATGAACGGTGGGATCTTTCAAACGATGTCCGAGATGGAAGCTGGACACCTCGCCCTAAACTCAACCCGATTCCCGTCCAGATTCGACAGGGCTCCGGTATTTCGTAGATCGCCAAAGATTCCTCCATCGGAATACGACAAAATTTTACGGGGTCATTAGAGACTCAATTCCGTACAGTTCCACCAAAGCAATCGTCAAGGCGACACTCGAGGAAGCGGGGACGACGAACACGAGTCTTTGTCCAGAAAAACAGCACGGTTGCTCGAGGACGATGTCCACATCGAGCCCCCGAGTTCCATGGATGATTTCTCGTGATCTTGATAGCGATCGGAGATGATAACGATGAAAGTATCCGTCCGATCTTGACGATCCGGCACGGAGCGCAGTCCTCGGTCCAGCCGAGGTGACCAGTCGAGCCGGCGACGAAGATGCCGATATCGACAACAAAGCTCGGTCCCAACGCGTAGATCGCGCCGGAGACGATTTGAATTCCCATCGCACCGGGGCGACCGCCAGCAGGCTCTCAATGAAAGCACCAATGTCGGTGTCAAATCCGGCATATCTCGTAGTAGGGGTCCTAAGCTAGGCGTCTTGGTGCGATGGTAACAGGGACACATGATTTTACCCAGGTTCGGGCTCTCTTGAAGAGATAATACCCTACGTCCTGCTTTTGATTGTATTGATATGGGGGGTAGTACAGAGTACATGTATCTACCACGAGATTATAAGATGTAATATATTGATCTATTGACTAGCCTGGCCTCGGTTTATATATGCACCGTAGGCCAAGGGTTTAGACGAGTCCTTGTCTTGTGCGCCAAGTCTTGTGGAATCCTCCTTGTATTCGGCATGGGCTGCCCGAAGTGGCCCATTAGTGAATTGCCCTGGGGGTCCTCGGCCCGACCCACTGGTCGGGAGACGACGTGGTGAGTACCCCCTAGTCCAAGACACCATCAGTCTTGACGGGAATGAAGTGGGCTACCTTGGTCAGGTGATCGACAATTACCCAAATGGAATCATGTTCCTTGCTTGACCTCGGCAATCCGGTGATGAAGTCCATCCCGACTTTGTCCCACTTCCATTCAGGCACTTTGAGAGGTTGCAATAGTCCAGCGGGTCGCTGATGCTCAACTTTGACTCTCTGGCATATGTCACACTTAGCAACAAAGGTGCCTATCTCCCGTTTCATGCCATGCCACTAGAATCTTGTTTTGAGGTCTTGGTACATCTTGGTTCCTCCAGGGTGGATGGAATACGGAGTGTCGTGGGCTTCTTGCAAGATCAAATTCTTGAGCTCAACCTTGTTGGGTACGCAAATGTGCTTCCCGAACCATACAACTCCTTGCTCATCCACTGAGAATCCTGGGGTCTTGACTGCTTTGATCTTCCTCTTGATGCCTTCAATGCTCTCGTGTCCCTTATGGGCTTCCTTAATATCATCCATCAAGGTAGGCTTTGCTTCGAGGTTGGCTAGGAATCCAGGTGCAAGTAGTTCCAATCCGAAGCTTTCAAGTTCTTCATACAGGGCGGGTAGCCTTTCCTTAATCATAGCATTCAAGGAACAAGCCTTTCTGCTTAAGGCATCTGCTACCACATTAGCCTTTCCAGGGTGGTATTGAACACTAAGGTCATAATCCTTGATCAACTCCAACCATCTTCGTTGCCTCATTTTCAATTCCTTTTGGGTGAAAATATACTTCAAACTCTTGTGGTCTGTGTATATCTCACATCGCTTTCCCAGAAGGTAATGTCGCCATGTCTTTAAGGCATGAACTACTGCTGCCAACTCAAGATCATGAGTAGTGTAGTTCTCTTCGTGAGGACGTAGCTGTCTGGATAGATATGCTACGACTCTTCCTTCTTGCATCAGAACACCTCCAAGACCGGTTCTCGATGCATCACAATATATCACAAACTCCTTGTGAATATCGGGGGTGGCCAAAACTAGGGTTGTGGTCAATCTCTTCTTGAGCTCTTGGAATCTTTCGTCACACTTCGGCGTCCATTAGAACTTCTTGTCCTTCTTCAAAAGCTGAGTCATGGGTCGGGCAATGCTCGAAAATCCTTCGACGAACTTGCGGTAATATCCCGCGAGTCCGAGGAAGCTTCGGACTTCCTTCACATTGGTTGGGGATTGCCATTCAGTCACGGCTTCAATCTTAGCAGGATCCACTGACAATCCTTCTGCAGTCAACACATGACCCAAGAATCCAACTTCACGCAGCCCGAATTCACACTTGCTGAACTTGGCATAAAGCTGGTGCTCTCGAAGCTTGTCTAGGACCAATCTCAAGTGTTGCTCATGCTCTTCTTCAGACTTGGAGAAGACGAGTATGGCATCAATGAAGACGACAACAAACGTGTCCAAGTACACCATGAAGACTTTGTTCATGAGGTACATGAAGTAGGCAGGGGCATTGGTCAAGCCGAATGACATGACCGTATATACATACATGCCATACCGGGTTACAAACGCCGTCTTCGGAATGTCTTGTGGTCTGATCTTGAACTAGTAGTACACTGTCCTGAGGTCGATCTTGGAAAACACCTTTGCTCCATTCAGCTGATCGAACAGGTCTTCAATCTTGGGAAGTGGGTACTTGTTATTTATTGTGAGTTCATTGAGAGAACGGTAATCTACACAGAGCAGGATAGTTCCGTCCCTCTTGGACACAAATAGAATAGGTGACCCCCAAGGAGAGGCACTAGGGTGAATGAATTCTTTTCTGAGCTGCTCTGCCAGTTGCTTCTTCAACTCTGCTAACTCTTCGGGTCCCATTCTATAGGGCTTCTTATAGATGGGTCCTGCTCCGGGCATTAGCTCAATGATGAACTCGATGTCGTGGTCAGGAGGCATTCCAGGCAGATCATCAGGAAATACATCCGGGTATTCACATACCACTGGCACTTGATCCAACTTAATTCCCGACAGACAGTTAGCCTGAAGCGCTTGAGCGGAGGCAGGGTTGGGAACATACTTGACATCCACTCCTTGGCTATTGGTCATGGTAACAATCCTCTTGGCACAGTCTAACAAGCCTTGGTGCTTGGTTAACCAATCCATGCCTAGGATCACATCCAAGCCTTCCGACATCAGGATGATAAGGTCTGCTAGGAAGTCTACCCTGTTGATGTTAATCTCAAGTCCTTTACAACCTATCCCGGACTTCATTACTGATCCCGGGGTTTGTATCAACATATGACTACCCAGGGGTGTAGGCTTCATATCACTCTCTAGTGCAAACTTTTGAGTGAAAAAAGAATGCGAAGCTCCATAATCAAACAGTACGGTTGTTGGGGTTGAGTTGACGAGGAACGTACTCAGTATGACGTCCGGGTCTTCCTGGGCTTCCTCGGCGGTGACGTGATTCACATGACCCTTGCCATTGTTGCGCTGGTTGCGGGGAGCTGGGTTCCTTGGTGGTGCTCCACGGCCTTGATCTTGGTTGGGCGCATTGGGGCGCGGTGCATCCGACTTGTTGTTGGGTCACTGCTTAGAGATGTGTCCTGGCAGACCACACCCAAAGCAAGTGACCTGACCATAGTTGTTATTGTTGTTGTTGTTCCTGCCACTGTTGTTGTTATTGGGGTTGTTGTAGGCTGGCCTGGGATTGGCATATTGCTGAGGCTGGTAGCTCGCACGAGGTGCAGGTCTTCTAGCCCGCTGGAGTTGATAAGTTGGCTTGGCTGGAGCTGGCTGCCAGGGGCGAGGCTTCTGGTTGCTGGAACTACCCTTGCTGATCATCTTGCGCTTGTGAGTGTCGTCTATGGCACGACACTTGTCTTCCAGCATGAGGGCCTTCTTCGCCAGGTCGAAGAAGGTCCGACAGTCGAAGACGATGAGCTGATACTGCAGGGTCTGCTGAAGTCCTTCCATGAAGCGTTCCATTTTAGCAGCCTCCGTGTTGACATCTTCAGGTGGATACCTTGACAGCAGATTGAACTTCTGCATGTACTCCTCGATAGAGCCACTTCCTTGCTTCAGTGCTCGGAATTCTATCTTCTTGATAGCCATGATCCCAGAAGGAATGTGGGCGGTGCAGAATCCTTCCTTGAAGTTATCCCAGGTGATCACACGATCGCCTTGCATGACCTTGAATCCATCCCACCAAGCTCTGGCGGTACCTCCGAGGCAGTGGGAGGCATACAACACCTTCTCACGGTCCTCATTGCAATTGACTAGTGCAAGGAGGTCCTCGATGGTGCGGATCCAATCATCAGCATCCAGTGGTTCAGCAGTCTCAGTGAAGGTCGGGGGCGAATTCCTCATGAACTCAGACAGAGTGGAGCGGCCATTGCCGTTCCTGCCTTGCTGCTGGTTGTTCACAAGGACTTGGGCCATCTGCTGAATAGCAGCAGTGTTGGCTTGGGGTTCCTCCCGGAGAACTTGGAGAAACTGAGGTATGGTCATGTTCTCCGGTGGAGGTGGTGGCGGGGGAATGTCGCCTTGTGGCTGCTCCGGGTGATCTCCAGCGTGAGCAGCCCCACCAGCTCCCTGTTGCTGGTCGGAGTTGCCGGCTTCAGGGTTGGTGAAGGAGCTGTTGCGGGTTGCAGTCACCATCCTGTTTGGAGCAGCCAAGTCAAATAACTGGGATAAACGAGAGGAAAAGCAATACATGGAAAAGCGCGCCTAAAGGGGTTGGTATAGTGTAAGTGTGTTAAAACAAAGGTCAAAAGACCAACACATATATTAAGATAAGATAGATGATGGAGTCGCTTACATGTTGCCTAAGGCAAAAGCGCGACTTGCATCAGAACACAAACAACAAGCACACTTGGTTTCATATGAACCATTACATAGACTCGACTTCGCATGAGGGGTACATGACTGATCCTACCCTAGGGGTTCTCGGACTCAGGTGGTGGAGTGCTCGGTCTCGTAGTCACGCTCCTCTGGGTCTTCCTCCTGATCATCATCCGTACGGGCATCGACTCCGGTCGAAGGGGTCGAAGAACGAGGAGGCCCATCCCGACGACCCTTCTTTGGTGGGTCAGTGAAGAGCTCACGGTACTCCTTCGCACTTATGCGACGACGATGTGTGGGTGCATCTCTAGCTAGGGGTACTCCTCCTCGGTAAGCGACAGCTGGTCGTTCCTCGGGGGCTCCATCCTTCTTGATCCTGTCTGGCTTCGTCTTGGCCTGACGAAGTAGCTCTCGGGTGTGGTGAAGTTCCTCGTGGAGCTTCATGGACTCCTTAATCAGGTTGTGAACCAGACTATCAGCGGAGAGGCTGAAGTAGGTCTGGAACCTGAGTGGTGTGCCATCCTCCTTGGATGGAATCGACGTCCAACTCTCGCCAAGTTCATCCTTCCTGAAAGGCAGGTAGCGAGTAGCTGGCTCGTCAGCCATCTCTGGAATGATATCTCGAAGGTGTAGGAGTGCCTTGTGTGCAGCTGTCTCGACTGCGAGTACCATAGTCTCCATCTATGGTCCTTCAAAGAACCAACTAGTCAGGGAGTCGTTTGCCTTCATGACCACATCAACCTGGTACTCCATCATGACGGCATCGACCCAGTGCTCGTGGAGGAAAACGGGTGGTTGGCGAAACTGGCATTTCTCCAGGCTATCCTCAAGGAGTAGGGGAAAGCCGGATGTCAGGAAGGCATCGGGTACGACGGCCATCTACAAAGGTTTGAAGGGAGGATAGTCAGTATAGTGCTGTGAGAAGACTAGAAGAGGTAATAAGTGCAGAAACTCCTAACTATAGGTGCTAGGTGTAGTTTTGAAAATAGTTTTATTCTGACTAACGTCCATGCTAACTAAGTGCTTCCTACAGTCAGGATGGCTCTGATACCACCTCTATTAGAACCCCGACTCATAAGTCCTGATCACCGAATGCACGTGTACAGTGATCCCAGAGATCAATGCTCACTGAACACACAGAAGCTCAATATCAAGAGTCTTACATCCACATTTAGCGTCTTACACAAATAAAGACCATGAAGGTCAAGTCTTACATGGATAGGGCCCTGAAGGCCAAATAACAAACATAACTAGCAGCGGAGATCTTGATTGAAAGCGTAGACCCCTACCATCTGCCTTAACTTATAGGCATTCTGACTGGGAAGCGTCCTAGTTCGCATGTTCGTCACCAACAAACTCTTCACCATATTCCTGCTCTTCCATGCCTGGCGAATTAAATAACCAGTGGCAAGCCAATGAGTACTTTGAAAGTACTCACAAGCAACCCAAGTTTTGGAACAAGGCAATAACAACGCATGATATAGCACTAAGTAGGTAAGTTTTTGCGGAAAGCTAATTTTGAGTGCAATGACATGATCAAGATAACTTAGTAATAGCATGCATCATGAGGATACAAGTATCCGCACAAACAGGTTACCGATATCAATATAATCAAGGTCTGAACATCTCATGTTCAATCATCACGCCAAGTCACCCGACTTGTCTCGAGTATTCCACCTATGTCACCAACACACGCACACCAAGTTTGTGAGTAACATCAGATGTAGTTTAAGCAGGACCTCCAACTGTCCATGACCGTGGACACGACTATTCGAATAGTTTTACACTCTGCAGAGGTTGCACACTTTACCCACAAGACTCGGGAAACTTCCGTGTCAAGCCACGACTCGCGGTATTGTCCATACCCGAGGTAAGTACCCGAACATTGTCTTTCCCCTAGCGATACTAAACAAAGAGTCCACTCGTTGGTGCCATCCCCCGTGATGTACATCACACGTATCATCAATGAGGGCACGCAACGGTGTGCCCGGTGCCTGTGAAGACAGTGCATGATCGTCCTTACCGGCATGACCCCGTATCGAGACTGACCACGTCACTCCCGCCACTAGTAATGCGGGCCATATGCTAGTACCCACCAAAGTAATGAACAAAGCCCCGTCCCATAAGGGGTATCGTGGTTGTGCATGTATGGTTGGGATGGTCAGCAAATATTAAATCTCTCTGTTTTAAGAAACACACGCACACAACTTGCTCCGGTACACCACTTCTTTCTCAAGTGGTTACCTAACTCAACATCATCTCCCTCAGGCATTAGTGGCACCCGACGGGGTTTTCGGAAAGTCTTTTGAAATAATATTTGTTTCCATCACCATGCATATTCCCATATCACTTGCGTAGCAACTACTAGCAACCTAACTACTCCCACCCGCACAACCCTCATAAGAATGGTAGGGTCATGCATGATGCAAGTATCAATGGTAAAGTATCGGAGGCATCCCACCGAAGTGGTCACCACATCATCATGATCAATACAACGAAATAAAGTGCTATATGCCATGCAATAAAAGGGTTTCATAGTCATTGTCAAAGGGCTGCTTGCATGGATCAACAAAGTCTTCGGGGTCTTCAAAGTCTTCGGGTTCAATTCCCTCGTCAACAGCGCAATCTATCATCGCAATAAATAACGGTAATAATAAGCATCACAACAAAAACAGAGCACAAACTTTACTTCTAAAATGTTACCCTACTCTGATAAACACTACAAACTATTGTAAAACTATGTGTATAAGGTTTTGTGGTGAAAAAGGTTTTCAAAAGTATTTTTAACAGAGGAAAAATGCCTAAAAAGAGGTTTTAAAATAAAATAGTACATAAAAGGTTTTCAAAAAAATTCACAAATGGCATTAATAAATACAACACAATATTGCAGGAATTTAGGTGGAAGAATTATTGGAATCGGAGTTTTATTTAATCCCCTAGAAATTTTAGAAAACAGAACAGAAAGAGAAAAAGAAAAGGGCTCTATGCCCTGGGCCAGATTTGGCCAGCAGCTGGGCCGGCCCACCCAGCCAGCCAGCGGGCGGCCCAGGCGGCTCAGCGCCCCTGCGCGCGTCAGGTTTCAAACCTGACGGGCGGGGCCCGTTTGCCAGAGAGAGAGGGGAGGCACGGGAGAGAGGTGGGAGACTGACGACCTGGCCCCACTGGCAGGTCGTCGTCCTCCTCTGTCCAGGGGGCGGCGGCGCTCACCGGCGACTAAGGAGGGCTCGGCGAGGGGAGGAGAGCACGGGAATGAGCTCAGGAGGCTGCTGCCGTTCGGGAGGTGCCGGAGTTGGTCGACGGGGAGGCCCTGGTCGCCGGCAACGAGGTCCCGCGGCGGAGGTGCTTCGGGAGGAGCTCGGTCCGGTCGTCTCCGGCTGCAAATCACCAAAGAAAGGAGGGGGAAAGGGTCAGGGAGGCAAGGGAGGACCAATGGGAGGAGAAGGAGGGCCGGAGCGTCACCCTACCGGGAGATCGACGGCGGCCCGAGGCGGCGGCGTCGAGCTCGATCCCGAGTGCAAGGGCCCTGTGAGGTGGAAGGAGTGGTGCTGGCGCTCGATTGGGAGTGGGAAGGAGGGACCAGAGGGGAGAAATGGGCTCGGGGTGCCCTTATATAGGCGGGGCGAGGTCCACTGCACGATGGTGCGCCAGCGAGGTTGTAGCGCTCGCTGGAGGGGACGGGGAGAGAGAGAGAGCGAGTATGTGGTGTTGCTGGGCGTCGTCCATGACTAGGGGGAGCAAGAGAAGGAGCGGGGCGTGCGCGCGTGTGAGGCAGCACACTGGCCGAGCCGGGCGATGCTCGACACGCGCGGGAGGAGGGAGAAGGAGGAGGAGAGAGGAGGGGGCTGACAGAGAGGGAGGTTGCGAACGTCGAGGGGGACACAGGGGACACTCCCCCCTCATCCCGAGGCTGTCGGAGGTGGGAATGGGCGCCAGCTACAGTGCGGACATGCACTGTAGCGGGCTCTGGAGCATGCGTTTGGCATGCCAGTGGCATGCCCACGCGCTTTGGGCATGCCAAAGCTAGTCTACTAGCTAATGGGGGATCTGGAGATGCTCTAGGGGTCTAGTGGGTGCTAGGGAGAGTAGAAGTGAAAGGAGGGGGAGGTAAAATGGTGCTGGTCTTGCTGTCCAGAGGTAGAAACTGAGGTTTTTACCCTTCCAAAAATTGTGCCAAGGCCATGCAGAGTTTACTGGAGGTAAATGGACACTAGGAGGTACTGTGGTAAAAAGATGAGGTAAAGGAGAATAGAGAAAGGGGGTCAAAACATGTTTTTACCAAACATGCAGAAGGTGTTTGATGGAGGTTTGGACAAGCAAATGAAGTTTGCTTGCCATGATGTTTAATAGGATGAGATATAATGCATAAATAGTGTGGATCACCAAGTTTGAGCCCATTTGAAGAAAGTTCACAATGTAACTTTGTAAAACCCTAGAAATCAACAGAATCAGGTTTCTGTAGATCTAGGCATGCATTTCACTTCCCCCAAAGCCACCACTTGGTGTGGTATCATCATTTGGGGTTTCGCACATGTCCACAAAGTTTGGGGTCAATAGGACAAACTTCACAATGTAAAGTTGTTCAAACTTGACTCTGGACAGGAATGGTTTTGGAATATTTTGGTGAAGCAAATCAAGGGGGATTGAGATGAAACTTTGCAAGATCATCACCTATAGCATGAGTGACTTTCTGGAATTTTCTTGGAATTTATTGAGAATATTTCTTATAGAAATATTTCAAAAGCTTGATTTGGGCAGAAAGGGTTTTGAGGGATTTTTCCCATGATTTTTCCCATGACCATGTGTTGAAACTCATATATATGGAAAATATATGTCCACTGAGTTTCCCTAAATTTTCTCAAATATTTTGAAAGCATTTAAATAATTTTTCCCTATGAAAAGCCATTTTTGGCCTTAAGAAAAAGCCTTTAAATAAAATAGTAAAATAATCTTTAAAATTAATATTTGGTTGTTTTGGGAAGTAATATATATATATAGTGGGTTTAAAATAAATACTTTGGGGAAAAAGGATCCACCCAATTTGAGGACTTGTAGTGCAAACCTCAATTCAGGAGTTTTTGAAAACCTAATTTGAATAAATCCTTTTTGGCCAAAATAAATTTTGATAAATATAGTTTTAGGTACTACACACATGGTATGATCATTGGGCAAGAAGTTTGGATCAAGGAAGATAAATATGGAGAGGAGTAGAACCTAAGAGTGCCATACACAATCAACCAAACAAGCAAACAAGCAACAATTCAAACAAGCATATGCACTCAAAAGTTTTAATTGGTTCCAAATTTTGTAAATCCAAGCATAGCAAAGTGATACAAACACAGGGTGTGACACTCTTGAAATAGGTATTGATGAAATTCAACTGCAGAGTCCATACATTTAGCATGAGTGAAGTAATTTAACATGAGATGGGTTTCCTCACCTGTCACGGATGGGCTCATTCCCATTAGAAGAGCGCGGATTATGGGTGTGCTCCCTGTTGTCACAGATGGGCTCCTTGCCCCTGGAAGAGCAGGATGCAGGAGTCCCTCCCTGATGTCACGAATGAGCTCTTTCCCCCTTGGAAGAGACGGATAGGGTGCCGTTGTCAGCGTCAGCGTCGTCGATGAGGTCTGACTTGGCAGCTGACGATGCTGAGCCACCGCCATAGAATGTGTCCTTCAGAAATGACAAAAGAGGCTCCAGGGAGTTGAAGGAAGGCAAATTCTTGAGAGCGAAGCAGTGTAGATGGGGGTTGAACCCGAGGGGTCGGGGTTGGGCCACTTAACCTGTGACATAGCCCGCGACAAGCCGTCATTGTCGACGAGCTCGACGTCGTAGCCGGCTGCGTCGATATGCATCCATACGGGAAACCGCTGTCTTACAACATCGCAGTCATTAGATTTCCCGGCGGCCTCGGAGGCCACCTCATCTTTGTAGTCAGCTTCCCCGGCGGCCTCGGCGGCCACCTCGTCATCGTCGATAGCTTCCCCGGCGGCCTCGGCGGCATCAGCGGCCACCTCGTCATCATAGTCAGCTTCCCCGGCGATCCCGGCGGGCACCTCGTCATCGTAGTCAGCTTCCCCGGCGATCCCGGCGGGCACCTCGTAATCGTATTCAGCTTCCCCGGCATCCTCGATGGCCACCTCGGCATCATGTAGCTGAAAGGCCGCGATACACCTCCTTCTGGCAATTCGCTCCTCAATCTCCCCTGCAAGTGTAGCTGGGATTAGGCTACGTCGGTCTGCGGTGGGGTTAAGTGCGGATCAGTGAGGAAGGGGGTGTTTAGCAGGCGCCATCTAAGAAATTCAGGGCGGTGAGGGTATGGAGATGGGTTCGTAACCTGGATGGGGAGAGCAGGAGAGGTTGACTGTGGAACGCGGAGCGGGTCGGGGGCGGCGGCGACGACGGCGAGGTAGCTAGGGTTCGAGCGAGGGAGTTGTGTGGGGGTGGGGTGTGGGAGGGGCCTAGGTGGTGTTTGAGGAAATGCCACGGCTACTTTAAATTTACTAGGAGGGAATGAAAAGCCGGGACAAACAGAAATTTTTATGAAGGGTTTGAAGTGGCACCCGAGGAACAAACATGCCACGCGGCACGAACATAATACCCGTGTGCAATTCAAAGAGATAAACCTGCGAAATCATCAAGTTTTAAATTGATCAAGGTGGGTAGCTATTTTTAAGATTTCTCTATGCGGGTTGGTTCAAGGTGGTCTGTAGTTACGTGACAACCACGGACCAGGCATGGCACACAGTTAGCATGCGGGAACCGTGTCTACTGCGTACACAATCGCACACAGTTGTCTCCTTCGACTCGTCTGCTATTTAAGTTTCAAAAAAAGACTACCCTGCCATTTATCTAACAACATTGGAAAATAAACACGATAAATCTAGGGGCATAGCACAAACAGACCTGCTTGTGCACCAAATGTATGTATGGAAAGGTTGTCGTGGTGTTCAAATACGGAATGCATAACTTTCATGTGACACACAATGTCACACCCTGTGTTTGTATCACTTTCCTATCCTTGGATTTACAAAATTTGGAACCAATAAAAACTTTTTAAGTCCATGCTTGTTTGAATTGTTGCTTGTTTGATTGTTTGGTTGATTATGTTTGGCACTCTTAGGTTCTACTCCTCTCCATATTCATCTTCCTTGATCCCAACTTCTTGCCCAATGATCATGCCATGTGAATAGTACCCAAAACTATTTTTATCAAAATTTATTTTGACCAAAAAGAATTTATTCAAATTAGGTTTTCAAAACCCCCTGAGTTGAGGTTTGCACTGCAAGTCCTCACATTGGGTGGATCCTTTTTCCCCAAAGGCTTTATTTGAAACCTAATATACATATGACTTCCCAAAACCACCAAATATTAATTTTAAAGAATATTTTACTATTTTATTTAAAGGCTTTTTCTTAAGGCCAGAAATGGTCTTTTATAGGGGAAGATTATTTAAATGCTTTAAAAATATTTGAGAAAATTTAGGGAAACTCAGTGGACATATATTTTCCATATATATGAGTTTCAACACATGGTCATGTTCAAAATCATGGGCAAAACCCCTCAAAACCCTTTCTGCTTAAATCAAGCTTTTGAAATATCTCTATAAGAAATGTTCCCAATAAATTCCAAGAAAATTCCAGCAGGTCACAATTATCATATGTGATGATCTTGCCAAGTTTCATCTCAATCCCAATTTAGTTGCTTCATCAAAATATTCCAAAACCATTCCTGTCCAGAGCCAAATTTGAACAACTTTACATTGTGAAGTTTATTCCCTTGACCCCAAACTTTGTGGGCATGTGCTAAACCCCAAATAATGATACCACACCAAGTGGTGGATTTGTGGGAAGTGATATGCATGCCTAGATCTACAGAAATCTGATTTTGTTGATTTCTACGGTTTCACAAAGTTACATTGTGAACTTTCTCCAATCAAGCTCAAACTTGGTGATCCTCTCTATTTCTACCTATATTTTCATCCTGTTAAATCTCATGGCAAGCAAACCCCATTTGCTTAGCAAAACCATCATCAAACACTTTTGCTTATGCTGGTAAAAGCCAAGTTTGACCCCCTTCCTCTATTCTCCTTGAGTCTAAATTTTTACCACACTTTCTTGCAATGCTCAATCACCTCCAGTAACTTTCTCCGGGCAAGGCTCAAGCATTAGGTGGGGTAAAACCCCTGTTTTTCCTTCTGGACAGCCTAAACAGGAGCTTCTCTCCTCCCAGTTTTTCTTCTCCCTCCCCTCACCCTAGCTCCAGAGCATCCTAGCAGCATCTAAGCAACCCCCAGGAGCTATAGGACAAGGTGGGGCACCCCAGAGCGCGCGGGCAACGGCAATGCCGGTCATATGCACGCTCTGGAGCGCGCTACAGTGTGCTCCCGCACTGTAGCCGCACCCATCCCGAGGCTCCCGACAGCCTAGGTATGTGGGGAGCTGTCCCCCGAGATGCGCTCGACGTCCGCAACCCTCCAAGGCGCAGTCCCCCTCCTCCTTCTCTCTCGGACGTCCTCCCGCGCGCGTGCCCGACGCCGCCCAGCTCGGCCAACCGCGGGGCTCGCACGCGCGCACGCTCCCGCCTCCCCTCTTGCTTCCCTGGGTCGTGGACGAACCCCAGATGGACCGAAAGCACGTCTTCTCTCCCTCCCGTGGCCCCTAGCCTCGGGCCCAAGCTCACCGGCGCACAGTAGCTCGGTGGACCGCGGCTCCCCTATAAATAGCCCCTCCCGGGCCTCTCTATCCCCTCCTCTGGCTCCTACTCATCCCCAGTCGACCCCCCGTGCCACCCAGTCCACCCCAGAACCTCCCGAGCGCGAGATCGAGCCCGAGCTCCGCCGTTTCGGCTCGCCGGCGATCTCTGGGTACAGAGCCTCCCTGCCCCTTCTTTCTCCTCCAATGGGTTTCCCTCGGTGCCCTGATCCCTTTCCCCATCTTCCCCGTTCGATTTGTAGGCCAGGGCGGGCGTTTGAGGTCGAGCCCGAAGCTCCTCCACCGCGGCCTCCTCAATGCCGGCGACCCAGGGCGTTCCGGCGACTCCTTCAACCCCCACCGGATCGGCGGCTCGACGCCGACCCCATTCCTGCTTTCTGCTCGCCTCGCCATGGTCTCTCTCGCCGGCGATGAGCTCCCTTGCCCTCTGGCGGGAGGTTGACGACGACCCCGACTGGTGGGGGCCGCGTGTCAGTCTCTCGTCCCACCCGCGTCTCTCTCCCTCTCACTGGCACTCGGGCCCCGCTCGTCAGGTTTAAACCTGGCGAGAGCGGGCGCACCGGTTCGCCTGGGGCCGTTTTGCTCTGGGCCGGCCCAGTTGCGGCCAGTTCTAGCCCAGGGCACAATGCCCATTTTCTTTTTCTTTTTCTGTTACGATTTCCAAAATTCCTCAGACCAAAATAATAATCCAATGCCAAATATTTCTACACCATAAATCCTAGAATATTGTATAGAATTTAACAGTACCACTTGTGCATTTTTGTGTAAATGTTTTACATAGGGATTTTAATTAAAACCTAGTTTTTAATGTTTTTAGCCTCTGTTATAAATAGTTTGAAAACCTTTTTCATACCAAAACCTTAGACAAATATTTCTAGAATAGTTTGTAGTATTTATCAGAGTAGGGCAACATTTTAGAAGTAGAGTTTGTGCTCTATTTTTGTGTGATGCTTATTTTTTTGCTCGTTTATTCCGCGACGATAGATTGCGTTGTTGACGAAGGGATTGGACACGAAGACTTTGAAGACCCCGAAGACTTTGTCGAGCCAGGCAAGCATCCCTTTGACCATGACTAAGAGCCCTTTTATTTGCGTGGCATATAGCACTTATTTCCGTGATATTGATCATGTTGATGTGGTGACCACTTTGGTGGGATGCCTCCGATACTTTGCCGTTGATACTTGCATCGTGCATGACCCTACCATCCTTACGAGGGTTGTGCGGGTGGGAGTAGTTAGGTTGCTAGTAATGCTACGCAAGTGGGATGGGAATATGCATGGTGATGGAAACAAAGTGTTTTCAAAGACTTTTCGAAAACCCCGTCGGGTGCCACTAATGCCCGAGGGAGATGATGATGAGCTAGGTGGCCACTTGATAAAGAAGTGGTGTACCAGAGCAAGTGAGTGTGTGTGGTTTTCGAAAATGGATTGGTGTAAGTTGCAACCATTATTCCAACCTTACATGTATGACCACGATACCCCTTATGGGACGGGGCTTTGTTGATTACCTTGGTGGGTACTAGCATAGAGCCCGCATTACTAGTGGCGGGAGTGACGTGGTCACTCTCGATACGGGGTCGTGCCGGTAAGGACGATCATGCGCTGTCTTCACAGGCACCGGGCACACGGTTGGTCCCTGCATGGATGTTACTTGTGATGTACATCATGTGGGCTAAGTACCAATCGAGTGGACTCTTTGTTTAGTATCGTCAGGGGAAAGACAATGTTCGGGTACTTACCTCGGGTATGGACAATACCGTGAGTCGTGGCTTGACACGGAAGTTTCCCGAATCTTGTGGGTAAAGTGTGCAACCTCTGCAGAGTGTAAAACTATTCGAATAGCCGTGTCCACGGTCAAGGACAGTTGGATGACCGCTCTTGTGCTACGTCCAAATGTTTTCACAAACTGGTGTGTGTGTGTGTTGGTGATAAAGGTGATACTTGAGCTAAGTCCAATGACTTGGCATGATGATGAACATGAGATGTTCAACCCCTGCTTATGATGGCAACTTTGTCTTGTTCATATGAATACCTGTCAATTGTTGATGCATGCTTACTTACGCTACTTGATCATGTCATTGCACTTAAAATCAGCTTTCTGCAAAACTTACCTACTTAGTGCTATATCATGCATTGTTATACCTTGTTCCAGAACTTGGGTTGCTTGCGAGTACATTCAAAGTACTCATTGGCTTGCCACTGGTTATTTAATTGGCCAGGCATGGAAGAGCAGGAATATGGCGAAGAGTTCATTGGTGACAAACATGCGAACTAGGACGCTTCCCAGTCAGAATGGCTGTAGGTTTAAGGCAGATGGCATGGGTTCACGCTTTCGATCAAGATTTCCGCTGCTTGTTTTGTTTAAGTGTTTGGCCCTTGTGGCCTTTATTTGTGTAAGACGCTAAATGTGGATGTAAGACTCTTGTTATTCAGCTTCTGTGTGTTCAGTGAGCATTGATCTCTGGGATCACTATACACGTGCATTCGGTGATCACGACTTATGAGTCGGGGTCCCCATAGAGCTGGTATCAGAGCCATCCTGACTGTAGGAAGCCCTTAGTTAGCTTGGACGTTAGTTAGAATAAAACGGTTTTCAAAACTACACCTAGCACATATACTTAGGAGTTTCTGCACTTATTACCTCTTCTATTCTTCCCACAACACTATGCTGACTCTCCTCCCTTCAAACCTTTGTAGATGGCCATCGTACCCGAAGCCCTCCTAGCATCTGGCTTTCCCCTACTCCTTGAGGATAGCCTGGAGAAGTGCCAGTATCGCCGACCACCCGTTTTCCTCTATCACGAGCACTGGGTCGATGCCGTCATGAAGGAGTACCACGTTGATGTGGTCGTGAAGGCAAACGACTCCCCGACTAGTTGGTTCTTTGAAGGACCGCAGATGGAGACCTTGGCACTCGCAGTCGAGACAGCTGCACGGAAGGCAGTCATCCACCTTCGAGGAATCATCCCAGAGATGGCTGACGAACCCGCTACTCGCTATCTACCCTTCAGGAGGGATGATATTGGCGAGAGTTGGACGTTGGTTCCATCCAAGGAGGATGGGACGCCACTCAGATTCCAGACCTACTTCAGCCTCTCCGCCAACAGTCTAGCTCACCACTTGATTAAGGAGTCCGTGAAGCTCCGCGAGGAACTTCACCACAGCCGAGAACTACTCCGACAAGCCAAGACGAAGCCAGACAGGATCAAGAAGGATGGAGCCCCTGAGGGACGACCAGCTGTCGCTTATCGAGGAGGAGTACCCCCAGCTAGAGATGCACCCACACGTCGTCGTCGCATGAGCGCGAAGGAGTACTGTGAGCTCTTCACTGACCCGCCGACGAAGCGTCATCGGGATGGACCTCCTCGTTCTCCGACCCCTTCGACCGGAAGCAATGCCCGTTCGGATGCTGAACAGGAGGAAGACCCAGAGGAGCGTGACTACGAGACCGAGCACTCCACCACCTGAGTCCGAGAACCCCTAGGGTTGGATCAGTCATGTACCCCTCATGCGAAGTCGAGTCCGTGTAATGGTTCATAAGAAACCATGTGTGCTTGTTGTTTGTTTTGTTGATTGTGTTCCGATGCAAGTCGCGCTTTTGTCTTAGGCAACGTGTAAGCGACTCCATCGTCTATCTTATCTTAATATATGTATTGGTCTTTCGACCTTCGTTTTACCACACTTGCACTATACCAACCCCCTTAGGCGCGCTTTCTCCATTATGGCTTTTCCTCTCATCTGTCCCAATTATTTGACTTGGCTGCTCCAAACAGGATGGTGACTGCAACCCGCAATAGCTTCTTCACCAACCCTGAAGCCGGCAACTCCAGCCAGCAACAGGGAGCTGGTGGGACTGCTCAGGCTGGAGGACACCAGGAGCAGCCACAAGGCGACATTCCCCCGCCACCACCTCCACCAGAGAACATGACCATAGCTCAGTTTCTCCAAGTTCTCCGGGAGGAACGCCAAGCCAACACTACTGCTATCCAGCAGATGGCCCACGTCCTTGTGAACAACCAGCAGCAAGGCAGGAACGGCAATGGCCGCTCCACTCTATCTAAGTTCATGAGGAATTCGCCCCCAACCTTCACCGAGACTGCTGAACCCCTAGATATCGATGACTGGATCCGCACCATCGAGGACCTCCTTGCACTGGTCAATTGCAATGAGGATCATGAGAAGGTGCTGTATGCCTCTCACTTCCTCGAAGGTACCGCCAGAGCTTGGTGGGATGGATTCAAGGTCATGCAAGGCGATCATGTGATCACCTGGGATAACTTCAAGGAAGGATTCCGCACCGCCCACATTCCTTCTGGGATCATGGCTATCAAGAAGAGAGAATTCCGGGCGCTGAAGCAAGGAAGTGGCTCTGTCAAGGAGTACATGCAGAAGTTCAACCTGCTGTCAACGTATGCACCTGAAGATGTCAACGCGGAGGCTGCAAAGATGGAACGCTTCATGGAAGGACTTCAGCAGACCCTGCAGTATCAGCTCATAGTGTGCGACAGCCGGACCTTCTTCGACCTGGTGAACAAGGCCCTCATGCTGGAAGACAAGCGTCGTGCCATAGACGACACTCACAAGCACAAGATGATCAGCAAGGGTAGTTCCAGCAACCAGAAGCCTCGCCCCTGGCAGCCAGCCCCAACCAAACCAACCTATCAGCCGCGCAGGCTAGACCTCCTGCACCTTGTCCGAGCTACCAGCCTCAGCAATACGCCAACCCCAGGCCAGCTTACAACAACCCCAATAACAACAATGGCGGTGGTACAACAACAACCCTGGACAAGTCACTTGCTTTGGATGTGGTCAGCCAGGACACATCTCTAGGCTGTGTCCCAACAAGAAGCCAGATGCACCGCGCCCCAATGCGCCGAACCAAGGTCAAGGCCGTGGAGCACCACCAAGGAACCCAGCTCCCCGCAACCAGCCCAACAATGGCAAAGGTCGTGTGAATCACGTCACTGCTGAGGAAGCCCAGGAAGACCCGGACGTCATACTGGGTACGTTCCTTGTTAACTCAACCCCAGCAATAGTACTGTTTGATTGTGGAGCTTCGCATTCTTTTGTCACTCAAAAGTTTGCACTAGAGAGTGGTATGAAGCCTACACCCCTGGGTAGTCGAATGTTGATTCAAACCCCGGGATCAGTTATGAAGTCTGGGATAGGTTGTAAAGGAGTGGAGATTAACATCAACGGGGTAGACTTCCTAGCAGACCTTATCATCCTGATGTCGGAAGGCTTGGATGTTATCCTAGGCATGGACTGGTTAACCAAGAACCAAGGCTACTTGGACTGTGCCAAGAGGATCGTTACCATAACCAGTAGCAAAGGAGTAGAAGTCAAGCATATTCCCAACCCTGCCTCCACTCGAGCCCCTCAGGTTAACTGTCTGTCGGGAATTGAGTTGGATCAAGTGCCAGTGGTATGCGAATACCCGGATGTATTTCCTGATGAGCTGCCCGGAATGCCTCCTGACCGTGACATTGAGTTCATCATTGAGCTAATGCCCGGAGCAAGACCC
The DNA here is from genome assembly GCA_039707655.1 of Elymus sibiricus. Classification (NCBI taxonomy): domain Eukaryota; kingdom Viridiplantae; phylum Streptophyta; class Magnoliopsida; order Poales; family Poaceae; genus Elymus; species Elymus sibiricus. The sequence goes on from CM077673.1 coordinate 159,072,842, forward strand.
ATCTATAAGAAGCCCTATAGAATGGGATCCGAAGAGTTGGCGGAATTGAAGAAGCAACTGGCAGAGCAGCTCAGAAAAGGATTCATTCGCCCTAGTGCCTCTCCTTGGGGATCACCTGTTCTATTTGTTTCCAAGAGGGACGGAACCATCCGACTCTGTGTTGATTACCGTTCTCTCAATGAGGTCACAATAAAGAACAAGTACCCACTTCCCAAGATTGAAGACATGTTCGATCAGCTGAATGGAGCTAAGGTGTTTTCCAAGATCGACCTCACGTCTGGGTACTACCAGTTGAAGATCAGGCCCCAAGACATTCCGAAGACGGCATTTGTAACCCGGTATGGCCTGTATGAATACACGGTCATGTCATTTGGGTTGACCAATGCCCCTGCCCACTTCATGTACCTCATGAACAAGGTCTTCATGGAATACTTGGACAAGTTTGTTGTCGTCTTCATTGATGACATACTCGTCTTCTCCAAGTCTAAAGAAGAGCATGAGCAACACTTGAGATTGGTCCTAGACAAGCTTCGAGAGCACCAGCTTTATGCCAAATTCAGCAAGTGTGAATTCTGGCTGCATGAAGTTGGATTCCTGGGTCAGGTGCTGACTGCAGAAGGTTTGTCAGTGGATCCCGCCAAGATTGAAGCCGTGACTGAGTGGCAATCCCTAACCAGTGTGAAGGAATTCAGGAGCTTCCTCGGACTCGCAGGATATTACCGCAAGTTCGCCGAAGGGTTTTCGAGCATTGCCTGACCCATGACTCAGCTTTTGAAGAAGGACAAGAAGTTCGAATGGACACCGAAGTGTGAGGAAAGCTTCCAAGAGCTCAAGAAGAGATTGACCACAGCCCCAATTTTGGCAACCCCCGATATTCACAAAGAGTTTGTGATATATTGTGATGCATCGAGAACCGGGCTTGGAGGTGTTCTAATGCAAGAAGGCAGAGTCATAGCATATCTATCCAGACAGCTACATCCTCACGAAGAGAACTACGCTACCCACGACCTTGAGTTGGCAGCCGTAGTTCACGCCTTGAAGACATGGCGACATTACCTTCTGGGGAAGCGATGTGAGATATACACATACCACAAGAGTTTGAAGTATATTGTCACCCAAAGAGAATTGAACATGAGGCAGCGAAGATGGTAGGAGTTGATCAAGGACTATGACCTTAGTGTTCAATACCACCCTGGAAAGGCTAACGTGGTAGCTGATGCCTTAAGCAGAAAGGCTTGTTCCTTGAATGCTATGATTAAGGAAAGGCTACCCTCCCTGTATGAAGAGCTTGAAAGCTTCGGCTTGGAACTAGTTGCACCTGGATTCCTAGCCAGCCTCGAAGCAAAGCCTACCTTGCTGGATGATATTAAGGAAGCTCAGAAGGGACACGAGAGCATTGAAGGCATCAAGAGGAAGATCAAGGCAGGAAAGGCCCCAGGATTCTCAGTGGATGAGCAAGGAGTCGTATGGTTCGGGAATCGCATCTGCGTACCCAACAAAGAAGAGCTCAAGGACTTGATCTTGCAAGAATCCCATGAGACTCCATATTCCATCCATCCTGGAGGAACCAAGATGTACCAAGACCTCAAGGCAAGAATCTGGTGGCATGGTATGAAACGGGAAATAGGCACCTTTGTTGCTAAGTGTGACATATGCCAGAGAGTAAAAGCTGAGCATCAGCGACCCGCTGAGCTATTGCAACCTCTCAAAGTGCCTGAGTGGAAGTGGGACAAAGTCGGGATGGATTTCATCACCGGTTTACCAAGGTCGAGCAAAGGACATGATTCCATCTGGGTCATTGTCGATCACGTGACCAAGGTAGCCCACTTCATTCCCGTCAAGACCACCTACAATGGGAACCAACTGGCCAACCTCTACATCAACCGGATTGTAAGCCTCCACGGAGTTCCTTAGGAGATTGTATCGGACCGAGGCACCCAGTTCACCTCAAGGTTCTAGAATAGGTTCCAAGAAGCCTTGGGAACCAAGCTTTCCTTCAGCACTGCCTTTCACCCCCAGACCGGTGGGCAGACAGAGCGAGTAAATCAGATACTCGAGGATATGCTCCGTGCTTGTGTATTGGCATATGGAGCCAAGTGGGAAGATTGCCTACCATTCGCCGAGTTCTCCTACAACAACAGCTATCAGTCGAGTCTTCAGATGGCACCATTTGAGGTGCTGTATGGACGCAAGTGCCGTACTCCCCTCAACTGGTCAGAAACCGGAGAAGGATTGGTCTTTGGACTAGATATCCTCCGTGAAGCGAAAGAGCAAGTTCAACTCGTCCAAGAACGTCTCAAGACCGCCAAGACCCGACATAAGAGCTACGCCGACTCTCGCCGTCGGGACATGAGTTTCCGTGTTGGAGACCATGTTTACCTCCGAGTCACGCCTCTCAAAGGGACCAAGCGTTTCCACGTCGAGGGAAAACTTGCACCAAGATACATCGGCCCCTTCAAGATCACCGACAGACGAGGAGAAGTTGCTTACCAGCTAGAGCTACCTTCCGAGCTATCAGATGTGCACAACGTTTTCCACGTGTCACAACTCCGGAAGTGTCACCAAGTTCCCAACTGCCCCGACCTCTACAAGGACATCGACCATCAAGCCATCGACCTTCAGCCAGACCTCACTTATCGTGAGAGGCCAGTCCGTATTTTGGATGAAGCAGAGCGTTGCACCCGAAGCCGCACCATCAAGTACTTCAAGGTTCAATGGAGCAACCACACTGAAGCAGAAGCAACCTGGGAGCGTGAAGACTATCTTAGATCTGAGTTCCCTTATCTTTTTAGCGCTTAGCCTAGGAATCTCGGGGACGAGATTCTTGTAAGGGGGGTAGGTCTGCCACACCCTGTGTTTGTATCACTTTGCTATGCTTGGATTTACAAAATTTGGAACCAATAAAAACTTTTGAAGTGCATGCTTGTTTGAATTGTTGCTTGTTTGATTGTTTGGTTGATTATGTTTGGCACTCTTAGGTTCTACTCCTCTCCATATTCATCTTCCTTGATCCCAACTTCTTGCCCAATGATCATGCCATGTGAATAGTACCCAAAACTATTTTTATCAAAATTTATTTTGACCAAAAAGAATTTATTCAAATTAAGTTTTCAAAAACCCCCGAGTTGAGGTTTGCACTGCAAGTTCTCACATTGGGTGGATCCTTTTTCCCCAAAGGCTTTATTTGAAACCTAATATATATATGACTTCCCAAAACCACCAAATATTAATTTTAAAGAATATTTTACTATTTTATTTAAAGGCTTTTTCTTATGGCCAGAAATGGTCTTTTATAGGGTAAAATTATTTAAATGCTTTAAAAATATTTGAGAAAATTTAGGGAAACTCAGTGGACATATATTTTCCATATATATGAGTTTCAACACATGGTCATGTTCAAAATCATTGGCAAAAACCCTCAAAACCCTTTCTGCTAAAATCAAGCTTTTGAAATATCTCTATAAGAAATGTTCCCAATAAATTCCAAGAAAATTCCAGCAAGTCACAATTATCATATGTGATGATCTTGCCAAGTTTCATCTCAATCCCAATTTATTTGCTTCATCAAAATATTCCAAAACCATTCCTGTCCAGAGCCAAATTTGAACAACTTTACATTGTGAAGTTTATTACCTTGACCCCAAACTTTGTGGGCATGTGCTAAACCACAAATAATGATACCACACCAAGTGGTGGATTTGTGGGAAGTGATATGCATGCCTAGATCTACAGAAATCTGATTCTGTTGATTTCTAGGGTTTCACAAAGTTACATTGTGAACTTTCTCCAATCAAGCTCAAACTTGGTGATCCTCTCTATTTGTACCTATATTTTCATCCTGTTAAATCTCATGGCAAGCAAACCCCATTTGCTTAACAAAACCATCATCAAACACTTTTGCTTATGCTGGTAAAAGCCAAGTTTGACCCCCTTCCTCTATTCTCCTTGAGTCTAAATTTTTACCACACTTTCTTGCAATGCTCAATCACCTCCAGTAACTTTCTCTGGGCAAGGCTCAAGCATTAGGTGGGGTAAAACCCCTGTTTTTCCTTCTGGACAGCCTAAACAGGAGCTTCTCTCCTCCCATTTTTTCTTCTCCCTCCCCTCACCCTTGCTCCAGAGCATCCTAGGAGCATCTAAGCAACCCCCAGGAGCTACAGGACAAGGTGGGGCATATGCACGCTCTGGAGCGCGCTACAGTGTGCTCCCGCACTGTAGCCGCACCCATCCTGTGCCTCCCGACAGCCTAGGGATGCGGGGAGCTGTCCCCGGAGATGCCCTCGACGTCCGCAACCCTCCAAGGCGCCGTCCCCCTCCTCCTTCTCTCTCCGACGTCCTCCCGCGCGCGTGCCCGACGCCGCCCATCTCGGCCAACCGCGGGGCTCGCACACGCGCACGCTCCCGCCTCCCCTCTTGCTTCCCTGTGTCGTGGACGAACCCCAGATGGACCGCAGGCACGTCCTCTCTGCCTCCCGTGGCCCCTGGCCTCGGGCCCGAGCTCGCCGGCGCACAGTAGCTCGGTGGACCGCGGCTCCCCTATAAATAGCCCCTCCCGGGCCTCTCTCTCTCCCCTCCTCTGGCTCCTACTCATCCCCAATCAACCCCCCGTGCCACCCAGTCCACCCCAGAACCTCCCGAGCACGAGATCGAGCCCGAGCTCCACCGTTTCGGCTCGCCGGCGATCTCTGGGTACAGGGCCTCCCTGCCCCTTCTTTCTCCTCCAATGGGTTTCCCTCGGTGCCCTGATCCCTTTCCCCATCTTGCCCGTTCGATTTGCAGGCCAGGGCGGGTGTTTGAGGTCGAGCCCGAAGCTCCTCCGCCGCGGCCTCCTCAACGCCGGCGACCCAGGGCGTTCCGGCGACTCCTTCAACCCCCACCGAATCGGCGGCTCGACGCCGACCCCATTCCTGCTTTCTGCTCGCCTCGCCGTGGTCTCTCTCGCCGGCGGTGAGCTCCCTTGCCCTCTGGCGGGAGGTTGACGATGACCCCGACTGGTGGGGGCCGCGCGTCAGTCTCTCATCCCTCCCGCATCTATCTCCCTCTCACTGGCACTCGGGCCCCGCCCGTCAGGTTTAAACCTGGCGAGAGCGGGCGCACCGGTTCGCCTGGGGCCGTTTTGCTATGGGCCGGCCCAGTTGCGGCCAGTTCTGGCCCAGGGCACAATGCCCATTTTCTTTTTCTTTTTCTGTTACGATTTCCAAAATTCCTCAGACCAAAATAATAATCCAATGCCAAATATTTTTACATCGCAAATCCTAGAATATTGTGTAGAATTTAACAGTACCACTTGTGCATTTTTGTGTAAATGTTTTACATTGGGATTTTAATTAAAACCTAGTTTGTAGTATTTATCAGAGTAGGGCAACATTTTAGAAGTAGAGTTTGTGCTCTGTTTTTGTGTGATGCTTATTTTTTTGCCCGTTTATTCCGCGACGATAGATTGCGTTGTTGACGAAGGGATTGGACACGAAGACTTTGAAGACCCCGAAGACTTTGTTGAGCCAGGAAAGCAGCCCTTTGACCATGACTAAGAGCCCTTTTATTTGCGTGGCATATAGCACTTATTTCCGTGATGTTGATGTGGTGACCACTTCGGTGGGATGCCTCCGATACTTTGTCGTTGATACTTGCATCGTGCATGACCCTACCATCCTTATGAGGGTTGTGCAGGTGGGAGTAGTTAGGTTGCTAGTAGTGCTACGCAAGTGGGATGGGAATATGCATGGTGATGGAAACAAAGTGTTTTCAAAGACTTTTCGAAAACCCCGTCGGGTGCCACTAATGCCCGAGGGAGATGATGATGAGCTAGGTGGCCACTTGATAAAGAAGTGGTGTACCGGAGCAAGTGAGTGTGTGTGGTTTTCGAAAACGGATTGGTGTAAGTTGCGACCGTTATTCCAACCTTACATGTATGACCACGATACCCCTTATGGGACGGGGCTTTGTTGATTACCTTGGTGGGTACTAGCATAGAGCCCGCATTACTAGTGGTGGGAGTGACGTGGTCACTCTCGATACGGGGTCGTGCCGGTAAGGACGATCATGCGCTGTCTTCACAGGCACCGGGCAAACCGTTGGTCCCTGCATGGATGTTACTTGTGATGTACATCATGTGGGCTGTGTACCAATCGAGTGGACTCTTTGTTTAGTATCGTCAGGGGAAAGACAATGTTCGGGTACTTAGCTCGGGTATGGACAATACCGCGAGTCGTGGCTTGACACGGAAGTTTCCCGAATCTTGTGGGTAAAGTGTGCAACCTCTACAGAGTGTAAAACTATTCGAATAGCCGTGTCCACGGTCAAGGACAGTTGGATGACCGCTCTTGTGCTACTTCCAAATGTTTTCACAAACTGGTGTGTGTGTGTGTGTTGGTGATAAAGGTGATACTTGAGCTAAGTCCGATGACTTGGCATGATGATGAACATGAGATGTTCAACCCCTGCTTATGATGGCAACTGTGTCTTGTTCATATGAATGCCTGTCAATTGTTGATGCATGCTTACTTACGCTACTTGATCATGTCATTGCACTTAAAATCAGCTTTCTGCAAAACTTACCTACTTAGTGCTATATCATGCATTGTTATACCTTGTTCCACAACTTGGGTTGCTTGCGAGTACATTCAAAGTACTCATTGGCATGCCACTGGTTATTTAATTGGCCAGGCATGGAAGAGCAGGAATATGGCGAAGAGTTCGTTGGTGACGAACATGCGAACTAGGACGCTTCCCAGTCAGAATGCCTGTAGGTTTAAGGCAGATGGCATGGGTTCATGCGTTCGATCAAGATTTTCGCTGCTTGTTATGTTTAAGTGTTTGGCGCTTGTGGCCCTATCTATGTAAGACTAGACCTTCATGGCCTTTATTTGTGTAAGACGCTAAATGTGGATGTAAGACTCTTGTTATTCAGCTTCTGTGTGTTCAGTGAGCATTGATCTCTGGGATCACTGTACACGTGCATTCGGTGATCATGACTTATGAGTCGGGGTCCCCACACACAATGTCTTGCAGAGTACACGGTAATGTTGGCTTATGCCCCCCTCCCCCCACACACCTTCGAGTTGGCGGGGGGATGGTAGCTACAATATATATATGAACGTACGAACTTATACTACGACTGCAAATTCACCCAACCGTAACACAAAACCAATAGAAATCCATCATGATCACCCCCTCCCCCGTGTTTTAATTCTTAGGGTAGACTGCGTGGGCCCACTGATGGGCGCATCTCAGAAACTTCACAAGATGGGTGAGACCGCAACCACATGAGTGTGGCTCAACTAATTAATTAAGGTGGTGTGATATTTCGTGCGTGCATAACTTTTTGACGTGGCTCAAAAGTCGAACGATATGTAGTACCTGACCTCATAAATAGGCTTCGTGTATACGTACTATTGTGTTGCCCCTCCCCTGCCCTCACCCCGCCCCACGCACACACATGCTTCAAACAGACACCACGACCTATATATATGTATGTGCTCAAACTTATGTCTCGTATCTCACCATGAACTATATCGTAACAAATAATGAGAAGACTATATATATCTACCTTGTCAAATTATCCTGTAGTATATATGGGCCGGTTTAAGTGATAGACCACACGGGTCCACAAATTTGGCATGTCGTCCATAACCACACGAGGGAATATCTGTAGACAACACCAACGCACATGCATGGCCCCAGGCACATATGTATGAAAGAGTTGTGCGATGTTTTCAACTACCAAACGCACAACTTTTGCCACCACATGTGTGTCTCCCGGACCAGAATGGCCCCGTACTGAGGTTAACAACCCATGCATATATAGCCCCACGCGCGCCCACAGTTCAAGCCGATAGGAGTGATTCCGTGTGTACGATGCGTTTGATTTTTTCTTAGAATTGAAATGTCGATGCATATATCAACTACGTATAATATATATAACACATATACCAACAAGAAGAACACATCTTGGTTAAATTAACATCTCTACAGTCGCCTGTCAATGTGACGACCCACATGGACATGGTTGTGCTGGTGTGATGCCGATGACCACGTGAGAGAGTGTTCGACAAAACAAACGACCACTCCATGAGGCCCACACATATATGTATATATGTAATTAAGCATTTGTTTACTTAATTAGTACCCAATGGAAATTTAATGTCAATTGCCTTAGAAACTGCAAGTCGACTTACGAAGAGGATCGATCACAATGCATATATGCCCTGTTTGGATCCATGGGTTAGAGTTAGTTTGAGCTAGCTAGGGCTCAAATAGCCCTAAAGTATTCAAACATGAGGGTTAGATTGAGCTAGTTGCACCTAACCCACCCAAGAGCTGCTAATTGGAGCTAGTTCTCATGGGGCCCTCTCTATCCCACCAGCCAAGAGGTGCTAATTGGAGCTAGTTCTCGTGGGGCCCACTGAAAAACCACTTTTCTCTCTCCATCAAGTGCATCTATTGTCAATCTATACCTGTCATCCAAACACCTCTTTGGCTAGAGTTAGTTTAGGGTTAGTCAGGAGCTAGAAACTAACTCCAACCTCTAGCTATATAAGTTAGAGTATCCAAACAGGGCCATAGTATATGTATGCCTCCCCACCCGGCCCAACCCCCCATTTCAAGATGGTGGTGGGATGGGTTCATGGGTATATATATATATATATATATATATATATATATATATATATATATATATATATGGTCGTGCTATTCTTCACCCCTCTCTATTTTAACATCAATGCACCGTAATTTTATGTTTCATAATTTTTTTCTTATATTATACGTAAAAATAGAACGTAAGAAAATATATAATCACCGTAAAAAATATTTTAATTTCGTAAAATTACAAACATAAGAACATAGTGTAAAATATACACAAAATGCAATTTTTCTGGTCTTATGACCTATATTTTTGTTTTTATGCCAAATTTTACGTAGCGAATCAATATGAATGTAACTATTTGTATTTCAAATGTAATTTATTTATAAAACGATCGTAAGATTACCTCAGATGAAGAATAACTTATTATGCACCCTGGGTGACGAATAGTATTACTATATATATATATATATATATATATATATATATATATATATATATATATATATACAGACCGTCTATTCTGACATCGATGTCAGAATAACTATTCTGACAACACTTCCGAACTACACGGTTAACGCGGGTGCACTGCATCCCTATCAAATGAACACTCCAATTTAAGCAGAAAAACTGCACGCGTTTTTTCATCACTGTTTTCGCTCCAGATTCTAAACCGTTCATCAGAACGAGATGTATAATATACCGTTGGATAGCTACAGAAAATCCGCAACTTTTCCATGTTGACCACTTTTCGCGATACGGTTTAAGAGCAGTTTCAAAAACGGTGGCCGCCCGACGAGTTGCAGCGAGCGTATTTTTGCGTTTTTTTCTAAACGGCTCATCAGAATGAATCAAACGATACGCCGTTGGAATGATATCGTCGAGGCGCAACTTTTTCATGTAGATCACTCTCTGTAATTCCTTACGGTTTGAGAGTAATTTCAAATTTACTAAAAAACAAATTCTGTTTTTCAAATTTTACGAATTTTTTGGTATGGTTTTCGCTGTAGTTTTCTAACCGTTTGTCGGAACGAGGCGTGTGATACGGCGTTGGAAAGCTGTATAATAGGCGCAACTTTCATAAGTTCATCATTTGTTGAGATTCCTCCCGGTTTTAAATTAATTTTGAAAACGGTGCGGCTGCCTACAAGTGGCAGCGAGCATATTTTCGTAAATTTTTCCAAACCGTTCATCGGAACGATGCAAATGATACGGCGTTGGAAAGATATCGACGAGGCGCAACTTTTTCATGTTGAACACCAACTCTAATTCCTTACGGTTTAAGAGCAGTTTTGATTTTACCGAAATGCGAACACTTTGTTTTTCGCGACACCAAAATCGACGCGTGAACCGCATAAGACAGAAGAACGCACTGCTTCTGGCAGAAAACCGCACTGCATCCTACGGACAAGCGAACTTCATGATTTTTTTTATCGGACATGTATTTTCTCATACGAGTTTCTATTGTCTTTTTATTTTATTTTTATGAATGAGAGTGGACCGCAGATACGGGGGCAAGTGAACCTCGACATATATCGAAGTGAACCTCATTACTATTTTGTTGCTTCACTAAATTTTTCGCACTTTCATGTTAGGCGCAAGTGAACAACGTCATTCTCAAAAGTGAACCACATCCGAGGACCAACTGCACTGCAGGTGTTGATGTAGTCGACAGACTTTTGAAACACACAAAATTAATTGCACTTCATACAGAGTGGTAATGAGCTACTACACAAATTGGAGTGAGCTATTTTTTTTGTCTGTTTCAAACAAATTTATTCCAAGACATTGGCACTGCAGATGGGAGTTCTTTGTTCTCCATGCTAGCCCCGCCGGTGAGAAGCATGTGTCAGTGCACGCATAGAGCTAGCAAATTACACAGGGAACTGCCAATCTACACGGGGAGGTGCACAAAACTGCATGGCGGGGTCGTCAGTACTGCATCCCGCGGTCGTCCGTACTGCATCCAGCGTTGACTGGGACCTCGCTTGTACTGCATCCCGCGGGCGCCTGGGACCTCACCTCTAATTGTGGAATGGGAGCTCCGCAGAGAGCTTAGGTTCTCCGTGGCAGATGTGATGGTCAAGGGCATTTCAGCCGACAGGACATCGGTCACCTGCAAAAAAAGCAGAGTCAGGGGAGGACGCCCTTTTCAAGGTGTTTCGTCGGAGCTCCAATTCGTGGAGTGTGGACAGCAAGATAAACATGACTATGCAAAATACACGCAGAAATATCGGCGAGATGCACCCATCTTCACAGACTGCATGCTCACGGGCGCCGCACTGCACGCCCACGCCCCGCGGACCGCGACCCGACATGTCATGGACTGCACGAGCGGGGTGCCGAGCGGGTGTGGAGCCGCCGCTGCGGGTGCGCCCCCTGTCGGGGATGGATCCAGGCTGGAGCGGGCTGGAGACGATGAGCACGGGGGGTGCTGTTGCACTGCTCGCCGGCAATCTGCACGTGGGGGGGGGGGGGGACATGAAGGTAGCCATCGAGGCCCATCCGAGGCAGGGATGACGGAGGACCGGCGGCGCTCGAATCCGTCGCCTGGGCGGAGCGGCGGCGCCTGATCCGTCGCGTAGGCGGCGTGGAGGCGGGCAGATCAAGGTGCGGGGGCCGGCGGCGCTTGGATCTGTTGCCTGGGTGGCGTGGAGGCGCGCAGATCACGGTGCGGGTCAGCGTCCATGGCCGGCAGGCGGTCACAAATCCGGCGGGTGGTGGGTCGCCGTGGAGCGGTAGCCGGCGCGGGGGGAGGCGGGATTCTGCCCGGGTTGGAGGCGAGGCGGCGCACGGTTTGGCCCGGCGACGCGAGGAAGGCTGCGGACGGGGGAGAGGAGGGGAGGGGAGGGAGGGCGGCACGGGATGGGGCAGTTGGAGGGAGGAGGGGGTCGTCCCTCGCGCGGTGTGAGAGGTGGCCGGGTTCAGAGAGGAAGGTGGGAGAAGTGGGGTGGTGTGGTCTGGTGGGGTGGGTTGGGTTTTTTTGTTTTTGCTTTTGAAGGTTCGCTCCGTTGGTTTGTGCAGTGCGGAACTGAGAATAAGGTCCTAAGGAGTGTTGTTAGAATAGACCCACCCTATATATATATAGATACATATATATACGTATATATATATATAGATACATATATATACATACATATATATATATATATGCATGCGCCTAAAAAACATTTGTCTCGATGTCTGACCATGGCATATGGTAACACGCATATCGAAAAGGATCCACATTGGTCAAAACGATATATAATATAGATGACCATACATGGGCCCCATAGATTGACGCGTCACCGATTACCATGTGAGAGAGCCACTTAGGACCACCATCAATTATATGTGACACAAGCATATGCATGGGTTTGTTTTTTGATTCAAAATGCCAACTGCACGACTTGGATCTAGTGCGTGCTTCACAAATTGGAAAGTCCCCACGCTAAAGAAAATTGCGTGCAATATGTATGTCTCTACCACCCACCCCCTCAACTTTGAGCGGTAGGAGGTACTCATGAGTATGTCACGTCAATCTTTGGTGTGGAATCTCACCTTGATCTACCGCAACACAAAACAAAAGTGTGTGTGCTTCGATAATCTTTCTAGCATCTGATCAATGAAGGGCAGAGGGTAATGGTCTTTTCTAGTAGCCTTATTTAATTTTCTAAAATCAATTACCATTCTTTAGCCAGTGACAATTCTTTGTGGGATAAGTTTATTTTTATCATTAGGAACAACGGTAATACCTCCCTTCTTAGGGACACAATGAACGGGGCTTACCCATCTATTATCAGCTATGGGATAAATTATACCTGCTTCCAGAAGCTTTAATATTTCAGTTCTTACCACTTCCTCATCTTAGGATTCAATCATCGTTGGTGATCAACAACGGGTTTAGCATCAGGTTCCATATTAATCTTGTGCTGACATAGAATGAGACTAATGCCCTTAAGATCAGCAAGAGTATATCCAATAGCCGCCCGGTGCTTCCTCAGAATTTTTCATAATCTTTCTTCTTCATGTTTTGAAAGGTTAGCACTAATAATAACAGGATATATCTTTTTCTCCTGAAGATAAGCATACTTCAAAGTATCAGGCACTTGCTTTAATTCAAACACAGGATCACCTTTAGGTGGAGGAGGACCTCCAAGGGTTTCAATAGGCAAATTGTGTTTTGGGAGAGGTTGTTGTTCAAAGAAAATTTTATCAATTTCATTTCTTTCACGCAAGTGCATATCATTTTCCTGGTCTAGCAAATATTGTTCTAGTGGATCGGTAGGATGCACAGAAATAGATGCAAGGCCAATTATTTCATCCTTACTAGATAATTATTTCTCACGAGGTTGTCTACTGAACTTGGAAAAATTAAACTCATGAGACACATCACCAAAACTAACAACGACAGTTTGTTTTTCACAATCTATCTTAGCATTAACGGTGTTCAAGAAAGGTCTACCAAAGAGAATGGGACAAAAGTCATCTTGTGGGTAACCAAGAACTAGAAAATGAGTAGGATATTTTACTTTCCCACACAAGACTTCAACATCTCTAACAATACCAAGTGGTGTGATGGTGTCTCTATTAGCAAGTTTAATAGTAACATCAATGTCTTCCATTTCAGCGGGTGCTATGTCATTCATAATTTCTTGGTATAAGGTAAAAGGAATAGAACTCACACTAGCTCCCAAATCACATAAACCATGATAGCAATGATCTCCTATTTTGACTGAGATAACAGGCATGCCCACTACGGATCTATGTTTATCTTTTTCATCGGGTTTAGCAATTCTAGCAGCTTCATCACAGAAGTAAATAACATACCCATCCATATTTTCTACCAAGAGATCTTTAACCATAGCAACACTAGGTTCTACTTTAATTTGCTCAGAGGCCTTAGGTGCTCTAATATTACTTTTGTGAACCACAGTTGATACCTTAGCATGTTCCTTTATCCTAACAGGGAAAGGCGGTTTTTCAATATAAGCAGTAGGCACAACTGGATCAACATTGTAAATGATGGTTTCATCTTTGGCTTTTACCGGTTCTTTAATTTCTTCTTTAATAGGGGTTTGATATTTAAACCACTTCTCCTTAGGGAGATCAACATGAGTAGCAAATGATTCACAGAAAGAGGCTACTATCTCAGGGTCAAGGCCATATTTAGTGCTAAACTTGTGAAAAGCATCGGTATTCATAAAAGATTTAACACAATCAAACTTAAGATTTATACCTGACTCATTACCTTTGTCGAGTTCCCAATCTTCAGAGTTGCGTTTAATTCTTTCTAAGAGATCCCACTTGAATTCAGTAGTCTTCTTCATAAAAGAACCAGTACAAGAAGTATCGAGCATGGATTGATCATTATGAGAAAGCTGAGCATAAAAATTCTGAATAATTACTTCTCTTGGGATATCATGATTGGGCATGAATATAACACTGACTTAAGCCCTCCCAAGCTAGAGCAATGCTTTCTCCTTTACGAGGCCAAAAATTATATATATAATTCCGATCACGATGAACTAGATGCATGGAATTCCAATTGCAATCGATTCCTGTTCCATGATCCAATATCATCACATAGCCTATACCATGTCAATGCTTTTCCCTTGAAAGATAAAGGGAAACCTTCTTCTTAACATCATCTCTAGGTAAACCTGCAAGCTTAAATAATCCACAAACTTCATTCACATGTATTAGGTGCATATTAGGATGTTCAGTTCCATCTCTTGCATAAGGATTAGCTAGCAGTTGTTCTACCATACCCAAAGGAATTTCATAGCCAATATTTTCAGTAGGTGTAGTAGGTTGAGGGGCAACTAATTGTGGTTTCGGTAGAGGTGAAGATACCCCGAACAAACCCCTCAAAGGATGGTTTTCCATAGTAGCAAGTGACAATAAATTTTAGCATGTAGTATAAGTTTTTCCTTACCGATTTCCACTTACCAAGAGCGCTTCACTCCCCGGCAATGGCGCCAGAAAAGAGTCTTGATGACCCACAAGTATAGGGGGTCAATTGTAGTCCTTTCGATAAGTAAGAGTGTCGAACCCAACGAGGAGCAGAAGGAAATGACAAGCGGTTTTCAGCAAGGTAATTTCTGCAAGCACTGAAATATTAGGTAACAGATAGTTTGATAGCAAGATAACTGGTAACAAGCAAGTAACGGTAATGGTAAATAAAGTGTAGCAAGGTATCCCAATCATTTTGTGCCAAAGGACAGGCCAGAACAGTATCTTATAATAGGCAAAGTGTTCTTGAGGGTACACGGGAATTTCATCTAGTCACTTTCATCATGTTGGTTTGATTCGCGTTCACTACTTTGATAATTTGATATGTGGTTGGACCGGTGCTTGGGTGTTGTACTTACTTGACCAAACCTCCCACTTGTGATTAACCCTCTCGCAAGCATCCGCAACTACGAGAAAAGTAATAAGATAAAATCTAACCATAGCATTAAACGTTTGGATCCAAATCAGCCCCTTACGAAGTAGCGCATAAACTAGGGTTTAAGCTTCTATCACTCTAGCAACCCATCATCTAATAACTACTCCACAATGCATTCCCTTAGGCCCAAGGATGGTGAAGTGTCATGTATTCGACGTTCACATGACACCACTAAGGGAATCACAACATATATATCATCAAAATATCGAACACATATCAAATTCACATGAGTACTTGCAACATGACTTCTCCCGTGACCTCAAGAACAAAGGTAACTACTCACAAATAATACTCATGCTCAAGATTAGAGGGGTATTAAATAGCATAATGGATCTGAACATATAATCTTCCACCAAATAAACCATATAGCAATCAACTACAAGATGTAATCAACACTACTAGTCACCCACAGGTACCAATCTGAGGTTCCGGTACAAAGATTGAACACAAGAGATGAACTAGGGCTTGAGAGGAGATGGTGCTTTTGAAGATGTTGATGAATATTGGCCTCCCAAAGAGGAGAGGGGTGTTGGTGATGACTATGGCTTCGATTTCCACCTCCGGGAGGAAAGTTCCCCCGGCGGAATTGCTCTGCCGGAGGGCAAAAGTGCTCCTTCCCATGTTCCGCCTCGAGACGGAGGCGTTCTGTCCCGAAAATCCTCTCTCTATATTTTTCTAGGTCAAAAGACCTTATATACCATAAGATGGGCACCGCAGGTGGGCCGTGCTGGGCACAACCCACCAGGGCGCGCCCTGGTGTCTTGTGCTCACCAGGTGGGCCCCCTCCGGTAGTTATTTGCTCCAGTATTTTTTATATATTCCAAAATAATTCTCCGTAAAGTTTCAGCTTGTCGGCGTTCTGGGAACGGGGGTATCCAGACCTGCCTGCCTGTGGCCCAGGGCGTGGTCCACTTCAACGGCCTGGTATGGCCCGGCGCGGGATCGCTTGGGAACAAGGCCCTCGCGAGAGTCCCACCCTCACGAGGAGGATAACACCATGGCTCTCGGAAGGAGGGAGCCTCTCCAGGCCCCCTCCTGAGTGGCGGAGATCTCTATACAATGCTCGGCTTCGGGAGGTCAAGGATGACGCAAGTTGGGCCAGGCGGGCAACAACGCGCGCAGAAGAGACAGTTTCCTCTTTGGTGCAAAGGAGGCAAAGGCGTACGCAGGTTCCCAAAGCACCCCCAAAGGTTTCCATTCCGGCGCAACGAGACCAAGACCACGAGCCCAGCAGGACGGACGTCATCACCGAGCCCACCTCTACATCACCACCGGCTACTTTGCAGGCGAAGACCACCTTTCGTCAGGATAAGATGTACTCCTTGTCCCCCTTCGAATTTGGCCGTTGTGGGATCCCTTCCCGCCATAGCGATAAGGGAAGAGGACCCGGTCGCTATAGATAGAGGCTAGGATGCTCCGCAGAGGGGGATGAATCCAACACCACCCGAGCACCCTCGCGAGGTTACTCTCCACGGTACTAGTTCATCCACAAACCTCCTCGTGAGGCAATCCACCAAAAGCAGAAGTAGGGTTTTACGCTTCGCAGCGGCCCGAACCTGGGTAAATCCTCGTGTGCTGTTCTTCTTCCTCACGACCACGTGGGTTCGTTGGGTTTGGCTATCGAGTTGTGAGCTTGAGGTCGAAGCTGCTGGGGATCTTCACACACGCCCCTGAGTTCGAACCTCTTTGGGTTTTGCGGAGCCCGAAATCCGACATTTGGCGTGCCAGGTAGGGGGCGTGTCGAAGCCTCTCCATCCGCGACTGCAGTCTGGACTCGATTCATCAGCTCCATGGCCGACGTCGCCTCCGAGTCAAGGCAGCCCATGGTGCGCGGGGGCGCCGCGGCTCGCCTGGCCGACCCCGTGGTTGCATGCATCCTTGGCGGATCGCAGGCGCCGGCCTCCCGCCGCCAGGTCAAGCAGTTTCTCCGCCAGGCGAGCGCGGTTCGGCCACGGCTCGAGGCCCCGCAGCTTCGAACGTGGCCGGAGGTTGACATCACCTTCGGCCCCGACGACCCGCCCAGGACAACGGCTGCCGCCGGTACGCTCCCCATGATGTGCACACCGACCATAAGCAATGTGGCCGTCACCAAGACCCTCATAGACGGCGGGGCTGGCCTCAACGCCCTCTTCGTGGAGACCTTCAACACGCTTCAGGTGCCCTACAACCAGCTTGCACCCTCGAGGCCCTTCTCTTGGGTGACCAGGGGCTCCGTCTCCCCCTTGGGGCGGGTGCGCCTCCCCGTGACCTTCGGCACCCGCCACAACTATCGCACCGAGCAGATTGACTTCGACGTCGCCCACATCCACCTCCCTTACAACGCGATCCCCGGCTACCCCGCTCTCGCCAAGTTCATGGCGGTAACGCACCTAGGCTACAACGTCATCAAGATGCTGGGAGCAGCGGCATCATCTCCGTCGCCGGGGATGGCAGGGACACGGTCCAGGCGCTCAAGCTCGCCTACAAGGCCACAGCCGCTGCGCACCCTGACGCTGGGAACACAACACAGACTCCGGAGGACGCCGTCGGCGCCGCGCCGGTGAAGAAGAAGCAGCTGTTCTCTCAGAACCGGGCTAAGACGAAGCAGGTGCCTGTAGATGACAAGAACCCTGGCCCCACCTTCACCATCGGCGCCGGCCTCCCTCAGGAGCAGGAGGAGGCGTTGGTGGCCTTTCTCCGTGCAAACAAGGATGCGTTTGCGTGGAACGCGTCCGACCTGGTGGGGGTCCCGAGGGATGTAATTGAGCACCACCTCATGGTGTGCCCTAACGCACGTCTGGTAAAGCAAAAGGCGAGGAGACAGGCCCAAGAGAAGCAAGCATTCATCGCCCAGGAGGTCGGCAAACTAAAGGAAGCTGGGGTTATTCGAGAGGTGCGATTCCCGGAGTGGCTGGCCAACCCAGTGGTCGTCCCGAAGAAGTGAGGGAAGGAGCGCATGTGCGTCGACTTCACGAACCTCAACAAGGCTTGCCCACAAGACCCGTTCCCGCTACCACGCATCGACCAGATCGTGGACTCCACCACTGAGTGCGACCTCCTATGCTTCCTGGATGCCTTCTCTGGCTACCATCAGATCAAGATGGCGGTGGAGGACGTCGAGAAGACGGCCTTCCTCACCTCGTGCGGTGTGTTCTGCTACACGTGCATGCCCTTCGGGCTGCAGAACGCTGGCACAACATTCCAGCGGTTAATGCACATCGCCCTGGGCAGCAGCTCGGAAGGAACGCGGAGGCCTACGTCGATGACATCGTGGTCAAGTCGTGAGAAGCCAAGACCCTGATCGAGGACCTGGAGGAGACATTCGCCAGCCTGCGGCGAGTGAGCCCGAGGCTGAACCCCGAGAAGTGTGTCTTCGGGGTCCCGTCGGGTAAACTACTCAGTTTCCTGGTGTCGCACCGGGGGATCGAGGCAAACCCAGAGAAGGTCAAGGCTATAAGCAAGATGAGTCCGCCTCAGACCCTCAAGGAAATGCAGAAGCTGGCGGGCTGTGTGACCTCCTTGTGTCGTTTCATTTCCAAGCTTGGCGAGCGCGACCTACCGTTCTTCAAGCTCATGAAGAGGAAGGGCCCCTTCGAATGGACTCCGGAGGCAGATGCAGCATTCGAGGACCTCAAGCGATACCTCATGAGCCCACCAGTAATGGTGGCGCCCCACCTTCGGGAGCCCCTGTTGCTATACCTGGCTACCACCCCGCACTCCGCCAGTGTTGCGCTTGTGGCGGTCAGGGAGGAACGCGCTGGCGCGCGTGCAACACCCTCAGGCGCAGGCGGGTGCCCATCCACGAAGCAAGGTGACTCACAGGATGCCCCGAAGACCTCACCTTTTCAAGACGACGCTCATGAGGCCTCGGCCGCCCCGGCGACCCCCGAGGCACAATGATCTCATGAGCCCGCTGCGGAGCGGGGCGGCGCGGAAGGCTTCTCCCTCGTCGAGCACCCAGTGTACTACGTCAGTACCATACTACGGGACGCACGTTCACGTTACCCTATGCAGTAGAAGCTCCTGCTCGCGCTTCTCGTCGCTTCAAGGAAACTGCGCCATTACTTTCAGGGCCACCCCATCAAGGTTGTCTCTGCGTATCCCTTGGAGAAAATGCTACGCATACCCAACGCCACAGGGAGGGTCGCAGAGTGGAACATCGAGCTGTAGGCCTTCGAGTTAGAGTTCAGCACGACCAGGGTCATCAAGGGGGCAGCCCTGGCGGACTTTGTGGCCGAGTGGACGGACGCTCCCGACCGAGGGCTGGACGAGGGCCAGTCCCTCACTCCCGGCGACGAGGCGCCTGATGGTTGGATCATGCACTTCGACGGGGCCTTCGCGCGCAGGGGAGCGGGGGCCGGAGTGGTGCTGATCTCCCCGGCCAGAGACAAACTCTACTACGCCGTACAGCTTTGCTTCCAGCATGGGGAGAAGGTCTCCAACAACATCGCGGAGTATGAAGGCTTGATTGCTGGCCTCAAGGCCGCGGCGGCCTTGGTGGTTAAGCGCCTCACCATCAAGGGCGACTCCCAGCTCCTCGTGAACTTCTCCAACAAGGAGTACATGCCGAAGGATGAGCACATGGAGGCAGACTTGGAAGAGGTACGTAAGATTGAAAAGCGTTTCCAGGGCTTGGAGTTACAACACATTTTGCGCGGCGCGAACAAGGTGGCCGATGACATCGCCAAGAGGGCGTCGCGCCGCGAGCCTCAGGAGCCATGCGTCTTCGAAGAAAGGCTCTTCAAGCCATCCGCGGCACCTCCAACCGCGGACCAGGCGCCGCAGGGCGAAGAGCTGCCCCCAGCACCGCCCTCGGGGGCTCCAACTTGTGGCCCGGCCTCAGGAGCCCGACCGCTCCTGGCGCTGGAGCCCCAGGCCGATGACTGGACACAGGAGTTCAAGATGTACCTACTCCACAGCACACTACCAGGGAAGGAGGAAGACGCAGAGCGTGTGTTACGTCAGGCCTCAGCTTATTGTTTGCAGGACGGCGAGCTATACCGCAGGCATACGAACGACGTCGCGTTGCGATGCATGTCCGGAGAACAAGGGCGCGAGCTGCTGGCCGACATCCACGGAGGAGACTACGGGCATCACTCCTCGTCACGCACCCTTGTAGGGAAGGCGTTCCGCAGTGGCTTCTACTGGCCTACGATGCTCAACAACATCACCGAGCTGGTTCGGTCCTACGAGGCTTGCCAGTTCCATGCCAAGGAGATTCATCAGCCCGCGCAGGGCCTCCAGACCATCCCGCTCTCCTGGCCCTTCGTGGTCTGGGGGCTGGATATACTGGGGCCCTTTCCGTGGGCGGCCGGTGGATACCGCTACCTCTACGTCGCCATCGACAAGTTCACCAAGTGGGCGGAGATGGAGCCCGTTCGCACCATCCCCGCCGGTTCGGCCGTCAAGTTTATCAAGGGCATTGTGAGCCACTTCGGCGTCCCCAACCACATCATCACCGACAACGGTTCGCAGTTCACAAGCAACCTTTTCAGGACATATTGCGCTAACCTTGGAACGCAGATATGCTACGCTTCGGTGGCGCACCCACGAAGCAACGGTCAGGCTGAGCGCGCCAACGCGGAGGTCCTGCAGGGCCTCAAGGCAAGGAGCTTCAAGAAGAAGCTTGAGGCATGCGGCAGGGGTTGGCTCGATGAGCTTCAGTCCGTGTTGTGGTCCATCCGCACCACTGCGACCAAGCCCACCGGCGAGACCCCGTTCTTCCTCGTCTATGGAGCTGAAGCCGTCCTCCCGCACGAGGTCAAGCTTCGATCCCCGTGGGTCTTGGCATTCGACGAGGAGCGTCAGGATGCTTCGCGGGGGACAGACCTCGTGCTTGGTGTAGGACCGAAAGTATGTCTAGAGGGGGGGTGATTAGACTACTTGACCAAATAAAAATCTAGCCTTTTCCCAATTTTTAGTGTTGGTAGATTTTAGCATTCATGGCAAGTCAAGTACACCCTACACATGCATGTCTAAGAGTATAGCAGCGGAAAGTAACAACAAGCATGAGTAGTAAAGGAAGGGTAGGGGAATCAAACGCAATTTGTAGACACGATGATTTTTTCCCGTGGTTCCGATAGGTGGTGCTATCGTACGTCCACGTTTATGGAGTCTTCAACCCACGGAGGGTAACGGCCGCGAGAGTCCACGGAGGGATCCACCCACGAAGGGTCCATGAAGTAGCAACCTTGACTATTCCATAACGGCTTCCGTCCACGAAGGACTAGCCTCACTATGGGTAGATCTTCACGAAGTAGGCGATCTCCTTGCCCTTACAAACTTCTTGGTTCAACTCCACAACACGAAGTAGGAGGCTCCCAAGCGACACCTAACCAATCTAGGAGGCACCACCCTCCAAAAGGTAATAGGCTCGGTAATGACGATGAACTCCTTGCTCTTGTGCTTCAAGATGATAGACTCCTCAACACAAAATCACTCTCTCACAGATTTGGCTTGGTGGAAGAGATGGGATTGGTGGAAAGCAACTTGGGGAGGCTAGAGATCAAGATTCATATGGTTGGAATGGAATGGCATGATCTCAACAAATGAGTAGGTGGCTCTCTCTCAGAAAATATGATGGGGCAAGTATGGAATAGTTCTGAGTGCTTCTCTTTCGAGTGTGTGGTGGTGAAGGGGTATATATAGGCATCTCCAAAAATCCAACCGTTACACCTAAAGTGACCAACTTGGTGACACCGATGTGTGAATCTCGGTGATACCGAGTTGCTCCAAAGGTAGCAACTTTTGAATCTCGGTGAGACCGATATATAAAACTCGGTTGCACCGATTAGGAGACCAATGGTCAGATTGCCAAACTCGGTGACGCCGATTCAACAAACTCGATCGGACCGATTTTGTGAAATTGCGTAACAGAAAGTTGGCAACCAAACTCGGTGGCACCGAAGCAGAATCGGTTGCATCGAAAGGTTAGGGTTTGGCTTAGGTCTATCTGAGTATGGGAATCGGTGGTACCGAGTGGAAAGTGTTGGTTGCACCAATTTTGGATATTTGACTTAGGACAGACTTTTGTGGAAGAGCTTGTGGGTGTTTTTGGTGACTATCACTTGTGCACGTATGAGCATTTTGTTCACCAACAATACCTTACCCCCTTTCAATAGTATTGGCTTTCCTATGGACTCAAAGTGATTTCTCACAAAGTAAAATGTAGAGTCCTCTTGCTTGAAGCTTTGCCAATCCTTTTCCTTGCATTCTGGGGTATCTCCACAATCTGCACAATCCTTTTGCCAATCCTATCATTGAACTTTTCCTGAAATATGCTTAGTGGAAATATTTGTTCAATGACATATATGTTGTTATTAATTACCAAAACCACCAAGGGAGCAAATGTGCTTTCAATCTCCCCCTTTTTGGTAATTGATGACAACATATGGATCAAAGCTTCGACAATGATATAATCAATGAATTTAATCGTCGCTTTGAGAAGTATGTGATAAGCAAGAGCTCCCCCTAAATTTGTGCATTATTTTAAATTTGCGTTTGAATGCAAATGCACAATCGATTAGGTACATGCGGCACTTCTTCCATGTCACATACATCTTGGTGGTGTGCGAGAATAATAAGAGTTAACATCATAGCACAACACAATCAAGCAAAGGTAAATGATCATCTCATAAGCATTAAGATGATAGGAAATAGTAGTAGCACACATTAAGTGTATGATCAAACACCACATAGTTCAACACAAACAAACGAATCAAAAGATCAAATGTTTTGAAAAAGCGATAAAAACCAAATGCTCTCTCACTCGAAGCCTAAAGATCTATATACACTTCTCCCCCTTTGGCAACAAGTTACCAAAAAGTTCAAAGAGATATAGCTAAACGTTCTTGGGCTGATCTCCTCCAGTTGTTGATGAAGGAGTCGAGAGAACTGCGTCGGCGAAGATGTCGGCTGATGTCATGGACAGAGTTGGTGTAGCAACGGGAGGCACTAGAGCTGATGGAGCTGAGGTGACAGTAGCAGGTGCTGATGAAGAAGGCCTCAAATCTGGAGCTGGCACTGTGGCTGATCTGGCCTGGGTAGAAAAGTGTGTGCCTGGCCTGAGAGGAGAGTCATCCTCATCATCATCATCATCATCATCATCATCATCTGTAGACTGAGGAAGAGGCACAGAGTCAACTTCCTTCTTGACCTCATTGACTGTCTTGGTCAGCCCATCTACCTTGTCATTAAGGGTCTTGATCCTGTTCTCAAAGATCCTGACAAGACTGTTCTGGTTGTCCAGTATGTCCTTGATGTCCTTCTGCATGCCTTGAACGGATGAGATCAAGAGATCCATTTGCTCGTTTCTGGATCTAGGGACCTGAGCACTAGTGGCTCTAGCTGCCTCTGCCTCTGCCTGTGCTTGAGCTACAGCTGATGTGGGATGTTCTGGGTCCATCACCACAATGTTGTCCTCTAAATCTAGCTGTAGGGGCAAATGGGGTCTGTCCAGAGCAAAGATGTGCTTCTCCAGCTTGGAGTTGATAAGCATCTGAATATAGGGTGCATAGCAGCATGAGCGCTTCTGATCAGTAGCAACCCTCTTCACTGTCTATACAATCAGATCCATTACTCGTATCCTGGTGTGTCTATCAAGATGGATCGGCATGTTGATTGAATGGCCTCGAATCATCTTTTCATCTCCTGACTTGGGCATCAATGTATGCCTCAGTATGGTGTTCATGGTGCGGAGGCCAGCCTGGAGGAAGTAGATAGATCCTAACTTGTGTGATTTCAAGTTAGCAGCAGGGATAGCATTGTACATATCCTTCATAGCATCATGGCTCTCCTTGGATTCAGAGTAGACATCCAAGTCACCATCCTGCACCTCTGGGACTTCTAAGATAGCAGCCCATTCATCAACAGTAGACTCGTATCTTGCTCCTTCTGTCATCCATACAATTCTACCATCTCCATAGAAGTGAGCAGTGGAGTAGAATTGCATGATCATCTCGTCGTTCCATGCAGTGAACTCTTTGCCAACAAACTCATCTAGGTCAATGCAATGAAAATTGTCTTGAACATTTGGAAAGAAATCTTCATTAGCCTTGATGTCCTTCCAGTCAACATATCTCATATCACTGACAGCTGGACTCTTGTCAAGCAACACAGTCTCATAGAAATCCTATTGCTCCTTGGTGTAGAACCTATAGTCCACAGCTGTTTTTTTCCTCTGGGCATATGGATCAATAGCTCTCCATGCCCTCAAACCAGAATCCTTCCTCTTCTTCATGTCTTCAGCAAGTGGATGGCTGGCATTGTGTTCAGGAAGGTGTGGTCTAAGCTTCATCAATGCAGACATGTCATCCTCATCCTCATCTCTGGAGGTAGTTCCCTTGTTCTTGTCAGAAGCTGGAATCTGTCTGGATGACCTCTTGGACTTTTCAGCAACAACCTTCTTGGGCGCAGACTTGGTGCTCTTGGAGGGACCTTGCTTTGGCATAGCATCTACCAAAAGCTTCTTTTGCTTCTTCTTGGGAGGGACCTTGACAACATGCTCTTCCTCCTCCTCCTCCTCAGCAGCACCACCAGCAGTCTCCTCTGGATCTTCAAACATAGATGTTTGCCTGCCAACAACATGGATGATCCTTTTCCTGGACTTCTTCTTCTCCCCTGCCTTCTTAGGCATAGACTTACTTGGGGGCTCAATGGTCATGGTAGCCCTAGCACTCTTAGGTGCTCTCATAGCTTCAGAGCTAGCATAAACCTTGCTGACAGCTCTTCTGGAAGAGGTGGCTTCATTAGCAGACTTCTTGGCAGCTTTGTCTTGCTTCTTGGCAAGAACTTCCTCTGGCACAAAATCTTAATCCTCCTCATCTGAATTCAGCTTCTTCCTGGCCCTAGTAGTAGCCTTGGGAAACCCATGAGAACTGGGGGTGCCTGGATCTGAAGAGGAACTAGACTGTGGACTAGTGCCTGAATCCAACTCAACACTCTGCTCTCTGAAGTTGGTCTCACTGTCCTCAGCATCTGACATACTGACCCTGTGAATAGAGTATAGAAGAGTAGAAGCGGACAAGTCATCACAAAATGCAGCTATTTTTGAAAGTTTGAACTGAAAAATCTTAGATGTAGTTCACTGCAAAAAAGGACTTCGGTGTCACCGAGTCAAGATTTTTGGTGCTGCCGAGACTCACAATACTCTTAACAGAAACTTGGCAGCAGTTTTGGTGGGACCGAAAACTACCACTCGGTTTCACCGAGTACTGTCCTCAGTAGCACAAAAAGAAATCGGTGGAACAGATTTTTCTGACTCGGTATCACCGAGATGCGATTTTGTGGGCAATTAAATCTAAAAAAAATCGATTCACTAATCTACTGGAACTTTTAGAGGATAGGGAGGTTTGCACATGATGGATTGTCGATGGAATAAGCTTCAGCACGCAAGATTCGGACGGGGAGCGCAATGAAGGGTCGGATCCATACCCTAACTCGGTGACGGATCCGCTACGGCGAAGACGGCGGTGAAGATGCCAGTCGACGGCAAGGATCCCCGCGGTGGAGGAGCGCGGGGAGACAAGGGCGACGACCAGGGGGTCCTGTTCGGCAGCTTAGGGTTTTGGGGCGCGACGGTTTGAAGATTGATTTTCAAAGCGTCGGGTCCAGAGCATATATACCCCTCGCTGTCGGTGACACCGATTCTAAATTTTCGGTGTCACCGAGTTCCTCAACTGTCAGCTGACAGGGAAACTTGGTGTAACCGAGAATATGGAATCGGTAGTACCGAGATTGAAAACTAGATCAACCCAAGGCATTCGGTGAGACCGAGAATATTGGGTTGGTTCCACCGAGATGCACTTGGGAGGTTTTAATGGTCAGTCCTTTGTCGATACGGAACTCCGAGTGCGCCACACACAGAGGGATCGAAAAGCAATTAGTTCAAATTTTGTGATGCGGCATGAATAGAATATGAGGTGAGAAAGCATAGATAGCTAGAGAGTGGTCCTAGGCATTCTTGTCCATCCAATTGGCAAAAGAGAAAACAAAAGCCAAATAGCAACAATTGGATGTCCTCGAATGGGTAAATAAATGCAGACCAACATGCTCACACAATAAGATGTCAAATGAAATCATGGCAAACATGCACAAGCATACTAGCATCTAACAAGCACTTTGGCGGTGACAGAGTCATCTATATATGAGTATATTGACTTAGGAGCCAAGTAACAATACTTGATCATAGGTCATACTCATCGTTTAAGCACAAGTGGGGTTACCACTTTTACATAAAGCATTTAATGTTGTCACATTCTAAGAGATGCTTTGACTCATGTCTTAGAGTAAAGCCCCCCCTTGATGTGACACCCCCCCATAAGAGGGATAAACTAACCTTGGGTTTTGTCGATGAAGACTTCATGTTGGTGAGGTAGTGGTGAATGCTCAAGGTTGATGAAGATCACCAAGAGTTGAGAGCATCCTTGTTGTTTCCTTACTCTTCTCACCTACATGGGTTAGTCCCAACACACAAGAGACAAATACAAGGATATCTATGGACATGGATTGCAAAGCATATGAGATGATGTCCATTGATTTGTTTATTACCTTGTCCCTTGCTTACCTTTGAGGGAATGTGTGACTCCTTGAACTATTGCATAGAGTTGATGTTGATTGCAAATAGTTCTTGCCAATAATGAATGTGAGTGAATTTCATTGGCGGAGTCACCCCTCAAGAACTCTCTAGTTCTTCTTCTTGGGGACCCACATCAACTTGATGGGGATCCTTGGTGTTGAAGTAGCCTTTGTAGAAGTTAAGCTTGAAGTAGCCTTGGGAACCCACTCCACCAAAGCTAGGGATTCATCTTCATATGTGTCAATGTTCTCTTGAAGCTTTTATTTCTGCACAAAAATAACACCAAGGCAATTCTGCTGAATACAGCGTCAATCCGGGTTAGTTCCATTCAAATCATGCAAATTAGAGTCCAAAACAAGGGCAAAAGAGTTTGGAAAAGTAGATACGTTGGAGACGTATCAGTCCCTCATGTGTTTGATCTTCCTATCTCAACTCTCTACTTCATGTGCAATGTCTTTACTTTCCGCTGCCATACGTGTTGACTTGCATGTGTAGGGTGAGCTAGACTTGCTATAATTGTTAAAATCTGCCAACCAATTAACTTGGGAAAAGGTTAGGTTTTAAATTACTGCTAGTAGTCTATTCACCCCCCTCTAGACACTCTTCTAGTGATCCCACAGACGAATCCAACACCACCCGAGAACCCTCGCGAGGTTACTCTCCACTATACTAGTTCATCCACAAACCTCCTCGTGAGGCAATCCACCAAAAGCAGGAGTAGGGTTTTACGCTTCGCAACGGCCCGAACCTGGGTAAATCCTCGTGTGTTGTTCTTCTTCCTCACGACCGCGTGGGTTCGTTGGGTTTGGCTGTCGAGCTGTGAGCTTGAGGTCGAAGCTGCTGGGGATCTTCGCACACGCCCCTGAGTTCGACCCTCTTTGGGTTCCGCGGAGCCCGAAATCCGACACAAATTATTTGGAGATGTGCAGAATAGGTATCTCTGATGTGCTTTTTCAGGTCCAGAATTCCAGCTGCTGGTATTCTCCCTCTTTGTGTAAACCTTGCATATTATGAGAGAAAAGGCATTAGAATCACTCCCTAAAGCATTATTATACATCAAAACATTATAAATAATAGTAGGAAATCATGATGCAAAATGGACGTATCAACTCCCCCAATCTTAGACCTCGCTTGTCCTCAAGCGAAAGCCAATATTTAAAAACATGTCCACATGGTTTGAGAGAGAGGTGTCGATAAAAACAAAATACGGACATAGTAGCATGATGCTTATTATCATAACAGAAACAAGTTTATCTTAGAACTTATTCATATAAATTTTAGTATATAACTTCATCATATAACTTCTCATGAACAAGTAACAATTCATCACAACATAAAAGTATAAAGCATAAAACTTATTGAAAACCAGCAAAATATGTTCTTAGTCAACTTGGCAACTACAATTCATCATATTTTCAGGAAGGGTCTCGTGTCAGAGCCTTTTGGCAAGTCCACATACTCAACCATCATTTAGTCTTCTATGATTGCTAACACTCACAACATACGGATGAGCAAAAAGTTTCAACCGGACACATAGAAAGATAGGGGCTTATAGTTTCGCCTCGCAATGTACTCACCTCAAGGGTGATGTCAACAATAATAACTCATGCTCACTCACATCCAACTGGATATATGTGCCTAGATCTTTCCTCACCACATGATGCTTGCAAAAAGAAAAAGTAAAAAGGAATAGGGAAGAATACTTTGACTCTTGCATAAAAGGAAATACATAAAAGTAAAAGATAGGCCCTTCGCACAGGGAAGCAGAGATTGTCATGCGCATTTTGGTTTTAATGCCCAATCCCTTAATGTAAAAGAACATCACGCTATATTGCCCCCTATGATAGCAACCTTTATTATGCAGTCCGTCGCTTTTATTACTTTGCCATCATAAGTTCGTACAACGCTTAATTTTCTCTTACACTAATTGATCAAACACATTGGAAGCAATTTTTATTGCCTTTGTGCACCGATGACAACTTACTTGAAGGATCTTACTCGATCCGTAGGTAGGTATGGTGGACTCTCAAAACATGAATTTGGGTTTTGGGTTTCTGGATGCACAAGTAGTATCTCTACTTAGTGCGAAATTTTTTGCTAGCAAAGATATTGAGCAAGCACCACATGTTGAAGGATCTATGACAATATAACTTCTATGTGAATATGAACAAACATAAATCATTACATTGTCTTCCTTGTCCAACGTCAACAATTTTGACATATAATATTTAATGGTGGCTCACAATCATAAAAGATGTCCAAGATAGTGTATTTGCATGTGAATCTTCTCTTCCCTTATTAGTTCTTTCATTAATTGCATCATTGACCAATGCTATGTTTGTAAATCTCCAATAAATTTTACCACTTATACTTTTCCTTATGTGATGTCATTACTTACCATAAGATTAGCATATGATTCTTTTCATTTATTTCCTTTCTATTTTGATTGCAACAAGAAGGTAGAGAAGCAAAAGCTCAAACTAAACTTTATTATATCACTCTCACTCGATTACATAGATAGATAGATCACGAAACTAACACTCGAAAATAGATCATGCTAAACTTTTATTCAACTAAATCACGAAAAAGCTGAGGATCGAAGGAAAATAGGTAAAGGTGAATAAAAGTGATGGTGATACGACACCGGGGCACCTTCCCCAAGCTTGGCTCAAGCCGAGGGGAGTGCCCATACCCGTGTACTCAAGTCTCCTTTGGTGGTGAAGATGATGAAGGTGGTGGTGATGAAGTGTCACACTTCAGACTCAATAGGTACTCCAATTTGCGGATGACTCTCCGAAGGGTGATGATGTGCTCCTCTAGCAAAATATTTTCATGAGTAAGAAATTTATTCGAAAGCCCTAAAAGCTTCAATTTCAGTGGGGGTGAGATGATTGTAATATGGTTGAAGGATATCTTCTTTTTCCTCCTCTTCTGTTAGCATGGATTTCCCTCCTTGTGGAGCTTGATCCTTCATAGCTTCCTTGCCCTTGTCTTCATTATTGGCTTCTTTTGGCTCCTCTCTCTTCAGCTCAGTCTTCATCAGCCAGGCATATTCTTCTACGTTATTGGAGGAGGGAGAAGACATGATGTCTGGCTTGATAGATCTGATAGGAAAATAGCACGAAACAAGAACATGGGATTTTTCTGCGATGCGGTGGTCAAAACCATCGGGGGTATATATAAAGATTTTTTTATCTTGGGAAGCAATAATATGGAAGGAAAACGGAGTCAGGAAGGTGTCCGAGGTGGGCACAACCCACCAGGGCGCGCCTGGCGCGCCCTGGTGTATCGTGCTCACCTCAGTTGCTTTCCCGTTTATTTATTATTTTCCTAATTTTTGTAATATTCCAAACTGACAGAAAATATTTTTGCGGATTTTTCGGAGTCCGTTTACTTACCGTATCACGTACCTCCTCTTTTTCAGAATTCTAGAGTGTTCCGAAAGGTTTCTTTTATGTGTTCCTCTGGTGTCATGGTTTGGATAACATTTCTTTCAACATTAATAGGCGTACCTGAGATATAGTGTTTAATTCTTTGTCCATTGACCACCTTCGGGTTAGTACCTTCGGCATTATTAATCTTGATAGATCCAGAATGATAAACCTCTTTAATAACATATGGTCCTTCCCATTTGGAGAGAAGCTTACCTGCAAAAAATCTTAAACGAGAGTTGTATAAAAGAACATAGTCTCCTAATGTCGGCGTTCTAGGATCGGGGGTACCCAGACCTGCCTTCCTGCGGCCCAACGCGTGGCCAACATCGACGGCCCAGTACGTCCTGGCGACAAACCCCTCAAGACCAGACCCTCGCGAGGGCCCCAGCCTCGCGAGGAGAACAACGCCAAGACCACCTGGGGAGCGGCCTCCCCAAGCCGCCTCCCAAGGAGGGAAGATTCCTATGCAGGTAGCCAGCCTCAGGAGGCTGCGATGACGTGAGCCATGACGACCATGGCAGGCGGGCGCCAGAGGGCGCAGCAAAGACAGTTTCCCATTTCATGCTAAGGAAGCAAGGACGAGTGTGGGTTCCCAAGGAGCCCCCCAAAGGTTTCCATTCCGGTGCAACAAGACCAAGACCATGGGCTCGGCAGGACGGATGTCATCGCCGAGCCCACCTCGGTGTCACGCCAGGAGCTTTGTAGGCGAAGACCATCTTTAGTCAGGATAAGTTGTACCTCCTGTCCCCCTTCAAATTTGGCCGTTGTGGGATCCCTTCCCGCCTGTGCGATAAGGGAAGAGGACCGAGGCCCGCTATAAATAGGGACTAGCCACCACCATTGAAGGGGATCGGATCCACCCACACCGAAGAGCCCTCGCGAGGTCGCTCAACCACTGTACTCGTTCATCCACAAACCTCCTCGTGAGGCCAATCCACCAAAGCGGGAGTAGGGTTTTACACCGCAAGGTGGCCCGAACCTGGGTAGATCGTGTGTCCTTGTTTCCTTTCCCTGGTAGAGCTGTGGGGAGGGGTTCGACGTGGTGTAGCGGCAAGGTTGAGCAGAATCGAAGGGCGAGTGCACCCCTGTGTTCGAACCTTTCTTGGGTTTGCGGAGCCCTGATACCGACATTTGGCGCGCCAGGTAGGGGCGTGTCGAAGCTTCACCTTCACCAGCCGCGCTTCACCCTCGCCTCGTCGTCTCCATGGCAGGCGTCGCTCCCAAGGCCTGGCGGCCCGCAGCCTGCGAGGACGCCACGGTTGGCCTGACCACGCCCGCGGTCGCTTGTATCCTCGGCGGGTCGCCATGTCAAGTAGTTTTGCCACCAGGCGGGCGCAACTTAGCCGCGGCTTGAGGCCCCGCGGAGCAGGGCGGAGCCGGAGACCGACATCACCTTTGGCTCCAGGGACCTTCCAAGGACAACGGTCGCTGCAGGTGCGCTCCCCATGCTGTGCACGCCCACCGTCAGCGGCGTTGCGGTCACCAAGACCCTCATCAACGGCGGCGCCGGCCTCAGCGTCCTTTCTGTGGAGGCCTTCGACATGCTCTAGATGCCCTACGACCAGCTCGCGCCCTCCAGGCCCTTCTCAGGAGTGGTCGGGTGCTCCGCCACCCCCTTGGGGCAGGTGCGCCTCCCCATCACCTTCGGCACCCGCGAAAACTACCGCACTGAGCTGATCGACTTCGACGTTGCCCGCATCGGCCTCCCTTACAATGCAATCCTGGGATATCCGGCCCTCGCCAAGTTCATGGCGGCGACGCACCCAGACTACAACATCATCAAGATGCCTGGGAGCAGTAGCATCATCACCGTGGCTGGAAATACCAAGGACGCAGTTCGAGCCCTCAAGCTCGTCTACAAGGCCACAACGACCTCATGCCCAGACGCTAAGAGCGTCGCGCGCGAGGATGGAGGCATCCCGCCCCGGGAGAGCATCGCGCAGGTTCTGGAGGCCGCGCCCGCAAAGAAGAAGCAGCTATTCTCTCAGGACCGGGCTGAGACGAAGCAGGTGCTAGCGGATGACGGGAGTCCGGGCCACACTTTCACCATTGGCGCCGGTCTCCCCCCGGAACAGGAGAAGGCGCTGGTGGACTTTCTCCGCATGAACAAGGACGTGTTTGCATGGGAGGCGCGCGTCCTAGTCGGAGTCCCGAGAGAGGTGATCGAACACTACCTAAGGATGCGCCCCGATGCGCGCCCGGTGAAGCAAAAAGCTAGGCGACACGCGCAAGAGAAGCAAGCGTTCATCGTCCAGGAGGTCGGCAAGCTGCGGGAAGCTGGTGCCGTTCGGGAAGTACGGCACCCGGATTGGCTGGCCAACCCAGTGATTGTCCCCAAGAAGGGTGGGAAGGAACGCATGTGCGTCGACTTCATGAGCCTCAACAAGGCTTGCCCTTAGGACCCCTTCCCGCTCCCGCGCATCGACCAGATTGTGGACTCCACCGCCGAGTGCGATCTGCTATGCTTTCTGGATGCTTTCTTGGGTTACCACCAAATCAAGATGACGGTGGAGGACGTCGAGAAGACGGCCTTCCTCTCTCCGTGTGGGGTGTACTACTACGTGTGCATGCCCTTCGGATTGCGGAACACCGGTGCGACCTTCTAGCGGCTGATGCGTATAGCAGTGGGGTAGCAGCTCGGAAGGAATGTGGAGGCATACGTCGATGACATCGTGGTCAAGTCGCAAGTGGAGAAGACCCTGATCGAGGACCTGGAGGAGACGTTCGCCAGCCTGCGTCAAGTGAACCGGAACCTCTACCCAGAAAAATGCGTTTTGGGGTCCCATCCGGCAAGTTGCTCGGTTTCTTGGTGACGAACCGAGGGATCGAGGCCAACCCGGAGAAGGTCAAAGCTACTGGGAAAATGCGCCCTCCTCAAACCCTCAAGGAAATGCAGAAGCTCGCGGGCTGCGTTACCTCTTTGGGACGCTTCGTCTCCAAGCTAGGCGAGCGCGTCCTCCCCTTCTTCAAGCTCATGAAGAGGAAGGGCCCATTCGAGTGGACCCCTTAGGCGGATCCGGATTTCGAGGACCTCAAGCGGTATCTCACGAGCCCACCCGTCATGGTGGTGCCCCGCCCATGCGAGCCCCTGGTGCTCTACTTGGCGGCCACCCCCACTCGGCCAGCGCGGTGCTCGTGGCGGTACGAGAGGAGTGCGCTTGGGCAGGCGTGAGGCAGGGCGGCTCGTGCGGGGCCGCGCGACGCTCGCCGCCTCAGGACGGCACTCTTGAGGCCCTCGCCACGTCATCGACCCTCGAGGGACCTGGGTTCCTTGGGACACATGAGGAGCAGGGCGGCGTCAACACCTCGTCCTTGGTCGAACACCCCGTGTACTACATCAGCACCGTGCTGCGGGATGCGCATGCACGCTACCCTATGCAGAAGAAGCTTCTTCTTGCACTCCTCGTCCCCTCAAGGAAGCTGCGTCACTATTTCCAGTGCCACCCCATCAAGGTCGTCTCTGCGTACCACCTGGAGAAAGTGCTACGCAGCCCCAACGCTGCCGGAAGGGTTGCAGAGTGGAACATCGAGCTGCAGGCCTTCCACCTGGAGTTCAGCACCACCAGGGGCATCAAGGGCGCGGCCCTCGCTGACTTCATGGCGGAGTGGACGGATGCTCCCGACCAGGGGCTGGATGAGGGCCAATCCCTCGCGCCTGGCAATGAGGCACCCGACGGCTGGGTCATGCACTTCGATGGAGCCTTCGCACGGCGGGGCGTGGGGGTTGGAGTGGTGCTCATCTCCCCGACGCTGGACAAGCTTTACTACGCAGTACAGCTCTGCTTCCAACATGGCGAGAAGGTCTGCAACAACATCACGCAATACGAGGGCTTGATCACCGGACTCAGGGCCGCGACTGCTCTGGGGGTCAAGCACCTCACCATCAAGGGTGACTCCCAGCTCCTCGTCAACTTCTCCAACAAGGAGTACACGCCGAAGGACGAGCACATGGACGCATACCTGGAAGAGGTACGTAAGATTGAAAAGCGTTTCCAGGGCTTGGAATTGCAGCACATTCCGCGTGGCGCGAACAAGGAAGCAGACGACATCGCCAAGAGGGCGTCATGTCACGAGCCTCAGGAGCCTGGAGTCTTCGAGGAGAGGCTCTTCAGGCCATCGACGATACCCCCGGCCGCAGGCCCGGCGCCGCCTTAGGAGGAGCTGCCGCCGGTCCCGCCCTCAGGTGCCCCAGCTTGTGGTCCGGCCTCAGGAGCTCGACTGCTCCTGGCGCTGGAGCCTCAAGCCGGCGACTGGACCGAGGAGTTCAAGGCATACCTGCTCAGCGGTGCCTTACCGGAGAAGGAGGAGGACGCGGAGCGCGTGGTCCGCCAGGCCACTGCTTATTGTCTGCAGGACGGTAAGTTGTACCGCAAGCACCCCAATGACGTCTCGCAGCGGTGCATATCCAAAGAGCAGTGGCTTGAGCTGCTGGCCGACATCCACGGAGGCGATTGCGGGCACCACTCCTCGTCTCGTACCCTCGTAGGGAAGGTGTTCTGCAGTGGCTTCTACTGGCCCACGGCGCTCCAAGACGCCACTGAGCTGGTCCGATCCTGCAAGGCCTGCCAATTTCATGCCAAGCACATTCATCAGCTGTCACACACTGTGTTTTGCCTCATGACTAAGTTACATGACTCAAAAATTTGGGTCAATTAAAACTTTTTCTCTGCTTGTGATGCTTGACTTGATTGTTGATTGCTTGTTTGCTTGCTTGTGCTCTATATTCATAAAATCCCTCATACTCTCAAAACTCGTCTCCTTGTTCCAAATATTTTCCCAATGATCATGCCATGGGAATAGGACATAAAACTATTTTTATAAAATTTTATTTTGGCCAAAATGGATTTATTCAAATTAGGTTTTCCAAAACCCCTGAATTGAGATTTGTACTACAAGTCCTCAAATTGGGTGGATTGTTTTTCCCCAAAGGCTTTGTTTGGAACCCAATATAAATATGAATTCCCAAAACCACCAAATATTAATTTTAAAGATTATTTTTATATTTTATTTAAAGGCTTTTTCTTAAGGCAAGAAATGGTCTTTTATAGGGAAAAATTATTTAAATGCTTTAAAAATATTTGAGAAAATTTAGGGAAACTCAGTGGACATATATTTTCCATATATATGAGTTTCAACACATGGTCATGTTCAAAATAATGGGAAAACCCCCTCAAAACCCTTTCTGCTTAAATCAAGCTTTTGTAATATTTCTATAAGAAATATTCTCAATAAATTCCAAGAAAATTCTAGCAAGTCACAATTGTCATATGTGATGATCTTGCAAAGTTTCATCTCAATCCCATTTGATTTGCTTCATCAAAATATTCCAAAACCATTCCTGTCCAGAGCCAAATTTGAACAACTTTACATTGTGAAGTTTATTCCCTTGACCCCAAACTTTGTGGGCATGTGCTAAACCCCAAATAATAATACCGCACCAAGTGGTGGATTTGTGACAAGTGATATGCATGCCTAGATCTACAGAAATCTGATTTTGTTGATTTCTAGGGTTTCACAAAGTTACATTGTGAACTTTCTTCAATCAAGCTCAAACTTGGTGATTAACCCTATTTCTAACCACCCTTTGACACTACCAAGTCTCAAGTCAAGCAAACCCCATTTGCTTGCCAAAACCTTCATCAAACACTTTTTGCCCTAATGGTAAAACCCTTGTTTGACCCCCTTCTGCTATTCTCCTTTACTTCAAATTTTTACCACAACTTGCCAACAGTGCGCTTCACCTCCAGTAAAAACTCCAAGCCCTCAAGCCACTGATTGCTGGGGTAAAACTTCACTTTACTCATCTGGACAGCCCCTTTCCCTCCCTTCCTTGGCCTCTCTCCTTCTCCCTTGACTCTCCAGGGCATCCAATGCCTCAACCCTGCTTGTTTACTCCCCCCAGATCCCCTAGACATGGGAGGCCACTCAGAAGCTGCCAAGAACATGCCATGGCATGCCAAAACGGCGCTCCAGAGCGCGCTACAGTGCCCGACAGCACTGTAGCCGCCGCCCAATGCATGGCCCCGACCACCTCGAGCGCCCCACTCTCGCCAGATGGTCGGTCTCGACGTCCGGGACACGCAACCGTCCTGTCCCCCTCCTCTATCCTCCTCCTGGGGCCTCCTCGCACGCGCACCATGGCCGCCCGGCTCGGCCAGTGGGCGAGCTCACACGCACGGGCTCCTGGCGCGTCCCTGCTCCCCCTCTTCCTCTCCCTGGTCGTGAACCTCGCCCAGAAAGCTCGTAGACACGCCCGAACCTGCCCCCGTGAGCTCTAGCAATGGCCTCAACCCCGCCAAACTCCCTGTCCACGGTGATCTGGCGCTGCAGCTATATAAGACTTCCCCGAGCCCCTCTCTCGTCTCCCTTCGTCTCCTCTCGCACCCGCGGACCTCCCAGACCCCCTGGATCGTTCCCCCGTGCCCTTTGCTTCCCCCCTGGACCAGCAGTGCCGCCGCGACCCCTGCTCAAATTCGAGCTCACCCGTGCCCCTCCTCCCCCCTTAGCACCATGAGGGCATCCCTTCCATTGACAAGGACCTCCTCCACACTCTATTTCTCACTCTCCATGGCGGTGGCGCCGTGCCCATCATCACCGTCGCCACCGTCCGCCCTGTCCAATGTCGCGCCCGGCCTCGACCTTCCTCGGGCTTCAAAACCCATCCAGAGCGACGGGTCCCTCTCTCCCGAGCTCGCCGGTGTGTCGGGCTTCGTCGGAGGTGGACGGAGTCGCCGGAACGGCGCCGGCGCCCGCTCGGCCCCGCCTCTCTTGCCTCGCCTCTGTTCAGGCGGGAGGAGGGAGACGAGCCTGCCAGGCGGGCCCCGCCTGTAGGCGACCCGACGACCGGGCCCGCACATAAGTGGACGCGGATTCCCCCGTCTACGCCTCTCCGTGAAGGAGGCGTATTCCGTGGAATACGTCTCCGACGTGCCCCCCCCTGCGCGCACGGCTGAGTAGTTGGGCCGGCCCAGTCCGGTTGCTGCTATGCTCCGCCCAGTTGCGCAGTTTAGCCTTAGGTAATTTCTTTCCCTTTTTCCATTTTCCAGAGAGACAAAAATAATCCCACAAAATTCATTTTAGCTCCTAATTTGATGATTCAAGTTTCTACAGACTCCTAAATTCATGACCAATCCAAATATGTGCATTGCACAATTTTTCCATATAGCATATTCTGATCCACCCATATTTTTTTATAACTTGTATTATGGAACCACCTTGCAAAATCCCTAGAGCATTCATAATATCTCTAAATGGAGTGATTCAAAATCCTAGGTGCATCTAAACTCATGAGCTAATATGTGAACATTTTTCCATATACTTTCTCTGTTATGTGGATTATTGGACCATTTCTTCATATATGGCTCACTTTGAAAATCCCTAGGAAAATTATGCCAACTCCAAATCCATTGAAATCACTTCACAAATGTTTCTAAAACCATGCCCTATTTGATGAGTGCATCCACTCATTTTTATAAAAATATTTTCTGTAGGCTTCTTATAGGATCATCAATTCTTTCATTTCCACCGTTCAAAAATCCCCCTTGATCCACATCCTATGAAACCTCCTTAGTTATTTTTCTTGTGACCAGAGGTGTCCAAGAAAAATAAAACTCCTATTTATAGAGCACTTTTATTTTTTGCTTGTTGTGTTGCTTATTGCGGTTGTTTCCGGCGATAGTTGACGAAGTAGATGAAGTGCTCGAAATGGACGAGAAGCGGGTGAAGACCTCAAAGACGTTGCTAAGCCAGGCAAGCAGCCCTTTAACCATGACGAAGAACCCTTTTATTTGCATGGAATATAGCACTTATTTCCGTGATGTTGATCATGTTGTTGTGGTGACCACTTCGGTGGGATACCTCTGATACTTTACCATTGATACTTGCATCATGCATGGCCCTACCATTCTTACGAGGGTTGTGCGGGTGGGAGTAGATAGGATGCTTAGTAGATGCTACGCAAGTGGGACGGGAATATGCATGGTGATGGAAACAAAAAATGATTTCAAAGACTTTTCAAAAACCCCGTCGGGTGCCACTAATGCCCAAGGGAGATGATGTTGAGTTAGGTAACCACTTGAGAAAGAAGTGGTGTACCGGAGCAAGTGAGTGTGTGTGTTTTCGAAAACGGATTAGATTTAAGATTTGTGGACCGTCCCAACCTTACATGTACAACCACTCTACCCCTATATGGGAAGGGGCTTTGTTGATTACTTTGATGCATACTAGCATAGAGCCCGCATTACTAGTGGCGGGAGTTACGTGGTCACTCTCGATACGAGGTCGTGCTGAAATGGACGATCATGCGTTGTCTTCACAGGCACCGGGCACACCGTTGTGTTCCTTCATGGATGGTACTGTGTAGAGCAAGGCTCGTGTTTGTACATCATGAAGACACGGACCAACGAGTGGACTCTTTGTTTAGTATCGTCAAGGGAAAGGCATTGTTCGGGTGCTTACCTCGGGTATGTTATATACCCCGAGTCTTGTGGGTAAAGTGTGCAACCTCTGCAGAGTGTAAAACTATTCGAATAGCCGTGTCCACGGTCAAGGACAGTTGGGTGGTGCTGCTTAAACTACATCCAGATGTTTTCACAAAACTTGGTGTGTGTGTGACAAAGAGATACTTGAGCTAAGTCGGAAGACTTTATGAAATGATTGAACATGTGATGTTCAAACCCTGCTTATGTTGAAATCTGTAACTTGTTCATATGGATATCTGCAACCTGTTGATGCATGCTTTTACAAGTCGATTCAACATGTCATTGCACTCAAACTAGCTTTCCGCAAAATTACCTATTTGTGCTGTATCATGCTCTGTTGTACCTTGTTCCAAACATGGGTTGCTTGCGAGTACATTCAAAGTACTCATTGGCTTGCCACTGGTTATTTTATTGGCCAGGCATGAAAGATCAGGTTATGATGAAGATTACCTTGGCGACGAACATGTGAGCTAGGACGCTTTCAAGTCAGAATGCCTGTAGGGTTAAGGCAGATGGCTTGGGTTCATGCTATCGTTGAAGATTTCCGCTACGAGATTATGAAGACTTGGCCATAAAGGCCATATTTGAGCAATACATGGTATGTAATGGATGTAAGACTCTTGTTATTCAGTTTCTGTGTGTTCAGTGAGCATTGATCTCTGGGATCATTGTGCACGTACATTCGGTGATCACGACTTATGAGTCGGGGTCCCCACAGAGCTCGTATCAGAGCCATCCTGACTATAGGAAGCTCTTAGTTAGCATGGACGTTAGTTAGGACAAAACTGTTTTCCCAGACCCTTCAAATCACTTGCAAAGACTACCATATTTCTTACCTCCTCTAAGCTTCCAGAGAAACTAAAGTATTGTGCCTTAGCACTTCCACCATTTTTCTTTTGGCTCTCCTCATCTACTTTTCAAAACCTTGCAAACGGTCGATAGTACCCTTGAGCCCCTGACCACTGGATTCCTTGAAATCCTCGTGGGTAACCTGGAAGGAAGCCACCTCGCCAGACGAGTGCCCGCATATCTTGGACACAAGTTGGCGACACCAGACAAGAAGATACTGACAGAAGATACCTTCTCGAGGAATGAGGATATCAAGACTCAGAAGATGGTGACACCCTCGACAATGCCCCAGGATGATGCCACCTTGGCCTTCGATGACCAGGGCACAAGACATGCAATGTCATGATATGCATCGCTAATAGAGCAACCCTGTCCTTTTCATTGTTGTGTCGGCAACCGCCGGTGGATGAGAACCTTGCCATTTGGTCCGCCTCACCATAGTGAGCAGGAAAATGGTTCCCTCCATCCCCCGCTCTCGGTGTCGATATTATCAACATGACCGACAAGTTGGAACTCTATCATGCCTTGTTGATGTCATTGCATAAAGGATTGCCATTTGGAACTCTCGACGCCTTGAAGGACAATAAGGCATTGACACGATTACGAAGACAAGAGAAGACCCATCAACGACAGTCATGAGGAACCACCTTCGTCATCAACTCACCAGACGCAAAGTTGTCAAGGACTCTTCAGGCACAACCCGGATCGTTTCAACAGGCAACAACAAGAGACTTATCAACACCTGAAGAAGACCCAGAAGACCGAGCGGACTCCTCTCGAAGACACGAAGCAAGCACGACTAATGAGTCCGAGAACCCCTAGGGTAGGATAGGTCGTGTGTCCCCTATGCGAAGTCGAGTCCGTATGATGGTTCAGATAGAACCATAATTGTGTGTTTCTTGTTTTTGCTTGTTTGTGCTTTGGTGTAAGTCACACTTTTGCCCTTGGAAACAAGTGCGCGACTAGATCACCTACCTTACCTTAATGTCTGTGTTTGGCATTTTCGGCACTTGTTTGATAGCACTTGCACTATACCACCCCCTTAGGCACTCCTCTCTATGCTGCTTTCTCTCCCCCATCTCGTCAACTGAATACCAGCAAGACAAGATGCACCATAGATCCACCTCGACGGACAACCAGCATTGAAGACTTTGACTACTACATACTCAACATAGTGAGTAGTGACCAACCTAGACCTCACAAGCTACCCTCAGCTCAAACCTCTGATCACGTGTTTAATATAAGGGTTTTCCAGAGCACCCGTTGAGTTTCAATAACCCCTGCTTAGCACTGGGTTCATATGGGACTAGTGATCATAGTGAGCAAACACATTACATCCTTAAGCTAGCACTTGATCTAATGATGCCATAGGGTATATCATTTTCTGGATATATGATTTAGTAAGACCAATGATTTGACGAAGTTATAATAGATATCTCGATGAAGTAGTTGAGACCCTTTGGTGGATTACGAGATTTTCATGATGATAGGTGAGCTTGATGGATCAAGTTGGTAGAGTAGCATAAATTACTTCTCCCTTGAGTAACTTGGATTTAGTAGGACAATTGGGGTCACATGTTGGAAATTCTTGGTGGCATGGTAACTTGATTCTGATAAGTAATAGACATGGATTTGTGATGTTACAACAATGACTTGGAGTAGCAAGTAGGAGTTCTTGATGGAATTGAGAATTGGATTTAAATAGGTAATCCTAATAGAGTGATGGTCTTAAGCAAGACTACATGGTTCAGAGTAATTTGGATTTAGTCTGATGATCTTGATCTTAGTACCATGTTTCTCGGTGGGAGATAAACTATAAACACTAGATTGTTGTCCGATATGATTCAGGGTTCTATATGCACCTAACCTTGGAGTTTACTAGATCAGCATGATGGAAATTGGTGGATGTACTACGATAAGATAGTCCTTTCAAGGATTCAGGGATTATAGGAACTCTAGAAGATTGTGTGGAACTCCATCAAAGTTGGATTTTGTAGAAGTGATAAATCATGCGGTGCTTGATGGGATTAGTAGACGGGTTAATCGGATTCATAGGAAGGAAACAAGATCTCGGATTGGTTTATTACGTGTTTCCATAGCATAGAGATGCAACACCTTAGACCTTGGATATATTAGTTGAGGACTTGGATTTGTAGTGTTACGATCAAGCTTAGCAGCTTGTATGCTTCCCGAGGATTTTTACATAGGGATATATTTGAGTTAGTTGTAGAATAACATATGAGATTTTGGTTTAGTCCTTCTCTCGAACCATGGAGATATGAGTAGCACGTGTAATGTTGGAGTTGACTTATATGAGATGATACCTTCAATGAGATAGGGTGATTATGTTTGGAGCAGTAGGTAGTACTATTGGCATCTAAGAACTCTGCTCAAGGATAAAATGATAGGCATTCACTCACATCCTAAGCACCTTGAAACCCCGAAGCTTTACTGAGCCATGACACGGTCGGAATATGACCATAGGCTCTGTCTCTAAGTCAAAAGACTATGGTCGATACTCCACCTTGACCACCACCAAACCTGTCCATAGGGAAGGTGGACACGAAGAACTAGACTACGTTGGATCACGAACCCCTGGACTAGTGACCATTCGGAACTAATGCCCGCTCCTCTCACATATCCCATGAGCAATGTGTTTATGTGATACTTGGGGGAATAGGTTGTTATCCTCCGGGATGACATACTTATTTACCCAATAAGAGAAGGAACACCTTAGTCCTGTTTGGACCAGCCCCAGGAACACCA
Source organism: Elymus sibiricus (assembly GCA_039707655.1). Taxonomy (NCBI): domain Eukaryota; kingdom Viridiplantae; phylum Streptophyta; class Magnoliopsida; order Poales; family Poaceae; genus Elymus; species Elymus sibiricus. The sequence continues at coordinate 159,114,939 of CM077673.1, forward strand.
ACTACCATGCCTCTCAAGTATAAGGCTCCACCTTAAAAAGGGTTGGACTACTTGAAGTACCCACCCTACAGCAGAAGACATTCCTACCCAAGGAAGATGAAGAGCCACTACGATTGAGAAGCCACGACGAAGAAGAAGAAGCAGGAGAAGTCAACCACCGCTCCTCGACCGACTACATCAACTAGACTATACCAAGGAGCACCGACGTCCAAGCACGATGAAGCCCTTGCACATCAAGAGGATTAAAGAGCCCCTTGTTTTAACTAGTCATATATCAGTTCCTAACTAGGAAGGAACCGAGGAGCTGATGACACCCCCCCTCACTCCACCACCTTGACGGTGTACGGTGAGCATGACGTCTCTACTCCCTTCAGATGCCTGGAATGGAGTGGACGACTGTCATGGCTTCGTTACCAGCCCCTTTTTAGATAATCTAGGGCGTAAACCCTGACTTGATCATGGTAAACCACCTGTCAAAGGTAGTTCACCCCGCTTGCCAAGCCTCGGACCGTGGGGACTAAATGACTATTCTATACTTCTGGATAGTCAGCTTATTTAGAACCCCTCAAAACCTTCCTAGATGGTAGGACCTGTTTTGACACCAAGTCTCTACGCTTAGTCTTAGGGATGAGGCTCGGCTCAAACCTTTGCCACGATGACTACAAAGAGACAAGTAGACTGAACACTCGAGGAACCGCCAGAAACTTGCGTCCGTGACGACGAAGACAAATGGCCGGTGATGAATGAAGAACATATCTGGGCAACTCACTCAAGCAGAAGTTCTCAACGCAAAGGCTACGATGACGCGCTTAAATACTCTCAAGGATGAAGACCACTTGCGACTGAGGACCTCCTGCTTAAGGAAGATAAGGACTTCCTCACCGGCAAGAAGCTACACCTAGACTCGATCCTTCTATTCTAACGTGAGACATCTAGATGTCACTAACCAACGTGAGCAACCCCAGGACCAGCACACAGACACACTACTTGTCCACGTATTCCGACTTTGGGATACACACGCAAGCCAGGCTCTTGCCAGAACCTCGTCCACCAAACCCTTAACCATTAGGAAAGCCTAGCATATTGCTAGAACCCCGTTTACCCTTAGACGAAGTCAACGATGCACTCGAAGACATATCATCTGGCACTTCAAGATCCAATGGAGCAACCACGCCGGAGAAGAAGCCACATGGGAACGTGAAGACTACCTCACTTCTGGATTTCCAGATCTTTTCAACGCCTAGCCTAGGAATCTCGGGGACGAGATTCTTGTAAGGGGGGTAGGTCTATCACACCCTGTGTTTTGCCTCATGACTAAGTTACATGACTCAAAAATTTGGGCCAATTAAAACTTTTTTCTCTGCTTGTGATGCTTGACTTGATTGTTGATTGCTTGTTTGCTTGCTTGTGCTCTATATTCATAAAATCCCTCATACTCTCAAAACTCATCTCCTTGCTCCAAATATTTTCCCAATGATCATGCCATGGGAATAGGACATAAAACTATTTTTATAAAATTTTATTTTGGCCAAAATGGATTTATTCAAATTAGGTTTTCCAAAACCCCTGAATTGAGGTTTGTACTACAAGTCCTCAAATTGGGTGGATTGTTTTTCCCCAAAGGCTTTGTTTGGAACCCAATATATATATATGAATTCCCAAAACCACCAAATATTAATTTTAAAGATTATTTTTATATTTTATTTAAAGGCTTTTTCTTAAGGCCAGAAATGGTCTTTTATAGGGAAAAGTTATTTAAATGCTTTAAAAATATTTGAGAAAATTTAGGGAAACTCAGTGGACATATATTTTCCATATATATGAGTTTCAACACATGGTCATGTTCAAAATAATGGGCAAAACCCATCAAAACCCTTTCTGCTGAAATGAAGCTTTTGAAATATTTCTATAAGAAATATTCTCAATAAATTCCAAGAAAATTCCAGCAAGTCACAATTGTCATATGTGATGATCTTGCAATGTTTCATCTCAATCCCATTTGATTTGCTTCATCAAAATAATCCAAAACCATTCCTGTCCAGAGCCAAATTTGAACAACTTTACATTGTGAAGTTTATTCCCTTGACCCCAAACTTTCTGGGCATGTGCTAAACCACAAATAATGATACCACACCAAGTGGTGGATTTGTGGGAAGTGAGATGCATGCCTAGATCTACAGAAATCTGATTCTGTTGATTTCTAGGGTTTCACAAAGTTACATTGTGAACTTTCTTCAATCAAGCTCAAACTTGGTGATTAACCCTATTTCTAACCACCCTTTCACCCTGCCAAGTCTCAAGTCAAGCAAACCCCATTTGCTTGCGAAAACCTTCATCAAACACTTTTTGCCCTAATGGTAAAACCCTTGTTTGACCCCCTTCTGCTATTCTCCTTTACTTCAAATTTTTACCACAGCTTGGCAACATTGCACTTCATCTCCAGTAAAAACCCCAAGCCCTCAAGCCACTGATTACTGAGGTAAAACTTCACTTTACTCCTCTGGACAGCCCCTTTCCCTCTCTTCCTTGGCCTCTCTCCTTCTCCCTTGACTCTCTAGGGCATCCAATGCCTCAACCCTGCTTGTTTACTCCCCCCAGATCCCCTAGACACGGGAGGCCACACAGAAGCTGCCAAGGACATGCCATGGCATGCCAAAACGGCGCTCCAGAGCGCGCTACAGTGCCCGACAGCACTGTAGCCGCCGCCCAATGCATGGCGCTGACCACCTCGAGCGCCCCCCCTCTCGCCAGATGGTCGGCCTCGACGTCCTGGACACGCAACCGTCCTGTCCCCCTCCTCTATCCTCCTCCTGGGGCCTCCTCGCACGCGCACCATGGCCGCCCGGCTCGGCCAGTAGGCGAGCTCACACGCGCGGGCTCCTGGCGTGTCCCCGCTCCCCTTCTTCCTCTCCCTGGTCGTGAACCTCGCCACAAAGCTCGTAGACACGCCCGTACCTGCCCCCGTGAGCTCTAGCAATGGCCTCAACCCCGCCAAAGTCCCTGTCCACGGTGATCCGGCACTGCGGCTATATAAGACTTCCCAGAGCCCCTCTCTCATCTCCCTTCGTCTCCTCTCGCACCCGCGGACCTCCTAGACCACCTGGATCATTCCCCCGTGCCCTCTGCTTCCCCCCTGGACCAGCAGTGCCGCCGCGACCCCTGCTCAAATTCGAGCTCACCCGTGCCCATCCTCCCCCCTTAGCACCATCAGGGCATCCCTTCCGTTGACAAAGACCTCCTCCACGCTCTATTTCTCCCTTTCCATGGCAGTGGCGCCGTGCCCATCATCACCGTCGCCACCGTCCGCCCTGTCCAATGTCGCTCCCGGCCTCGACCTTCCCCGGGCATCAAAACCCATCAAGAGCGACGGGCCCCTCTCTCCCGAGCTCGCCGGTGTGTCGGGCTTCGTCGGAGGTGGACGGAGTCGCCGGAACAGCGCCGGCGCCCGCTCAGCCCCGCCTCTCTTGCCTCGCCTCTGTTCAGGCGGGAGGAGGGAGACGAGGCTGCTAGGCGGGCCCCGCCTATAGGCGACCCGACGACCGGGCCCACGCATAAGTGGACGCGGATTCCCCCGTCTCCGCCTCTCCGCGAAGGCGGCGTATTCCGTGGAATACGTCTCCGACGTGGCCCCCCCTGCGCGCGCGACTGAGTAGTTAGGCCGGCCCAGTCCGGTTGCTGCTATGCTCCACCCAGTTGCGCAGTTTAGCCTTAGGTAATTTCTTTCCCTTTTTCCATTTTCCAGAGAGACAAAAATAATCCCACAAAATTCATTTTAGCTCCAAAGTTGATGATTCAAGTTTCTACAGACTCCTAAATTCATGACCAATCCAATATGTGCATTGCACAATTTTAACATATAGCAGATTCTGATCCACCAATTTTTTTTTATAACTTGTATTATGGAACCACCTTGCAAAATCCCTAGAGCATTCATAATATCTCTAAATGGAGTGATTCAAAATCCTAGGTGTATCTAAACTCATGAGCTAATATGTGAACATTTTTCCATATACTTTCTCTGTTATGTGGATTATTGAACCATTTCTTCATATATGGCTCACTTTGAAAATCCCTAGGAAAATTATGCCAACTCCAAATCCATTGAAATGACTACACAAATATTTCTAAAACCATGCCCTATTTGATGAGTGCATCCACTCATTTTTATAAAAATATTGTTTGTAGGCTTCTTATAGGATCATCAATTCTTTCATTTCCACCGTTCAAAAATCCCTCTTGATCCACATCCTATGAAACCTCCTTAGTTATTTTTCTTGTGACCAGAGGTGTCCAAGAAAAATAAAACTCCTATTTATAGAGCACTTTTATTTTCTGCTTGTTGTCTTGCTTATTGCGGTTGTTTCCGGCGATAGTTGACGAAGTAGATGAAGTGCTCGGAATGGATGAGAAGCGGGTGAAGACCTCGAAGATGTTGCTAAGCCAGGCTAGCAGCCCTTTGACCATCACTAAGAACCCTTTTATTTGCATGGCATATAGCACTTATTTCCGTGATGTTGATCATGTTGAGGTGGTGACCACTTCGGTGGGATACCTCCGATACTTTACCATTGATACTTGCATCATGCATGACCCTACCATTCTTATGAGGGTTGTGTGGGTGGGAGTAGATAGGATGCTTAGTAGATGCTACGCAAGTGGGACGGGAATATGCATGGTGATGGAAACAAAAAATGATTTCAAAGACTTTTCGAAAACCCCGTCGGGTGCCACTAATGCCCGAGGGAGATGATGTTGAGTTAGCTAACCACTTGAGAAAGAAGTGGTGTACCAGAGCAAGTGAGTTAGTGTGTGTTTTCGAAAACGGATTAGATTTAAGATTTGTCGACCGTCCCAACCTTACATGTACAACCACTCTACCCCTATATGGGAAGGGGCTTTGTTGATTACTTTGATGCGTACTAGCATAGAGCCCACATTACTAGTGGCGGGAGTGACGTGGTCACTCTCGATACGGGGTCGTGCCGGAATGGACGATCATGCGCTGTCTTCACAGGCACCGGGCACACCGTTGTGCTCCTTCATGGATGGTACTGTGTAGAGCAAGGCTCGTGTTTGTACATCATGAAGACACGGACCAACGAGTAAACTCTTTGTTTAGTATCGTCAAGGGAAAGGCATTGTTCGGGTGCTTACCTCGGGTATGTTATATACCGCGAGTCGTGGATGACACGGAAGTTCCCCGAGTCTTGTGGGTAAAGTGTGCAACCTTTGCAGAGTGTAAAACTATTCGAATAGCCGTGTCCACAGTCAAGGACAGTTGGGTGGTGCTGCTTAAACTACGTCCAGATGTTTTCACAAAACTTGGTGTGTGTGTGACAAAGAGATACTTGAGCTAAGTCGGAAGACTTGATGAAATGATTGAACATGTGATGTTCAAACCCTGCTTATGTTGAAATCTGTAACTTGTTCATATGGATATCTGCAACCTGTTGATGCATGCTTTTACAAGTCGATTGAACATGTCATTGCACTCAAACTAGCTTTCCGCAAAATTACCTATTAGTGCTATATCATGCTCTATTGTACCTTGTTCCAAACATGGGTTGCTTGCGAGTACATTCAAAGTACTCATTGGCTTGCCACTGGTTATTTTATTGGCCAGGCATGAAAGATCAGGTTATGATGAAGATTACCTTGGCGACGAACATGCGAGCTAGGACGCTTCCCAGTCAGAATGCCTGTAGGGTTAAGGCAGATGGCTTGGGTTCACGCTATCGTTGAAGATTTTCGCTGCGAGATTATGAAGACTTGGCCATAAATGCCATATTTGAGCAATACACGGTATGTAATGGATGTAAGACTCTTGTTATTCAGTTTCTGTGTGTTCAGTGAGCATTGATCTCTGGGATCTCTGTGCACGTACATTCGGTGATCACGACTTATGAGTCGGGGTCCCCACATCAGCCCGCACAGGGTCTCCAGACCATCCCGCTCTCCTGTCCCTTCGCAGTCTGGGGGCTGGACATATTGGGACCCTTCCCTCGGGCGGCCAGCGGTTACCGCTACCTCTACGTCGCCATCAACAAGTTTAGCAAGTGGGCGGAGGTGGAGCCCGTGCGCACCATCCCTGCCGGCTCGACCGTCAAGTTCATCAAGCGCCTCGTGATCCGCTTCGGCATCCCCAACCGTATTATTACCGACAATGGGTCACAGTTCACAAGCAACATCTTTTGAACATATTGTGCTAACCTTGGAACGCAGATATGCTACGCTTCAGTGGCGCACCCACAGAGCAATGGCCAAGCCGAGCGCACCAACGTGGAGGTCCTGAGGGGCCTCAAAGCCAGGAGGTTCAGGAAGAAGCTCGAGGCCTGCGGCAGGGGTTGGCTCGGTGAGCTTCAGTCCGTGTTGTGGTCCATTCACACCACTGCGACTAAGCCCACCAGCGAGACCCAATTCTTCCTCGTCTACGGGGCAGAGGCGGTCCTCCAGCACGAGGTCAAGCATCGCTCCCCGCGGGTCTTGGCATTCGACGAGGAGCGTTAGGATGCCTCACGGGGGACAGACTCGCCGCCAAGCCTCGCTCTGCGCAGCGAGGTACCAGCAGGCACTGCGACGCTACCATTGTCGTAGCGTCCGCTCCAGGACCCTTGAAGTCAGAGACCTCGTCCTGAGGCGGGTCCTCTCTAGGGAGGTCTTGCACAAGCTCTCGCCCATGTGGGAGGGCCCGTTCAGGATAGCCCGCGTCTCCAGGCCTGGCGTCGTACGCCTGGAGACTTAGGACAGGGTCCCCATCCAGAATGCCTGGAACATCCAGCATCTCCGCAAGTTCTACCAGTGACACTCTCACGTAATAATGAGTGGGCTGTATACGCCGTGGAGGCGGAGGGGTTCCCACCCACGCCCAATTGGAAGCCCCATGCTCCGCGCTGGTGGATGGCACCGTCCTCCAATGAATACGCCCATGCCTAGTGGAAGCCCTATGCTCCGTGCTATGGGAAGACGAAGACTAGCTTAGGTGCCGGACGCGGCTGTTCCTTGCTCTTTTTGTACCCGAATTTGCCACTTTTTGGAATGAAGTTGAAGTTTTCGCGTCTTATTCAAAAAAAGGGGTGGGAATTTTTCTTCTTTGAAGCGTTTTTCATTTGGATGTCCCATTTTAAAAGGATTGGCACCTGCCAGTTTCTCTCTCTCTCTCTTGCGCCCCGCGAGCGGGGGATGGACATGGTGCGCACCTCGCCAAAGCTTTGGTGTACTCATCCTCGCGCGACGCTCTCGAGCGAGTCGGCAGACACATATTGCCTCAGGGGCGCCCATCCCTTGGCCTTGCTGGGCATCACGACCCGACATACCAGCGATGATCGACCCTCGCTCGGGGGCTCTGACTGAAAATGGCCGCCGGGAGGAAGGCGACCAAGGAAAGGGAAGTCACGAATCGGCTCGTTATCAAGGAATTCTAACCCTACATAATGCACTTTTCAGCACCTTCGTGGGAGGTGGTGCCCTGAGGAAGCGCCTCCGGAGGTCCAGACTCCTCGCCACCCCCCCAGGAACCTCGCGAGCGGCGGGCACCTCCTGAAGCTGCAGGGCTGACTCGTCCGCAAAGAAGATGACCTCTCGGCAACGCCCCCAAGCTGCCCGGGTGCCCCAGTTACACCTCGTGACGCAGGAACCTGCCATGAGCACGCCAAGCTAAGTTATCCTAATCGCGACGAGCTGGAACTTTCCATTGGCGGCAATATAAATGCCAAAATACGAGATAGGAATAAAACGCTAACATAAAGGAGCAAGCGCCATAGTTTACTACACGCCCCCTTGGGGCCCTCCGCGACTCTGGATGCAGGAAGTAAAAAACAAACAGCAAAAGATGGCCTCCCGAGGGCCACTACTCCTGAGGCCTGGCTCCGGCGCCGCCCGCGCTCAGTCAGAGTCCTCCTCCTCCTTAATGGTGGCGCAGCGTCATGGCGGCTCGACGGCCTTCGGGGCAGGGGCATAGCGTCGTGGCGGCTCGCCGCCCTCCTTGGTCCTGTCCCGCCGGCGTGGCGGCTCGTCGTAGTCGTCGTCGCTCGAGCTTCCCCCGAAGGAGGCATCGCAGCTGCTGGAGGTGCCGCATTCGTCGCCAAGGGCAAGCTCACCGCCGAGGACGCCGCCGCCACGATGGTCATCGTCGGCGGAAAAGTGGTCGCTGTCGCCGCCATCGCCCTCCGGACAGCACCCCAAGCGCCTATCGTCTTCCCGAAGGTCTTGACGAAGGGCGTCGCCACCCCATCATACTTGAAGTGGAGGGTGCACCTCCCCTTGTAGGCGGTGAGCGCGGGCGAAGGTCTGCCAGCCGCAGTTCATGAACATGTAGCCCGCGGGAGTGACTTCGACCTCCACCCACGAGGATTCGCTGCAGCAACCATCAGCCTGCAGCCATAGGCCGGCAGGCCCACCGTCTGGCAGTACCCCCGCGAAGAAGCGCAGGAGCTGGAGCTAGGTGGTGGCCGGCCTCTCCTCCCACACCACAAACTCTTGGACCGCGTCAGCCGAGTGAGATCGCGGACGGGGCGGCCTGGTGCCCGCCGCGAGCCTCCCCCCTCGGCCGCGAGCGCTGCGGCTACCACAGCAACCTGCGCGGGAGGGAGCTTTCCCGCGGCAGCTGGAGGCAGCGCCGGCCCGCACCAGAGTGTGCCCGCGCCCTCGAAGGGCCACCACCGGCATCGCGGTGTACTTCCGGGGACGGCCACGACCCCTCTTGGGCGGCGGCGAGTCCGGTCCCTCCAGGCGGCCCTTCCCCTTCTCAGCAGCAAAGAACCTCCTCACTGGTGTCATGGTCATGGAGTCGACGGATTGAAGTGAGGAGGCGAGAAGATGAAGATGGGCTAGGGGGGCTCTGCCCCCTCGCCCATTTATAGCTGATCAGGGGCCAACTGGCGTCTCTCCGCATGTCGGGCAATGATGGCCCCGCAGGGTGCGCCAGCCCTTGTCCGTCAGGGCGGTTACCGAGGCGATGTGGGGAAGTGGAGACGTCCGCTCCCCGTCGGGCGCCACGCGTCGAGCCTAGCCCGTGGGCGATTGGGGCCCACGGCGCGTCGGCCTCCCTTCCTTGGCTTCGCCCCGAAGCCAGCCCGAGCGTGCCTTGGCCCCTGGGGCTACTGTCGGCGTTCTGGGATCGGGGGGTACCCAGACCTTCCTGCTTGCGGCCCAACGCATGACCCACGTCGATGGCCCAGTACGGCCTGGCGACAACCCCTCAAGACAAGACCCTCGCGAGGGCCCCAGCCTCGCAGGGAGAACGGCGCCAAGACCCCTAGGGGAGCGGCCTCCCCAGGCCGCCTCCCGAGGAGTGGAGATTCCTATGCAGGTACCCAGCCTCAGGAGGCTGCGATGACGTGAGCCATGACGACCATGGCAGGCGTGCGCCAGCGGGCGCAGCAGAGACAGTTTCCCCTTTCGTGCTAAGGAAGTAAGGACGAGTGCGGGTTCCCAAGGACCCCCCCAAAGGGTTCCATTCCGGTGCAACGAGACCAAGACCACGGACTCGGCAGGATGGATGTCATCATCGAGCCCACCTTTGTGTCACGCCAGGAGCTTTGCAGACGAAGACCACCTTTAGTCAGGATAAGCGGTACCTCCTGCCCCCCTTCAAATTTGGCCGCTGTGGGATCCCTTCCCGCTTGTGCGATAAGGGAAGAGGACCGAGGCCCGCTATAAATATGGACTAGCCACCACCGTAGAAGGGGATCGGATCCACCCACACCGAAGAGCCCTCGCGAGGTCGCTCAACCACTGTACTTGTTCATCCACAAACCTCGTTGTGAGGCCAATCCACCAAAGAAGGAGTAGGGTTTTACACTGCAAGTTGGCCCGAACCTGGGTAGATCGTGTGTCCTTGTTTACTTTCCCTGGTAGAGTTGTGGGGAGGGGTTCGATGTGGTGTAGCGGCGAGGTTGAGCAGAATCGAAGGGCGAGCGCACCCCTGTGTTCGAATTTTTCTTGGGTTTGCGAAGCCCTGATTCCGACACCTACTTTGAATTCCCGCGTTTGGATTATTTTGTCATGCCATATTTTTACCTTTTCTTTAAATAGTTTCGCATTTTCATAAGCTTGGGTTCTCCATTCATCTAGTGAGCTAATATCAAATAACCTCTTCTCACCGGCAAGTTTGAAATCATAATTGAGTTCTTTAATTGCCCAAGATGCTTTATGTTCTAACTCTAGAGGGAAATGACAAGGGTTTCCATATACCATTTTGTATGGAGACATACCCATAGGATTTTTATAAGCTGTCCTGTAGGCCCAAAGTGCATCATCTAGTTTATTAGACAAATTCTTTCGAGACATATTGACAGTTTTTTGTAATATTAATTTTATTTCTCTATTGCTAAGTTCAACTTGACCACTAGATTAAGGATGATAGGGTTATGCAATTCTATGGTTAACATCATATTTAGCAAGCATCTTACGGAAAGCACCATGAATAAAGTGTGAACCACCATCAGTCATTAAATATCTAGGGACTCCAAACCTCGGGAAGATAACTTCTTTATGCATTTTAATGGAGGTGTTGTGATCATCACTACTAGTTGAAATAGCTTCTACCCACTTAGTGACATAATCTACAGCAACCAAAATATGAGTGTACCCATTAGAGGAAGCAAAAGGTCCCGTATAATCAAAACTCCAAACATCAAATGGTTCAAAAACAAGTGAATAATTCATAGGCATTTCCTAACGCTTACCGATACTACCAATTTGTCACATCCCTAGTTAGCCTTGCTTTGTGCTGGCATGTATGTGCATCATGTTTCAATTTTGCATCAACATGAAATGGGGATTAACAGAAACCCCAACACCCCTCACTGGAATCAACAAATTCAAATAATTGAGTTTTTCAATGAATCCAAAATGCCCATCATGGGGCCATTAAAAATGTTCACTATTATTGGAAAATGTTGGAAACAACATTTCAGGTGACATTTGAATTTTCAAAACAGTGCTAATATTTTAAATTAAGCCTTTAAAGCTACTGAAATTGCTAAATAAAGCATTATAATTAATTTAGTCTTTCAAAATTGCTGAAAATACTTGTGGAGGTTTGAAATATTCAAACTAAACTCTGTGAGTTAATTCAACAAATTTTGAATTAGGGTTTGTGCCCAAACAAAATAAAACACAAAGGACAGGAATATTAAAAGGAAATAAAATACAGAGAGAGAGAGGGAAACATACCTGAGGCCCAGCTCCAGGTCGGACCACCTGGCCCAGCACCGCCTTCGTCCTCCTGGCGTCCAGGAGGCCGAGCGCGTGGTCGCCGTGCGTTCGCGCCGGAGCTGCCACGCAGCTCCCTGCCTGCCTCCTCCTCGCCAGCGCGACGGGGATAAGTCCCCGGAGGCGTCTGGATCGCCCCCTCTCCCCTTTTGCCCCTCTGCCTCTCCTCTCCCTCCATCCGCCATGGCCGCCGATGCCCTGCCGCCGTAGCGCCGTCGCTCCAGCTGCTCCCGCGTCCCTCTGAGCCACCCAAAAGCCCCGCCATGTCTTGCTGAAGCTCTTCGCCAAAGGAATCGAGCCCGGAGGCCCCCCAACGTCGACCCCGACCTCTTCTTCCTCCTCGGCCACCGGAGATCGCCGCCGTCAATCCGCCGCAAGCAGAGCCTCCCCGAGCCCGCTTCCGACGCAGTCGAAATCTCCGTGAGCTGCTGGTCCCATTCCCCCTCTTCCCTGGCCTGATTGCCTGCCGTAGCCACTAGTTCCACCGAGACCCGAGGAGCTCCGCCGTGTGAGCTCATTGCCGTCGACGTTCCGGTGGTCAGGTGGTCTCTTTGAGGCCACCATCGATTCTATAGCGATGCGTAGGTGCCGTAGGAGCCAAGAGCCGGTCCATTTGCGCGCTGTGATGACGACCTCGAGCTTGCCCGAGCTCCGGCAGCCGCCGAGCTCATCGCCGGCGTCGATTCCGACCACCTCAGCCTCTGGGACGGGTCCAGATCGACGCGCGCTTAAGTGTAGGTTCGACCGGTGCCTTCAACCGACCAAATGGTCGCCGGAGGAGGAATCCCGACCCCCTCCGCCGTCCATTGTCTCGCCGGCGGCTCAAAGCCGGTGGTCCTGCCCAGTTTGACCACGGGGTTTGACCCCCTGAGTCACTGGCAGGTGGGGCCACCCCATGGATTAATTTGAATTAGGTTAATAAAAATAATTAATATGCTAATTAACCTAATTAGTCACTGACCAGTGGGCCCAGTGCTGTTAAACAGTTAGAGATTAGTTTTAAACCACTGGTTAAGTGAGTGAGTCACTGACATGTGGTCCCACATGTCAGATTTGACCTGGCAACGGCCAGTTGAGTGATGACGTCATGCTGATGCAATGCTGACGCAGTAATTGCTTTTCTGATTAAATTAATTCCAGAAAATGCTGAAAACTATAGAAAATCATGGAAAATAATCTGTAACTCAGATTGAAATAATTTATATATCAAAAAGTATCAGAAAAATCCAAGGAATCCATTGGTGCTATTATCATTTATGTTAGAGCAACCTAGATAGATGAACATTGACACTTTGCAATAATGCAATATGTGGAATATTATATGGAGAACAATTTTGAACCTATATTCAAACCTACTCCATTTAACTCTAATGATAGATGCATTAGCTCATCTATAGCATGCTGCCATGTCATGATCATGCATCATATTGTTGCACTTGCCGTGTATTGATTGTTACCCCGTATTTGTTGCGGTAGGTTCTGCTCCATCAGATATCCTCGAGTGTGCCCCTGAAGGAGAGTACCTCCCGGCCAACCTGCAAGGCAAGCAACCCCATTGATCATACCGATAACATCCCACTCTCTCGCTCCTGCTCTTGTCTATTGCATTAGAACAAACGCCTCTCCTGTCTATTTGTTGCGGTAGTTGAAGCCATTCCTTTCCATGACATGTCGTTGTCATAGTAAATTGCTAAACCATGCAACCTAGCATACCATGGTAGATGCTTGAGCCTTGATGTGCTTTACCTGCTTTGCCTGCTATGCTTGCTATGCTTAGAGTTGTGTCAGGTCTGATTCATCTGGGTGATGAACCGGAGTGAAACGGTGTTGTTCTGATGTGATGAGCTAAATGATGAACCCGATTTGATAAAGGTAGCGATGAGAGGCTATGTAGGAGTACATAGCGGGTTGTCTCATTGGGACCGTTCTTAGGAACTGAGATCCGTGTTTGTGATCCAAGATTAGTTACTACCACACATTGGGTTCCGGTAACTCGACCCCTCTCGACTTATCAACCGCCTAGTCCTCTGTCTAGGAGTTGCAAGTAGTTTCTGGTGTTTGTAGCCATGCTGGAGGCCGTGCGTAGCGCTAACCTTAGGGGTGGGCTACGGTGCGGTAGGCAGTGGCACGGTGTACCAAGTGGCACCCGAACGGTGGGCTTGGGAACCCTGCGCACATCGTTTGAGGCCGTAGCGGAAACTTCGGCCGTACTTCCGTGCGGGTTCAGTCTCAAATAGGCGATAGCCTGGACTAGGGTCTTCTGTGATTGACAGTCGTGGCCGACTCCCTCGCTGGGCTTCCGCTTGAAGGTTGCCGAGGTGCCTGTTTTATGAGCACACATCGATAAGTGGCGAGAGCGTGTCTGAAGAAGTGCACCCCTGCAGGGTAATGAATCTGTTCGAATAGCCGCGTCCTCGGATATGGACTACTTGGAGAACTTATGTTGTTCATAGATAACTTGATGGTTACTCATAAAAGACTCAAGACAAGTGTGAGTACCGTGGATGGCACTCTCGTGGGTGACGGGAGCTGATCCATGGTAGTGTATTGATGTGGTGTTAGTGGACTCGTGTGCGCCATCTCAAAACTTGTTCAAAGAACTGGTAGTCGTAGTATAGGCTAGCCAAGAATCAAAGCTGGCTTGCTGCATAAACCACACTACCCCCTTTAGTGAGACATGAGCATGAATAGCCTAGGTCTGCTTTAAAGACTTGCTGAGTACGATTGTACTCATGTTTGCTTAATAACTGTTGCAGATGAGAATATGGACCCTTCTAGTGGGTTCTATCTAGACGTCGACGACGCCGAGTAGCTGGTATCCCAGCTACGATCTGATGCCCCGTGATGGGTTGTACATAGTCAGTTTGTACGCCTTTTTACCTTTCAACTGTCTGTACTAAGAAAGCTTTAAGCTTCCGCTTGGTTTGTATGAACTTGTTTGTATGACTTGAGTGTCGGGTCATGTGACCCCTACCTGTATGAACATATTATGCAAGGCTTTTCTAAGCCTTCTAAATAAATGTTGTGTTGTGTATGGTTATTGTCGGCGTTCTGGGAACGGGGGTACCCAGACCTGCCTGCCTGCAGCCCAGGGCATGTCCCACTTCATCAACCAAACGCTGTCAGGCGTGGCCCCACTCAGGACAAGGCCCTCGCAAGGGCCCTAGGCTCGCGAGGAGGAACAACATCGAGACCGGCAAGGGATGGGCCTCCTCAGGCCCCCCTCCGGAGCGGCGGAGATCTCTATGCAAGGCCCGGCCTCAGGAGTCAAAGATGACGTAAGGAAGGACAGGCGAGCGCCAGCGCGCCAGACAACATAGTTTCCCCTTTGGTTCAAAGGGGGCAAGGACGTACGCGGGTTCCCAAAGCACCCCCCAAAGGTTTCCATTCCGGTGCAACAAGGCCGCAACCACCAGCCCCGCAGGACGGACGTCATCGCTGAGCCCGTCCCTACGCCGTCGACAGCCACTTTGCAGGCGAAGACCGCCTTTGGGCAGGGCGAGCACGTGCCCTTGGCTCCCTTCAAAATTGGCCGTTGTGGGATCCCTTCCCGCCAATGCGATAAGGGAAGAGGACCCGAGCCACCGCTATATATAGAGGGTAGGCTGCATCGTAGAGAGAGGGACGAATCCATTCCACCACTCACCCACCACCGAGTCACAGAGGGCCCCGGACACCTCAGGGGAGCCCTCAGGAGGCCCTGAAACACTATACTTGTTCATCCACCCCTCCTCCTCGAGAGGCAATGCACCAAAGCAGGAGTAGGGTATTACGCTTCGCAGCGGCCAGAACCTGGGTAAACTGTTGTGTTCGTCTTCTTCCTCGTCATCGTGCGAGTTCGTTGCTGTGTTGATCGAGTAGCGAGCTAGGTTGGGCGAGGCTGTAGGGGACCTTCGCACACGCCCCTGTGTTTGAATCTTAAGGGTTTTGCGGAGCCCGAAATCCGATATTTGGCGCGCCAGGTAGGGGGCGTGTCGGAGTCTTTCTTGAGCTAAGATCCTCTCCCACCTCACCATTCCGATGTTAGACGCCCGCCGAGCCCACGCTGAGCGCCGAGCCACCCGTGTCGCCCAGACGGCGCCCGTGGGCCGCACCGGCGCACGCAGGTCACCTTCGCCTGTGGCGAACGCCGCCACAGGCCCCGACGCCCACGAGCAACAAGACTCCTCCCAGCCGGTCACCGCGCAGCGCGACGGCCACACCGCCACCCCGTCGATCGTCCCAGCTTCCGAGTCATCCTCCCATGTTTGGCCCGGGCCGGTGCACGGCCAGGGCACACTCGCCATGGCAAACGAGTTGCTTCACTACCGCCCCGCCCCCGACTGGCTTCGGCGCATCGCGGAGCTCGTCAGCGCTGCCGGCGACGCTTCGGCACTCTCCTACTCGCTTCGACCCCAACCGTCCCTGGCGAACGATATGGCGCAAGACGCGCGGCCTCCACCTCCGCAACGCAAAGTCGACCCCGAGCCCAGGTGGGAGGTGCGCCCCCGCGACCGGCCTCGCGAACCACGGGCGAGGCCGGGAGATGAAGTAAGCTGCCACGTAATTCCCCGGCCCCGCGTCGACGCGCGTGCATCCCCTGCGCTGCCGACTCAACGTCGCGACCGGGCACCACTCGAGGTGGCCCCGCAGGGACGTCAAGACCAGGTCCCTCCCGCGCACGCAGCACCCGTCGAGCCGGTGGGGTGCCTCGCCATCGCCCCGGAGCTCTACCCAACCGCGTGGCCCTGCAAGTTCAAGCCTGACCTGCCCCTGCGTTACGATGGCACCCCAAATCCAGCCGAGTTCCTACAGCTCTACTCCCTGAGCATCCGGGCGGCAGGAGGAGACGACAAGGTCATGGCATGCTAGTTCCCCATGGCGCTCAAAGGTGGCGCACTCTCCTGGCTCTTCAACCTCCCGGAGGCATGCATCACCTCCTGGGATGGCCTGCGCAAACGCTTCATCGCCAACTTCCAAGGCACCCGCGACCGCGCACCTACCGTGAACGACCTGCGGCGTATCAAGCAGCAGAATGGGGAGACCCTGCACAAGTTCATACAACACTTCACGACCACGCGCCTCAAGATCCCGAGGGCTTCAGACGAGGCCATCATCTCTGCATTCACCGACGGAGTCACTGACCTCAAGATGAAGGAGGAGCTCACCTTGAATGATGAACTGTGCTCTGCCCTGGAGATGTTCAATCTGGCGAACAAGTGCGCCAAGGCAGAGGAGGGCCGCCTGTCGCTCCGCGGGCCTCCGGCAGCGGAGCGAGAAGAAAAGAAGACCAAGGCCAAGGAGGCGAAGCGCAAGGCCCCAGCGGTGCTTGCGGCCGAACCTGAGGCGAAGCGCAGCCGGGACGAAGAACACCCCCCAGGGGGAAGACCCACTTGCATCTTCCATGGCACCAACAACCACGACACCGCTGACTGCCAGGAACTCAGGCTGATCCGCGCCGAGCACTTCGGCAGGCGCCCCGGACGGGCTGAACGAGGCTTCAGACGCGGCGGCGGCCGCGGTGGAGGCATCTGGGACAACCGGGAACCGCGTCAAGGATGGCGCGATCAGCCTCAGGAGGACCGCTGGCGCGATCAGACTCGAGACGACCGCTGGCGCGAGCCGCCTCGTGAGGGCCGCTGGCGCGATGTCCCTCCGGAGGGGTCATGACGCGGTTAGCCTCGCCCCCGTGAGGCTGGTCTACCTCCACTTCCTCCACCACCCAGAAGGAAAGAGGAAGACATGCAGGACGATGGGGCTGGGGCCTTCCAGGAAGTCATGGCGGTGGCCTGTATCCTGGGCGGCGCCCAGGCCTCAGCATCAAACCGTGCCTTCAAGCAATTCGCACGAGAGGTGAATGCGGCTCTCCCAAAGCCTGAAGCAATGCGCCCCCTCAATTGGTCCCAGACCTCCATCACCTTCGACTCAAGCGATCAGCTCAGGTGCTCATTTATGGCCGGCAAGATTCCCATGCTGTGTACTCCAACCATCAGCAACGTCCTCGTCACCAAGACCCTCATCGACAGTGGAGCGGGGCTCAACGTCCTCTCCATTGAGACCTTCGAGACGCTCCAGGTGCCGTCGAACAGCTCATGCCGACCAAGCCCTTCTCGGGGGTCACAGACGAGTCCACCGTACCCATCGGGCAGGTGCGTCTGCCTGTCACCTTCGGCGGGCGCAAGAACTACCACACCGAGATCATCGTCTTCGACGTCGCGCACATCCACCTTCCGTACAACGCGATCCTCGGGTACCCGGCTCTCGCCAAGTTCATGGCGGTGACCCACCACGGCTACAACGTCCTCAAGATGCCAGGGAGTGGTGGCGTCATCACCATTGCTTGCGATGAGAAGGATGTCGTCTGTACCCTCGAGCGTGCTTACCGCGCTGCAGCGGCCGAGTGCTCGGACGACGAGGAAGACGCACTGCCTCGTGAGGACCCACTCAAGAAGAAGAAGCAACTCCTTCCCGCAGGGCGACCAGGAACCTCAGGCTCCGCGCTCAGGGATGGGGCCCCACCTCCTATCGCATAGGAAAGCCCGCTCGGCGCCCCTCTTGGGCCGGGCCCGGGGGCTCCCACCCGGGGAGCTTCGGGCTTGGCCAGTGAGACAAGGCGGGCGCTCGAGCACAACCTGAAGGCGTGGTCTGACGCGCGTCGGCCCGAGCCGGGAATGCGGCCCGAGACGCCGAGCACGCAAGAATCCGTCATCAAAGCGATCGAGGAGCTTCGAGAAGCACAGGCCGTGCAAGACGGGGGCTGCCCAGCGCCACCAATCGCAGCCACCGTCATCGGCATGGTCGACCAGCCGCGCATCTGCGTCAACGTGCTCACAATCAACCGTGCCGCGGCCCAGGGCCCCTTCTGGCCAGCGGGTGCCGATCATGGATGGGTCTACCCGAACGCCTACGTCCGCATGCCCTTCGGACTGGCGAACGCAGGCGTCACGTTCCAGCGCCTTCACCGAGCCATGCTCGTGCCTTGCCCGGTGAGGCACGGCGAGGAGTTGGAGGAGATGCTCGGACTAAGCGAAGGTTCCGAGCCTCGGGAGACGACGGACCCGTGAAGGTCGCGCTCATGGAGGCGGGAGATCAGGCGATGACGGTGGCCTCGGCTCTTCACAGGTGAGGCCTTGCCCGGCATGGCCGCCAGGTGACTTTTTGTTGGCTGTTGCCAGGAATTTTTTTGGTTTACTCTGTTCAAGGGCGCCCACTGGGCCGCGTAATCCTCAGGTGATTAGGGCACACCCCTGATGTCGCCTCGTTTATGCATATTTCAATACTTTCCCATGCATCTAGTATGTGTCCTGACGTTCTACCTTGCTTGCATGGCTCCTTGCCGACGTGAATACCGCTTCACCGCCCTCTCTGAGTTGGTCTTTCGCAAGGGGCTGTGCGCCGCGGCCCTTCTCGGGGCACCACAGAACTGGCGTGCAAGGCCCTGTCGCCTCAGAGACTTGCATCTTTGGGCGGTCGACCCCTCGCTCGGGGGCTCCGGCCGCAGTGCGTCGCCTCAGCATGGAGCCTCGGGAGGCCCCATGGCCTCCTGAGGCAGCAGCCGACAGGGTGGAGTGGGGGTCGCTCGAGCGTCAAAGGGGGCTCCGAAGCATCGAGCCTTAGGAGCCTTACCGGTCATAAGGCCACTCGCCCCCCCTGATGTCGTCCTTGTTTTCCGGTCGGCATCAGGAGTGGCGGGGCCTCGCCACATGAAGTGCGTCCTTGGTTTCCGGTCGTACCTAACGGTGGTGCGGAAATGTGTGGGACCGGGACCTGCCGACGTAGAGCCACTTGAGCTTCAAAGGGGGCTCCTCAGGAGCCTTACTGGTCATAAAGCCACTCGCCCCTTGATGTCGTCCTTGGTGATCCGGTCGGCGTCAAGGGTGCCGAGGCCTAACCCCGTAGTTGCGTCCTTGGTGATCCGGTCGTACACTACGGTGGTCGGGAAATGTGCGGGACCGGGACCTGCAGACGTAGAGTGCCAAAAGGACCCCCAACCTGCCTCACTCATGAAGAAGAAGAAGTCAGCAGTGCTTCAACCGGCCCCATCTACAAGAAGACTCAGGCGCAAACCGCCTTTGAGGTAGGGACATCGCGAGGCCAAAGCGCCCTCGCGACCTGCCAGATACACCTCCCAGTTCTACCGTGCCAGCCACGCGTACGAACTCTGTGGGCTGTACACGCCCGGGGCCCCCCGAGGACGCAGAGGGGTCCCTTCCCACGCAATGTGGCAGCCAAAGCCCAGCGCTGGCGGAGAAGTCAACACGGTCCACCAATGACTATGCCCACGCAATGTGGAAGCCACAGCTCCGTGCTGGCGGTCAACACGGTCCACCAATGACTATGCCCACGCAAGGTGGAAGCCCCACGCCCGGTGCGGGGGGATAAACAACTGAGGGCGCCCCAGCAGCTGCATCCAACCTCAGGAGGGTCCCTGGTGGCCCCTTTCTCGCTGTGTTCCCCAGGGATGCACGCGTGAGGGGGCTGCACGGGGCTACTACCTGGCCAAGCCTGGTACACGCTACCTTCCCAGGTCTACCAAACCTGGTCTTCATGCGCCCATCTCCGGAAAAGCTGGCGAGGAAAGGTACGCGAGCCGCTCGTACGTCAAGGGGGACTCCTGAGCATCGCGACTCAGGAGCCTAACTGGACCCGTAGCCGCTCACCCCTTGGACCGTCCTTGGTGATCCGGTCGGCCCAATGGCGGTTGAGGTATGTGCGGGCCGGGCCCTGCCGACGCAGAGCTCGAAGCGCTCAAAAAACTGCTCAAAAACCCTTAAGGAGGACGCTGGGGCTCATACGTCAAGGGGGACTCCTGAGCATCGCGACTCAGGAGCCTAACTGGACCCATAGCCCCTCACCCCTTGGACCGTCCTTGGTTATCCGGTCGGCCCAACGGCGGTTGAGGTATGCGCGGGCCGGGCCCTACCGACGCAGAGTGCTAAAGGTGTTCGAAAATTTCAAGTTAAACCAATCTCCACCGTGTTCCCTTCATGAGGGCTGCTCATACGTCAAGGGGGACTCCTGAGCATCGCGACTCAGGAGCCTAACTGTACCCATAGCCCCTCACCCCTTGGACCGTCCTTGGTGATCCGGCGGCCCAACGGCGGCTGAGGTATGCGCGGGCCGGGCCCTGCCGACGAAGAGCATCACAGCAAGCAAGAAGGAAACAAGGCGAAGAAAGCAATCGCGCAGTCCAACAGTTATTACAGGCATTAAAAGTTTTCTCGAACACAAACGAGTTTAACGCCTCCATGAGGCACGATGTGCATTGCAGGAAAGGAGCCAGGGAAAGGAATCGGGAGGAATCGCCGCCACCACTCGTCCCGCCCTCGGGGGACTCGTCGTCGACATCGCTGGTGTCGTCTTCTTCGCCACCAGCATTCAGAGGCGGAGAAACCGTGACGCGGGTGAACCTCTTCACCAGCGTCTCCACGGCGCCCTTCACCGCCGCCGCAGCGCTGACGCGGACCTCAGGGGCGACTGGGCGGATCATAGAGTCGAAGTCGAACCCCGGCTCACGAAGATGAAGATGGCTGAAGACGCGCGTCGCGGCCTCAGAAAATAGGTCGCGGCACTCACTATCCAAGACCCTCTCCACCTTGACTATGGCGCCCTCCAGCGCCTCGACGAGCTTCGAAGCGAGCACCGCGAAGCCGCTCTCCGGGGCAGCCAGGGGCTCTGCGAATCCATCTCGGCAAAGGGCATGGAGCGCCTGGCGAAGCTTGAACTCGATGGCAGGGAAGGCGCTCAGCTCCGCGGCCTTTTTCTCCTCGGCCTCGGCAATAGTTTCCTCCTTGGTGTCAAGAAGGGTCTTCTTCGAAGCAATTTCCTTCTCCTGCGCGTCCAGGCGCACCCACTCCGCATCCTGGCGGGTCGCTACCTGGGACAGCTGAGAGTCCCGAGCGGCAAGCTTGGCCTCACGGGCCTCGAGGTCTTCCTCCCGCTGACGAAGCTGCCCCGCAAGCTTGGCCAGCTCCTCGCGGAAGGCCTTTAGACGGGCTTCCGCCTCTTCACAACGTTTGGCAGCAGACACGGCTTCAATCAGCGCCTCTTCGCGTGCGGCCTGGGCGGCCGCGGCTTCCTTCTCGCTCTTCGCCGCGGCAGCCTCGGCCAGACCCCAAATCGCCACGGCGGAGGCGTCGGCCTGGAGCCACCCTGAGAGGAGCTCCAGGCGCCCATTCGCGAGGCGATCGTCGGCACCCCCGAGGCCGCCACGAACCTGACCCAGAGCAGCGGAGCCCCCTCCAGGACGTCGTGGCCGAGCACCGGAGCCATCAGGGTCTCCTCTTGAGGAGTCCCCTGCGCGGTCACGGGAGGCGTCCTCGGGGACGCAGTAGCACGAGGAGCAGGAGGCTCCGAAGGCCGCTCGGCGACCACGGACACGAACGAATCAGCGGGCGGCTGGCCCTCAGGGGTTGGCCCTCCTGACATCGGCGCCACCATGCCCTCGAGGGCAGAAGCGATCATGTCAACAAGCATTGGGGGCTCAGTGGGCTCGGCGATGATGGCCTGAGGGGTCGCCTCGCGAGCCCTCTCTTCTTCAGCAGCAGGCGGCGGCGTGTCGGCAAGGGTAGGCGGCGCATCGGGAGTCGCCTTCGGCTTAACGCCCACCTTCTTCTTCCTCATCTTCAGCATGGCGGCATCCCTGGTCGCCAAGCAAAGGAAGGTCATCAATACACAAGCCATAGGCATGCGAGCCAAGCCAAGTCGGGTCGCTTACTCCTCGATGTCGACCCATTTCCTCTTCCTTTCCGTTCCGGCAACGACGGGGGCACCCAAACTTCCCACGGAGAGGGAACCACCTCGCGGGGGAGCAGAGGCGCTGTCCGTGAGGGCGGCCGCCGAAGGGATCGCCATGGCCCCGGTCTCGCCCGCCTCGCCCGCGAGTTGCGGTCCGGGCGAGGGCGAGGCCGGCACTTCAGCCGCCTTGCCTGCAGAGGCAGGCTGCACCGGGGAAGACTCCGCTCCGCGCTTCCTGGGAGTCGACACACACGTGGACCGCGTGGCACGAGGGGCTGGCCCTAGCCCCCTAGAGGCCTTGGCAGCGCGCGAGGAGCCCGCGGTAGAAACTTCACCAACGTCGTCGTCGTCCTCAAGCTCGCGTAGAAGGGTGCCCTGCGATGGGGGGGACGCCCCCGCCGGGCCGTCGTCGGCGGTCTTCTCCGAGTCCTCCCCGCACGTGGTGTCGCCGGAGGACACCATCACCGGACCAGTGCCCTCAACTGGGAAAAGCCCTAGTTCATTGAAGACAGGCATCGCGGCAACCAGATCGGCCCCATCGTCGCGGCAGTATAGCGGATTGTAAGCCTCGGGGAGGTCACCGGGGTCGCCATTGAGCAGGGTCGCCACGGCCCTGCTCAATTCCCCGAGGGTTATGTGCGCGGATCGAAGCCTGAGGTTGTTGCCGTTGCCCTGATAGTCCCACAAGGGCCTGGAATGGGCCTGGAGGGGCGCCAGGCGCTGCGCCAGGAACTCCTTCACTATCATCCCCCCAGTCAGCTTCCTGGCGCTAATATCACGGGTGAAGCGCTCCAGGACGGGCCCGGCTCGGGGGTCGGAAAGCTTCGCGGAGCTCCAAGCAGAGGTCTTCTCCGGCAGCCCTTTTGGCAGATTCAACCGAGGGTTGGTGTCCTTGAGATCCAAGAGGACCCAGCGGTGCCTGATGTTCTCCACCTTCTTCCCGGCCTTCAGGAGCTTGTTGCCGCTCTAGACCGCGACAAAGGAGACACACGCTGACCGTTGAGCGCCGTCGTGCAAGCGCAAGCTGAAGAAATGGCGGAAGAGGGCCACTGAAGGCCGCACGCCCACGAAGGCCTCGCAATAGAAGGCAAAGACGGACAAGAGCAAGATGGAGTTGGGTTGGAGGTGAAGGGCCTGGATTCCGTAGTGGTCGAGGATGGCGGTGAAGAACGCAGAGAAGAGCGGGACGAGCCCGGCGAAGATGCTATGGAGGAAGAAGGGGTAGACCGCCTTGGACGAGGGCCGCTTAGCCGAGGAGCCGCCCCATATCAAGGTCCGCCCCTGCTCGTTGGACCCATCCGCCGTCCATGGGAGCACCGGGAGGAGGTCCTCGTCCTTGGCGATGGTAGACCCCAAGAGTGCCGGTGACACGGGAGCAGATGCAGAACTCTACGCCTCTGGCTTCTGCTTGCCGGCGGGAGCCATCACGGAGTTCGCGGGGCCGAAGCAGCAAGGAGGAGGACGGAGCGGCGCCGGATCTGGAGAGGCACCTGATAGAGTGGGAGACCTGGAAAGCAAGAGCGGGTGCGCTGGAAGGGAAAGCAATAATGGCCCAATGCAAGAAGTTAGGCTCTTGGCAATTCAGCGGAAGCAGAAAGGACGAAGGGCGCCCGACATCAGCCGCACAACGCGCGCCAGTCCTGGCCCGCAGGCATATGGGGCCCGCGGCGCTTCGGGCCGCCCTTAGGGCTACACCCAGGGGCCGGCTCGAGCGCGCCTTGGGCCCGGGGGCTACTGTCGGCGTTCTGGGAACGGGGGTACCCAGACCTGCCTGCCTGCGGCCCAGGGCATGGCCCACTTCATCAACCGAACGCTGTCAGGCGTGGCCCCACTCAGGACAAGGCCCTCGCGAGGGCCCTAGGCTCGCAAGTAGGAACATCATCGAGACCTGCAAGGGATGGGCCTCCTCAGGCCCCCCTCCGGAGCGGCGGAGATCTCTATGCATGGCCCAGCCTCAGGAGTCAAAGATGACATAAGGAAGGAAAGGCGAGCGCGAGCGCGCCAGACGGCAAAGTTTCCCCTTTGGTGCAAAGGGGGCAAGGACGTACGCGGGTTCCCAAAGCACCCCCCAAAGGTTTCCATTCCGGTGCAACAAGGTCGCAACCACCAGCCCCGCAGGACGGACGTCATCGCTGAGCCCGTCCCTGCGCCGTCGACAACCACTTTGCAGGCGAAGACCACCTTTGGGCAGGGCGAGCACGTGCCCTTGTCTCCCTTCAAAATTGGCCGTTGTGGGATCCCTTCCCGCCAATGCGATAAGGGAAGAGGACCCGAGCCACCGCTATATATAGAGGGTAGGCTGCATCGTAGAGAGAGGGACGAATCCATTCCACCACTCACCCACCACCGAGTCGCAGAGGGCCCCGGACACCTCAGGGGAGCACTCAGGAGGCCCCGAAACACTGTACTTGTTCATCCACCCCTCCTCCTCGAGAGGCAATCCACCAAAGCAGGAGTAGGGTATTACGCTTCGTAGCGGCCCGAACCTGGGTAAACTGTTGTGTTCGTCTTCTACCTCGTCATCCGGCGAGTTCGTTGCTGTGTTCATCGAGTAGCGAGCTAGGTTGGGCGAGGCTGCAGGGGAGCTTCGCACATGCCCCTGTGTTCAAATCTTAAGGGTTTTGCGGAGCCCGAAATCCGACAGTTATGTTGTGATGCCATAGTTGTATCTATGCATATCGGACATGTCGTGCGTACGTGTGACGTGTAACGATATGTATGGGATTCGACACCTAGTTGTGTGCCTTTAGTAATACTCTTTACGGGGAACTGCCTCTTTGTGCTTCCACCGAGCCTTGGTAGCTTGCTACTGCTCCGGACACATTGATTGACCGGCATGTATCCTTCTTTGCTGATGTGTCTGTCCCTTCGGGGAAATGTCTCGCAGTGTAATGGAGTCCATGTATCTTGCAATGACTCGTCTACGCGCAGTTGATGACATTTATGTCCCGCGGCGTAATGGAGTCCCTGTAGCTTGCTATGACTCATCTACACTCGCTAGAGATCGACACCTGCATTGCTGGGTTACGTATGCCTGTCCCTGTACGGATGTGTTACTTGGGTTCTATGACTAGTCATCTCGACCCGGGTTCTTTGACATTTGGATGCTAGCGACATATTCACATTCGTGAGCCAAAAGGCGCAAACGGTCCCGGCCCAGGTAAGGTGGCAGCCATGGTGATAACCGTGTGTGAGGCCGCAAAGTAATGTGAGGTGTTACATGCTAGATTCTTATGGCTTAGGATCGGGGTCCCGACAGCGTTGGTATCAGAGCCTGACTGACTGTAGGATTACCAAGCCAAACTGGTCGAAGTTGAGTCTAGAAATGCTTTAGTTATGTAAGGGAATTGATTGTGGAAGGGAACGTAAGGCTCTTTTTACTCCTCTTCTCGAGTCATTCTATTCTGAGTCACCCTCTTCTTTTCTACGGGGTTAAGAGCTAGGCTTCTTATCTACCTCTTAGGATGACGAGTTACTAACCATGGACTTGTGGATTAAATTGCTTGAGAGTCAATTCCAGTTTTCAAGTATTGCTTCGATGTGACAATCTATTGGTTAGAAGTTTGATGCTAGCAAGTTGAGTGGCTATGCTATCCAATCTTTTCAGGATGTCTCAAAATTGATTTTGAGCATTTACAGCCGTTATGCTGTCCGATTTCTTCTAGGAGATGTAGTGCATTCCGCATCTCCTATGATAGAGTTGTTGTCTTCCTTGTCTAAGATGTGGGTTTTGTTTATCCCAGGATGGTTTCCACCAGGAACAACCCCGCTCCTGCTTATGAGCAGGGCGCGGGCAGTGGAGCGAGGCAAGAGAACCTGCCTCACCCGCCATCTTTGGCGGAGATGATGCTTGAGGCAGAACGCAACAAGAGAGAGACCAACAGGCTGCTAGAGCGTATTGAGCAGAATACAGCACGCCCTCCCCGCAATGAGCGTAATGATGCTATGTCCCTCAATGATTTCGTGAAGCTGTATCCTCCAAAGTTCCATCATTCCGTTGATCCCTTTGATGCGGATGATTGGCTTTCCAGCATGACCCGCAAGATTCGCTCTGCGAATGTGGCTGAAGCGGACAAGGTTAATTTTGCCGCGTATTTTCTTGAAGGACCCGCCAGTCAGTGGTGGGAAAATTATGAGGCTATGCACCCAGAGGGTCCCGCTACTACATGGGCTGACTTCTGCAGTGCTTTCCGCACCCACCATATTCCTGAAGGTCTGATGGACCGTAAGAGAGAGGAGTTATGTGCCCTCACCCAGGGTAAGATGACAGTGGATGCTTACAGCCGTGAGTTCGGCAATCTTGCACGTTATGCACTGGAGGAAGTGTCAACTGACGCCAAAAAAACAAGCTAGGTTCCGCAAGGGACTTAATCCAGGGACTGTCCGCGCCTGCATGAGTGTGCTACCTTCTAGGCCCTTGTCAACAAGGCTATCAATGCCGAGACTGGACAGACCGACTACGAGGCAACCAAGAAGCACTCTCGTGACTTTAGCTCCTCTTCCGTCTCAGGCTCCAATAAGCGCCGGGTGTGGGTGCCCAACACTGCTCTGCCATCAAGGTACACTGCGAGGCCATCCTATGAGGCGCCTCGCCCAAATCAGAACAAGCCTCCAGCCAAGCCCTATGGTGGAAATGCTGCTAATGGTGCTCCAAGGTCTTCAACTGTGATCTGCTACAAATGCGGAGAACCTGGTCACTATTCTCGTGAGTGTCCCCAGAACAACGCCAAGCCAGCTGGACGTGGTAAGCCGGGCAAGGCTTATTACGTGAAACCAACTCCTGCTCGTGACCGTGTGAACAATGTCACCCTTGAAGAGGCCCATGATGACCCCGATGTTGTGCTTGGTACGCTCCTTGTCAATAGTCATCCAGCATCTGTTCTATTTTATACTGGTGCATCTCATTCAATCATTTCAGAAAGTTATGCACAGTTGCATAACATGTCCTTTTGTTATATGCCCACTCCATTAGTAGTTCAGACTCCTGGATCAAAATGGCAAACTTCTAGAGTGAGTCATGACAATGAGATTCTTGTGGATAGGTTAGTGTTCTTGGCTTCCCTGATAACTCTGAAGTCTTCGGACATCAATATCATCTTGGGTATGGACTGGATGTCAGCCCATTACGCCAAGATTGTTACTCATTCTAGGAATGTTCTACTTACACATCCTTCAGGTGAGATAGTCACCTTTTCAACTCGAGTGGCTAAGTGCCAACTCTATTCTCTCAATGCTAGCCCTCTTCCAGAGCTTGAGGATATTCCGGTGGTGCGTGACTTCCCGGATGTCTTTCCAGAGGAACAGCCAGGTATTCCACCTGTCAGAGATGTAGAGTTTGTGATAGACCTCATTCCAGGGACTGTCCCAATTGCCAGAAGACCCTATAAGATGGCACCCTTAGAACTAGCCGAGCTAAAGAAACAACTCGATGAGGCCTTGAAAAAGGGATTCATCCGCCCTAGTTCTTCTCCTTGGGCTTGCCCCGTCCTCTTCGTCAAGAAGAAGGATGGAACGGACCGGATGGTTGTAGATTACCGACCAGTGAACCTGGTCACAATCAAGAACAAGTATCCGCTTCCCAGGATCAATGACTTCTATGATCAACTCGCTGGATCGTCAGTCTTTTCCAAAATGGATTTGTGGTTGGGATACCATCAAATCGGAATCAGGAACGGGGAAATTCCAAAAATGGCTTTTGTTACTCGTTATGGCCAATACGAGTACACCGTCATGTCCTTCGGATTAACCAATGCTCTAGCCACCTTCTCGTTTTTGATGAATTCGATCTTCATGGAGTATTTGGATAAATTCGTCGTGGTTTACCTCGACGATATACTCATCTACTCGAAAAACGAACGAGATCATGCCGAGCTTCTTAGGCTAGTATTGACGAAACTTCGAGAGCATCGCCTGTATGCCAAATTCACCAAGTGTGAATTCTGGCTACCAGAAGTGACCTACCTAGGTCATGTAATCTCTGGCAAGGGCATTGCTGTCAATCCCGAGCGAGTTCAGGCCGTCCTTGATTGGACTCAACCTGAATCGGTTAAGCAAGTTCGGAGTTTCCTTGGCTTAGCGAGCTATTGTCGCCGTTTTGTCGAGAACTTCTCCAAGGTTGCGAAACCTCTTACTGAACTCCTCAAGAAAGATAAAAAGTTCGCGTGGACCCCACAATGCAAGTATAGCTTTCAGGAACTAAAAAGACGCCTGACTTCTGCACCCGTATTGGTGCCACCAGATTTTTCTAAGGACTTTGTTATCTATTGCGACGCCTCGCGACAAGGATTAGGTTGCATTCTCATGCAAGATCATCATGTGATTGCCTACGCATCTCGACAATTGCGTCCACATGAAGATAATTATCCAACACATGATCTTGAGCTTGCAGCTGTAGTCCATGCACTTAAAACATGGCAACATTACCTTCTGGGTAATCGTTGCGAGATTTACACAGATCACCAAAGTCTGAAATATATCTTCACCCAACCGGATTTGAACCTCAGGCAAAGACGTTGGGTTGAGTTGATTACAGATTATGACTTAGGGATAACTTACTCCCCGGGGAAAGCCAATGTCATGGCTGATGCACTAAGTCGTAAGTCTTATTGTAACAACCTGATGTTACAACAAAGTCAACCGCTTCTCTACGAGGAATTTCGGAAGTTAAACCTTCACATTGTTCCTCAAGGATTCCTTTCCACCTTGGTGGCGAAACCTACTCTTAGGGATCAAATCATAGAAGCCCAGAAGCATGACACCAGGATTTCCCGGATCAAGAAGAACATTAAAGGAGGTAATGCTAAATGCTTCTCGGTAGATGATCGGGGTGTTGTCTTCTTCGAGAATCGCTTGGTGGTTCCTAAGAAGCAACATCTACGACAGCTGATCCTTAAGGAGCCTCATGATTCTCCTCTAACAATTCATCCTGGTACTACCAAAATGTATCAGGACCTACGCCAGAGGTTCTGGTGGACCAGAATGAAGAGAGAAATTGCTCAGTTCATTGCTAACTGTGACGTCTGTCATCGCGTTAAGGCAGAACATCAAAGGCCTGCTGGCACCCTTCAACCCTTAGCTATTCCTGAATGGAAATGGGACAAGGTCGGTATGGATTTCATTACCGGTTTTCCCAGGACCAAGAGAGGGAATAATGCTATCCTTGTGGTCATTGACCGCCTTTCCAAAGTGGCTCATTTTCTTCCTGTTCGCGAGAGTATAACAGCTTGTGTTATATCATTCGGCATGAACTGGGAGAAATGTCTTCCGTTTGCCGAATTTGCTTATGACAATAGTTATCAGACAAGCTTAGGCAAAGCCCCTTTTGAAGTTCTCTATGGATGAAGGTGTCGAACACCTCTTAACTGGTCAGAAACCGGAGAGAGGCAACTCTTTGGCCCGGATATGATCCAGGATGTAGAAGAGCAAGTTCGCATTATTCGTGAAAAGTTGAAAACAGCCCAATCTCGTCGAAAGAGCCAATATGATCGTCATCATAAGGCTGTGACCTTTGAGGTTGACGAGAAGGCTTACCTTCGGGTTACACCTCTGAAGGGTACCCAACGATTCGGTATCAAGGGCAAGTTGGCTCCTCGTTACATTGGTCCTTTTCGCATTCTTGCCAAACGAGGAGAGGTTGCCTACCAATTGGAACTTCCACCGCATCTTTCGAAGGTTCATGATGTTTTCCACGTCTCGCAACTCAGGCGTTGCTTCTCGTACCCTGTCCGCGAAGTGGACCACGAAACGCTTGATCTCCAAGATAACCTTACATATCGAGAATACCCTGTTCGTATCCTTGATCAAGCTGAGCGTACCACTCGACGTCGAAACATCAAGTTTCTCAAGGTTCAGTGGTCACACCATTCCGAGAAGGAAGCCACCTGGGAAAGGGAGGATCGTCTTCGACTAGAGTACCCTGCGCTCTTCCCGACGATTCCTAAATCTCGGGACGAGATTCTTTTGAGTGGGGGTGAGTTGTCACATCCCTAGTGAGCCTTGCTTTGTGCTGGCATGTATGTGCATCATGTTTCAATTTTGCATCAACATGAAATGGGGATTAACAGAAACCCCAACACCCCTCACTGGAATCAACCAATTCAAATAATTGAGTTTTTCAATGAATCCAAAATGCCCATCATGGGGCCATTAAAAATGTTCACTATTATTGGAAAATGTTGGAAACAACATTTCAGGTGACATTTGAATTTTCAAAACAGTGCTAATATTTTAAATAAAGCCTTTAAAGCTACTGAAATTGCTAAATAAAGCATTATAATTAATTTAGTCTTTCAAAATTGCTGAAAATACTTGTGGAGGTTTGAAATATTCAAACTAAACTCTGTGAGTTAATTCAACAAATTTTGAATTAGGGTTTGTGCCCAAACAAAATAAAACCCAAAGGACAGGAATATTAAAATGAAATAAAATGCAGAGACAGAGGGAAACATACCTGAGGCCCAGCTCCAGGCCGGCCCACCTGGCCCAGCACCGCCTTCGTCCTCCTGGCGTCCAGGAGGCCGAGCGCGTGGTCGCCGTGCGCTCGCGCCGGAGCTGCCACGCAGCTCCCTGCCTGCCTCCTCCTCGCTAGCGCGACGGGGATAAGTCCCCAGAGGCGTCTGGATCACCCCCTCTCCCCTTTCGCCCCTCTGCCTCTCCTCTCCCTCCATCCGCCATGGCCGCCGATGCCCTGCCGCCGTAGCGCCGTCGCTCCAGCCGCTCCCGCGTCCCTCTGAGCCACCCAAAAGCCCCACCGTGTCTTGCTGAAGCTCTTCGCCAAAGGAATCGAGGCCGGAGGCCCCCCAGCGTTGACCCCGACCTCTTCTTCCTCCTCGGCCACCGGAGATCGCCGCCGTCAATCCGCCGCAAGCAGAGCCTCCCCGAGCCCGCTTCCGACGCAGTCGCAATCTCCGTGAGCTGCTGGTCCCATTCCCCCTCTTCCCTGGTCCGATTGCCTGCCGTAGCCACTAGTTCCACCGAGACCCAAGGAGCTCCGCCGCGTGAGCTCATCGCCGGCGACGTTCCGGTGATCGGGTGGTCTCTCCGAGGCCACCATCGAGTCTGTAGTGATGCGTAGGTGCCATAGGAGCCAAGAGCCGGTCCATTTGCGTGCTGTGATGACGACCTCGAGCTTGCCCGAGCTCCGGTAGCCGCCGAGCTCATCGCCGGCATCGATTCCGACCACCTCAGCCTCTGGGACGGGTCCAGATCGGCGCGCGCTTAAGTGTAGGTTCGACCGGTGCTTTCCGCCGACGAAATGGTCGCCGGAGGAGGAATCCCGACCCCCTCCGCCGTCCATGGTGTCGCCGGCGGCTCAACGCCGGTGGCCCTGCCCTGTTTGACCACGGGGTTTGACCCCCTGGGTCACTGGCAGGTGGGGCCACCCCATGGATTAATTTGAATTAGGTTAATAAAAATAATTAATATGCTAATTAACCTAATTAGCCACTGACCAGTGGGCCCAGAGCTGTTAAACCGTTAGAGATTAGTTTTAAACAACTGGTTAAGTGACTGAGTCACTGACATGTGGTCCCACATGTCAGATTTGACCTGGCAACGGCCAGTTGAGTGATGACGACATGCTGATGCAATGCTGACGCGGTAATTGCTTTTCTGATTAAATTAATTCCAGAAAATGCTGAAAACTATAGAAAATTATGGAAAATAATCTGTAACTCAGATTGAAATAATTTATATATGAAAAAGTATTAGAAAAATCCAAGGAATCCATTGGTGCTATTATCATGCATGTTAGAGCAACCTAGATAGATGAACATTAACACTTTGCAATAATGCAATATGTGGAATATTATATGGAGAACAATTTTGAACCTATATTCAAACCTACTCCATTTAACTCTAATGATAGATGCATTAGCTCATCTATAGCATGCTGCCATGTCATGATCATGCATCATATTGTTGCACTTGCCGTGTATTGATTGTTACCCCGTATTTGTCGCGGTAGGTTCTGCTCCATCAGATACCCTCGAGTGTCCCCCTGAAGGAGAGTACCTCCCGTCCAACCTGCAAGGCAAGCAACCCCATTGATCATACCGATAACATCCCACTCTCTCGCTCCTGTTCTTGTTTATTGCATTAGAACAAACGCCTCTCCTCTCTATTTGTTGCGGTAGTTGAACCCATTCCTCTGCATGACATGTCGTTGTCACAGTAAATAGCTAAACCATGCAACCTAGCTTACCATGGTAGATGCTTGAGCCTTGATGTGCTTTACCTGCTTTGCCTGCTATGCTTGCTATGCTTAGAGTTGTGTCAGGTCTGATTCATCTCGGTGATGAACCGGAGTGAAACGGTGTTGTTCTGATGTGATGAGCTAAATGATGAACCCGATTTGATAAAGGTAGCGATGAGAGGCTATGTAGGAGTACATAGCGGGTTGTCTCATTGGGACCATTCTTAGGAACTGAGATCCGTGTTTGTGATCCAAGATTAGTTACTACCACACATTGGGTTCCGGTAACTCGACCCCTCTCGACTTATCAACCGCCTAGTCCTCTGTCCAGGAGTTGCAAGTAGTTTCTGGTGTTTGTAGCCATGCTGGAGGCCGTGCGTAGCGCTGACCTTAGGGGTGGGCTACGGTGCGGTAGGCAGTGACACGGTGTACCAAGTGGCACCCGAACGGTGGGCTTGGGAACCCTGCGCACATCGTTTGAGGCCGTAGCGGAAACTTCGGCCGGACTTCCGTGCGGGTTCAGTCTCAAATAGGCGATAGCCTGGACTAGGGTCTTGTGTGATTGACGGTCGTGGCCGACTCCCTCGCTGGGCTTCCACTTGTAGGTTGCCGAGGTGCCTGTTTTGTGAGCACACATCGATAAGTGGCGAGAGCGTGTGTGAAGAAGTGCACCCCTGCAGGGTAATGAATCTGTTCGAATAGCCGCGTCCTCGGATATGGACTACATGGAGAACTTATGTTGTTCATAGATAACTTGATGGTTACTCATAAAAGACTCAAGACAAGTGTGAGTACCGTGGATGGCACTCTCGTGGGTGACGGGAGCGGATCCATGGTAGTGTATTGATGTGGTGTTAGTGGACTCGTGTGCGCCATCTCAAAACTTGTTCAAAGAACTAGTAGTCGTAGTATAGGCTAGCCAAGAGTCAAAGCTGGCTTGCTGCATAAACCACACTACCCCCTTTATTGAGACATGAGCATGAATAGCCTAGGTCTGCTTTAAAGACTTGCTGAGTACGATTGTACTCATGTTTGCTTAATAACTGTTGCAGATGAGAATATGGACCCTTCTGGTGGGTTCTATCTAGACGTCGACGACGCCGAGTAGCTGGTATCCCAGCTACGATCTAATGCCCTGTGATGGGTTGTAGATAGTCAGGCTGTACGCCTTTTTACCTTTCATTTGTCTGTACTCAGACAGCTTTAAGCTTCCGCTTGGTTTGTATGAACATGTTTGTATGACTTGAGTGTCGGGTCATGTGACCCCTACCTGTATGAACATATTATGCAAGGCTTTTCTGAGCCTTCTAAATAAATGTTGTGTTGTGTATGGTTATGTTGTGATGCCATAGTTGTATCTATGCATATCGGACATGTCGTGCGTACGTGTGACGTGTAACGATATGTATGGGATTCGACACCTAGTTGTGTGCCTTTAGTAATACTCTTTACGGGGAACTGCCTCTTTGTGCTTCCACCGAGCCTTGGTATCTTGCTACTGCTCCGGACACATTGATTGACCGGCATGTATCCTTCTTTGCTGCTGTGTCTGTCCCTTCGGGGAAATGTCTCGCAGTGTAATGGAGTCCATGTAGCTTGCTATGACTCGTCTACGCGCAGTTGATGACATTTATGTCCCACGGCGTAACGGAGTCCCTGTAGCTTGCAATGACTCGTCTACACACGCTAGAGATCGACACCTGCATTGCTGGGTTACGTATGCCTGTCCCTGTACGGATGTGTTACTTGGGTTCTATGACTAGTCATGTCGACCCGGTTTCTTTGACATTTGGATGCTAGCAACATATTCACATTCGTGAGCCAAAAGGCGCAAACGGTCATGGCCCAGGTATGGTGGTAGCCATGGTGATAACCGTGCGTGAGGCCGCAAAGTAATGTGAGGTGTTACATGCTAGATTCTTATGGCTTAGGATTGGGGTCCCGACACAATTCTTTGACATTCATCAGAAGACAAGACAAACTTACAGGCATCCTTGAAGAGAGTAGGCCAATAAAAACCAAATTGCAATACCTTGTGAGCAGTTCTATCTCCCGCATGATGTCGTCCATAAGCTTCGAAATGAAATTTCCGTAGGATTTGTTCCTGTTCATTCTCAGGTACACAATGTCTAATAATACCATCTACTCCTTCTTTATAAAGATGTGGGTCATCCCAAAAGTAATGTCTCAAATCATAGAAGAATTTTTTTCTTTTGTTGGTATGTGAAACTAGGTGGTATTTATTTAGCAACAATGTAGTTAGCATAATCAGCATACCAAGGAGTGTTTTGAGAAACATTTATTGCAGCTAACTGTTCATCAGGAAAGCTATCATCAATGGGTAGTGGGTCATCAAGAATATTTTCCAAGCTATACAAGTTATCAGCTACGGGGTTCTCAGCTCCCTTCCTATGAATGATATGTAATTCAAATTATTGAAGCAAGAGAACCCACCTAATGAGTCTACTTTTAGCATCTCTCTTTTCCATAAGATATTTTATAGTAGCATGATAGGTGTGAACAATGACTTTGGAACCAACAATGTAGGATCTAAATATATCACAAGCAAACACAACTGCTAAAAATTCTTTTTCTGTAGTAGCATAATTTCATTGGGCACTGTCCAGAGTTTTGCTAGCTTATTGGATAACATTTAATTTATTATCTACTCTTTGTCCTAGAACAGCACCAACAACATAATCACTAGCATCACACATAATTTCAAAAGGCAAGTTCCAATTAGGTGGTTGAACGATAGGTGCAGAAGTTAAGGCTTTCTTGAGTGTTTCAAAGGCTTCTACACAATCATCATCAAAAACAAATGGAATATCCTTTTGTAAAAGATTAGTAAGAGGCCTAGAAATTTTAGAGAAGTCTTTAATGAACCTCCTATAGAAACCAGCATGACCAAGGAAACTCCGAATACCTTTAATATCTTTAGGACATGGCATTTTCTCAATGGCATCAACTTCAGCTTTATCCACCTCAATACCTCGTTCAAATATTTTATGCCCCAAGGCAATACCTTCATTAACCATAAAGTGGCACTTCTCCCAATTCAGGACAAGATTAGTTTGTTCACTTCTCCGCAAAACTCGATCAAGGTTGCTTAAGCAATCATCAAAAGATGTTCCATAAACGGAAAAATCATCCATGAAAACCTCCACAATCTTTTAACAAAAATTAGAGAATATAGCAGTCATACATCTTTGAAGGGTAGCAGGTGCATTGCATAAACCAAAAGGCATACGCCTATAAGCATAGGTTCCAAAGGGACAAGTAAAGGTGGTTTTCTCTTGATCAGATTGTGATACAGGTATTTGAGAGAAACCAGAATATCCATCCAGAAAACAAAAGTGTGTGCGCTTCGATAATCTTTCTAGCATCTGAACAATGAAGGGAAGAGGGTAATGATCTTTTCTAGTAGCCTTATTTAATTTTATAAAATCAATTACCATTCTATAGCAAGTGATAATTCTTTGTGGGATAACTTCCTTTTTATCATTAGGAACAACGGTAATACCTCCCTTCTTAGGGACACAATGAACGGGACTTACCCATCTACTATCAGCTATGGGATAGATTATACCTGCTTCCAGAAGCTTTAATATTTCCGTTCTTACCACTTCTTTCATCTTAGGATTCAATCGCCGTTGGTGATCAATAACGGGTTTAGCATCAGGTTCCATATTAATCTTGTGCTTACATAGAGTGAGACTAATGCCCTTAAGATCATCAAGAGTATATCCAATAGCAGCTTGGTGCTTCCTCAGAATTTTTAATAATCTTTCTTCTTCATGTTCTGAAAGGTTAGCACTAATAATAACAGGATATATCTTTTTCTCATCAAGATAAGCATATTTCAAAGTATCAGTCAATTGCTTTAATTCAAACACAGGATCACCTTTAGGTGGAGGAGGACCTCCAAGGGTTTCAATAGGCAAATTGTGTTTTAGGAGAGGTTGTTGTTCAAAGAAAATTTTATCTATTTCATTTCTTTCATGCAATTGCATATCATTTTCATGGTCTAGCAAATATTGTTCTAGTGGATCGGTAGGAGGCACGGCAATAGAAGCAAGACCAATTATTTCATCCTTACTAGATAATTCTTTATCACGAGGATGTCTACTAAACTTGGAAAAATTAAACTCATGAGACACATCGCCAAAACTAACACCGACAATTTGTTTTTCACAATCTATCTTAGCATTAACGGTGTTCAAGAAAGGTCTACCAAAGATAATGGGACAAAAGTCATCTTGTGGGGAACCAAGAACTAGAAAATCAGTAGGATATTTTACTTTCCCACACAAGACTTCAACATCTCTAACAATCCCAAGTGGTGTGATGGTGTCTCTATTGGCAAGTTTAATAGTAACATCAATGTCTTCCATTTCAGCGGGTGCTATGTCATTCATAATTTCTTGGTATAAGGTAAAAGGAATAGCACTCACACTAGCATCCAAATCACATAAACCATGATATCAATGATCTCCTATTTTGACTGAGATAACAGGCATGCCCACTACGGGTCTATGTTTATCTTTTTCATTGGGTTTAGTAATTCTAGCAGCTTCATCACAGAAGTAAATAACATGCCCATCCGTATTTTCTACCAAGAGATCTTTAAACATAGCAACGCTAGGTTCTAATTTAATTTTCTCAAAGGGCTTAGGTGCTCTAATATTACTTTTGTGAACCACAGTTGGAACCTTAGCATGTTCCTTTATCCTAACAAGGAAAGGCGGTTTTTGTATATAAGAAGTAGGCACATCTGGATCAACATTGTAAATGATGGTTTCATCTTTGGCTTTTAACAGTTCTTTAATTTATTATTTAATATGGGGATGATATTTAAACCACTTATCCCTAGGGAAAGCAACGGTATTCATAAAAGATTTAGTGCTAAACTTGTGAAAAGCAACGGTATTCATAAAAGATTTAACACAATCAAACTTAAGCTTTATACCTGACTCATTACCTTCGCCGAGTTACCAATCTTCAGAGTTGCGTTTAATTCTATCCAAGAGATCCCACTTGAATTCAATAGTCTTCTGCATAAAAGAACCAGTACAAGAAGTATCGAGCATGGATTGATCATTATGAGAAAGTCGAGCATAAAAATTCTGAATAATAACTTCTCTCGAGATATCATGATTGGGGCATGAATATAACATTGACTTAAGCCTCCCCAAGCTAGAGCGATGCTTTCTCCTTTATGAGGCCAAAAATTATATATATATAATTCCGATCACGATGAACTAGATGCGTAGGATAAAACTTTTGATGGAATTCTAGTTGCAATCGATTCTAGTTCCATGATCCAATATCATCACATATCCTATACCATGTCAATGCTTTTACCTTCAAATATAAAGGGAAAACCTTCTTCTTAACTTCATCTCCGGGTAAACCTGCAAGCTTAAATAATCCACAAACTTCATTCACATGCATACCAGGATGTTCAGTTCCATATCCTGCTTAAGGATTAGATAGCAGTTGTTCTACCATACCCGAAGGAATTTCATAGACAATATTTTAAGTAGGTGTAGTAGGTTGAGGGGCAACTAATTGTGGTTCCGGTCGAGGCGAAGATACCCCGAACAAACCCCTCAAAGGATTATTTTCCATAGTAGCAAGTGACAATAAATTTCAGCACGTAGTATAAGTTTTTCCTTACCGATTTCCACTTACCAAGAGCACTTCACACCCCGGCAATGTCGCCAGAAAAGAGTCTTGACGACCCACAAGTATAGGGGGTCAATCGATAAGTAAGAGTGTTGAACCCAACGAGGAGCAGAAGGAAATGACAAGCGGTTTTCAGCAAGGTAATTTCTGCAAGCACTGAAATATTAGGTAACAGATAGTTTGATAGCAAGATAATTGGTAACAAGCAAGTAACGGTAACGGTAAATAAAGTGCAGCAAGGTAGCCCAATCCTTTTGTGGCAAAGTACAGGCCAAAACAGTATCTTATAATAGGCAAAGTGTTCTTGAGGGAACACGGGAATTTCATCTAGTCACTTTCATCATGTTGGTTTGATTCGCATTCGCTACTTTGATAATTTGATATGTGGGTGGACCGGTGCTTGGGTGCTGTTGTTACTTGAACAAACCTCCCACTTATGATTAACCCCCTCGCAAGCATTCGCAAATACGAGAAAAGTATTAAGATAAAATCTAACCATAGCATTAAACGTTTGGACCGGTGCTTGGGTACAACCCCTTACGAAGTAGCGCATAAACTAGGGTTTAAGCTTCTGTCACTCTAGCAACCCATCATCTAATAACTACTCCACAATGCATTCCCTTATGCCCAAGGATGATAAAGTGTCATGTAGTCGACGTTCACATGACACCATGAAGGGAATCACAACATACATATCATCAAAATATCGAACACATATCAAATTCACATGATTACTTGCAACATGACTTCTCCCGTGACCTCAAGAACAAAGGTAACTACTCACAAATAATACTCATGCTCAAGATCAGAGGGTTATTAAATAGCATAATGGATCTGAACATATAATATTCCACCAAATAAACCATATAGCAATCAACTACAAGATGTTATCAACACTACTAGTCACCCACAGGTACCAATCTAAGGTTTCGGTACAAAGATTGAACACAAGAGATGAACTAGGGTTTGGGAGGAGATGGTGTTGTTGAAGATGTTGATAAAGATTGGCCTCCCAAAGATGAGAGGGGTGTTGGTGATGACGATGGCTTTGATTTCCCCCTCCGGGAGGGAAGTTCCCCCAGTGGAATTGCTTCGCCAGAGGGCAAAAGTGCTCCTGCCCAAGTTCCGCCTCGAGACGGCGGCGTTCCGTCCTGAAAATCCTCTCTCTATTTTTTTCTAGGTCAAAAGACCCTATATACCAGAAGATAGGCACCGGAGGTGGGCCGTGCTTGGCACAACCCACCAGGGCGCGCCTGGGGGGCCTGGCACGCCCTGGTGTCTTGTGCTCACCAGGTGGGCCCCCTCCGGTAGTTATTTGCTCCAGTATTTTTTATATATTCCAAAATAATTCTCCGTAAAGTTTCAGCTTATTTGGAGATGTGCAGAATAGGTATCTCTGATGTGCTTTTTCAGGTCCAGAATTCCAGCTGCCGGTATTCTCCCTCTTTGTGTAAACCTTGCATATTATGAGAGAAACGGCATTAGAATCACTCCCTAAAGCATTATTACACATCAAAACATTATAAATAACAGTAGGAAATCATGATGCAAAATGGAAGTATCAGAATGTGCGCGCCACTAATAACGCACGATGGATTATTGTCCGAGGGACCACCACCACCGTGTGCATGTGTCCTAAACACATGCATGACATTAGATGTGTGCCTTGTTTTAAACATTTCAATGCACAATTTTGATAATTTGGGGTGACAACTGCATCACAAAACGGACAATCCCACACATAGAGGCTCGTGCAACAAGTGAAACGGAAAGAGCCCCCCACCCCCCCCCCGCGCGGCCACCACTGGAAATACCACTTCGTGGCGCGTCAAACTATTTTTATGCAGAAAACACGTGACACATCAGTCCGTGTTTTAATTATAAAATGTTCATATATCATTCGAAAAATATGCAATAACTGAGTTTCCAGGAATTCATTGGGGGAAATCATATGCCCCTTGGGTTCATGTTTAGTCGCCATGCAATAAATGGTAAGGAACCTCAAACCTCTTGGCGTCGTGGAAAAAATTGGAAATCTTGGTTTTTAGACAGCTAGGCCTCAAGCATCGAAAAAATCATTTTAAATTGAAGTAAATCCAAAAATCAACTGAAAATCATGAAACTTGGGATTCTGTTTCATGATATATATATATATATATATATATATATATATATATATATATATATATATAGAGAGAGAGAGAGAGAGAGAGCTAATTTTTGGCCTAATTGGAGACAAGTTTTTGATATACGTTTCTTACAAACGGGAGCTTATTAAAGGTTGGTACTTGGTACACACACTTGTGACGTTACCACCACGAACGATTACAGTATTCAACCGTGTGCGTTGGTCCCAACAAAATATTACGTACCACCACGAGCCCCGTGTGCCGTCTGAGCGGACATGAGTTGACGAGACGCATGCGAGTAGTCTGCTGCTCAAGCTGACCGTGAGGCGTGCAAGCAGGTGTGTAAATTGACTAGGCGCATGCGAGAAGGCCGCTCTGGCCCACTGGGAGACATGCGAGCTGGTGTGTGAATTGACGGGACGCGTGCGAGCACTCCTCTGCGCAGGCTAACCGGGAAACGTGCGAGCAGTCCTCTGCGCCGGCTAACCGGGAGACGTGCGAGCAGGGGTGAGGCATGTGAGAAGACCGCTGCGCAGGCTCACCGGGAGGCAAGCCGTTTAACCGCCTCCCGCCTAGCTCCCAACCACTCTATATTAATCGCACATGTGCCGCTGGTTATAGCAAGCGGCCGCACTCCCCTCTCTCCACATGTCGCGCCTGCATCCTCGCCGCTGTTCCCAGTCGTAAACGCTCTCGGAAGTGTATCACATGGCGACCAAGTGCACCATTGGAGGGAGTGGTGATGCGGGGTTCGAAGCTGGGCCGGCGAAGCAACTAAGCATCTCTTGATGCTGGGCAACGAGGTTGCCCTTCCCGCCGATGAGGTCACACACGGACAGAAGCACAGCCATGACGTCCTAAGCTCCGTCGTGCCTCCCCAGCAGGAGGCGGTGCTGCACAGAGACTACTATGACCTCTCTAATGACCACTCCACCAACGACGACTCCGACGGCAACAACTCCGACGATGACGGAGAACAGGTTAGACCCCCCTATTTTGGTAACTATATCATAGGGTATCTCTGATTAGTTCTGTTTCCGCCTTTTTTTGGAATTGGCCCGGGATTCATGTGATTTCAATCCATGTAATCAGAGTAAGATTCGATAGATCCATGTTAGTGTGTACGTATTGATTATTTGTTAGGTAAATGATAAGTGACTTGTATAAGTGACATTCGTACATACGATTATGCTAATAATATGTATAAGGTTTTACAGTGATTTAATTGTTGACCTGTACAAATGATCATTTTGCTAATAATCCGTCTACATAGATGACTGTGCATGTACCCATTTGTAAATAAACAATGTATAAGAGCATGTAGATCACTACTTTAGTGATAATGGGGAGTAGTACTTACTTCAAAGTTCCTTGTTTGTTTGACAATAATCGGTTCATGCATTTAAAGTCATTGGTTAATAATTTTGGTGCCCTAAGTTGTTTGTGACATCATTTTATGCATTTTATTCATCAATGTCATGATTTTTTATTATATGTATAGGTACTATCTGACGACGTTGGCAGCGATAAATACGACCAGAGAAGGTACAATAAACAAAAGCTCAGGGAGCTCTATGTGGGAACGCATAATCGTCGTATCAGGACCCGGAATGGGGGCTTCGGATGCTTGTTCTGCGCCCAAAGGCTTCACCCCACATTTGCAAGTGTTCTGGCGCATGCTAGAGGACGAGTTGTTGGCTCCTTCATGCAAAACTATTCTCAATGGGTGGTGCACGCCGCGTACGCGGAGTACCTGGAGAAAGTTTACGTTGTTGGTGTTTACGATTAGGATTGAGTTATATATACATGTCCTGATGCCAACACTACCCTAATTATCTATAGTTTGTGCGTCATATATCACTGCTTGAGTTATGTTTATTATATCTTGATCTAAATGTCGGTGAGACTCTGTTTGATGAAGTAATACGTAGAGCAATGTAATTGCAGTCTTGAGCAGCAATCAGTTTGGTTGATGGAATATTTATGCTTATCTTAGAGTCCCCACACAATTTACTACTAGCAACTGTTTGCTCATAGCACGCATAGCTACATTTGTGTGTTGGTAGTTTTTTTACACTATGCATATTACGGTAAAAAATGCTTGACTTACCTGCAAACTTGTTGAATGTGGTAAAAAATTCAGGTGTCACACGTAAGATGAAATTTGGAACCCACATACTTGGTTATTTTCCCGGATTGAAATCGGGTGCGAGGACTAACATTGTGCCACGATACGCGTGTCCTGATTGTCCAGAACGCATTCCCATCGACCACGGCAGTCCACATACACTGTAGTGACACTTAACACAAACGGTTGTGTCTACTAAACCGTCGCCTCCAAAGCGCATTATAATTCTGGCCGAGAAAATCCTCACCATCGTCCTCGCTTAACAAAACCTTCACCATCCTTCCCAGTCGCACCTGCACTGCATATGTCACACCGCTGCTTAGTGCTGAACGTGTACGCTGC
Organism: Elymus sibiricus; assembly: GCA_039707655.1. Classification (NCBI taxonomy): domain Eukaryota; kingdom Viridiplantae; phylum Streptophyta; class Magnoliopsida; order Poales; family Poaceae; genus Elymus; species Elymus sibiricus. Next base: position 159,157,348 of record CM077673.1, read on the forward strand.
TTTAAGTCATTGCGCACGCATCGTTTTTGCTCACCGTTTGCCATTTAACGCCCCCAATAATGGGAGCTTATTCCAGCCGACGTGTAGCCAACCGAGCCGGGCGGGAGGCTGTGCGCGGTCGCGCGCGGGAACGGGCTCACCAATGATACATTGGCGGCACTTCGAGCCGCCGTGTGGTCAGAGCGCCGGGAATGCTTGTTCGTGCGCTGTGTCGGTGTCAAAACCGAGAGATCTCGAGTAGGGGGTCCCGAGCTATGAGCCTTAGATTGATGGGTAACAGGGAACGAAGGGGACAATATTTACCCAGGTTCTGTCGGAATCGGGGCTCCGCAAAACCCAACAAGGTTCGAACACTGGGGCGTGTGCGAAGTTCTCAACAGGCCCTAAGTCCCAAGCCCGTCACCCTACGGCTTAGCTGCGTCGAGTAAGGATGAGCGAGGAAGAAGATGGACACGGAGATTTACCCAGGTTCGGGCCACCTTGCGGTGGAAAACCCTACTCCTGCGTCATGGTGGATTGGCCTCACATGGAGGCTGAGGATGAACTAGTATAGTGGTTGGGTGGCTTTGCGAGGGCTCTTGGCGGTGATGAACTGGTGTGTCCAACTTCCCCCCTACGATGGGAGTTCCTCCTCCTTTATAGGAGCCATGGTCCTCTTCCCTTATCGCACAGACGGGAAGGGATCCCACAATGGCCAAATTCGAAAGGGGACAAGAAGTACACCCTATCCTGACTAAAGGTGGTCTTTGCCTGCAAAGCTTCCGGGTGTGACGCAGCGGTGGGCTCGATGATGACATCCGTCCTGCCGAGCTCGTGGTCTTGGTCCTCTTGCACTAGGAAGGAAACCTTTGGGGGGTTCCTTGTGAACCCGCGTACGTCCTTGCCTCCTTATCATGAAAGAGGAAATTATCCTCCTTCTACGCCTACTGGTGCCCGCCTAGCTGTGCCATCAGAATCCACGTCACCCCGGCCTCGCGAGGCCGGTTACTTGCATAGGAATCTCCGCTCCTCGGGAGGCAGCCTGGGGGGATGCCACTTCTCCGGAGTTCTTGGTGTTGCTCTCCTCGCGAGGCGGGGGCTCTCGCGAAGGCCTTAGCTTGAGGGGCTTGTTGCTGGGCCGCACCGGGCCGCCGTAGTGGGCCACGCTCTGGGCCGTAGGCAGGCAGGTCTGGGTACCCCCGATCCCAGAACGCCGACAGTAGACCCCGGGCCCAAGGCATGCCAGGGCTGTCTTCGGGGCGAAGCCACGGAAGAGAGGTAGGAACGCCATGGGCCCCAACCGCCTGCGGGCCAATCTTGACACGTGGCGCACGACGGGGGGCAGACGCCTCCACTTCCCCACGTCGCCTCGGTAACCGCCCCGTATGGTGAGGGCTGACGCGTACCGCGGGGCCATCATTGCCTGTAATGCGGAGCGATGCTAAGTGGCCTACATCCAGCTATAAGTAAGCGTGAGGAGCAGTGTCCCTCCTAGCCTGTCTCCATCTTCTCGCTTCTTCACTCCAGTCCACCATTTCTACCGCCATGACGCCAGTGAGGAGGTTTTCCGCTGCCGCGAAAGGGAAGGCCCCCCTAGAAGGACCGGGCTCACCGCGGCCCAAGAGGGGTCGCAGTCGCCCCCGAAAGTACACCGCGACGTCAATGGTGTCCCCCCGAGGGCGCGGGCGTACTCCCGAGCGGGCCGGCAGTACCTCCGGTAGTCGTGGGTGGGCTCCACCCCGCGCAGGCGGCAGCGGCAGCCGTGGCGCACGTGGCCGAGGGGGGAGGCCTACGGCTGGTACCCGGCCTCCCCGTTCGTAGTCTCACTCAGCCGACACGGCTCTGGAGCTCTTGGTGTGGGAGGAGAGGCCGGCCATCTCTTGGGTTCAGCTCCCGCGCTTCTTCACAGGGGCGCTGCCAGCCGGAGGGCCCGCCGGCCCCTAGCTGCAGGCTGACGGTTGCTGCAGCCGAGCCTCATGGGTGGAGGTCGAGGTCACCCCCGCGTGCTACGTGTTCCTGACCCACGGGTGGCAGGCGTTCGCCCGCGCCCGCGGCCTGCAAGGGAGGTGTACCCTCCACTTCAAATACGACGGCCTGGCAATGTTCGTTGTCAAGACCTTCGGGGAAGACGGCATGCACTTGGGGTGTTGTCCGGATGGTGACGGCGACGATAGCGACCACCTCTCCGCTGGCGACGACCCCCGCGGTGGCGGCGTCCTCGGCGATGGACTTGCCCACGGCGATGGACCCAGCGCCTCCAGCAGCAACGTCGCCTCCTCCGGGGGGAGCTCGAGCGATGATGGCTATGACGAACCGCCCCGCCGGCGGGCTCGGACCCAGGAGTGTGGCGAGCCGCCACGATGCCGCGCCCCTACTCGGGACCTCGTCGAGCTGCCATGCCACCACGCCCCCATCAAGGAGGAGGAGGACTCCGACTGAGCGGGGGTGGCGCCAGAGGCAGGCCTCAGGAGCGGCGGTCTTGGGAAGCCGACTTTTGCTTGTTGTTTATTTCCTGCATTAAGAACAATGGAGGATCCCATGGGGGCGTGTATGAACTATAGCGCTTGCGCCTTCATGTTAGCATTTTCCTTCCCGCATCCCAGTGTTTATGTCGCTGCAAATTGGAATGCCACTGCCGCCGTGATTAAAGTAACTTGTGATTAGGATAACTTAGCTTGACTCGCCCGCGGTAGGCTCCCGCGTCATGGTGGCGCCTCCCTCCGAAGCTTCTTTCTTTAGCCGGAGAGCCCCCGAGCCACCTTGCGAGGGTCGACCGTCGCCGGTGTGCCGGGTCAGGATGCCCGACGAGGCCAGGAGATGGGCGCTCCTGAGGCCGGGGGCCTGAGGCGCATGCGCCTGCCGGTTTATGCTTGCAGTAGCTTGTTTGAATCCTGAGATTTCCTCGCACGACCTATCTCCTTCCTGCTTGCTCTTGTGCTCTGCGTTGATGGGGACCCGACCTCACGCATACCTCGACCACCGCTGGGGCGTCCGGATCAGCAAGACGAGTCCAAGGGGCGAGGGGCTATGTGGCTAGTGAGGCCCCTGGGGTCGCGATACCTAGGGATCCCCCCTGCCTTGCGAGCAGCGGGAGCCTGAGGCAACTTGCGCGTGCCGGCTCGCTCGAGAGCCCCGTGCGAGGGTCAGAGCGCCAAAGCTTTGGCGAGGTGCACACCGTGTCCGGCCCCCGTTCGCGGGGAGCGAGAGAGAGAAAACTGATTGATGTGAAATTTTAAAGGCAAGACTGTAAAACGAGAATACTACAAAGGAGAAAAAAACTTCCCACCCTGTTTTGCAACAAAGATGTGAAAGCTTCAAGTTTCATTCCAAAAGAAGGCAAATTCAGCTTACAAAAGAGAGCAAAGAACAGCCGCGTCCGGCACCTAACAGCTAGTCTTCGTCTTCCCCCAGCGCGAAGCGTAGGGCTTCCACTAGGCATGGGCATAGTCATTGGAGGACCGTGTCGTCCGCCAGCGCGGAGCATTGGGCTTCCAATTGGGCGTGGGTGGGGGCCCCTCCGCGTCCTTGGGGGACCCTGGGCGTATACAGCCCACTCATTATTACGTGAGAGTGTCACGGTTGCCGCCTGGGGGGGCGCAGGGTGCTCCGGGACATTGGGGCGCAGACCCCGTTCCTCGAAGCATGTGGCTTTTGAGGGCCTGGAGGTGGGTGTCATGGCCGCGGTAGCACCGTGGCTCCTTGCAGCGCGGACGAGGCCCGGTGTCGTGCCCTCTCACCGCGCGCGAGGTTGGCGCCTAGTGCGTCACTCCGGCGCTCCTCGCTAGGGTGTCCGGGTGCCTCGCTCGGGCACTCGCCCATCCGTTTCCAAGCAGGCAGCGCCTGGCCCGGTGACTAGGGCGAGTGCTCCAGGTTTCGTTGCTAGCCAGGCAACGCCCAGCCCAAAGAAATAGGCGTGTGTTCCACTCTCCGTTTCCAGGAAGGCAGCGCCTGTCCTGACGACGTGGATGAGTGCTCCGACTTCGGTCGCCAGGTAGGCAATGCCCAGCCTGGAGACATGGGCGCGTGTTCCACCCTCCATCCCCAGGCAGGCAGCGCCTGTCCTGATGTCGTGGATGTCTGCTCCGGCTTCTATCGCCAGGGAGGCAATGCCCAGCCTGGAGACATGGGCGCGTGTTCCACCCTTCGTCCCCAGGCAGGCTGCGCCTGTCCTGATGTCGTGGATGACTGCTCCGGCTTTTGTCGCCAGGTAGGCATTGCCTAGCCGGAGACATGGGTGCGTGTTCCACCCTCCGTCCCCAGGCAGGCAGCGACTGTCCCGACGACATGTGTGACTGCTCCGGCTTCTGTCACCAGGCAGGCAATGCCCAGCCTGGAGACATGGGCGTGTGTTCCACCCTCCGTCCCCAGGCAGGCAGCGCCTGTCCCGACGACGTGTGTGACTACTCCGGCTTCTGTCGCCAGGCAGGCAATGCCCAGCCCGGAGACATGGGCACGTGTTCCACCCTCAGGTCCCCAGGAAGGCAGCGCCTGTCCCAACGACGTGTGTGACTCGTAAGGTTGCTCACGCCAGGCAACCTCTCGAGGCCAATCGCGCTAGCTTTCCCCGCGAAGCCACCCTCGGCAGGCCCGGCGGTGGCCGCCCGCGAGGATGTGGCCGCTCCACGGGGTGTTGATGCGGACGCGTGGCTCGCCGCTCGCGTCAGGGGCGGCAGCCGCGCGAGGCGGTGCAGGGCATTGCCTGCCGCGCGTCGTCCGTAGCTCGCGAAGCTCCTCTTCTATGCTGGTGACGAACCTTCTCGAGCCCGATGCCTCACGCCGCGCTCCTTACTCATGGGGGCATGTGCCGAAACACGTTTCCAGGCGGCGCCTGAGCGCCTCTCTCATCGCTCCCATCAGGTCTGGAGCTCTCCAGGCGGAAGCCCACGGGCCCGCTTCAAAGGAGAGTGCCAGAACCCCGCTGGCGGTGTTGGCAGGCTTAGCAGCGCGTACCAGCCAGTCGTCGTAGCGATTTTTGGCGGGGTGATAACGCAGAAGCTCGTGCGCCATGCGCAACGCAGTCCACGCGTTCATCAGCATTAGGCGAACGCGAGAAGATGGCGCCACGGCGAGGGGGAGGGTCGGAGTAGCGGCGCGTCCGTCGCGCAGCGCGGTGCACTGCGGATACAGGTCTTGCCGTCCGTGCCCAGCCGGGTTGGCGGTAACTGTAGCCGCAGGAGGGGCGAAGCGGCTTGGGAGACTACAGCCCACGGGCGCCGTCCAGGCGACGCGGGCAGCTCGGCGCTCGGTGCGGACTCGGCTGGCGCCTGCCATGGGAGCGACGGAGCTGATACGGAGCGGGACCGGGAAGGATTCCGACACGCCCCTACCTGGCGCGCCAAATGTCAGAATCAGGGCTCCGCAAAACCCAACAAGGTTCGAAAACTAGGGCGTGTGCGAAAATCTCAACCAGCCCTAAGTCCCAAGCCCGTCACCCTACGGCTTAGCTGCGTCGAGTAAGTATGAGCGAGGATGAAGATGGACATGGAGATTTACCCAGGTTCGGGCCACCTTGCGGTGTAAAACCCTACTCCTGCTTCGTGGTGGATTGGCGTCACGAGGGGCTGAGGATGAACTAGTACCGTGGTTGGGTGGCCTTGCGAGGGCTCTTGGCGGTGATGAACTGGTGTGTCCAACTTCCCCCCTATGATGGGAGCTCCTCCTCCTTTATAGGAGCCACGGTCCTCTTCCCTTATCGCACAAGCGGGAAGTGATCCCACAATGGCCAAATTCGAAAGGGGACAAGTAGTACACCCTATCCTGACTAAAGGTGGTCTTCGCCTGCAAAGCTACCGGGTGTGACGCAGCGGTGGGCTCGACGATGACATCCGTCCTGCCGAGCTTGTGTTCTTGGTCCTCTTGCACTAGGAAGGAAACCTTTGGGGGGTTCCTTGGGAACCCGCGTACGTCCTTGCCTCCTTATCACGAAAGAGGAAAATGTCCACCTTCTGCGCCTGCTGGCGCCCGCCTGGCTCTACCGTCAGAACCCACGTCACCCCGGCCTCGCGAGGCCGGTTACTTGCATAGGAATCTCCGCTCCTCGGAAGGCAGCCTGGGGGATGCCACTTCTCTGGAGGTCTTGGTGTTGCTCTCCTTGCGAGGCGGGGGCTCTCGCGAAGGCCTTAGCTTGAGGGGCTTGTTGCTGTGCCGCACCGGGCCACCGTAGTGGGCCAGGCACTGGGTCGCAGTCAGGCTGGACTGGGTACCCCCGATCCCAGAACGCCGACAGGTTCGGAACCTCGTGAGTAGGGAAAACCCTATGTCCGGCTTGATTCTATAGATGTGTATGGAGATTACAGAGTTGATCTGCCTCGAGATCGTCTAACCTAAACCCTAGATGAGTTCACCTGTCCTCTACGAATGGGGATCCTCTGGTTTATATAGACACTGGGGGTCCCTAGGGTTACACACAACTGACCTTCTACAAGGGATAGATGCGCAGATCCCATCTTCGGAACTTGGAGGCCACACCATTCTTCAGAGCCTTCCTTCTTGGATACTGGATCATCCGTAGTTCGGCCTTCAGCAGATCAACCCAACAGGTCGGCCCACGAGGAATGAGCCGACGACCCGAGGACCCCTTAGTCCCAGACTCCCTCAGTAGCCCCCGAACTAGCCTTCAACGCCGAGGAATGTAGTCTGCGGCAACTTCATGTGTCCATGGTATTCGGCTTGAAAGGGGACTTCCTTCTATGTTCGGCAGAACTCAACTCGGCCCTTGACAACACCCCATCCTCCGGAATATGCTTTTTTTATCCTGAAGGCCAAACGCCCGGGTGTGAACAGTAACCCTTCCTGACAACCTTTCTGACGAAAAACCACAACGGCCAGTTATGGAAACTCGATCCGCGACTCGAGGCCGCCCATTTATTGGCACGTCTTATCAACATGGAGATCATGTCCCATATTTTATGGGATATGAGTAATGGTTTGGGTAACCATGCGCACGCATAATGGCATGATTGCTTCGGGAAGTGCCACAGCCTGCGGCAGTAAAAGAGGACTCTTGGTATTACGGCCCCATAAAAGGGAGAAAACCCTCCCAAGGCCTTCTTACGCATCCAGACCTGATTCCATTTCGCTCTTGGCTTCGAGCGCCTAGATCCATTTCCTCCTTCCCTTCCAAGTCTCACCTCCCGAGCTCAATCCATGGCGGGCTCGGGCTCAAACGGCAAGTGGGAGGCCTCGAGCGTCACCGATAAGGACATCCGGGAGCTAAAGGCCGCCGGATACCTCTCTCCCAACATCGTCCACCGTCCTCCCGAAGAGGGCCAAGTGGTTCCAACTCCGAGGCCCGGCGAAAGAGTGGTTTTTATCCCTCATTTCATCCGGGGATTAGGGTTTCCCCTCCACCCCTTTGTTAGGGAGGCTGATGTTCTTCTATGGCTTGGACTTCCACGACCTCCCCCCGAACTCTTTTATGCACATCTCCTCCTTCATCACCGTCTATGAGGCCTTCCTGCGAGTCCAGCCGCACTTCGGCCTGTGGTTCAAATTCTTCAATCTGAAGCCGAAGACGGTCAGTGGTCAACATGCTGACTGCGGCGGGGCGGTGATCAGCAAGCTCCCGCAGGTCGTGCGGCCGGAAGGCACCTTCATCGACACCGTGAAAATCTGGCAGAAGGAGTGGTTCTATATCACCGAACCACAGGACGATGGTTTGTCAGCACCAGCCGAATTCAGATCCGGACCCCCCGCGAGGCTAACCTTATGGATGAAGAAGGGCCTTGATTGGGGGTCTGCCTCTAAAGTGAAGGCGCTGCAAAGGCGCATCATGAAAATGGTGGAGGCCAATATCGCACTGACCAACGTGGTCCAGGTTATACTCCGCGGCCGTCTCCTACCCTTCTAGTGTCGGGAGACCCCGATGTGGGCCTACACGCCCGAGGACCCGGCCACCGTGCGCAAGTTCTTCCGCACAACTCACGAGAAGTTGTGGACGGCACTTTTCAAGCCCTAGAAGGAGTGGCCGGCCAAAGAAGAAGACGCCGGCTTGCATGGCGATAACCCACCCTTGAAGGTATGATAGGATTTCCTTAACTGTATGCCGAATTGTAACACTCGGCCTGGATTCAGCCTTCTTTCCATTTGTCTTTGCAGGGCTGGCTGGAGAAAGCTGTGCAAATCAATGGCCATGCCCCCTTGCCCGAAGACCCCAAGTTGCCCCTGTTGACGGCGATGGTGGTCGTGGTGCCGTACGCGGCGCCAGAGAGGAAGGAGAAGAAGATGATGGAGGTCCGCGGGGGCCTCTGCTTTAGGGGTCCTCCGGATACCAGATCCGGAGAAACCCAAGCCTCCTCCGCACACGAGGAGGAGGATGAGGAAGACGTGGCAGAGATCGACTCTCCCCAGACAAAGAAGAGGGCCGTGCCCGAGGACGCCGAGGAGGATCTTCCTCCCCTGGCCCTGAAGAGGGCATGCAGGCCCAAGGTGACCCTGGCGGACAATAGCCCGGATTCCGATGAGGACTCCGGAGCTTTCGAGAGGGTCCCCCGAAGGAACCCCAGGATCAAGTCCCCAGCTCAGAGGTATTGAATCTAAACACCATCCGGCTTATCCTTATTGGTTTCGTAGAGCTGACTCATTTAATTGCTCTGAGGATGTAGTCCGACCCAAGACCTCCCGACCGATCAGGTCTCAGGGGAGTCTCCACCGGCCGAACTGGCGGCGAGTGGGACGGAATCCCACACCGCACCACCCCCTGCCACAGATGAGGCAGCGGAGGTGGTGTCCCGTCAGACCCCCCCTCCTCCGCCGAACACCGAGGGTGAGGCGGTGATGGCCAAGGCGCACACCTCGGCCACCAGAGACGTGCTGGTCGAGGATTATGCCTCGGCCGCCCAGGTCCAGGAGGTTGAAACCCTCCTGGCGGATAAGGAGGGGGCCGTAAGTCGCCTGAGCTCCCCTCGCAGTCGACTCCAGAGGCTTCTGTGCCTCCCACGTCGTCGACCCTGCCTCCCCAAGGAGGGGGAGGAGAGGTGTCACCGCCGGTGCCTCCCACAACTGAGCGGACCGTGGCCGGGTGGCCGGCCATGATGGAGGATGCATTGTCTGACTCCTCCATTGCCGAAGATCACCGCACCCTTATGGGTGTGGTTCTAAAAAGTATTCAGTCCGTTGAAAGTGGACTGAAGGAAACCTTCAACGGTTTGCTGGAAGGCTTCAAGGTAAGCCATGCTCTTGTTCATAATGATGAGTTTTGTTTACATCGTCATCAATTCCTTATGGGTATAATAGCCCCCGAGCCACGGGTGACTATGACAAACTCGCCCGGGGGTCCTATAAATGTAGGCATATAGTCCGGCATCGAATAGCCCGATCTCCTGCTTATAAATAAGTTTGCTTTTTGCAGGCCTTGTCCTCGGCCAGGGCATCCAACACCCTTGAACTGGCTGAATTGAGTCGGAAGCTTCAGAGCTCCGATGAAGAATTGGACTGTTTGAGCAAACGGTTCGACGAAGTACAAGGTTGGTTTTTAGCTGTAGTTGCCTACTCTATTGCTTTTCCCAGTAATGTGGATTGTCCTGATTTTGGATCCTGATATTGCGTCTCTTTATGCCCTCAGCTTCAAGCGCAGAGGTCGAAGACCTCAAGGCCAACCTCAGGAGGGCCAAACAGGAGGCTGCCAACCAGAAGGCGGCGGCCGATAAGGCGGTCGCCGAGCTAAACTCGCTGAGGGTGGAGAGCGGCAAGCATGAGGCTCGAGTGGCCGAGGTCCAACAGGAGCTCCAGTATGCTAGCGCTAAGTGTGAGACCCTGGAGCAATTGGTCCAAGACCAGGCGACCCAGCTGAACGAGCTTACCTCTGACCTAAAGTCAGAGCGCGTTAATAGGCAGTTCTTTGAAGAAGAGATTCGCAAAGTCAAACTGATTGCGGATGGTAAGCCATACTTACTTCAATGTGCCTTTGGTGGAAATAGGTTTGCCTATCTTACACGGCTGTGGCGTTCCCCAGGCGCCTTTACTGACCTCCCGAGGAGTACGGCGGAAGTGGTGAAGCACTAAGCAGTCCGGGATGGGGATGTGGAGGAGAGACTATTCTGGGCGCAGTTTGAAACTCCTGAGGCACATCCCCTTCTCACCTACTAGATGAAGCAACTGATGCAGCTGTACCGGATGGCGGAGCCGGCCTTGCAGGACCTCTGCATCCAGCTGTGGCCTATGGAGCCGCTGTCGAGCAGCTACTTTGGCCTGCTACAGAAGCTTCGCGATGCCGTGCCGCGGATTGAGGCTGTGAAGCGTTCGGTTTGCATTGTGGGAGCTTGGATGGCCTTTGCGCGGACCATGATACAACTTCCGCGGATCAAGCCAATAGAGATGGCCACCGCACCCCCGCCTCCTGGGAAGGAGCACAGATGCCCCGAGCTGTACCACCACGTCGCATTAAACGGTGCTCGGTCTATAGAGACCCAGTGCCCCAAGAATGTAATGTATGAGTGAGGTTGTTATCATTATACCCTTTAGACAATTATGTTTTATTATGCTTTTCCGAATATATGGTGTTATGTATTATTTTGACTCCTGCGTGGCCGGTTTAATCTGAAAGTTGTGAGTCGTCGGCTTCAGCCCCCGCGTAGATATTACGAGGGGTGTTTCGGCCTACGCACTGGGTCCTTAACCGATATATCGGTGCCCATAGGTGGTAAAGGTGGAAACTAGGTAATCGGACTATTTGCTTTATTGCTTTCACTTAGCCTTAGGAGCTCGAATGCGGGGGCTGGCGACCAGGCCCCAGTGTTTTGTGGCAGTCTGTTCGGCCGAAGCTTAAGACTAACACCACATGGTTTGAAAAGGTACAAACCCTTCGTGTGACACGGGAGAACCTCCTTTAATTCTTAGTTTGACACTTTAGCTCGGATCGCAGATCGGTTCTCGCTTATTATGACAGTCAGTTTTTAGCTTTCTCCACTGTGGTATTCGCCAGGCCAGCTGGGGATACAATCGCTGTGGTTCTCTCTATTCCCCCTTTAGCCGAACTGGCGGAATGTAAAGGGGCAAGTACAGGATCGGGGCAATCCAACTATTGACCCAAGACATAATTCGGAACCGATGCATATAGTGCGCTATCCGAGACGCCGAATGGGAGAGACATAGTGACGGGGTCAATACTGGGGTGTTTAGTTATACCCAGCCCCCGGTCTACTGGCGGATCACATATGTCCTATAATCAGATGATCTATATGGTGTATATATGCGGAAAGACATGTAGAAAAATTGAGGCATATGTAACAATTTTATGATTCACGCTGCCGAGACGGCTATTACAGATAATTATTCATTGCGAAAAATAGAAAAAGGCAATCTTTTATAGGATAGCATTTTATTCAGGGCCCTTGATGGGTGGCTTGACGTCCTCCTTGAGCCCAGCTACACGCTGTTGCCCTCGAGTGGGGAGCTGCGAAACCTATTAGGGGTGGTTGATGCTTGGCCGACGGACCTTTAGGGGGGGGGGCGTGAGAAGCCATCGTAGATAAAGTCGGCCTGACATTTTATAGATCCTTAATGGTATCTCGCCTTTGGCCGGAGAAGTGGTCGGACTGTAGTTCGGTTAAGCCGGATATATAGTCCTCGAAAGTGGATCCCCATAGCTGTCCACGATATTTTAGAGCAAAATTGAGTCTTCGAGGGACATACCTGGCGGGTAGGTGGGCCGTGCTATGCGGAGCGTGTCCCTATTTGCCCTGAGCGGGAGGTGGAGGTGGCAGGTCCGGTTGGGGTCGAGCTCTCATGCCCGCATGTCGCGTCTGGGAGGCAGGTTGGGATCCTGGGGCTTCGTTGTTGTATTGGCATTCGGCCGCTAGGGCCGCGGTATCCTCTTCTGTTCGGAGGGAGCGCTCCGTATTGCCGTTGACAGTGATGACCCCCTTTGGTCCAAGCATCTTGAGCTTCAGGTAGGCATAGTGAGGGACGGCGTTGAAGCAAGCAAACGCTATGCACCCGAGCAGCGCGTGGTAACTGCTGCGGAACGGTATGATGTCGAAGATTAAGTCTTCGTTACGGAAGCTGTCGGGAGAGCCGAACACAACTTCGAGTGTTACAGTGCCAGAACAGCGGGCTTCAATGCCCGGAATAACTCCCTTGAAGGTAGTGTTACTGGGTTTAATCCTGGACGGGTCTATGCCCATCTTTTTGACCGTATCTGAGTAAATCATATTAAGGCTACTTCCTCCATCCATGAGAACTTGGTGAGGTGGTATCCATCGATGATGGGATCTAAGACGAGGGCCGCCAAACCTCTGTGATGGATACTAGTCGGATGGTCCCTCCCGTCGAAGGTGATAGGGCAAACCGACCATGGGTTGAACTTCGGGGCTAGAGGCTCTATGGCGTAGACTTCCCGAAGGGCGCGTTTCCTTTCCTTCTTCGGTATATGTGTGACATATATCATGTTCACAGTTTTTACCTCTGGAGGGAATTGCTTTTGGCCTCCATTGTTGGGGCCACAGGGCTCCTCAGCATCGTCGCTGTGTGGACCTTTGCCCTGTTCCTCGGCTGCTAACTTGCCAGCCTATCGAAATACCCAACATTGACGGTTGGTGTGTGTGGCAGGCTTGTCCGGGGTGCCATGGATCTGGCAGGGTCTCTCCATTATCTTGTCTAGTGCAGTAGGTCCGTCCCTGTTCCTTTTAGAGCGCTTCCTTCGTTAGCCGGGCTTCGAGTTGCGGAACTCGGCATTTACCGCCGTACCATTGGCATCCACATTGCTATGGCGGCGCTTGTTTTTATTGCGCAGTGGCTTGCCGTTTCCATCCCGCACTTCCGAAGTGCCCGGATCTTCAGGGTTATGACTACGGCGGGCTAGTCAGTTGTCCTCGCCCACGCAAAAGAGGGTCATGAGTGTGGTAAGGGCGGACATTGTCCTCGGTCTGTCCTGACCAAGCTGTCGGGTCTACCATTCATCTCGGATATTGTGCCTGAAGGAGGCTATTGCCTCGGCGTCCGGACAGTCGACAATCTGGTTTTTCTTGGTTAAGAACATGTTCCAAAACTGCCGGGCCGACTCTCCCTCCTTGTGGATGACATTGCTTAGGTCGGAGGAGTCTGGAGGTCGGACGTAAGTGCCCTGGAAATTAGACTGGAAGGCATGCTCAAGCTCCTCCCAACTTCCGATGGAGTTTTCGGGGAGGCTGTTTAACCAGTGTCTAGCTGGCCCTTTTAGCTTGAGCGGAAAATACTTAGTGGCGTGGAGGTCATCTTCTCTGGCCATATGTATGTGTAGGAGAAATTCTTCTATCCACACGGCAGGGTCGGTGGTCCCGTCGTACTGTTCGATATTTACGGGTTTAGACCCTTCGGGGAACTGGTGCTGCATGACCTCGTATGTGAAGCACAGTGGGTGGGCAGCTCCTCTGATTCGGGCCACATTATGCCGGAATTCTGCTTCTGGTGCCCGGTGTCGTTCCCGTTCTCGCTTGCTATGGTCGAACCAAGGTTGTTCTCTGTTCCGTCTAGCGGGGGAGTATTCTCTGGATCCATAGATGGAGCTAGTGTGACATGTTCTATTATTCAGGTCCTGATGTAGGTCGTGCCGATCCCTGTACCGCATTGGATCCTTCCCCCTCCTACGGGGCAACTCCGGTACGTATTCGGGGTCCTTAGCCGCTCTGTCTCTTTCTCGAGCGGGACGATCTGGTTGATCATGCCTTGCATACCTAGGAGGTGCACGCTCGAGAGCCTCGTCCTCGAATTGGGGAAGCAAACGTCTACGTGGGTAGCTCGTGGTTTGGTCAGCACCGTACTCTTCTTCGGCTGCTAGGACCTCCGTCCATCTATCATTGATGGTGTCCTGCTCGGCTTGATGCTGCCGATGTTTGGACTTTAGGCTCTGGGCGGTGGCTAGAGGCCGTCGCCTGAAGAGTTCTTGGTCTTGGGGATCCTCCGGAACATGGAAATCTTCGTCTCTGAGGCTATCGTCCTCATCGACCGGAGGGAGATAGTTATCGTCCTTGGAGTTATCGGGGTCCTTGGGGTCGCAAGGCTTCTCGATGTTTTCATATGGTTGCCCTAGGGCTTCGAGGTCCTCGGGGTCTGCCTGTGTATCATTTTCTCCGGTGCCCACGACGACTCCCCTCCCTTTGTTTGCCTTGGACCGCTTGCATTGCTTCCGGTGTTTCGACGGCTCCTCGGATCTGTCGCCATTCTTCTCGGGGGTGATATCATCTTTATTGGCGGGTGTATCCACCATGTAGACGTCGTAGGAGGAGGTGGCAGTCAACCGTCCCGTATTGAGAGGGGCCGGTGTGTCGACCTGATCATACATGTCCTCCGTCCCATCGGAGGCATAATCTAGCATGTCGGTTAAGTCTTCGATAGTGGCTACCAAGTGGGTGGTGGGTGGGTGATAAATTTTTTCGTAATCCGACCTCATCCCGTAATGAACATGTGTCGGGCTTTGGTCGTTCGTGATCACCAACGACTGGATCCGGTCGAGTGTCTCGTTTATCGCCGAGAGGCTGTCCGGGTCCGTCTCTTGGATGTTTTGCGTAGTATTGTCCGGAGTGTCCTCGAGGGACGGGTTTTCGGCGAGAGTCGGATTAGGGTGTTCGGGCTCTGTGGCCGGATCTGAACACAGGCGCGGCTCCCCGGCGAAGGGAAAGCCGGGCAAAGACCCCGAAGTTAAGGCTTTGGAGTTGCCAGACTCATCGGGCGAGACCGAGAGCCCAACGGAAGTCAGATCGACGGAGAATTCCAAGTCCTTGGGCCTGGTTCCCTGATCAACGGAAAAGTTTCCTATTCGGCCTAGATGGCCAGTCGGGTCGGCTTGCAGCGTGACGCTGCCAAAGGTGAAGACCTGCCCACGGACGAAGATGTCCCTGCAGCAGAGCTGATTGCTGATGACCAAGCGAGCCATCGACCTTTATGTTGATCTCACGGCGGAACTCTCAATGAAAGCACCAATGTCGGTGTCAAAACCGGAATATCTCGGGTAGGGGGTCCCGAGCTGTGAGACTTAGATTGATGGGTAATAGGGAACGAAGGGGACAATATTTACCCAGGTTCGGGCCCTCGTGAGGAGGTAAAACCCTATGTCCTACTTGATTGTATTGATGTGTATGGAGATTACAGAGTTGATCTACCTCGAGATCGTCTAAGCTAAACCCTAGATGAGTTCACCTGTCCTCTACGAATGGGGATGCTCCGGTTTATATAGACATCGGGGGTCCCTAGGGTTACACACAACTGACCTTTTACAAGGGATAGATACGCAGATCCCATCTTAGGAACTTGGAGGCCACGCCATTCTTCAGAGCCTTCCTTCTTGGATACAGGATCATCCGTAGTTCGGCCTTCAGCAGATCAGCCCAATAGGTCGGCCCACGAGGAATGAGCCGATGGCCCGAGGACCCCTTAGTTCCGGACTCCCTCACGTTGGTCAAGCTTGCACATCAATCCTCCGCCGGGAACGCGGTGACAAGACGTGCCAATTATAGCCCGTCCAGCCCCCATTTACTCCACCGCTCTTTTAACCTATTGTCTCTCTTCAACCTTTCCCCACAACGAAAGAAGCACACCCACACTCCAAATACAGAGAGGATATCCTGCTTGGCTCCAATGGCGGAGCTCCCAGCGGCTGCCGACGATGAGCAGTAGTTCACCATTCGTGCGTACATGGACACCCACGTAAGGTTCAAGAACCTCACGGTGGTGTACACCAACAACCCGATCTGGGTGGAGAACTCCATCCACACCATGGACCAGTTACTTGCCTATGACAAGTACAAAGAGGTCAGCTTCGACCTTGAGTACACCGGCGGTCGTGCTGGGCATGATCAAAAGTTTTCCATCGCCCAGCTGTGCGTGGGCCATTACGTCCTCGTCTACCACTACTGTGTGGCCACAAGGCCTTGCAATCGATTCAGCAGGTTTGTCAATACCCGACTACATATTCGGTACGGTGGACACCACCAATGATGAATAGGTTCTCAAGGCCACGGGCTTGGCCTGTCGGAATCTTGTGGACATCCAATGCATGTACAAGATCTTGGGGGCGAGGAGAAGCATAAGGACTCCCTGGTTGACCTCGCCATGACCATCGTTAACCCCTACTACAGAGGCATGAAGGATGTCTGCAAGAAGAAGAACGTTGCCTGACACCGCGTCTGGGTCCGATGACTGCATGAAGATCACGTCAAGTACGCGGCCAAGGACGTGTACGTAAGCTACGAGATATGTAGGCGGATCGTTGACATGAGGAAGTGCCTCTGTCCTGCGCCGACCGGCACCCCTCGTCACAAGAAGTATAGATGAATGATTTGATGATCGTTACTACTAGTTTAGTATGTCCATATTTGTTAATTGATGTGTGCAAATGTTATCTGTAGTCAGTAATATAATTGGATGTTTATTTAGGTTATGCAATCATGATGTTGTTCTGTAGTACCATCTTTTCCTTAGTATGCATTATGCAATGGACGATTAATATTTGGACATTAATATGCAATTGACGATTAATATCTGGACCTTAAGAAGCAGAACCATGACCGAGGGTATCCTGCGCGGCTCCAATGGCGCCCCCAGCGGCTGCCGATGACAAGCGCCCATTCACCATGCATGTCGTAGTGGACACGCACAAAGTGGCCAGCCCACGATCACGTTCGGGGCTCCATATGCATGCGGTTGCGCCACACGCATCGCCCCATGCAATTATGTGCTTCCTCGACTGAATCACGCGCTGCAAAAACTGCCATCCGGAAGTGCCGGTTTTACAGGACGTCTGGCCCCCATTTATACACACGGCCATTAACCATAGTCTCTTCACGCTTTCGATCGCACCCCACAACACAATATGCACACCCTCGACGACGCATAGAGAGAGGATGTCCAGCGGTGCTCCAATGGAGTATGACATGCATCATGTGGTAACCCACATGAAGAAGACGGACCTCACGGTGGTGTACACCAATGACCCGGGCATGGTGGAGGACTTCGTAGGCACTATGGAGTGGTTGCTTGATGCAGACGACAAGTAGAAAGTGGTCGGCTTCGACCTCGCTTACACCAGAGGTCGTGTCGGGCATGATCAGAAGGTTGACATCGCCCAGTTGTGCGTCGGCCATCACGTCCTCCTCTACCACTACTTCCTGGCCACAGTACCTTGCGAGAATTTCACCAGGTTTGTCAACAGCCCCAATTACAGGTTCTGTGACGAGGGGTGCCGGTCGGTACAAGCTCTGGGGCAGCAACAAGAAGATGGACTCCCATGTTGACCTGGTTGAGGCCATCATCGACCCCTACTACAGAGACATGAAGGCTGAGTGCGACAACAACAAGCCTGTCTGGCACAGGCGCTGGGTGAAGAAACTGGATGAATTTCACCTCCAGACCGCGGCCAAGGAAGCGTACACTTGCTACGAGATGATCAGGAGGATCGTTTACATGAGGAAGGGCCTCCTACCTGATGACGACGCGGGATTGAGCCACAAGCAGAGCGGTGGCGGCAAGCGTCACAGGAAGTAGATGATTTGATGATCGTTTCTCATACTCCCTCTATGCCGAAATATTTGTACTTTTAGAGGGATAAGTTTATTATGCATGTAATAGTTTATTGAGGTGTTTGCGCCAATGTTATGTGTGTAGTCACTTATGTATTTGGATGCTCAATTACGTTATGGCAATCATGTTGTTATGTGTGTAATTGTTTATTGAGGTGTGCCGATGTTATGTGTGTAGTCACTTATGTATTTGGATATTTAATTTGCTTGTGCAATCATGTTCTTCTAAACAGAAGCATATATGTTTGTGGGCAGATTGAGCAAATCACATTGCATGCGGAATAAACAACCAAATCCGTCAGTGATGATTTCATCAGTCCCTGACAGTTCTTTATCTGGAACAGTTTGCCCACAACACATCCGAATGGCCTGTGTATGTTGTACATCACACACATCTTGATCTGAGCAACCGTTTGTGTTATTTTTGCTTATCGCAAACAGTTCATCCCAGTGGCCTGTATGCTGTCTATCACACACATCTTGATCTATGTAACCATTTATGTTATCTTATCTCATCACAAACAGTTCATCCAAGTGATCTGTCTGCCATCTATTGCACATGTAATCATCTGCACATTCGCTTGTGTTCTGCTGGATCAACGCAAACAGTTTGTCATGGTGAAATGTATGCCGTACATCGCACACACTTGCATTTTTCTAATCGTTTCCGTTATATTGTCCAATCGCAATATCTGGGCCAACTGTTTGCCACAGATCGCACACGCAACTTTTTTTGGGATCGTATTTGATGGACCCATCATCGCACACAGTTCACGTCATTAGCGATGGAGCTATAACTATATCGTTTGCGATTTGGTCATTGCACACAGTTTTGTCAAAGGTCTCTGATTGTTGTGTCGTCTTTGGACCATCCTGCAGTAGTGCCCGATTTCGACAATGATAAATGGGAAAGGACGAATTTTGACCTCATATTTCTGCTTCGAGGAGTTGATCAAGGTCATCTCAATATTCCGGCTCTCAGATAGCCGGGTCAGATATTTTTTCATATATACTTTCAGTATCTAGATCAGACAATTCTGGAAGCTCCAGATTGACTTTTCCCGTCTCCAGCATCTTCGGCTCATTTTTTGTTATTAGCTTAGCCAGGGCAGTTGAAGTACCATCAGGCTAGAAAGCTTCTTTAACAATGGTCACTTATATGGTGTTCGTGGTGGCTGATGGAGCGGTGCTATCCATGTTGAGCACAGGGCTTGGAGGAGGACTTGGTGGTTGAAAGCCTGACCTTGAGCTGCCATTTCCATGATAACCGACTCTTCAGCACGAGCCATCTCCACGTCAGGGGCTGGCTCAGCCCCCATATCCGGGATATTTTGGCCAGAAGGCTGAACTTGAGATGCCACCTCATTTGGTGGCGGGTTTGGAATATCGCAATTTGCAGCAGCAGAGGACGACTCGGCCGCCTTTTTTCTCAATATGGCCTTGGCTCTGTAGTCATCAAAACAAAATATTGAATTAAGGAAACGATAAGTAATAGCAACATAAATGGAATCAGTTCAAATACAAGCTTACCCGCGGTTGATGGTGAACGCCGGAAGTTGTGTCGCCGTTGAGTCGCCAGAAGAAGGTGGGGATTCCTGATAAAGTGAATTAGAAGGGCTAAGAGGTTTCTTAAAAAGTCCGGCTTGTGGTCGAGAGGCAGTTGGACTGTGTGGCACCTCGACCCATTGTTTGCAAGACACCGGCTCAATAGAAAGGCCGACAGACAGCTCGCCGAAGCTATTCCAGCTCTTGTGTTTTGATGAGCCGGCATGTTGGGTTTTCTTCAAAAGAAAGTTTGGATCTAAGTAAGCGTCCGGGTGAGAAAACTTAACTTTCCAGATGGCTTGTCTTGTTTTCTTCGGGATACAATTTTCTGATGAGTTGGAGGAAATAAAATTACCTCAACATTGCTGGCTTGACTAGTTTCGGCGTTATCCTGAAAAGAGGATGCGTAATCAAGATCAACAAATAACTGGCCAAGCGATTCAAGTTCTACCTAAGACTCTTCTCCCGACGAACCTTCATGGGCTGGGTCTCCATTTGACCAGATGAAGGAGTAGAGGCACTGGGTATGTTTTTCCAGAAATCAAAATTCGCCTACAGCAATGATACAAGACGGAAAATAAGTATGATGAATAAGAAGAATTTGACAGTAAATGAAACAAAGTTCACGAAGCGCATACCAGAGGAACTGGGTTAGTCAAACAGAATGGAGCCAGTTCTGTCACGCTACATTTCTTTTTCGAATCACCAAAGATTTTTTTTGGTAAGCTTATTGATGTCACTATCAGTCAGATTCTTCCTACTAAAGCATTGGGCATCTTTCAACTTGCTAGTGTAGTTGTACATTAAGTCGCCTCTTATGCTGATGGGATGAATCCGCTAGCTTATCCAACACCGGATCAGATCGATTCCAGTGAGGCCATGAGCAGCCAAGGCCATTAGTTTTAAAAGCACCGGCTCCAATAACTTCCTCTCCTCTTTAGTTGGCCAACCCGGGAAATCAACAGAGGCCCCAAGCCGTTCCAGTCTATAACCCAGCATGGGGTTCTGATTTGCAGGGGTGGTGTTCTTACAATAGAACCAAGTTTTATTCTAGCCTTTTGGATGACTCGCCAGTTTTGATTCAGGAAAAGGACTGTTCTTCCTCTTCTGGATAGAAATGCCACCAAGTTCCATGCTGGGTCCATTCTTCACTTCGGTCTAGTGACTAATATAAAAGAACTCCCTAAAAAGAGTCATAGACGGCTCAGTTTGTAGATACACCTCACAAAATACTTGAAATTGACAGATATTGGTCATTGAGTTGGGACCAATATCTTGGGGCCTGAGGTTGAAGAAATTCAAGTGGTCCCGGAAGAACTTTGAGCTGGGAGGCCGAAATCCCCTATGCAGGTGGTTTATGAAAACAACGACCTCCCCTTGCTTAGGTTGAGGGAAGGATTCTTCTTCAGGCGCCCGCCAGCTTATTACATTTTGAGCCGGTAAGAGACCTTGAGCTACGAGGTTCTCCATAGTGAGAACGGATTCTTGGGATCTAACCCAACCACAAGCTTTGCTGGTCTTGGCAGGCATCGTGATTCTCACAGATCAACTACAAAAGCGAAAATGAAAGAATAAGCCGGTATTTTGATTGGACGTTATCGAGAGGAATAACTCACCAAAATTTAAGAGGAGTAACAGTTTGATAAGCCGGCTTAAGAACTAGATTAATTTGAGAAGGCACAGTATACCAAGATAAGCCGGTATGTATCTATAAAAACCGGCTAAAGGTGGACAAAATGACAAAAAACACTTGGAAGAAATTTCTATGTGCATAAAGTACTTTCTATCAATATGGATGGTTAAACGGATCTTATAAATACACGAAAAGGGAATATAATTGGCCTAAAGACTGACGAAGATGCCGAAAGAGGAGCATTTCCAGAATCTCATACGAACCACGGTTTGGATGTAATGCATTATAAAGATATGGCGGAGATGAAATCCGAACCATCTCCACGAAAAGGAGTAAGGTTTGCTAGATCTACAACCATGAATGAAAGGAGCTCGAAGAAGCCCGATGAACTACGAAGAAACCCGAACCCTAATGGAAGGAAATGAGACTTACCGGAGCTTAATCCGCAGGAGATGTAGGGGTCTTGCGTTCCCGGTGACGACCGCAGATGATCTGAGTAAGACTCTGGCAAGGGCAACGACGTGCTTCAGGCGATGGATTGTAACGCCCAAGATGCGATCCTATCCTTATTTTGGCATGAGGGACTTGACAGGGATAGACGCGCATCTCGTCGTTTCACAAGAATGGATATCATTACAAGTACATGTAAAGAAGAGATGAGTATATGGAATTGGCTTACACTCGCCACAAGCTAAATCAAGATCACATCAATACAACAACATATACAATCATCATACGGAAGAGCAGGGTCCGACTACGGACGAAATGAAATGATAAAATGACATCCACCCTTGCTATCCCAGGCTGCCGGCCTGGTACCCATCCTAGATCGATGAAGAAGAAGAAGAAGAACTCCAAATCAAACAAGCATCACGCTCATGTCAAATCATCGCATTACCTGTACCTGCAACTGTTGTTGTAGTAATCTGTGAGCCACAGGGACTCATCAATCTCATTTCCAAGGGTATCAAGACTATTAAAGCTTAATGGGTGAGGTATGGCTAAGTGGTGAGGCTGCAGCAAGCACTAAGCATATATTTGAGTGGCTAACTTACGAGTACAAGAATAAAGGGGGATGATCATCGCATAGACGGACGTGAACTAATAATGATCTCTAAGAGATCCTGAACACCTACTTACGGACAAACATAACCTCACCGTGTTCTCTCTCGGTTTAGAAATCACGAGAAGAGAAAGTCACGGTTACGCACACGGTTGGTGTATTTTATTTGAGTTCACTTCAAGTTGGCTATGACCGGGTGTTAAACAAAGTTTCCAAGTTGCCACATAACCGCAGGCACGGCTTTCCGAAAGATTTAACCCTGCAGGGGTGGTCCAACTCATCCAACACAAACTTTACAGCATGGTAGTGGGCATGATGAACTACAATTCATTCCATAGTGGAAAGGTCCAATTATGCATAGAAACATGGCTAGCACCATCACAACATGGCATATTAAAGAAAACAGATTCTCAGACTTAATGAAAATTAGACTAGACATGTGCAGCAGTTTACATCAGATTGACATATTGGACAGCAGAAATAACAATGATGCAAAACCTATACATGGCATCAAATGGCACAACCTAGTAGAAAACAACATGCTTAACAAAAGACTCCATGGGAGCAACCACAAAAGACTCCTAGATCAATAGCAAATCACATGGCAACATGGGAACAAAATAACAGTTTCAGACTTCGAATTATTTAGACGCCCTCAAAACAACAATGTTTTATCACATGATGGCAACAAGAAAATAGAACCTAAACATGGATTATCATGGCAAACAAAAACACCAGGGGATAGTACACGTGTCAAAGGGCATATCTCATCATTACAACTATTACAAAAGGTGCATGGATCAATTACTATGATGCTCGCAAAATGGAACTTATCGTTAACATATTACAGTTTTAACATGATAGCTACTTTAGAGCAACAAATGAACATGTTAATGAAGATCTACATGGCAACCAGAGGCATGGTATCAAAGTAGACATCACCTAGGGAAATACTCACGAAGAAACCATATGCAAAAGACCTATGGATATGATGCAATCATCCACGCAAGTTTGAACAAAATATCTGTTTTGCGATCTAAGACGGGATGCACTTTTGTATCACAGATTATACCATATATATGATTTCTAAAATGCGTACTAATGCCACAGTCATCTAGAGCACGAAGAGTAGATACAAATGCATATAAAGTTTGTCCCAAACGGACCAATATGCACAAAGTTATAGCAAGTGGAATATGGCATGATGATGATTTGTTTCAGGCAGGAAAAGACTACCCTCGGGCTAACTAGGATGGGGAGGATCCGGGACAAGGCGATACGGGCACGGGCGCCCGTTTGGATCGGGGGCTCGGGCAGATCCGGGACGGGCCTGTCCCGGCCGCGGTCAATGGCGGGGCTCCAGAGCCAGCGAGCGCGGGGATGGCCGGAGTTGGCCAGAGGGCGACGAGGGCGACGGATCCGGACATGGCCCTGCCGGATCCGGCACGGGCGGTGGCGGATCGGACCGGAGTGGACCGGCGTCGAGGTCCATGGCGGCGACGGCGACGGTCGGCTCGGGATGCGGCCACCTGGGTTCGGAGGCGGCTGGCGCGAGGAGCTCCTGCGGGAGCTCACCGGCGGGAGGCGAGATGCGGGCATCCGGGGGGGGGGGGGGCTCGTCGTGGTCGGCGGCGGCGAGGTCCACGAAGAGGGGTGGCGGCGGCTCGGGGCTCCGACGGTGCGGGCGAGGTGCACCCCGGTGGCGCGGGCGAGGCGCACAAGGCGCAGTCGGGCCGGCTTGGGCCCGGGCGGGCTGGCTGCGGGCCGAGGCAGGGGCTGGCTGCGCGCTCAGGAGGAGAGAGAGGGTTGGGGCGACCGGGCGGCCACGTGGCGGCCTCCTGTTGGCCACAAGGGGGCGGCTACGGCGGAGGCCGGCCCTTTCGGGCGGCGCTAAATTGGGAGGGCGCGGAAATTGTGGGGAGGAGGGGCTAGATGTAGGTGGAGGCTAGGGTTTGCCCAAAAATGGATGTGGGGAGGGTTTAAATAGGGAAGGGGGGCTAGGGTTAGCAGATTTGGGTGGTTTTGGAGCCGTTCGATTCGATCGGACGGCTCCGGTCGAGGGTGTGGTGTAGGCGGGCTAGGTGGGCTGTGGAGTTGTCCATGGGCCGTGATGAGAGGGAACTTTGTGGCCCGGCATCAGTTTTTGAAATACCGAAAACGCGTGATATTTAGCCGATGACGACGCTGCTACGTTCGACCGTTCGGGTATCAAACGGACCCCGCTTGCGACGAAATTTGATAGGCGGTCTACCTACAATATATTACGACCGCACGCCAAGTTTCGACCCAATTCGAGAAATTTTTATACAAACTTTTGAAAACAATATCTTGCAATACCGTGGGCACGTGCGTGTGTGGTTGGAATCGAAACGGACGACGCCACGAACGGAGAGAACCGGCAACTACGAACGGATGCGAGTTTTTCGAAACGAGTGACGATGCTATGAAGATGATGCGGATGATGCGATGATGAATGCAACAAACAAACGAATCACACGACGAGAACGGAATAAACAGGAATCTTTTGGAGCGTCGGTCTCGGGCTGTTACAACTCTCCTCCACTTACAAGAGATCTCGACCCGAGATCTTAGAATGAGAAGGGGAAGAGGAAGACGAAAGGACGAGGTAAAGCTTAGTTGCTTCTTTGACAAATGAGCGAAACCAAGAGATGAAGGATGATATGAGGAACAAGCAAGAATTCACATGAAATTTGGGCAGCACTTCGGTAGACAAGAGAGGCAAAACTTGATTAGAAGAAAGAACTTGAGAACATGGCACAACACTCCGGTTAGATGGATAAGTGAGGAAAGAACATGATCTTTGACAAAACAATATGATGGATTGAAGAGAGCAACCCCGGAATGAAAGAATAGAAGCTAGATCATTGGAAAGAAAAGAACGGAGAATAAAATGACAATTCCTACCACGCTTGAATTTGAAAATCATCTTTACAAGAAGAGACTGAACGGAGTTGTTGGAACATCAACAACGAAAAGAATAGGCTATTTGTGGGCTTATGGGAAACATCTCAAAATTATGAGGTGACCACCGGCCACAGCAGAATGAATTGATTGCTTGGGAGCAACAAGATATGCAAAACTTCTTTCATCGAGGGGATAAGAGGAAACTTGGATCATTGACAAACACCATGATAGCAACAATCTTTAGGAAACACTTTAGGTGAAATCCAATCCAAGATAACTCCTAAAAGGAAATGATGGGTTTAAATATCTCATTCTTGACAAATTCACTTCGAGACTCCTCATGAATCAAGAATGCTATAACACCATCTCAAAAGATAAGGGTGAATGAATTGTACCTTGAAATGCGAAAGCAAGAATACTTGAGCTCCTGCAATGAGAACCTTGAAGAGCACTTTGAGAAAAGAAAGAAATCCTTAACGAACTAGCATGAAGACTCTTCGAAGAACTCCGGAAATGAAAGGGTGACAGAAAAGAATTGAGGACTGGAAAAGAACAAGATTGAGGCATGCAAAGATTAAGATGGAACTTCACGAAGAGATGCTTAAGAAAACTTGGAACTCCGGGAAAAAGAAAAGATGAACAACTCTTGAAATCGAGAATTTGATATCATGAACAACTCTGGAAGAAGGGTTGAAATCACCTTGATGAAACAAGAATAAGATTTATGTTGTCCTTATCCTTCATCAAGTTAAACTGATGACAACCAAAGAATTTTGCATACTACTTATTCTTTTGATAAGATTGAAAAGAGATATTGCACACTTGAAGAAGTTGAACGAAAACACCGGTAAGAATTTGGAAGGGATGGGGATAATACGAATGAATGTTGAAATATGAGAATGAAGAGATCACGATCCGTCTAAGAAATCTTAATGAGCCACCGGTAAGAAAAGAGATACGAACAAAGAAACAACAATTGAGAAGAATTTGAGAACGAAAGCTGAAAGCTAAGAACGAAGAAATCTTCTGAAATGATGGCCTTTGGAGGATCGAGAAATGAAAACAACACTCAAATGCTCCGAATAGATATGAAAGGAATTACTCATGATCGAAAACAATTTAAGAGGATAGCACGAAGCTGAAACCATGAATCTTTAAGAGAGTGGACAAAGATTTAAGAGAAACACTCCTTCGGTCTTCAACGCTGAGACTGATTACGAGAAACAACATCAAGAATTACTGAGACACTCCGGAATAATGAGGAAACAAAGGTTGAGCCAATGATGAAAATGATTTAGCAGTGATCTTCGAGAAGGAATATGACTGATGAAATTCATTCTTACGTCATATTGACAAGAACTTGAGGACATCTCCAAAAAATATTAGAAGAGCCAGGTAAGATCCTGGGGAAAATCTGTGGGTTATGGGCTCACTCAAAAGAAACCACCGTTGAAATAATTTTAGAAGGGGAGATTGCACCGGTACAAATGAAAACTCTATGAGGTGTGAACCTCGAAATAATTTGAAAGGATTGAATGAAACACGAATCTTCTAAGATATCTTCAGCACTCCGGATAGAATAGAGAGATGAATAAGCAAGAGAGGCTTGTATAAGAATTCCAACATGGAAGAGCAATTAGAGAATGAAAAGGATATAATGAGCACCGAACGCTTGAATTGAATCCACCGGACTAGAAAACAAAGATCAAGACTAAGAAATGATGAACTTGAGCACTTGAGCATCTTCACCATGAATCATCACATACATCACGGAAGAGAAGATAGCGGAAGCATCACATGAATAGAAAAGGCACTTGGATGAGAATTTAATTGTTGAAGAAAAAGGGCGGGAGGGTGGGGAAAACAAAGACAACTTGGGACGGATGAAATGAACTCCGGGAAAAGGAAAGATGCGGATAGATCTTGCAAATATTAGAAGGGATGAATTATCTTGATGAGAAAGACCCCAGTTGGGAAAGAAATTGACATGAAAATTTTATTTAACAAAAGGATTAGCATTCCCATAGAAATATGTGAACACCGCTTAGGAAAGATACGAAATCACCACTTGACATCGAAGCAACTCGAATTACCATACTACAACAAAACAAAGGATGAGGCTTACGAAACAAGCCAGAACAAATATATGACAAAGATTCGGCTCGATATTTTCGTGGTAAGGCTCGCACGGGCTCGATCTTACAGTAGCCATCATGTACAAGGTAGTGCACACGACATACGAAGCGTCCCCGAGTCGTAGCAAGCTACAAGGACTCTTTAAGACCCAACGAGAACCACTGTAAGAAAGACCGTGAACAAATGAACCACTAGATGTCAAACCCCAACCTCACATCATGATCTGTTGGAAGATAGCCTAGGTAACTACTTGAATTCCCACCTAAGAACTTCCGAAATCTGTCTGGTTATGCAATCTGGTCCAACGGATACATGGATCAATTATTGAATAAAACACTCAACTCCTAGCAATAATACTACCCACTAGTGTATCACATCCGTCAACACATAACCAGAGAAACCTCGGAAACTCATCTACCTTATACCCTCGTAATCACAACGATACTAAACATGGCAGTACATTTGATCCCGCTCCCCATTACTGGGAGCCGCCACACTCTTCGCACCACGAATAGTATTGAAGCAATTTCGAACATCTGCGTCCTGAGATACCAAGGAAACTGAACGATAGCGATGTGTCAAGAACCCCTTGGAGCTCAACTCCCTGGGACCAATCCATATGTACGGGAGGCACCAAGAACAGAATTCCGGTCACATAGACATCATAGAGGTTCCAAAATAGCCGCGTGATCCTAAAAAATTTGAGTGAGAAGAGGGTAGAATTAAAATTCCTATGTGAGGATTCCTCACCAGAGCATAGAAGAGGAGTAAAAAGAATCCTACTCTCCGATATATAACTTGACTCAAAATAGTTTGTCACTAGACTCGACTCGGCCAAGTTCGATCAATCAAGGGGGCTCCTAGGTCGGTAGAGGCTCTGATACCAACTTGTAACGCCCAAGATGCTACCCTATCCTTATTTAGGCACGAGGGCCTCGACAGGGATAGAAGCGCATCTCGTCATTTCGCAAGAATGGATATCATTACAAGTACATGTAAAGAAGAGATGAGTATATGGAATTGGCTTATACTCGCCACAAGCTAAATCAAGATCACATCAATACAACAACATATACAATCATCATACAGAAGAGCAGGGTCCGACTACGGACAAAATCAAACAATAAAATGACATCCACCCTTGCTATCCCAGGCTGACAGCCTGGAACCCATCCTAGATCGATGAAGAAGAAGAAGAAGAAGAACTCCAAATCAAACAAGCATCGCGCTCACGTCAAATCATCGCATTATCTGTACCTGCAATTGTTGTTGTAGTAATCTGTGAGCCACGGGGACTCAGCAATCTCATTTACAAGGGTATGAAGACTATTAAAGCTTAATGAGTGAGGTATGGTTAAGTGGTGAGGCTGCAGCAAGAACTAAGCATTTATCTGATTCGCTAACTTACAAGTACAATTATAAAGGGGGATGATCATCGCATAGACGGACGTGAACTAATAATGATCTCTAAGAGATCCTGAACACCTACTTACGGACAAACATAACCCCACCGTGTTCTCTCTCGGTTTAGAAATCACGAGAAGAGACAGTCACGGTTACGCACACGGTTGGTGTATTTTATTTGAATTTACTTCAAGTTTGCTATGACCGGGTGTTAAACCAAGTTTCCAAGTTGCCACATAACCGCGGGCACGGCTTTCCGAAAGATTTAACCCTGCAGGGGTGCTCCAACTCATCCATCACAAACTAACCACAAGCTGCGTTGGAATTCCTCAACCGCGGAATCACCCGTAGTATTTGCGGAATCCCGATGGAAAATCTCAACTTTGAGATAGCCCGAAGTGTCGTCGAAATCCCGCGCACAAGATGTTCAAGAAAGGTAAAACAAATCCAGCAAGGCCGCCCGACGTGTCGACGAACCCGATGGGAGCCGCGTATCTCGTTCTCAGGACACAATCGGATGGGACTAGCTACAGGGAAAACCAATCCCCGAGTTTCCTCGAGGCGGCCCCGCAGGCAGCCCGTTTGGGACCAACACCAGCAGCAATGGCCCCCCCTGTATTATGTTGAATTAATCCACGGGTTCATGACGCCCTATGCATTACTAACGGTGTTCAATATTATTATGTTGAGTAAATGTAGTACCAATGTTGGGTATTGCCACATGATTTTTATCCTAAAACTAAAGCCAAGGGGGTCCCCATAACAACCCCGAGCACGTTAGGAGCGCTCAATATGGAATATAACACCGGTACACAAGTAACTAAGGCGGCTAAAGTGGAACAAAATACCGAGCAAAAGGCCAAGCCTTCCACCTTTTACCAAGTATATATGTGCATTAAATTAAATAGCAATAATATTGTGATAGCTCAAAAACATCCATGTTGGCACATGGAAACATTGCACCTGCAACTAGCAATGCTATAAGAAGGGTTGAGCAAGCAGTAACATAGCCAAACAATGGTTTGCTAGGATGTGGAGGGTTAAAGGCTTATCATGGCATTTGGGAGGCTTGACAAACAAGTGGTAGGTAGTGAGACAAGCGATAGAAACGAGACATCTAGCATGGCAATGATAGTTATGGTATCCAGGGAAATGGTCATCTTGCCTGAGATCCCGCTTGGAAGAAGAACGAATCCATGAAGAAGACGAGCCAACGTAGTCGAACGAATCCTCACACTCCGAACGCTTTCGGAACTCTATCGAGAAGAAGCAATTCGGAAAGAACAATCAACACATGATAAAAACCATAACATATGCATGACATGATGCACAACAAGGATGATGTATGTTATTCAGGAAATGGCAAAGCACAACAATCAACTCTTACACATTAAGTGAAGCTCAATATGCAACGAGTTGCATATTGACGAAACTCCACGTTCGAATCATTTAGTTCACTCTCGTTTATATACACATCAAGTTAAATGTTGTTAACATGGCAAGAGGTGAAGCATAAGTAAACTACACATCTAGGCAAATTTAAATGAGGCCGGAAACAACACATAGCATTTCCAAAACAACCCCATATGTTAATTTCGAAATTGGTCCAGATCTGAACTAATCATGATTTTTATTCGTTAAACAGCAAAAAAAATGCACCATGTGATTCTACTCGTCATTCTAGTCGATTTACATATATAGAGCATATAAAACGGAGCTACGACCTAAAAGATATGATCAACACAAGATGCATATGTTATGAATGCAAAATGCAAGCAAACAACTACCACAAACATGTTAAATCATGTATTCAAGAAGGTATTATGAAACTACATGAAATTCTAGTCAAGTTACATATGCAACATGTTCAAAACGGAGCTACGGTTCAACCTCAAACACCAATACGAGTTTTAGTTCAAATCTGTTCAAAACAGCAACATGACACATTCCACACATGAAAACAACAAGTTACAATGATCTAAAATGCACAAACTAAGCATGGGGCAGTAGCATGTAACACACACTTCATTTCAACTTCACATTTCATGCTCAAAAGAGTCATGAAACACATGGTAGGAAGCTCACAACATGGCAATAAAATATAGCAGATTAGGACTTAGTGAAAATAACAGTTTTTAACAGAGCAGATTTTCACGAAGGCATATTGATAACACTGAAACTATATATTACAGGTCATATAATGGCATGAAAATTTACAGCGTGGTAGTGGGCATGATGCACTACAATTCATTCCATAGTGGAAAGGTCCAATTATGCATAGAAACATGGCTAGCATCATCACAACATGGCATATTGAAGAAAACAAATTCTCAGACTTGGTGAAAATTAGACTAGACATGTGCAGCAGTTTACATCAGATTGACATATTGGACAGCAGAAATAACTATGATGCAAAACCTATACATGGCATCAAATGACACAACCTGGTAGAAAACAACATGCTTAACAAAAGACTCCATGGGAGCAACAACAAAAGACTCCTAGATCAATAGCAAATCACATGTCAACATGGCAACAAAATAACAGTTTTAGACTTAGAATTATTTAGACCCCCTCAAAACAGAATTTTTTTATCATATGATAGCAACAAGAAAATAGCACCTAAACATGGATTATCATGGCAAACAAAAACACCAGGGGCTAGTACACATGTAAAAGGGCATATCTCATCATTACAACTATTACAAAAGGTGCATGGATCAATTACTATGATGCTCGCAAAATGGAACTTATCGTTAACAGATTACAGTTTTAACATGATAGCTACTTTAGAGCAACAAATGAACATGTTAATGAAGTTCTACGTGGCAACCAGAGAAATGGCACCAAAGTAGACATCACCTAGGGCAATACTCACAAAGAAACCATATGGAAAAGACCTATGGATATGATGCAATCATCCACGCAATTTTGAACAAAATATCAGTTTTGCGATCTACGACGGGATGCACTTTTGTATCACAGATTAGACCATATATATGATTTCTAAAGTGCATAATAATGCCACAATCATCTAGAGCATGAAGAGTAGATAGAAATGCATATAAAGTTTGTCCCAAACGGACCAATATGCACAAAGTTATAGCAAGTCGAATATGGCATGATGATGATTTGTTTCAGGCAGGAAAAGACTTAGAAAAATATACCCTCGGGCTAACTGGGATGGGGAGGATCCGGGACGAGGCGGTACGGGCACGGGCGCCCGTTTGGATCGGGGGCTCGAGCAGATACGGGACGGGCCTGTCCCGGCCACGGCCAACGGCGGGGCTCCTCACCGGCGAGCGCGGGGATGGCCGGAGGGCGACAAGGGCAACGGATCCGGGCATGGCCCTACCGGATCCGGCGTGGGCGGCGGCGGATCGGACCGGTGGCGACCGGCGGCGAGGTCCATGGCGACGACGGCGACGGTCGGCTCGGGATGCGGCCACCTGGGTCCGGCGGTGGCTGGCGCGAGGAGCTCCTGCGGGAGCTTGCTGGCGGGAGGCGAGATGCGGGCATCCAGCGGTGGGGTCGTCGTGGTCGGCGGCGGCTAGGTCCACGGCGAGGGGCAGCAGCGGCTCGGGGCTCCGGCGGTGCGGGTGAGGCGCACCCCGGCGGCGCGAGCGAGGCGAACAGGGCGCAGTCGGGCCGGCTTGTGCCCGGGCGGGCTGGCTGCGTGCTCAGGAGGAGAGAGAGGGTTGGGGCGACGGGGAGGCCCCGTGGCGGCTTGCTGCGGCGATGGCCGGCCCTTTCGGGCGGCGCCAAGTGGCGGCGCTTGGCTGGGAGGGCACGGAAATTGAGGGGAGGAGGGGCTAGAGGTAGGTGGAGGCTAGGGTTTGCCCAAAAATGGACGTGGGGAGGGTTGAAATAGGGAAGGGGGCTAGGGTTAGCATATTTGGGTGTTTTTGGAGCCGTTTGATTCGATCGGACGGCTCCAGTCGAGGGTGTGGTGTAGGCGGGCTAGGTGGGCTGTGGAGATGTCCATGGGCTGAGATGAGAGGGAACTTTGTGGCCCGGCATCAGTTTTTGAAATACCGAAAACGTGTGATATTTAACTGATGATGGCGCTGCTACGTTCGACCATTCGGGTATCAAACGGACCCCGATTGCGACGAAATTTGACACGCGGTCTACCTACAATATATTACGACCGCTCGCCATGTTTTGACCCAATTCCAGAAAGTTTTATACACACTTTTGAAAACAATATCTTGCAATGCCGCGAGCGCGTGCGTGTGCGGTTGGACTCGAAACGGACGACGCCACAAACGGAGAGAACCGGCAACTACGAACGGATGTGAGTTTTTAGAAACGAGTGACGATGCTATGCAGATGATGCGGGTGATGCAATGATGAATGCAACAAACAAACGAATCACATGACGAGAACGGAATAAATAAGGAATCTTCTGGAGCGTCGGTCTCGGGCTGTTACATGGATACTCCGATTAGTTCAGGTGGAGCGTTGGAGGCTCGAGGAAGAAGACGACGTACAGAATGAAACGAAAGGCCAAGCGGGCTATTTATAAGGAGGGAAATTCGAAGCGGCGCGGTGGAAACACCAAACTGACGCAGTAACTTGTGGCTATAAGAGCGCCTCGATTCCCGCACCTAACCAGATTTGACGCATGTTCAAAAAGTTTTGCCATGATGAGACACTGGCATTGGGGGATAGCAAGGTGATGTCATAAGGGTATATTATCGATAGAGGACTAACTATCAGAAGAAGAAGGAGAATGACCCGGCATAATATTGACCCGCACAATACTTCAACAGACCAAGAAGAGAGAATTGCCGGCTTGAGAATCGAGCTTAGGTTCAAAACTTCTAGTTCAAGGTTTCTAACATTTTCAGGGTTGAGTTTAACATGCATGAATCCAAATTAAACTGGGGGCTAATGTTGGGGATATACCCCACGGATAAGACCCGCCCAAGATATGACCCGGTTTGTACTTGGCGCCCCATGAGAAGGATTCGTATGATACGCACAAAGGCCCAGGAGGCAGCTCGTCTCAAGGCCGGCTCGTGGGACATTATCTGGCGGGCCGGCTCACAAGCGGAGTCATGAGGATTCTCCTTTACTTGAGGAGCAAGATGAATAGGAAGTAGATTAGGTCACGGGTCATATTACGACCCGGACTCTGTTGTAATCTCAGGGCCTCAACCTCAATATAAAGGGGAGCCCCTGAGGTAGAAAGATAGAAAGAAACCCTTGAGAGCTAGGTTAGCTATTTCTGCAGCCTTGTAATCGAGATAGTCATCAATACACGCAAAGCAGGACGTAGGCTTTTACCTCCATTGGAGGGGCCGAACCTGGGTAGACTCTCGTCTCTCGTTCCCAATCAACCCGTTCAACTCGCCACCTAGTTGCGATGGCCTCACACCTAAGTTCTCGCACGAGGACATCTGCCGTGACAAAACCACGACACCATGTCCAACAGCTGGTGGGGCGCGGCCGCCGCAACGGGAGCAGCACCATACGGGCCCGACACACCACCAGGCGCAACAAAATAAGGGCCAGCGACGTAGCCGTACGAGTTGGAGTAAGGTGGTGCCATGGACATCATGACCAGCTGATGGGAGTACCGGGGCATGGCCCGAGGACGTCGGAGTCGGGCGCGCGCCAGGGCATAGGCCAGGCCTGAACCATGCCGGTCCAGGAGTTTGCGCCCGGGGCTGGAGCAGGAATGGAGGGCGCCCACGCTGCAGGTGGTGTAGGTACCTCGAGGAAGAGGGCCCCTGTTGCCAGTACCGAGCTTATGCGGCCGGCCACACCCGCGTCCACCAAAGGTAGCAGAGTCGGGTGCAGGTGCAGGAGTGGGCGGGGCGGGGCTGGAAGAACGCCCAACATAGAAGGCGTGCGAAGCCTGCTGGCGCGCGGACTGCTCGGCGCGATGCTCCTCCAGGAGAAGGAACGGGAGCGTGTGGAGGAAGGTAGGCAGCGCCACACACGCGGTGATGTGTGGGATGGCATCGTGGTACTGGCGGTTGAGATCGCGGAGGAGATGAAAAACCTAACGTGTCTAGGTGACAGGCTGCCCCAGATCACGTAGCTTGTCGGCGTGAGTTTGGTGAAGTACTGCATGATCGTGAGGTCGCCTTGCATGACGGCATGATACTCGGTGTCGGTGCACTAGTACAGGGGTACCCAGTGCCCCTGACTTATGCACAGGTGATAGAAGCAGAAAACCCCGATAGCAATCAAGACCAAGACTCCAGCAAGCTCAACACAGCATCC
The DNA here is from genome assembly GCA_039707655.1 of Elymus sibiricus. Taxonomy (NCBI): domain Eukaryota; kingdom Viridiplantae; phylum Streptophyta; class Magnoliopsida; order Poales; family Poaceae; genus Elymus; species Elymus sibiricus. The sequence continues at coordinate 159,191,759 of CM077673.1, forward strand.
CAAGCCTGGGCTGCGACGCTGTCACGCCCAAGATGCGGTCCTATCCCTATTAAGGCTTGCGGCCTCGGCGGGGATAGAAGTGCATCTCATCGTTCGCAAGTACAGTAAAACATTGCAATACATGTATGAAGAGATAAGCATACGAGTTGGCTTACACTCGCCACAAGCTATCTTACAAGTTCACACAAATCTATTCATACATCATTCAGAAGGCAGGGTCCGGCTACGGACGAAATCAAACGATAAAAGAAGCAATGTAAAACTGTCTTGCTATCCCAGGATCACCACCACGAAGCTCCCCTACTCGTCTGGATACGTGACATACATCCGACCACGTTCTTCATCATACTCCCACTGGAGCTGAGTCACATCGTCTGGCACGTTCTCATCAACACCTGCACCTGTATTGTTGTAATATGTGAGCCACTGGGACTTAGCAATCTCATAACCCGGGTACCGAAACTACGTAAGCCATTGGGTAAGGAATTGGTTAAGTGGTGAGGCTGAAACAAACGCTAAGCATGTATTTGGTGGCTAACTTACGAGAACATGAGTGTAAATATGGTGGCATACGTATAACGGTCGTGAACTAGCATGATCACTAAGTGATCTTGAACACCTACTTACGTCAATCATAACCCCACCGTGTTCTCTCTCGGTTCATGTTCACGAGCAGAGACAGTCACGGTTACGCACACAGTTGGTGTATTTTATTTGAGTTTACTTCAAGTTTACTATAACCGGGTGTTAAACAAATTTCCAAGTTGCCACGTAACCGCGGGCACGGCTTTCCAAAAAGATTAAATCCATCACAAACTAACCACACGCCGCGGGAATAACCTCGACCACGAATCTCATGGTCTTCCTAGGAAATTCCACTGGAAAACCGCAACCTCGAGATAGCCCGAAGAAAAACCGGAATTTCTCGCGCAAGACATTCGATAAAGGTAAAACAAGTCCAGCAAGACCGCCCGACATGTCGATGAACCCGAAAGGAGCCGCGTATCTCGTTCTCAGGACACGACCGGATAAGCACAGCGTACAGTGGCCTGATAGACATCTCCCGAGTTGCCCCGGGTTGGCCCCGCACACGGCTCTAGTTTGGACCAACACTCATGAGGAGCACTGGCCCGGGTTGTTTATTAATTATCCACGGGGTAGCTATGCCCTATGCAATTTTATTAAGTTGTTTAGCAAATGTAGTACCAAAGTTGGGTCTTGCCAGACAAGTTTTAATCTAAAACGAATGGTCAAGGGGGTCCCCATAACAACCCCGAGCATGTTAGGAGCGCAAAATATGGAATATAACACCGGTACTCGGAACTAGTGCGGCAAAAGCGGAACAAAACACTGAGCAAAAGGCCAAGCCTTCCACCGTTGCCAGATATATATGTGCATTAATTTAAATAACAACAAATAGAGTGACATAAACCAAATCCATGTTGACACATGGAAAGCTTGCACCTGCAACTAGCAACGCTATAAGATAAGGCTGAGCAGCGGTAAAATAGCCAATCAATGTTTGCTAGGTGGTGGAGGGGTTAGAGGCTTTCATGGCAATTTGGAGGCTGACAGTTTAAGTGGTAGGTAACGGAAAACATAACGGTAAAAGTGAGACATCTAGCAAGGCAAAAATAGTGTCGGGATCCGGGTATGATCATCTTGCCTGTTGGTTCGTCAGAGGGACAATTAAAGAGCTGGGTCCTCGTAGTTGTACTCTCCGGGATCCTCGTACTCAGCCTCAACACTCGCGTCTACCCAAAGAGAGCAGCACTAAATAAACATACAAAACAAGGTGCAATGCACAAACAAGATGATGCATGATCCATTTGAAGTATTTAACATGGCAACCCTAAGCTAGTCATGTTTCTCATGCACTTATTAAGTTCTTTAGTATTCTGGACAGAACCTCAAGTTTAGTTATTTGAACATGCATGATCATGGCAAATATGAATGCTTCATGCAAAATCGATGCAAATGCGTACGTAGAACGTTGCAAACGGAGTAACGTAGCTCACGGTACACTCACGGCAAGGTACGAACGTTAACGGAGGCAAAACACAAGATGAGGCAAACTCTGGGCTATACCTTGGTGTTCCAAGGATGCCACTGGATAGGAAATGAAATTCTAGTAAGAATAGAGCTAAAGATCAAGCAAAACAATGGAGTATAGCTCCCACAAGTCACAAAACATTCAAACACACAATCTGTCCACAAACAGCAACATGGCATCTTACAACACACATAACAATTGCTACAGCAAGTTTCAAGCCACAACGAAAGCATGTACAGAAACTATACAGCATGCTTAACAAATCATCCATCTACACAAACTTGAAAGGAAGCATGGATCAATAGCAATGAAGCTCACAAGATGGCATGTTGAATCCGTTTTTTAGGGACTTAGAGAAAATTCCAGTTTTATAGAATCTGAGTTAACCAGATGGCATTTTGACAGCATTATTTATCTATGCTAGAGGTCATTTCATGGCATGAAAAATAACAGGGTGATAGAAGGCATCAACTACGACAAAACACTAGCACTTAGCATGAGCTAAAACATCACAGATCACATGGTAGCATTCCCTAAACATGGCATGAAAATAACTACGGATTCTCAGACTTTACAATTTCACTAAGAGAGTAGCAGCAGTTTTTTAACAGGATGACATATTGAGCAACAAAATTATCAATGATGCAAAACCTCTTTTCACAAACTAATTGCACAAGATGACAGGGGGTAACTTGCACCACAATTCATGTCATTAAACCATACTCAAAGGAACAAAGGAATCATGGGAACCATCAAGACAATATGCTATCATGTTAACAGATTTCCAACACTTGGCAATAATTTTTGGGCATGTGAAAACAGAATTTTAGTGGCATGTTTGCATCAAGTTTAACACTTCTAGTATGAACTATCATGGCATGCAAAAGTAACAGGGGCTAGCACATGCACAAGTGAGCATAGAACCTATTGGCAAGTTTCACATATGTTGCATAGGTTAATTCATATGAAAATGACAAAATGGCATGTTGGGACAAAAATGACATTTTGCAAACTTGCCCAAATGCCCAAACAAAGTTCACCATTGGATTCCTTGGGAAAATCTACCCCAAAATCATATATCATACTCATATTTTTAGTGTGATAAAATGCCCAAAATGCAATTCGAAAACACACACATGCACTTATAAGTCACCTATTACCCTATTTGGACATCTCCTAAAATGGCAACATCCTGATATGGAACATTACCAGAATTGAAAAACAACATTCAGAGAAGACAAAAATAAAACAAACAAATAAATAAAAAAAGGGAGGGGTCCCACTGGCAGTGAGCCAGGGCCCTGGGTGGCTGACAGGTGGGCCATGGCCCACTGTCAGGCACACACACAGCAACTCAGAGAAATAAAGGGGGCTCGGGGGGGGGGATCGAACCCGAGGCCTCCTGTGTACACAGCGGTCGCCTGACCACTACGCCACACACACGCGACTGAACAGAGAGGGGCCTCTGTCCTCTTGAACAGGCCCCTGCGCCTTGCACTGCTCCTCCGGCGACCGAAGCAGAGGAGGATGCCGGCGATCACACAGGCGACCAACGGAGTAGACGGACACCAGCGGGGGTTGCGGACTCGACGGGGGATCCATTCCCGAAGCTAACGCGGAGGGATAGGAGCTATAGGCGGGGCGCAAGAAGCTCGCTGCTTCTCGGCCATGGCGGACCGGCGGGCGCAAAGGCGCCAAATTGAGGCGCTGTAACGGGGCTAGCGGCGCAGCGAGGCTACAGGCGAGCGCGGACGGGGCTACAACACGCAAGGGTTCGACTTGGGCACCTAACATCGGACTATGACGGCGGACGCGCTAGGATCGGGCGGCTCTGCGCTGCACAACTACAGCGACCGGAGCAAGGATAGGAAGACCTACGGCTCACCCAGGGGTTTGCTGCTGGAGACAAACATGGAGACGACGCAGGAGACGAAGACGACGCCGCGACGACGGCTTGGCGAAGGGGTCGACGAAGCTCCCGGGTCCACGACGGCGACGAGGAAGAAGCCGACGACACGGGGCGATCCACACCTCCTACCGCCCGGAACGGGACGAGGAAGAAGCGGGGACTCCAGGCGACATGGCGGAGACGACGCAGGAAGGCGCCGGCGACGAGGACGACGACGATGATGGCGGCTCTGCTCTCTGAACTCTCTCTGAACCTCTCTTTCTCACAGAACTTACCAGGAGGAAGGAGGGGAAAGGAGAGAGGTGGCGGCACAGAGAAAGGGAGGAATGGCGAGAGGGGACACCGGGCTAGGTCGGGGACACGTTAAATAGCGGCTAGGAGCTACCGGCGGCCGTCAAATCAACGCTGAAGACGACGTGGCACCGGCCGACGCGCTGCCGTACAGGGACGACGAACGCGCGCGGCTGGGAGGCCGGCTGGGATGCGCACTGCGCCGGCTACCGCTGCTATTGGGCCAACGGGGAAGGAGGAGGCCCAAGAGAACACTGCTCTTTCTCCCTCCTCTCAGAAAAAGATTTTTTCCTTTTTTTAAAACAACAGCAAAACAAACAAGAGCCAGACAGATTGGAAAGAGATTTTGAGAAAAAAAATAGATTGGGACTCACTAAATAATGCCCTATTTAACAAAAATGGAGTTGGCATTTTTTTAGAGCAACAAAAATAAATGCATATTTTAAATCAAATAGCAATCTGTTTTGGAGAATGAGGTTGGATGCATTTCAAACATGATTAGGAGCTGGTTTAGAATACATTTTGGAATATTTGGAAGATGCCAACATTTTTAATATAGGAAAACAGCAAGTAAAATATTAACATGTGGCATTTTTGAATAGAGAGATGGATGGCATAGTGCTTATAGAAAATGGGGTAGAACTCAAAACAAACACCACCACATCCATAACACAAGCACACACTCAACCACAACCCACACACATCATTACAACAATCACAAGCTCAATCATGGCAATGAATAGGATGCACTTGATAAAATGAGCATGATGCCATGATGCATGAAATGACAAGAAGCAATATATGTTGATAAGCAAACCACAAAGGCAAAACATGAAGGTCCACATGAAAATATATTACAAATGGCAAAGGTATGCTCTTGGGCTGTTACAACTCTCCCCTACTACATGAGGATCTCGTCCCGAGATCTAGGAACGGAAGAATTCGGGAAATTCAGAACGGAGATGGTCCTCTCGTTCCCAAGTGGCTTCTTTGTCGGAGTGATGCGACCACTTCACCTTTAGAAACTTAATTGACTTGTTGCGAGTCTTACACTCAGTTTCTTCAAGGATGGCAACTGGATGCTCATGATAGGATAGGTCTTCTTGGAGATCAATTTCTTGGAGGTCAACGGTGCGCTCGGGAGTCTTGAAACACTTCCGGAGCTGAGAGACATGAAACACATCATGCACATTTGAGAAATTGAGAGGAAGGTCGAGTTGGTAGGCAAGGTCACCCCTCTTGCCCACAATCTTGAAAGGACCCACAAAGCGTGGAGCAAGCTTGCCTTTGTTGCCAAAGCGTTGAGTGCCCTTCATGGGAGACACTCTGAGATTGACAAAATCATTGATCTGGAAGGTCATGTCACGATGCTTGCTATCGTAATAACTCTTCTGACGGGATTGAGCTGCTTTGAGATTTGCACGAATGACACGGCACATTTCTTCTGCTTCAGTGATCATGTCATTACCAAGGATTTGACGCTCACCAGTTTCAGACCAATTGAGCGGGGTGCGGCACTTCCTGCCATAGAGAATCTCGAAAGGAGCTTTTCCGGAACTTGCTTGGAAGCTATTGTTGTATGAGAACTCAGCAAACGGGAGACAATCTTCCCACTTCATGCCAAAAGAAATCACACAAGCTCTGATCATATCTTCAAGGATTTGATTGACTCTCTCAACTTGACCACTAGTCTGAGGATGGAAAGCTGTACTGAAACGGAGATTGGTCCCCATTGTAGTCTGGAAGGAATACCAAAACTTGGAAGTGAAGATGCTTCCACGATCTGAGGATATGAGCTTAGGAACACCATGCAAAGAAACTATCCTTAACGTGTACAACTTCGCTAGCTGAGCTGCCGAGATAGATTCTTTGATCGGAAGGAAGTGGGCAACTTTGGTGAGCTTGTCGATGACCACGAAGATGGCATCATTCCCTCTCTTGGACTTAGGAAACCCAGTGACGAAATCCATTTCAACATGATCGAATTTCCACTCTGGGATGGGCAAAGGCTGAAGGAGGCCTGCTGGACGTTGATGTTCCGCCTTCACTCTGCGACAAACATCACACTCGTTCACAAACTGAGCAATCTCGTGTTTCATACGAGTCCACCAGAAGGTTTGCTTGAGGTCTTGATACATTTTAGAACTTCCTGGATGAATTGAGAGGAGAGAATTATGTGCTTCATCCATGATAACCTTCCTGAGATCACCTTTCGGAACCACCAGACGGTCCTCGAAGAACAAGGTATCTTTGTCATCAACACGGAAGCATTTATACTTTGGAATGCTCTTGGCCACACCTTTCTTCACTTTCTTCACCATCGCATCAAGAAGCTGGGCTTGGTGAATCTGATCTTCGAGAGTCGGAGAGACTTGAAAATTGGCAAGAAAACATTGAGGAACAATTTGGAGATTGAACTTGCGGAATGCTTCACAAAGCTCGGGTTGAAGAGGCTTGAGAATAAGACTGTTGCAGTACGCCTTTCGGCTGAGCGCGTCTGCAATGACATTTGCTTTCCCAGGAGTATATTCAATGCTTGGATTGAAGTCCTCAATCATTTCCACCCAACATGACTGCCGAAGATTGACATTGGGTTGGGTGAAAATATACTTCAAGCTCTTGTGGCCGGTGAACACCTCAACTGGTCTTCCCAACAATAGGTGTCTCCACGTTATCAGAGCATGCACAACTGCCGCCAGCTCAAGATCATGATTGGGGTAGTTCTTCTCGCTAGGCTTCAGCTGCCGCGAGGTATAAGCCACAACTTTCTTATCTTGCATGAGAACTCCACCGAGACCTTGGAGAGAAGCATCACAAAATACTTGGAAAGGCTTGGATTGCTCGGGATGAACAAGAACTGGAGCCGAAGTCAGTTTCTGTTTGAGTGTATTGAACGCCACATCACACTCAGGAGACCACACAAACTTAACATTCTTCTGAAGGAGGTTGGACAGAGGCTTAGCAATTTGAGAGAAGTTCTCGACGAATCTTCTGCAATAGCTTGCAAGGCCGAGGAAGCTACGAAGCTGCTTGACATTCTGAGGAGGCTCCCACTTCACAATTGCTTCCACTTTCTCAGGGTGCACTTTAATGCCCTCGGCAGAGATGACATGCCCAAGGTACATCACTTCATTCAGCCAAAACTCACACTTTGAGAACTTAGCATAAAATCGATGTTCTCTTAGCTTGTCAAGCACCAACCTGAGATACTCTGCATGCTCTTCTTCTGTCTCCGAGAACACGAGAATATCATCCAAATACACCAAGAAGAACTCATTCTTGAAAGGAGAGAATACGAAGTTCATCATTCTGGAGAAGGTCGGAGGCGCATTTGCTAGACCAAAAGACATGACGGTGTACTCATAAGAGCCAAAACTCGTCCTGAAAGCAGTCTTTGGAATATCTTCTTCACGGATGCGGATCTGATGATAGCCCATACGGAGATCTAACTTCGAGAAAACCTTGGCACCTTCCAATCGCTCAAACAACTCATTGATGTTGGGAAGTGGATACTTGTTCCTGATTGTCTTCTTATTCAATGGACGGTAGTCGACACATAGTCGGTCCGTGCCATCCTTCTTCTTGACAAACAGAACACCACAACCCCAAGGAGAAGAACTTGGTCTGATCAAATCCAGACGCTCTTGTTCATCTAGCTGTTTCTTCAATTCTTTCAGCTCTTCGGGGCCAAGCTTATAAGGACGCTTGCACACTGGTTCAGTTCCAGGCTCGAGTTCAATCACAAACTCAACTGGCCTGTGAGGAGGCATTCCTGGCAACTCTTCTAGAAAGACATCTTCATACTTCGAGACAACGGGAATTTGAGAGATGGCAGAAATCTCACCCTTCTCATTGAGAGAAAATAGACGAATCGTGTCATCGCGAGCAGCGAAAATGATCACATCTTCAGAAGGATGAGTCAATTGGACTTCTTTGGCTTTGCAATCAATATAAGCCTTGTTCATAGCAAGAAAATCCATGCCGAGAATGAGATCAATATCAGACTTGCCGAGAACAATTGGAGAGGTCAGAAAAGAATAATTGCCCATCTTGATAGAGATATCCGGAGCAATGCAGTTGGAATTCATTAATTTCCTAGGAGAGACAACTGATACAGGTCTAAGTAGATCTTGACAAGAGAACTCATGCATAGCAAAGAACGGGCGAGACATAAAACAATGCGATGCACCAGTGTCAAACAAAACTTTTGCAGGAATAGAATTAACCAAGAGATTACCCATAATCACTTGAGAAGAATCCTCTGCTTCAGCTGCATTCACCATGTTCACTCTGACTAACTTGGGATTGTGCTTTACCATAGCACTGCCTGGGGGCCTGATAGGAGGAGGAGGCGGAAGACGCCGCTGGTTGTTGCACTTGTTGGAGTAGTGGCCCTTCTAACCACACTTGTGACAAGTAACCTCTAAGAGCGGACGGAAGTTGCCTGGAGGAGGAGCATTTGCTGACTTGGGAGCCTGAGGCCTCTGCTGAAATCCTGGGTTGGGTGGGTGGGAAGGACCACGACCACCGTGCTGCCTCTGCTGCTGAGGAGGACGAAACGGAGGAGGAGAAGGAACCCAATACTTCTGCTGCTTAGGAACAAGCTGAGAGTTGGAAGAAGAAGAGTTGGTGTCTCTGAATCGCTTCTTGGAATTCTCCAACCTGAGCTGAGTTGCCTCGACCTTTAGAGCCATGTTGTAGAACTGATCAAACTCACGAGGCTCTTGCAGGACTAGACCTGGCTGAAGTTCATCCTTGAGACCACCTCTGAACTGGTAAATCATTGACTTCTCATCGGGAACATCTTGCTTAGCATAGCGGGCCAGATTCTGGAACTCGATGTTATACTAATAGACAGACTTGCTCCCCTGCTTCAAATTCCTGAACTTCTCACGCATCTCCTCGACAAAGCTTGTCGGGATGTGATGAGCTCTGAAGTCACGACAGAAATCATCCCAGCTGATAACACGATCGCCTCTAGAATCCTTGTACTGCTGCCACCAATCTGCTGCCTGACCCTTAAGCTGGAAAGTCGCGAACCTGACATAGTCCGTAGGTCTTACATTGCTGCACTCAAAATGCTTGTTCATGTCATGGAGCCAGTCGTCTGCATCGAGAGGCTGCTCACAACAGGTGCAGGACTTGGGCTGATTTGCGAGGAACTGATTCAGAGTTGCGAACTGAGGCTGATTCTGAAAATTCCCTTGATGACCTTGTTGTCCCTGCTCTCTTTCCTGCAGCAACCTGAGCAACATCTGGGTATTCGCATTGGTTGCGGCCATCACTGCTTGCCAAGCTTCTGGAGGTGGAGGTGGGGGTGGTGGAGGATCAGACTGCTCTCCATCACGACCCTGATTCCCACGAGTTGCTGGCGCCATCCTGAAGATGGACAAGAATATCAGCACACCATTGACAAAGATGATAGAAATAAGCTGAATCAATGGCTTGGAAGAATTTGCAATGGAATATCATCAATTGCATTCAAACTACAAATAGTAAGAATGCTTTCTGCAGGATCTTGATAACACCATAAGATCATGAAGCCACTTGAAATAACACAACAAGTATTGAGCTAAGGTTGCTCGGAACAAATGTACAACCATTATACATGTGTCGGAAGATGATCCTAAGAACTACTGGAATTCCCACCTAAGAATTTCCGAAGTCTTTCTTGTTTATGCGATTCGGGTTGCGGACCCAGGAACGTACCCAAGGTAATCAGCTACAACTGCACCCGCAACCTTTCACACCATAATTCAAGAAACTCCGCAAACTCATCTACCTCAGACACTCGTAATCACAACGATACTAAACATGGAAGTACCCCAGACGCCTCCCCAGTACTGGGTGACTCCAGCCTTATCTCGCCACGAAAAGTATTGAATCAATTTCGAACATCCTCCGTCCTGAGATACTAAGGAAACTGAATGATAACGATGTGTAAAAATCCCTCGGAGCTCTACTCCTCGATAACAGGAGGCACCAAGACAGAATTCCGTCACATCGGCATCATATAGTTTCCAAAATACCCGTGTGATCCTAAAAAAAAATTTGAGCGAGAAGAGGAGTAGAATTAAAATTCCTAAGTCGAATTCCCCACCAGAGTATAGAAGAGGAGTAAAAGAATCCTACTCTCCGATATAACTAGACTCAAAATAGTTTTTCACTAGACTCGACTCAGCCAAGTTCGATCAAGCAAGGGGCTCCTATGGTCGGTATGGCTCTGAAAACCAACATGTCACGCCCAAGATGCGGTCCTATCCCTATTAAGGCTTGCGGCCTCGACGGGGATAGAAGCGCATCTCGTCGTTCGCAAGTAGAGTAAAACATTGCAATACATGTATGAAGAGATGAGTATAGGAGTTGGCTTACACTCGCCACAAACTATCTTACAAATTCACACAAATCTATTCATACATCATTCAGAAGGCAGGGTCCGGCTACGGACGAAATCAAACGATAAAAGAAGCAATGTAAAACTGTCTTGCTATCCCAGGATCACCACCACGAAGCTCCCCTACTCGTCTGGATACGTGACATACATCCGACCATGTTCTTCATCATACTCCCACTGGAGCTGAGTCACATCGTCTGGCACGTTCTCATCAACACCTGCACCTGTATTGTTGTAATTTGTGAGCCACAGGGACTCATCAATCTCATAACCCGGGTACCGAAACTATGTAAGCCATTGGGTAAGGAATTGGCTAAGTGGTGAGGCTACAGCAAACGCTAAGCATATATTTGGTGGCTAACTTACGAGAACATGAGTGTAAATATGGTGGCATACATATGACGGTCGTGAACTAGCATGATCACTAAGTGATCCTGAACACCTACTTACATCAATCATAACCCCACCGCGTTCTCTCTCGGTTCATGTTCACGAGCAGAGACAGTCACGGTTAAGCACACAGTTGGTGTATTTTATTTGAGTTTACTTCAAGTTTACTATAACCGGGTGTTAAACAAATTTCCAAGTTGCCACGTAACCGCGGGCACGACTTTCCAAAAAGATTAAACCCTGCAGGGGTGCTCCAACTCATCCATCACAAACTAACCACACGCCGCGGGAATAACCTCGACCACGAGTCTCATGATCTTCCTAGGCAATTCCACTGGAAAACCGCAACCTCGAGATAGCCCGAAGAAAAACCGGAATTCCTCGCCCAAGACATTCGAGAAAGGTAAAACAAGTCCAGCAAGACCGCCCAACGTGTCGACGAACCCGATAGGAGTCGTGTATCTCGTTCTCAGGACACGACCGGATAAGCACAGCGTACAGTGGCCTGATAGACATCTCCCGAGTTGCCCCGGGTTGGCCCCGCACACGGCTCTAGTTTGGACCAACACTCATGAGGAGCACTGGCCCGGGTTGTTGATTAATTATCCACGGGGTAGCTATGCCCTATGCAATTTTATTAAGTTATTTAGCAAATGTAGTACCAAAGTTGGGTCTTGCCAGACAAGTTTTAATCTAAAACGAATGGTCAAGGGGGTCCCCATAACAACCCCGAGCATGTTAGGAGCGCAAAATATGGAATATAACACCGGTACTCGGAACTAGTGCGGCAAAAGCGGAACAAAACACTGAGCAAAAGGCCAAGCCTTCCACCGTTGCCAGATATATATGTGCATTAATTTAAATAACAACAAATAGAGTGACATAAACCAAATCCATGTTGACACATGGAAAGCTTGCACCTGCAACTAGCAACGCTATAAGATAAGGCTGAGCAGCGGTAACATAGCCAATCAATGTTTGCTAGGTGGTGGAGGGGTTAGAGGCTTTCATGGCAATTTGGAGGCTGACAGTTTAAGTGGTAGGTAACGGAAAACATAACGGTAAAAGCAAGACATCTAACAAGGCAAAAATAGTGTCGGGGTCCGGGTATGATCATCTTGCCTGTTTGTTCTTCAGAGGGACAAAGAGCTGGGTCCTCGTAGTTGTACTCTCCGGGATCCTCGTACTCAGGGTCAACACTCGCGTCTACCCAAAGATAACAGCACTAAATAAACATACAAAACAAGGTGCAATGCACAAACAAGATGATGCATGATCCATTTGAAGTATTTAACATGGCAACCCTAAGCTAGTCATGTTTCTCATGCACTTATTAAGTTCTTTAGTATTCTGGATAGAACCTCAAGTTTAGTTATTTGAACATGCATGATCATGTAAAATATGAATGCTTCATGCAAAATCGATGCAAATGCATATGTAGAACGTTGCAAACGGAGTAACGTATCTCACGGTACACTCACGGCAAGGTACGAACGTTAATGGAGGCAAAACACAAGATGAGGCAAACTCTGGGCTATACCTTGGTGTTCCAAGGATGCCACTGGATAGGAAATGAAATTCTAGTAAGAATAGAGCTAAATATCAAGCAAAACAATGGAGTATAGCTCCCATAAGTCACAAAACATTCAAACACACAATCTGTCCACAAACAGCAACATGGCATCTTGCAACACACATAACAAGAGCTACAGCAAGTTTCAAACCACAACCAAAGCATGTACAGAAACTATACAGCATGCTTAACAAATCATCCATCTACACAAACTTGAAAGGAAGCATGGATCAATAGCAATGAAGCTCACAAGATGGCATATTGAATCAGTTTTTTAGGGACTTCGAGAAAATTCCAGTTTTATAGAATCTGAGTTAACCAGATGGCATTTTGACAGCATTATTTATATATGCTAGAGGGCATTTCATGGCATGCAAAATAACAGGGAGATAGAAGGCATCAACTACTACAAAACACTAGCATTGAGCATGAGCTAAAACATCACAGATCACATGGTAGCATTCCCTAAACATGGCATGAAAATAACTACAGATTCTCAGACTTAGACAATTTCACTAAGAGAGTAGCAGCAGTTTGTTAACAGGATGACATATTGAGCAACAAAATTATCAATGATGCAAAACCACTTTTCACAAACTAATTGCACAAGATGACAGGGGGTAACTTGCACCACAATTCATGTCACTAAACCATACTCAAAGGAACAAAGGAATCATGGGAACCATCAAGACAATATGCTATCATGTTAACAGATTTCCAACACTTAGCAATAATTTTTGGGCATGTGAAAACAGAATTTTAGTGGCATGTTTGCATCAAGTTTCCCACTTCTAGTAGGAAAATCTACCCCAAAATCATATATCATACTCATATTTTTAGTGTGATAAAATGCCCAAAATGCAATTCGAAAACACACACATGCACTTATAAGTCACTTATTACCCTATTTGGACATCTCCTAAAATTGCAACATCCTGCTATGGAACATTACCAGAATTGAAAAAAAAAACAATCAGAGAAGACAAAAATAAAACAAACAAATAAAAAAAAAGGGAGGGGTCCCACTGGCAGTGAGTCAGGGCCCTGGGTGGCTGACAGGTGGGCCATGGCGCACTGTCACGCACACACACAGCAACTCGGAGAAATAAAGGGGGCTCGGGGGGGATCGAGACCGAGACCTCCTGTGTACACAGCGGTCGCCTGACCACTGCGCCACACACGCGCGACTGAACAGAGAGGGGCCTCTGTCCTCTTAAACAGGCCCCTGCGCCTTGCACTGCTCCCCCGGCGACCGAAGTAGAGGAGGACGCCGGTGATCACACAGGCGACCAACGGAGGAGACGGCCACCGGCGGGGGTTGCGGACTCGACGGGGGATCCATTCCAGAAGCTAACGTGGAGGGATAGGACCTACAGGCGGGGCGCAAGAAGCTCGCTGCTTCTCGGGCTTGGCGGACCGGAGGCGCTGCAACGGGGCTAGCGGCGCAACAAGGCAACAGGCGAGCGCGGACGGGGCTACAGCACACAAGGGTTCGACTTGGGCACCTAACACCGGACTACGACGGCGGACGCGCTAGGATCGGGCGGCTCTGCGCTACACGACTACGGCGACCGGAGCAAGGATAGGAAGACCTGCGGCTCACCCAGGGGTTTGCTGCTGGAGACGAACACGGAGACGACGCAGGAGACGAAGACGACGCCGCGACGATGGCTTGGCGAAGGGGTCGACGAAGCTCCCGGGTCCGCGACGGCGACGAGGAAGAAACCAACGACAGGGGGCGATCCGCACCTCCTAGCGCCCGGAACAGGATGAGGAAGAAGCGAGGACTCCAAGCGACACGGCGGAGACGGCGCAGGAAGGCGCCGGCGACGAGGACGACGACGATGACGGCGGTTCTGCTCTCTGAACTCTCTCTGAACCTCTCTTTCTCGCAGAACTTACTAGGAGGAAGGAGGGGAAAGGAGAGAGGTGGCGGTGCGGAGAAAGGGAGGAATGGTGAGAGGGGACACCGGGCTAGGTCGGGGACACGTTAAATAGCGGCTAGGAGCTACCGGCGGCCGTCAAATCAACGCCGAAGACGACGTGGCACCGGCCGATGCGCTGCCGTATAGGGACAACGAACGCGCACGGCTGGGAGGCTGGCTGGGCTGCGCGCTGCACTGCCTACCGCTGCTATTGGGCCAGCGGGGAAGGAGGAGGCCTAAGATAACACTGCTCTCTCTCCCTCCTCTCAGAAAAATATGTTTTCCTTTTTTTTAAACAACAGCAAGACAAACAAGAGCTAGACAGATTGGAAAGAGATTTTGAGAAAACAAAAAATAGATTGGGACTCACTAAATCATGCCCTATTTAACAAAAATGGAGTTGGCATTTTTTTAGAGGAACAAAAATAAATGCATATTTTAAATCAAATAGCAATCTGTTTTGGAGAATGAGGTTGGATGCATTTCAAACATGATTAGGAGCTGGTTTAGAATACATTTTGGAATATTTGGAAGATGCCCAACATTTTTAATATAGGAAAACAACAAGTAAAATATTAACATGTGGCATTTTTTAATAGAGAGAGGGATGGCATAGTGCTTATAGAAAATGGGGTAGAACTCAAAACAAACACCACCACATCCATAACACAAGCACACACTCAACCACAACCCACACACATCATTACAACAATCACAAGCTATATCATGGCAATGAATAGGATGCACTTGATAAAATGAGCATGATGCCATGATGCATGAAATGACAAGAAGCAATATATGTTGGTAAGCAAACCACAAAGGCAAAACATGAAGGTCCACATGAAAATATATTACAAATGGCAAAGGTATGCTCTTGGGCTGTTACAGACGCGCCAAGCATGTCCCCGACGCTTGCCGGGGACCGAGACGAATGCACCTTTCAGAAGACCCGGCAAGCCATTTCCCGGCAGGCATGAACCATCCAGCCACCGCTCCACCGCATCGCTACGCCTGTCACTTATCGATGCGATGTCGAGCGCTCAGGCGATTAATCAGCTCTCGCTAAGCACGTGGCGACGCATCGGAAGGCAAGTTACGCCCGGTTAACACCTGCCCTCCAGCGTGTCAAGATCTTAAGCAGCAACTGGCCAAGCGGTGGCAAAGGCTTGCCGGGGATGCACCCCCAAGCGCCACATAGGCAGGTAATCATGGCATTTTGTCCTAAATGCCAGAGTTAGGTATGATAGCTCTGCTTAGCTATCTAATCAATAGATAATGTCTATTTTGCCATTGTGGTAACCCCTGGCACTATAAAAGGAGGCCCAAGGCAACTCAGCTAAAGGTTGGCAACTCGAACCCCCGAACGCTTGTACTCTCATAGCCGCTCTCCCCGGCAGCAGTCCTTGCCGGGGGTTAGGCGCCCTGCGTTCTTCGTGTTCCTCCAATCAATCCACCAAAAAGCAGGAGTAGGGTTTTACGCTTAGCAGCGGCCCGAACCTAGGTAAAACTCCTGACCCTTGATCGTTGCGCCGTCTTATGATCTCCGCTCTTCGTGCAACGTGACCCCCCTTGCCGAACCACAAGGGAGCTCTGGTCCCATAGGTGACCATGAGCATCCGTGCCCCGACATCTTTGGCACGCCAGGTAGAAGGTGTGCATCATTTGCATGAACCCGAGTTCGTGAACGGCGGATCGGTCTTCATCGTCATTTTCTTCAACAATGGCTCCAAAGAAGAAATCCAGCACAACTGCGCATCCCTCCTCCTTGAAGGCTCCCTCACACGCGGCCGCTGGCGCCGTAGGTACCGCGGCGTCTACAGGCAAGGTGGGCGTCGTGGACGACGCGGTCAGCGCAGGCGGCGCACCCGTCCAGCCTTTCGCCGCCGGGAATGGAGCGGGAGGCGCCGGAGGGGAGCAACTACAACAACAACATGGCGAGCCTGGACTCGGCGCCATGGGCGGAGGGAACGTCCGTTCCTCACGTCCCCGCCGCATGGATGGCCGAGGCTGCCTCAGCGGCGCCCAGTCCGGTGCGAGTCGTGACCTTCCGGTCGCACCCGTCGCCAGCAAGATTGCTGGGCGTGCACCTCGAGCGGAGCGAGATGGGGCGCCCAGCGGAGCCGCTGCTCCTCAGGATTGGCCCATAACCCACCAGAAAGATCCAGCGAGCGGCGCACAGCGATGCTTCTCTTGGTCCTACCAAGAGTCGAGCCACGTCGAGATCCGCCTCTCTTGCCATGCCTGGCACCACAGAGGAGGCCATGGAGAGAGTCCAGATGCTGCTCAACTTTATGCCAGCAGTTGATAAGACAGATGAATGGAGAGCCACCATTCAAAGTTTGATTTCCTTCGTTGAAGCCAACAAGACCCAGCATGCAGAGCCGTCGCGACATACGCGAACAGCAGCGGCAGCCCAAGGCGGCGAGCGCGTAGAAGGTCCCACCCCAACGGTGCAGTCCCCTCCGCGACAACAGGCCTAGAGGCAGCCGCAGCAAGCCTCACATGCTGACGACCATGACGAGGCGTCCATAGTCTCGTCTGGTCCGCATGACCGCCGGTATCAGCGGCGTGTCCTTGAAGACCGGCAGAAGGAAGACGCGCGCATCACCATCGAGCGATGTCGTGAAGCACACCGTCAATCCGACAAGTGCAACGGTCCAGACGTCAGCGACCCCGTGCCCAGTGTCGGTGGGTACCTTCCTTACGAGGTTGGTTGCCCTGCCTTCACTAGCGAGTTGCGACGGGTCCGCTGGACGTCGACCCGAGCCTTCAAGCTGGAGCTACCAGAGAAATACGACGGGAAGCATACATGGATGACATCGTGGTCAAGACCAAGGATGAAGCCACTCTCATACACGATCTGGAAGAAACTTTCACAAACTTGCGCAAGATCAACCTGAAGCTCAATCCTAAAAAATGTGTGTTCGGTGTCCCATCCGGCAAGCTGCTTGGGTTCTTCGTATCTCAGCGAGGAATAGAATCCAATCCCGACAAGATCCAGGTGATCGAGCAGATACAGGCGCCCAAAACCATCAAAGATATCAGCCGCCTGACCGGATGTGTTGCCGCGTTGAGTAGGTTCATCTCCAAGTCCGCTGAGGGCGCCTTGCCATTCTTCAAAATCCTTAAGAGGGCTGGCCCGAGGAACTGGACCCCGGAGGTAGATGTAGCACTGCAAGACCTAAAGAAATACCTATCCTCTGCTCCCACCTTGGTCACTCCTAAACCGCAAGATCCATTGCTGCTATATCTAGCGGCAACGAATCAAGTGGTTAGTGTAGCGCTGGTGGCGCAGCGGGGGGTGGATGAAGATTCAGCAGCTGCTGCTGATGCTGCCGAGAGCGAGAAGGAAACATCCACGGCAGAGCTCGACACAGGTCAAGGGGGATCTCAGCAAATAGTTGACATCGAGTCTAAGGAAGTGACAAAGAAGAAAATGGTGCAGAGGCCCGTATACTTTGTCATTTCCCTACTACAAGGTGCTAGGTCAAGGTACCCCGGAGTACAAAAGCTGTTCTTCGGCCTCATCATGGCCTCGAGGAAGCTGCGCCACTACTTCCAAGCCCATGAGATAACAGTTGTCACCCATTTCCCGTTGCAACGCATACTAAGAAACCCCGAAGCCACTGGCAGGATAGTTGAGTGGGCACTGGAGTTGTCAAGCTTCGGATTAAGGTATGAGAGCACTTCCACCATTCAAAGCAGAGCCTTGGCGGAGTTTATTGCAGAATGGACACCCACGCCAGATGATGAAGCTTCGAAGACAATCCTCCCCGGCAAAGAGGAGCCAAAGGATTGGATCATGTACTTTGACGGTGCTTTCTCACTCCAGGGCGCTAGAGCAGGCGTGCTCCTCGTCGCCCCGACCGGAGAGCACCTCAAGTATGTCGTCCGGATGCACTATCCCCGGGGGATGCTACCAACAATACCGCTGAATACGAGGGGCTTCTTGCCGGACTCAGAATCACGGTAGAGTTGGGAATAAAGAGGCTGATCATCCGAGGAGACTCTCAACTAGTGATAAAGCAAGTCAACAAGGATTATCAGAGCCTGCTGATGGAGGCCTATGTGGGAGAAGTGAGGAAGTTGGAGAAGCACTTCTATGGGCTGCAAACAGAGCATGTGCCACGAGCAGAAAACAGCATTGCTGACCACCTATCGAAGTGCGCTGCGCAAAAGCTTCCTGTGGAACCAGGAACCTTTGTTCTCTGCCTCACCCAACCATCGGCGTCCCCGTCTGTGATGTCCGAGAAGAGAAGGAAGCTGAACCCCGTTAAGCATTTCCCGGCAGAGCTTCCCGAAGCCGCTGGTAGAGAGGCTGCCGGGGAAAATCCCATTCCAGTTGAGGAGCAACTCCCTCCCGCAGGACCTCAGGGTCTAGCGGTTGAGACAAGCGCTCCGGGAGACGTGGAGATGCCTTTGGTCCTTGTTGTCGAGCCACGGGCTCCAACTTGGGCGCAGCATATAGTCCATTTCCTTCAAACAGGAGAACTCCCCGAAGAGCAGGAGGAAGCCGAAAGAGTAGCCCGTCGGTCAAGTATCTACCAGTTTGTCGATGACACCCTGTACAGAAAGCGGCCGAACAGTGTGAAATTGAGGTGTATGTGCCGGGAGGATGGACTGAGGCTGTTGGTAGAGATTCACGGAGGAGTATGTGGTTCCCACATTGGATCAAGGGCCCTTGCCGGGAAAGCTTTCCGGCAGGGTTTCTATTGGCCACTGCCCTCCAGGACGCTACTGAACTGGTCACCAAGTGTGAGGCTTGCCAGTTCCACTCCAAGAACATCCATCAACCAGCACAAGCCCTGCAAACAATCCCTCTATCCTGGCCATTCTCGGTCTGGGGGCTCGACATCCTGGGCCCCTTCCCCCGTGCTATCGGGGGCTTTGAGTTCTTGTTCGTGGCAACCAACAAGGTCACAAAGTGACCTGAGGTCGAACCGGTGAGAAAGGTGACTGCACAAGCAGCTATCAAGTTCATGAAAGGACTGGTGTGCCGTTTTGGAGTGCCTAACAGAGTGATCACCGATAATGGCACCCAGTTCACGAGCTACGCCTTCATGCAATATATCCAAAACCTTGGAAGCAAGGTCTCCTTCACCTCTGTTGCTCACCCGAGGAGCAACGGGCAAGTCGAGAGGATGAATGCTGAAGTGCTGCGAGGACTCAAGACAAGAACTTTCGATAAGCTGCGGAAGAGCGGCACGTGCCGGATAGATGAGCTGCCGGTGGTTCTTTGGTCCCTCAGAACGACACCAAATCGAGCTACCGGCTAGATGCCCTTCTCCCTAGTGTACGGGGCAGAAGCAATGCTCCCCACGGAACTCATATATGGGTCACCTTGAGTGCTTGCCTATGATGAAGTAGAGCAACAGCAGCTGCGGTATGACGATGCCACACTCCTCGAGGAAGACCGTCTCCGGGCTGCTGTGCGTGCTGCACGTTACCAGAGCTTGCCGCTACCATAGCCGCAGAGTTCAGGCCCGGAGCCTTGAGGAAGGCAACCTTGTCCTTCGGCGTGTTCAGTCCGCCAAGGGTACAAACAAGTTGATGCCGAAGTGGGAAGGCCCTTACCGGGTAGTACGAGTCACCAGACCTGGCGCAGACCGTCTGGAGACCGAAGATGGCACCAAGGTGCAGAACTCATGGAACATTGAGCATCTTCGTAAGTTCTACCCGTAAGGCGCGGCTGTCGGGCTCAGTCCCCGGCAGCCACCTTTTGTACAAGCCTTGCCGATGTTGCATGTAACCCTTTGTACAAAGCCAGGCGAAGACCCTGTGCGATAATAATAAAGCTAGGCATTGTGTCGTATCATCATCCTTACATGCTCATTACGCATTTTTATGAGTGCAATATTAGCACCTTTATGTTATTAAGATTTACTAGAATGCTTGATGAAACCATAATCTTTGTTACTGTCCTCACCCTACATGTTTTACCATCGAGAAAACAGGGGAGGGAAACAAGGGAACAAAGATGGTGGCCCATCACGCTTGAAAAGAACATACTACCTGGAAAAGATAAGTGTATCACGTATTTCCAGTTCAGTACTTCTCGTTTTTCTCAAGGAAACCCTTAGTATCTTCCTTACAGCGGGATGTAGAGTCTCCCACATGGAGAAAACCCTTGTCGGGACGAGCCGTCCCCCTGTCCTTATTCAAGGGGGTGACAGCGCCGATACCGACAAGGAGCTCTACCGGGGAACAACGCCAACCTGTTGCCGGGGGCTCGCCCCCCCCCCCCCCCCACTTTGGCACTTGTGGTTTGAATGACGACCCGACAAGCAGCTCCACATGGTAGAGAAAAAACATACTGATGCAGTACAAATAAGGAAAGGAAAAGGACAGTACTTGCGGAAAGAAAATAGCATTCTATTCTCATTCATTTTCGATACAAATGGGATGAAGATTACACGAGGAGGCACCTCTTCCTAATAACTGTTTATTTGGCTTTCTCCCCTAGGGGTAGGTAACAAAAAGAAAAAGAGCATAGGGAGACCCCCAACAGAAACCCAGCCTGACCCCGTCAGGACTAGCATTGCGCGGACGTCAACCACACCGGGAGGGGAGGCGAAGCCGGAGTCCACGAGCCTGCCGGGGTCCAGCTAAGAAGAAGAGACGGCGCCCCAGCCAAGAACCCCTGGCAAATCGCTCTGCTGGGAGGAGGAGGGGGAGTGCGATGATGGTGATGCTGCGGCCGACGATCAGCCAGAGCACAGGTCGTCGTACTCCAACTTGATGACCTGGGACTCGTCGTCGTCGTCTTCGCCGACATTGTCCTCCTCGTCGCTATCGCTCGAGGAGGAGCTTTTGGCATCGCTCGAGCTCACCTCGCAGCAGCCAAGACGGGCGCCCGAACGCCCATAAATCTTGACGGAGAGCAGGTCGGCCTCCATCATCTTGAAGCAGAGGACGTGCCCATCCATGAGGTTGTGGGCGCGGGCGAAGGTTTTCCACCCACGCCTGAGAAGCATGACGTGATGCTCCGGGTACTCGACGTCCACCCGCGCGGCACCATTACAAAAACCATGCGCCCGCAGCCACAGGGTGTGCGGCTTGTCAACCTCCATCACCCTAGCGAAAGGGTGAGGGAGGCACAGGTGGCCTCGCAGGGGACCACGCAACTTGATGACAAACTCGAGCGCCGTTCCCTCAGCATGGGTCTCTTCAAGAGGAGGGTCTGGCGTTGGAGGAGGAAGTGAAGCAGCGCTCCGCCTCCCCCGACCATGGGCTCTGGGTCGGCTGCGACCGCTCCCAGCTCCTCCGCCGCGCGCACTCGAGCCACCCTCCGCCTCCGTGGCTGAAGCGGTGGCATGATCCCGACGGGAACCCCTCGCCGTTGAGGCGGACGCCGGAGGCCGCCCTTGTCCCCTAGGCATGCTAGCGGCGAGCGGAAATCAAGACAAAGAAGTAGAAGGGCAAGCTCTGTAGGATTGCACTCAATGAGGAAGAAAGGATGGATGACCATCGCCCCTCGCGACCCCGCAGTTTATAGGGGGGAGCACGGGGGCTGGCTCTCCTCCATTCCAAGGGTCGCCGCCCATCTCCACCAATTCCATCGCCCACGATCACGGGCAAATAGGTAACCGCCCCATTGCTCCAACCCATGGCATTGTGGTTTCTGCCATGGTCAATACTTTAAGTCACGAGCGCCCGTCGCTAACTCACAGCTATGCACGCGGCGCGCGTGGCGGAAATGGACTGAGGTGGTGGGTCAGTGCTGGCCAATAAATTGGCAGTTACTCCCTCACATTGCGCGCCTGTGCATGAAACTTGGGCCTAACCCAACGACACTTGGTGAGCACGTGTGGGCCAGTCCCGGGGGCTCCTGTCGGTGCTCTAGTACAGGGGTACCCAGTGCCCCTGACTTATGCATAGGCGATTGAAGCAGAAAACCCCGACAGCAATCAAGACCAAGACTCCAGCAAGCTCAACACGGCAGCCCAAGCCTGGGCTGCGATGCGCCAAGCACGTCCCCGACGCTTGCCGGGGACCGAGACGAATACACCTTTCAGAAGACCCGGCAAGCTATGTCCCGGCAGGCATGAACCATCTAGCCACCACTCCACCACATCGCTATGCCTGTCACTTATCGATGCCATGTCGAGCCCTCACGCGATTAATCAGCTCTCTCTAAGCATGTGGTGACGCATCGGAAGGCAAGTTACGCCCGGTTGACACCCGCCCTGCAGCATGTCAAGATCTTAAGCAGCAACTGGCCAAGCGGTGGCAAAGGCTTGCCGAGGATGCACCCCCAAGCGCCACCTAGGCAGGTAATCATGGCATTTTGTCCTAAATGCCAGAGTTAGCTATGATAGCTCTGCTTAGCTATCTAATCAATAGATAATGTCTGTTTTGCCATTGTGGTAACCCCTTGCACTATAAAAGGAGGCCCAAGGCAACCTAGCTCAAGGTTGGCAACTTGAACCCCCGAATGCTTGTATTCGCATAGCCGCTCTCCCCGGCAGCAGTCCTTGCCGGGGGTTAGGCGCCCTGCATTCCTCGTGTTCCTCCAATCAATCCACCAAAAAGCAGGAGTCGGGTTTTACACTTAGAAGCGGCCCGAACCTGGGTAAAATGCTTGACCCTTGATCGTTGTGCCGTCTCATGCTCTCCGCTCTTTGTGCAATGTGACCCCCCTTGCCGAACCACAAGGGACCTCTGGTCCCATAGGTGATCGTGAGCATCCGTGCCCCGACACTCGGCATTGACGTAGATGACGCGAGACAGCTGGTTTGCCCGAAAGATGTCGTCGACGGCGGTCCAGACGGTGAGTGCCGTGTCATCAGGCTCCATCACGGCCTCTAGCAGCCCGGGGGAGATCGTGGCGTACAACCAGTTGACGATGACATGGTCAGCCATCACCCACTCTAGGTCGGTGGAGTATGAGGCGGCAGCGGCGTCGATGTTGTCGCCTAGGCAGAATATACCAAGAACTGCATCGAAGTGGTGGCGCCACTGAGCATAGTTCTTGGTGGTGAGGTCGAGGACAACGGGGACGTGGCGGCGGATGTCCACGGTCTGGAGGACAGAGGAGGTGATAGCCGGCGGCGCAGACGCCGCCATGGGTGCGGCAGGGGCGATGCGAAGGGGCGCCGGGGCAGCCGTAGCTGGGGAATGGGGCGCCGGGGCCGGCAGATGGAGAGCAGCGTCGGCAGCACCATTTTCGTTAGCGAGGAGGAGGGTGGGGTTTGAACGGGGTTGGTGGCCATGGACCATGGCATCAACAGAAGGGGTGGCAGAGCTCTAACCAAAAGGATTGTGCAGTTCCTGCTCAGGTACCATGTTGACGAGGATTGGGACTCAACTCTCTCATTCCATTCATTTGACGTTGCGTATATACAGGTTACAAGGGGTAGTTCAGAGAGATCGTCTGAGCGCCACTAGCTCCACTAACCCACGAAGCCAGGCACATCTCAAAGAGAGTGAGACCATGTGCTGACCGCACACACATACACACACACTTGTACAATTGTGGTAACAATATCCATGCTCTTTGCACTTTCTCTTCTTCCCAACAATAATTTGCATCAACAAAAACAAATATTTTAAAACTGAATGATGTATCACACTATCACTTACCAGTCCACATCAATAATGAAAAAAACTGACAACTAAAAGTGAGGCAGTGAGCAAAATTTGAAAACAAAATAACAAGCATGAGTGCAATATGAAGTGTAGTGCATGACATGATGATATAATACATAAGAAGTTCAAATGAGAAATCAGAAATGACATAACAAAGGTCCACAGTTGTGCATAATAAATAACACCAACATAGAAAAATGGTTGTCTAACTCTCTCATGTCTCTCAACTCTTAAATTCTCAATCAGTAGCAATCATCATTAAAATCATCCATGTTGGCATTGGTGTTGTCTTCACCATCTTGGTCTGCATTGGTTGGATGTTGATCATCATTGCTCACATCATCACCATCCTCAACGTAGTATGAATCCTCCTCCTCCGCATTGGGCATACTTGAGTGTTGCTCTTGCTCCAAGTCCTCCTCTTCCTCATCTTCTTCAAGAATTGTAGGTCGTGTTGTAGTAGGTCTCTTGCGTGCGTAGTGTTGCACACGGACATTTGACTACCCCCCTACGAAGTGTAGTTGATGTCCTAGGCAGATTGCAGCCTCAAATGTTCGAAGATGCACCAATAGCCACGTCAACATCCTCCCATGTAATGTCTTCAGGACAACCTTGAGCACCTTGAGGTTGTGACAGTGATGGGTCCACACACTTATTGCCTCAATCAAAATCCTCAATGATCAAAGTGCCAACGCTATTGTCGCCCACCTTCTCGCACCTCTTTTAAGACCGATGCATATTCTTCCAGTTGTATGAAATAAAGACAAGATCATTCAAACTTTTTCCTTGTAACATGTTCCTTTTCTATGTATGGATCTACAAAGTATAAACAACAAATGAAATAAGTAAAGAACATGTTGAAATCATCATTGAACAAACACAAATGGCGCTTTACTAGTTGACCTACAAATTCAAACGTGCTCCAATTCCTCTCACAACTAGATGATGAAGCACAAAGACTAACAATGCGCTTTGGAAACCTTTGTAGGTCAATGGACCGACCACCATACGAACTCCACCAATCAACTAAAATGATAAAAAAAATGACACATATTAAGAGTTGGTACAACAATTACATTGCTTCAATTGAAATTAGCATGATGCATTTAACATGATTTACGAGGTTTTCTTGTGTTCATGTTTTCAAGTACCAAAGGGTTAGAAAAGCCTTCTCGCTGGCCCTCAAAGAGCACAATTTGTTGATCAATCTTGTTTTGAACATTGATATCCGGTACCATTTTGGCAAGAACATCATTAAAGTAGCTACTTAGCTCACCTAAGGCATCATCATTTCTCCTTATGATAGGAAAGACCTTTCCTGGGTTAAAAAAATATAGCATCCCCATACAATGGATGCTCCACTGGATTCCTCCAACGCTTCTCAACAATGTCCAAGATCTTTTTGAGCAAAGGTTGCTTGGTTTGTTGAGGGAAACCTAGATTGATCCTCTCCTTTGCATAAATCATAAGTGCTGTAATCTCTAGCATGGCAGGCTTCTCATCACCATCTGCTACTCTAAGAACTCTAAGAAGTGGAGTTGAAGCTCTAAGACAGTCCTCAAATGAGCTTTATCACTCTGTTGAAAGCATGATATCTTGCACATTCAAGCCAACTTGTGTTTTTGCTAAGTTGTGTGCAACCAATGCTTCATATGTGAATAAACTCCTCAATGCGGCATTGTTCTTGATCAAACTCCTAATTGTGAGGAAGGCTGTGGCAAAATGAGTGGTTGCTGGTCTCACAAGATCCCCACCCATGGCCTTCCTCATTAGACTAAGAGAAAGTTGTGACACGTCTAGCCCGTGCAACAAGCTTCTTAAATGCCTTCAACTTTCCTATATCTTCCAACATTAGTGAGGGAGTCCTGGACTAAGGGGTCCCAACCAAGGTGGTCTAGTTCATGGGCCAGGCTGGGGGCCATTAGGGAAGGACTTCGGAGGCCTTGTGATGAAGCATGGGCATTCCGGATTCCTCTGAAGACTTGGTGTGTACTCCAAGGAGAGAGGATTCTGTCGACATGTAATTCATAGATAGTAACCGACATTCACGTAACCCTAGATACCCCCGGTGCCTATATAAACCGTGGCGTTTAGCCAGTAGAGGATAGATATACACAACATCTTAACCCCTAGGGTTTAGCCCACAAAATCACGATGTCGAGGTAGATCAACTCTGTAATTGCTACACCATCAATACAATATGAGCATGACGTAGAGTTTTACCTTCATCGAGAGGGCCCGAACCTAGGTAAAAGCCTCGTGTTCTTTGTCTCATGTTACCCTTGATCCGATCTCATAGCTCAGCCCCCACTACCCGAGATATGCCTGTTTTGACACCGACATTGGTGCTTTCATTGAGAGCCCGATGTGTGATCATCAGGATTGATTGATTCCCCGATCGGCGATCTAAATCCCTTTGAGGCTTTCGTCACCCCCACAACCTTCTTCGATGAGTCATCCGAAGAGATGGTGAATCCGAGGCACACTCCCTTGTAGAGGTGGCAGGATGCAATTTGGAGTCCCGCCCGGAGCATCTCGCTTCTTCGAACTATTCAGCCAATGGTTCTCCCTTCAAGGAAACCCTGGATACAAACTCACCTTTGAGGAACAAATGTCGGACTAATTAGATAAGGAGAATTGATATTTCGGACGTTGAGCCAAACCCCATACAACCTCCCTACAACAAACATGGGGGTATGATAGAGTCCCCCTCGATAGGATTGAAAATTTTGATCCCACCCCCCACATTGTGTATTGCCCGGATAATTCGGGACCTACCGATGTCTGGGACCTGATCTACATGAAGCAACAAGTTGGGGAGACAGTACGACAATTCCGATCAAGATTTGTATGTGTCAAAAATAAAATAGCCAACTACCAGGACGCCGAACTGCTTACTGCCTTCTACCACAACTGTGGTGATGCAGTGGGATTTAAGGCCCTTGCTCGGCACCGAGTCCAGTTGTTCGCCAAACTCTCCGACCTGGTAGCAAAATTCTGCATCATGGAGGACACTTCGCTGGTCGAGCACCCTACCAGATCCAATGAGCCTATACACTACCACTCAGCCTCGCAGCAGGCTACATCCAGGCACTCTGCCCTAACTGCACCATCACCAAAGAAGAAGAATATTAGGGCACGGACCACCCTCGATAGGCTGTTGGATAGACTATGTCATATACATTCAACACCGTTCAACCCCAACCCAATCCACAACCTTCGAGCTTGCAGGGTTGTGAGGCATGTAGCCAAGTATGGCAAACCTCTCCTTGCTTGTGATGGCACTGACAGCCACCTGACGATCATCTTTGATGAAAATGAAGTAATGATGATCTATCAAACATACATATCGAGCAACCAACAAAAATGGGTTGTACGGGAATTCAGCCCTCCGAAGGTTAAATCACCATCGCCCGCATGGCTAGACACACCGTTCACATTTGAACAAACCGATCCGTCGATAGTTGACCTAAGTGTAGGATCCAAAGTATGTCAAGAGGGGGGTGATTAGACTACTTGACCAGATAAAAATCTATCATTTTCCTAGTTTTAGTTGTGGGCAGATTTTAGCAATTTGCACAAGTCAAGTTCACCCTACACATGCATGTCTACGAGTATTGCAACGCAAAGTAAGGACAAGCATATGTAAAAGGATAAGGGTAGGAAGATCAAACGCAATTTGAAGACACGATTTTTTTTTTCCGTGGTTCCGATAGGTGGTACTATCGTACGTCCACGTTTATGGAGTCTTCAACTCACGGAGGTTAGTGGTCGCGAGAGTCCACGAAGGGCTCCACCAAAAAGGGTCCACGAAGTAGCAACCTTGACTATTCCATAACGGCTTCCGTCCACGAAGGACTAGCCTCACTATGGGTAGATCTTCATGAAGTAGGCGATCTCCTTGCCCGTACAAACTTCTTGGTTTAACTCCACAACACGAAGTAGGAGGCTCCCAAGCGACACCTAACCAATCTAGCAAGCACCACCCACCAAAAGTTAATAGGCTCGATAGTAACAATGAACTCCTTGCTCTTGTGTCTCAAATGATAGTCTTCTCAACACTCAATCACTCTCTCACAGATTTGGCTTGGGTAGAAGAGATTGATTGGATGGAAAGCAACTTGGGGAGGCTAGAAATCAAGATCCATATGGTTGGAGTGGATGATGTTGACCTCAACACAAGAATAGGTTGTTCTCTCTCAGAAAATTGGATTTGGCAAGTGGGTGTGTGTTCTGAATGCTTCTCTTGCGAGTGGGATGTGGTGGAAGGGTATATATAGGCATCTCCAAAAATCCAACCGTTACAACATTATTGCCTGGAACCGGAGTGAAACTCGGTGGCACCAATTTGTTCAAAATGTGGCAACTTTAGGCTTGTCGGTGAGACCGATATAGAATACTCGGTGGTACCGATATGGGTGACCTAGGAAGTTACCAAATATCGAAGAGACCGATTTCTCAAACTCGGTGGGACCGATTTCTCAAACTCGGTGGGGCCGATTTGGAGAAATGGGTTAACAGAGAGTTGGCCCAACTTCTCGGTGAGACCGATTTGCAAAACTCGGTGGGACCAAATCAAGGAAATGGCTAACCAGGAAGTTGGTCACATGTTTCGGTGGCATCAAAAGTGAATGTTGGTAGTACCGACTAATGCATCTTGGCTAGGGTTTCTGTCTGGGTTTTAAACTCGGTGTAGCCAATATGGAAAGTTGGTGACACTGATTTTGAGTGTTATGCTCTATGACAGAATATTTGTGGGAGAGCTTGTGGGTGTTTTTGGTGACTAACATTTGATCACTTGAGAATTTCATTCACCATCATTACCTCACCCCCTTTTGATAGTATTGGCTTTCCTATGGACTGAAACTGATTTCTCACAAAGTAAAATGTAGAGTCTTCATGCTTGTAGCTTAGCCAATCCTATTCCTTTCATCTTGGGGTCTCCTCACAATCCTTTGCCAATCAAACATTGAACTTTTTCCTGAAATATGCTTAGTGGAAACATTAGTCCAATGAAATATATGTTGTTATTAATTACCAAAACCACCTAGGGAGAAGTTGTTCTTTCAATCTCCCCCTTTTTGGTAATTGATGACAGCATTTAGATCAAAGCTTT
This sequence comes from Elymus sibiricus, assembly GCA_039707655.1. NCBI lineage: Eukaryota > Viridiplantae > Streptophyta > Magnoliopsida > Poales > Poaceae > Elymus > Elymus sibiricus. The sequence goes on from CM077673.1 coordinate 159,220,998, forward strand.
AATGAGAGATATAATCAATAAATAGCATCATCGCTTTGAGAGGTATGTGATAAGCAAGAGCTCCCCCTAAATTTGTGCATTATTTTAAATTTGTGTTTGAATGCAAATGCATAATCGATTAGGATCATGGGTCACTCTTTCATGTCACATACAACTTTGTGGTGCGCTAAAATTAATAAGAGTGAATGACAAGCAAACACACCAAAAATTAAGTGATTGATCATCAAGATATATCTCAAAGATAGCAAAGTAGTAGCATCACATGACATTATATGATCAAACACCAACAAAAGTTTGCAACACCAAACGATAAACCAAATGTTTTTGAAAATCAGAGAGGGATAAAAACCAACACTCTCTCTCTCTCTCTCTGCCCTATGATCTATGACCTCTCCCCCCTTTGGAAACAAGTTACCGAAAAGTTCAAAGCCATAGAGCTACTCGTTGCTCTGGCCATGGTCTCCGGTGGCTGTCGATGGAGTCAAGAGAAGAGCATCTACGAAGTCTTCATCTGAAGTCCTCTAAGGTGGTGGAGTAGACACTGGAACTGATGGAACTGATGGAGCTATAGCAGGTGCTGAAGAAGATGGCCTCATCTCAGGAGCAAACACTGTAGGAGTTCTGGCTTGAGTCTTGAAGTGAGTGCTGGTCCGGAGAGGTGGACTGTCATCATCATCAGAATCTATGGAGTGGGGAATGGTAGCTTTATTCACTTCCTTCTTAAGTTCATTTACAGTCTTAGTCAGCCCATCCACTTTGTTGTTCAGCGTGGAAAACTTGCTCTCCACAATCCTCACAAGACTATCTTGATTGAGCTGAATGGTCTTGATGTCCTTCTGCATGCTCTAAATGGTGCTGATAAGAAGATCCATTTGCTCATTCCTTGTTCTAGGAGCCTGAGCACTAGTGGCTCTAGCTGCTTCAGCCTCTGCCTGTGCAGCAGATGAAGTGGGATGACTAGGGTCCATCACCACGACATTATCCTCTAACTCTGACTGGAGTGGCAAATGGGGACAATCAAGTGGATACACATTCTTCTCCAACTTGGAGTTAATGAGCATCTGAATGTATGGTGCATATCCACATGATGTCTTCTGGTCTGCAGCTGTCCTCTTCACTGTCTCTACAATCAAGTCCATCACTCTTATCCTGGTATGGGAGTCTATGTGATGCAACATATTTATGGAGTACCCCCTTATCATCTTATCATCTCCACATTTGGGCATCAAGGTATGCCTCAAAATGGTGTTAATGGTGGGTAGTCCTGCTTGAAATAAATAGGAAGTCCCAAGCTTATGTGAATGCACATGTGAAGCAGGGATTTCCTTGTACATATTAGCCATGGAGTTGTGGCTCATCTTGGATTCAGAGTAGACATCCAAATCTCCCTCCTGTACCTGTGGAGCTCCTAAGATGGTAGCCCACTCATCAACTGTTGATTGGTACCTCTCTCCTTCTATCATCCAAACAATCCTGCCATCTGGATAAAAGTGTGCAGTGGAATAAAACTGCATGATCATCTCATCATTCCATGCTGAAAATTCTCTGCCGACAAAGTTTGCAAGATCAATGCACTGGAAGTGTCTCTGACACTGGGAAAGAAATATTCATTTTCCTTGATATATGCCCAGTCAACATATCTCATGTCACTAACAGTTGGGCTCTTTTCCAATAGGACAGTCTCATAGATGTCATGTTGTTCCTTGGTGTGAAATCTGGCATCCACAGCAGTCCTTCTCCTGGAGGCATATGGATCAACAACTCTCCATGTCCTCAGCCCTGAGTCTTTCCTTTTCTTCATATCTTCTACAACTGGGTGATCATCATTTTGAATGGGAAAGTGGGGCCTCAGCTTCCTCAAAACAGATAAGTCCTCCTCTTCTTCTATCATGGTGGACTTCTTGTTCTTAGCAACACTAGGAATGTCTCTGGTAGACTTCTTTGATTTGGAGGCTGCAGCAGTCTTCTTGGGAGCAGACTTGGTATTCTTTGCTGGAACATCCTTGGGCATAGTATCTGCCATCAATTTCTTCTTCTGGGCTGGAGGGGCTTTGGCAGCTGGTTCGTCCTCCTCCTCTTGTTCCTCTGCTTCTGCTGGATCTTCATACATAGAAGTTGGTCTGCCAACAACATGTATGATTCTCTTCCTGATCCTCTTCTTCTTGTCACCTGCCTTCTTAGGCATAAAGCTCTTTGATGGTTCAACAGAACCAGATGTACTACCCTTGGCACTTTTAGGAGCTCTCCTAGCATCAGTGCTAGCATATTCCTTCCTAATAGCTCTCTTTGTAGAAGTAGCCTCTGCAGTTGTGCTCTTGGAAGCTTTGTCTTTCTGCTTCTTGGCTAAAATTTCTCCTGGCACAAAATCAGCATCCTCCTCATCTGAGTTCAACTTCTTCCTTGCCCTAGTGGCAGCCTTGGGCAGGTCAGGTGAACTAGGCACATCATCATATGAAGAGGAACTTCCTTCAGGACTTGTGCCTGCATATATGTACACATCTCCTTCTCTGAAGTTGTTCTGACTGTCATCTGAACTAGACATGCTGACCCTGTGAATAGAGTATAGAAGAGCAGATAGATTGAGCATCACAAAATATTGGAGTTTTGTCAAAATTTGAACTCAAATTCTTAGTTCTGAATTTCAGCTAAGTGGGTTTCGGTACCACCGAGTTAGAAAAATCGAAGCCATCGAGACGGACACTCTCCTGTTACAGGAACTTGGCAGCCCTTTTCGGTGAGACCGAAAAGTGTCACCGGTTCCACCGAGAGCGTTCTCGGTTGCACTAATTTGCATATTGATAAGACTGATATTTTCAACTCAGTGTCACCGAGATACACATGGAAGAAACACAACCCTAAATTTTTTCGTTCTTCTATTCTAATGGAGGTTTTTCGAGGATGGATCAATCTCATACTGTGGCTTATAGATAAAACTACCCTAATGCGCTAGAATCGGATAGGGGAGCGCAAAGGGGATCAGATTCTCACCCTAATTCGGTTAAGAGTCCGCTATGGCAAAGACGGCGGTGAAGATTCCGTCGACGGCGAGGTTCCCAACGGCGAGGGCGCACGGGGAGTCAAGGGCAATGACCAGGGGTCCACGAGCGGCATCTTAGGGCTTGGAGGCACGAACATTTTGAAGATTGATTTCAAAAGCCGGGTCCGCCAGGTTATATTCCCCTGGCTGTCGGTGACACCGGTTCAAAATTATCGGTCCCACCGAGTTCCTCAACTGTCAATTGACAGGGAAACTCGATGAAGCCGAGAATATGGAATCGGTGTTACCGAGATAGGAAAATCAGATCAATCCTAGTACATCGGTGAGACCGAGAATTTTGTGTTGGTTCCACCGAGTTGCACTTGGGAGGTTTTGGTGGTCAACTCTTGACGAAACGGAACTCCGAGTGCTCCTGACACAGAGGGTTCGAGAAGTGCTTGTTCAAGTTTTGTGATGAAGCAATAATAGAGCTTGAGACAAGAAAGCATAGATAGCTAGAGAGGGGTCCTAGGCATTCTTGTACATCCAATTGGTCAAAAGAAAAACAAGAACCAAATAACAACAATTGGATGTCCTCGAATGAGAAAAGATATGCATACCAACATGCTCACGCAATAAAATGTCCAATGAAATCATGGCAAACATGCAAAACCACTCTAGCATCTAACAAGCACTTTGGCAATTACGGAGTCATCTATATATGAGTATATTGACTTAGGAGTCAAGTAAGAATACTTGATCATAGGTCATACTCATCATTTAAGCACAAGTGGGGTTACCACTTTTACATAAAACATTTAATGTTGTCACATTCTTAAGAGATGCTTTAACTCAAGTCTTAGAGTAAAGCTCCCCCTTGATGTGACATCCCCCTTAAGAGGGATAAACTAACCTTGGGTTTTGTCATAGAAGACTTCATGTGGGTGATGTAGTGGCGGATGCTCATAGTTGATGAAGATCATCTTGAGTTGGGAGCAATCATCATTGTTTATTACTCTCCTCACGTACATGGGTTAGTCCCAAACAAGAGATACATACAAGGATATCTATGGACATGGAGTGCAATGTATACATGATGATGTCAATGGATTCTTTCATTACCTTGTTTCTTGCTTACCTTTGAGGGAATGTGTGACTCCTTGAACTATTTCATAGAGTTGGAGTTGATTGCAAATAGCTCTTGCCAATAATGAATAAGAGTGAATTTCATTGGCAGAGTCACCCCTCAAGAACTTCTCTAGTTCTTCTTCTCGGGGAACCACATCAAGTTGATGGGGATCCTTGGTGTTGAAGTAGTGTTAGTTGAAGTAGAACTTGGAGTAGCCTTGGGAACCCACTTCACCATGGATAGGGACTCATCTTCAAGTGTGTCAATGTCATCATGAAGCTTGCCCTTGCCCTTGTGGTCTTGTGGAGGAAGCTCATCTTGATAGCTTGTTCCCTTGGGAGGAGCAGGTTCATACTTCTCCCTTTGAGGAACAAACTTAGGCTTGGGGTATTGACCTTCTTCCCATTCGACTCCATTTGCGTTGAAGTAGCCAATGCCATGGATCTTCCGGTATTCCCCATGCTTGCGTACAATCTCTTCGAATTGCTTACATCCGACAAGACTTTTGTAGACACATTTCTCTATAATTCCTTTCAATAAATTGTTTTCTTTTTCAAGTGTAACTTGGCTAAGATAATCGTTAGTGGAATCAATAGAGCTACTAGAAACAACATCATTTGATTTATCATTAGATTTGTTGTTACTAGATGAAGAACTTTTCTTGCCTTTATTACTAGATTGCTTAGTTTTAACTTGTGGAATAAATGTAGACAAGAGTAGTCGTTTGGATAGATAAGAAGAAGTCTTGTTTCGGAGATCGTCATTGATTGCTTTAAGAAACTCATGTTCTTTCTCTAAGTTGAGCTTCTCGAAGCATAGCTTCTCATGAGTTCTTACAAGCAGTCTATGATCTTCTAAACTATATTCATGAGCTAACTTGAGAGTGTTTAATTCTTTAGTTATTCTTTCTATTTCCTTCTTATCATCATCACACGACTTATCTTGACTAGCATGATCATTGTCTAGCTCATTTTGACTAATATCACTAGTTTTATCAAGTAGCAAGTCATCATCTCTATGTAAGTCATCCTCATCACTATTGAAGTCAATGTATTCGGGGTGTGATACCTTGGGGCCTTTAGCCATGAAGCAACTTCCACTCCCTTCATTTGGTGAATCAAATATGTCATAGGAGTTGGAGGTCACAAGTGCAAGTCCGGCAACGCCTTCATCTTGAATATAGTTGGAGTTGGAGTGATAGCTTCTCTCGGATTGGTTATCGGATTCAGAGCCGGAAACCCATTCACCAACATGATCTTGATGTCTTCTTCTTGTGTAGCTCTTGGTGTACTTGTCCTTCTTCTCCGATTCCCTACTTCTCCTTGAGGGTCTTCGTTCATAACGATCATCTCTACTCCTTCTCTCTCTTCGAGGTGACTCATCTCTAGAGCTTCGTCTTCTAGGTGATTCTTCTCTTCTCTTGTGGGGGGGCGTGCACTCATTGGAGTAGTGTCCGGGCCTTCCAAAATTGTAGCAATTCCAATCACGACTAGATGAACGCTTCTCTTCACATCTTGAATTGGAGATTCTCTCTTTGCCCCTACTCTTGTAGAACTTGTTGAATTTCTTGACCATGAGGCTTATCTCTTCATTGGTTACATGTTATTACTTGATGTAGCGGGAGTGTCACTTGTAGATTTCTAAGCACCGTTTAACTTGGTGTGAAGTTCTTCCTTGTCTTTGAGTGACATCTCATGAGCAACAATCCTTCCACTACTAGGAGAAAGCCTAGTAGTAGCGCTGGAATTACCCATACCAGTAGCGCTGGATGCAGCGCTACTGCTAAGGCGCTACAGCTAAGTTGTAGCAGTAGCACTGGAAAACAAGCGCTACTCGTAAGTATGGTTAGCAGTAGCGCTGCTTCAACCAGCGCTACTGCTAACTATCTGTAGCGCTGCACCACAACAAACGCTGCTGCTAAACCAGCGCTACCGCTAGACGCCTACCAGCGCTACTGCTAATATTCCTGCTTTCACAGATTTAATTCCCCTCTACGTATTTGTGTTGTATTTGTGCATGCTCTATATAGTAGTTTCATCATATCATAATAAACATACATTATTCTCATTATATCATACACATACAGTAGTCTCGTCATACCATCATCATCATCATCATCATCATCCAACAAAAATATCATCACATCTCTAAAATAGCGATACACAAGTCATGTCTCAAATAAATGCAACTGCATGGTCATGGCACACACACAAGTTTCATCATCTCTATCTAAGCCATGATGTAGAAGAGAAGAGCGATCAGTATGAGCAAGAGCGTGACTATGTAGTACTTCTTGAGGCACCGGTTTTGCTCCCTCTCTTGCCGGAGCGTCCACCTCAAGTAAATATTTTCCGCTTCGGCTCTGCTATCGAACCCTCTGTGGCTAGCGCCCGGGTACTTGTCCACCTGGGCCTGAGCGTCTGGCCAGTGGTCGTACACTCCTGGAACCCTCCCAATGAATATGGCATAGTAGTCCTTCGCCATCTCTGATCTATGTACCTGCATCGTCATTTGATGAATTCAACGATAATATGCAACATAATGTACTTGAGAAACACAAAGAGGCATAGTTAGCAAAATACAAGCAACCTATAGTACACATAAATAATAAAGTTCCTCATACCCAAACTAATTAACTAGAGCGATCTATGCTATTTCATAGTAAGACAGTAGTACTAATTAAACATACAAATTGTCATCGTCAATCACTCCTCCATGTCGGCGCTCCAATCTTCATATTCAGGGAGGAAGCACCCGAGCTTCGTGAAAGGCGTCAGGTCTAGATGCTGAGCGGTGAGAAGTGTTCGAACATTATCCCAACTCATTGGCCCATGGTAGAACATCCCTGATTGTTCGAGGACCTCCTTCATGATCACTTGGGCAAGTTCACACTGTACGTGATAAAACTCAGCTCAGATTCGATGATCCGGTGTCCTTCCTATGCTTGTGGCCCAGTTGACAATCTCGGCATCGCTGGAGGTAGCTGACATGCGAAGGCGTTGATTATCCCTTCTGTACTCGATCATGTGATGCATGAGGTAGAATCCATCAGCCTTACTATCGTTCGGTTGCTGGATGCACCAGAAGTCGGTCTTATGGCCGAAAGTCGGCCCTTTATTCCTGTACTTTTTCACCTCGATATATCCACCACTAAGGCTGAAGGTTAAAATGGCACTATCGAGAACACTCTTTATGTGCGTGTAATCCCTCTTCTTGATGTTCTTCATTGAGTCCAAGTACAGAGCATGGGATTATTGTGGGTACAGACAGATGAGGACGCCCCCCCCCCCCCGCTGCGCAAAATAAGTACACCTCAAATTAGCCTCCATGCTTGCAAAGGAATAATTAAAACTTACGAAAGGATATCCGCAGATGACTTATGTGGGATGATAAGGCAGGAGAATCGTTTCCTTGTCCTTATTGGCGACCATGAACTCGCCGATGTACTTGCTCGCATAGTCGCGGTGCTCTTTGCAGACTGCCAAGAAGCTCTCGTGCATATAGTATGGGTCCATGATGCAGATATATTTTATGTTCTCGCGCCTGATGATGTAGTTGAGATACAACGCATACATGCGGATGAACGGAAAATCCAGCTTGGTCATGTGGAACATGTCATAGATGTAGTCAAATCGCAGGATGAACTTATCCGCGGGCCATCTATCGACGTATAACCTCCCACCTGGAACCTGAGCCGCCTAAAGCGGGTATCCTAGTTTTTCCGAGATGAGAAGGCTTTCTCTCTGGCCAGCACATCATCATGAAGTCTCCTTAGATCATTGTTCAGTATGTCCTCTAGCGCTTTCTGAGGTAGGATCGGATGGCCGGCGACATGGAAACGCTCCGCACCTATGACAGGTATTCTGTCTACCTCCCGGGGCTTCAGAGGCGGCTGGCTGCTTGAAGCAGCTCTGGCGCCTTTAGAGCCTTTGCTCCTCGGTCTCCTCCTTTGCTTCTTGGCGGGTGGCGGTAGTGAGCCCACCATTCCTTCCCTAACCACCACCCCAGTGTCGTCAGGCTAAACAGTGGATGGCCCTCGCGTTGTTCTTGCTGGGTAGAGGCGGCATCTGGAGGCATCTCCTGCGAGGATCGCATGAAGAGAGACTTTTTGCAATCAGCCTTAGGACGTTCCGGCTCCAGCAAATCAGGCAGCATCAAGTCATCTCCACGCTCATAGCCAGAGTCATAGTCCCGAGCATCGTCATAGGCGGTATTGATATACTGGTTAGGGTTATCATTATCCTCCTCCATGACATCATCAGCATTTGCTTCTTCGACGGGGGCGACGTCATCTGGCACTAATGGAGGCTCTCTCTCGCGTCGTCCGCTATCAACCGCCACGACAGGTGCAGGTAATTGGGTAGGTGGGGTGGTGTTCATACCTTGTTGAGGAGTTGTCATTGATGCGCTATTGGGCTCCTCGACACGAAGAAGAGTCTTCGGCCAAGGCAACAACCAGCTCTTGCATGAGCCAATCCATTTAGGGGTCTCGTCGTCATCGACTGGTATGGAGGAGGCAAATCCTTGAAGCATACTTTGACACTGGCCACGCAAACTTTGAAGACGCTATGGGGCATCTGTCGGTTGTGTAACATGCGGTCCTTCGGCTTCATGATCGTTGCCTTTCCCACATCCACCTTCTGGCCGTTGATGTTGTACAGTAGTGTGCACGGGGCTTCGTCGGCTTGCGAAGACATGTCTGCGACGTCAAACATCCGAAAGGCAACTAAAATGGAAGACTATAGATATGCTGGTCAAGAGGGTATGACGCGTAATTAGCGTGAGGGCGTCGAGCTCAGCCAAAGACGAAGCCCCGCCGAGCATGCCAGGGACGGAGGACTGGCTGCTATGAACAGGAGCGGGACCAGGTACGGGAGCATGTGCGGTGGCGTGAGCAGGTGCTGGTGGTGTGATGTTCACTGAATTGCTCCCGACGTAGCTTGGAAGGGGAAAGTCCGCTGGCCCTTTATCTGGATTTTTCTTCGTCCATTCAAAAAATGCTGGAAGCAAGCTGGAAATGGAAGATGTGAAGTCAGCCGTGACGCCAGCTACCGCTGCATTGACCCTTGCATCGACTATCTTTTCCAACTCTTCTTTGGTCTCAGCTTTGGACTTATTGACCGCAAGCGCAACCTTCTGGTCGATGGTCTGTTGAGTAAGCAATCGTCTCTGCCTTCTTTCCTCCGGCTTCTCGTGGTAGCACGTCTTACACGAGGCGCCATCTCCAACGCCGTGCACACGTCCATACGACAGCGGTTTCTCCTCCGACACCTTTTTCAGTATGTTCAGGGCCCGGTTGAAAGGGCTGTCCCACTTGGGCCTCGCCGATGACTGAGAAGACTCGTCGCTTTCGGCTGCCTTTTGGTGCTGCTCTTTCTGCAAAAGGAATGTGGATGGTTTACAAATGTGACAAAACTTGTTGTCGAATTGATTGGAAGCTAATATAAGGTGGTAATATAACAATTACTAGTAGTCTCATGAACTCCCTCATGTTCGGGTCCGTGTAAAAGACTTTATTGATGGGGTCCCACTTGTACCGGGCCCTGATCCAGTCATGCTCCTGCGGGTCGGTGAACTCCGCCAAGGGGTCTGGGATTCCGTGACTTTCACGTTCGGCGTCCTCCTTGGCCCATACGTGCCTCTTCCCCTCATAACCACAGCTTCCGAGGCGGTGGGGAGGCGTGTTTCTGGCCTGGAGCACCTTCATTTTCTCTGACTTTTTCTTGACTTCTTCTTTAGCGCAAGTCTCCTTGAATTTTTGGAAGTCCTCTTCCGTTAGTGTCGGATTGTCAGCATGAATCTTGGACCACGGTTCATTCTTCGCAATTGCTTTTTTCACCCGTAATTTCCAGGCTGACAAGTCGTTGGTGAACATCGTCATCGCCTTGTTGTTTATCTTTATCCTGGGTTCGTCCTTCCACGGAAGTTCGCTTTCAGTCCGCACGGGGAACAAGAACCTATTGTGCAACTTCGTTAGAAGCATGTGCTCCATATATGTGGTATCTTCTTTAACTTTTCATCATTGATGTTGGCGGTTTCCCTGAGGATGCATCCTAGTTGATTGTCGTAGCACGCGCGCGCTTCCTCCGGCGCTGTTGGCTCTAATTTCTTGGGGTGCATCGCCATGACCACAATTTTTCTGATGCCGAGCTCGTTTGGTTTTCGTGTCCTCTTCGGCTTCGGTCCTTCACCGGTCTCGGGGGTGGTGTCGGTGCCGTCGGTGCCGGTGTTGGTGTCGGGGTTGGTGCCACTGCCACCCTGCACCCGCAACTGTTGTTCGTCCAGGTAATCGAAATAATTATTTGCTGCCTCGACGGGGTCTTCTTCGAGGCGAACAGAACCCCCGGCTTCCGCGTGGTCAGACATGTTTCCTACGATTATTTAAGTATGCTAGTTTAATTCTAGGCCGAATAAAATCAATAATGAAGAGAAAAAAGGGGCCTATATTTGGTCAGAATGTTGATTCATTCCCCTTCCGGCAAATACCGGGCACTCGATATGTCCTAGTTTCTAGCACAAGTCATGCCGAAAATCACGGAAATTTTCGGCATGACCTTTGCTAAAAAGTGGACATATGGAGCGCCTTAAATTTGCCGGAATGGAAATGAATCAACATTCTGGCAAAACATAGGCCACTTGGATATTCTTCAACATTCAACCAACATTGCAAAATCATATAACATCAATGACATATATCATATAACATCAATGACATATGAGCATCACAGGAGCACATATATAAAGCAAGAACAACACGGACCACACCATTTTTTCATTTTCATAACAATGCTTTTATTGAACCTAATATGTTATCGCATTAAACCTTATTAGTACCAATGAGTCTTTCCATTAGTTGCAGAAAAAAGTTACAAATAGACCTATGATTATGTATGCTTGTTTGTAGCAACTGTTTGAGGCACAAACTGTCACACTACACAATACAAACCCTGTTTAACATAAGCCTTGAGGTTATTTTCTTTGTCACAGTTGCTACTAATGATTGTTTCCACCACTTGATTTGTCATCCTCTAAACTACAACAAACACTATGATTTGGGCAGTGTTTAATTCCAAATCATGCACCCACATTACACCACTAACTAATCTCCCCCTAAATCTCCACTCCTAGCTAGGGTTCATATTAGAGAGAGAGAGAGAGAGCAGAGAGCAGAGAGAGAGCAGAGAGAGAGCAGAGAGAGAGAGGAGGGTAGGGGAGAGGAGAGGGAGAGGCTTACAGGGCGAGGGCGGGGGAGAGGGCGGCGGCGGCGAGGTCGAAGGCATGGGAGAGGACGGCGGCGGCGAGGTCGAGCGCAGGCCCGCGCGGCGACGGTGAGGTCGAGGGAGGGCTTGGGCGACGGCCGGCGTCGAGGTCGACGGCGGGCAGGGGAGACGGCCGGCGACAGAGTGGGGGGAGAGGTGGAGAGGGGGGAAAAGGACTTGGCGAAATTTTGAGCCCGCGCGGCGGGGGGTTAACTAAAAATAGCAGTAGCGCTGGATTAGGATCCAGTGCTATAGCTAACTTAGCTATAGCGCTGGGACCTAACCCAGCGCTACTGCTAGGTATTCCAATTTTTAGTTTTTTTTTAATTCTAAAATACACATAGCAGTAGCGCTTGGTTAGTTTCCAGCGCTATAGCTAAGTTAGCTATAGCGATGGTTCCAATCCAGCGCTACTGATATTTTTCTTTTCTTTTTATTATTTTCCTTTCCTAGTTTTTAGTTTTGTTTTCTTTTTATTATTTTCCTTTCCTTTTCTGTTTACTTTTCTTTTTCTTTTGTATTGTTTTCTCCCTTATGTTTCTGTTTTTTGTTTTTCGCCCGACGGCCTCACACGCAGTCGACGAGAACGTCGATCTCCCTCGCTCTCCCACACTGCGCGAATATCACCGGAACCTTGTTGTGGTAATTGAAGAGGATACGATGTATACATCATTTGACCGATAACGGTTACTTAAGTGCGTACACAAAATAGATACATATATATAAATGATGGTTTCTCAGCTGCGTCGACGACGTTTCACATTGAGCTTCTTCCCTTTCTTGTTCGTTGTCGTATAATTGAGCCCCTCGTTATGAATTTTCCGGCACCATGGAGTACGATTTTCTTAGGTAATGTAGTCTTGATTCTTCTTTTCACGTATGCTTCATCGTCATCGTCATCTTCCCTCATCGGGTTGCCGTATTGGTCATAGTCTTCCTCGTTGGCGACTCCATCCATTCCTACGATGCTCCTTTTGCCTCTCCTCGTGACAACACGGTCGGGATTGGTCGGGTCGGTTATGAAGAAGCATTGTGTCACGTGCTTAGTGTGTACCCATGGCTCAGTTTTGGCGATGACATTAACGTTCACGGTAGCGCTATTCGCATCGGGTATAGACATGGTAGTGAAATACTTGTTTTCTCTTACGAAGGCCTTAGCCCATATGACACGGAACATCGTCACATCGTGCAATTTAGCGTAGTCAACTCCCAGATCTCTTCGACCCTTCCGTAGAATCTTTCAGTTGTGTCGTTGGCGTCGGTCACGCATTCAATCGTCACCCCTGAGTTTTGGTAATCACTATCCATGTCTTTGGCCTCCGTGTAGAACGTGTACCCGTTGATATCGTATGCCTGATAGGACGCGAGTTTGGGCGCGGGACCATGTGCTAAGGCGTGTATGAGCAATCCGTCCGAACTTCCCTCTTCAGGGGGATTAGCAAGAATTTGCTCTTTGAACCAACGCAAGAAAGTGGCATTGTGCTCTACAGTAACTTCGTCGTCCGTCTTGCGCATCCCCTGATCACGGTACTTCTTTGCGATGGTTTCTTTGTGCAGTGTCACATAATCATCTACCACATCTAGGTGTTGTAGCACTACTAAGGTAGCCCTATTAAAGTCGCCTCGTTGATCTGAGTAGTCCACGTGCAATTCCCTCCGGCCGTTGTTGTGACCTTCTCCTCCGAGCCTCCCATGGTGCTTATTGACGGGCAAACCAACAATAGGGTCTCCGCCGCCTATATAATTCTCGCAAAAGGAGATGCACTCTTGGGTCAGATAACCCTGGACGATGCTCCCATCGGGACGGGACATGTTACGAACGAATCCTTTGATGACCCCATTCATCCTCTCGAACGGCATCATGCTGTGAAGGAATGTCGTCCCAAGGTCGATGATGTCGTCCACGATGTGGACACACAGATGCACCATGACGTCAAAGAACGCGGGCGGGAAGTACATCTCAAGCTCACATAGTATGACAACGATCTCTTCTTGTAGCCTTCGGAGCTGCTTCACACTGATGGACTTTCGAGAGATAACGTCGAAGAAGTTGCAGAGATCAGTAAGCATGTCACGGACGTGCTTGTTCATTATCCCTCTAATGGCAACCGGGAGTATCTGCTTCATCCTCACGTGACAGTCATGAGACTTCATCCCGCTGAACCATTTCTTCTTGGTGTCTAGAAATCTGCTTATCTTCCCACAGTAACCGGAACTGACTTTGATTCCCGTAAGGCACTTGATAAATTGATCGATCTCCTTTGCAATTAAGGTGAAGCAAGAAGGGGGGCAATAATTCTCCTCCTTCTTCTTGACTTTTTTGCCCCTTGGCCCCGCCTCCGCCTCCGTCTCCGTCTCCTCCGTCGACTTTTTACGGGGCATGTGGAGATCTCTCCTGATCTCGAAATCTTCCAAGTCTTTCCTTGCCTTCGGCCCATCCTTGGTCTTCTCCGGCATGTTCATCAGTGTGCCAAGCAAGCTCCTGAGGACATTCTTCATGATATGCATTTGATCAAGGCAATGAGGCATGTCGTGATTGTGCCAGTACTCCAAGTCCTAGAAAACAGACCTCGTTTTCCATACCTTCAGCAGCGGCTCCGGCGCCTTTTGCATCTTTCCCGGCGCTGGGCACTGTTCCCAGTTATTCAACAGCTCATTGATTCCGGCGCCGCTCCTCTTACATGGACGTCCTCGATGCTCAGCCAAACCATTGAATAGATCTCCACGTTTTCTCCACGGGTCATCCTTCTCGAGCCATCTACGATGCCCCATGTACACGATTTTCCCAGACCCGCCATCTTTCGTTGACGTAAGCTGCTGAGATGTTGTATCATCCATGCACCTCGTGCATCCGGAGTATCCGTGGCACACCTGGCCTGAGGTGTACCCGTAATCGAGATAGTCGTGCACCGTCGTCATCAGCGCGACTCTCATATAGAAATAATCTCCTGTTCTGGCGTCCCATGTCTTGACCGGTGATTTACATAATGTGTCTAACTCTTTCAGAAGCCCCATTTATAGGTTAATATTATTTCCCGGTTGTTTCGGCCCTTGAATCAACATGCTCATGTGTATGTACTTTGTCTTCATGCACAACCATGGGGGGAGGTTGTACATCCATACAAAGACGGGCCATGTGATGTGGTTCGTGTTTTGGTTTCCAAACGGATTCATGCCATCGGTACTCGCACCAAGCACGATGTTCCTTGCATCTTCTCCGAAAAATTGATATACGGCATTGAATGCTCTCCACTGGCTAGCATCTGTGAGGTGTCTCAGCTTTGGATCTTCTCCATCGTCGGGTTTCTTCCTCTCCGCGTGCCTGCGCATGAGCTTTGCTTCCTTAGGATCTACGAAATACGCTGCTGACGGGGAGTGATCGGAAAGTTTCATACAACTTTCTGAGGAGCTTTCTTTCCTCCCTTCTTGTATCGAGAAGCATTGCACACTGGACAGCTGGTTTTTTCCACGTGCTTCCCCCGATAAATGATGCAATTGTTGATGCATGCGTGGTATCTAATGTGCGGCAGATCAAGAGGGCAAACGATTTTCTTGGCCTCCTCGACACTAGTAGGACATAGGTTTCCCGCGGGAAGACCCTTATTATGTAGATACTTCAAATGCTTATCGAAGATTTTGTCTGTCCATTTGTTTTTGGCCTTCGTCTTTAGAAGTTCGAGCGTGAAACTCAAGCGGGTCACCTCGGGATCGCAACCATCATATAATGGAGTCTTCGAGTCTACTTCAAGTTGCGCCAGCTTGGCCTCCTCTCTAGAAGCAGCTCTGTCGCTAGTCGTACTCTTGCGAAGGAGGTCTCGAACATGAGGGTCCTGCACGACTGAACTTAGTAGCGTCGAAGACTGCGGCATGTCTGTCGCCTCTTCTCCGCTATGTCCGTACTCTTCTTCGCCGTGTCCGAAATCTTCTCCGCCGCCATGTCCGGACTCTTCTTCGCCGTGTCTGAAATCTTCTCCGCCGCCATGTCCGGACTCTTCCCCGCCGCCATGTCCGACGCCATCGTCTTCGTGTCGATCGGTCATCTCTTCGTCTAGCCCCATGTCGTTTTTCCCTGCCATGTGGACGTCCTCATCATCATCTTCACTTATCCATTGAGTATAGCCATCCATGAAACCATACATCAGCACGTGCACCTTCAAACTGCCACGATCAAAAGGGTCCAAAATGACTCCTTCTTTGCATCTTGTACACGGACATCTAATCCCAGTCCGATTATTTGCATACATGTCCATCACCGCGGATTGCAATTATCGCTCCACCTTCCTTCCACTCACCTTCATGACTGCACGGTATAACAAGCAAAAGGGTTATAAACAAAATGCATGCATGCATCAAAGTCATATAAAAATTTGGCATGACCTTGCCTAAAAATAGGACATATCGAGTTTGCTCGAAATTCGCCGAAACGGAAATAAATCGACATTTCGGCAAAACATAAGCAACTCATGGGGCATGTCACTCACACAAATCACTTCATGTCGCAAGCACACATATTCCCATTCTTGAAATGCACAACTTTTTACTCACCTATACCCCGAGACTATGGCTAAATAGGGATCAAAAGTGGATGGCTAAATAGCTAGCTAGATCTAGTTGTTGGGAGGAGAGATGACTCTACCTAAGGAGAGGGAGAGAGATGATCTAGCTAGATCTATATGTATGGAAGGAGGGAGAGCCAAATTAATGTGGAAGATAGAGCTAGAAGAGGCCATTTATGGAGGAGAATTATGGTGGAGGGGGGCATTAATGGGGAGAGAAGAGAGGTAGAAGGAAGAGAGAAGAAGGGCAATAATGGTGGAGAAGTAACTTAGAGAGAGGGGAGGGGAAAGGAGGGGAGAGGGCAAAGGGGGGAGGAAGGGGAAGGGAGGGGGTGTGGGTGAAAAGGTGGCACCAGCCACGATTAGTAGTAGCGCTGTAATAGCCGCAGCGCTACTGCTATGGGTAGCAGTAGTAGCATTTGTTTGGAGCAGCGCTACTACTAAGTGGGGCCCTGTAGCAGTAGTGTTTTTCACACAGCGAGCGCTACTGCTAAAATATTAGCAGTAGCACTTTATTATGGGCAGCGCTGCTACTACAGCTAGCGTCGGTGGGCTCGTTGGGTCCCACTTAGAAGTAGCACCGCTTATATTTCCAGTGCTACTGCTAAGGCTTCACTTATAGCGCTGCCAAAAGCCAGTGCTACTGCTAATTAGCAGCAGCGGTTGTTATTTTCCAGCGCTACTAACGATGTCCTACCTATAACGTTTTTCATAGTAGTGTTCCAATGACTTCCGTAGGTTTGAGATCTTTGTAGTTTGGCATCATTTGGATCACTGTGCACACGGTGTCATACTTTCTGTCCAAGGCTCTAAGGATCTTCTTGATGATGAATTTGTCGGTCATTTCTTCGCTTCCTAAGCCGGCAATCTCATTGGTGATGAGAGCAAGCCTAGAGTACATTTCCGCAACTCCTTCACCATCCTTCATCTTGAACTTGTCAAGTTGACTTTGAAGCACATCCAACTTAGATTCCCTGATGGATTCGGTACCTTCGTGCATATCAACCAAAGTATCACAAATTTCCATTGCATTCTCAAGACATCTGATTTTGGTGAATTCTTCGGGGCATAGGCAGTGGAAAAGAATGTCACATGCTTGAGCGTTTTATTGCAACATCATCAATTCTTCCGCGGTCGCTTCACGGTCTGGTTCCTTTCCATCACCAAAGAATTCACCTTGCAAGCCAACATGAACAACAACCCATACAACGGGGTTATGCCCAAGAAGATGCATTTTCATCTTATGCTTCCAACTAGCAAAGTTTGTACCATCGAAATATGGACCTCTATGGTGATAGTTTCAATCACTAGACACCATACTCTCCAAGGTTGTGAAACCAATGCAATGGAGACCAAAGCTCTAATACCACTTGTAGGATCCAAAGTATGTCTAGAGGGGGGTGACTAGACTACTTGACCAAATAAAAATCTATCCTTTTCCCAGTTTTAGTTGTGGGCAGATTTTAGCAATTTGCGCAAGTCAAGTTCACCCTACACATGCATGTCTATGAGTATTGCAGCGGAAAGTAAGGACAAGCATATGTAAAAGGATAAGGGTAGGAAGATCAAACACAATTTGAAGACACGAAGATTTTTTCCTGTGGTTCCGATAGGTGGTGCTATCGTATGTCCACGTTTATGGAGTCTTCAAGCCACGGAGGGTAGCGGTCGTGAGAGTCCACGAAGAGCTCCGCCCAAAAGGGTCCACGAAGTAGCAACCTTGACTATTCCATAATGGCTTCCGTCCACGAAGGACTAGCCTCACTATGGTTATATCTTCACGAAGTAGGCGATCTCCTTGTCCATACAAACTTTTTGGTTCAACTCGACAACACGAAGTAGGAGGCTCCCAAGCGACACCTAACCAATCTAGGAGGCACCACCCTCCAAAAGGTAATAGGCTCGATAGTAACGATGAACTCCTTGCTCTTATGTCTCAAATGATAGTCTCCTCAACACTTAATCACTCACTGATACGTCTCCGTCGTATCTATAATTTTTGATTGTTTCATGCCAATATTCTATAACTTTCATATACTTTTGGCAACTTTTTATACTATTTTTGGGACTAACATATTGATCCAGTGCCCAGTGCCAGTTCCTGTTTGTTGCATGTTTTTTGTTTCGCAGATTATCCATACCAAACAAAGTATAACGCGATAAAAACTTACGGAGATTTTTTTTGGAATATATGTGATTTTTGGGAAAAAGAATCAACGTGAGACGATGCCCGAGGGGCCCACAAGCCATAGGGGCGCACACCAGGGGTAGGGGGCGCCAGGGTGGCTTGTGGTCACCCCTTAAGGAGGTTGGTGCCCTTCTTTCGCCGCAAGAAAGCTAATATCTGGATAAAAATCGTGTTAAAATTTCAGCCCAATCGGAGTTACGGATCTCCAGGAATTTAAGAAATTGTGAAAGGCCAGAATCTGGGAAGGCAGAAACAGAAGGAAACAGAGAGCGAGATCCAATCTCTGAGGGGCTCCCGCCCCTCCTCCACCATGGAAGCCAAGGATCAGAGGGGAAACCCTCCTCCCATCTAGGGGGGCAAGGAAGAAGAAGAAGGAGGGGGGCTCTCTCCCCCTCTCTTCGGTGGCACCGGAATGCCGCCGGGGCCATCATCGTGACAGCGATCTACACCAACAACTTCGCCGCCGTCATCACCAACGCTCTCCCCCTCTATGCAGCGGTGTAACACCCCTTCTCCCCACTGTAATCTCTACTTAAACATGGTGCTCAATGCTATATATTATTTCCCAATGATGTATGGCTATCCTATGATGTTTGAGTAGATCCGTTTTGTCCTATGGGTTGATTGATGATCATGATTGGTTTGAGTTGCATGTTTTATTATTGGTGCTGTCCTATGGTACTCTTCGTGTCGCGCAAGCGTGAGGGATCCCCGCTGTAGGGTTTGCAATATGTTTATGATTCGCTTATGGTGGGTGGCGTGAGTGACGGAAGCACAGACCCGAGTAAGTAGGTTGTTTACGTATGGGAGTAAAGAGGACTTGATACCTTATAATGCTATGGTTCGGTTTTACCTTAATGAACTTTAGTAGTTGCGGATGCTTGCTAGAGTTCCAATCATAAGTGCATATGATCCAAGTAGAGAAAGTATGTTAGCTTATGCCTCTCCCTCATATAAAATTGTAGTAATGATTACCGGTCTAGTTATCGATTTCCTAGGGACAAATAACTTTCTTGTGACAAAAAGCTCTCTACTAAGACTAACTTAGTTGTTTCTTCATCTAAACAGCCCCTAGATTTTATTTA
This sequence comes from Elymus sibiricus, assembly GCA_039707655.1. Classification (NCBI taxonomy): domain Eukaryota; kingdom Viridiplantae; phylum Streptophyta; class Magnoliopsida; order Poales; family Poaceae; genus Elymus; species Elymus sibiricus. Next base: position 159,240,192 of record CM077673.1, read on the forward strand.
CGTGTTCTTTATTATCTTGCAAACCTATCCTATCACACCTACAAAGTACTTCTGAAAGCACAACATGCTCCCTTGGTGGTTTTGATAATTCATGACTTGGACTAATACTTTTACCTAGTGTATTTCAGATGAAGTCCACACAGAGGGTTGCAAAAGTAGTGTGGAGATTGTGGAGATACCCCAAGATGCAAGGAAATGGATTGGCAAAGCTTCAAGAAAGAGGACTCTACATTTTACTTTGTGAGAAATCACTTTGAGTCCATAGGAAAGCCAATACTATTAAAAAGGGGTAAGGTATTGTTGGTGAACAAAATGCTCATCGTGCACAAGTGATAGTCACCAAAAACACCTACAAGCTCTTCCACAAAAGTCTTTCCAAAGTCAAATATTCAAAATCGGTGCAACCAACACTTTCCACTCGGTGCCACCGATTCCCATACTCAGACAGACCTAAGCCAAACCCTAGCCCTTCGGTGCAACCGATTCTTCTTCGGTGCCACCGAGTTCAGCTTGCCAACTTTCTGTTACCCAATTTCACAAAATCGGTCCGACCGAGTTTGTTGAATCGGCATCACCGAGGTTGGCAATCTGACCGTTGGTCACCTTATCGGTGCAACCGAGTTTTATATATCGGTCTCACCGAGATTCAAAAGTTGCTACCTTTGGAGCAACTCGGTACCACCGAGATTCACACATTGGTGTCACCGAGTTGGTCACTTTAGGTATAACGGGTGGATTTTTGGAGATGCCTATATATACCCCTTCACCACCACCTACTCGAAAGAGAAGCACTCAGAACTATTCCATACTTGCCCCATCCAGTTTTCTGAGAGAGAGCCACCTACTCATGTGTTGAGATCATGCCATTCCATTCCAACCATATGAATCTTGATCTCTAGCCTCCCCAAGTTGCTTTCCACCAATCCCATCTCTTCCACCACGCCAAATCTATGAGAGAGTGATTGTGTGTTGAGGAGTCTATCATCTTGAATCACAAGAGCAAGGAGTTCATCGTCATTACCGAGCCTATTACCTTTTGGAGGGTGGTGCCTCCTAGATTGGTTAGGTGTCGCTTGGGAGCCTCCTACTTTGTGTTGTGGAGTTAAACCAAGAAGTTTGTAAGGGCAAGGAGATCGCCTACTTCGTGAAGATCTACCCATAGTGAGGCTAGTCCTTCGTGGATGGAAGCCGTTATGGAATAGTCAAGGTTGCTACTTCATGGACCCTTATGTGTGGAGCCCTCCGTGGACTCTCGTGACCGTTACCCTCCGTGGGTTGAAGACTCCATAAACGTGGACGTACGATAGCACCACCTATCGGAACCACGGGAAAAATCTTCGTGTCCCTCATGCGTTTGATCTCCCTATCTCAACTTTTTACTTCGTGTGCAATGTCTTTACTTTCCTCTGCCATATTTGCTGACATGCATATGTAGGGTGTGCTAGACTTGCTATCTTGTTATAATTGTTAAAATCTGCCAACCAATAACTTGGGAAAAGGTTAGGTTTTAAATTCCTACTAGTAGTCTATTCACCCCCCCCTCTAGACACTCTTCTAGTGATCCCACAATTGGTATCAGAGCTTTGGTCTCCATTGCTTTAGTTTAATCACCGTGGAGGAAGATGGATGTGTCTAGTATAGGGAGTTTGAGTTGTAGAGTGCCTATTCTTGATGGTGAGTACTATAGTCAATGGAAAACTTTGATGCTTGAGCTGTTTAATGAGTTTCAATTGAGCAAATATGTTAAGAGCCCCTATGTACCTCCCATTGATCCTTTACATCCCACACACGAAGAGGAAATTGATATGCTATGCAATCTTAGAACTGTTAATCTCATTGTTAGAGCATTGCCCAGAAATGTGCTTAATCAAATGAAGAATTTTGAATGTGCTTATACTTTGTGGAATGACTTGGAGAAACGATATCCAAATTATTCATTGAGTAATCTTGATGAAATTCTTCATAAAATTATTGCCTTTCACAAAATGACGCCTAGTGATCCCAAGTTTGATGACTATCTATTTGAGCTTAGAGACCTCATGCGTGCTAAAGGAGATGTCATAACCATAAGCAACATCATTGTAGAAGCCATTCGCATTCATAATCTTGAACTTTGTCATGATCACAACACTAACAAATCTCTTGTTCTTTGTGACGAGGATTTTCTACTTGATGATGACAATGTGGAACATGGCTACTAGGATGAAGATGAGTTGTTCGACATCGAGTATGAGAAGATCATGAAGAATCTAAGTCTCATGGCAAACTTCAAGGATTACATGTCCGGAGGAAAAGAATGGATTCTCGATAGCGGATGCACCGATCATATGACCGGAGATAGATAAATGTTTGAAGAGATCACACCAAACCATGGACCACGAAGGTACGTAACGTTTGGAGACAACTCCAAGGGTAAGGTACTTGGTCTTGGTAAGGTGGCCATATCCCATGATAGCTCTATTCAAAATGTTATGCTTGTTGAATCTCTTGGCTACAATCTTCTTTCCGTATCTAGACGTGCCGACTTTGGTTTTAGTGTGCTATTCACGAATGTATATTGTCAAGTGTTTCGGCAAGACAATCATAACATGGTCTTTACCGGTTTCTGTAGAGGTGATCTATACATTGTCGATTTCACTAAGAGATCCAAACCTCGTACATGTCTTATTGCAAAATCTTCTAAAGGTTGGCTTTGGCATAGAAGACTAGGACATGTTGGCATGTGTAACTTAGACAAGCTTATCAAAGGTGATCATATTCTCGGTGTTACAGATGTTATCTTTGACAAAGATAGACTTTGTAGTGCTTGCCAAGCTGGAAAGCAAGTAGGTGGAAGTCATCCCGTTAAGAATATCATGACTACTAGGAGACCACTCGAGTTACTTCACATGGATCTTTTTGGTCCCAATGCTTACAAGAGTCTCGGTGGAAATTCCTATGGTCTAGTTATAGTTGATGATTTTTCCAGATTTATGTGGGTATTCTTTCTTGATGATAAGTCGCAGGTACAAAAGATCTTCAAGAACTTCGTTCACAAAGCGCAAAATCAGTTTGAAGTGAAGATCAAGAAGGTTCGAAGCGATAACGGATCGGAGTTCAAGAACACCCATGTGGATACCTTTCTTGACAAAGAAGGTGTCTCACATGAGTTCTCGGCTACGTACACACCTCAACAAAATGGACTTGTTGAGAGGAAGAACCGGACGCTTATTGAGATGGCAAGAACGATGCTTGACGAATACAAGACGCCAAGACACTTTTGGGCAGAAGCCATGGAAACAGCATGTCATGCCACGAACCGACTCTACTTGCACAAGCTTCTCGGTAAAATGGCATACGAGCTACTTACCGGTAACAAACCCCAAGTTGGATACTTTCGGGTATTCGGCTCAAAGTGCTACATTCTTGATAAGCATTGTCGTACTAAATTTGCTCATAAATCTCATGAAGGATTCCTACTTGGTTATGGATCGAACTCTCACACTTACCGTGTCTACAACAACTTCACTCGAAAAGTTGAAGAGATGGTAGATGTGAAGTTTGATGAATCTAATGGTTCGCAAGTCGAACAATTGCCAAATGATGTAGGTGATAAGGACCCTTCGGAAGCTATCCAAGACTTGCCCATCGGCAAGATTCGGCCCATGGAGGTGACATAAAGTACTTCATCAACTCAAGTGGAAGCCCCTACTTCACGTCAAGGTGATCCTCAACACGACATGGAGGCATCCACAAGCGGTACATGACAAGATGATGAAGAGGAGGAAGTACATCATGAAGATCCACCACCACCTCAAGGGAACGACACCTTCAACAACAACGAAGACGAAAGAGATGATGATGATGAAGAAGCTCCACCATCCAACAAGCCTAAGCTACCACGAGTTCGAGCAAGAGTGACCAAGAACCATCCTCTAAACCAAATCTTTGGTGACATACAAACCGGGAGAATCACTCGCTCTAAAACTCGCTTGGCTAACTTTTGTGAGCATTATTATTTCATCTCTAGCATTGAACCCTTGAAGGTAGAACAAGCTCTTGAAAACCCGGATTGGGTGAACGCAATGCATGAAGAGCTTCACAACTTCGAAAGGAATGAAGTGTGGACACTTGTGGAGAAGCCCGAGGACGAGCACAACATCATCGGAACCAAATGGGTGTTTCGGAACAAGCAAGACAAAGACGGTCAAGTCGTTCGCAACAAGGCACGTCTCGTAGCCCAAGGATATACGCAAGTCGAAGGTATGGACTACGGTGAGACCTATGCCCCCGTCGCTAGACTTGAAGCTATTCGCATTCTTCTTGCTTATGCCAATCACCATGATATCACGCTTTATCAAATGGATATTAAAAGTGCCTTTTTAAATGGTGAGATTGAAGAAGAGGTTTATGTTAAGCAACCACCTGGTTTTGTGAATCCTAAGAAACCTAATCATGTTTACAAGCTTCGTAAAGCCCTTTATGGTCTTAAGCAAGCCCCTCGTGCTTGGTACAAATGCTTAACAAAGTTTCTCATTGAAAAAGGTTTTGAAACTGGTAAAATTAATGCAACCTTATTCACTAAGAGAGTTAATGGTGAATTATTTGTGTGGCAAATCTATGTGGCTGATATTATCTTTGGATCTACTAACCCACAATTTAGTGAAAGATTTGGAAGGTTGATGTCCGAGAAGTATGAGATGTCCATGATGTGTGAGCTGAAATTCTTTCTTGGTTTGCAAATCAAGCAAACGAGAGAAGGAACTTTCATCTCTCAAACTAAGTATACCAAGGACTTGATCAAGAAGTTCAACATGCAGGAGTGCAAAGGTATGAAAACCCCTATGCCTACTAGTGGACATGTTGATCTTACCAAGGAGGATGAACCGGTTGATCAAAAAGTTTATCGATTTATGATTGGTTCATTGCTATATCTATGTGCATCTCATCCCGATATTATGCTTAGTGTTTGCATGTGTGCTAGATATCAAGCTGCACCTAATGAGTGTCATCTTTTGGCCATGAAACGTATTGTGAGATATTTCATACAAACACCAAACTTTGGCATTTGGTATCCCAAGGGATCTTCCTTTAACCTTGTTGGCTACTCCGACTCCGACTATGCCGGTGACAAGGTTGATAGAAAATCCACCTCGGGTACTTGTCAATTTTTGGGTAGATCTCTTGTGTCTTGGTCCTCCAAGAAACAAAACTCGGTATCTCTATCAACTGCCAAAGCTGAGTACATTGCTGCTGGATCTTGTTGTGCACAATTACTATGGATGACACAAACTCTTAAAGATTATGGAATTTATGTTAAAAATGTTCCATTACTTTGTGACAATGAAAGTGCTATTAAGATTGGTCATAATCCCATGCAACATTCTCGAACTAAGCATATTCAAGTTAAACATCATTTCATTCGTGATCATGTTGCCAAAGGAGATATTAATCTTAAGCATGTCCGTACTAACAAGCAATTGGCCGATATCTTTACTAAGCCACTTGATGAGAAAACGTTTTGTTACTTGAGGAGTGAGTTGAACATCATTGATGCTTCAAACTTGAGCTAGACTCACTCGTTTGCATGCAAGGGCATGAGCTTTCTTGATATTTCCATGATACCCTTAACATGTTATCTTATACCATGGAATTCTATGCTCCCTTGTATTGCATCTAACTTTTTGTAGGTACTTGGAAGAACTTCATTCCACAAGATTGCCCCAACTCCAATCATAAGCAATCTTGTCATTACCAAGTATCCACAACCCCTCTTGATGATGGAAGGAAGAAGACAACAAGAACATATCCTTGACACTTATTTATAATTCTCAATTGGTATCATGTCAAAATGGATTTATATACTGTTCTTCCTTGCTTGACTAACCTTTGTAGGTGACAAGTGTACTAAAACAAGAAGGATTGCTCCCAACTCAAGATGATCTTCATCAACCTCGAGCATCCTCAACAAGTTCATCTACAAGCTACGTCATCAACATCACTCAAAGGTATGTACTCATATCCTTGAGAGAGGCTTTACTCCAAGAAATGAGCAAAAGCAACTCAAGTGATATGAAGACATTAAAATGCTTAATCGAAAAATGGTAACCCCATTTTGAGCTTAACGATGAGTATGACCTATGATCAAGTATTCTTGCTTGGCTCCTAAGTCAATATACTCTAATATAGGTGACCTAGTCACCGCCCATCATCTAGTTAAGCATTTTGAGTTGGTTCATTCTCTATTTGCAAGACTTCTTGGAACCACTCAAATCTTCTCTAGTTGATATCCTTTTGTAAATTCTTTTCTTTTGACTCTTTGTTATTGGCAATGTTTAAGAAATCTCGATCTATTCTCCGATTTCAAAATCACTTTGCCAAGTTTCTGTTTCAGCCTCGGAGCCACCGATACAAATAACTCGATTCTACCGAATTAGCAGAACAGCTGAAAAACATAATCTCGGTACCACCGATTTATTTGTCTCGGAGCCACCGATTTTATTTCTTTTCTTATTTGAGTTCATAATAGCAAACCTGTGTTTCTTTAGTGATCCTACTAGAGATGGTTTTGTTTCTTCGATGATCCCTTATTAAAAAAAATCTTAGGGGGAAAAACTTTATTCAAGGATCCCTAACTCAAAGGAGGAGAAGTCTTACAAGATCTCAGATCAGCCAAGGGGGAGATAAATTATTTTCAATGATTCACTCAGTTTTCATTTCTATGATCCCTACATTCAATGACCCTTGTTCTCAAGGATCTCCTCTTTGTCAATGATCCCTGTATCTTTTCCTGTGTATGACCTTTTTGGAAATTAATGCCAAAGGGGGAGAAATACCAAAGCTTCAATGCTAAACGGGGAGATACATGCTTATGCAAAGGGGGAGATATAATCTAGGGGGAGAGGAGAATATCAAAGTTTATACTTATTTAGACAAGGTGAAAATACCAAAGTAGGGGGAGAAAAATATGTTTGGAAGAAAAGATATTATTTCATTTGACCACTCATCTTAGACTTTTCTCACCCTATCCAATCCCAATATCTACATGCTAAGATTCAGGGGGAGAGGATGATCTACTATTTTCATATCTAAGGGGAGAAAGTTCTAAATGATCTTGGAGACATATCAATCTTAAAGGATACTATCCTCTATATGTTCTCCATATCTTGGTACTTTTGAGTTCTATTGCCTTGTTGATTGGTAGAATACTCTTGTGTTTCCTAACATTGTTTTCTCAAGTGTACCTCTACTACTAGAATGCTCAAGAACTCAAGGTAAGTATATGCATCATATCTTTGATCAAGATGATCTCTTGCTTCTTGCACATATTGTTTGCAAGAGTGAAGTCTTCAACAAGGATACATGTCATTCATATATATTTGATGCATATAGCCAAGATACACATGACTCATTATATCCCTTCTACTATATGTGTGTCCATGCATTCCAAAGCAACTATCCTTTAAAGGGATTGCACACATTTAGGGGGAGCAAATCTAAGTCATGTGTCTCTCAAAGTCTTCATTATATACATGCATATCTTTATTTGAAGCTTTGATTGTATGTTGTCATTAATTACCAAAAAGGGGGAGATTGAAAGCAGAACATGCTCCCTTGGTGGTTTTGATAATTCATGATAACATACATTGTCTCTTGGACTAATACTTTTACCTAGTGTATTTCAGATGAAGTCCACAGAGAGGGTTGGCAAAAGGAGTGTGGAGATTGTGGAGATACCCCAAGATGCAAGGAAATGGATTGGCAAAGCTTCAAGCAAGAGGACTCTACATTTTACTTTGTGAGAAATCACTTTGAGTCCATAAGAAAGCCAATACTATTAAAAGGGGGTAAGGTATTGTTGTTGAACAAAATGCTCATACGTGCACAAGTGATAGTCACCAAAAACACCCACAAGCTCTTCCACAAAAGTCCGTCCAAAGTCAAATATTCAAAATCGGTGCAACCAACACTTTCCACTCGGTGCCACCGATTCCCATACTCAGACAGACCTAAGCCAAACCCTAGCCCTTTGGTGCAACCGATTCTTCTTCGGTGCCAGCGAGTTCAGCTTGCCAACTTTCTGTTACCCAATTTCACAAAATCGGTCCGACCGAGTTTGTTGAATCGGCGTCACCGAGTTTGCCAATCTGACCGTTGGTCACCTTATCGGTGCAACCGAGTTTTATATATCGATCTCACCAAGATTCAAAAGTTGCTACCTTTGGAGCAACTCGGTACCACCGAGATTAACACATCGGTGTCACCGAGTTGGTCACTTTAGGTGTAACGGTTGGATTTTTGGAGATGCCTATATATACCCCTTCACCACCACCTACTCGAATGAGAAGCACTCAGAACTATTCCATACTTGCCCCCATCCAGTTTCCTAAGAGAGAGCCACCTACTCATGTGTTGAGATCATGCCATTTCATTCCAACCATATGAATCTTGATCTCTAGCCTCCCCAAGTTGCTTTCCACCAATACCATCTCTTCCACCAAGCCAAATCTGTGAGAGAGTGATTGTGTGTTGAGGAGTCTATCATCTTGAAGCACAAGAGCAAGGAGTTCATCGTCATTACCGAGCCTATTACCTTTTGGAGGGTGGTGCCTCCTAGATTGGTTAGGTGTCGCTTGGGAGCCTCCTACTTCGTGTTGTGGAGTTGAACCAAGAAGTTTGTAAGGGCAAGGAGATCGCCTACGTCGTGAAGATCTACCCATAGTGAGGCTAGTCCTTCGTGGACGAAAGCCGTTATGGAATAGTCAAGGTTGCTACTTCGTGATATAAATTGTTCGTGGACTCGGCTTGGTAGCATATGGGCCTTTCAAATACCTATGCCTCCATATGCACAACACAGAGAGTTTTTTTTGTGCACATAGAAAATAACAGTTTGGTACAAGCACTGCTAAAAAAGTACATCTTTAACTGGTCTATACATCTTATACAAATAGGTCTTCTTTTCAAACTCAGATTTCTCAGTGTGATAACCATATTTTCAACTAAAAAAAATGCTTCCTTAACTGGTCTATACATGTCATACAAATATGATTTTTTTTTCAAACTCCAATTTCTCAGCGTGATAAACATATTTTCAATATAGCATGATTTAACACATGGGCTTTCTATTATCAATATCGAATATGTCCTTGCAAAATGAAGCTATTTTCATCGACAACATGGCTTTAGCGGGTCTCTGCGCCATTTGGCGCAACGGGTCAACTAGTACTTCATAAATTATAGATACGTTGGAGACGTATCAGCATCCCCAAGCTTAATTCTTGATCGTCCTCGAGTAGGTAAATGATAAAAGAAATAATTTATGAAGTGTGAATGCTAGCAAGTGCACAAGTTTGATCAATGATAATTCCAATCACTTTTTCTAGCATCGGTATAAACCATAAACAGTAGCTCATCTCATAAAACTTCTCATGATCAAGTAACAAGCTATTCACATGTTAAAGTATAGACCAGAAAGTTTATTGAAAACTAACAAACCATATTCCTAATCATCGAACAATTGCAATTCATCTTATTTTCAGGAAGGGTCTATGTAAGAGCTTTGATTTAGCAAATTCCACAATCTCAACTATCATATAGTCTTCCATGATTATTGACACTCAAAGCATATTTTTAGAAGAAATAGCATCCATCAAACACAGAGAAAGATAGGGGCTTAATGTTTCGCCTCCCAACTTATTTATCATATAGATAATTGTCAACAATAATAATTCATGATCAAATATATTTGTGTGGATATATATGTCTAGATCATTCCCCAACACATGACGCTTGCCAAGAGAAAAAGGCGAAATATAGGAAATGGTGAAGATCACCATGACTCATGCATAAAGGTAAGTACTAGAGAGTAAAAGATAGGCCCTTCGCAGAGGGAAGCATTGATTTGCAGAGGTGCCAGAGCTCGAGCTTTTAAAACAGAGATGAATAATAATTTTGAGCGGTATGCTTTCATTGTCAACATAACAACCGAGAGATCTTGGTATCTTCCATGCTATATACATTATAGGCGGTTCCTAAACAGAATGGTAAAGTTTTTACTCCCCCTCCACCAATCAATCATATTCCATGGCGAGCTGAATCCACGGGTACCGTCCATACAAACAACAATCCTGGGGGAGTTTTGTTTCATTATATTTTGATTTGATTTTTGAGCATGGGACTGGGCATCCCGAATACCAGCCACTTTCTCGTGAATGATAGTGAATCAACACATATCGTGAGAATAACCCACCTAGCATGGAAGATACTGACAGCCCCTAGTCACTATATGAGCGATTCGGGCATACAAAATAGAATATTATTTGAAGGTTTAGAGTTTGGCACATGCAAATTTACTTGGAACGGCAGGTAAATACCACATATAGGTAGGTATGGTGGACTCTCATGGCAAAACTGGTTTAAGGGTGTTTGGATGCACAAGTAGTATTTCTACTTGGTGCGGAAGTTTTTGGCAAGTATGAGGTGGAAGCAAGCACCACATGTTGGAGGATCCATAACAATATAACTTCTATACAAATATACCCAAACATAACTCATTAAGTTGTCTTCCTTGTCCAATTTCAACTAATTTGCTCAAGTTTGAAAATAATTAATGAGCTCACAATCATAGAAGATGTCCAAGATAGTATATTTATATGTGGAATCTATCTTCCTTCAATATTCTTTCATGAATTGTTCAAGTGACCAATGCGGTGTTTGCTAACTTTCAATAAATTTTACCACCTATACTTATTATGTGTGAAGTCATTACTCCCCATGGGATAAGTATATGAAGCATATTTAATTTCAGATTTATGATATTCAATTCATTCAACCATTTACTCATAGGATATAAGTGAAGCACGAGAGTGAATGACAAACTACTCCAAAAAGATATAAGTGAAGATCAATGAGTAGCCAACAATTAAATAACTATGTGCGGACTCTCTCATCTAAGAATTTCATATCTTAAGTATTTTATTAAACAGCAAGCAAAATAAAAATAGCACTCCAAGAATAGCACGCATCATGTGAACGAATAAAAATTTGGGCTCAACATAGGCTAACCGATAATTGTTGATGAAGAGAGGTGGGATGCGTAGCATCCCCAAGCTTAGATGCTTGAGACTTCTTGAAATATTTACTTGGGCTGCCTTGGGCATCCCCAAGTTTGAGCTTTTGTATCTCGTTCAATCCTCTCATATCATGGTTTCACCTATTCTCAAAAACATCTTCCACACAAAACTTGAGAAGAACTCGTGAGATAGGTTAGTACACATAATAATAAATCAACTCTTTATGTACTGCCAAGACAAGTTGCATAATAATTTTCAAACATTAGGTACTGTATACTATCATTTCCACAATTTATATCTACCAATATAGGCTATGGAAACTATAGGATAAGTAGATAACGAAACTATGACAGCAATCTGTCCAAACTGAACAGTCTGTAGAAATTTATGAAAACAGTGTACTTATGTAACTCAAAAAATTATTAAAATTTAGGACATGCTATCAAATTTATATGAAAATACTGTGTAAAAATTTCAGAAACTTTCCACGTTCCAGTAAAATATGAAAATTCAAACACTACAGCAAAAGTTTCTGTTTATACACAGCACACATCAAACATGCAATTCAAGCATCCTAAAAGGCAATTCTTGGAAATTTTTATTGAAAAACAAGATTATAAATAACACCTAACAGAAAACAAGAAAATAAAATGACGCTCCAAGCAAAACTCATATTATGTGACGAATAAAATATAGCTCCAAGTAAGATATACCGATAGTGTTGAAGACGAAAGAGGGGATGCCTTCCGGGGCATCTCCAAGCTTAGGCGCTTGAGTATTCCTTGGATATTATCTTGGGGGTTCCTTGGCCATCCCCAAGCTTAGGTTCTTTTCACTCCTTATTCTCCTCATATCGGTGTCTCACCCAAAACTTGAAAACTTCAATCACACAAAACTTAACGGAACTTCGTGAGATGGGTTAGTATAATAAAGATAAATCATTCACTTAGGTACTGTCAAGACAAGATTCATAATTGTTCCCATATGATACCTACTATATTCTATCATTCCCATAATTTATACCGCTAAATATAAGCTATGGAAACACTAAAACAAGCAAACTATGCATGCAAAACAGAATCTGTCAAAAACAGAATAGTCTGAGAAGATCTGTAGTGTAACCATTCTTACCTGTCTCTAAAAATTCTGAAAAATTAGTACAACCTGAATAATTTGTATATCAAGACTGTATAAAAATTTCAGATAATTATCACGATCCAGTAAAAAATTAAAATTCCCGTACTGGAGTCAAAAGTTTCTGTTTTGGTTCAGCATCAATTCTACTCATCTTGTGAGTCATCCCAAAGGCTTTACTTGGCACTTTATTGAAATAAAAGGCATAAAACATGATTATACAGTAGCTTAATCAAGTGGACACACAAAAACAGTAGGTATAAATATTGGGTTGTCTCTCAACAAGCGCTTTTCTTTAATGCCTTTTAGCTAGGCATGACGATTTCAATGATGCTCACGTAAAAAGTAGTAATTGGAACATGCAAGAGAGCATCATGAATCACATGACAAGAACATTTAAGTCTAACCCACTTCCTATGCATAGGGATTTTGTGAGCAAACAATTTATGGGACCAGGAATCAACTAGCATAGGAAGGCAAAACAAGCATAACTTCAAAACTTTGAACACATAGAGAGGAAACTTGATATTATTGCAATTCCTACAAGCATATGTTCCTTCCTCATAATAATTTTCAGTAGCATCATGAAGGAATTTCACAATATAACCAGCACATAAAGCATTCTTTTCATGATCTACAAGCATAGAAATTTTACTACTCTCCACATAAGCAATTTTCTTCTCATCAATAGTAGTGGGAGCAAACTCAACAAAATAACTATCATGTAAAGCATAATCCAATTGAAAATTAAAATCATGATGACAAGTTTCATGGTTATCATTATTCTTTATAGCATACATGTCATCACAATAATCATCATAAATAGGAGGCATGCTTTCATCATAATAAATTTGCTCATCAAAACTTGGGGGACTAAACATATCATCTTTATCAAACATAGCATCCCCAAGTTTGTAGCTTTGCATATCATTAGCATCATGAATATTCAAGAAATTCATACTAACCACATTGCAATCATGCTCATCACTCAAAGATTTAGTGCCAAACATTTTAATAACTTCTTCTTCTAACACTTTGGCACAATTTTCCTTTCCATCAATTTCACGAAAGACATTAAAAAGATGAAGCATATGAGGCAACCTCAGTTCCATATTTTTTTGTAGTTTTCTTTTATAGACTAAACTAGTGATAAAACAAGAAACTAAAAGATTCAATTGCAAGATCTAAAGATATACCTTCAAGCACTCACCTCCCCGGCAACGGCGCCAGAAAAGAGCTTGGTGTCTACTACGCAACCTTCTTCTTGTAGACTCGTGTTGGGCCTCCAAGCGCAGAGTTTTGTAGGACAGTAGCAAATTTCCCTCAAGTGGATGACCTAAGGTTTATCAATCCGTGGGAGGTGTAGGATGAAGGTGGTCTCTCTCAAACAACCCTGCAACCAAATAACAAAGAGTCTCTTGTGTCCCCAACACACCCAATACAATGGTAAATTGTATAGGTGCACTAGTTCGGCGAAGAGATGGTGATACAAGTGTAATATGGATGGTAGATATAGGTTTTTGTAATCTGAAAATATAAAAACAGCAAGGTAACAAGTGATAAAAGTGAGCACAAACGGTATTGCAATGCTTGAAAACAAGGCCTAGGGTTCATACTTTCACTAGTGCAAGTTCTCTCAACAATATTGACATAGTTGAATCATATGTAAATCCCTCACGTGCGACAAAGAGTTCACTCCAAAGTCACAAATAGCGGAGAACAAACGAAGAAATTATTGTAGGGTACGAAACCACCTCAAAGTTATCTTTTCCGATCAATCTTATGAGCTATCCCTATAAGTGTCACAAACAGCCCTAGAGTTCGTACTAAAATAACACCTTAAGATACACATCAACCAAAACCCTAATGTCACCTAGATACTCCAATGTCACCACGAGTACCCATGGGCTTGATTATACGATATGCATCACACAATTTCAGATTCATCATGTTCAATCCAACACAAAGAACTTCAAAGAGTGCCCCAAAGTTTCTACCGGAGAGTCAAGACGAAAACGTGTGCCAACCCCTATGCATAGATTCCCAAGGTAACGGAACCCGCAAGTTGATCACCAAAACATACATCAAGTGGATCAATAAACATCCCATTGTCACCACGGATATCCCATCGCAAGACATACATCAAGTGTTCTCAAATCCTTAAAGACACAATCCGATAAGAAAACTTCAAAGGGAAAACTCAATTCATCACAAGAAGATTGAGAGGGGAAAACTCCATATGATTCATCTATATTAATAAAGCTCGCGATACATCAAGATCGTGTCATCTCAAGAACACGAGAGAGAGAGATCAAACACATAGCTACTGGTACATACCCTCAGCCCCGAGGGTGAACTACTCCCTCCTCGTCATGGAGACCGCCGGGATGATGAAGATGGCCTCCGGTGATGGTTTCCCCCTCCGGCAGGGTGCCAGAACGGGCTCCCGATTGGTTTTTCGTGGCTACAGAGGCTTGCAGCGGCGGAACTCCCGATCTAGGTTTCTTTCTGGAGGTTTCTCGATTTATAGGAGTACTTGGCGTTGGAATCAAGTCAGGGGGGTGCTCGAGGGACCCACAAGCTAGGGGGCGCGCCCTAGGGGGGGGCGCCCCCTAGGCTTGTGGCCTCCTCGGGACTCCTCTCCGGTATCTTTTTGCTCCGGTATTTTTTATATTTTCCAAAAATATTCTCCGTAAATTTTCAGCTCATTCCGAGAATTTTTATTTCTGCACAAAAACAACACCACGGTAGCTCTGCTGAAAACAGTGTCAGTCCGGGTTAGTTCTAATCAAATCATACCAAAATCATATAAAATTATTGTAAACATGGCATGAATACTTCATAAATTATAGATACGTTGGAGATGTATCAGGATACTGATGGTTGAGTGAGGTGGAGAAGAAAAGTTCCTGGTTCCAAAGGAAGTTTCTGCGCGGCGCACTTTGATAGGTGATCAGCGATGATGTTTTCTGCACGAGGCACATGCTCTGCTTGTAACCCATCAAAGCGCTCCTCCAGTTTCCTCACTTCTTCCACGTATGCTTCCATTGATGGGTTCTAATAATCCTTATTGACTTGTTTCACCACGAGTTGAGAATCTCCTCGGATGATCAGTCTCTTGATTCCCAACTCCACCGCGATTGTGAGCCCGACAAGGAGTCCCTCATATTCAGCGGTATTATTGGTGGCTTCCTCCCGAGGAAAGTGCCTCTGAACCACATACTTGAGGTGCTCTCCGGTGGGGGCGACAAGGAGTACGCCTGGCACGACACCCTGGAGCTAGAAATCACCGTCAAAGTACATGATCCAGTCCTTGGGCGCTTCTTTGCCGGGGAGAATTGTCTCTGGAACCTCTTCGTCTGGTGTGGATGTCCATTCTGCAATGAACTCCGCCAACGCCCACTCAACTATCCTGCCAGTGGCTTCGGGGTTCCTCAATATACGCTGTAGCGGAAAGCGAGTGACAACTGTGATCTCATAGGCTTGGAAGTAGTGGTGCAGCTTCCTCGAGGCCATGATGAGGCCGAAGATCATCTTTTGCACTCCAGAGTACCTTGACCTAGCCCCCTGCAACAAGGAGTTGACAAAGTACACCGGCCGCTGCACCACTTTCTTCTTCGTCACTTCCTTGGAACTGCCTTCGCTAGCTTGCTGAGGTTCCCCTGGGTCTGTATTGGGTCCTGCTGCAGATGCTTCGATCTTGTCCCCAGCAGCATTAGTCGTAGCGGACGCACCTTCATCAACTTCCCGCTGCGCCACCAGCGCTGCACTAACCACTTGATTCGTTGCCGCCAAGTATAGCAGCAATGTTTCTTGCGGTTTAGGAGCGACCAAGGTGGGAGCGGAAGAAAGGTAAGCTTTCAGGTCCTGCAGAGCTGCCTCTGCTTCCGGGGTCCACTTTACCAGGCTAGCCTTCTTCAAGATGTTGAAGAACGGCAGGGCACGTTCAGCAGATTTGGAGATAAACCTGCTTAACGCGGCAACGCATCCGGTCAAACGGCTGATGTCTTTGATTGTCTTGGTTGCTTGTATCTGCTCAATTGCCTTGATCTTGTCGGGATTGGCTTCTATTCCTCACTAAGATACAAGGAACGCAAGTAGCTTGCCGGATGGGACGCCAAATACACACTTCTCAGGGTTGAGTTTCAAATTGATCTTGCGCAAGTTTGAAAAGTTTCTTCCAAGTCTTGTATGAGAGTGGCTTCATCCTTGGTCTTGACGACTATGTCATCCATGTAAGCTTCCACGTTTATCGTCCTTCCCTTCATCCACTGTCGCCTCTCCTCTTCGTGTTCCCTGGCGCGTGCATGAGCGCATGCCCCCTGCTGTTCTGAGAGGAAGGGAACGCGAAGAAGGGCGAAATGGGGAAGCTTGGAGATCCATTAGTCATAAGTACAATCTACGGCACGAGTCTGTCGGGTTAATGTAAATATTCATAACTAAGGAACAATGGGGGAGGGGCTAGATATGAATATGGACGGGTGGGCCTTCTCTCCCCTTCCTTCGCTCCCAACGGTCCCGTATCGACCAACACGGCAAAGGCGTTGGCGGACGGAACCTTGTTGTGGTTCGCTTGCCGGGGGCGCCAGCCTATGGATTCACTCCAGCGTCCGACTCGGGATTTATCCTTAACGGAATAAAAGCTGGACCGAGCCTTGCGCGAGTTCATTGACACGGGCGGCGTCGCTATGCAGAGCTGACCATAGACGGGGAAGGGCAGGAGAGAGGGATATAGCCAAGTACCTCGTTCTTTCCTTAGCTTATCGGATTGAGCCGCACCTCCCTAGGGTCAGGCGAGCTTATTTCCTTCCGGCGTTCCTCGCTCCGGTTTTGGGCCGCGGGGGACGCGATGGTGGCGCCGCCTACGCCAATCGCGTCGCCTACGATGCCCGCCTCGTTTGTCGCCGCCGTGGTGCCAATGGCGTCCGCGGCCGTGCGTGAGGGAACTTTAGAAGTGGAAGGGTGTGTTATCGCGCTGGCTGTAACACCCTAGTTTTCGCTCCTGTTTTTTTTCCTTTGCGGGATTTGACGCCCGTCTTTTTTCTCGGTGTAATCGGATTTCTCTAGCTCTTGGGTATATGAAGATGGTCATCTAGCCTTGCTTTTCCTATCCAACCAGACATTCTCTCTAGTCCAACCTTACCACCCAAGACCTTTGCTCAGGGTTTTGCCGCCGAAACCCTACCTTCCGAGTTGCCGGAAGGGAAACCCTAATTCTTGCAGTTACAAAGGAACCCCAATTTCCTTTGATCTTCTGATTCCCAAACTTTTTCCAGTAATCATCCTTCATCTATAAACCCTGGATATGCAAAAATATTGCCAAGTCATTTGCAATATTTTTCATCTATAATTAATTCCTTTTTCTGCCAGCTAAAGGAATTAAATCCAGGAAAATATCTATCCATCTCCAGAGTTCATGAAAACTTGTGGAGATATTCTTTGTGATCATTTTGAGCTCCCACAAAAATATTGCCAATAATTAAATAAGGAAAATTGTCTTTTCCTATTTAATGCCAATATTGCATTTTGGGCACTTTCTAAAGGAACTACCATTTTGGTAGCCAGGAAAAATCCCAAATAATTTTTGGAGCTTCTCATTTCCATATCTTCCCCATTTCCATCAAGATCCCAAGTTCAATAGTTTAAATTTTGAGCACCACATCAATTTGCAAATTCTGTCCAGTTGGGCAAATTGCAAAGGAAGTGCTTTATTCCTTGATATATTTGAGCTGAAACTTTTCATGGTGGTTATCATTGTAAAATCACTCATGGATACCAAAAATCAGCTCAATCCCTCTATCCATACATCCACAGCAAGTTTCCTAAGTTTCTGTCCATTTCAAAGCTCTGTGAAGGAAGTACCATTTTGGTGTACCCAAATGGTATGAAACTTTTACAGTAGCTTCCTATGTTCAAATAATTCATCTCCTCAAAATTTGAGCCAAATCTATGTAGCCAATTTCTCCCAGAAAATTCATCTCCATTTCTGACCAGTTTAGTCATTTGCAAAGGAGGTGTTATCTAGAGTGGCCCATTTGTGCTAATACTTTGCCAAAGTGATCACCCTAGTGGATGATCATGAGCAGCCAAAGACCATGCCAAGAGGAGCCCTGTGCTGGCCATAGCTCAAGTCAAACACCTTGCTGCCAGGATCTTTCTCAGCAAGTTTCCCTCACCTCAGAGCCTTCCAGTTATTTCCAGATCCATATGTTACCTATTTGAGCAGCGAGGGACGTGCTGGACAAGGTCTGGCAAGCAGACACGTGCCATAAGGGCCGGTGCGCGTGGTGACCGCGTGAACTGCACGTAGAAACAGCGCTCTGCGCATCCATCGCGTCGGGCAAGCCAGCTCATGCTGCTATGGCGTGTCCTAGCATGCTGACCTGACTCTCCATTATCCTCACTCTCCTCTCCAGTCATTTGCCCCTCCGTCCTCTTCCTCGACGCGCTGCGACAAGCCTCGCCGCGGTCATGTGCGCCCGTGACCCGCGCCATCGTCTTCCTCTGTCGTCTTCCTCTCCGAGCTCTCTCGAAGCCACTGCCGGCTTCTCCGCTCCTCCGTAGCCCATGCCGATGCCGCCCCTCCCTCCGCGTGTCCCCTAGCTGCAGTAAGACGATGAGGACGCCACGGCGGCTGAGCTTATCCGGCGAGCTCCCGTGGCTATAAATAGCCCTCTTCGGTCTCGTTTCTGATCACCAGCAGCTCCACCACTATCATCTGGTCCCGCCCATCCTCTCACTTGAGCCCGAGGGGCTCTCCTCACCTCCAATGGCCTCCATGGCCGCCGCTCCCTCCGGCCTAAATCCAGGCTAGCCGGAGCTCCCCTCGCCCTCCCTCTCCTCTCTACTCTCACCTGAGCCTCTCCGGACCTCCGAGGACCCGGCGGAGGAGCCCTGCCGCCGCACTCCTCCTCTGGCCGCGCTCGGCCATGGCACCCTGAGCCGCGGCTATGGAACGGCAGCCCGCCCTGCGTGACCCGGCGGCCACCAGCGGGCGCGGCGTTGGGTGGCCGAGCGCCTCCGCTTGTCGGCCGGACCTGGGGAGCGGCGAGGCGCCCGCCCCGCCGGCGGCCTTGGCCCCTCCTCTGCCCCCCCTCTGTCGCGAACGGGAGGAAGAAGGAGACGACCTGGCCAGGCGGGCCCCGCCTCCCCTCGGCCCCACTCCTCAGTGAAACAGCCAAGTCAACCCCGGGGCCGCGCTGTTTAAGTGGAAGCGCATTTTCCAAAATGCGTTTCTAGAAACTGGGAAGCGTATTCTCTTTGCACTGCGGCTAAGAATACGCTTCTCTTTGCAGAAAGCGCATTTCTCCCGAAGGCGTTTTCTGTTTTATCAGCTAGGGGCCTATTTGTGAGAATCTCTTTGCTGATTGGTCCCTTGTGTTCAAATGACCATATCTTCGCAATCCTAACTCCGATTGAGGTGATTCCAACGCTCACATCTTCAGTTCGTCGAGCCCGTTCTTTTGGCATCATTTGCACAAGGTGGTCACACTATGAAAATGACCATTTTGCCCCTACCCTTCATTCAGCCCTCCGAGAGGGAATCCTTTCCGGCGGATTATCCTGCGAGGCTACCGCACTCTCTTCCGGAGTATTTCTTCGACCCCAGGCAAGCCGACCATCTGATATATGCCCTAAAGTATTGCTCTGTGTTATTCTTGCGTGTTTAATTAGTAATTATGCCCGTGATAGAAACAATTAAACCGCTGTTAGATTGCATTTACTGTTTACATTACTTTCATTGTTTGCTATGTAGTTTACCTAAGTGCATAGTTGTTGCCACCTCCACTTGTTGTGATACGTAACCCTGCTTGCTAAGTGATGGCTAAAGCTAAACTTAGTCAGTTGATCTAGAGTCACCTGTTCGGGCTTATCCGTGCAACCACATTTGCCGGTATGGGACGGGCTTGACTTGGTCTGATCGCGTGCTCTTTCACCGGTACCTCCAGACAGGGAAGGTTATGCGTGCGTGCTACCCTGGCCCGGTAGGCGGCGATAACCTTGTGAGCCCAGTTGTTTGTTTGCGCGCGGTCCCCGTTTGGGACAGTTTAGTTTGGCCACGACGGTGGCAGGTGTCAAGAGGTGACACAGGGGCCACCCAGGGCTTGACTCCGGGGGAGGATGATTGCCGGTGGTACGATGGGAGAGTCACGGGTCAGGCGGGTTTCGTTGGAGCAACGCTGGTCCACCCGAATGGGATCACGAGGCCAGGTGCTCCATGGTGTGGGTAAAGTGCGCAACCTCTGCAGAGTGTAAAATCTATTTGAATAGTTGCGTCCACGGTATTGGACAGCCCATCCAGACCTCACTAGGTGGTCAACCGTAATAATGATAATAATGATGGAAGAACTCGTGTCGTGCAGACATCAGATGATGTCAGGAATATGATATGGGATGGCTATGAGATGAGTGGTCGGATGACCACATGATTTGGATTGGGCTTGGATCAGATTCAGATTGGATCGTGATAATGTTCGGAGTATGGAATATTTACTTAGTATGCTTTACTTTACTGTATTTACTTCAGTAGTTATCTTGCTAGATAATCCTGTTATGCCATGATAATTAATATTGCTCTAATAACAAATGCATGCTTGAATGCCATGGATTGCTTTGCTTGGTGTATATGTTAGTTTGGTTTGCTTGCGAGTACATTCAAAAGTACTCAGCGGCCTTTAACATTTGGCACCCCGCCTGATTACCACTGTAGCCAGACGGTCGCCATGCATACCAGCCCAGGAAATCACTCTGGCATGCGCGTTTACAGCAAGTATCATGAACACATGCATTTCTATTAATGGATATACAAGTCTTACAAGGGATATTACAAGGGTGATGGCAGCGGAAAAGCTCTATCTAAGGCAGCATGGTCTTGGTGCGGCTCCAATCCACAGGGATCTGACTGGGACGAGAATTTCTTAAGGGGGGCAGGTTTGTAACTCCCTGGTTTTCGCTCCTGTTTTTTTTCTTTGCGGGATTCGACTCCCGTCTTTTTTCTCGGTGTTATCGGATTTCTCTAGCTCTTGGGTATGTGAAGATGGTCATCTAGCCTTGCCTTTCCTATCCAACCAGAGATTCTCCCAGTCCAACCTTGCCACCATCGATATTTGGCTCAGGGTTTTGGTGTCGAAACCCTACCTTCCGAGTTGCCAGAAGGGAAACCCAGATCCTTTCAGTTAAAAAGGAACCTCAATTTCCTTTGATCTGTTGCCTCCCAAACTTTTCGCAGTGATCATCCCTCATCTATAAACCCTGGATATGCAAAAATATTGCAAATGACTTGGCAACCAATTAATATTGCTCTAATAACAAATGCATGCTTGAATGCCATGGATTGCTTTGCTTGGTGTATATGTTAGTTTGGTTTGCTTGCGAGTACATTCAAAAGTACTCAGCGGCCTTTAACATGGCCAGGTTCACATAAGGATTTGTCGTCCGTCGTCGAGGAGTCAGAGCGTTCGTGGGCTAGAAGAGTAACCCAGTCAGATCTCTGTGGATTGGAGCCGCACCAAGACCATGCTGCCTTAGATAGAGCTTTTCCGCTGCCATCACCCTTGTAATATCCCTTATAAGACTTATATATCCATTAATAGAAATGCCTGTGTTCATGATACTTGTTGTAAACGCGCATGCCAGAGTGATTTCCTGGGCTGGTATGCGTGGCGACCGTTTGGCTACAGTGCTAATCAGGCGGGGCGCCATAACGAATGGTATCAGAGCCAAGCTGAGCATAGGTTACCCTAGCCAGACTTCATTGTCTTGTGCTCAGTAGAAATCCCAGATGGATTGCAGCCATCTTTGCCAACCTGGCACGGCTACTATTGATCATAAGGCAACCCCATAGGTTTTCGGCTCCATCAGACCCTAAATCTCGTGGCCTTTGCCGCCGGTGTGAAATGCTCGCACTCGGCAACGACCCGGGAGCCCTGAAACCTCTAGGTAAACCAGATATCCTTACCCTGCTTGCTAACCATGGCATTTCTCTTCTGACTCTAGTTTCCTTTGGGAAACGCTTATAAATTCCATCTCTCCCCAACAACCTTAGAAACGTTGACTAAGCCACTTTGGCTATGGTCCTGCGTCGAGTGTGATGCTCCCTAAGGAAGTAGTAGGAGCTTGACACCAGTGCTACCAGGAGCATTGTGTGGTTTCGCTTCTAAATCCTTAGAGATACATCGAGTGTGCTATAATAGTTATACTAGTGGATCCTTGGCAACATGTGTAAGGTCCGCAAAAATTTGAGCTTTATTTGCTTTTTGGTTTTTCGCGGTTCTTGTTTCTTTTGTCGATTCCGTTTCTTCGCTCCGACTGGATCCATCCGCAAGTGCCGTCAAGAAGACCAGCATACAACTGGGATAATACCCAATAATCCCAATTCAGCAAGAGTCAAGCCAAGGCAACTGCCTGATACTCAGAACAGCAACCCCGGATCTGTCAAGAACGAAGAATGGGTCAGAAGCAAAATATGTGTGCAACAGACAAGGCCAGAATATACCTGAGAGAGTTGGCCTCAGAGCCGTTCATACCCGAGGAGCAGTCAGATGAGCTACCAAGAATAAACGCCAGTAGGGACAAATGATTCCGTCCTCGACACAAGGATTATTTCAGTCAGTGAAGTGCACCCTGAGTCTTCTCGCAATGGACCCAGGAATCATTTATTACCCACAGAAGACATATTTCAAAAAAATGTGAATGAGTCAAAAGCAGCAACAAAACTCCGGTACGTTGGTACAAATTTCAAAGCATATTTTGAAGTCCACCGGTACAAATACAAAATTTTCTGGGCACTGTGAACAAGGTTTGTGAGGAATATGGATAAGTTTGCGGTTGCCAGAATCAATGAGAAGTTCACGTGCTTGGAAGCTCAGCTAAATCAAACGGAATGATCCGTCAACTGCTTATTATCAGCAACACTGGGTTTGAATGCAAAGGGTATCCCGAATTAATTACTAACATGAAGTCTACATCAGTTTTGCAACCTTTATGGCAGCAATAATCAGACCAGCAGATGGACAAGCGGTGTACATGACCAATGGAATATCTTCAGTCAAGGTATGGCCTATACCAAGTTTGGCTCCGCTATGGGTAAAATTCCGAATACTTCCAAGGGAGCCAGAACCGACCATAGATCCGACGATACATCACAGCAAAAGGCTTCTGGTATAAGGAACCTAGCCTTCCCCCGCAAGCTACCGAGAAGAGCTTACGATACCAGACTGTCAATCTTCCTCGGTACGCCACTCGGTGAGAGATCCTTCTGGGATATGGCACTCCCATTTTTCTCGGTGTGCTATCACGGAAAGCTTCCGGCATAAGGCACCTGATTTTCCGCAACAAGACACATGGCAGAAGAGCTTCTGAGGTACGATACCCAGCCTTGTTCAGCACGCTACACTGGTATAAGCTTCGAGCATAAGGAATTCAGCCTTCTGCAGCACGCCATCGTGCCCACAAACAAGATTGTCAGGAGCACGAACTGTTCTGGACACACATCCGCCTCATACCTCGGTGGTTATGAAAGGAGTTATCCTACACCT
This sequence comes from Elymus sibiricus, assembly GCA_039707655.1. NCBI lineage: Eukaryota > Viridiplantae > Streptophyta > Magnoliopsida > Poales > Poaceae > Elymus > Elymus sibiricus. The sequence goes on from CM077673.1 coordinate 159,263,914, forward strand.
ACATATGTTGTGAGCATGCAGTCCAGTGGATCAGTTCATGTGAGCCACTCGTACACGAGAATGACTGTGTTCAGAGGAACATTGGCCCCATGTTAAAAGAAGAATATGAACACAGTAACCTCTACGAGGTATGCAAGAGTAAGTTATGAGAACAAGCCCGACAAGCCGGGAAAACAATCAAGGAGCCGTGTTGGCAGGTCATGGTAGGTCCATCAAAGGAATCCTCAAGAACAAAGAAGTGGTGGACAAACAACCTCCGTGATGGTCAGCAAGATATAGTTAAACAGACAAGGTATTATTACCAACTCCTGTCAAACTCTTGCATATACGACCACAACAGTGCAGCCAGTATGTCATACTCATCCTAAATATGGGCCATCAACCAAGATAAGAGGCTATGCTCCGAAAGATACACCGGATGATAGCCATACTGTGTTCAGCTCAGTGGTTATAGCACGGACTATAGAAGCTATACATGACAGAGCCACCTTCATGCGCGATGGAGTTTGAAACAAGACATTTAGATAGAATGGCTCAAAGCACGTCAGCACCAACAACTCAGTGACACCATGACATCATTGGAGTAAGAGATTACTGTCTATGATTATTTTGTGATCCTGCCTGACATTTCAGTTGGGGATATAGCAGCAATAGCTCGGTCATGTTGTGGATCACCTAAGGACAAAGTCAGAATGCTTAAGGCAGAAAGAAACATCAGTATGGAACCCACAACCATACTGAGCATTCTGACACAGCAAAAAGGAAAGCCACCTCCCACTCACTCGAGGCCATACGAGCACGTAAGCCTGGTACCAGGAAAGCATGCCTTGCCCATAACAGTCAAGGTACGAAGCATTACAATGAAATCCGAAGCAGATACTTCCAGGCCCTGGAAATCGAGCTGTCTGTTGGTATTACCCGCTACCCTACCCAGCAATACCACTACCAAGACAAAAGGTACACCTGATAGGAAAGAGAAGGATTCAAGAAAGCTGTGTGCAGAGACAACACATGGTCCATCAGAAGAGGCAGTTAAAAGGTCAGTGAACCAACGAAGACAGGACAGCTGATGGATCCAGGTCACACACAGGTAAGCCCCCCTTCACCGGGAGGTAAGCCCAGAAATCTCGAGGACGAGATTTTCTTAAGGGGGGTAGGTTTGTAACACCATGGTTTTCGCTCCTGTTTTTTTCCCTTTGCGGGATTTGACGCCCGTCTTTTTTCTCGGTGTTATCAGATTTCTCTAGCTCTTGGGTATATGAAGATGGTCATCTATCCTTGCTTTTCCTATCCAACCAGACATTCTCTCCAGTCCAACCTTGCCACCGAAGACCTTTGCTCAGGGTTTTGCCGCCGAAACCCTACCTTCCGAGTTGCCGGAAGGGAAACCCTAATTCTTGCAGTTACAAAGGAACCCCAATTTCCTTTGATCTGCTGATTCCCAAACTTTTTCCAGTAATCATCCTTCATCTATAAACCCTGGATATGCAAAAATATTGCCAAGTCATTTGCAGTATTTTTCATCTATAATTAATTCCTTTTTTTGCCAGTTAAAGGAATTAAATCCAGGAAAATATCTATCCATCTCCAGAGTTCATGAAAACTTGTGGAGATATTCTTTGTGATCATTTTGAGCTCCCACAAAAATATTGGCCATAATTAAATAAGGAAAATTGTCTTTTCCTATTTAATGCCAATATTGCATTTTGGGCACTTTCTAAAGGAACTACCATTTTGGTAGCTGGAAAAATCCTAAATAATTTGTGGAGCTTCTCATGTCCATATCTTCCCCATTTCCATCAAGATCCCAAGTTCCATAGTTTAAATTTTGAGCACCACATCAATTTGCAAATTCTGTCCAGTTGGGCAAATTGCAAAGGAAGTGCTTGATTCCTTGATCTATTTGAACTGAAACTTTTCATGGTGGTTAACATTGTTAAATCACTCATGGATACCAAAAATCAGCTCAATCCCTCTATCCATTCATCCACAGCAAGTTTCCTAAGTTTCTGTCCATTTCAAAGCTCTGTGAAGGAAGTACCATTTTGGTGTACCCAAATGGTATGAAACTTTTACAGTAGCTTCCTATGTTCAAATCATTCATCTCCTCAAAATTTGAGCCAAATCTATGTAGCCAATTTCTCCCAGCAAATTCATCTCCATTTCTGTCCAGTTTAGTCATTTGTAAAGGAGGTGTTATCTAGAGTGGCCCATTTGTGCTAATACTTTGCCAAAGTGATCACCCTAGTGGATGATCATGAGCAGCCAAAGACCATGCCAAGAGGAGCCCTGTGCTGGCCATAGCTCAAGTCAAACACCTTGCTGCCAGGATCTTTCTCAGCAAGTTTCCCTCACCTCAGAGCCTTCCAGTTATTTCCAGATCCATCTGTTACCTATATGAGCAGCGAGGGACGTGCTGGACAAGGTTTGGCAAGCAGACACACGCGATAAGGGCCGGTGCGCGTGGTGACCGCGTGAACTGCACGCAGAAACAGCGCTTTGCGCATCCATCGCGTCGGGCAAGCCAGCTCATGCTGCTATGGCGTGTCCTAGCATGCCGACCTGACTCTCCGTTGTCCTCACTCTCCTCTCCGGTCATTTCCCCCTCCGTCCTCTTCCTCGACGCGCCGCGACAAGCCTCGCCGCGGTCCTGTGCGCCCGTGACCCGTGCCATCGTCTTCCTCTGTCGTCTTCCTCTCCGAGCTCTCCCGAAGCCAATGCCGGCTTCTCCGCTCCTCCGGAGCCCCTACCGATGCCGCCCCTCCCTCCGCGTGTCCCCTAGCTCCACTAAGACGATGAGGACGCCACGGCGGCCGAGCTTATCCGACGAGCTCCCGTGGCTATAAATAGCCCTCTTCGGTCTCGTTTCTGATCACCAGCAGCTCCACCACTATCATCTGGTCCCGCCCATCCTCTCACTTGAGCCCGAGGGGCTCTCCTCGCCTCCAATGGCCTCCATGGCCGCCGCTCCCTCCTGCTTAAATTCAGGCTAGCCGGAGCTCCCCTCGCCCTCCCTCTCCTCTCTACTCTCACCTGAGCCTCTCCGGACCTCCGAGGACTCGCCTCCATTCGCATCCCTGGCGGAGGAGCCCTGCCGCCGCACTCCTCCTCTGGCCGCGCTCGGCCATGGCACCCTAAGCCACGGCGATGGAACAGCAGCCCGCCCTGCGCGACCCTGTAGCCACCAGCGGGCGCGGCGTTGGGTGGCCGAGCGCCTCCGCTCGTCGGCCGGACCTGGGGAGCGGCGAGGCGCCCGCCCCGCCGGTGGCCTTGGCCCCTCCTCTGCCCCCCCTCTGTCGCGAACGGGAGGAAGAAGGAGACGACCTGGCCAGGCGGGCCCCGCCTCCCCTCGGCCCCACTCGTCAGTGAAACAGCCAAGTCAACCCCGGGGCCGCGCTGTTTAAGTGAAAGCGCATTTTCCAAAATGCGTTTCCAGAAACTGGGAAGCGTATTCTCTTTGCACTGCGGCTAAGAATACGCTTCTCTTTGCAAAAAGCGCATTTCTCCCGAAGGCGTTTTCTGTTTTATCAGCCAGGGGCCTATTTGTGAGAATCTCTTTGCAGATTGGTCCCTTGTGTTCAAACGACCATATGTTCGCAATCCTAACTCCGATTGAGGTGATTCCAACGCTCACATCTTCAGTTCGTCGAGCCCGTTCTTTTGGCATCATATAACAAGGTGGTAACACTATGAAAATGACCATTTTGCCCCTACCCTTCATTCAGCCCCACCGAGAGGGAATCCTTTCCGGCGGATTATCCTACGAGGCTACCGCACTCTCTTCCGGAGTATTTCTTCGACCCCAGGCAAGCCGACCATCTGATATATGCCCTAAAGCATTGCTCTGTGTTATTCTTGCGTGTTTAATTAGTAATTATGCCTGTGAGAGAAACAATTAAACCGCTTTTAGATTGCATTTACTATTTACATTACTTGCATAGTTTGTTATGTAGTTTACCTAAGTGCATAGTTGTTGCCACCTCCACTTGTTGTGATACGTAACCCTGCTTGCTAAGTGATGGCTAAAGCTAAACTTAGTTGGTTGATCTAGAGTCACCTGTCCGGGCTTATCCGTGCAACCACATTTGTCGGTATGGGACGGCCTTGACCTGGTCTGATCGCGTGCTCTTTCACCGGTACCTCCAGACAGGGAAGGTTATGCGTGCGCGCTACCCTGGCCCGGTAGGCAGCGATAACCTTGTGAGCCCAGTTGTTTGTTTGCGCGCGGTCCCCGTTTGGGACAGTTTAGTTTGGCCACGATGGTGGCAGGTGTCAAGAGGTGACACAGGGGCCACCCAGGGCTTGACTCCGGGGGAGGATAATTGCCGGTGGTACGATGGGAGAGTCACGGTTCAGGCGGGTTTCGTTGGTGCAACGCTGGTCCACCCGAATGGGATCACGAGGCCAGGTGCTCCATGGTGTGGGTAAAGTGCGCAACCTCTGCAGAGTGTAAAATATATTCGAATAGCCGCATCCACGGTATTGGACAGCCCGTCCAGACCTCACTAGGTGGTCAACCGTAATAATGATAATAATGATGGAAGAACTCGTCTCGTGCAGACATCAGATGATGTCAGGAATATGATATGGGATGGCTATGAGATGAGTGGTCGGATGACCACATGATTTGGATTGGGCTTGGATCAGATTCAGATTGGATCGTGAGAATGTTCGGAGTATGGAATATTTACTTAGTATGCTTTACTTTACTGCATTTACTTCAGTAGTTATCTTGCTAGATAATCCTATTATGCCATGATATTTAATATTGCTCTAATAACGAATGCATGCTTGAATGCCATGGATTGCTTTGCTTGGTGTATATGTTAGTTTGGTTTGCTTGCGAGTACATTCAAAAGTACTCAACGGCCTTTAACATGGCCAGGTTCACATAAGGATTCGTCGTCCGTCGTCGAGGAGTCAGAGCATTCATGGGCTAGAAGAGTAACCCAGTCAGATCCCTGTGGATTGGAGCCGCACCAAGACCATGCTACCTTTGATAGAGCTTTTCCGCTGCCATCACCCTTGTAATATCCCTTGTAAGACTTATATATCCATTAATAGAAATGCCTGTGTTCATGATACTTGTTGTAAACGCGCATGCCAGAGTGATTTCCTGGGCTGGTATGCGTGGCGACCGTCTGGCTACAGTGGTAATCAGGCGGGGCGCCACACTGGCCTTCTTCTTCTTGGGAGCCATGGAAGAAGAATATGTCGATGAAGATCGACTCGCTCCTCACAAACTTGGGTTCGCACAAATGACGCGCCCCCTACCTAGCGCGCCAAATATGTACGGGCATGGATGCACACGATCACCTATGGGACCAGAGGCCCCTTTGTGGTTCGGCGGGGGCAAGGTCACATTGCACAAAGAGCGGAGATCATGGCGACAGCTCGGCGATCGGGATGCTAGAGGTTTTATCCAGGTTCAGGCCACTAGGAACCATAAAACCCTACTCCTGCTTTGGTGGATTGATCTCAGGGAATACGAAGCACATGCAGTGCTCGGACCCGGCAAGGGTTGCCTTCGGGTGAGATACCACGATAGTACAAGTGTCCGAAGGTCCGAATCTTGAGCTAGGCTGCCTTGGGCCTCCTTTTATAGGGCAAGGGGCAACCACAGTGGCAAAACCGTCTTTATCTGGTGATTAGATAGCTAACAGAGCTATCATACCTAACTCTGGCATTTAGGACAAAATACCATGATTGCTAGTCTAGGTGGCGCACGGGGATGCATCCCCGGCAAGCTCTTGCCACCGCTTAGCTTTTCATCGCTCAGGGTCTTGACACGCTTCTGGACTGGTGTCAACTGGGCATAATCTGTCTTCCGGTGCGTCGCCACGTGATTAGCGGGAGCCACTTAGCCACCTGAGGGCTCGACACCGCATCGACAGGTGACTAACGTCGTGATGCGGTGGAGCGGTGGCCGATCGGCTCGCGCCTACCGGGGGATGGCCTGCCGAGTCTTCCTGCAGATATGTGCGCCTTAGTGCCCGGCAGGCACCGGGGATGTGGCTGGCGTGTCTTGGGGCCCCTCCTGGGCTGTTGCGTTGGTCTTGCCGGTGTTTCTTGGCCTTTCGTAGGTCGCTGTTGCCGGAGTCTGAGTCTTGAATGCTTGCTTGGTGATGTGGTAGCTTTTATTGACGGCTTTTGCTACTACTGCCTGTGCGTAAGTCAGGGGCACTAGATACCCCTGTCCTAGTGCACCGACACTCGGACATGGTGGACGAGCACTCTCCAGAGGAGTTGGCTGGTCGAGGCCCCCGACGGCTTTCCCCAAGGTGGATGTCGGCTTCATGCTAGCCCTTGGGGGTGAATTGTTATCAACTTTAGTTGTCGCTGCTTCAGCCGCTGGGCTGTTCAAATCTGGATGCTTAGACGTCTGGTCCTATGTCTTTAAAACCCAAGTGTAAGGATAACGAGGGTTACCTGTCCGAAGATTGAACCTCTTGCCCCACCCTCGGGGTCGCCCCTTGTTGGGTAGCAATATCCGCATCGATAGAAGGGCCCCTGGTAGGGGCCGCAGCATTGCGCGAACGCTTCGAGCGTCGTCCCTTAGGAGGAGAAGTCAGGACGCTCAGTTCTCATCAAGTCGGAGATCTTTTTCTATATTTAATTGGAGGAGGGTTTACCGAGGAAGAGGGTATAAGCCCTAGCAGATCTGGAATGATGGCCACTATGGAGCCATCAAGGCTTTCTTGTAAGAATGTTCCTCCTTCGTATAAAGTAGATATCGCCTCATCCTCATGAAAAAGGGGTTCATCCTCATGATGGTACGCCCCCGGCTTGGGAGCTGGACACTTGAGTGCCTCGACCCAGAGTCTCCATCTCTGGATTGATACAGCGGGTGCGTCAAGTTAGTAAAATGAGCTGCTCTAATAATATGGAATCGGGGAAAGATGCTTACAATGTTGTATGGCTACTAGACAGGCCGTCGATATACCTCCTTTTGGAAAAATCCACGGCCTCCCCTTTGTATATACCGGTTAAGACCAGTCCAAAGGCCGCGTCATCTTTGAAATATTTCTTGAATGGCAGGGTGGCATCATCGGAACTGTTGGATGAACACAATGGCTGCTGATGTTGCCGGAGTGGTTGGACTGTCCGGATAATAGCTATGGCCATCACGTCTACAATTGAAAGGCTGGTGCTGGTCAGGCACTTTACCTTGTTCGCAAGGCGGGACATGTCGGGGTCATCTTTCTGGGCCTTGCTCCATGGTCTCCAGCTGAAACGCTTCTTCACAAGATCCGAGGAGAAGGTCGGAAGGCTAGGCTGAACTGGGTTGCACAGATGGACATTGGCCAAATAGAACCATTCGGATGCGCACGTGTCAACTTCCCGGGTAGTCCAAATGGGGTAGCCAGTCCCAGCTATTCAGCATACCTCGGCGGCACCCACTTGAAAGAATTTACCTTCACATGAACATGGCATTAACCAAAAATACTTCCTCAACAACCCAAAGTGCACTTCGCAGACAAGGTACATCTCGTAGAGGGCAACAAACATGACGATGTGTAATATGGAGTTGGGCGTAAACTGGTGGAGTTGGATCCTGTAGAATTCAAGCAGTCCCCAAAGGAATGGGTGAATGGGAAAACCTAAACCATGAAGAAGAAAGGGGACAAAACATACCCGCTCGTCTCCATGAGGAGCGGGATGACTGTCTGTATGAGTTTTCCCATTGATGGATACAAGACCTGCACGAGTCGGGGCCAAATCCGAGGCTAGGAGGTAGCCATGGGTGGCAATGCGTCCTAGTTGGAGACGTGACACCACGCAGCTCCCCCAGCCACGCGCCCTTGATGGGGCCATGGGGGCGCTTGGAGGACCCGACGTTGTTAGCCATGGTTGAAAGACTTTTGAGGCTAGGGCTCTGGAGAAGATGTCACTACAGGCAGGATGAATAACAAGATGCAGTTGGATATGATTCGAATGTGCTAGATATGATTAAATAAAGAAAGGAGTTATTAACGCTTCAGCACTGGTCATAAAGATGGCTCGACTTCCAACGCGACACGATAATCGAAGCGACATGCGGTGGGGCCAGTGCCGAGGTGAACTTCCATGCTCAAAATGCAATGGCACTCTCAAACTATAATAGGAACTCGCCTGTCGCGCCGAAGATTCCATTGTGCAAGGTTGTATGTCCGAAGTGGATTATCCGAAGAAGGCTGTCATCCTCGGTGTCAAATACTAGTTCGAGGGCTACTGAGGGAGTCCTGGATTAAGGGGTCCCAGCCGAGGTGGTCTAGTCCATGGGCCAGGCTGGGGGCCCTTTAGGGAAGGACTTCGGACGCCTTGTGAGCATTCTGGATTCCTCTGAAGACTTGGCGTGTACTCCAAGGAGAGAGGATTCCGTCGGCATGCAATTCATAAATAGTAACCGACATTCATGTAACCCTAGATACCCCCCGTGCCTATAAAAACCGTGGGGTTTAACCCATAGAGGATAGATATACACAACAGCTTAGCCCCTAGGTTATAGCCCACAAAATTATGATCTCGAGGTAGATCAACTCTGTAATTGCTACACCATCAATACAATATGAGCATGACGTAGAGTTTTACCTTCATCGAGATGTCCCGAACCTGGGTAAAAGCCTCGTGTTCTTTGTCTCCTATTACGCTGGATCCTTTGACACAGCTCGGGCCCCCTACCCGAGATCTACCGGTTTTGATATCGACAATTAGGTCCAAGGAATGACATGCACACGGTCTCCAATATAGAGTAGGTATCCTCTGCATTAAAAGGTGACCATCTTTCTTGTAATTAGCACCATTATCAGTGATAACATGTACCGCATTCTGTTTTCCAACATCCAGAATTCACTTCTCAAGCAAATCAGCTATCATATCACCATCATGAGATACACTTGAGGAATCAACCGACTCCAAGAACAAAGTGCTCTCAAGACTATTAACAAGGAAGTTACTCAAATGGCATCGTCTTTTGTGAGATCAACCATTCAACATGAGTGTGCATCCATATGTTTTCCATGCCGCCTTGTGTTGCCTCCTCAAAAGTCCTGTTTCCTTGACACAATCATTATGCAATGCCTCTCTCAGCTCAGGTGCACTAGGAGGCTTGTAACCTGAACCGCATTGACACGAGGCTTCAACTGCAACCTCAAACTGCCTAGTGCTTGCAGCATTGAACGGAATGCCACACTCATAGAAGAACAATCGCCACTACATACTGACATAGTGCCTCTTGATACGTCTCCAATGTATCTATAATTTTTTATTGTTCCATGCTATTATATTATCATTGTAGGATACTTTATACGCATTCTTATGCTATTCTATATCATTTATGGGAACTAACCTATTAACTCAGTGCCCAGTGCAAGTTCTTGTTTTCTGCTTGTTTTTGGCCTTTCAAGAAATCTGTATCAAACGAAGTCCAAATGCCACGAAACTTTTTGATGATTTTTTCTAGACAAAAATAATACCTGGAAGCTTCGGAGGGAGTTCGGAGGCCGCACAAGGCGGTGCCAAGGCAAGATGGCGCGCCCTGGAGGCTAGGCGCGCCCCTTGACTTGGGACCACCCTGTGGCTCCGTTTGACCTAACTCCGCCTCTATAAATTCTCTAAAGTCGGGAAAACAACAGGGAGCTAGCGAATATACCTTTTCCGCCGCCGCAAGTTTCTGTTCCCCATGTGCCCATCTAGAGCCATGTTTCAGTGCCCTGCCGGAGGGGGGATCCATCACGGAGGGCCTCTACATCAACTTTGTTGCTCCCATGGTGATATGTGAGTAGTTTACCATAGACTTACGAGTCCATAGCTAGTACCTAAATGGCTATCTCTCTCTCTATGTTCTTCAATACAACGTTCATTGTGATTCCTGCGGTGATCTATTCGTTGTAATCTTCTTTGCGGTGTGTTTGTTGGGATCCGATGAATTATGGGTTTATGATCGGATTATTCATGAAAACTATTTGAGTCATCTCTGAATTCTTATATGCGTGATTTTTATTGCTACGTATTTCTCTCCGATCTATCGGTTTGGTTTGGCAACTAGATTGATTTATCTTCAGCGGGAGTGGTGCGTTGTGATTGGTTTAATCTTGAAGTGCTTAATCATAGTGACATAAGCGGACATGATATGTATTGTATTGCTGCCATCAAGGATAAAACGACGGGGTTTATTCCTATTAGTTGAGTTTACTTTGTCTACATCATGTCATCTTGCTCAAAGCATTACTCTATTTGTACTTAATACTCTAGATGCATGCTGGATAGCCGTTAATGAGTGGAGTAATAGTAGTAGATGCAGGCAGGAGTCGGTCTACTTGCTTATGGACATGATGCCTATATACACGATCATTGCCGTGAATATATACTTCATAACTATGCACTTTTCTATCAATGGCCCAACAATAATTTGTCTACCCACCATATGCTATCTTCGAGAGAGAAGCCTCTAGCGAAAACTATTTGCTAGCCTTCGCCTGTACTAAGCGGGACTACTACTTGTGCATCAAAAACCCTTAAACCAAGTTATGCGAGATGAGTCCACTATATCTACCTATATGAGGTATTACCCTGCCGTTCCAAGTAAATTTGCATGTGCCACCTCTAAACATTCAAATAAACATCTGTTTTGTGTGCCTGGACCACTCATGGAGCGACAGGGGGTGGTCAGTATCTTGCATGCTAAGCGGGTTATTCTCATGATGAGTGTTTATTCATTCCTCCTTACACGAGAGGTGCGGTAATAGGGATTCCCAGTCCCGAAATCAAAAATCAAAAAATAATTAAACAAAACTCCCCTAGGAATGTTGTTGGTTTGGACGGTACCTGTGGATGCGGCTAGCCGTGGAGTGTGATTGTTGGTGGAGGGGGAGTAAACCTTTACTTTTACCGCTTGGGAACCGCCGCTAATTTGTTTAGCATGGAAGATATTGATAACTCTTGGTCGTAACTTTGACAGGAAGGGTGTGCCTCCCAAATTATATCTATCACTGTTTTAAACCTTGAGCTCTGGCACCTCTACAAATCCATGCTTCCCTCTACGAAGGGACTATCTATTTACTTTTATGTTGAGTCATCACCTTCTCAAATAAGCGCCAGACCTGAGAGCACTATTGTCATCCTCATGCATTGTGTATAGTCGATGTTGGGTGCAGCATGACTGGATCTTTTTACCATGAATTACAATGTTTAGTCGCTGCTTGAACTTTGGAGGTGCTCTGCATTTATGTTTTGCGGTCTCAGAAAGGGCTAGCGAGATACCACTATTGTCATATTGTATCATGATTGTTTTGACAAAGTGTTGGCGCTTGAGATATCTTATTATTGCTTGCTAGTTGCTTATGTTATTGATATGAGTTAATATAATTTCTAAGAGTTATTGTTGGCATGGTTAGTCATAATCCTTGCTAAAAACCTGGGTGCTACTTAAGCATATGTATGTAAACAAGAACAAAAGAGTTCGTAAAAGTTTTTCTTTATCACTTTCAGTTTGTCAACTGAATTACTTGAGGACAAGCAAAGGTTTAAGCTTGGGGGAGTTCATACGTCTCCAACGTATCTACTTTTCCTCACTCTTTTTCCCTTGTTTTGGACTCTAATTTGCATGATTTGAATGGAACTAACCTAGACTGACGTTGTTTTCAGCAGAACTACCATGGGGTTGTTTGTGTGCAAAAATAAAACTTCTCGGAATGGAACGAAACTTTTTGGAGAATTATTTCAGAATATATAAGAATTATTGGAGCCAAAATCTATCGAAGAGGGGGGCCAGGGTGAGCAGCACCCACCAGGGCATGCCAGGCCCCCTAGGCGCGCCCTATTGGGTTGTGCCCACCTCGTGGCCCCACTGACCCTAATTCCGCCAGTATATATTCCTATTTTTGGAGAAAAAATCAGAGAGAAAGTTTCATCGCGTTTTACGATACGGAGCCGCCGCCACCTCCTGTTCTTCATCGGGAGGCCAGATCTGGAGCCCGTTCGGGGCTCCGGAGAGGGGAATCTTCGGTCTTCGTCATCACCAACCCTTCTCCATCGCCAATTCCACGATGCTCCCCACCGGGAGTGTGTAATTCCTTCATAGACTTGCTGGTCGGTGAGGAGTTGGATGAGATTCATCATGTAATCGAGTTAGTTTTGTTAGGGCTTGATCCCTAGTATCCACTATCTTCTGATATTGATGTTGCTATGACTTTGCTATGCCTAGTGCTTATCACTAGGGCCCGAGTGCCATGATTTCAGATCTGAACCGTTTATGTTATCACCATTATATCTATGTTCTTGATCCGATCTTGCCTAGTCATATGCACCTATTACGTGTTATGATCCGTAAACCCCATAGTGACAATATTTGGGATACTTTCCGGTGATGACCGTAGTTTGAGAAGTTTAGGTATTCACCGTGTGTTAATGCTTTGTTCCGGTTCTCTATTAAAAGGAGGCCTTAATATCCCTTAGTTTCCTTATGGACCCCGCTGACAAGGGAGGGTAGGACAAAATATGCCATGCAAGTTCTTTTCCATAAGCACGTATGACTATTTACGGAATACATGCCTACATTACATTGACAAACTGGAGCTAGTTTTGTATCGCCCTAGTTTATGACTATTACATGACGAATATCATCCAACGAGTTCACTGATCCAGTGCCTATGCGTTTTCCACTTATTGTTCTTGCTAAGTTACTACTGTTGTTACTGTTCCAACTGCTATGAAACCATTGCTATCATTGTTACCATTACCGTTACTGCTACTACTGCTATCTAAACTATCATATTATTGTGCTACTGATCACTTTGCTGCAGATATTTAATCTCCAGGTGTGGTTGAATTGACAACTCAGATGCTAATACTCTCAAATATTCTTTGGCTCCCCTTGTGTTGAATCTATAAATTTGGGTTGAATACTCTACCCTCGAAAACTGTTGCGATCCCCTATACTTGTGTGTTATCACTCCATCATCCTTTCCTCACTTAGATAGTGCTCTAATAATGATAACCATTAAAATTTTATTTACTTACAACTCGATATGAAAAACTAATAAAAAACATGTGAATGCCTCTGGCAGTGTACCAGGATTTGCAAAGATCTAGCATAACATGTAAGCAATGATGAACGGTGGCTTTGCCACAAATACTATGTCAGCTACATCATCATGCAAAGCAATATGACAATGAGTGCACAAGTCATATGATGTAACGATGGAAGTTGCATGGCAATATATCTCAGAATGGCTATGGAAATGCCATAATAGGTAGGTATGGTGGTTGTTTTAAGGAAGATATAAGGAGGCTTATGTGCAACAGAGCGTATCATATCGTGGGGTTTGAATGCACCGGCGAAAGCTCCACCCATTCTCGAGGTGAGAATGGGCAATGCACGGTACCAAAGAGGCTAGCAAATATGAGGAGGCGAGTGTGCGTACATCCATGGATTCACATTAGTCATAAAGAACTCACATACTTATTGCAAAGCTTTATTAGCACTCTCGAAGGAAATTACTACTCGCATGCCCCTAGGGAGCAGGTTGGTAGGAGTTAGCCATCGCGTGCCCCCAACCTAAACAACACTAGGATTTCAACGAGGAATAAGAATGCTCACACATCATCACCATGCCATAACCAATATTTAGATGAACAGCAAATTAACACCCTTTAACTATCGATATTTCTACTAACCAACAACCATGTACTCACGCCCTTTCATATTACCACATCAATATCAATAACCCACATTTTTTCTTTTATGTGCTACATGAAGGTTTTGATTATGCACTCCTTGAATAACTATTATTTTTGGACTAGTCTTATAACCCATAGAAATTACCGTCACTATTTATTAAACTCTCAAAAAATTTAAGTGAACAATGAGAGTGCAATTATTTCTGTAAAATCTATATGCCACCGTGCTCTAAAAGATATAAGCGAAGCACTAGAGCAACTGCTTAGCTCAAAAGATATAAGTGAAGCACATAGAGTGTTCTAACAAATCATGGTTAACATGTGTCTCTCTCGAGTAGGTGTGTCCATCAAAAAATGATTCTGGAAAACTAAAATTTACCTTGGGGTGCCTTGGGCATCCCCAAGCTTAGGCTCTTTTCCGCTCCTTCTCCTTCACCCATCGTCATTGCACCCAATACTTGAAAACTTCATCACACAAAACTGAACAGAAAACTCATGAGCTCCGTTAGTATGACAGGTAAATCAAAAACTTTAGGTACTGTTATAAATTGATTCATACATAAGGTACTGTATTCTAACTTATCCATGACTTATACCCCGAATTCATTCCATAGCATCATCAAAACAACCGAACTATGCAAGCATAAATAGAATCTGTCTAAAACAGAAAAATATGTAATGATCTATGCAAACACCATACTTCTGTAACTCAAAAAATTCTGAAAAATTAGGAAAACTTGCGGAATTTGTATACCAATATGGTGTAAGAAATTTCGATCAAAAAGACATTCAAGTAAAATCAAAGAAATTCTGCAATGGACGCTAAAGTTTCTGCTTTTGCACCGTATGAATTCTACTTATCATTCAAGTCATCCCAAAGGCTTTACTTGGAACAAACACTAATTTAAACATAAAAACACAATCATTACAATAGAAATAATCATGTTATCACACCTAGACAGAAAATAATGGGTTGTCTCCCAACAAGATATTTCTTTATAGCCATTAAGATAGGCTTTGGATATTAATGATGCTCACATAAAACAGAAGAATTGAAACACAAGGGGAGTATCATATAGGAAGTAATGAACACATTAAAGTCTAACATACTTCCTATGCAGGGGCATTTTACAAGAAAACAAATTATCAAGACAAGAAGTGTCTAGCATATGCAAGTAGGAATAATAAAACATTAACAATTTGAACATCAAGAGAGGTGAGTGAGTAACATGAAAATTTCTATAACCATATTTGCCTATCTCATAATAATTACAGGTAGGATCATAATCAAATACGAAAATATAAATATCATATAAAATATTATCTTCAGGATCCACATGCATAAAAGTTTTATAATCTTCCAAGATAGTGGGGTTAACATCAACTAAAGTCATGACCTCTCCAAACCCACTTTTGTCAAAAAATTCATAAGACTAATCATTCTCCCAAATAGTGGGACCATTTGTCAGGACCGGTTTTTGAGGATATTTATTTCCCACTAAATGGTCCTTGTGCTCACCAGCCCCAGGATTATTGTAAGCTGGTGGACACATTCTTGATCTAGAAATTCCAAGCAAATTACAAAATCTGGTGTACAAGACCATGATGTTCTATGGAGTACAACAAAGTTTTCTAATGGATGATGGCAGAAGCGGCTCGGGATCTCCAGCGTCTAAGGGGCTCCATTTCCCACCGGAACAGCTGACCTGGATAACTCCTATCTTCGCGTGGCTGCTATATTCTGTGCCTAGGTTCCGGGGTTACTGCCATAATGCTCCTCTCCAAATACGCAATCTGGCAAGACAATAGCCAGGGACAAGCTAGTGAGTATGTTTGAATGTACTTGCAAACATCATGAAAACAGATATAATAAAGCAGGTGGTATTCATGCATTGAAATAATTTATGATCATTCAGACAGTCACAAGATAAAATTCCCGATGCAGGTAAGCAGATAATTCATGTTAAGAATGTATAAGCAATCAGGGAATGAAAATAAAATAATCCAATCGGGTGTCTGAAGCGACGCCTCGAAAGGGTAAAATATAAAACATGCCTCAGTCCGGCGTTTGTGCGACGCCACATAAAGGGCTTATAAGAAAATAAATAGCATGCATGTCGCAGTCGGGCGTCTGTGCGATGCCACATAAAGGGCTTATAAAGAAGGTAAATAACACACATGCCACAGTCGGGCGTCTGAGCGACGCCACAAAAAGGGCTTATAAAGAAAGTAAATAACACGCGTGCGACAGTCGAGCGTCTGAGCGACGCCACATAAAGGGCTTATCAGATAAAAATCGCAATGAGTATCCAGGAGGTAGAACAATCCTAAGGATATTCAACTATTCATGTAATAGAAATGGTTAGTCCATCACAATAATAATCATAAATATCATTCGCCGCACCCCATGATCAATATTTTTATTTAGAAGAATTCCTCCGAAGAACGACACTAAGACTGACACTTGACCCGTCCTAGACTGTAGTCCTTACCGCGGACACGGCTATTCGAATAGATGTTTACTCTGCAAAGGTTGTACTCTTTACCCACGAGTAACGGATTTCCTTAGTCATCCCGAGAATAATTCCGCTTACTGCCTTTGAGTTGAAAACGCACCTAGCCCGCACACACCAGCTCAACTTACTGGTGCTTGGCATCAACCACCACACCGTTAAGCAAAATTCTAAGTGGGGAGACCAAAATCTCGAATAGCATGGGATCACAACATTTATACAGCGGGCAAAACAGGGGAGCTACCCCTCGGTCCAACCGGAACACCCATGCCCCCGGACCAAGTGACATGCCTACCAGGGGCCACTGGTATCTTTCACTATGGCCTCAATGTACGGTGTTTGCTAAGAAAGGGGTTGACAACTTACTGAACCGTACCCTACCTGCGGCACGCACAAGTGGTAGTACGAAACAAGTAAGGGGGTTGCTGGAACAAGACTTGATCTATGGTCGACTCAGGAGGTTTATGTGTTTGCTGCATGATTAGCACAACAAATATTTTCTACACTTCCGGATAGAATCACACCTCATCATGCCCCATCATGCCTCACTGCTCATTCTCGTCACAACGAGATGTCAGCACCAAGCTCGTGTCTACCCGAGACAACGACTCTTCCCAGATTCCTTCCGGTAGGCATGAGTGGCACAAGGTGGTGACTACTGTCACATGCATCTCAATTTCAACAACAAGAAATTTTATCATGCACTTATGAGTATGATCATACCTTGACATGAAACAATGCTCACTTCATGTTAACTTGGTGTTATAGTTTTAGTTTTTCACATCAAACAACACACAACATATATTAGACCAAGGTTCAGGATGCTTGCCTTCAATTGTGTAGGTAGGTGATGTGCACTCCAAAACTTTTGAAAGTTTTTATCTTCCCTCCAATATCCTATTTTTGAAATCAACATATATTTCAAAACAGTACTGAAAAGTTGTTTTGAAAATTTAAGAGAGGTGGGAAAAAGAATCAGCTCAATTGGGTTTGTGGTTTAAAAACTAGAGCCTGTCAAACTCTAGTCAAAATCTGGTTTTTAAAAAAATATAACAGAAAAGAAAACGTTTCGGCAGATATTACGGTTTTGCGAGGAGGAGACGTACTTCAGAGAAGGCGCCTCCACTTAAGTCAGTGCGTGCCGTCGCGGGGTCACTAACTGTGGGTCCATCGGGCCCACTGGTCAGGTTTGACTAGTCGCCCGCGACTTCTTCCTTCTCTGGCCGAGTGGAGGCGGGGCTCCGGCGATCCTCGCCGGCGTTTGGCGACTCCCCACGGGATCCTGCTTGCGGGAATTTACTCCCGGCGATCCTACGGTCCTTCCGGAGGTCGAAAGGGCACGGAGACGGAAGGGGTCATCGGCGGCGAGCTCCGAGGCGGACGGTGGTTTCCGGACCATTGGGGGTCACTAGTAGAAAACAGGCCTTCCGTTTCAACCTTTAGTCCCGGTTTGGCTTTGGACCGGGACTAATGTGTCCATTAGTCCCGGTTCCAACGGCTAGGAGCGGTCAGGGTGTACGGGCCCCATTAGTCCCGGTTCATTCGAGACCTATAGTCCCGGTTTGTATCACAAACCGGGACTAAAGTGGTGGTGGCAGGCTGGTGTCAGCCAGGGGCCCCCACGAGCCGTTTTAGTCCCGGTTTGTGATACAAACCGGGACTATAGTTGGACCTTTAGTCCCGGTTTGTATAACGAACCGGGACTAAAGCTTTCCCTATATAAACCCTTCGTCCAGCCCGACTCCATTTCTCTGTTTTCTCATTCGAATTCCCCTCTCTGTTCTTCCCCTAGCTCAAGCTCCTCCCTCCATTTTTGCTAAGATTTGTCAAGATTTGAGGCACCCCAATCCATCCAAGTGTTCACAAAGGTTAGCAACTTTGTCCTTTCATCTCTTATTGCTAGATCAGATCGTGCAATGCTTTATAAGTATAGTGATTTGTGGGTTTTAGTTTGGATGTAATTATGTGATAGCTTTTTTGATTTATATTCAATTTGAGCTCAAATTAACTCCTTAGTTTGCATATGTGTAGGTGTGGTTTACTTAGTGTGCCTTCCCGTCCCCGTCCTAACCACCGTCGATCGACCGCACCGTCCCGTCGCCGGCACCACCTTGGTGAGCCTCTTCTTGTGTTCTTATCATTTTTATAAATAAAATCGTATTTGTATGATTTAGATAGTTACTTGCATAGTTTTCTTACTTGTATGGTTTTTGTTATATATAGTGCCATGGTTATGATATCCGTGCCCGTCGGCCCTCGTCCGGTTTACGATTCAGATGTGGTATATTCTGTTTTATAACTATTTGTTGCACTTCGTGTTAATGACAATTATGCCCATCAAGTTGACATAGATATTTTTATCTAGGAGGTAGTTGAACCGGAAATGCCAACCGACCCTATTGTCGAGAAGTTAAATTTAGTTGAAAAAGAAAACGAGGATTTGAAAGAAAAATTGAAAAGAGTTGAAGAAGAGAAGATGAAATTGGAGTTGTACGTTGCCGATGTCATCGATGATCACAAGATCAAGATGGATGCAATGTGCTTGAGGATTAGAAAGATTAGAAAATATGCCATTAATAAAGAGGCTTGGTATCATTATGCTGTTGGATCAATTTTTACCTTAGTTACGATTTTGATCGCATTTGTTGTTGCATTTAAAATGTTTTAGCTAGATACTTTTATGTTGTTTTATGAGAATAAGTGTGTATGAACTTTATGTATGAACTTGTATTAATTTGGTCTTCTCGGTGTTGTGTAAGGAAGATGAACCGGCAATGGATGTACGTTGACCGACGCTCTCCCCAGTTCATTAATGGCGTGCAGAGTTTTTTGCGTGCGGATGAGGCAAACAAGCGGGATGATTTTATGTGTTGTCCATGTGGTGTGTGTAAGAATGATAAGACTTACTCTAGCTCAAAACAGATTCACGTCCACCTATTTACGTCTGGTTTCATGTCCGGCTATAATTGTTGGACCAAGCACGGAGAAAGAGGGGTTCTAATGGAAGAGAATGAAGAAGAAGAGGATGACGACAACTATCCTGGGTGTCTTGAATATGATGGTACTACAATGGGGGAAGAGAATGAAGAAGAAGAAGCTGAGGCATCAGATGAGCCCGCTGATGATCTTGGTCGGGCCATTGCTGATGGAAAGAGAAACTGCGAAAATGAAAAGGAGAAGTTGAAGTTGCAGCGCATGTTAGAGGATCACAAAAAAGGGTTGTACCCAAATTGCGAAGATGACAACACAAAGCTCAGTACCACACTCGAATTGCTGCAATGGAAGGCAGAGAATGGTGTAGCTGACAAGGCATTTGAAAAGTTGCTGAAAATAATGAAGAATAAGCTTCCAAAGGACAACGAATTGCCCGATAGTACATATGAAGCAAGGAAGGTTGTCTGCCCTCTAGGATTGGAGGTGCAGAAGATACATGCATGCCCTAATGACTGCATCCTCTACCGCGGTGAGTACGAGAATTTGGATGCATGCCCGGTATGCAATGCATTGCGATATAAGATCGGTCGCGATGACCCTATTGATGATGTTCAGGGCGAGCGCCCCAGGAAGAGGATTCCTGCCAAGGTGTTGTGGTATGCTCCTACAATACCACGGTTGAAACGTTTGTTCCAAAACAAAGAGCATGCCAAGTCGTTGCGATGGCACAAAGAAGACCGTAAGAAAGACGGGAAGTTGAGAGTACCCGCTGATGGGTTGCAGTGGAGAAAAATCGAGAGAGAGTGGCCGGACTTTGCAGATGACCCAAGGAACATATGGTTTGGTTTATGTGCAGATGGCATTAATCCATTCGGGGAGCAGAGCAGCAAGCAGAGCACATGGCATGTGACTCTATGTATCTATAACCTTCCTCCTTGGTTGTGCATGAAGCGGAAGTTCATTATGATGCCAGTGCTCATCCAAGGCCCTAAGCAAACCGGCAACGACATTGATGTGTACCTAAGGCCATTAGTTGATGAACTTTTATAGCTGTGCAATAAAAAAGGTGTATGTGTGTGGGATGAGCACAAACAGCAGGAATTTGACCTGCGAGCGTTGTTCTTTGTAACCATCAATGATTGGCCTGCTCTTAGTAACCTTTCAGGACGGACAAACAAGGGATACCATGCATGCACGCACTGTTTAGATGATACCCAAAGTATATATTTGGACAAATGCAAGAAGAATGTGTACCTGGGACATCGTCGATTTCTTCCAGCCAAGCATGCATTAAGAAAGAAAGGCAAGCATTTCAAAGGGGAGGCAGATCACTGGAAGAAGCCCGTCCTCCGTACTGGTGATGACATACTTGATATGGTCAAGGATTTACAAGTAATATTTGGAAAGGGTCCTGGCGGACAATCTGTTCCGACTGACGCTGAGGGACACGCACCCATGTGGAAGAAGAAATCTATATTTTGGGAGCTAGAATATTGGAAAGTCCTAGAGGTCCGCTCTGCAATCGACGTGATGCACGTGATGAAGAATCTTTGTGTGAACCTGCTAGGATTCCTGGGCGTGTATGGGAAGACAAAAGATACACCGGAGGCACGGGAGGACCAGCAACGTGTGCACGAAAATGACGGCATGCATGAGCAGTATGAAGGTCCTGCCAGCTACGCTCTTACCAAAGCAGAGAAGGAAATCTTCTTTGAATGCCTGCTCAGTATGAAGGTCCCATCTGGCTTCTCGTCAAATATAAAGGGAATAATAAATATGGTAGAGAAAATTTTTAGTATGTGGCTTCTAATGGTTCATATTGAATGCACAAAAAGTCTGGAGTTGAAATAAGTTAAAAAAATTGAAATCCTTTTGTAACAGACGAGTTTTTGTCCGAAACCCCGATACTTCGAAGGAGATTGTCCATTTTGGACACGAAGTGCATCCATTTTTTGCCGTAACGCTCTCAACTTTTTAGGACATGCTATGTGGGTGAAATGATGATACCATGCCAAGTTTCAACCTTTTCAGAGTTCACTTGTGGTGCTTTTTAATCTCAGGGTCATTTAGCTCAAAACAAATCATTAAATGCATGAAAAATAGCAAATGAAGTTATATAGGGTTGAAATTTTATTATGTGGCTTCTAATGATTCATATTGAATGCACAAAAAATCTGGAGTTGAAATAAGTGAAAAAATTTGAAATCATTTTGTAACAGACGAGTTTTCGTCCGAAACCCCGATACTTCGAAGGAGGTTGTCCATTTTGTACACGAAGTGCATCCAGTTTTTGCCGTAACGCTCTCAGCTTTTTAGCACATGCTATGTGGGTGAAATGATGATACCGTGCAAAGTTTCAACCTTTTCAGAGTTGAGTTGTGGTGCTTTTCAATTTCAGGGTCATTTAGCTCAAAACAAATCATTAAATGCATGAAAAATAGCAAATGAAGTTAGATAGGGTTGAAATTTTAGTATGTGGCTTCTAATGGTTCATATTGAATGCACAAAAAGTCTGGAGTTGAAATAAGTTAAAAAAATTGAAATCCTTTTGTAACAGACGAGTTTTCGTCCGAAACATCGATACTTCGAAGGAGATTGTCCATTTTGTAAACGAAGTGCATCCAGTTTTTGCCGTAACGCCTTCAACTTTTTAGCACATGCTATGTGGGTGAAATGATGATACCATGCCAAGTTTCAACCTTCTCAGAGTTCAGTTGGGTGATTTTGATTAAAACAAATGAAGGTATACAACTAAAAGAGTTAAACAGGATCTGATTTTGATTAAAACACCTATTTAAATTATCCTAAAAATTCCCAACTTTAACATAATGATAAAACATACTAATATTAAACAACAGGAAAAACAATCACTCAAAAATCTATTTTAAAATAAAGTTATTCACAAATTACTGTTTCACACAAATTTCAAATGAATTCAAATTTAAACTATTTCAATTTGAAAACTACTGGCACTAACAAAAAGTTTGTAATTATTTTGACCTAAAGAAAAAAAGATTCAGTAAAAAACTATAAATATTCTAACAGTTATTCCAAATATAAAAACAGAAATTAGAAAAACAAAACAAAACAAAAAAAAGAAAATACAGCTGTAGTCCCGGTTGGTGCTACCAACCGGGACTAAAGGTCCCTTCCCGCGCGTAATTTGGGCCGCCGAAAAGACCTTCCCACGCGGAATCCCGGGAGGACCTTTAGTCCCGGTTGGTGATACCAACCGGGACTAAAGGTCTGTAGTCCCGGTTGGAGTCTAGACCCGAGACTAAAGAGTCCCTCTATATATGCCGTTTCTTCCCCAACCTCTCCCATTCTGCCCCCCGACGCCGCCCCTGCCCCGACGCCGCCAGGCTGCTGGAGCTCCCCGACCCGCTCGCTCCGGCCCCTCAACCTCCCGCCGGAGATCGCCGTCCCCGACCCGCTAGCTCCGGCCCCTCTTCTCCCTCGACCTCGCCGTCGCCTCGACCTCGCCGTCGAGCCCGCTGTCGCCTTGACCTTGCTGCCGAGACCCCTGTGAGCCACTCTCCTCCCTCTCCTCCTGAAGCCCCCCTCCCCGTCCGCCATTACCGCCATGCATGGCCGCCCCTCCCTGTCCGCCATTGCCATCATGCATGCATGGCCGCCCCTCCCCGAGCCCATCCCCCACCTAGAGCCACCACTGGAGATGCCTGAGAGCCGTCGCCCCATCCATCTCCAGCGTATGTAGGAGCCCCGCCGCCCCGTCCATCTCCGACGTAGGAGCCGGCCCCGCCGGTGCCGCAAACACACACACACACACACATATTGTTTAAAAACGTGCAAATATTTTCTAATTGTTAGAACATCTTTTTAGTGTTATGAAATTTTGTGTGGTTGGTATGCAACATTTTTTCATTAAACAGTGTGTTAAGAAAATTGTAGTAGATGGATAAGTAGATTGATATTGTTAGATGATTTTGTTTATGATGCTTTTTATGATTTAGTTGTTTTATGTTTTAGTTAATTAGGAGTCCTAGGAAAAATTAGTATGTGTATGTTAGATTAGAGAAAAATTCTTGGGTTTTGAAAAAATTAGTGATTAAACGAGAAGAAAATGTTCTCATAAGAATTTGTCTCGACGTCGACGATGCCTGGCCCGCATCCTCGTCGTCGTCGAGTCGGCGTCGACATCCTTGAGAGGCGCAATGTCCGGGATTGGGCTCCGCCGGGCTGGCACTGGGAGGTGCTACCTTCCCGGGCTCGGAGCTTGGTGAGGAATCCTGGTCTCGTCGTCGACCCGGAGCTTCTTTGGTGGCGGTCACGTGGTACGTCGCCGTGTCAGGGAGGAGGACGAGCACGTCCGTCGCTACATGGCGGCGTTGGATGCCAGGTTCAACAATACCTGGCAGATTCTTCAGGGATCTCACCTGAGTTATGATCCCGTGATGGTTCCTTATCTTTGGGTGTCCACCACCCGCGACTCAGGAACCGCTAGTGACTTAGATTATTCGATAGTATTCGATCTATATTAGTCATCTTATATGATAATATTCGAGATGTATTAGTTAATATTTGATGATGCATTAACTGGATTATTCGAGATGATGTATTAGTGATATTATATTCGAGTTCATTATAAATGTATTAGTGATATTTTATCGGTATAATGCGTGTGTGACTTTCGGTCTGTCGTTGCTCCTTGTGTGACTTTCATGCGTGTTCTTGATGGAGGAATCCCGACTGTTGTCGTGGGGGGCGCCTCCTCTTCTTCTCTTCTTTGCGATATATTCGTCGGTATAATGCGCAAGAAGAGAAGAGGGGGGGCGTCCATCACCGACGGTCGAACTATTACTGTGAGAGAGTGTCCACCAACATATATACACCACCATATCAGTGTGAGAGAGTGCGCACCAACACACCATGAGATATGAGAGTTATTTAAGGAAAGCCTCGACGGACCGAAAGTCACACACGCATTAGGGTCCAAGCGTGCCGTAATTCTTGAATCATGAACACAGGAAATGTCGTCATCATCAGACGACGATAGGATCCAAGCGTGTGAACTTTGCGGTGCAGATAAGGGTCTTTGTGACCAACCTGGGCTGCGAGACGGCAGGTTCTTCACCATGAAGGTTTACGAGGACTTTGATATTTCTACGGTACGCAACGATGACAACTGTTTTTTCGTAATTAAGCATGACTTCTGTTTCTTTCCTTCAACGCGTAATTTCTATTTTATACAATTCAACTAGTTCATCCCCTGTCATGCAAGACGGTATTTCTTGGAGAGGCTCGGTTTTGAAGAGCACGAGAGTTTCGAGACGAGGACAGCCAACCTGAGGACTAAACATGGTCACACATTTCTGGTGAAAGTAATGAATGCACCTAATAACACAGAATTAGGGTGCTCAAATTGGGAAGCTCTTTGCAAGGCATATGGATTTCAGGAGGATATGGAAATAACCTTCGATCTTCGACCTGAAGATCATATTGAAGGAAACATCGACATTTGGGTGGATGTCGATATGCTTCTTGTTTTACCTCCATGTGAGTTTGTCAACCATGCATATTTGTCAAGTAATTTGCATTCTATATTTAAAATATTTGGTGTTCATCCATACTAAATTTGTTAATTTATAATTTACAGTTTTTTTCGTTTCTTTGAGTGAAACACAGAACATAATCGACACGACACACTACACTTATGGATCACATCTAACTTGGGAGGAGAAGGCTGATCTTATCAACTTTGTTATTGGTGTCCTAGTTGGTAGGGAGATCTTCCCGTATAATTTGGGAACTGGCCCAAATTATACATTGTACAGGACACTAGTGCATAGGTTGAGGGCGGATGACATTCGCCGAAATATCTTGGTAAGAGTTGCTAATTAAGTACACTAGTACTGTTGCGTAAATGGTATTGATTACATTGCTAACTCGGCTATACTACTATGTTCTTCAACAAAAACTTCCAAATGAAGTTGTGCCTCCGTTGATGCAACTCGAAGGTAATATGACAATTAAAAGCCCCTTCCAGCCCGAGTTCTCTTTTGCATACTCCACTGAGCGCAAACCACCAAGACGGCTCCAAATTGAAGCATGGGGACAAATAAAGAAGGATCGCAAGCCACAACTTGGAGACCGTTGGATCTCTTTGCTTCATCATGGAGACATAGGTGTTATTCTGTTTTATGTCATTTTACCTAGGAGGGAGGACTAGGTCCTATGAGGGAGGACTATGTCATTTTATCTTTTTTTGTTTTATGAGATTTTAACTTGGTATGATTAAGATGATGATTATGAGTTGTTAGATGAGTAAGATGATGATGAGTTATATGACATATATTTGATTAAAGTGGATGGATGCAAGTGATCATGTTGAATTAGAGGAAAAAATTAAATGGAAAACACAAAATGAAAAGAAAAAATAAACAATGAAGCCTTAACCTTTAGTCCCGGTTGGTGCTACCAACCGGGACCAAAGGTCCCCATGCCCTGGCGCGCTCTACCGCCCACATGGCCAGGGTTTAGTCCTGGTTCATAGCCAACCGGGACTAAAGCCTTAGACCCTTTAGTCTCTATACTTTAGTCCCAGTTGGGGAACCGGGACTAAAGGCCCTTCCCATCCGGGACTAATGGCCTGTTTTCTACTAGTGGATTTACCCTACGGCAGCTCCCGAGCTAGGTTCAGCGGGGGAACGGCTTCGCGGGATTGAGAGGAAGCGAGTGGCGGCGATGGTGGAGCTAGGGAGGCCTTGGCTTGGTCGGATTTGATCGGAGTGCGGCGACGGCCGAAGCTACCAGAGACGGGGAAGACGGTGGCTTCTCGTCGAATTGGAGCTAGGGGGTGGCTTGCTACGGCTTCGTGGAGGCTCATGGGGGCACACTGCGGCTTTAGGGGTTCTATTTATAGCCCGGGGAGGTCGGTTCTCGTGATGGCCAGGGATTAGAACGGCGGCCGACCGCCACTGTGGGAGGCAGATGATGTGGTAATGCAGCAGCCAGCCGGAGGGGCGAGCGGATGAGCTCGGGCTGTTCCAGGGGAGAGCTAGCGAGCGGACGCTGCTTGGACGTTGCTGCCAGGGCCTGGGCCGGCTGCAGCCGTCGGCTAGCCAAGAAGGCAGCTCTGGCTGCGGTGCTGAGGGGCTCCAGGGGGTGGCTGAGCGGCTCTGGTGAGCGGGAAGGGACGGGGGCGTGTCCCTACGAGCGAGCAAGGGCCGGGGTGCGGGTAGGTGGGGTGCGGCGGCTCGGACGCGCTGGCTGAAAAAAGGGGCGCTCTGGGCGTGCTCTGGACACGCACCCGAGGTGCTCGACAAATTGCCAGGGCAAGCTAAGGGATTGATTGAGGCTATAAATTAATAGTCTCACTGGTGGGAGTCTTAGGGTTATAATGGACATGGTGGTTTGGCAAGGACAACAAGTCCATAATGCAAACTAAAAACAATGCCAATTCTGGCCATGCACATAACCAGTTTGACAAAATGCCAGGGGCATCTAGGGGGTTGTTCTGGGCACCAAACTTTCCAGGTTGAGGTCTCCTTAGATGCTAAAAATGATGGCAAGGTTAGTTTTACAAAATCAGAAACTTGTTAATGCAAGTTTTGCAAAACTACAGTTCTGGTCAGAAACAAAATGACTCAATAGCAGAGGCTTAAATTGGGACAATGGAGTTGAGCTCCTGGACTTAAGGGTTTGGTAGAGTAAACTACAAGTAGTAAAAATCTCATGGGCACTAGGGCAAAATAAAAAGGGGTTGCAGTTCAAAACCTCAAACTGGTTCAGAATAGAAAAGAGGATGGTTTGCTCAAATTTTTCAAAACACTAAGCTATATTTTTGCATAAAAGTGGTCCAGGGACATCACATGTCCTCTACAAATTTTTGTGGAATTATTAAATGAATTTATCAAATGGTTGTAGTGCAAATAAAATCCTTTAAAAGAGTAGAAACCAATTTTAAAGAAATAGGGTTTGGCAAAAATATTATAATATGCTTCCACAGATCATATCAAATAAAAGTGAAATGTTTTCAAGCAAATCTTCAACTCTCACAATATTTTTGAAAAACTACTACTTGGAGGGAAAATCTTATAATTCAGGGCGAAGAAGTGATTCTGGAAATCCATAGAGGATCAGAAAATTAAAAATTATTGTTCTGAGCAAAATTTGAAATTAATAAAACTTGATTAAATTTTTGGGGTGTTACAATGCTACCCCCCTTAAGAAAAATCTCGTCCTCGAGATTTGCTAAGGACGGTTCCAAATATTATTACTCCTACTACCTTGCGGTGATAACACGAAAAATAAATATCCTACTCACATGATACGACGCGGTTACAGTGAGAGGGCAGATAATTGGTGCAAGTACAGTGGGGTATTGGCGCTGTGAGAAAATCTACGGTTGGGGAAACCGAGAAATTCCTACTTAGGGCTACGGTTAATTTAGAATTAATAAAATTCTAAATTCCAAATTTTCGCTGGTTGCACCCGAGTGCACAGTGCTCTCTCTGGCTGACAGGTGGACCCAGGGCCCACTGTTAGTCTCTTCTCCTACCTCTCGCTCTCCTCTTCTCTCTCTCGCGCGCACTTTCCCGCGCTTTCTCTACCGGCGGCGTCTAGCGGGTAGGGCATCTAGGGTCGTACTGCGTTAGTGCGTGGCATGATAGCTGCCGGCGCAGGGTGCAGTCACCTCGCGGGCCAGTGTGCTATCGGCACTGCTCGCGGATTCGCCGCTGAACACCGGCAATCGAGCGACGAGCGGCGCTGGTGGACTTCGCCCACCGTACACTGATCTCGAGCTATAAAACGATTGCAGTGCTCCTCTCTTCTTCCTCACACATGGCCTCATTTCTTCTTCCTCCTCCTCCCCTTCATTTCTGATTGCAGGAGCTCACGGCGAGGCTCAAATGGCGGAGGTGAGCCTAGACTAGTTCACGCTCCTGCTGTGCGGAGGGTTGGCGGCATTGCTCGGGTTCTCCATGCTCCTATGCACGATGATCCACGATGATCATCGCGATGCTGCTGCCCGAGTGTTGGCTCTCCGCGGCGGCGGTGATCACGAGGATTAGGTGTCGGTGTCGGGCGCTGACTGCTGTCAGTGTGCTAGCGGCAATTTTCATAAGAATAATCACCACAATTTTCTCTTTCAGAAAAACTGTGGTGTGTTAGTGAGGTGATCAATTAGGTGCAAAATGTGTACGTGGTCTTGTAGTTAGTGCCTGTGGTCGAGTGGCTGTGACTGTGAGCCTGCTGTCGTGGTGTCGTGTGAATTTAAATCTATGCTATGAAAAATTATTTGTTGCAATGGCTCAAAGAAAATCCCACCTCAAGGTTTACTGAGAGTGCAAACAGTTGATCAAAAATCATAGCAGTAAAAATCACACACATACAATTGAAATCAAACAATTTATTCATAGCACAATCTTAATACATAATAGACATATTGCAACCTATAATTAATTGCTAGGCTAACAAACACAACATTGGGCATCTACAGTGCAAAGGTAAAATATGCGGGGTCCTGAGGAAATGTCTCTGGCACTGGGACACATTCTTCCTCTTCCGGGGAAGCGGATGAACTAGCCAAAGAATGCGCTGCTCCTGGTCTCGCCTCAGTGGTCTGCCAATGGCGATCTGAGGATTCATAACAACGAGATTCTGGAGGTAATCCATTACTCGCTGGGTCAAACGCTCTTGAGCGATAACGTACTGAACAAGGTTAGCCAGTACTAGGTCTCTCTCTATTCCTCCCCCAGGAAAAGATGCTTCTTCTCTGGGTGCTACACGGCTCGGGAAGTAATAATACCCCCTTTCACTTGCATAGGGTACTGCGGATCGAAGGCGGGTAATCGCTTCGTAGGCAGCAACTTCTATGGCCATTTGCGGAGTCGGCATAGATTTCCCCACGAAGGAGACTTCCGTTGGGTCTTGGTTTGGGTTCACGGGAGGGAGGTGCAGTACTGCCCAATATTTCGAGGCGAATGGGGTGATCCTCGATTTGAACAGCTCGTACTGTGGTGGCGCGGGAGAACCCATGGTTCTGTGGGTAAAATCCCCCAATATTCTAACAAAGCTGCCTGGGGTTGCATCTGGGGTTCTCAGATGGATCCTTGGGTTCGACATGGCTAAAATGGTTGTGAGGGTGGTGCACAAAGTGGGGGATGCTGGGTAAGGTCACGGAGTGGCCTCTTATATAGCATCTGGGCTGGGTTTCATAATGCGGTGTGGGGGCAATCTAGGTTGTCGGTTCTGCTCTATGAAGGTCGGGGTTCCACAGATATACATATCTCACAAAAAGTGATGTATTACTGTGGGTGTTGGCTGGGGTGGTTTTTGGTAGCTACGCCCAGAATTTCATATGTAACCGAATGCCAACATACTTATGCATGGCTACTTGTGGTACTTAATTAAAATAATGGCATACAAGCGGTCTGCATTTTATTCATGGCGATACAAGGTCACACTATTACATGGCGTAGGAATACTAAGACTCGGTACTACTCGAGTGGCTTAGTCTATCTCGTTAATATCTAGTCGAGCGTGCCTTGCGGACATCGAGGCTTCTCTTTGGACTTCACCGTTGGGGTTTGCTGGATTGGGATGGGGAGTTGCAGGGTCAGGGTAGTGATGATGACCATCGTGGGGGTTGGTGTTCAAGATCCCGTTGGAGTGTGTTCCCAAAAGGCGATGAAGCTCCTCCGAGGATACAAATATATTCCTATCGGTTGCAGGGGCAGGTCTTGGAACTCGATCGGTTGTCCGAACAGCATGACGGGGTTGTCGGCGTCGGGTACCACTTCTCTTCTTGCCGGGGCTCGGCGAGCAAGTTCTCCACGAGCTGCGATCAGATCAAGAGTGACCTGATCGAATAGTGCCTGTAGTGTACTTAGGTAGCGCACAAGATGCAATAATGCAGGGTCCGTCTCGTGGTCTCCGTTGGCGATCTGGGGTGGCCTACTATATCCGTCGCGGCTGGGGTAATAATAGAATGAGCGGCAGTTAACTCTTGGCGACAAGTGCCGGAGTTGAACTATAGCCTCTCGAGCTGCTAGCTGGATGGCTTGAGACTCAAAGGAAGTTGACCTTCTGGTGAACCTGTAGGGGCGCTCTGGCGAGATACCCCTGCCGTAGATGTGCACCGTAGACCAGAAGTGACGATTCTCATCACTCGTGCGTACCAGGTACACAATATATTCTGGGGGCTCTTCTAATGCAAAGGCACGACGGGTGAGGTTGGCTAGGACGGTTACAAAACCTCCAAGGTTGGTTGCTGTGGTCTCATTGTGAACAATGATGCCAGGCATCTTGGCTTTGTTTTGGATAAGTGGCTGTGGTGTGCTGGGTTTGGGCAAACGTTTCCTTTTATAGAAAAAACGGAGTCTTCCTTCCCACGCTTGCGAATGGGACAAATTAGGTGTCGGTCATAGGCGTGTGATCGCTAGGCTAGGTGATAGGTTGGACACCGACTGCCGAAAGGTGTCGGGGTCACTGTGCGGGCTATCAGATAGGATAAGCTTGGTTGTGGTTAGGGTAAGGTCTGGTGGGTGGGTTAACCTAGGTTTATTGACCTGGCTAAGATAGGATTAGCCAATGGTCAGCCTGGCTCTGGTACCAAGGTTGTCAGGACCGGTTTTCCAGGATATTTATTTCCCAGTAAATGGTCCTTGTGCTCACCAGCCCGAGGATTACTGTTAGCTGGTGGACACTTTCTTGATACAGAAATTCCAAGCAAATTACAAAATCTGGTGTACAAGACTATTGATGGTCAATGGAGTACAACAAAGTTTCCTAATGGTTGATGGCGGAAGTGGCTCGGGATCTCCAACGTCTATGGGGCTCCATTTCCCACAGGAACAGCTGACCTGGATAACTCCTATCTTCCCGTGGCTGCTATCTTTGGTGCCTAGGTTCCGGGGTTATCGCCATAATGCTCCTCTCTAAATACGCAATCTGGCAAGACAATACCAAGGGACAAGCCAGTGAGTATGTTTGAATGTACTCGCAAGCATCATGAAAATAGATATAATAAAGAAGGTGGTATTCATGCACTGAAATAATTTATGATCATTCAGACAGTCACAAGATAAAATTCCTGATGCAGGTAAGCAGATAATTCATGTCAAGCATGAATAAGCAATCAGGGAATGAAAATAAAATAATCCAATCGGGTGTTTGAAGCGATGCCTCGAAAGGGTAAAATATAAAACATGCCTCAGTCGGGCGTCTGAGCGACGCCAAATAAAGGGCTTATAAGAAAATAAATAGCATGCGTGCCGTAGTCGGGCGTCTATGCGCTGCCACATAAAGGGCTTATAAAGAAGGTAAATAACACACGTGCCAGAATCGGGCGTCTTAGCGATGCCACAAAAAGGGCTTATAAACAAAGTAAATAACACGCGTGCCACAATCGGGCGTCTGAGCGACGCCTCATAAAGGGCTTATCAGATAATAATCAAAATGAGTATCTAGGAGGCAGAACCATCCTAGGGATACTCAACAATTCACGTAATAGAAACGGTTATTCCATAACAATAATAATCATAAATATCATTCGTCGCACTCCATGATCAATATTTTGATTTAGAAGAATTCCTCCGAAGACCGACACTAAGACCGACACTTGAGCCATCCCAGACTGTAGTCCTTAACCGCGGACACGGCTATTTGAATAGATGTTTACTCTGCAGAGGTTGTACTCTTTACCCAAGAGTAACGGATTTCCTTAGTCATCCAGAGACTAATTCCGCTTACGGCCTTTGAGTTGAAAACACACCTAACCCGCACACACCATCTTAACTTACCGGTGCCTGGAATCACCCACCACACCGTTAAGCAAAACTCTAAGTGGGGAGACCACAATCTCGATTAGCATGGGATAACAAAATTTATACCGCGCGCAAAACAGGGGAGCTACCCCCTCAGTCCAACCGGAACACCCATGCCCCCGGACCAAGTGACATGCCTACCAGGGGCCACTGGTATCTTTCACTATGGCCTCTCTGTACGGCGTGTGTTAAGAAAGGGGTTGACAACTTACTGAACCGTACCCTACCTGCGGTAGGGAAAGTGGTAGTACGAAACAAGTATGGGGGTTGCTGGAACAAGACTCGATCTATGGTCGACTCAGGAGGTTTATGTGTTTCCTGCATGATTAGCACAACAAATATTTTCCACACTTCCAGACAGAATCACAACTCATCATGCCCCATCATGCGTCACTGCTCGATCTCGTCACAACGATATGTCAGCACCAAGCTCGTGTCTACCCGAGACAACGACTCTTCCCGGATTCCTACCGGTAGGCATGAGTGGCACAAGGTAGTGACTACGGTCACATGCATCTCAATTTCGACAACAAGAAATTTTATCATGCACTTATGAGCATGACCATACCTTCACATGAAATAATGCTCACTTCATGTTAACTTGGTGTTATAGTTTTAGTTTTCCACATCAAACAAGACACAACATATATTATACCAAGGTTCAGGATGCTTGCCATCAATTCTGTAGGTAGGTGATGTGCACTCCAAAACTTTTGAAAGTTTTTATCTTCCCTCCAATATCCTATTTTTCTAATCAACATACATTTCAAAACAGTACTGAAAAGTAGTTTGGAAAATTTTGAAATAAACCTTTAAATAAACTAGATGAATTTAAGAGAGGTGGGAAAAAGAATCAGCTCAATTGGGTTTGTGGTTTAAGAACTAGAGCCAATCAAACTCTGGTCAAAATCTGGTTTTTAAAAAATAAAACAGAAAAGAAAACGTTTCGACAGATATTACGCTTTCGCGAGGAGGAGATGTACTTCAGAGAAGGCGCCTCCACTTAAGTCAGTGCATGCCGTCACGGGGTCACTGACAGTGGGTCCATCGGGCCCACTGGTCAGGTTTGACCAGTCGCCCGCGCCTTCTTCCTTCTCTGGCCGAGCAGAGGAGGGCCTCCGGCGATCCTCGCCAGCGTTTGGCGACTTCCCACGGGATCCTGGTTGCGGGAATGGACTCCCGACGATCGTGCGGTCCTTCATGAGGTCGAAAGGGGCGCGGAGACGGAGGGGGTCACCGGCGGCGAGCTCCAAGGCGGACGGTGGTTTCGGGACCATTGGGGATTTCCCCTACGGCGACTCCCGAGCTAGGTTCAGAGGAGGAACGGCTTCGCGGGGTCGAGAGGAAGCGAATGGCGGCGATGGTGGAGCTAGGGAGGCTTTGGCTTGGTCGGATTTGACCGGATTGCGGCGGCGGCCGAAGCTGCTGGAGACGGGGAAGACGGTGGCTTCCAGTCGAATTGGAGCTAGGGGTGGCTTGCTACGGCTTAGCTGAGGCTCATGGGGGGTACGCTGGGGCTTCGGGGTCCTATTAATAGCCCGGGGAGGTCGGTTCCCGCGGGCTACAGGCAACGTGGCGATGCAGGAGTCGGCCGGAGGGGCGAGGGGATGAGCTCGGGCTGTTCTAGGGGCGCGCTGGCGAGCGGAGGTTGCTTGGACGGCGCTGCCATGGCCGGGGCCGGCTGCAGCCGTTGGCTAGCCGCCAAGGCAGCTCTGGCGGCGGTGCTGCGGGGCTCCAGGGGGCGGCTGAGCGGATCTGGCGAGCGGGAAGGGATGGGGGCGTGTCCCTACGAGAGAGCAAGGGCCGGGTTGCGGGGTAGGTGGGGTGCGGCGGCTCGGACGTGCTGGCTGCAAAACAGGCGCTCTGGGTGCGCTCAGGACACGCACCCGAGGTGCTCAACGAATTGCCAGGGCAAGCTAGGGGATTTTAATGAGGCTATAAATTAATAGTGTCACTAGTGGGAGTCCTAGGGTTATAATGGACATAGTGGTTTGGAAAGGACAGCAAGTCCATAATGCAAACTAAAAACAGTGCCAATTCTAGCCATGCACATAACCAGTTTGAAAAAATGCCAGGGGCATCTAGGGGGTTGTTCTGGCCACCAAACTTTCCAGGTTGAGGTCACCTTAGATGCTAAAAATAATGGCAAGGTTACTTTTACAAAATCAGAAACTTGTTAATGCAAGTTTTGCAAAACTACAGTTCTGGTCAGAAACAAAATGACTCAATAGCAGGGGCTTAAACTGGGTCAATGGAGTTGAGCTCCTCGACTTAAGGGTTTGGTAGAGTAAACTACAATTAGTAAAATCTCATGGGCACTAGGGCAAAATAAAAAGGGGTTGCAGTTCAAAACCTCAAACTGGTCCAGAATAGAAAAGAGGATGCTTTGCTCCAATTTTTCAAAACACTAAGCTATGTTTTTGCATAAGAGTGGTTCAGGGACATCACATGTCATCTAAATTTTTTGTGGAATTATTAAATGAATTTATCAAATGGTTGTAGTGCAAATAACACCCTTTAAAAGAGTAGAAACGAATTTTAAAGAAATAGGGTTTGGGAAAAATATTATAATATGCTTCCACAGATCATATCAAATAAAAATGAAATGTTTTCAAGCAAATCTTCAACTCTCACAATATTTTTGAAAAACTACTGCTGGGAGGGAAAATCTTATAATTCAGGGAGAAGAAGTGATTATGGAAATCCATAGAGAATCAGAAAATTAAAAATTATTGTTCTAAGCAAAATTTTAAATTAATAAAACTTGATTTAATTTTTGGGGTCACCATTATTACCTAAAGTTGATTCTCTTCCAAACCCACTTTTAGTAGCATTGCAAATATCATTATCAATTGAAGATTCATCATGAATCTCAGAATTCTCAAGATCACAAGACACATCATGATTATCACCACAATCATGATCATTAGCACAATTGTCATTCATCGAATTTATACTAAGAAAATTGCAATCATTTTCATTCAAGGAACTATCATGAATAACTTTATAAATTTTGTTTAACAATTCATCATAATTTTTAGATTCATGGTTTTCAAGGAAGACCTCATAAAGATAATCTAGTGCACTCTCACTAGCAATTGGTTCAACATTAACGGGTTTTTTGAAAAGATTAGCAAGTGGGTGAGGATCCATTTATCTTACATTTTTTGCATTTACTTTCTATTTTGGTGTGACAAAGACAAATATAGCATTGCTAGGCAAGTAGAGAGTAGAACAAGTGAATGATAATTTATGCGAAGGTACTTGATAGGAATTTGGTGATATTCCCCGGCAACGGCGCTAGAAATCCTTCCCGATACTTGTAAACCACATTGGGACTTTCCCCGAAGAGGAGGGGATGATGTAGCACAATAGAGGTAAGTATTTCCCTCAGTGAGAACCAAGGTTATCGAACCAATAGGAGAACCACGCAAACTCCTGCCTTCAGCGCCTACACGCAAAAGAGCAAACACTTGCACCCAGCGCGGGCAACAGGGTTGTCAATCCCCTTGAACTCGTTACTTACAAGCGATAGGTAGTGATAGATAGATAATTTCATAAATAAAAATAAAAATAAAATAAAGTAAATAATGGCAGCAAGGTATTTAGAGTTTTTATAAATATATTTGTGAGGAGACTCGGGGGCCATAGTTTTCGCTAGAGGCTTTTCTCTCGAAGAAACCAGACGGTGGGTAAACAAATTACTGTTGGGCAATTGCTAGAAATGCGCATAGTTATGCAACATTTATTCACGGCAATTATCTTGTATATAGGCATCATGTCCATAAATAAGTAGACTAACTCCTACATGCATCTACTACTATTACTCCACCCATCGACCGCTATCCAACATGCATCTAGAGTTTTAAGTATAAACAGAGTAATGCTTGGAGAATGATGACATGATGTCGACAAAGTAAATCCAATTAATATGAATGAACCCCATTGTTTTACCCTTAGTGGAAGCAATAAAATACGTGTCATGTCCCTTTCTGTCTCTCGGATTGAGCGCCGCAAGATTGAACCCACTACAACGCACCACTCCCACATGAAGATAAATCAATCTAGTTGGCCAAACCAAACCGATAGATCAGAGAGCATTACAAAGCTATAACAATCATGCATATAAATAACCAGCAAGGATTCAATATATTTTCATGAATAATCTTAACATAAACCCACAATTCATCGGATCCCAACAAACACACTACGAAAGCACATATGCTCCCTTGGAGGTTTTGATAATTCATGACAACATACAATATCTGTTGGACTAATAGTTTTACCTAGTTTATTTCAGATAAAGTCCACAGAGAGAATTGGCTAAGGATTGCAAGGAGAATTCCAAAGGAAAGAAGAAGAAGGAATGGAATAGAATTGGCCAAGCTTAAAGCTACAAGATCTACATTTTACTTTATGTGAGAAATCACAATTGAGTCCATAGGAAAGCCAATACTATTAAAAGGTGTCGGGCACGGATGCACACGATCACCTAAGGGACCAGAGGTCCCTTTGTGGTTCGGCAAGGGGGGTCACGTTGCACAAAGAGCAGAGAGCATGAGGCAGTGCGTCGATCAGGACGCTGGCATCTTTACCTAGGTTCAGGCCGTTGCTAAGCATAAAACCCTACTCCTGCTTTTGGTGGATTGATCGAAGGAACACGAAGAACACGCAACGCTTAACCCCGGCAATAGCTGCTGTCAGGGCGAGCTGCTACGTGATTACAAGTGTCCAAGGTCCCGAATCCTGAGCTAGGTTGCCTTGGGCCTCCTTTTATAGTGCAAGGGGCAAACACAATGGCAAAACAGTCATTATCTATCAATTAGATAGCTTAGCAGAGCTATCATACCTAACTCTGGCATTTAAGACAAAACACCATGATTACTAGACTAGGAGGCGCTCGGGGGTGCGTTCCCGGCAAGCTCTTGCCACCGCTTATCTGGTTGTTGCTTAGGGTCTTGACACGCTGCTGGACGGGTGTCAGCTGGGTATAATCTGCCTTCCGGTGCCTCGCCACGTGCTTAGCGAGACCTACTTAGCCGCTTGAGGCTTCGACACCGCATCGATAAGTGACTGGCGTCGTGATGCGATGGAGCGATGGCTGGTTAGCTCGCGCCTGCTGTGACACCCTGGTTTTTGACAACTTTTTCTTTTCAAAATCATTTGGGTTTTATTTGCAAATTTGGATGATTTTCAAACCTTTCCAGTTGATTTGGATCTATGATTCTTCGAATCTTTTCCCAAGTAACCCAAAACCCTCCTCATCTTACCAAAATCTTTCTACATCTCTCCTGGATCAATTTCCCATATTTAATCTTTTCCAATAAACCCTTTTCTTTGTTTGGGAAATTATGTCATCACTATGGGTTGTGAAGCAACCTATAGTTTGGATGATCAATAAATTCCCAAACTTTTTCCACACCTTCTCATCATCATATGATTCCATAATCTCCAAAAATATTCCATTGCCCAATGTAAATTTTGGCCAGAATAATTATTTCTTCTCTGGCCAGAATTGGTCCATTGTGAAGCAACCCCATTTTTCCTATCTCAGAAAATTCTCAATAAATTCCCCAAGCTCCTAGGGATCCTATATAGCCACAATATCCAAAAATATCATCTGGTCCAGTACAATTTCTGAGCAGTAAAACTCTGACAAGTTTCTGCTCATTTCAAACCTTTGTGAAGGAGGTGCTAGCTAGAGATGCCCTATGGTCCTGAAACTTTTATGGCATATTCTTTATTCCAAATATCTCCTCTATGCCAAGTTTCATCATCAGAAGAGCATCCATGTGAGTGCCATAAGCTCAATAAGATTCTGGACCAGAATGGTAGTTTACATAGGAACTGCCTTCAAAACTTTTTCAAACTTTGCCAGTTTGTAGTACTTCCAAGGTAGATCCCACTAGACATCTCCTTTAGCATCATCTCTATCTTATTTTCTCTCCAGAACCTCCCCAAGTTGCTGACAGTAAACTGTTGGTGATGATACCTCTCATCTCAGTGGGTTACTGGGCAAGCCAGTGCCACGAGGAGGTTCCAGAGTGCAAGGACAACGCTCCAGACACGGCCCGGCAGGCCAGCTCATGCCGCGTGTGCCCATGCACATACTGACCGCGTAGCCAGCCTGCCAAAACCGCGCTCAGAGCGCCGGCAGGCTCGGGTCTCGTCGGAGGCCGACGACTGCGTAGCCGTACCTTGTCCTAGCGTGCCGACGTCATCCCCTCCTTCCACCTGGCCCTCTCCCACAGCTTCTTCTCGCCGGAATCGCCCTCGGCGGCCACCACGACACTCGGGAACTGTGGCGCCCATGCGGCCACAGTGGGTGAGCGGGTCGACGTCTTCCTCGCGAACCGTCGCTTCGCCATTCAATGCCCCTGCCCTCTTCCGTCTCGTCGCCGCTCCCGGACAGCCAGCTAGCCGTCCTTGCCCCGGTGACGTGGCCACAGCTCCGGCCGTTCCAGAGAGCTCGCCCACCTTCGCCTCCAGCCTATAAAAGGCCCTGCCCAGCCCCTCCGAGCTCCTCACCCCTCCTCGCCATCCTCCAATCGCCTCCTGAGCACCCTAGCAAGAGCCGGGAGCTCGTCTCCCTCAGCTCCGGCGAAGGCTCCGCCGCCCAAATCCCTTCTGTCGCCAGCCACCTCCGCTCCTTCCCAGCTCCAACCAACCCCACCATCACACTCAGCTTGTCTCCTTGGTCCTTCCTCAGCCCTGCCCAACCGGATTACTGCCGGAGTCATCGCCGCCGCCGACCCCCGAAGCATCCACCCGCCGGAGAGGAACAGGGCGACGCCGTCCGTCCACCTCCAGAGGAGCTACGGGTACAGGGAGAACCGCCGTTGAGCGCCCGATCCATCCCGACCATTTCCTAGACCTGCCGCCGTCCCTATCGCCGGTGAGCATCGCCGGTGAGCCGCCCCGCCTCTGCCTTCCCCCTCTCCTTCTGTTTGAATCAGGCAGGCCCCACCTGTCAGCGTCCCACGCCCGCGCCCGAAGCGGTATGAGTGGAGGCGTATTCAGAGAATAAGCCTTCGACGTGGCCGCTGGAGGTTTTCTGGTAATTTCTGAATTTCATCTATTTAATTCATTTTGACCAGAAACTTTGACCTTGAATAACTTTTAATCTACAAATCCAATTCAGTTGATTCTTTTTGCATTGTGTTTGTATTGACACCCTTAAATTTCTGACCAAGTTTGGTATTTTCCCCCTATCCACAGAATTTCTGGTTAACAAAAATGCAATATGTGACATTTTCCTTTGCATTTTAAAAATATTTTCAGAAGGGAACTTTGGTGATTTTGAAAACCAGGAGTGTTTAAACAACCCAACAGAGCAAGGCAAGCCATGATATCCATTTCATGAAGCATTTCCAATAGCATTGCATATTTTCATGCATTATGTTTATTTATTTGCTATCGAATAATTCATAATAAGGAATTTAAATGCTTTGTTGAACCACTATATTTGTTAAGTGAGCATAGTGCTTGATCTCGAGTCACCTGTCCGGGCTTAACCGTGCAACCACATTTGCCGGTATGGGACGGACTTGACTTGGTCTGATCGCGTGCTCTTTCACCGATACCTCCAAGGAGGGAGGGTTATGCGCGCGTGCTACCCTGATAAGGTAGGTGGCGATAACCCTGTGAGCCAGTTGAGTTTTGTGCCGGCGTCCCCGTTTGGGACAGTTTAGATTGGCCAGGACGGTGGCAGGTGTCATGAGGACACAGAGGCCACCCAGGGCAGGACTCCGGGGGAGGATGAATGCCGGTGGTACGATGGAAGAGTCACGGGTCAGACAGGTTACGTTGAAGCAATGCTGGTCCACCCGAATGGGATCACGAGGCCAGGTGCTCCA
Source organism: Elymus sibiricus (assembly GCA_039707655.1). NCBI lineage: Eukaryota > Viridiplantae > Streptophyta > Magnoliopsida > Poales > Poaceae > Elymus > Elymus sibiricus. The sequence continues at coordinate 159,303,667 of CM077673.1, forward strand.
TCGTGTGGGTAAAGTGTACAAACTCTGCAGAGTGAAAAATCTATTCGAATAGCCGCGTCCACGGTATTGGACAGCCCGACCAGGCCTTAGTAGATGGTCAACCGTAACAGTGTTAGTAATGATGGAATAACTCGTCTTATGTTTGGAAGTACTCGATGGTTTATGAGTATTTCGAGGGTTGTGAGACAACCCGGAAGAGAGTAAGTTGGTAACCGTTAGCAGTAAGTGAATTGCTTAAACTTTTAACATGATTGCCATGCTATTGTTTGCTGCATTACTTGGTTGTCGTGAGCTTGCGAGTACATTCAAAGTACTCACCTGGCGTATCATGCCAGATGCAGGAGAAGCTGAGAACGGAGGTCCCGATGGTTCGTGCTACGATAGCTAGGATGTGTCCACAGCAGTGTCCCTGTGGATGGAGTTGCCGCTATGTTCCGCTACGCCATAGAAGTACTTAGTAGTTCCGAGGCCCTGCTATGTTCCATAAATAATGTGGATACTGTCATGGCACCGAGGGTGCCTTTGGCCTCGCTATCATTGTAAGATATGAGCTTGTACCCGACATCTATCAATAAAAGTTCAATTCTGTTCTATACCTAGTTGTTGTGTGTTTCCAGAAGACATGATCTCTGGGTTCGAAACAATGGTAATCCGGTTCTCTGAGCCGGGGTGCCACAAGGCTTGGTATCAGAGCCAGGTTGACTGTAGGACACCCTAGTTAATCTGCGCTAGAACCGCGATTAGTATAAGGCTTTGAGTGTGCATCTTGCTTGCTGCATTTGATTGTTGCATGGCATGCATCACGATTCATTGTTTTACTAACCGTTTGCATTGTGAGTGTAGATGGCACCAGTTCCATACCACTACCATTTTAAGCCTGCACCATCCACCTTTCCAGTACTTTTTCGGAACATCTGGCTTCGACTGTACCCCCACGGCGAATATGCAGTATACCAGGTGTTTCGGGAGCAGCTTGCCGAGTCAGTATATGAGTATCACGCAGAGGCTTTTCTGATTGTGAGCTCGAACCTTGGTAGCTACTCTCGCTCGTCCAACGGCGGAACGGCTTCCACCCCGGAGTTGGTGATCCAGTTTGCTGCGATGGAGGCTCTCACTGACTTGCGCTTCCACAAGATCGAGATGCAGACTCATCCAGGTTTCTTCCACTATCCCACTCTGTCGCCTACGACAGGGCGAGTCATTTTTGCGCCAGTTGACCTGGCGTGTGATCGTGCGACTTCTGTTATGGTTCGTTATCTGAACACCAGTTATCGCACGATCATATCCTTGGCTGAGGAGCTGTCGCGTGTCCTAGCGGCACTTGCAGCCGTGGCTCCAGTTCCACCTCCACCTCAGCCTATCTTTCCACATATATATCCACCACCAGTTCCACCTCCACCCAGGTTTGAAGCTCCTTCTAGCTCTACTGTGCCACCAGGCTTTTCGTCTGGTAGCCGCTGTGAGACCCCGGTAGAGTGGGCCTCACTCCTAGCCACTCTAGCTGCTCCGATGCTGAGGCATCGTGCTCCTTCCACCCCGGAGGGAGAACCGTCCCAGCAGCGTCGTCGTGTTTCCTTTGATCCAGAGGATGAGATCCATATCATCAATTCCGACTCCGACTCAGGATCAGATGACGAGGAGTCTTCAGTCTGCCAGTGTTCGTGCCACCCGCGCCACTAGAGTGGAGGCTTGAGTTGTGTGCATGCATCTTTGCATATGTGAACTGCCGTATGAGCAATCTAGCCATGATATTCCCCTACTAGCTTGCCATGTATGATGTTGGGTTATCTTGTATAATTATGTTGTTTGCTTTATTCGCCTTTTTCGCGTATTTTCTTTCTGGTGTCATGTGACTGTGTTTCCCTTATGGATGTTGCTCATCGATTCGGCATTTTGCAATGGGAACAAAATTTAGGATGAAGAGAAGTTGTAGCCAAGGTGGCGATGGGACCCCCGTCCGTCGATCCGCCAGACAAGCAGGGCAACCACCAGAAGATTTACCACCTCCACCACCTCAAGCACCAACCACTGATCAGATTATGAGGATGTTTGAGGAGAAAAGAAATCAAGATCTTACGGAATTTCTGAAAAGCATGCAGGCTATGGTGGGTCAGAATCACAACCATAATGGAACACATTCCAAGTTGTCTGACTTCCAGCGCACTAAGCCACCCAACTTCGGTCAAGCTGTGGATCCTATAGAAGCAGATGATTGGCTAAGGACCATGGAAAAGAAGCTGGACATAGCCCGCTGCGAGGACTCAGACAAGGTTCCTTTTGCCGCTCACTATCTGGAAGGGCCAGCAACTATATGGTGGGACAACACAAAGGCAACATGTCCTTCTGAAGAAGAAATTACCTGGGAGAAGTTCAAGGAACTATTCCGCAAGTATCATATTCCCACGGGCATAATGAAAGGGAGTTCCTTGCGCTTACCCAAGGAAATATGTCTGTGGCAGAGTACCTGAACAAGTTCAACAATCTGGCACGATACTCTACCCATGACGTGTCTACTGAAGAAAGGAAGATCGACCGGTTTCTGGGAGGACTGAACCACACTCTCCGTTGTCAGCTCTGCATGCTGGACTTTCCGGACTTCCAGACCTTGGTGAATAAGGCTTTTATAGCCGAAAGGGAGCATAAGTCCGGGAATCATGACCGCAAGCAGAAATTTGAACCCAAGAAGGACAACCGTGAGCAGTTTGCGCAGAAGCAACGTACCTGGCAGCCAAGTCCATCTGAATACAAGCCCACATGGAGCAATGGCAACAACAATAAGACAGTGAGCCAGAATAAGACCTTCGGCAAACAGCCAGTGCTAGAGGACTGTCGCCGCAATAATACTTGCTTTACTTGCGGCCAAAGCGGACACTACTCCAAATAGTGCCCCGCCAACAATGGGAAGGCATCCTCTGATATCAAGCCACATGTCAACACTATTGGACGCCGCCCCGCTCATAACTTCAGCCACGCACGTGTCCATCATATCTCCGCTGAGGAAGCTTGCGAAGCTCCAGAAGTAGTCCTCGGTATGTTTTTTGTTAACGACATACCCGCAGTAATGTTATTTGATTCTGGGGCTTCCCATTCTTTTATTTCGCAGAGTTTTGCCACCTTGCACAAATTTTCTCCTTCGCTGTTGGATAAAATCATGGTGGTACAATCCCCTGGCTTCCTGCTCAGAACAAATCTGGTATATAGAGATCTGGAAATTTTGATACATGGAGTTAAATTTCCAGCTGCACTTATTGCCATTGAATCTTCGGGATTGGACGTAATATTGGGGATGGACTGGTTGACACCCCATCAGGTATGCATCAACTGTGCCACCAGGACAGTGACACTAGTTAACCCGGCAGGACAAACAGTACAATTCCTTGCCAGCAAGATGATGTCGAAAAAAGGAATGGCATACCAAATTACCACCACGGATATGAACTTGATTCCGGTAGTTTGCGAGTTTTCGGATGTATTCCCCGAGGAATTACCAGGGATGCCACCCGACCGGGAATTGGAGTTTGCAATCGAAGTAGTTCCCGGTACTGCTCCAATTTACAAGAAATACTACCGTATGCCAGGTCCAGAGTTGGCGGAACTAAAGAAGCAGTTGGATGAATTATTGCAAAAAGGGTATATCCGTCCAAGCATCTCACCATGGGGATCACCCGTACTGTTTGTCAAGAAGAAGGATGGAAGTCTACGAATGTGCGTAGACTATCGCCAGCTGAATGAGGTCACCATCAAGAATAAGTACCCGCTCCCTTGCATTGATGATTTGTTCGACCAGCTGAACGAAGCACGGGTATTCTCCAAGATTGACCTCCGAACCGGGTATCATCAGCTAAAAATCAGAAAGGAAGACATACCCAAGACAGCGTTCACCACCCGATATGGTCTGTATGAATTTACAGTCATGTCATTTAGATTGACAAATGCTCCAGCCTACTTCATGAGCATGATGAACAAAGTCTTGATGGACTTTCTGGACAAATTCGTGGTGGTGTTCATCGATGATATCCTGATATATTCCAAGGATGAAGAAGAGCACAAACAACACCTCCGTGTTATCTTGGAAAGATTAAGGACCCATCGTCTGTATGCCAAGTTCAGTAAGTGTGAATTTTGGCTAAAAGAGGTGGGATTTCTGGGGCACATTCTGTGAGAACAAGGAGTAGCAGTCGACCCCAGTAAAGTGACTGCGGTATTGAATTGGAAGACACCAGCCTCGGTGACCAAAGTCCATAGCTTCCTGGGATTGGCAGGCTACTATCGACGTTTCATAGAAGGCTTCTCCAAAATAGCTAAGCCACTGACGGAATTGCTCAAGAAAAATCAAAGATTCATCTGGACGACGGAGTATGATAGCAGCTTCCTGGAGCTGAAGACAAGGCTAACTACCGCACCTGTCCTAGTTCTTCCAAACATCCACAAGAGCTTCGACATATACTGCGATGCCTCCAGACGAGGAATCGGCTGCGTATTGATGCAAGAAGGAAAGGTTGTAGCATATACATCCAGACAGCTACGACCTCATGAGGAGAACTACCCCACGCACGATTTGGAAATAGCAGCCGTGGTTCATGCCTTGAAGATTTGGAGGCATTACCTTATTGGACAACGTTGTGAAATACACACATACCATAAGAGTCTCAAGTATATTTTCACTCAACCTGACCTAAATCTCAGGCAGCGAAGATGGCTTGAACTAGTCAAGGACTATGACATTGGAATAAATTATCATCCGGGAAAGGCTAATGTGGTCGCTGATGCCCTCAGCAGAAAACAGAGCACCGTGAATGCACTAATGGGAAGTCTCCATCCACGGTTACAAGAAGAATTCGCTGAGCTTAATATGGTGCTATGTGGCCCAATCACCCCGGATACTTTGGAAATTACTCCAACACTTATGGAAGAAATTAAGAACGCCCAAGAGCCCGATGAAGGAATAAAAGAGATCAAGGAGCTGATTCCGAAAGGGAAGGCCAAGTCTTTCCGCGTGGATGACCAAGGCACCTTATGGTTTGAGAAACGGATATGTGTGCCGGATCAGCACAACCTGCGGCAGCAAATATCAGAGAAGCTCATGAGTCCGCATACTCTATCCACCCGGGAGGCACAAAGATGTATCACGACTTGAGAGAGACCTTTTGGTGGCCAGGAATGCGAAGGGATATAGCCTACTATGTCGCCTGCTGTGACATATGCAACAAAGTCAAGGCTGAACATCAGAAACCCGCTGGGTTACTGCAACATTTACCGGTTCCCCTGTGGAAATGGGACGACATATGTATGGACTTCATCGTTGGACTGCCCAAGTCAACAAGAGGCAATGATGCTATCTGGGTCATTGTGGATATACTCACAAAAGTGGCTCACTTTATTCCGGTAAAGACCACTTTTAACGCAAACCAGCTTGCACAACTCTACATGTCCCGGATAGTCAGCCTTCATGGAGTACCCAAGTCTATTACCTCAGATAGGGGCTCCCTATTCACCTCAGCATTCTGGCTACGACTACATCAAGCCTTGGGAACCATGCTGAAGCATAGTACGGCGTACCATCCGCAGACAGATGGACAGACCGAACGAGTAAACCAGATATTGGAAGATATGCTTCGGTCTTGTGCTCTCACCCATGGACACAAATTGGAAGACAGCCTACCCTATGCGGAATTCTCCTATAACAACAGCTATCAGTCAAGTTTGAAGATGTCGCCGTTTGAGGCGTTATATGGGCGGAAGTGCCGCACCCCATTGAATTGGTCCCAGACAGGAGATAGCCGTATCTTTGGCACGGACTTGATGTTCGAGGCTGAGAAGCAAGTCAAGGATATTCAGGAGCACTTCGAGCAGCCAAGTCCCGTCAAAAGAGCTACTATGACCCAAAGCACCGGGAAGTGACCTTTGATCCCGGAGAATATGCGTACCTCCGAGTAACCCCCATGAAGGGAGTGAAGAGATTCCATACTCGGGGAAAGCTTGCACCAAGGTATATCGGTCCCTTTCCAGTGATTGCTAGAAGAGGCAGAGTGGCATATCAGTTGGAATTACCACCGGAGTTATCAGATGTGCACGATGTCTTCCACATATCACAATTAAGAAAGTGCATTGCACCACCAATCAAGCAAGCGGATATGAGTGAGTTAGAGCTGGCTAAAGACTTGACCTACGAAGAAAAGCCTGTCAGGATCCTAGATGAAATGGAAAGAACTACCAGGAGTAAAGTGATCAGCTTTTACAAGGTGCTATGGGAGCACCATACTGAGAAGAGGCTACATGGGAAAGAGAAGATTTCTTGAGATCCGCATATCCGTACTTGTTCCCTGAGCAACCAAATCTCGAGGACGAGATTCATCCTAAGGGGGGTAGGTTTGTGACACCCTGGTTTTTGACAACTTTTTCTTTTCAAAATCATTTGGGTTTTATTTGCAAATTTGGATGATTTTCAAACCTTTCCAGTTGATTTGGATCTATGATTCTTCGAATCTTTTCCCAAGTAACCCAAAACCCTCCTCATCTTGCCAAAACCTTTCTACATCTCTCCTGGATCAATTTCCAATATTTAATCTTTTCCAATAAACCCTTTTCTTTGTTTGGGAAATTATGTCATCACTATGGGTTGTGAAGCAACCTATAGTTTGGATGATCAATAAATTCCCAAACTTAATCCACACCTTCTCATCATCATATGATTCCATAATCTCCAAAAATATTCCATTGCCCAATGTATAATTTTGGCCAGAATAATTATTTCTTCTCTGGCCAGAATTGGTCCATTGTGAAGCAACCCCATTTTTCCTATCTCAGAAAATTCTCAATAAATTCACCAAGCCCCTAGGGATCCTATATAGCCACAATATCCAAAAATATCATCTGGTCCAGAACAATTTTTGAGCAGTAAAACTCTGACAAGTTTCTGCTCATTTCAAACCTTTGTGAAGGAGGTGCTAGCTAGAGATGCCCTATGGTCCTGAAACTTTTATGGCATATTCTGTATTCCAAATATCTCCTATATGCCAAGTTTCATCATCAGAAGAGCATCCATGTGAGTGCCACAAGCTCAATAAGATTCTGGACCAGAATGGTAGTTTACATAGGAACTGCCTTCAAAACTTTCTCAAACTTTGCCAGTTTGTAGTCCTTCCAAGGTAGATCCCACTAGACATCTCCTTTAGCATCATTTCTATCTTATTTTCTCTCCAGAACCTCCCCAAGTTGCTCACAGTAAACTGTTGGTGATGATACCTCTCATCTCAGTGGGTTACTGGGCAAGCCAGTGCCACGAGGAGGTTGCCGAGTGAAAGGACAACGCTCCAGACACGGCCCGGCAGGCCAGCTCGCACCGCGTGTGCCCATGCACATGGTGACCGCGTAGCCAGCCTACCAAAACCGCGCTCTGAGCGCCAGCAGGCTCGGGTCTCGTCGGAGGCCGACGACTGCGTAGCTGTACCTTGTCCTAGCGTGCCGACGTTGGCCCCTCCTTCCACCTGGCCCTCTCCCGCAGCTTCTTCTTGTCGGAATCGCCCTCGGCGGCCGCCACGATGCTCGGGAACTATGGCGCCCGTGCGGCCACAGTGGGTGAGCGGGTCGTCGTCTTCCTCGCGAACCGTCGCTTCGCCATTCAATGCCCCTGCCCTCTTCCATCTCGTCGCCTCTCCCGGACAGCCAGCTAGCCGTCCTTGCCCCGGCGACGTGGCCACAGCTCCGACCGTTCCAGAGAGCTCGGCCGCCTTCGCCCCCAGCCTATAAAAGGCCCTGCCCAGCCCCTCCGAGCTCCTCACCCCTCCTTGCCATCCTCCAATCGCCTCCTGAGTGCCCCAGCAAGAGCCGGGAGCTCGTCTCCCTCAGCTCCGACGAAGGCTTCGCCGCCCGAATCCCTTCTGTCTCCAGCCACCTCCGCTCCTTCCCTGCTCCAACCAACCCCACCATCGCACTCAGCTTGTCTCCCTGGTCCTTCCTGAGCCCTGCCCAACCGGATTGCTGCCGGAGTCGTCGCCGCCGCTGACCCCCCGAAGCATCCACCCGCCGGAGAGGAACAGGGCGACGCCGTCCGTCCACCTCCGGAGGAGCTACGGGTACAGGGAGAACCGCCGTTGAGCGCCCGATCCATCCTGACCATTTCCTAGACCCGCCGCCGTCCCTATCGCCGGTGAGCATCGCCGGTGAGCCGCCCCGCCTCTGCCTTCCCTCTTTCCTTCTGTTTGAATCAGGCAGGCCCCACCTGTCAGCGTCCCACGCCCGCGCCCGAAGCGGTATGAGTGGAGGCGTATTAAGAGAATACGCCTTCGACATGGCCGCTGGAGGTTTTCTGGTATTTTCTGAATTTCATCTATTTAATTCATTTTGACCAGAAACTTTGACCTTGAATAACTTTTAATCTACGAATCCAATTCAGTTGATTCTTCTTGCATTGTGTTTGTATTGACCCCTTTAATTTCTGACCAAGTTTGGTATTTTTCCCTTATCCACAGAATTTCTGGTTAACAAAAATGCATTATGTGACATTTTCCTTTGCATTTTAAAAATATTTTCAGAAGGGAACTTTGGTGATTTTGAAGACCAGGAGTGTTTAAACAACCCAACAGAGCAAGGCAAGCCATGATATCGATTTCATGAAGCATTTCCAATAGCATTGCATATTTTCATGCATTATGTTTATTTATTTTCTATCGAATAATTCATAATAAGGAATTTAAATGCTTAGTTGAACCACTATATTTGTTAAGTGAGCATAGTGGTTGATCTCGAGTCACCTGTACGGGCTTAACCGTGCAACCACATTTGCCGGTATGGGACGGCCTTGACTTGGTCTGATCGCGTGCTCTTTCACCGGTACCTCCAAGGAGGGACTGTTATGCGCACATGCTACCCTGATCAGGTAGGCGGCGATAACCCTGTGACCCAGTTGAGTTTTGTGCCGGCGTCCCCGTTTGGGACAGTTTAGTTTGGCCACGACGGTGGCAGGTGTCATCAGGACACAGAGGCCACCCAGGGCAGGACTCCGGGGGAGGATGAATGCCGGTGGTACGATGGAAGAGTCACGGGTCAGACAGGTTTCGTTGAAGCAATGCTGGTCCCCCCGAATGGGATCACGAGGCCAGGTGCTCCATGGTGTGGGTAAAGTGTACAACCTCTGCAGAGTGAAAAATCTATTCGAATAGCCGCGTCCACGGTATTGGACAGCCCGACCAGACCTCAGTAGATGGTCAACCGTAACAGTGTTAGTAATGATGGAAGAACTCGTCTTATGTCCGGAAGTACTCGATGGTTTATGAGTATTCCGAGGGCTGTGAGACAACCCGGAAGAGAATAAGTTGGTAACCGTTAGCAGTAAGTGAATTGCTTAAACTTTTAACATGATTGCCATGCTATTGTTTGCAGCATTACTTGGTTGTCATGAGCTTGCGAGTACATTCAAAGTACTCACCTGGCGTATCATGCCAGATGCAGGAGAAGCCAAGAACGGAGGTCCCGATGGTTCGTGCTACGATAGCTAGGATGTGTCCACAGCAGTGTCCCTATGGATGGAGTTGCCGCTATGTTCCGCTACGCCGTAGAAGTACTTAGTAGTTCCGAGGCCCTGCTATGTTCCATAAATAATGTGGATACTGTCATAGCACCGAGGGTGCGTTTGGCCTCGCTATCATTGTAAGATATGAGCTTGTACCCGACATCTATCAATAAAAGTGCAGTTCTGTTCTATACCAAGTTGTTGTGTGTTTCCAGAAGACATGATCTCTAGGTTGGAAACACTGGTAATCCGGTTCTCTGAGCCGGGGTGCCACACTTGCCGGCGGAGGGCTTGCCGGGTCTTCGTGGGATGTGCACGCCTCGGTCCCCGGCAGGCTCTGGGGATGCGGCTCGCGCCCTTTGGCCCCTCCTGGGTCGTTGTGCTGGTGCTGCCGGTGTTTGCTTGGCCCTCTGTAGGTTGTTGCTGCCAGGGCCTGGTCCTTGAATGCTGCCTGGTGGTGTGGTATCCTTTCCCGACGGGTTTTGCTACTACTGCTTGTGCATAAGTCAGGGGCACTGGATACCCCTGGCCTAGTGCACCGACATGAGCCCCCGGGTCTGGCCCACACGCGCTTGCTCAGCGCCGTTGCGTCAAGCCCAAAATTTATGCACAGATGCACAATGTGAGGAGGTAACTGCCGATTTATTAGTTTGCTTGTGCTGAACTTTGTGGTGTTTGATCATACACTTGATATCTATGTCTACTATTTCCTATCATTTTGATGCTTATGAGATGATCATTCACCGTTACTTGTTTGTGTTGTGCTATGATATTAATTCTAATTATTCTCGCACAGCACCAAGTTGTATGTGACATGAAAGAGTGCCCTATGTACCTAATCGATTGTGCATTTGCATTCAAACGCAAATTCAAAATAATGAACAACTTTAGGGGGAGCTCTTCTTTATCACATACTTCTCAAAGCGACGATTATATTCATTAATTATAACATATGTCGAAGCTTTGATCTATATGTTGTCATCAATTACCAAAAAGGGGGAGATTGAAAGCACATTTGCTCCCTTGGTGGTTTTGGTAATTTATAACAACATATATGTCATTGAACTAATGTTTCCACTAAGCATATTTCAGGAAAAGTTCAATGATAGGGATGGCAAAAGGATTGTGGAAATACCCCAAGATGCAAGGAAATGGATTGGCAAAGCTTCAAGCAAGAGGACTCTACATTTTACTTTGTGAGAAATCACTTTGAGTCCATAGGAAAGCCAATACTATTAAAAGGGGGTAAGGTACTGTTGGTGAACATGATGCTCCACGTGCACAAGAGATAGTCACCAAAAACACCCACCAGCTCTTCCACAAAAGTCTGTCCAAAACCAAACATCCAAAATCGGTGCAACCGACAATTTCCACTCGGTGCCACCGATTCCCAAACTCAGACAGACCCATGCTAAACCCTAGCACATCGGTGCAACCGATTCCACTTCGGTGCCACCGAGTTCAGTTGCCAACTTTCTGTTTAGCTATTTTCAGTCTTCGGTACCACCGAGATTTGCCAGTCGGTCTCACCGAGTTTCTGGACCAACTCTCTGGATAGCCATTCACAAGAATCGGTACCACCGAGAATTGTGAATCGGCGCCACCGAGTCTCTGGACCAACTCTCTGGTAAGCCATGGTCAAGAATCGGTACCACCGCGATATGAAAATCGGCGTCACCGAGTTGCGCAATCTGACCGTTCGTTACCTAATCGGTACCACCGAGAATTATATATCGGTCTCACCGAGATTCAAAAGTTACTGCCTTTTGGTCACTTCGGTACCACCGAGATTCACACATCGGTGTCACCGAGTTGGTCACTTTAGGTGTAACGGTTGGATTGTTGGGGATGCCTATATATACCCCTTCACCACCACCCACTCGAAAGAGAAGCACTCTGAACTATTCCATACTTGCCCCATCCAATTTTCTGAGAGAGAGCCACCTACCCTTGTGTTGAGATCAAGCCATTCCACTCCACCCATATTAATCTTGATCTCTAGCCTCCTCAAGTTGCTTTCCACCAAATCAATCTCTTCCACCAAAGCCAAATCTGTGAGAGAATGCTTGTGTGTTGAGGAGTCTATCATCTTGAAGCACAAGAGCAAGGAGTTCATCGACATTACCGAGCCTATTACCTTTTGGAGGGTGGTGCCTCTTAGATAGGTTAGGTGTCGCTTGGGAGCCTCCTACTTCGTGTTGTGGAGTTGAACCAAGAAGTTTGTACGGGCAAGGCGTCGCCTACTTCGTGAAGATCTACCCATAGGCTCCTTCGTGGACAGAAACCGTTATGGAATAGTCAAGGTCGCTACTTCGTGGACCCTTATGGGTGGAGCCCTCCGTGGACTCTCGCTACCATTACCCTCTGTGAGTTGAAGACTCCATAAACGTGGACGTACGATAGCACCACCTATCAGAACCACGGGAAAAATCTTCGTGTCTACAAATTGCGTTTGATCTTCCTACCTACCCTCTACTATACATGCTTGTTGTTACTTTCCGCTGCTATACTTTTAGACATGCATGTGTAGGGTGTACTTGACTTGCTATCATTGGTAAAATCCGCCAACACTTAAAATTGGGAAAAGGTAGAATTTTTATTTGGTCAAGTAGTCTAATCACCCCACCTCTAGACATACTTTCGGTCCTACAGGGACAGCTACGGCGGCACGCCTGCCGCTGTGCCGCCCGCTTCTTTAGCTTTGATGGAGCGCCGCGCAGTCTGCATCGCGCCAGAGTCTATAACAGAGAAGCTGCGTCGCGATGGACCGTGGTTCCCGCACTCCTTCTTCAGGGTGATGGAGAAAGATCGCTCGCACGCCCGCCGCTTGCGTGTGTGTGGTCGCAGCCATGGTTTGCCGTCTATCGCGGTGAAGCTCTCCACCCATAGCATTCTGGATGGCGCGTATGGGTGGGAGTTCTTCCCCAGTGCGTGCTTCTTAAGGGCGGGGGGAATTCCCCGCCTTTGGCCATCGGGGACGACCATGCTCTCTGTGGGGTCCCCAGGCTGCCGCGTCGGGAGCTTGGACGACGGCAGAAGCGTTCCCTCGAGCGGTGGCAATGAGGAAGACGATGGCGGTCGCAAACCCACGACGCATGAGGAGCGCGGATGAGGGCTCCGACGCGTCGCACTCCCCAGCAGCACCATCATCACCAGCTGGGATCCGGCAGCGCCACAATCTGCACCCGCCCTCCACCTTCTCTCCCCTTGTCGTTCTTGTCCGCTCCGTCGGCTTCGTCTGCCCTTCCTGTGGATGGGGCCCTTCTGCTCTTCGAACGCATCCGTCTGGTCCTGGTGGGGAGGTGCCGAATCCTAGCCAGGCGCTCCTTTTGCCCTCTACTTCTTCTTCACCTAACTCCTAGGAGGAGAGGGACAAGAACGGCATTACGGGGCACTTATCTTTTTATAAGCCAAAATATGTAGGCGTTTGCCAAGTTTTAGTTAATTGTAATGTAATCCTTATCTAATTTGTAACAACAAATGAATGAATGTTACTTTATTTCCCTGAGTACTATCATTTTCTCTCTCTGTTTCTACTATGTCCATGTGTTCGTCCTCACCACACGGGACCGCCAGCCGGGTCACTATTAACCGCGAGCGCCAAAAGGGAGCGAGCCCCCGGCAGTAGGCTGTCGTTGTTCTTCGGCAGGGGTCCTTGTCGGTATCGGTGCGGTCCCCCAGAGCTGATAAGATATCAGGAGCTGGGGAACAACTCGTCCTAACAAAGGTTTTTACCTCGTGGTGGAACTTTACCGAACACATCCGGAAAAGAGAGTAAGGATATCCTTTAGGGAGCATGAAACTTGGGATATGCGATTAGACTTATCTCGTTTTAGGGAGTATCCCTTTCCGGAGTACGCTGGGTCGCCGTCCTCGTTCCTTCGTCCTCCTTCCATATTTACCTGGTGACAAAACAGGCAGGGCAAGAGGCCTCCTCCCTTAGAGGAAGGAGTGTGGTAACAAGGATTATGGGCTCAACGAATACTCTAGCAAATCTCTAGAAAATAGGCGATGACATTGCAATCATAGAAGATGCATAATGAACGTGCAATGCAATGATATGATGCCATGCCTAGTTTTATTATTGTTGCTCAGGATCTGCGCCTGGCTTTGTACAAAGGGTTACATGCAACTTCGGCAAGGCTTGTACAAAAGGTGGCTGCCGGAGACTGCGCCCGGCAGCTGCGCCTTACGGGTAGAACTTACGAAGATGCTCAATATTCCATGAGTTAAGCACCTTGGTGCCATCTTCGGTCTCCAGATGGACTGCGCCAGGTCTGGTGACTCGTGCTACCCGGTAAGGGCCTTCCCACTTCGACGTCAACTTGTTGGTACCCTTGGCGGTCTGAACGCGCCTAAGGACAAGGTCGCATTCCTCAAGGCTCCGGGCATGTACCCTATGGCTATGATAGCGGCGCAGGGCTTGCTGGTAGCGTGCAGCACGCACAACAGTCCAGAGACGATATTCCTTGAGGAGTATGGCATCGTCATGCCGTAGCTGCTCTTGCTCTACTTCGTCATAGGCAAGTACTCGAGGTGACCCATATATGAGTTCCGTGGGGAGCACTGCTTCCGCCCCATATACCAGGGAGAAGGGAGTCTGGTCGATAGCTCGATTCGGTGTCGTTCTGAGGGACCAAAGAACCACCGGCAGCTCATCTATCCAGCGCTTGTCGCTCCTCCGCAACCTATCGAAAGTTCTTGTATTGAGACCTCGCAGCACTTCAGCATTTATCCTCTCGACTTGCCCGTTACTCCTTGGATGGGCAACAGAGGCAAAGGAGACCTTGCTTCCAAGGCTTTGGATGTACTGCATGAAGGCGCGGCTCGTGAACTGGGTGCAGTTGTCGGTGATCACTATGTTGGGTACTCCAAAACAGCACACAAGTCCTTTCATGAACTTGATAGCTGACTGCGCGGTCACCTTCCTTACTGGCTCCACCACAGGCTACTTTGTGAACTTGTCGATTGCCACGAACAAGAACTCAAAGCCCCCGACAGCGTGGGGGAAGGGGCCCAAAATATCGAGCCCCTAGACCAAGAAGGGCCAGGACAAAGGGATCGTCTGGAGAGCTTGCGCTGGTTGATGGATGTTCTTGGAGTGGAACTGACAGGTCTCACACTTGGTGACCAATTCAGTTGCATCTTGGAGGGCAGTGGGCCAGTAGAAACCCTGCCGGAAGGCTTTCCTGGCGAGAGCTCTAGATCCAATGTGCGAGCCACATACACCTCCGTGAAACTCTGCCAACAGCCTTAGTCCGTTCTCCCGGCAAATCCACTTCAATTTCACGCCGTTGGGTCTTTTTCTGTACAGAATGTCATCGACAAACTGTTACATACTTGACCGACGGGTTACTTTTTCGGCCTCTTCTTGCTGTTCGGGGAGTTCTCCTGTTTGAAGAAAATGGACTATGTGTTGCGCCCAAGTTGGAGCCTGGGGCTTGACAACTAGGACTAAAGGCATATCCTCGTCCGTGGGAGCGCTTGTCTCGATCACGAGAACCTGGGGTTCCGTAGGAGAGAGCTGCTCACCATGCGGAGCGAGACTATTTCCGGCAGCTTCTCTACCAGCGGCTTCAGGAAGCTCTGCCAGGAAATGCTTGCAGGAGTTTAGCTTTCTTCTTTTTTTGGCCATCGTTTATGGGGATACTGAAGGTTGAGTGAGGCGGAGGATAAAGGTTCCTGGTTCCATAGGGAGCTTTTGCGCAGTGCACTTTGACAGATGATCAGCGATGGTGTTTTCCGCACGGGGCACATGCTCTGCTTGCAATCCATCAAAGCGCTCCTCCAGTTTCCTCACTTCTTCCACGTATGCCTCCATCAACAGGCTCTGATAGTCCTTGTTGACTTGTTTCATCACGAGCTGCAAATCCCCTCGGATGATCAGTCTCTTGATTCCCAACTCCACCGCGATTCTGAGTCCGGCAAGGAGCCCCTCATATTCGGCAGTGTTGTTGGTAGCTTCCTCCTGTGGGAAGTGCATCTGCACCATGTACTTGACAGCTCAAGGGCCCATTCAACTATCCTGCCAGTAGCTTCGGGGTTCCTCAATATGCGCTGCAACGGGAAGCGAGTGACGACAGTGATCGCATGGGCTTGGAAGTAGTGGCGCAGCTTCCTCGAGGCCATGATGAGGCCGAAGATCAGCTTTTGCACTCCAGAGTACCTTGATCTTGCCCCCTGCAACAAGGAGCTGACAAAGTAAACTAGCCGTTGCACAACTTTCTTCTTTGCCACTTCCCCGGAATTGCCTTCATCAGCTTGTTGAGATTCCTCCGGTTGTGCATTGGGTCCTACCACGGAAGCTTCAGTTTTATCCCCGACAGAATTGGCCGCAGTGGCTGCATCCTCATCTACTTCTCGCTGCGCCACCAGCACTGCACTAAACACTTGATTCGTCGCCGCCAAGTATAGCAACAACGGTTCTTGTGGTTTAGGAGCGACCAAGGTGGGAGCGGAAGAAAGGTAAGTTTTCAGATCTTGCAGCGCTGCTTCTGCTTCCGGGGTCCACTTTACCCGGCCTGCCTTCTTCAGGATCTTGAAGATCGGCAGGGTGCGTTCGGCGGAGTTGGAGATGAACCTACTTAGTGCGGCAATGCACCCAGTCAAACGTCTGATGTCCTTGATGGTCTTGGGTGCCTGTATCTGTTCAATTGCCTTGATCTTGTCGGGATTTGCTTCTATCCCCCGCTGAGATACATAGAACCCAAGTAGCTTGCCGGATGGGACGCCAAATACACATTTTTCAGGGTTGAGCTTCAGGTTGATATTGCGCAGGTTTGGAAAAGTCTCTTCCAAGTCTTGTATGAGAGTTACTTCATCCTTGGTCTTGACAACTATATCATCCATGTAGACTTCTACATTCCTGTGCAATTGCGGTCCAAATCCAGTCTACACGGCTCTAGCAAAAGTAGAACCAATGCTCTTTAACCCGAAGGGCATCCGTACAAAGCAGTACGTGCTGCACAGAGTTATGAACGCGTTTTTTCCTCATCTTCCTTAGCCATGAAGATCTGGTAGTATCCAGAGTAAGCGTCCAAGAAGGAAAGAAGATCACACCCGGAGGTGGAATCAACAATCTGGTCGATGCGCGGCAAGGGAAAAGGGTCCTTCGGGCATGCTTTGTTCAGGTCAGTGAAATCTATGCAAAGCCTTAATTTTCCATTTGCCTTGCGCACCACCACCGGGTTGGCTAACCAAGTTGGGTGCAACACTCCTCTGAGCAAACCGGTTGCTTCAAGTTTTCTGATATCTTCGGCGATGAACTGCTGCCGCTCCAAGGTTGCTTCCTAACCTTTTGTTTGACGGGCCTGGCGTGGGGGCAAACAGCAAGGTGGTGCTCGATTACCTCCCTGGGAACATCGGGGATGTCAGATGGTTGCCAGGAAAACACATCGACATTCGCCCGCAGGAAGGCAACGAGCACGCTTTCCTATTTGTCAGTAAGGGTGGCGCTGATGGTGAACGTGCCACCAGAGCCATCATGCCCTGCCGGGATTTTCTTCGTCTTAGGATAGGTGACCTTGGCTTTCTTCCTAGTGGAACTCTCCGACAGATCCTCGACGGGCGCAGCGCACTCCGAAGAGGCGCGCTTCCCGGAGTCCATGTTGGCATCCCAACTAGACTTCCTCTCTTTTCTTGATTCCTTGGCGGGAGCCGGCGCTACGGCGACTTCAGCTGCTACCGTGTCTCGATATATCTTATCCACGCATATGATTGCATCCTTCTTGTCGGAAGGGACAGAGATGATTCCAATGGGTCCTGGCATCTTCAAGGTGTTGTAAGCATAGTGGGATGCTGCGATGAATTTCGCCAGGGCTGGGCGACCAAGAATTCCATTGTAAGGCAAGGGAAGCTCAACCACATCGAACACCACTTTCTCGGTTCGGTAGTTTAGTTCCCCGCCAAACATCACAGGCAAAGTGATCTTCCCCTTTGGTCGGCTCCTGCCGGGGTTAACTCCTTGGAAGGTACCCGTATCCTTGAGCTCTTCGTCAGGGATATGCAGCCTCTCGACCACCTTTGGGGAGATCAGATTCAATCCTGCCCCGCCGTCAACTAACATCTTGCTAACCTTGAGGTTGCGGATCGTTGGAGAAACCAACACCGGCAAACACCCGACCGCGGTGGTGCGATCAGGGTGATCCTCTTCATCAAAGATGATAGGCGTGCAAGACCATCTGAGTGGCCTTTTGGACTCTGCAGCAGGTTCCACAGCATTGACCTCATGAGCCCACTGCTTGAGCTGCCGGTGAGAGGAGTGCAAAGATGCACCCCCGTCAACACACATGGCTTCGGTTGCTCTCTGGAATTCTCGGTCACTTGAATCCTACTTGTCATCCTCATCCTCACTCATATCAGTGTCTCTTTCTCCTCACGGCCTCTGGCTAGCCTTTCCTTCTGCTGCGGGACCTTGCCGCGACGGCCTCCCCTGCTGCCACGTCCCTTCCCGGAAGCAGCGTATTGGACCTTCTCTTTGTCATGCTTCTCGTACTCTGCCTTCTACTTCTCAACAAGCTGCTCAACTTGGCGGCACTCTTGGAGATCATGGCCCTTCGTGCGGTGGATTTTCAGTACGGCCCGTCGGACTTCCCAGTTTTCTTTGCTACTGCAGCCTCCCGGCAATCAGCACACGCGGCAGCTTCCTTGTCGGGGGTCTCGGCCTTGGCCTTCTTGCCGGCAGCGAGATTACTAGAGCTCTCCATAGCCAATACTGCCTTTCCCTTGCGCTTATTGTTGCGCTTTCGTCTCCTCCCTTTTGAGCCGGGGGTGTCGTCGTCGTCATCTGAGTCGACTTCAATGCCAACCTCCTCTCCAGGGAGTCGCCTTCCTTCCTCAGCACGAGCACACCTGTCCGCCATTGTGTACACCTCATTGACAGTCTTGGGGAGTTTCACATTCATCTTGGCCCACATCCTCCTGTTGCACACGTTCGAATGGAACGCGGCAATTACGGCTGCGGGGTGTATTTCTGGGATGTTGCGGTGCACTCGACTGACTCTCTGAATGTACTTCTGCAAAGTTTCTCCTTCTTTTTGCGGCAGGACTTGCAAATCGCTGGGCTGTCCTGGCTCCTGATGGCCGCCCGTGAAGGCACTGACGAACTCGTTGCACAGATCAGCCCAGGATGAGATGGAGTTTTCCGATAGGTGCATCAGCCACGATCTCACATTTGGCTTAAGTGCCAAAGGGAAATAGGTGGCGAGCACCTTCTCGTCCCTTCCTCCGGTAGCCTGAACGGCCATCGTATAGATTCTGAGGAACTCCGCCGGGTTTAGCTTTCCATCATACTTCTCTGTTAGCTCTGGTTTGAAAGCTCGGGCCGATGGCCAGCGGACCTGCCGCAGCTCGCGAGTAAAGGCATGGCACCCCACCTCGTAAGGCAGGTACCCGCCAGCACTGGGCGCGGGGTCGCCAGCGTCTGGGCCATTGCACTTGTCAGACTGACGGTGTGCTTCTCGACGCCGCTCGATGGTGATGCGCGCGTCTTCTTTCCACCTATCCTCCAAGACATGTCGCTGGTCCCGGCAATCGCGTTGGCCGGACGAGGCCATAGATGCTTCGTCAAACTCGTCAGCATGTGGAGCTCCCCGCGGCTGCTCCTGGTTTTGCTGTCACGGAGGGGACATCATCGTTGGTGTGGCCCCCTCAACACGATCCCCGGCCCGGGACACCGTAGCTGTACGCGCGTGCTGCGATGGCTCCGCACGCTGAGATTTATGGGCTTCGACAAAAGATATTAGACTCTGGATGGTACCTCTCCACTAATCCATCTTGTCAGCCGCCGACGGGAAGTTAAGCAGAAGCTGGGCTCGTGCCATTGCTTCCGACGCCGTGTCCGGCATGGCAAAAGAGGCGGACCGAGACGTCGCCCGGCTCCTGGTGGAACCAAGAGGGATGTCGTCGCGTTCTTGACACCGTGCGCCGCTCGCTAGGGCGGTCTGACACGGGGGAGGCCAAGTCCGTAGGTTCGCGGCTCCGCTCGGCGCTCCGTCCTGTTCTGGACGGGGCGAACGTCCAGTAGCCGCGCTGGTGACAGACACAGACGGGGGGTCGCGGCTTGCTCCAGATGGTGCACCGCCGTGACGACCACGGCCATCCGCACGGCGGGGAGGCGGTGATTGGTCGTTCCCTTCGTCTGTGGTGCCAGGGGCGTGCTCGCCAGGATGTTGTTGATGTTGCTCATCTCCGACGTTCCCTCTTCCAGCCTCAGCCGTGGGGGACACGATGGTGGCACCGCCTGCACCAGCCGTGTTGCCCATGACGCCCACCTCATTCGCGGCCGCCGCTACGCCCATAGCGTCCGAGGCTGCATGCGACGGAGCCTTTGAAGTGGAGGGATGCGTGGCCGCGCTGGGCTTCTTCTTGGGAGCCATGGATGAAGAAGATGATGATGAAGATTGACTCGCCGTTCACGAACTCGGGTTCGTGCAAATGATGCACGCCCCCTACCTGGCTCGCCAAAGATGTCGGGGCACAGATGCACACGATCACCTACGGGACCAGAGGTCCCTTTGTGGTTCGGCAAGGGGGGTCACGTTGCACAAAGAGCGGAGAGCATGTGGCGGCGCGACGATCAGGACGCTGGCATCTTTACCTAGGTTCGGGCCGCTGCTAATCGCAAAACCCTACTCCTGCTTTTGGTGGATTGATTGAAGGAACACGAAGAACACACATCGCTTAACCCCAGCAAGAGTTGCTGTCTGGGCGAGATGCTACGTGAGTACAAGTGTTCGAGGTCCCGAATCCTAAGCTAGGTTGCCTTGGGCCTCCTTTTATAGTGCAAGGGGCAACCACAATGGCAAAACAGTCATTATCTATCGATTAGATAGCTTAGCAGAGCTATCATACCTAACTCTGGCATTTAGGACAAATTACCATGATTGCTAGACTCGGTGGCGCTCGGTGTTGCGTTCCCGGCAAGCTCTTCCACCGCTTATCTGGCTGTTGCTTAGGGTCTTGACACACTGCTGGACGGGTGTCGGCTGGGTATAATCTGCCTTCCGGTGCCACGCCACATTCTTAGCGAGAGCTACTTAGCCGCTTGAGGCTTCGACACCGCATCGATAAGTGACTGGCATCGCGATGCGGTGGAGCGGTGGCTGGTTAGCTTGCGCCTGCCGGGGGAGCGCTTGCCGGGTCTTCCTGAGATGTGCGCGCCTTGGTCCCCGATAGGCTCCGGGGACGCGGCTGGCGTGCTTTGGGCCCCTCCTGGGTCGTTGTGCTGGTGCTATCGGTGTTTGCTTGGCCCTCTGCAGGTTGTTGCTGCCGGGGCCTGGTCCTTGAATGCTGCCTGGTGGTGTGGTAGCCTTTCCCGACGGGTTTTGCTACTACTACCTCTGCATAAGTCAGGGGCACTGGATACCCCTGTCCTAGTGCACCCACAAAAGGGGATGAGGTAAATATGATGATCTGGTTGCTCAAGTGCTTAGAGATAGCCACAAAAAATACTCATCCTTTCTGCCACAAAACTCTCTGTCCAAAACCAAATATCCAAAATCGATGCCACCAAGTTTTTGGATTTGGCCATACCGATTTTCCTTTGAGACATAAACTATGCAAAAACCCTAAGGTCTCGGTGCCACCAACTTTCCATTCGGTGCAACCGAAACCAGTGACCAACTTTCTGGTTATCCATTTTCAAGAATCGGTAACACCGAGTTTTGAGAATTGGTCTCACGAGATTTCGACCAACTTTCTGGTTAGCCATTTTCAAGAATCGGTACCACCGAGTTTTGAGAATTGGTCTCACCGAGATTTGGACCAACTTTCTAGTTAGGCATTTTCAAGAATTGGTACCACCGAGTTTTGAGAATCGGTCTCACCGAGATTTGAAAACTGCCTAGGACACCCATATCGGAACTATCGAGATTTATATATCAGTTTCATCGAAACGCCAAAAGTTGCCACATTTTGCACTATTCGGTAGCACCAAATTTATCATCGGTTTCACCGAGTTGGGCAATAATGTTGTAATGGTTGGATTTTTGGAGATGCCTATATATACCCCTCCACCACCTCTCATTCGCCGAGGAAGCACTCAGAACAGATCTACACTTGTTCGATCTATTTTTCTGAGAGAGAGCCACCTACTCATGTGTTGAGATCAAGACATTCCACTCCAACCATATGAATCTTGATTTCTAGCCTCCCCAAGTTTCTTTCCACCCAATCAACCTATTATACCAAGACAAATCTGTGAGAGAGTGATTGAGTGGTTGAGGATACTATCTTTTGAAGGACAAGAGCAAGGAGTTCATACTACCACATCTATTATCTTTTGGAGAGTGGTGTCTCATAGATTGGTTAGGTGTCTCTTGGGAGCCTCCTTCTTCGTGTTGTGGAGTTGAACGAAGAAGTTTGTACGGGCAAGGAGATCGCCTACTTCGTGAAGATCTACCCATAGTGAGGCTAGTCCTTCGTGGACGGAAGCCGTGATGGAACAGACGAGGTTGCTACTTCGTGGACCCTTATGGGTGGATCCCTCGATGGACTCTCGCGACCGCTACCCTCCATGGGTTGAAGTCTCCATCAGCGTGGACGTACGATAGCACCACCTATCGGAACCACGGGATAAATCTTCGTGTCCCCAATTGCGTTTGATCTTCCTATCTCTACTCTTTCTTACATGTGCTTTCCTTTACTTTCCACTACTATACTCGTTGACTAGCATGTGTAGGGTGCACTAGACTTGTTAGAATTGCTAAAATCTACCAACCATTAAAATTGGGAAAAGCTTAGGTTTTAATTTGTCAAGTAGTCTATTCACCCCCTCTAGACATCGCTTCTAGTGATCCAACAATTGGTATCAGAGCTTTGGTCTCCGTAGCCTTAGTTTTATCACCATTGGAGGAAGATGGATGTGTCTAGTTTGGGGAGTCTTAGTTGTAGAGTCCCCGTTCTCGATGGGGAGTACTATAGGCAATGGAAATATGAGATGCCCATGCTATTCAATGATTTCTATTTGAGCAAGTATGTTAAGAGCCATTATGTGCCTACCATTGATTGCTTACATCCCTCACACGAAGAAGAAATTGACCTGCTTCGTAATCTTAGAACTGTAAATATTATCATTAGAGGATTGCCAAGAATTGTGTTTGATCAAATGAGAAATTTTGAGTGTGCTTACACTTTGTGGAATGATTTAGAGAAAAGATATCCAAATTACACTTTGAAAAATCTTGATGTCATTCTCCATAAATCTATTGCCTTTCACAAAATGAAGCCTAGTGATCCCAACTTTGATAAATGCTTGTTTGAGCTTCGTGACCTCATGCGTGCTAAAGGAGATGTCATTACCATTAATAACATCATTGTTGAAGCCATTCACATTCATAAACTTGAACATTCTCATGATCGAAATTCTAACGAATCTCTTGTCTCTTATGACGAGGAAATCCCATTGGATGATGACAATGTGGAACATGGCTACTATAATGAAGATGAGTTGTTCGACATCGAGTATGAGAAGACTATGAAGAATCTAAGTCTCATAGCGAACTTCAAGGATTACATGTCCGGAGGAAACGAGTGGATTCTCGATAGTGGATGCACTGATCACATGACCGGAGATAGAGACATGTTTCAAGAGATCACACCAAACTTGGACCGCGGAGGTATGTGACTTTTGGAGACAGCTCCAAGGGTAAGGTACTCGGTCTTGGTAAGGTGGCAATATCCCATGATAGCTCCTTTCAAAATGTAATGCTTGTTGAATCCCTTGGTTACAATCTTATTTCCGTATCTAGACTAGACGACTTTGGTTTCAATGTGCTATTTACTAAAGTAGAGTGTCAAGTGTTTCAAGAAAATCAGAACATGGTCTTTACCGGTTTCCGTAGAGGTGATCTATACATTGTTGATTTCACTAAGAGATCCAAACATCGTACTTTTCTTATTGCAAAATCTTCTAAAGGTTGGCTTTGGCATAGAAGGCTAGGACATGTTGGTATGCGTAATCTAGAGAAGCTCATCAAAGGTGATCATATACTTGGTGTTAAAGATGTTATCTTTGACAAAGATAGACTTTGCAGTGCTTGTCAAGCTGGAAAGCAAGTAGGTGGAAGTCATCCCGTAAAGAATATCATCACTACTAGGAGACCACTCGAGTTGCTCCATATGGATCTTTTTGGTCCCAATGCTTACAAGAGCCTCGATGAAAATTCCCTTGGTCTAGTTATAGTTGATGATTTTTCCAGATTTACATGGGTATTCTTTCTTGATGATAAGTCGCAGGTACAAAAGATCTTCAAGAACTTCGCTCGCAAAGCACAAAATCAATTTGAAGTGAAGATCAAGAAAGTTCGGAGCGACAACGGATCGGAGTTCAAGAACACAAATGTGGATTCCTTTCTTGACGAAGAAGGGATTCCACATGAGTTCTCGGCTACGTACACACCTCAACAAAATGGAGTTGTTGAGAGGAAGAACCGGACCCTTATAGAGATGGCTAGAACGATGCTCGACGAATAGAAGACGCCAAGACACTTTTGGGCGAAAGCCGTGGAAACTGCTTGTCATTCTATGAACCGAGTTTACCTACACAAGCTTCTCGGTAAAACGGCATACGAGCTACTCACCGGTAACAAACCCCAAGTTGGATACTTTCGAGTATTCGGCTCCAAGTGTTACATTCTTGATAAGCATCATCATTCTAAATTTTCTCCTAAATCTCATGAAGGTTTCCTACTTAGTTACGGATCAAACTCTCACACTTACCGTGTCTACAACAACTTCACTCAAAAAGTTGAAGAGACGGTAGATGTGAAGTTTGATGAATCTAATGGTTTGCAAGTCGAACAATTGCCAAATGATGTAGGACATAAGGAACCTTCGGAAGCCATCCAATACTTGTCCATTGGCAAGATTCATCCCATGGAGGTGAAAGAAAGTACTTCATCAACACAAGTGGAAGCTCCTACCTCACGTCAAGGCAAACCACAAAACGACATGCAATCATCCACAAGCGGTACACGACAAGATGAAGAGGAGGAAGAAGTTCATCATGAAGATCCACCTCAACCTCCTTCACCACAACCTCAAGGAGATGACACCTTCAACAAAAACGAAGAAGAAGATGATGATGAGGAAGCTCCGCCATCCAACAAGCAAAAGCTACCCCGAGTTCGAGCAAGAGTGAACAAAAATTATCCCTTAGAGCAAATCTTCGGTGACATAGAAATAGGGAGAATCACTCGTGCTAAAACTCGTTTAGCTGACTTTTGTGAGCATTACTCATTTATCTCTAGTATTGAGCCTATGAAGGTGGAAGAAGCTCTTGAAGACCCGGATTGGGTGAACACTATGCACGAGGAGCTACACAACTTCGAGAGGAATGAAGTATGGACACTAGTGGAGAAGCCCAAGGACGAGCAAAACATCATTTGAACAAAATGGGTGTTTAGGAACAATCAAGAAGAAGATGGCCAGGTGGTACACAACAAGGCATGTCTCGTGGCTCAAGGCTACACTCAAGTCGAAGTTATGGACTATGGTGAGACCTATGCCCCCGTTGCTAGACTTGAAGCTATTCGTATACTTCTTGCTTATGCTAATCACCATGATATCACGCTTTACCAAATGGATATTAAAAGCGCATTTTTAAATGGTGAGATTGAGGAAGAGGTCTATGTTAAACAACCTCCTGGTTTTGTGAACCCTAAGAAACCTAATCATGTATAAAAGCTTCATAAAGCTCTCTATGGTATTAAGCAAGCCCCACGAGCTTTGTATAAATGCTTAACCAAGTTTCTTATTGAAAAGGGTTTTGAAATTGGTAAAATTGATGCAACCTTATTCACTAAAAGAGTTAATGGTGAACTATTTGTGTGCCAAATTTATGTTGATGATATTATCTTTGGATCTACTAACCCACAATTTAGTGAGAAATTTGTAAGGTTGATGTCCGAGAAGTATGAGATGTCCATGATGTGTGAGCTGAAATTTTGCCTTGGTTTGCAAATCAAGAAAACGAGAGAAGGAACTTTCATCTCTCAAACCAAGTACACCAAGGACTTGATCAAGAAGTTCAACGTGCAAGAGGGTAAATGTATGAAAACTCCTATGCCTACTAGTGGACATGTTGACCTCACCAAGGAGGACGAACCGGTTGATCAAAAGGTTTATCGATCATTGATCGGTTCATTGCTATATCTATGTGCCTCCCGACCTGATATCATTCTTAGTGTGTACACGTGCGCTAGATATCAAGCCGCTCCTAAAAAGTGTCATATTAAGGCCATGAAAAGAATTGTGAGATACTTGATACATACACCAAACTTTGGGATATGGTATCCCAAGGGATATTTTTTTAACCTTGTTAGCTATTCCGACTCGGACTATGCCGGAGATAAGGTTGATAGAAAATCCACCTCGGGCACATGTCAATTTCTTGGTAGATCTCTTGTGTCTTGATCATCCAAGAAACAAAACTCGGTATTTCTATCTACCGCCGAAGCCGAATACATTGCCGCCGGATCATGTTGTGCGCAATTGCTATGGATGACTCAAACTCTTAAGGATTATGGCATACATGTGAGACATGTTCCATTGTTGTGTGACAATGAGAGTGCTATTAAGATTGCTCATAATCCTGTGCAACATTCTCGAACTAAACATATTCAACTTCTTCATCATTTCATTCGTGATCATGTTGCCAAAGGGGACATTAATCTCAAACATGTTCGCACTGACAAGAAATTGGCCAATATCTTTACTAAGCCACTTGATGAGAAAGTGTTTTGTCACTTGAGGAGTGAGTTGAACATCATTGATGCTTCAAACTTGAGCTAGACTCAATCGGATGCATGCAAGGGCATGAGCTTACATGACTATTCCATGATACACTTGATATGACATTATCATATACCTTGGAAATATATGCTCCCTTGTATTGCATCTAACCTTTTGTAGGTATTTGGAAGAACTACACTCCACAAGATTGCCATCAACTCATATCACAAGCAATCTTGTCATGGCCAAGTATCCACAACCCTTCTTTGATGACGGAAGGAAGAAGACAACACAAACTCTATCCTTGACTTACATATGATGAAAATTTCGCTATTGTCATTTGAATATATATTGTTCTTCCTTGCATGACTAACTCTTGTAGGAGGACCTAGCTTCAAAGAAAATACGGATTGCTCCCTACTCAAGATGATCTTCATCAACTTCGAGCATCCACAAGAAGTTCTCCTACATGCCACATCATCAACATCACTCAAAGGAATGCACTCATATCCTTGAAATAGCTTTACTCCAAGTCATGAGATAAAGCAACTCAAGTGATATGAAAACATTAAAATGCCAAAAAATGGTAACCCCATTTTGAGCTTAACGTAGAGTATGACCTATGATCAAGTATTCTTGCTTGGCTCCTTAAGTCAGTATACTCTAATATAGGTGACCTAGTCATCGACCATCATCTAGATGAAGAATCTTGTTTGGTTCATCTTATAGTTGCGTGCTTTCTTGGCACCACTCAATCTCCATCTAGTTGAAAATTCATTGCAAATATTTCTGAAAGTTCATTGCAAATCTTTATGAAAATTCATTGCAAATTCGGTTGAAAGTTCATTGCAAACCTTTATGAAAATTAATTGCAAGTATTTCTTGAATCTTTTGAGACCTTTTGAAATCTATGATATATTACACTTCTGCCATGTTTCTGTTAAGTTTTTCGGTCCCTCCGATCAAAGTAACTCGGTTTCATTGATACCGCAGATAGGCCACCGATTTTGCTATCTTCTGTGTACTTTGTCAAAAAGGAAAAATCTCAATTTTTCAAGGATCCCTATGTCAAAGGGGGAGAAATATTAAAGTCTTCACATAACAGAAGGGGGAGAAATTGTACTCAAGGATCCCTTAGTCTCAAATGCTCTCTATGATGCTTACTTTCAATGACCCTCATTCTCAGGGATCCCTTACCCTCTAACCCTTTTTGGAAATTAATGCCAAAGGGGGAGAATATCAAAGCTTATGCTTGTTAATAGGGGGAGAAATAAAAGCTTATGCTTAACCAAAGGGGGAGAAATAATTAAAGGTGAGAAATGTGAAGGCTTATACCCCAAAGGGAAATATCTATCAAGGGGGAGAAATATCATGATCACCCAAAGTGGAGAAACACTACTTAAGGGGGAGAGAGTGGACCAAATTTATTATATCATTTAAGCATCAAACTCTTAAATGTTAGACTTATCTCACCCTACCTACTCCCAATATCTACATGCTAAGATTCAGGGGGAGAGGAAGAATTACAATTTCATACTCAGGGGAGAAAGTTCTAAATGCTTTTGGAGACATATCAAGTTTATGAACTCTATCTTCTATATGTCTTCCATATCTTGGTACTTTTGAACTCTTTAGAATTTGAATGAGTAGAGTACTATTGTGTTTCCTAACATTGTTTTCTAAAGTGTGTTTCTACTATTAGAATGCTCAAGAACTTCAGGGTAAGTATATGCATCATATCCTTGGTCAAGATGATCTCATGCTTCTTGCACATATTGTTTGCAAGAGTGAGTCTTGAACATGGAGACACCTCATTCATATATATCTGATGCATATAGCCAAGATATAAATGACTCATAATGTCCCTTCTACTAAGTGTGTGTCCATGCATTCCAAAGCAACTATTCTTTAAAAGGATTGCACACATTTAGGGGGAGCTTGCATTAGTCATGTATCCTTCAAAGCTTTCACATATTTCTACATATCTTAAATTGAAGCTTCGATTGTATGTTGTCATCAATTACCAAAAAGGAAGAGATTGAAAGCACATATGCTCCCTTGGAGGTTTTGATAATTCATTACAACATACATTGTCTCTTGGACTAATAGTTTTACCTAGTTTATTTCAGATAATGTCCACAGAGAGAATTGGCTAAGGATTGTGACAAGAATTCCCAAGGAAAGAAGAACAAGGAATGGAATAGGATTGGCCAAACTTCAAGCTACAAGACTCTACATTTTACTTTATGTGAGAAATCGCAATTGAGTCCATAGGAAAGCCAATACTATAAAAAGGGGATGAGGTAAATATGATGATCTGGTTGCTCAAGTTCTCAGAGATAGACCGGAAAAATACTCATCCTTTCTCCCACAAAACTCTCTGTCCAAAACCAACTATCCAAAATCGGTGCCACCAAGTTTTTCCATTCGGCCATACCGATTTTCTTTTGAGACAGAACCTATGCCAAAACCCTAAGGTCTTGGTGCGACCAACTTTACATTCGGTGCAACCGAAACCAGTGACCAACTTTCTGGTTAGCCATTTTCAAGAATCGGTACCACCGACTTTTGAGAATTGGTCTCCCCGAGATTTGGACCAACTTTCTGGTTAGCTATTTTCAAGAATCGGTACTGCCGAGTTTTGAGAATTGGTCTCACCGAGATTTGGACCAACTTTCTGGTTAGCCATTTTCAGGAATTGGTACCACCGAGTTTTGAGAATCGGTCTCACCGAGATTTGGAAACTGCCTAGGACACCCATATCGGTACCACCAAGATTTATATATCGGTTTCACCGAAACGCCAAAAGTTGCCACATTTTGCACTAGTCGGTAGAACCGAGTTTTGCATCGGTTTCACCGAGTTGGGCAATAATGTTGTAACGGTTGGATTTTTCGAGATGCCTATATATACCCCTCCACCACCTCTTATTCGTAGTGGAAGCACTAAGAATAGATCTACACTTGCCCCATCTATTTTTCTGAGAGAGAGCTACCTACTCATGTGTTGAGATCAAGACATTCCACTCCAACCATATGAATCTTGATTTATAGACTCCCCAAGTTGCTTTCCACCCAATCAACCTCTTCTACCAAGCCAAATCTATGAGAGAGTGATTGAGGAGACTATCATTTGAAGCACGGGATCAAGGAGTTCATCATTCTAGCGCATCTATTACCTTTTGGAGAGTGGTGTCTCCTAGATTGGTTAGGTGTCGCTTGGGAGCCTCCTTCTTCGTGTTGTGGAGTTGAACCAAGAAGTTTGTACAGGCAAAGAGATCGCCTACTTCATGAAGTTCTACCCATAGTGATGCTAGTACTTCGTGGTGGAAAGCCGTGATGGAATAGACAAGGTTGCTACTTCGTGGACCTTTATGGGTGGAGCCCTCTGTGGACTCTCGTGACCGCTACCCTCCATGGGTTGAAGTCTCCATCAGCGTGGATGTATGATAGCACCACCTATCGGAACCATGGGAAAAATATTCATGTCTCCAATTGTGTTTGATCTTCCTATCTCCAAACGACACTACCCGAGCATCCCTTGTCAGGGCATGGCACTCCTGTACTGTGAACCAAATAATCCACCACCACACATGACGTAGGGTATTACACTCCGGCGGACCGAACCTGTCTAAACCCTCGCGTGTGTGCATGGTCCGGTGATGCTCTTTGCACAAAAGGGACTCCCTCGCCGAACCACGAAAGGGGCCTTGCCGGCCCCATAGATCGTCGCTTTCACACCCCGACATCTTTGACTCCCGGGGGGAAGAACAAGAACAAGAGCTCTACGAGTCTCGTAAGGACTCCGGGAAGTGCACCAAAGAGTGCAGCATGCCCGTCGAAGACTTACCAGAGACCTCTGCCGTTAGGAGCAAAAAGGACAAGGTGACTATTCCGAAAACGAAACAAGTGCCTGCGCGGGAGAATGGCGAGGGCGGCACTTTCACCATAAGTGCCACCCTCGACATCAAATAGGAAAGAACGCTCGTCATCTTCCTGCTGGCGAATGTCGATGTGTTTGCCTGGCAACCATCCGACATCCCTGATGTTCCCATGGAGGTGATTGAGCACCACTTTGCCGTTTGTCCCCATTCATGCCCCGTCTAGAAGAAAGCCCGGAAACAAGCCCTGGAGCGGCAGGAGTTCATCGCTGAAGAGATCAAGAAACTGGAAGCAGTAGGTCTGATCAGAGGTGTGATCCATCCAACCTGGCTAACAAATCCTATGGTAGTGCACAAAGCAAATGGGAAATGGAGACTTTGCATCGACTTCACCGATGTCAATAACGCTTGCCCGAAGAACCTGTTCCCCTGCCATGCAGAGATCAGATAGTGGACTCAACCGCTGTCTGCGATCTTGTGTCCTTCATTGACGCCTACACTGGATATCACCAGATCTTCATGGCTGAGGAGGACGGATAAAAAATGATGTTCATTACCCCTTGCGGCGTGTACTGCTTCAGACACATGCCGTTCGGGTTGAAGAGCGCCGGGTCAACATTTGTGAGAGCAGTTCAGATTGGTTTGGGACCGCAACTGCACAGGAATGTGGAAGCCTACATGGATGATATAGTGGTTAAGACCAAGAACAAGGACACACTGATCTAAGATCTGGAAGACATTTAAAAATCTGCGCAAGATCAATTTGAAGCTCAACCCCTAGAAGTGCGTGTTTGTAGTCCCTTTCGGCAAGCTCCTCGGGTTCTTCGTGTCGCAGCGTGGAATTGAAGCCAACCCCGCCCAGATTGAGGCGATTGAACAACTGGAGGCATCGAAGCGCATCAAGGACGTGCGCCGTCTGGTGGGCTGCATCACCGCCCTCAGCAGGTTCATTTCCAAGTCTGCAGAGCGTGCCTTGCCGCTTTTCAAGATACTGAAGAAGGCAGGACCAATGATGTGGACCCAAGAAGCAGAGGCAGCGCCGCAATACCTGAAGAGATACCTTTCCTCGACGCCGATCCTAGTTGCGCCCAATCTAGAAGAGTCATTGTTGTTATACTTGGCGACAACAAATCAAGTGATTAGCGCAGCACTAGTGGCGGAGAGGGAAGCTGAAGAGGATGAGCTGGAAGGCCCAAAGTCTATAGCCGACAAGCTGGAGTCAGCCCCGGCAAGTCAAGAAGTTGATAACACAAACGCGATGCACGGGGTGGAATATCAGGTTGTGCAGAAGAAGAAGATGGTATAGCGGCCGGTGTATTTTATCAGCTCTCTCTTGTAGGGGGCTAGATCAAGGTACTCCGGGATGCAGAAAATGCTTTTCGGCCTTCTCATGGCCTCTCGGAAAATGTGCCATTACTTCCAAGCACACCACATCACCGTCGTCACTCGGTTCCCGCTGCAACGCATCCTAAGAAATCCAGAGGCAACTAGCAGGATCCTGGCGGAGTTCATTGCATAATGGATGCCAACGCCAGACGACTAAATCCCGGGGACAACACTCCACGGCAAGGAAACACCTCAAGACTGGGTCATGTACTTCGACGGAGCCTTCTCACTGCAAGGCGCAGGTGCCGAGGTATTGCTCGTGGCACCCGTCGGAGAGCACCTCAAATATGTGATCCAGATGCATTTCCCCAGGGAGGAGTCGACAAACAAGACAGCTGAGTATGAAGGGTTGCTTGCCGGGCTACGGATAGCAGGCGATCATGGCATCAGGAAGCTGGTAGTCTGAGGAGATTCATAGCTCGCTGTGCGCCAAGTGAACAAGGATTACCAGAGTCCCCTGATGGAGGCATATGTTGACGAAGTATGGAAATTGGAGGAGTGCTTTGACGGTCTGCAAATGGAGCACGTCCCACGTGCCGAGAACAGCATTGCCGACGACCTGTCAAAGAAAGCTGCACAGATGCTTCCTGTGGAACCAGGCACTTTCATACTCCAATTAACCCAACCTTCAGTCAGCCCATCAGCGCAGAAGAACAAGAAAAGGAAGGTCGATTCTGGCAATTACTCCCCGGCAGAGCCATCTGTGGCCACCAAGAGAGTTGTCGGAGACGACAACCCGCTTGGCTATGAACCTCGATCTCCGGCAGACCCTGTGGTCTTTGCCGTAGAAGCTAGTGTTCCCGCAGCGGAAGTAATGCCTTGGGTCCTTGTCGTCGAGCCACAGGCTCCGGCATGGGCACAACGGTTATTCCAATACCTCCAAACAGGAGATCTTCTCGAGGAGCCAGAAGAAGCTGAAAGAGTAGCCCGCCAGTCAAGCATGTACAAGTTCGTGGATAGCACCTTATACAGGAGAAGACCGAACGGTGTGAAATTGATGTGCATTTCCTAGGAAGAAGGACGACAGCTGTTGGCAGAGATACACGGAGGGATCTGCGGCTCCCACATCAGATCACGGGCCCTTGCCGGGAAAGCATTCCGCCAAAGTTTGTATTGGCCGATAGCCCTCCATGACTCATTGGCGGTGGTGACAAAGTGTGAAGCATGCCAATGCCACGCCAAGCAGACGCATAAACCAGCACAAGCCATTCAAACCATACCGCTCTTCTGGCCCTTTTCTGTCTACGGGCTCGACATTGTCGGGCCCTTCCCCCGTGCTACCGGGGGCTTCGAGTTCTTGTTCGTTACAGTGGACTGAAGTGGACTGAAGTGGAACCAGTGAGGAAAGTGATGGCGCAAGCAGCAACCAAGTTTCTCAGAGGGATAGTTTGCCGTTTTGGTGTACCCAATAGGATCATCACCGATAATGGCACACAGTTCACCAGCAGCAGCTTCATGCAATATTGTCAGGACATTGGCACCAAAGTATGCTTCGCATCAGTTGCTCACCCCAGGAGCAACGTGCAAGTAGAAAGGGTGAATGCTGAAGTGCTGCGGGGCCTCAATATGAGAACTTTCGACAAGCTGCACAAGCATGGAAGGCATTGGATTGATGAGTTGCCGACGGTTCTTTGGTCAATCAGAACGACACCGAATCGAGCCACCGGCGAGACACCATTCTCCCTAGTTTATGGTGCAGAAGCAGATCTCCCCACGGAACTCACATACGGGTCACCGAGAGTGCAGGGCTTTGATGAGGACCGGCAAGAGCAAGCACGGCAAGATGATGCCACAGTCCTCAAGGAAGACCGTCTCCAGGCTGCGCTACGTGTCGCTCGGTACCAGGAAACCATGTGTGGCTATCACAGCCGCAGGGTGCGCGCCTCGGATTCAGTTCGCGAAGGGATCAAACAAGCTGACGTCGAAGTGGGAAGGCCCTTACCGGGTAGTACGAGTCACCAGGCCCGGCGCAGTCCGCCTGGAGACCGAAGACGGCACCCCGGTGCTTAACTCGTGGAATATTGAGCATCTTCGCAAGTTCTACCCGTAAGGCGCGGTTGCCGGGCCGCCCGGCGACCCCTTTTGTGCAAGTTCCCTATCAAGGCGTGTAATCCCTTGTACAAAGTCAGGCGATGACACTCTGCATAGTCAATAAAGCTAAGTGTTCTACAACTCCTTGTCAAAGTACATATTTATTCTATGTACCTTATATGAGATGTTGTGATCACTCTTTACTTGCGTAAGGTAACCGTTGAACCACCTAGGTTCCTAGTCTGCTCTATTTCCTCTTATTTCTTTTTCTCAAAAGGGAGAAGGGACCCCACGTGCATGTCTTCCCCGGGGGGTGGCGGTATGGAAATGTACGGATGCGTTCAAGGACGATCGCCTTGCGACAAGAAAGGCAACGAGAAAAAGCTAAGTTGCAGAGACTCTTCGAAAAATTTGGAACCTTTTTCCTTGGACAAATCGATGCTTGTGTAGAAAAACCTGCACGCCAAGGGCCCCTATCGAAATTGTTGCGTGCTTGGGTGTTGGAAGCATGCCCAGCATCCTGAGCAGCCGCGACGAAGATGACGGGGTAGCCTTGTCGGAAGCGGCGCCATCGGGTGCTCATGATCTATCCTCGGAAGCGCCCACGGTAAGACCGCGTCCACCGACAAGCATCCCCGGCAAGCGTAAAGATTCAAGAGACGCCCAAGCAAAAAATTTGTTGTCCGAAAGGGGGAAAGGCATACATAGACGCATGTCAAACCTTTAACATCTTAAAGATACCCAATGTTTGATTTTTCTTTTCTTCGCAGGTTACATTGGGTACAATTTAAACACAAAAGGAGATCTGCCACAATGATGTGGCAATTGATCTGGAAACGAGATCTCGCGAATGGAGGTCTTGTTCCTGCATCAACCTTAACTACGGCTCCACGCGCGCCTAATCGGAGTCCTCCTGCTTGATGCCAAAAACGATACTATCGTCATCGCTGCCGTCGGAGGACTCATAGTCGCTGTCGCTCGAGCTCTCCGCGCAGCACTCCAGGCGGACACCGGTGACCCCGAACACCTTCACGATGAGGGTGGCGGAGCCATCGAACCTGAAGTGGAGGAGATGCCCGGGACCAAGGCCACGAGAGCGGGCAAACGACTTCCACCCACGCGACAAGATCGTGGCGCTCCTGACGGAGTGATCAACGGCCACCCAGGCGGGCCCGTTGCAGCAACCCTCCTCCTAGAGCCACATACCTCGAGGCCGGCTACTCTCCATGGCCTGTGCGAAGGGGTCGATGAGTTGGAGCCAACTTTTCTGCTGCCGGGGGACTACCACGACGAACTCATGCACCTCCTCCCCCGCGTGGATCCCTACAAGGGGCTGTGGGAGGGGTGCACCGCTGCGGCCGCCGCTGTTCGATGGAGCTAATCATCCGTGACCCCTGGGCACCGCCCGTCCGCAGGTCCCGGACGCCGTCCTTCTGCGGGAACTGGGACCGGCCCACACCGCCGTCACCACAATCCGCATTGGGTTCCGAGTGTGCCCCTCGCGGCGGCACCGGACCCCCGAGCTCGGCCGCGGCCACTCGCCATCCCAGGAATGGCGCACTGACGGAGATGGTGAAAAGAAGCGAAAGAATACGTTGGTCGACGGACTGGAGTGGATGGGTGCGAATGAGCAACGTCCCTCCGAGACCCCCCCCTCTCTTTGTAGGGCCGGAGAGAAGGAGGGGCGGGCTCTTGATATGTCTCCAGCGTATCTATAATTTTTGATTATTCCATACTGATATATTATCATTCTAGCATACTTTTTGGGTCATTATTTACCAATTTATAATATTTTTGAACACTAACCTATTGACCCAGTGCCCAGTGCCAGTTGCTGTTTTCTGCCTGTTTTTTCCTTTGCAGGTTTGCTGTACCAAATGAAGTCCAATTGCCACGAAACTTTTTGATGATTTTTTCTAGACTATATGAAGACCTAGAAGCTTCGGAAGGAAGCCAGGAGGTGCACGAGGGCCGCACCACACATCAGGGCACGCCCTGGTGGTGGGGCCGCGCCCTGATATGTGGTGGCCCCCTCGGGTGCCTCCCGATGTCCCTCTTCGACCTATAAATTCCCTAAGATCCTAAAAACCCCAGAGGCAGTCCCGAAACCCTCCCGCCGCAAGTCTGTGTTCCGTTGTGAGGCTATCTGGAGCTCCGTTTCGGCACCCTGTCGGAGGGGGGATCGATCACGGAGCGCCTCTTCATCAACCTTGCTGCCCTCATGATGATGTGTGAGTAGTTCACCATAGACCTACGGGTCCATAGCTAGTACCAAGATGGCAATCTCTCTCTCTTATGATCTTCAATACAATGATCATCACATGTTCGCTTTGATCTATCCGATGTAATGCTATTGTGCGGTGTGTTTTTTGGGATCCAATGAATTGTGGGTTTATGTTCAGATTGTTCATGAAAAGTATTGGAGATGCCTCTGAAATATATTATCTCTTAAGTGCATGATCATTATATCTTCGTAATGCTCTTCGATCTATTGATATGCTTTGGCCAAGTAGATTGATATTTCATCGATGGGAGTGGTGCGTTGTGGTAGGTTCAACCTGGCGAGTTTATATATCGCAGTGACAAAGTAGGGGACAAGATGCGTCCTTGTGTTGTTTCTACTAAGGATAAAACGATGGGGTTCATTCATATTGTTTGAGTTTACTTTGCCTACATCATGTCATCATTCTCCAACCATTACTCGGTTTTACATAACACTGTAGATGCATGCTGTATAGCGGTCGATGAGTGGAGTAATAGTAATGTGCAGGCAAGAGTCGGCCTATTTGGTGATGGACGTGATGCCTATATATACATGATCATTGATGTGAACATCGCATAACTATCCGCTTTTCTATACATTGCCCGACAGTAATTTGTTTACCCATCGTATGCTGCCTA
Source organism: Elymus sibiricus (assembly GCA_039707655.1). Taxonomy (NCBI): domain Eukaryota; kingdom Viridiplantae; phylum Streptophyta; class Magnoliopsida; order Poales; family Poaceae; genus Elymus; species Elymus sibiricus. The sequence goes on from CM077673.1 coordinate 159,340,107, forward strand.
CATGAGAGATGCCACTAGAGAACACTATGCCCCCCAGGTCTATTCACTTATATATTTGCAAACGCTATTATTACCTCGCTGTCTTTATTTACTTTTTATTTATTTTTCTTTTATCAACAATTATCTACACAACTCATTTGCTTGCAAATAACGAGATCAAGGGGATTGACAACCCTCTTGCCCGCGTTGGGTGCAAGTCATTTGTTTATTTCTGTGCAGCCGCTGAAGACGGTTGCGGATTGATATTCCTATTGGGTCGATAAACCTTGGTTTCATAACTGAGGGAAATACTTATCCACTTTGTGCTGCAATTACCCGTTCCTCTTCACGGAAAACCCAACGCAGATCACAAGTATCAGGAAAGATTTCTGGCTTCATTGCCAGGGAATATCATCATAAACTACCAAGTAAATTCACACAAATTTTCATTCACTTCTTCTTCTTTTTATTTGTTGTTATATTTAGACTATCTCATAAAAATCAAAAATACAATTTTTTATCTTTGCTTGTTACTAGTTTACCTCTTTTGCTTGCTTGAAGTACTTATCATGTCTGATTTTGAGATTAGTGGTGTTTCCGACACTAGTGCAGAAGCCCTTGAGCACCCAACTTCACCTTGCGCTAATAATGCTAAAAGAAATTTTTATGAAGTTTGTCGGGTCACGATGCACACGATCACCTATGGGGCCACGGGCCCCTTTGTGGTTTGGCAGGCTGGAGGCCACATTGCATAAAGAGAAGAGGTAGTGAAACGGCACGACGTTGAGACACTGGTGTTTTACCCAGGTTCGGGCCGCTGGGAAGCGTAAAACCCTACTCCTGCTTTGGTGGATTGATCGGAGGAACACGAAGCACACGCAGCGCTCAAACCCGGCAAGGTCGCCTTCGGGGGAGCTGCTACGTGAGTACAAATGTACAAAGGTCCAAATCTTTAGCTAGGTTGCCTTGGGCCTCCTTTTATAGCTCAAGGGGCGACCACAGTGGCAAAACATACATTATCTAGTGATTAGATAGCTAATAGTGCTATCATACCTAACTCTGGCACTTAGGAAAAAATGCCATAAATGCTAGCCTAGGTGGCGTGCGGGGATGCATCCCCCGCAAGATTTTACCACCGCTTTGGCTGACTATTGCTTAGTATCTTGACACGCCTTTGGACGGGTGTCAAACGGCCATAATCTGCCTCCCAGTGCGCCGCCACGTCCTTAGCGAGAGCCACTTAGCCACTTGAGGGCTCGACACCGCATCGACAAATGAATGTCGTTGCGATGCGGTGGAGCGGTGGCCGATCGGCTCGCGCCTGCCGGGGGATGGCTTTCCGGGTCTTCCTGAAGATGTGCGTGTCTTGGTCCCCGGCAGGCACCAGGGACGTGACTGGCGCGGCTTGGGCCCGTTCTGGGCCGTTGCATCGACCTTGCCGGCGTTGCTTAGCCATCGTAGGTTGCTTCTGCGGGGTCTTGGTCTTGAATGTTGGCTCGCCTTCTTTATGCTCTCCTTGATCTCACGTAGAGCGGCTTCTCTGGCTTGGACTGGTTTTGACAGGGTAGTAGCTTTCCCCGGCAGGCTCAGGCCATCGGGTCGGAGGCTTATCGTCCATGCACAAGTTAGGGGGAAATAAACACCCCTGTTTGTGTACCCCGACAGAAGCCCCCGGGCGTGAGCCATACGTGTCGCTGGCATCGTTGGGTTAGGCCCCAAACAGTGCACGGACATGTGTTGAAGAAATGCCGCCCTCACGTACTTGGTTGTGACGGCTTGTCAAACCCACGTCCACTCTGCATAATTACCGCAGGTCGTGGGGTCGTGGAATAGTAGCCGTTGCCAGTAAAAGAAATGGCATTTTTCCGAAAAGATAGCGAAGAGCCAGCCCCTGCGCGGTTTTCCAATAAAAAGGTAATGCACAGGGGCGCTTCTCATTCGCGTCTGTTTCTCCTTCCTTCATCTTCCTCCTTAGGCCAAGAAACCGCTTCCGCCACCGCCACCTGCCCATCAAGCGCTGCTAGATCATCTGCCGCCCTTGATAGCCACCCAAAAGATGGGGCGGAAGACGAGCGCCGTGAAGGGGAAGCAGACGGCCGCATCGGCGGACCTGGCGGCTGAAGAGAGGAAGAGGAAAGCAGAAGAGCTAGAGAAGCGGCGACATGAAGATGTGGTTTTCTCCCCGTTGAACCTGGAAAGCAACGCCTTGATCGCAAGGTATGCCTATATGTGGGGAGGGAAACAAATGGGCATGGAGTGCCCATGGTTCTCCCGGACAACCCCAAAGAGAAGACACCATCATATTTGTACCGCTTCTTCTGCGCGTACTTCCTCTGTGGCCTCTCCCACCCTTCTCTGATTTCTTTTGCCCCATGATGACGGTGTATGGATTCCACCTCTTGGATTTCACGCCCAATGCAATGGTGTGCATGGCGATCTTCGCCCATCTATGCGAGAATTTTGTTGGAGTTGCCCCCAATGTGGATCTGTTCAGGCACTTCTTCGTCCCTCAGATAGAAGACAAACCCACCGCTCGGGGAACATAAGCTTGATTCCTCGGTGCAGGAGGGAAGACTGGGATTATCTCCCTAGCCAGCAGCGCGGGAAGTGGGAAGACTGGAGGGGCGACTGGTGCTGTATCAAGGATGAAAAAGCACCCGAGTTCTGCTCGACGCAGACTGGATGTGTCACGCGCGGAAGCGACTAGAGTAAGTTAGGCCTCATTGACGACAGGCTCGCCCGACGCTGAACAGGATTACCCGTCTGAAAGCTGCCGGGCTAACCATCGAACATGTGGGGGCTGAGTTCCTCCGGCGCTGCATTGTGCTGCTGCAGAGGAGGGACAAATTTGCATGGGAGTACAACAGCTCTGCCGACAGGATGTGGCTGTACCCAGGCCCCGCCAACAACTTGACGGTTTACGGCCATGGCTGGCTATGCGAGCAGCTATTCGGCCATCTTGGGTCGTTCCACTTGCCGGTAAGAGTCGTTCCCCTACATCTCAATTGGGAGTTGCAACGCCTCCGGGGGCAAGCCCGGTTGGGAGCTGCCTTCCATGGATGATGAGATAGATTGGGTCTCTCGCTTGGAAGAAAGAGCTTCCAAGGCGGAGGACCATCTGATCAAGCCAACTACCAGGGCGAAGGAGGCATTCATTGCCGCTCGGATTGCAGAGGACAAGAAGGTCAGAGCCGCCAAGAGAATGGGCTCTGGGGAAGAGGAAGAGGAGGAGCCCGAGGGTGACGATTATTCTCAAGAAGAGAGCAAGAAGCGCGCCACGGAGGATGCTGCCGGGTTCGAGTCTGCCGGGGCCAGGGCTTCCCAAGCCGCGGCAATATCAACCCAAGAGGGGGTTGAGACGAAGGAGGCGAAGGAGCCGGAGGTGGAGGAAGAAGGGCTCTAAATGGGCCCTCAAGCTTTAGAGCTAGGGTGCCGCCTCCGCGAGCGCGTCAACCGAGAGTCAGCGGCCCCTGCGTCTTCGCGGAGCACTCAGAAGGTGAAGAAGACTACCACCAGGGGAGGCAAGCACGATGCAGCATGCATCCAGTCGCTCCGCCTCTCTCAGGCTAAGCCTCCTCCTGCCAAGCAACAGACGGTTACGGGGGTTGACCCCAGCCCCTCGACAAGCCCAACGTCTTCACCAAGTTTGACCCTGCCGGAGGTCTCGGCCCTTCCGCCAAGCCCTGCTCCTCCAATTTTGAAAAGGGGCAGATCAACTCCACTACCTGTGTCATACGAGCTGGGCTCCATGCTCATCGCCTCAGAGTGAGTTACTCAATTACGATCGTTGCCAATGTTTTCTGTCCTTGATTTCTTGACTGATCTTGTATAGCTCAATCTGACAGGGATAGGGAGACCCTTGTGCATCGAGCCAAACGGGTCAAATCCGCGGCGGGGCCGGGTTCCGCTGCAGGCATGAGCCCGGTAGGAGCTCCAGAGGAGATCCTGCGCCTAGCCCTCGGTCCCGACCTCTTCGCGAAACTCTAGGGCTAACCTCGTCTGCTGGCGGGGATGAGGAAGGGCATCTTCCCACACCTGACTGGGAGATGGGAGAGAGCTATCAAGGAGGGACTCGCCAGGGGGAGCCCTCCTTCCAAGATCCCTCGTCGACCATCGCCCGTGTGGAGGAGTCGCCGGCAAGGGCCTCCACCGAGGGGTTTGCCTATGCCGAGGCCATCACCGAAAGGATGATGACAAACCACATGCTGGCAACTGATGTTGCCGGGGGAGAGGATATCCCTCCTCAGCAACCTCCATCGGGTAACACACTTGCCTGCGTTTTCACTTTCCCCTTTTCTCTCTTCTTGTGTGTCTCGTTGATCCCTGACTTTCATTTTTCTGTTTATTGCTTTTGTCTGCAGCTTTGCCGCTTGAAGAGTCTGAGTTGCTGTAAGAAGTGGCTGGAATCGGGAAAGATGCTGTTGAGGAGGCGATGAAGATTGCTACCGCGGAGGGGCACAGGCAGGTTGCCGGGGACGTTCAGGAATCCTCAGAAAACAACGTAACCAGCCCCCAGCGGCGCACCTGGCCCAGATACAGTCATCAAGGAGAAAACTCCTCTCCAGTCTATGGGGCCCTCCACTTCGAGCTATCCTCTGGCCTCAGCCCTACAATCTCCCCTAAGCAATCTGGCGCTGGTCACTGCTCAACTTGGTCCTACAACTCCTGGCTTGTCCTTCTCAGCTGGCGTAGATTTTGATGAGGAAATCAGACGGATACTGACACCGCTATCTCAGGGGGTTGAAGAAGCTAAAGGTTCCACTGATGGTGCCAAAGATTTGGCTTTCTTGGAATCCATGGCGGCAGGGCTCAAGGATGTGCAGAACAGGTACAGCCTCAAATGGCAGGCGGTTAAGGAGCAGCGCGACTCGGCCGAGCTCGTGGACCAACAACTGAGGGACAAAGGGAATGAGCTGCGAGAGTGGTACAACCGGCATGTCCTTTCTCTTAAGAGGCAGCATGAGACGCTGGCCATGGCCAAGGAGGACGTTGTAGCCCAGGAGGCTCGATTGGTGGAGCGTGAAGCGCTTCTGAACACCAGAGAGACGAACATCTCCTCCCGGGAAGGGGCCCTCGAAGCTACTCTCCATGGGAAGGACGAGGAGTTGGAGGCCCGTGTTCAGCAACGCACCAAAGAGCTGGAGGATGGCCACAAGGCCACTCTCGACGTGCTCTCTCTGGAGTCCTCAGCCCAACTGAAGAAAGTGGCCGACGAGCTCGTTGCCGCATCTGCCGCCAAGACCAATCTCGAGGCCCAACTGAGCAAGCTGACTTAATACCTTGTCGGGTGCGGCAGGGAGATCGAGGCCCTCTAGAAGCAATCACGAGAAGCAAAAGCCACTCTGGAAGAGGTGCAATCGCAGCTTTCCTCCAAGAGCCAAGATCTTGACGCCGCCAACGACACCACCTTCAACATGAAATCCAGGCTTGCTACTTTGGAGAAAAACATTGAATCTATCGGTGTCCACGAGAGGCTGCTGCTGACAGACCTGACCAATGCGAAAACCCTCCAAAAAGATGCAGAAAACAAGATGGAGAACAAATTCAGCAGCGCGACCTCTGGATCAAGAGCATGATTGGCATCACCGAGCGCCTCACTGCTCAGATTGTGAGTATGGGCATGAAGAGCCGGGCCTTCTCCGTCGGCAAGCATGAAGTTCCAAGCGTTAAGCTGACACTCTTCTTTGAAGGCTTGATCAGGGGGTTGAAGATTTACAAGGACGACAAGGCCGCCTACTTTGCCAGTGAATCCCGGAAGCTGGCTTGCGACGCTCTCTTCCTGGTCCTGGGCAAGCTCGCCTTCTTCCATCAGGACCTCGACCTTTCCGATGGTTTCAAGAAGCTGCCACCGGGTGCCGACACCTCTGCTGCCACGAAGAAGGCCAGTCCCCTCTCTGACAGGGTCCTCTTAGTCCCAAGGACCCAGGGGAGTCGCCGGGGTTAGCCTTAAGTCAACCTTGCTGCTGTGCTGTTCTGTACTCAAGACACAATATGTATCCCGTATTAGATTATGCACTATCTTTGTTTTAATGTTTGCTGAACTAATGTCTTTATGTAAACACATGCTATCCCCCTCGCGTTCCTGCTGGCATTCGTATGGTCGTTTTCTTTGCGCGCTTTGGTTACCCACCAACAACGTGATGCCGCGATAGCTTTCCGGAACGGGTCCTTAGCATTCTGCTGGTAAGGACATGCTGCCGGTGAGTTTTTCCTTAACGGTGTTTGATGCTGCCGCATGTTTTGTTGAGCGGACTCGAAACAAAGCAAGGGCGCAAACAAATACGATAAGGTTCCATCACACACAAGACTCGCCATATGAAATCTTGGTTGCTGGGGGGGGATACACAAATGCGAGCTCTAATGAAAGTTGATAATCATGTCAACTTAGCTTTCATCATGGCTCCCCTTCCGTCTTGGCGCGTATTTATTTGCGCATGTTATCCCTTCCTCCATTCATGGTTGTCCCTCCTCTTCTTGTTTCCCGGTGAATACATGCGCTTGTACCCACCTTTGCCCTGAGATGAAGGGAAAAACGAAGAGGGGCAAATGGAGAAACTTGGGGGCCCGTTAGTTATGAGTGCAATCCTCGGCACGAGCCTGCCGGGTTAATGTAAACATTCATAACTAATGAAAAATGGAGGAGTAAACATGAATGGCCGAGCCCTCTCTTCTTTCCTTCGTGTCCAACGGTCCCATAGCGACCAATGTGATGGAGGCGTTGGCGAGCGGGACCTTACCGTGGTTCGCTTGCCAGGGGTGCCAACCGATGGATTTGCTCTAGCATTCAGCTCGGAATTTACCCTTGATGGGATAAATGCAGGACTGAGCCTCATGCAAAACTAATCACAGGCGGGGAAGGAGAGGAGAGAGGGGTATAGCCGTGTACCTCTTTTTTTGCCTTATCTGACCGAGCTGCACCTCCCTGGGACTAGGTGGGCTTGCTCGATAGTTGCGATAGGGACGGCGTCGCCGCTCCGTTCGCCTCTTCCTCGACCATGGTCTACACTGCGGTTGTGCTGGCTACGTTAGACGCATCAGCTGCAGTGCTGACGCCCCTCATCCTTGTCGCCGCCATCGCAGCAGCAGTGACGTGCGATGGAATCCGGGGAGGAAGAGGCCGAGGGAGCAGCATTGCTCCTTTCCTTCGACGCCTCCGGGGAGGAGATGATAATGAAAATCAATGCGCTGCCCATGACCTCACATTCGCGCAAATGACGCTGCCCCCTACCTGGCGCGCCAAAGATGTCGGGTCATGATACACACGATCACCTATGGGGCCACGGGCCCCTTTCTGGTTTGGCAGGGGTGAGGACACGTTGCACAAAGAGCAAAGGTAGTGAGACGGCACGACGATGAGACACTGGTGTTTTACCCAGGTTCGGGCCACTAGGAAGCGTAAAACCCTACTCCTGCTTTGGTGGATTGATCTGTGGAAAACGAAGCACACGCAGCGCTCAAACCCGGCAAGGTCACCTTCGGGGGAGCTGCTACAGGAGTACAAGTGTCCAAAGGTCTGAATCTTTAGCTAGGTTGCCTTGGTCCTCCTTTTATAGCTCAAGGGGCGACCACAGTGGTAAAACAGACATTATCTAGCGATTAGATAGCTAACAGTGCTATCATACCTAACTCTGGCACTTAGGACAAAATGCCATAAATGCTAGCCTAGGTGGCATGCGGGGATGCATCCGCGGCAAGCTTTTACCACCGATTTGGCTGACTATTGCTTAGTATCTTGACATGCCTCTGGACGGGTGTCAAACGGGCATAATCTGCCTCCCAGCGCACCGCCACGTCCTTAGCAAGAGCCACATAGCCACCTGAGGGCTCGACACCGCATCGACAAATGATTGGCGTTGCGATGCGATGGAGCGGTGGCCGATCGGCTCGCCCCTGCCGGGGATGGCTTTCCGGGTCTTCCTGAAGATGTGCGCGCCTCGGTCCCCGGCAAGCACCGGGGACATGACTGGTGCGGCTCGGGCCTATTCTAGGCCATTGCATCGACCTTGCCGGCGTTGCTTAGCCAGCGTAGGTTGCTTCTGCCGGGGTCTTGGTCTTGAATGTTGGCTTCGTCTTCTTGATGTGCTCCTTGATCTCACGTAGAGCGGCTTCTCTGCCTTGGACTGGTTTTTACGAGGCAGTAGCTTTCCCCGGCAGGCTCAGGCCATTGGGTCGGAGGCTTATCGTCCGTGCACAAGTTAGGGAGAAATAAACACCCCTGTTTGTGTACCCCGACAAAGTTGCTAAGGAAAAACATGATAATCTTGCGGATGATGATCCTTCTAAAAGTGAACCCACTATGCAAACAAAGAAACTCCTTATAGGTAGTGGGAATATTATTGGTAAGAGTGTGATTCAAGATTTTTTCACTTGTCCGGGATCATTACCATTGATGGGAGGTTCCATTGTTACTAGAACTATAAGTTATGCGGATGCCATTGATGTGGCTTGATACTGCGTCGGTATTTCTCCAAAGAGGAAGGGATGATGCAGCATAGCTACAGTAATTATTTCCCTCAGTTATGAAACCAAGGTTATCGAACCAGTAGGAGAACCAAGCAACACTATGTAAACGGTACCTTCACACAAAGAACAAATACTTGCAACCCGATGCGTAAGAGAGGTTGTCAATCTCTCCACGGTAAAAAGATAGATTAGTTTGTATGAGATTGGATAAATAGATCGCACAAGAACACAAAATAAGAGAAGCAAATAAAAAGTGCAGCAAGGTATTTTTGGATTTTTGGAATAATAGATCTGAAAACAAAAGCGGCAAAAGATAGATCGGAAAGCAATATGATGAAAGAATAGACCCGGGGGCCGTAGATTTCACAAGTGGCTTCTCTCATGAGTATAGCACACGGTGGGTAAACAAATTACTGTTGGGCAATTGATAGAAGATCAAATAATCATGACGATATCCAAGGCGATGATCATTATATATGCATCACGTCCAAGATTAGTAGACCGAAACGATTCTGCATCTACTACTATTAATCCACACATCAACCGCTATCCAGCATGCATCTAGTGTATTAAGTTCATGGAGAAATGGAGTAATGCAATAAGAACGATGCCATGATGTAGTAAAGATCTATTCATGTAGGAATAGACCCCATCTTGTTATCCTTAATAGCAATGATACATGTGTGCCTCGCTGCCCCTTCTATCACTGGGAGAGGACACCGCTAGATCAAACTCATCACAAAGTACCTCTTCCCATGGCAAGAAAAATTGATCTAGTTGGCCTAACTAAACCAAAGATTCAAAGAAGAAACATGAGGTTATAAGTAATCATGCATATAAGAGATCAAAGAGGACTCAAATAATATTCATGGATAGAAACTGATCATGAACTCACAATTCATCGGATCCCAACAAACACACCGCAAAAAGTCATTACATCAAATAGGTCTGCAAGAGACCATTGTATTGAGAATCAAAAGAGAGAGAGAGAGAAATCCATCTAGCTACTGCCTACGGACCCGTAGGTCTATGGTGGACTACTCACGCATCATCGGAGGGGCACCAATGAGGATGATGAACCCCTCCGTGATGGTGTTAGATTGGATCTCGCGGTTCTGGAACTTGCGGCGGCTGGAAGTGTATTTCGTCGACTCCTCTAGGGTTTATGGAATTTCTGAGAATTTATAGAGCTGAGAGGCGGTGGAAAAGAGCTCCGTGGGCCCCAGGATACATCAGGGCATGCCGGGGGCCTCTGGCGCGCCCTAATGTATCGTGGTCCACACAGATCTCCTCCCAGGTGCTTCTTTGGCTCCTTGGTTGTCTTCTGGTCCAAAAAAAACCTCCAAAAAGTTTCACGGCAATTCGACTCCGTTTGGTCCTGATATTCAGCGAAGTAAAAAACAAGCAAAAAACAGCAACTGGCACTGGGCACTATGTCAATAGGTTAGTCCCAAAAATGATATAAAGTTGCTATAAAATGATTATAAAACATCCAAGAATGATAATATAGCAGCATGGAACAATAAAAAATTATAGATACGTTGGAGACATATCAGCCATATCTTTGCTTATTGCACAATTGGAAAGACAATTCGTCCATATGCATCCTTTCATACAATGGTTGTTTCTAGAGCTCTCTAATATTAAGGAAGCTCCTACCAAGCGTCTAGCCACTATATTTCTTGTTCAAGAATTTGGCAATATCATACAAGAGGCTAGAGATATATTTGATTATTATAGTATTAATTTTGAATGCCCAACAATAAAACTAAGATCAATGTACTATGTTGCTTATGATGAAAACTTTAGAAAGAAGGTTCCACCTAATGTCCTAGTTGATAAAATATCTGAACATAATGATCAATTTGCTTTACCAACACTTGGAATGGGTTATGAGCTTGAGAGAGAGTTATGAATATACCTTCATCGAAATCTTTACAATGAGGAAATAGTTATCACTTATGAGAAACCTAAAGAAGAGCCTCCTATTCCTCCTGAAATAATTCTCTCGGATCCTTGTGTTGTGAAGTTTAGTCCCTTCAATTATTTTTGCTTACCTATTAGAAAACTTGCTACTGAAATAAGGGAATATGATTATAGCATGACGGATCATTTCCATGGATATGACAATACTTGAAACTATGCATTATGCCTAGCTAGGGGCATAAAATAATAACGCTTGTTGGGATGCAACCCAATAGTTATCTTAATTTTTTGCTTAGAACTTTATGTTTATTTTTAATAGAATGATTATTGCCTCTGTAATGATTATGTTTTTGTATTTAAATTAATGTTTGTGCCAAGTAAAGCCTTTGGGATGACTCACAAGATGAGTAGAATCGTTGCTGAAACAAAATAGAAACTTTTGACTCCAGTACAGGAATTTTCATTTTTTACTGGAGCATGATAATGATCTTAAATTTTTACATAGTGATACTAATTTTTGAGGTTGACCTAATTTTTCAGAAGTTTTAGAGTTACAGAAGTATAGGGTCTCTATAGATTACTACAAACTATTTTGTTTTAGACAGATTCTGTTTTTGCTTGCATAGTTGCTTATTTTGATTAAACTATGGATTGTATCAGGGGGTATAAGCCATGGAGAAGTTAGAATACAGTACCTATTATGCATTTATGACATTTGAATAAATTTACAACAGTTCTTAAAGTGTGCAATATGTTTCTTATACTAACGGATCTCACGAGGTTTTGTTGAGTTTTGTGTGATTGAAGTTTTCAAGTTTTGGGTGTTATCTTGATGGACAAAGGAATAAGGAGTAGCAAGAGCCTAAGCTTGGGGATGCCCAAGGCACCCCAATGTAATATTTTAAAGGAGACTCAAGCATCTAAGCTTGGGGTTGCCCCGGAAGGCATCCCCTCTTTCGTCTCAAATCCATCGGCATGTCACTTGGAGCTATATTTTTATTCGTCACATGATATGAGTTTTGCTTGGAGCGTTGTTTGCTTTTGTTTGTTTTTACTTTAAGTTTGTCACAATCATTGTTTGCTAGACACACCTATTTAAGAGAGACACACCTTAATCATAATTTTTTAGAATACTCTATGTGCTTCACTTATATCTTTTGAGCTTAGAAGTTGCTCTAGTACTTCACTTATATCTTTTTGAGCATGGTGGCGTGTAGATTTTAAAGAAATGATTTCACTCTCGTTCTTCACTTATATTTGTTTGAGAGTTAATAAATAGTGATGGTAATTTGCATGGGTCATACGGACTAGTCCAAGAATATTATGTATTCAAAGAGTGATAATCAAAACCATCAAGTAGCACATATAAAGAAATTGTGTGTCAATGATATTGATGTAGTAATATGAGATAGGTCTGAGTTCATAATTGTTAAACTGTAGAAGTGTCGATATTAAGAGGGGTTGACCTTTTTGTTCATCTAAAAATTAAAGTGGCATGGTGATGATGTGTGAGCATTTCTACTCCTCGTTGAAATCCTAGTATTGTTTCGGGTCGGAAGCGCACGATGGTTAACTCCTACCAACCTCTTCCCTCAGAGCATGGGATTAGTACTTTGATTTATGATAAAATAATAAAACTTTGCAATAAGTATATGAGTTCTTTATGACTAATGTGAAACCATGGACATACGCAATCTCACCTTTTCATAATTTGCTAGCCTCTTCCATACCGTGCATAGCCCGTTCTCACCTCGAGGATCATGCAACTTTCGCCGGTTCATCCAAACCCCGTGACATGATACACTCTGTCACACATAAGCCTTATTATATCTTCCTCAAAACAGGCACCATACCTACCTATCAGGGCATTTCCATAGCCATTCCGAGATATATTGCCATGCAAATTCCATCGTCACTTCACATGACTAGTTCGTTCATCGTCATATTGCTTTGCATGATCATATAGAGCTGACATAGTATTTGTGGATAAGCCACCTTCATAATGTTTTTGATACATGTCATGCTAGATCATTGCACATCCTGGTACGCTGCCAGTGGCATTCATACGGAGTCATATCTTCATATCAGTTCTCCATGTTGAGTTGTAAGTAAAATAAAAGTGTGATGATCATCATTATTGGAGCATTGTCCCAGTGAGGAAAGAATGATGGAGACGATGATTCTCCCATAAGTCGAGATGAGACTCCGGCCGAAAATAAAGATGGGGGAGGCCAAATGATCCCACCATCCATTCAAAAAAAATGAGAGAAAATGAGAGAAGGGACATTGCTACTATCCTTTACCACACTTGTGCCTCAAAGTGGCACCATGTTTCTCATGTAGAGAGTCTCATAATATATCACTTCCTACCCCTTTGATATCTACCACCATATTCTATTCCATTTAAATACTATGTCAAATGGCTCACGCTCATGTATTGCGTGAAGAATAAAAAGTTGATGCATATTGAAAAAGTACGAACCAATTGCCTCACTGGGACACCGTGGTGCTTAACATTTGTATTAATGTGGTGAAGATGGAGCCATGCCTTGCTAATATAATAATATGAATGGGGGGTGGGGGTAAACATTTCTTAAGGATCGTATACTTTTAAGAATTAACAATTCTGTTTCTTACATTTCAATTATTGCTATATTAATATTTGATGATTCATCTTTTCTCAATGAGCATACCTGAATAAGATTACATAGTGGATAGCATGTGACATCAAAAATTCTGTTTTTATCATTTAACTACTCGAGGACGAGCAGGAATTAAGCTTGGGGATGCTTGATATGTCTCCAACGTATCTATAATTTTTTATTGTTCCATGCTGATATATTATCATTCTAGGATACTTTTTGGGTCATTATTTACCAATTTATAATATTTTTGAGCACTAACCTAATGACCCAGTGCCCAGTGCTAGTTGATGTTTTCTACGTGTTTTTGCCTTTGCATGTTTACTGTACCAAACGAATTCAATTGCCACGAAACTTTTTGATGATTTTTTGTTGACTATATGAAGACCTAGAGGCTTTGGAAGGAAGCCAGGAGGTGCACGAGGGCCGCACCACACATCAAGGCACGCCCTGGGGGTGGGGCCGTGCCCTGATATGTGGTGCCCCCCTCGGGCGCCACCCGACGTCCCTCTTCGGCCTATAAATTCCCTAAAATTCTAAAAAACCCAGAGGCAGTCCCGAAACCCTTTTTCCTCCGCCGCAAGTCTCTGTTCCGTCGCGAGGCCATCTAGAGCTCCATTCTGGCACCCTGCCGGAGGGGGGTTCCATCACGGAGGGCCTCTTCATCAACCTTGCTGCCCTCATGATGATGTGTGAGTAGTTCACCATAGACCTACGGGTCCATAGCTAGTACCTAGATGGCAATCCCTCTCTCTTATGATCTTCAATACAATGATCATCTTCGCTTTGATCTATCCGATGTAATCCTATTGTGCGGTGTGTTTGTTGGGATCCGATGGATTATGGGTTTATGTTCAGATTATTCATAAAAAGTATTTGAGATGCCTCTGAAATATATTATCTCTTAAGTGCATGATCATTATAGCATCGTAATGCTCTTCGATCTATTGATATGCCTTGGCCAAGTAGATTGATATTTCATCGATGGGAGTGGTGAGTTGTGGTAGGTTCAACCCGGTGAGTTTCTATATCCCAGTGACAAAGTAGGGGACAAGATGCGTCTTTGTGTTGTTGCTACTAAGGATAAAATGAAGGGGTTCATTCATATTGTTTGTGTTTACTTTGTCTACATCATGTCATCGTTCTCCAAGCATTACTCTATTTTACTTAATACTCTAGATGCATGCTAGATAGCGGTCGATGAGTGGCGTAATAGTAATAGCTGCATGCAGGAGTCGGCCTATTTGCTTATGGACGTGATGCCTATATATACATGATCATTGCCGTGAACATCGCATAACTATCCGCTTTTCTACCAAGTGCCCAACAGTAATTTGTTTACCCATCGTATGCTGCCTACATGAGAGATGCCACTAGAGAACACTATGGCCCCCGGGTCTATTGACTTATATATTTGCAAACGCTATTATTTCCTCGCTGCCTTTATTTACTTTTTATTTATTTTTCTTTTATCAAAACTTATCTACACAACTCATTTGCTTGCAAATAACTAGATCAAGGGGATTGCCAACCCTCTTGCCCGCGTTGGGTATAAGTAGTTTGTTTACTTGTGTGCAGCCGCTGAAGATGGTTGAGGATTGATATTCCTATTGGTTCGATAAACCTTCGTTTCATAACTGAGGGAAATACTTATCCGCTTTGTGCTGCAATTACCCGTTCCTCTTCACACAAAACCCAATGCAGATCACAGGTATCAGCTCTTCGCAACCCGGGGCGAGCGCACGGGCGATACTGGTGACCGGCCCTCCCATCCAATACGAGAACCTGCGCGTGACACACGTCATGCAGGATACAGTAAGTGGGGGAAGATGAAGAGAGAAGAGAAAAAATGCTCGGACATCGTCAGGCGCTCCAGGGGCTGGCCGTTCGATGCCGAGCATGCTGCTTGAGCGATCGCCCCTCTTCTCCAATGACAAACTTCAGGAGGGGCCCGCTGCGCAGGAAGCGCCTCTTCCAGTTCGACGCGACGCGCCTTTTATGGGCGCGACTCCTTGAGGGTACCACCCCACTCCCCAATTCCCATGCCCCGCAGCCAATGCACGTCATGGGCGAAGCAGGGAATCATCATAACTGGAGGAAATCGCGGCCGCGTGTGCCTGTGCACTGTTTTTGGGCCTAGCCCAACAAATGACAATGACGCACGTGTGGCCCTGGCCCGGGGGCTCCTCTCGGTGTACTGAAGAATGCGGTCCTCAGTACCCTGACTTGTGCATCAGACGGCTGCGGCCTCCCGGCCGGTAAGACCCTGCCGGGCTGGATCTGGGTGCCAAGCCACATTGTACAGGGGCTCGAGCAAACCGAAAATCCCTCCTTGCCGGGGGGCTCGAGTACTAGCGTTCCCGCCAAGGCCTCCACCCACTGAGCCATAGCTCCACATCACTAGCCTAATTGTCTACATCGGCTTGGTGTCGAGCGGGCATGCGGTTAGGTAGAGCCGGTCGGGGCCCGCGATAGTTTACCAGATTTACATCTGCTTTAATGACACCCGTCCTACGGCGTGGCGAAGGAATATGAGGTAGTTGGGCGAACGACACAGAAGGAGAGGTGATCCTTGCCGGGAGACGTCGCCAGCGCGCCACCTCACGGCGCATTCAATGCGCCTGTCCTAGTCCGTCAGAGTTAGGTATTTTCCATTGTAGCTATTGCCAGTAGTTTTGACAGTTAGATATGCATTGTTATTCGATGCAAAGACCATTTTAGCCACTAGGGTAGCCCCTTGGACTATAAAAGGAGGCCCATGGCTACCTTGAAAAGTGTCGAGACTCTGTTCATTTACATGCGTAGCGACACTTCCCGAGCATCCCTTGCCGAGGCGTGGCACTCGTGTACTGTGAACCAAATAATCTACCACCACACAGGACGTAGGGTATTACGCTCTGGCGGCCCGAACCTGTCTAAACCCTCGCGTACGTGCATGGTCCGGTGATGCTCTTTGCGCCAAAAGGACTCCCTCGTCAAACCACGAAAGGGGCCTTGCCGGCCCCATAGATCGCTTTGACACCGCGACAGAGCTATCTTGGATTGGATGTCACCTAAAGCCTTTCATAAGGATTTTTCCTATTTGCGGTGCTCATAGACGATCCAAATTTTTTCCTTCTCCTCTTGGTGAAAGGTGTTTTGCATCTCTTGTTGCTTCCATCCAATCAATTGTTTCCGTTAGTGGCCGGTTGCTCCTCATAATTTTGAGATGGTTTCCATAAGCCCACATCAAGCATATTCCATTCGTTTTTTATTTTCCAACAACTCCGTTTAATCCTTCATTGTAAGGATGCTTTTCAAATTAAATTGTGCTAGAAGTTGTCATTTTCTTCTCCGTTATTTCTTTCCATCGATCTAGCTTCTATTCTTTTATTCCGGAGGAATTGTGATGTTGCTCTCTTCGCCCATCATCTCACCTTGTCAAGATCATGTTCTTTTCCTTGCTTATCCATTTGACCGGAATTTTGTGGCTCTCTTTTCAATACCTTTCCATCATATCAAATTTTGCCTGTCTTTTCAACCGGAGTGTTGCCCAAATTCATTCTTTCACATCCGTTTTCTATTTCGTTTCAACTTGAGTGCTTTCAAATTCTTGCTTGTTCCTCATGCCATTCTCCATCTCTTTGCAACCTCTAAGGTTCTATGGTTTCACTCGTTTGTCAAAGAAGCAAATAAGTTTTACCTCTTTCTTCCCTCTTCCTCTTCCTTTTCTCATTCTAAGATCTCGGGTCGAGATCTCTTGTTAGTGGAGGAGAGTTGTAACAGCCCAGGACCGATGCTCCAGACGCCTTCCAATTATTTCGAGTGCCGCCATATGATTCATATGTTTGTCGCATTCATCATCACATCATTTGCATCATTAGCATTGCATCGGCACTCCGTTGCCGTCGTTTTCAAAATTCATACCCTTTCGTAGTTGCCAGTTATTCTCGTTCTCGTCGCTGGTCGTTTAGAGTCCAACCACACATGCACGCGCCCGCGGCATCGTTAAAATATTGTTTTTAAAAGTACGTATAAAACTTTATTGGAATGGGATGAAACTTGGCGAGCAGTCGAAATATATTGTAGGTAGACTGCCTGCCAAATTTCGTTGCATTCGGAGGTCGTTTGATACCCCAACATGCAACTATAGCAGCACTGTCATCGATTAATACGTCGGACGTTTTTGGTTTTTAAACTTTGTCACGGGCCACAAACCTCCCTCTCTTCTAGGAACAACCCCCTGTACACAGCCTACCACATCCCACCTAACCGAACCTGTGACCGGTGCCGTTCGATCGAGATCCTATGGTCTAAAAACGGAGCAAAACCCTAACCCTAGCCTACCTGCCTATAAAAGCACCCCCCTTGCCATTTCGGGCATTGATAACCCACAAGTGTAGGGGATCGTTTGTAGCCTTTTTCGATAAGTAAGAGTGTCGAACCCAACGAGGAGCTAAAGGTAGAACAAATATTCCCTCATGTTCTATCGATCACCGATACAACTCTACGCACACTTTAACATTTGCTTTACCTAGAATAAGTATGAAACTACTTTGTAGGTGATAGGATAGTTTGCACGAATAAAACTAGAAGTACTTTGTGGGAAATAAAACTACGAGTAAAAAGCAAGTTAATAAAAGTTAGTCGTTTAGTAGAAAGCTTTTCTCAAACAAGAAGGTTATTTGTCCCTAGGCAATTGATAACTAGACCGGTAATCATTCTTGCAATTTTACATGAGGGAGAGGCATGAGCTAACATACTTTCTCTACTTGGATCATATGCACTTATGATTGGAACTCTATCAAGCATCCGCAACAACTAAAGATCATTAAGGTAAAACCCAACCACAGCATTAAGTATCAAGTCCTCTTTACTCCCATATGCAACAACCCACCTACTCGGGTTTATGCTTCTATCACTCAAGCAACCCACCATAGGAAAATCATGAACACATTGCAACACCCTACTGTGAGGATCCCTCACGTTTGCACGAGACGGAGGGCACCGTAGGACAGCACCATAATAAAATATACAATCATACCAACCACGAACATCAATTAGCCCATACGACAATGCGGATCTACTCAAACATCATAGGATAGCCATATATCATTGGGAAATAGTATATGGAGTTGAGCAGCATGTTTAAGTAGAGATTACAGCGGGGAGAAGGGGAGTTACACCGCTGCATAGAGGAGGAGAGAGTTGGTGTTGACGGTAGCAAGATTGTTGATGTAGATCACCGTCATGATCCTTGCCCCGGCGGCATTCCGACGCCACCGGAAGAGAGGGGGAGAGAGCCCCCTTCCTTCTTCTTCTTCCTTGGCCTCCCCCCTAGATGGGAGGAGAGTTCCCCCTCTGGTCCATGGCCGCCATGGCGGCGGAGGGGCAGGAGCCCCTCCTAAATTGGATCTCCCTCTTTGTTCTCTTGTGTTTCACGTTCCTGTTTTCTGGCCGAAAACCGTTTCATATATTCCCGGAGATCCGTAACTCCGATCGGGCTGAAATTTTGAGGGGATTTTTATCCAAAAATTACTTTCCTTGGGCCTGAAGGAGAGCTATAACCGACGTACGAGGTGGGCACAAACCACCAGGCCACGGTTGGCCCCCCTGGCCGCGCCCTGATGTATCGTGGGGGCTGTGGGCCTCCGTTTGCGTTGATTCCACTTCTCAAAATACACAAATATTCCAAAACAAATATACTTAAATTGTTATCGTGTTTGGACTTCTTTTGTTATGGTAATTCTATAAAACAAAAAACATGCAACAAACAGGAACTGGCACTGGGCACTAGATCAATAGGTTAGTCCAATAAATCATATAAAATGTTGCCAAAAATATGTGAAAGTTGTATAATATTGGCATGAAACAATCAAAAATTATAGATACGACAGAGACACATCAGCATCCCCAAGCTTAACCTGCTCATCCTCGAGTAGGTAAATGATAAAAAAGATAATTTTTGATGTGGAATGCTACCTAGCATAATCTTGATCATATATCTAATAATGGCATGAATATTAAGACACAAGTGATTCACAACAATAGTCTAGTTTTGACATAAATACATTAATACTGAGGAATCCCAACAAACAATCATGTCTTTCAAAATATCAAGGCTAAAGAACACTATCCCTACAAAATCATATAGCCTTATCATGCTCTGTCTTCTCAACACAAAGTATAAATCATGTACTACCTCGGTGTCAGCCAAGCAATTGCTTCATACTTTTTAACGCGCTTCAGCATTTTCAACTCTCACGCAATACATGAGCGCAAGCCATGGATATAGCACTATGGGTGGAATAGAATATGGTGGTAGGTTTCAAAGGAGTAAAAGTGTAGAAGAAAGTCTCGCTTCAACTCAACGTATCAACGGGCTATGGAGATGCCCATCAATAGATATCAATGCGAGGAGTAGGGATTGCCATGCAACGGATGCACTAAGAGCTATAAGTGTATGAAAGCTCAATATGAAACTAAGTGGGTATGCATCTAACTCCATATGAAAAATTCCCACTAGTATATGAAAGTGACAACACATGAGACTCTCTATATGAAAAACATGGTGCTACTTTGAAGCACAAGTGTGGAATTAGCATGCCCCTTCTACTTCTTTCATTTTTTTTCTTTCTTTCTTTTCTTTTTTTTCTTTTTTATCTTTTCCCTTTTTTCTATTTTTCTTTTTCTTTTTTTTCTTTGTCCGGAGTCTCATCCCGACTTGTGGGGGAATCATGGTTTCCATCATCCTTTCATCACTGGGGCATGCACTAATAATGAATAATGATGATCATCACAATTCTATTTACTTACAACTCAACACTACAACGATAGTAGAACAAAGTATGACTCTATATGAATGCAATGATCTAGCGTAGCAAAGATATCAAAAAAAGGACAATCCATGAAAATATCATGCTATCTATCTTACGATCATGTAATGCAATATGACAATGAATGCTCAAGTCATCAAAATGGAGGCGGTGGAAGTTGCATGGCAATATATCTCAGAATGGCTATGGAAATGCCATAATAGGTAGGTATGGTGGCTGTTTTGAGGAAGATATAATAAGGCTTATGTGTGATAGAGCGTATCATATCACGGGGTTTGGATGCACCGGCGAAGTTTGCACCGAATCTCGAGGTGAGAAAGGGCAATGCATGGTACCGTAGAGGCTAGCAAATTGCGGAAAGGTAAGAGTGCATATAATCCATGGACTCGCATTAGTCATAAACAACTCACATACTTATTGCAAAAGTTTTATTAGCTCTCTCGAAGCAAAGTATTCCTACGCATGCTCCTAGGGGGGAGGTTGGTAGGAGTTAACCATCGCGTGCCCCCGACCTTGACACAAAGATAGACAATCAAGAATAAATTGTGCTCCAAGTTCCTAGCATAACGGGAGACTATACGTGCATGCTTCGGGAATCACAAACCTTAACACCAATGTCTTACTAAACACGATCATACACTAGTACTTCCCACATATTATCATCACTATATCGCAAAACTATTGCAAGGAATCAAACATGTCATATTCAGTGATCCCTAAGTTTTATGTAGGATTTTATGACTAACCATGCAAATGACCAATTCCCGTTGACTCTCTAAATAGATATAAGTGAAACAAGAGAGTTTAATTCTTTCAACAAAAGACCATGCTCTAATAAATATAAGTGAAGCAAAACAGCATTCTACGAATAACGGTTTTCTATGTGAAGAGAAACACACAATCCAAACTTCAAATGATATAATTGAAGCACATGAAGCATTCTACAAAGCCATACTCAAAAGATATAAGTGAAGTGCAATGAGCATTCTATAAATCAACCATGGACTATCTCATACCAGCATGGTGCATAAAATAAAAGTGAAAACTAAACACAAAAGACGCTCCAAGATTTGCACATATCACATGAATGAAACGAATCCGGAAACATACTGATACTTGTTGAAGAAAGATGGGATGCCTTCCGGGGCATCCCCAAGCTTAGACGCTTGTGTCTCCTTGGATATTTACTTGGGGTGCCTTGGGCATCCCCAAGCTTGAACTCTTGCCTCTCCTTCTTCTCCTCATATCGAGACCTCCTCGATCTTCAAACACTTCATCCACACAAAACTTAACAGAAGACTGGTAAGATTCGTTAGTATAATAAAGAAAAATACTACTTTAAGTACTGTTGAAAACCCATTCATATTTTATATTTGCATTATCCCTGCTGTATTATAACTTTTCTATGGCTTATACCACCGATAAAATCGATAGTTTCATCAAAACAAGCAAAACAATGCATCAAAAACATAATCTGTCTTAAACAGGACAGTCTGTAGTAATCTGTACTTTTACCATACTTCTGTAACTCCAACAATTCTGAAACTTTAGGAAAAATTAAACAATTTGTACATAAACACTGTGTAAAAAATTCAGAAACATTTGACGTGCCAGTAAAAAATGAAAATTCATGCACTACAGCCAACGTTTCTGTTTTTACACCGCACATACCAACAAGCAATCTAGTCATCCTAAAGGCAAATCTTGGCACATTATTTTTATAATACAATGGATTTTTACAAGGGGATAATTATTTTTGTTGGAAATGTTTCCGTGATTCAAGATTCATAAAGTTTCCATGGGCATGAACAAAAGTTCAAGGACGTCCCCCACTTCAACGATGCTCATCATCTCTTCTCACTTTCACCTTTCCTTTTGTGAAGTTTTAGGTTCCCCTCTATATTTTTTGTTTTTAAACTTTATAAAAGCACACAACAGAATAAAATGTCTCTCTAAAACTTCTAGGTTGTCTCCCTGGCAGCGCTTTCTTTAAAGCCATTAAGATAGGCATAAAGTGCTCAAATAATGGATCCACCCGGATCCCAAGGTATATCAAAGCCAATTTTAATTAGCAATGATTTGTAATTTAGTAGTGAGCACAAAGTGATATATATCATGTGACAACGAAGTCTAACTCTCTTCCTATGCATCGGCATGTCATACAAGAACAATTCATGCACATTAAGTAAAGGCCAATGCATAGTATAAACAGTTTCTTGCAATTTCATAGTATTGGAAACATAGAGAGGTGAAGATTTGGTTCCTCTCTCATAATAATTGCAAGTAGGAGCAGCAATAACATGCATATTATATTCATGAAAATCATCATTTGTAGTAGCAAGACGCAACCCATCAATATAATCCTTAATAAGTGCAAACTTCTCCGATATAGTTTAGTTGGGAGAATTCAAAAACATAATAGGACTATCATGTGTGGGTGCAATAGCAACAATTTCATGCTTAACATAAGGAACTATAGCAAGTTCATCTTTATAAGCATAATTCATATTGGCATCATGGCCACAAGCATAACAAGCATCAAGTTCATCAAAAAGGGATATTTCAAAAGAATCCAAGGGATCGTAGCAATCATCATAGCATTCATCATGGCATTCATCCTTCGGTATGTGCGAAGGGTAATCAAACAATGTATGAGTTGAAGAGTTACTCTCATTAGAAGGTGGGCACGGGTAGCTAATCCGCTCTTCCTCCATTTGTTCTTCGCTCTCCTCCTCATCTTTTTCATCTAATGAGCTCACAGTTTCAACAATTTCTTCTTCCATAGATTCTTGCAAAATATTAGTCTCTTCCAAGGCAGCGGTCATTCTTTCAATAAATTCAATAATATCAGCATTGCAATCATAATTCTCATAGCAATATTTAAGTATGGATAAAATTTTAGATTCGTAAGGAACATCATCATCATACTTTTCAAGCAAAGAAGCAATTTCATAAGCACCTTTAAAAACAACAAATTCTTCTATTCGTTTCACATCATAGTAGTCATAAATACCTTTAGCATAAGAAGCTAAGGTTTCATTAACATTAAATTTGCATTGAAAGGGAAGGTGTCGAGCTTCTATATTAGAGCAACAAGTAAAGTCACATCTCGAGTATGCATCCCAAGCAAACCATTTCCAGTATTCTAATTTATCCCATAAGTGTTTCCCTTTTTGAGATAAGCGATAATCCCTAAAGTACTCACGTTGATCCAATGTGTATCCCATTATAAAGTTCCTTGAGGCTTTCTCGGAATTATCGAAGGAGTAATTAACGTGTTTCACATAACTAGCATCGAGGGTTTTAGGAGGTTCCCCATCTCCATGAGTAGCAAGTACCACTATTTTTTTTGGTGTTTCGTGTTCCATATCCATAACTAAAGATATAAAACAACTAATAACAGAAAATAAAAATTACTTAGTGATAAAGCAAACAAGCACACACGAGAGTATTCACCCCATGCTATTGCTCCCCGGCAATGGCGCCAGAAAAAGGTCTTGATAACCCACAAGTGTAGGGGATCGTTTGTAGCCTTTTTCGATAAGTAAGAGTGTCGAACCCAACGAGGAGCTAAAGGTAGAACAAATATTCCCTCAAGTTCTATCGACCACCGATACAACTCTACGCACACTTAAACGTTTGCTTTACCTAGAACAAGTATGCAACTACTTTGTAGGTGATAGGATAGTTTGCACGAATAAAAATAGAAGTACTTTGCGGGAAATAAAACTACAAGTAAAAAGCAAGATAATAAAAGTTAGTTGTTCAGTAGAGAGCTTTTGTCAAACAAGAAGGTTATTTGTCCCTAGGCAATTGATAACTAGACCGGTAATCATTCTTGCAATTTTACATGAGGGAGAGGCATGAGCTAACATACTTTCTCTACTTGGATCATATGCACTTATGATTGGAACTCTAGCAAGCATCCGCAACTACTAAAGATCATTAAGGTAAAACCCAACCATAGCATTAAGTATCAAGTCCTCTTTACTCCCATATGCAACAACCCACCTACTCGGGTTTATGCTTCTGTCACTCAAGCAACGCACCATAGGCAAATCATGAACACATTGCAACACCCTACAGCGAGGATCCCTCACATTTGCGCGAGACGGAGGGCACCGTAGGACAGCACCATAATAAAATATACAATCATACCAACCACGATCATCAATTAGCCCATAGGACAAAGCGGATCTACTCAAACATCATAGGATAGCCATATATCATTGGGAAATAGTATATGGAGTTGAGCACCATCTTTAAGTAGAGATTACAGCGGGGAGAAGGGGAGTTACACCGCTGCATAGAGGAGGAGAGAGTTGGTGTTGACGGTAGCAAGATTGTTGATGTAGATCGCCGTCACGATCCTTGCCCCGGTGACATTCCGACGCCACCGGGAGAGAGGGGGAGAGAGCCCCCTTCCTTCTTCTTCTTCCTTGGCCTCCCCCTAGATGGGAGGAGAGTTCCCCCTCTGGTCCATGGCCGCCATGGCGGCGGAGGGGCAGGAGCCCCTCCTAGATTGGATCTCCCTCTTTGTTCTCTTCTGTTTCACGTTCCTATTTTCTGGCCGAAAACCGTTTCTTATATTCCCGGAGATCCGTAACTCCGATCGGGCTGAAATTTTGAGGGGAGTTTTATCCAAAAATTAGCTTCCTTGTGCCCGAAGGAGAGCTCCAACTGACGTACGAGGTGGGAACCACCCAACAGGCCGCGGTTGGGCGCCCTGGCCGCGCCCTGATGTATCGTGGGGGCTATGGGCCTCCGTTTGCGTTGATTCCACTTCTCAAAATTCACAAATATTCCAAAAAAATCTCCGTAAATTTTTATCGCGTTTGGAATTCATTTGATATGGTAATTCTGTGAAACAAAAAACATGCAACAAACAGGAATAGGCACTGGGCACTGGATCAATAAGTTAGTCCAATAAATCATATAAAATGTTGCCAAAAATATGTGAAAGTTGTATAATATTGGCATGAAACAATCAAAAATTATAGATACGACGGAGACGTATCAGGCATCCCTAGCCCTCTCCAACCTCTCCAACCTCAGATCAGGCACCGCCAACCTCTGTCTGCCACTTGGCGCGCTGCCGCCCACCTGCGCTGCCACCCGCAGCCAACTAGGAGCCGTCACACGTCCCCGCCATCTGGCTCCACCGCCAGCCCGCGCGATCCCGCAGCTGAGCTCCCTCGCACACGAGCCACGCTGCCCAACGACATCTCCAGCGCCACCACATCGCCTCGCCACCAACGCGTTCCACCGCCGCCATGCCGGACCCACGTCGCCGCCAGCCTCCTAGCCTCGCCGCCTCGCCCTCGCCAAGCGGCCACCGCAACGCCGACTGGCCACCACAACGCCGGCTGCCGCCGGAGACTGTTACCCGTGCGCGACCACCGACGCCTCCTCCGTGCATCGCGCCGACAACCTTCGTCATAGCCGGATCGCGCCGCCGCCATGCCAAGCTCGCCGCCGTGTCGTCTCTGTCCCGCCTCCGACCCGATCTGGCGACCCCGGCCCCGGATCCGCTGCCCCGTGTTGCCCCGTCGCTGTCTACCCCGCCGCTGACGCCATGTCCACCGCCGCCATGCACTCGCCCCGCCGGCCACCCAGATCTGGATCCCCTCGTCTCGGGACCCCAGGATCCCACGATCCAAACAGCTGGATCCCCCCTGTCCCTGCACCGCGCTGTCCCACGAGGTGATTTTTGTCCGTGTTTATAAACGTCTTAATGACGTGTTAAATTGCTTGCAACTTTTAACATGTTCATCGCATGGGAATGAGTTGTATATGAAAAATCATCTACTAAATGTGCTCTACACAGTGATGGCATTTGCATGCATTTTAGGAATCATTTATACGCTCAAAACTCTATTGCGAAAGTGCATTGTGATATAAACTGTGAAATCTTTTATTTTATTCAAACTTGCATGGATGATTGCATCAAATCCATGCCTCCTTTGAGCTTGTGCCAATGGAGTAATTTGAAGTATGTCATGTCTACTAGCTATTAGTATGTTTGCCATGCCATGAAATCCATGTTTATCTATAGTTTTCATCATTCAAACATGCCTAGTCAAAACAACTATTTTGGGAGATAGTCAAATTTTACTAAGTCTGGAATCTGGATGGAAACTTAGCTTTTTGTCCTGATGATTGCCATGGATTCATAGCTCTTATGCAAATGCCTATGTGGGATGAATTGAAGTGCATGTTATGGTCTGTATAGATATGCCATTTGATTTCATGAAATAGCCTTGCTACATACTTGTTTCTTGCTGTCAACATTCCTACCTGATAAAAGATGCTGCTTATATCTACATTGTTTTTTTAAGTCTGAGAAACTACTTATTTCAGACCGCCATGTTGTATTGGTGCTAGCCATGTCTCTGTGCATATTTTGATGATGCTCCTGTGGGGTTATTTGTAGTGCATCATGTCCACTACCATCATGTAGATTTTCATGCCATGATAAGCCTTGTAGAATATGTATTTCTTGCTGCCAATATGCCTTCAGAATAAAATTTCTCTGTTAAAACATTTTGTTTTCACTAAGTCTTAAACTGTGTTCAAATAGCCATCCCGTGAGCTCATTTCCTATTGATCCATGCTTCTAAACAATTTGCTCCTGTGAGATGAATTATTGTGCATCATGTAAACTACTGCCCCATGCCTTGTTTGTGCATTTTAGATTCCTATATCTTGTGGATTCGATGTGTGCAAATTACTATGTTGCTGTTTTGGGCAGATTATAACTAAAACTTGTGTTGGTTCTTATTGTTGAACCGTTGCTCCGTTTTGAACATGCCATATATGAAACTTGCCTAGAATTTCATGTAGTTTCATAATATCATGTTGCATCCATGTTTTGAAATGTTTGTGGTTGTCGTTTGCATGCATTTTGCATTCATGTCATATTTATCTTGTGTTGGTCATATCTTTTCGGCCGTAGCTCCGTTTTACACGATCGATATATGTAAATCGCCTAGAGTGATGACTAGAATAACATGGTGCATTTTGTTTTCCTGTTTAATAAATATAAAACATGTTTAGTTCAGATCTGGACCAATTTCGAAATTAACATATGGGGTCGCTTCGGAAATACTATAAGTTGTTTCCAACCTCATTTAAAATGCCTAGATAATATAGTTTCATTATGATTCACCTCTTGCATTGTTTAACAACATTTAAACTTGTCGTGTAATTAAACGGGAGTGAACTAAATAATTCGAATGTGGAGTCTCGTCAATATGCAACTCCTTGCATATTGAACTTCACTTAATGTGTAGTATTTGATTGTTATGCTTTATCATGCCTTGCATAATCGTATGGACATGCATCATACTTGTTTGCACATCATGTCATGCTTATGTTGTGATATTTACCATTTCATCTGTTTGTTTCCGGATTTCTTCTTCTCGATAGAGTTCCAAAACCGATTCAGAGAGTGTCTACGCCCGTTCGTCTACTTCACGGATTCGTTCTTCTTCTAAGCGGGATCTCAGTCAAGATGATCTTTTCCCTGGATACCACTGCTATCATTGCCATGCTAGTTGTCTCATTTCTATTGCTATGTCTTGCTTCCTACCACTTGTTTGTCAAGCCCCCAAAAAATGCCATGATAAACCTCTAACCCTCCACATCCCAGCAAACCATTTTTCGGCTATGTTACCTCTTGCTTAGCCCTTCTTATAGCATTGCTAGTTGTAGGTGCAGGTTGTTCCATGTGACAACATGGATATCTTGGGATATCACAATATTATTGATATTTAATTTAATGCACATATATACTTGGTAAAAGGTGCAAAGCTTGGCCTTTTGCTCGGTGTTTTGTTCCACCTTTGCCACCCTTGTTACTTGTGTACCGGTGTTATGTTCCATATTGAGCGCTCCTAACATGCTTGGGGTTGTTATGGGGGACCCCTTGATTTTTTTTGGGATAAAACTGTTCTGGCAAGGCCCAACATTGGTACTACATTTACCTAATAACCAATAAAACATGCATAGAGACTTTCCGGACCCCGTGGATAATTAATCAACAACCTGGGCCAGTGCTCCTCATGAGTGTTGGTTGAAACTAGAGCATCGTGCAGGGCCAACCCGGGGCAACTCGGGAGATTTCTATCAGGCCACTGTATGCTTTGCTTATCCATTGTGTCCTGAGAACGAGATATGCGGCTCCTATCGGGATCGTCAACACGTCGGGCGGACTTGCTGGATTTTTTTTACTTTTAATGAACGCCTTGTGCACCGGGATTCTGAGGATACTTTGGGCTATCCCGAGGTTGAGGTTTTCCATGCATCTTGTGGATACTTTATGATGGATGAGTTGGAGCACCCCTGCAGGGTTAAATCTTTATGAGAGCAGTAACCACAGTTATGTGGCCACTTGGAAATTTGTTTAACACCCGGTCATAGCAAACTTGAAGTAAACTCAAATAAAATACACTAACCGTGTGCGTAACCGTGATCGTCTCTTCTTGCGAGGTTTGAACCAAGAAGGGAACACGGTGGGGTTATGTTTGACTCATAAGTAGGTGTTCAGGATCACTTCTTGATCATAAATAGTTCAGGTCCGTTTATGCGTCGATCACTCTTATTATTCTCGTACTCGTAAGTTAGCCATATATCAAATGCTTAGTGCTTTCTGCAGCCTCACCACTTAACCATGCCTCACCCATTAAGATTTGCTAGTCTTGATACCCTTGGAAATTAGATTGCTGAGTCCCCGTGGCTCACAGATTACTGCAACAACAGTTGCAGGTACTGGTAATGCGATGCTTTGACGTGAGCGCGATGATTGTTCTATTTGGAGTTCTTCTTCTTCATTGATCATAAGATGGGATCCAGGCCGGCAGCCTGGGATTAGCAAGGATGGATGTCGCTTTTATCGTTTGATTGCGTCCGTAGTCGAACCCTGCTCTTCTGTATGGTGATTGAATGTATTGTCGTATTTGAGATCATCAAGATTTAGCTTGTGGCGAGTGTAAGCCAATTCCATATACTCATATCCTCTTTACATGTACTTGTAACGATATCCATTTTTGTGAACCAACGAGATGCGCTTCTATCCCTATCAAGGCCCTCGAGCCCGGATGAGGATAGAACCGCATCTTGGGCGTTACACACTTGGCACTAGGTTAATAGGTTAGTGCTAAAAAATAATATAACACAACAAATAAATGCTTAAAAAGTATCCTAGAATTATAATATAATACCGTGGAACAATCAAAAATTATAGATAGTTCGAGACGTATCAGGTGCTATCGTGCACTTCTACTGGCTGCAGCAAGCAACCAAACACAAAAGAAACTAAGAAACATTAGCTTAACCGAAGACAAACCGAATGGTTCTCGTGACTAGCTTGTCCCCCGGTTTAGGGGCGATGCCCCAGCCGCCACGGCCGCCACTAGATTTCGTCCTGGCCACCGCTCGCGATCTTCTCGACTGCATGCCTAGGCCACATGTTGGACCCAGTACGGCCTCGTCCGCCTCATCGCAGCTGGGACTGCATGCCCGTAGCAGCTTCGCTATTGATGGATCTGGACATGCCAGCGCCTCATCTGGTTGTCAGCCGCTATTCAAGGTTGGTGCATGAAAGCACAACTTCTCCCTAGGTGGTTTTGGTAATTAATAACAACATATATTTCATTGGACTAATGTTTCCACCAAGTTTATCTCGAGAAAAAGTTCAATGATGGGATGGATAAAGGATTGTGTGGAGAACCTCCCCAAGGAAAGGAATAAGATTGACCATGCTTGAAGCTACAAGACTCTACATTTCATATTTTGTGAGAAATCACTTTTTGAGTCCATAGTAAAACCAATACTATTAAAAGGGGATGAGGAATTATGATGATCTGGTTGCTCAAGTGCTTAGAGATTAGCAACCAAAAATACTCACCCATTCTCCCACAATATTCTGTCCAAAGCCTGAACTTCAAATTCGGTGAAACCAACAATTCCCATTCGGTCCCACCGATTCAAACCCTAGACAGATCCTAAGCCAAGCCCTTGTCTCCGTTCTAGCAAGTATCCATTCGGTGCCACCGAAATCAGTGACCAACTTTCTGGTTAGCCATTTTCAAGAGTCAGTACCACCGAGTTTTGAGGATCGGTCTCACCGAGATTTGGAAACTGCCTAGTTCAACCATATCGGTACCACCGAGATTCATATATCGGTCTCACTGAAAGGGCCAAAGTTGCCACATTTTGCACTAGTTGGTGCAACCGCGTTTTCACTTCAGTTTCACCGAGTTGGGCAATAATGTTGTAACGGTTGGATTTTTGGAGATGCCTATATAGACCCCTCCACCACCTCTCACTCGTAGAGGAAGCACTCAGAACATACAAACACTTGTACTATCCATTTTTCTAAGAGAGAGCCACCTACTCATGTGTTGAGATCAAGATCATCCACTCCAACCATATGGATCTTGATTTCTAGCCTCCCCAAGTTGTTTTCCATCCAATCAATCTCTTCTACCCATGCCAAACCTGTGAGAGAGTGATTGAGTGTTGAGGAGACTATCTTTTGAAGCACAAGAGCAAGAAGTTCATCATACTACGACATCTATTACCTTTTGGAGGGTGGTGCCTCCTAGATTGGTTAGGTGTCACACTTGGGAGCCTCCTTCTTCGTGTTGTGGAGTTGAACCAAGAAGTTTGTAAGGGCAAGGAGATTGCCTACTTTGTGAAGATCTACCCCGAGTAAGGCTAGTCCTCCATGGACGTAGGCCATCATGGAATAGACTAGGTTGCTACTTCGTGGACCCTTCGTGGGTGGAGCCCTTCATGGACTCTCGCGACCGTTACCCTCCGTGGGTTGAAGTGTCCATAAACATGGACGTACGAGAGCACCACCTATCAGAACCACGGGAAAAATCTTCGTGTCTCCAAATTGCACTTGATCTTCCTATCCCTATCCTCTAATTACATGTGTTTGTCTTTACTTTCCGCTGCTATACTCGTAGACATGCATGTGTTGGTTGAACTTGATTTGCAACAATTGCTAAAACTTGCTATCGGAATCAGGGCTCCGGGGACCCAAGAGAGGTTCGAACTCAGGGGTGCGCCAGCTCTGCAACCTCGCTCTCTCACCCTAACCTACGGAGATGCTCCGGCGTGCTTGAGCTTGGGAGGAAGGACAAGGAACACAGCAATCTACCCAGGTTCGGGCCACCTTGTGGTGTAAAACCCTACTCCTACTTGTCTGGATTGCTTAGTGGGAGAGAGTGTATACCATGGGCGTCCCCTCTACGATTGCTGCCTTCTTCCTCCTTGAGGAAGGCGACCTTGTCCTTAGGCACGTTCAGTCCGCCAAGGGTACCAACAAGTTGACGCCGAAGTGGGAAGGCCCTTACCGGGTAGCACGAGTCACCAGACCTGGCACAGTCCGTCTGGAGACCGAAGATGGCATCAAAATGCTTAACTCATGGAATATTGAGCATCTTCGTAAGTTATACCCGTGTGGCGCGGCTGCCGGGCTCAGCCCCTGGCAGCCACCTTTTGTACAAGCCTTGCCGCAGTTGCATGTAACCCTTTGTACAAGGCCAGGCACAGACCCTGTGCATGCAATAATAAAGCTAGGCATTGCATCATATCATCAAATTGCATGTTCGCTATGCATTTTTATTTTGCAATGATTATCGCTTTTAAGTTCTAGAAATTTGCTAGAGTACTTGATGAGCCTGTAATCCTTGTTACTGCATCCTCTCCTCCCCCGGAGGACAGAGGCCTCTGGTCTTACATGTTTCACCGCCAGGGAAGCAAAGAAGAAGCAGAAAGAGACAAGGATGGCAGCCCATTGTACTCCATAAAGGGATACTACCTGAAAAGATAAGTCTAAACACATATCCCTAGCTCGGAGCCATTTGCTCGCTTAAGGAAACCTTTAGTATTCCCTTTCGGCTGTGATCGGTGGAGTCCTTTACACAACGGAAACCCTTATTGGGACGAGCCTTCCCCCAGATCCGGTTGATCACCAGCTCTGGGGGGGCCGCACGGAAACCGACAAGGGGGCTTTGTCGGGCGGTAATACCAGCCTACTGCGGAGGGCTCGCTACCCTTTTGGCGCTCGCAGCTAGTACTGACCCGGCAAGTAGTTCCGCGCGGCAACAACAAAAGATGCTGACACAGTGCGAACAAGGAAGAAAAGGACAGTACTTGAGGAAGAGAAATAACATTCTTTCATTCATTTTCTAGTACAAAATGGATAAAAGATTACATCATAATTAGCTAATGGCAAGCGCCTACATCTTTTGATTTATAAAAAGAGAAGTGCCCCATAATGCCTTTCTTGTCCCTCTCCTCCTAGGGATTAGGTGGAGAAGAAGTAGAGGGCAAAAGGAGCGCCTGGCTGGGATTCGGCGCTTCCCCGCCAGGACCAGAGGGACGCGTCCGAGGGGCAGAAGGCTCCTACCCCCAGGCAGGATGGGCGAAGCCGACGAGGCGGAGAAAGCCGACAAGGAGGAAGAAGGCGGAGGGCAGGTGCAGATGGTGGCGCTGTCGGAGCCCAGCTGGTGATGATGGTGCCGCCGGCAATCGTGATGTGTCGGAGCCATCATCCACGCTCCTAAAGCGTCGTGGGTCGCCAACCGCCATCGTCTTCCTCGTCGCCACCGCTCGAGGAAACGCCTCCGCCGTCGTCCGAACTCCCGACACGGCAAATGAGGAGCCTCACAGAGAGCATGGTCGTCCTCGACGGCCCGGCGCAGAGAAGAGTCCCTGCCCTTAAGGGGTGCACGCAGGCGAAAGGCTTCCACCCACGTGCAGGATACGCAATGCCATGGGTGGAGAATTCTGCCGCGACCCATGAAGAACCGCTGTCGCGATCACTCACGCACAACCAATGGCCGTACGGACTATCTTTCGCTGTCGCCTTGAAGAAGGAGCATAAAACCCACGATCGGCCACAACGCTACGTTTCTGCCATGGAATCCAACATAGTGTTGTCCACACGGCGTTGTGCCAAGGCTGAAACAGCAGGCGACGCAGTATCAGGTGCACCACCGCAGCCGCCCCTGGTGCGGCCGCCACGCCGCCTGCTCTCCCATCCAAGGCTCTTCCCGCCAGCTCTCGATCCAAAGCCATCGAATAAATCCGGGGGTTGAGCCCGGACACGAGAAGAAGACCCTGTGGTGGCAAGAGCGTCCTCCCAACCCTTCCCTCTGGCCATCAGGAGGGAAGGGACAACCCGACAACCAGAGAAGAAGGGCAAGCTATGTGGACTTGAGATTGAAGAGGAGAAGGGGATGGATGAGCATCGCCCGCTGTGACCCCCTAATTTGTAGGGAGGGGCACAGGGGCTGGCTCTTCTCTGCTCCAAAGCGGCCGCCCATCTCCACCAATCCCACTACCCACGATCACGGGCGAACAGGTAACCGCCTCGTTGCTCCAATCCTTGGAGCTGCAGTTTCTGCCACTCCCACGCCTGTGAGCCATGCGCATCCACCACAAACTCCCCACAATGCATGCGGCACGCGTGGCAGAAACGTCTTGAGGTAGCGAGTAAGTATTGTCTTAAAAGTCGGCATTTACTCCCTCATACTGCGTGCCTGTGCATAAATTTTGGGCCTGACCCAACGGCACTGTGCGAGCGCGTTCGGGCTAGACCCGGGGGCTCCTGTCGGTGCACTAGGAATGGAGTACCCAGTGCCCCTGACTTATGCACAGGAAGTAGTAGCAGGACCCCGTCAAGATCAGCCCAAGCGAGAGAAGCCGCTCTTCATAAGATCAAGGAGCCCATCAAGAAGATGAAGCCAACATCCAAGACCCCGGCAGGAACAGCCCGCGCTGGCTAGCTACGCCGGCAAGATCAGCAGCCCAAGACAGGCCCAAGCCGTGCCAACCACGTCCCCGGTGCCTGCCGGGGACCGAGGCGCGCACGCCTTCTAGTAGACCCGGCAAGCCATCCCCCGGCAGGCGCGACCCGATCGGCCACCGCTCCACCGCATCACAATACCAGCCAGTTATCGATGCGGTGTCAAGCCCTCAGGTGACTAAGTGGCTCCCGCTAAGCACGTGGCGGTGCACAGGAAGACATATTACCTCCATTCAACACCCGTCCAAAGGCGTGTGAAGACACTCAGCAACAACCAGCTAAGCGGTGGAAGGAGCTTGGCGGGGATGCACCCCCGCATACCACCTCGACTAGCAATCATGGTATTTTGTCCTAAATGCCAGAGTTAGCTATGATAACACTGTTAGCTATCTAATCCCTAGATTATGTCTGTTTTGCCACTATGGTTGCCGCTTGCCCTATAAAAGGAGGCCCAAGGCAACCTAGCTCAGGATTCGGACCCTTGGACACTTGTACATGCATAGTAGCTCCCCCGAAGGGGACCTTGCCGGGTTTGAGCGCTGCCTGTGCTTCGTGTTCCCCCGATCAATCCACCAAAGCAGGAGTAGGATTTTACGCTTCATAGCTGCCCGAACCTTGGTAAAACACCAACGTCTCATCGCCGTGTTGTCTCATGACCTCTGCTCTTTGTGCAAATTGACCTCACCCCTGCTGAACCACAAAGGGGCCCTTGGTCCATTAGGTGATCGTGTGCATTCGTGCCCCGACATATTGCTTCTAGTAGTTCTATTGATTCCACTAATGATTCTCTTAGCCAAGTTACACTTGAGCAAGAAAATGATCTTTCGAAAGGGATTATAAAAAAGGTATCTACAAAAGTCTTGCCGGATGAAAGCAATTCAAGAAAATTGTACGCAGGCATGGAGGATACCGGAAGAACCAAGGCATTGTCTACTTCAACGCCAATGGAATTGAATGGGAAGAAGGTCACTACCCCAAGCCGAAGTTTGTTCCTCAAAAGAAGAAGTATGAACATACTTTCCCCAAGGGAACAAAAGCTCAAGATGACCTTCCATCACAAGACCACAAGCTCAAGGGCAAGGAGAAGCTTCAACGAGAGATTGACACATATGAAGATGAGCCCAAAGCCATGGTCAAGTGGTTTCCCAAAGCTACTACTAGCTCTAAATCATCAAATTCTAGCTCAACTCCAAGGATCCCCATCAACTTGATGTGGGTCCCTAAGAAGAAGAACTAGAGAAGTTCTTGAGGGGTGATTTCGCCAACAAAATTCACTCACATTCATATTTGGCAATAACTATTTGCAATCAACATCAACTTCATGCAATATTTCAAGGAGTCACACATTCCCTAAAAGGTAACCAAGGGACAAGGTAAAATGAATCCAGGGACATCATCATGTATGCATTGCACTCCACGTCCAGTGATATCCTTGTATTTGTCTCTTGTGTGGGACTAACCCATGTAGGTGATAAGACTAAGAAACAATGAGGATTGCTCCCAACTCAAGATGATCTTCATCAACAATGAGCATCCACTACTACCTCACCCACATGAACTCTTCTACGACAAAACACAAGGTTACTTTATCCCTCTTAGGGGCGATGTCACATCAAGGGGGAGCTTTACTCTAAGACTTGAGTTAAAGCATTTCTTAAAGATGTAAACACATTAAATGCTTTATGTAAAAGTGGTAACGCCACTTGTTCTTAAACGATGAGTATGACTCATGATCAAGTATTCTTACTTGGCTCCTAAGTCAATATACTCATATATAGATGACTACGTCATCTCCAAAGTGCTTGGTAGATACTAGAGTGGTTTTCAATATTTGCCATATTTCATTTGACATTTTATTGTGTGAGCATGTTGGTATGCATATCTTTTCTCATTCGAGGATATCCAATTGTTGTTATTTGGATTTCATTTTTGTTTGGCCAATTGGATATACAAGAATGCCTGAGTACCCTCCTCTAGCTATCTATGCTTTCTCGTCTAAAATTCTATTCCTGCTTCATCACAAAATTTGAGCAAGCACTTTTCGAACCCTCTGTGTGAGAAGCACTCGGAGTTCTGTTTCGACAAGAGCTGACTTCCAAAACCTCCCAAGTGCAACTCGGTGTAACCAACTTCTAAAAATTGGTCCACCGAAGCCTAGGGTTGATCAGGTCTTAGTATCTCGGTACCACCGATCAGAAATTTTTGGCATCACCGAGTTTAACTGACACCTGACGATTCAGAAACCTGGTGGCACCGGAAAGTTCAACTCGGTGTCACCGATAGCTAGGGGATATATATTCTCAGTGGACCCGACTTTTCAAATTCACTTCTTAAACGTCGCCTCTCACACCCCCTCGCTACCGAGCTCTAGTCTCTGGACCTCGCCCTTGCATCCCGTGTGCCCTCGCCACAGAATTCCTCCGCCGTCAACGACAATCTCCACCGCCGTCGCCGCCGTAGCGGAACCTTCACCAAACTAGTGTAAGGTTTCGGCCCGTACTTGCGCTCCCAAATCTGAGTCACGCACAATAGGCTAAGTTCATCTACAATCCACGTTTTGCAATGCCCCTATCAAGAAGAAAATTCCATTATATTAGAGAAAAAAAATTAGGTTTAACTGTCCACCAAGTGAATCTCGATGTCACCGAGTCAGATAAATCGGTCTTACCGACTTGTGTTTTCGGGCTACAGGGAACAATCTAGGTGAAACAGAGTTGCTCCTTTTGGTGAAACCAAAAGGGCTGCCAAGTTTCTCTTAATGAGTTGGTTTGTCTCAGTGGCTTCAAATTTTTTGACTCGGTGGAACCGAAATCCACTTTGTAGAAATTTAAACTTAAGAATTTGAATTCAAATTTGTGTTTTGTGATGCCCATCCCTTCTACTCATCTATATCTATTCATAGGATCAGGATGTCAGGCTCAGGGTCAGACAGTGACAATGATTTTAATGATCCAAGTGTGGACATGGATGCTGGCACTAGGCCTAAATCTAGTTTCTCACCTTTAGAGGATCCAGGCACCCCCAGCTCTCATGGCTTTCCCAAGGCTGCCACCAGGGCAAGGAGGAAACTCAACTCAGATGAAGAGGACTCAGATTTTATTCCTGATGAGGTCACCTCCAAGAGGCAGCAGGACAAAAAGGAGAAGGCTGCTAAGACATCTACCACTGAGGCCACTTCTGCTAAGAGGCCAGTGAGGAAAAAGTATGCCAGTTCTGAGGCAATGAGAGCACCTGAGAGTGCTAGAGCAAACAAGTCTCTATCTGTTGAGCCTTCAAGGAGCTATATGCCTAAGAAGGCAGGAGATTAGAAGAGAGCAAGGAAGTGGATTGTTCGTGTCATTGGCAGACCTATCTCTATATTTGAAGACCCAGCTGAGGCTGAGGAAGAGGAAGAGGAGGAAGAGCCAGCTGCCAAAGCTCCTCCTTCACAGAAGAAGAAGTTGCTTGCAGATGCTATGCCTAGCCAAGCTTCATCCAAGAGCAAGCAGGCAGATCCAAAGAAGCCTGCAACACCCATGCCCAAGAGAACCACCAGAGACATTCCAGCAGCAGCAAAGAACAAAGGTTCCACTTCCAAAGATGCTGAGGAAGAAGATTTGACAGTTTTGAGGAAACTCAGACCCCATCTGCCTGATCATGATGACACTCATCCAGTTGCAGAGGATATGAAGAAGAGGAAGGATTCAGGGCTGAGAAGATGGAGAGAAAATGACCCATATGCCTCCGGGAGGAAGATAGCTGTTGATAGTTGGTTCTATACTAAGGAACAACAGGATTTCTATGAGACTGTCCTTTTGGACAAGAGCCCAGCAGTCAGTGACATGAGATATGTTGATTGGGAATATATCAAGGAGAATGAGAATTACTTTCCTGATGTGCTAGAGAACTTCAAGGCTATTGGCATTGACACCTTTGTTGGCAGAGAGTTTTGTGCTTAGATTGATGAGATGATTCATGCAGTTATACTCCACTGCACACTTCTATCCCGATGGCAGGATAGTTTGGATGACTAATGGTACAAGGTACCAATCCACAGTTGATGAGTGGGCTACCATCTTAGGAGCCCCACAGGTAGAAGAGGGAGATCTTGATGTCTACACTGAAGCCACGTTGAGGGATGGTTATGTGATCCAATTATATTAGCATTGTTGAGAGATTGCACTAGCGAAACTACGGACCATAGACCTTGTTTTCAAGCATTGCAATACCGTTTGTGGTCACTTTTGTTACTTGCTACCTTGCTATTTTTTTTATTTTTACTATTATAAAAATCAATATCTACTATCATTACTACACTTGTATCACCATCTGTTCGCCGAACTAGTGCACCTATACAATTTACCATTGTATTTGGTGTGTCGGGGACACAAGAGACTTTTTATTATTTGGTTGCAGGGTTGTTTGATAGAGACCATCTTCATCCTATGCCTCCCACGGATTGATAAACCTTAGGTCATCCACTTGAAGGAAATTTGCTACTCTCCTACAAAACTCTGCGCTTGGAGGCCCAACACAAGTCTACAAGAACAAGTTGTGTGGTAGACATCAGCCCCTCATTCAATGAGGGGCCCCCCAATGAATGACTCACCTGTTGCGGATTTTCATGCCGTCTCATCCTTGATCATAACATATATGCTTATGCAGCTTCTTTACTTGCACTTAGGCATCTCATCATGCCAAAAACCACCACCTGTAACTAGGTGCCTTCACAAGTTTCTGAACTTGTGCTTAAAGATTATGAAGATCAAGGTTTCCTGCAGTCTAAGGCGGCAATTAGATGGCGGGCTCCCCGTGGAGAGGAGAGCCCAGAACCCTGCGAAGGAGAAGTAGTGGTGTTCATATATCAACTTCTTCGGGGCTTTTCTCCCCCCGGGTTAAAATTCTTCCGGGATGTTCTAAACTCTTTCCACCATCATCCACAAGACCTGGCTCCCAACTATATATCCAACATTTGCAAGTTCCAAGTGCTCTGTGAGGTGTATCTACAAATGGAGCCAACCGTCCCACTCTTCATGGAGTTCTTCTATCTCAACCGTCAGACTGAATGTGCAGATGGCCTCAGCCTAGAGTTAGGCGGGGTCTCTATTCAAAGGCACAGAGATGATGCCTTCCCTGCTGCTGTTCTGCCAAGCCACCCCAAAGGATGGGCCAAAAATTGGTTCTACTGTCGGAACATGGCCACTGCTAATGAAAACCCGTTGCCGGGTTACAGGCCAGATTGTCTTCTCATGAATTTTGAGCTTCCTGGCCGGGCTTCACAAGAAGATCGTGATCAACTTGCCCCCATATATCCAAAACTGGCAGCTTTGCAGGCTCATGGCTTGACTGGGGTCGATCTAACCCGGTGCTAGATATCTTGGAGGATCCTGCCATTGAGTCGTCGCAGTGATTTGATGTGTAACTACTCTGGCGGTTTAGACGACG
Organism: Elymus sibiricus; assembly: GCA_039707655.1. NCBI lineage: Eukaryota > Viridiplantae > Streptophyta > Magnoliopsida > Poales > Poaceae > Elymus > Elymus sibiricus. The sequence continues at coordinate 159,379,181 of CM077673.1, forward strand.
CACAAAGATACACAACCAAGATTTGCCAGCTAATTATATCAACAAGATTCTGAAGAAACTGCTGGGAGAGAATCAAGCAGCTTGCAGTCAAGTTGGGATGAACCCCTTCTGCTCTCTCAACCCGGCTCCACCAGTAAGAATCCTTGATAATTATTTATCCGGCTTATAAAGCTTCTTAAACTCCAAATCTTACTTGTCATTTTCGTTGTTAACCTTATAGGCACACTCTCCATTCTGGAAGAAGAAGAGGGGGAAGGTTGCAGCACATAAGCCAAAACCCACCCAGAAGAATATGGCAGCTGTGGAAGAGCCGTCAATTAGGGGCGAGTCACCTGCAGCTGCCGCACAATCAAAGGTTAAACTTGACTGCCTCTACTGTCTTTTTGTTGAACTTGCTGACACCTCTTACTCTCAGGTTCACACTACAACCAGCCGTGCCGGAGGCATTGAGGTAATTTCGGTGTCCTCCGACTCAGAGTCCTTGCCTCCAATGAAAACGAGGCGGGTAATTCGGAAAGTAAGTTTTTCTCACCCAGATGCTTATTTGGATCCCAATTTTATTTTGAAGAAGACTCAGCATAAATCGAAGCGCCAAACTCAGAGCGGAAATGGTGACCTTGTGGACGGCTTGCCTGACAAATCAGTCGCCCGCAAATGACAGCATGAGGTGCCTCATAGCCCAACTCCCTCTCTTCCAAAAGCTAGCCTCTTCCGGCAACCTCTTAATCCCTCTAATTTGAATTATCAGGAGTCATCTGCTTCATCGGGCGACTCTACTGCCACGAAGATGCCGCCCCTAGTTATGAACCAAGGATAAATTTCCTTTAGACCATGTATTGCTTATTCATGTTTAGCCTTACATATGTTTTACTCTGTTGCCTTGTTTGAAGAGCCCAAGCCAAGGCTAAGAAGAGAAAAGGTGGTGAGTCATCCATCAATCCTAAGGTTCCTGAGCCGGCAGATCCAATGCTGGCGACTCTTGAAGCTTATACCGAGAATCCTCAAGATCAGTAGGAGCACCAAGACATACCACCCCAGCCTTCTGAACCAAAAAATACAGAAACTGAAGATGTTGCAACTACTCTGACAGTTGATCCTAACTCACCCAATCTTCAAAAGGGAACTAAAGACGCTCCTCCTGAGAAGGACGTAATTATCATCGGGACGGGTTACACTGCTCCAGGGACCCCCAATGTGCTGGCCAAGTTTGTCACCAAGGATCAGGCGCCATTGCTTGATAAGGAGAAAGCTAAGCTCGAGCTTCCCAATTATAAGGGCCTCAGTGCTGACGAGTTGCACGCCGGATACTTAAACCGCCTCTCCACAAGTCGGGATATGGAAATCAGCCTTGTTGGCATGATGAAAAGAAAATATGAGGTATGCTCCACTTTATCTTGTATTCTTATATAAATATCCTTGTATAGCCCCCAAGGGCCAGCTTATTTGTATGAGATGCGGCGGGTCTTTGTAAATATGAAGCTGTTGTAGCCCCCAAGGGCCGGCTCATCTTCTTGAGATGAGTCGGGTCTTTCTTAATAATTTGAAGAAATCCACCCAACTTGTTTATGAAATGGAGTTGAAGAACTATCAGCCGGCTTAGGATGCTAACAACGCGCGAGTTCGGCCACCCACCTTTAAACCGGTGGACCTGACTCCTCAACGTCGTAAGCACATTTTTGCTCCTGATGTTGACCCGTCCTCCATCTTGAATGAGGAAGTTGTATTCCATGCATTAACCCATTGCCACTGGGATGTGGACAACCTTCAGATCCAAGAACCAGAAGCCCCAGCGGAGGATGACCCTCAGGCGGCTCAGACGAGAGGTCAGCCCGAGGCTTAACCTGGATAGCTAAGAGTCTGGTTTATAAGGAGTGAAAAAACTTTGATTCAACCTGTCTGGGCCCAATAGTGCCTTGTAATATTTTAAGTCGACAGTTGTTTGCTTGTAGCGTGCCTTCGTGCACTTTTCAAACTTTTGATCTTGTCTTGATGATACGGATTTATATATTTAACAAGCCTTGTTAACTCGCCTTTTATCCTTTCTCTTAGGAATCATACAGCCCGTGGCATATACTTTGTATTATCTTTGCTGAGTCGCCCTTGAGCTTTAGATCTTCCTGGCAGTTGCTAAAATATGAACATGTTTTTCCCTTTCATCTTTGAATATTTCCGCTGACCTTGCTCAATGAACTATTGTCTGAAGTAGTATGGGTGGGTCAATGTAAGCCGGCCTTCTGAAATCTTTCCACAACAATGGATCGTAGAATATTGAGTTGAACTGGTCATTATATGATCACAGTTTTCATAATCCGGACACTCTTTTATGAGTCGCTAGTAAAAATAGCATTGTACCTGAAAGGTTATAATGTAATAATAGAAAATATTGTAATAATATATAGAACTGTTAATAATCCGGCTCAGTGAGATTTGGCAAAGAGACTGGCTTTTGAGGCTCATGTCTTGCTTCAATGAAGATGGTATGATAACAAGTGGTTTATCCTAGCTCTCTGTATGCCGGCTCTCACGTGACTCAAGCCGGTGTTTTAACCTTGATAAGTTCAGGGTCTAAAATGGATTCACTTGTCAAGAGTACACGGGGTCACCTGATCGGATTCGCATCAAGCGTACAGGCAGGTTTAACCATATATTGTGGCGCTTTTGCCGGGTCAAGAGGGTGAGAAAGCTAAACTCGATGAGTTGGAAGCCCCCAAGTGACCTATGTTTCAAAAAATGAAGACTCATGCTCAATTTGTAGGCTGAAACGACAGAGACCCCGAGTTTCAAGGGTGCCGGCTTTATTATATTTGAACATAAAGAAGTATGTACAGAATTTGCACGGGGGGGGGGGGGGTTACAAAAAGGAAAAGGAGCCGGTGGCTCTAAGTATAATAAGGCCCCAGGTGAGCAGTGTTCCAGGGCCAAGTTGTTTCCTCTTCGGAAGTATATGATCCTTCTCGTAAATCTATCAGATAATATGAACCATTATTAATGTTTCTGCTGATGACGAAAGGACCCTCCCAAGGTGGGGAAAGCTTGTGCATCCCTGTTTGATCTTGAATCAGACGGAGCACTAAGTCGCCATCTTGAAAGGTATGGCTTCGGACTCTACGGCTATGATAGTGATGTAGGTCTTGCTGGTATATATTAGATCTGGCTGTTGCTAAGTCACGTTCTTCTTCCAAGGCAACCAAGGAATCCTGACGTGGTTGTTCATTATCGGCTTCAACATAAGCGGCGACTCGAGGAGGGTCATGACGAATGTCACTTGGTAATACCGCCTCGGCTCTATAAACCAGAAAGAAAGGTGTGTATCCAATGGATATGTTTGGAGTTGTTCTGATACTCCAAAGCACTTCGGGGAGTTCCTCAACCCAACAGCCTGGAGTATGCTGTAATGGAACCATGAGCCGGGGTTTTATCCCTCTCAAAATTTCTTGATTAGCTCGTTCAGCTTGCCCATTGGACTGTGGATGTGCCAATGATGCCAAGTCAAGCCGGATATGCTCACGCTGACGAAACTGTTCCATAGCTCCTTTGGATAAATTTGTACCATTGTCAGTAATAATGTTATGAGGGTAGCCAAAACGGAAGATCAACTTTTTCAAAAAATTGACTGTTGTTTCCGCGTCACAGTTGCTGACAGGTTCTGCTTCAACCCACTTGGTGAATTTATCAACCACCACCAATAGGTGGGTTTTCTTGTCATAAGACGGCTTGAATGGGCCAACCATGTCAAGCCCCCAAACCACAAACGGCCAAGTAATTGGGATCATACGCAATTCTTGAGCCGACACATGAGCTTGTCGACCGAACTTTTGATACCCATCGCACTTGCGCACAATATCTTCTGCATCCACATGAGCTGTCAACCAATAAAACCCATGACGAAAACCCTTTGCCACTAGGGACGGTGAGTCGGCATGGTGTCCACAATCACCAGCATGGATTTCATTGAGAAACTCCTCACCTTCCTCAGGGGAACACAACGTTGAAACACGCCACTGCTGCTTCACCGATGTAACTCGCCATTGATGATAGTCATTCATTTGGACCGCCGAACTATTTGTCGAGCGATGATTTCCTCATCTGGGAGCTTGCCTCGAGTCAGATAAGCTAGATATGGTATAGTCCAGTCAGGAATAGCATGGAGAGCCGCCACCAAGTGTGCCTCTAGGTCAAGAATAACTATGTCCTCCTCAGACGACAACTTAATCGAAGGATTGTGAAGAACGTCCAAGAACACATTGGGAGTGACCGACTTACGCTGAGACCCGAGCCGTGATAGAGCCTCGGCGGCCTCGTTAAGCCAGCGATCTATACGATCGACTTGATAGCCTTGAAAATAACTCGCCACGTCAGTGACTGCCCGCCGGTAAGTCGCCATGAAGGGGTCCTTAGAATCCCAAGTCCCTGAAACTTGCTGAGCCACCAAATCTGAGTCGCCCAGGCACCTGACCCGGCTAAGCTTCATCTCTTTAGCCATTCCAAGTCCATGTAGGAGGGCCTCCTACTCAGCTGCGTTGTTAGTGCAAGGAAACATGAGCCGTAAAACATAACAAAATTTGTCACCTCGTGGAGAAGACAATATAACTCCAGCCCCCGAGCCTTCCAATTGTCTGGACCGATCAAAGTGTATAGTCCAGTACGTGTTATCTGGCCTATCCTCTAGAATTTGCATCTCTGTCCAATCATTGATGAAATCCACCAGTGCTTGGGACTTGATGGCAGTTCGGGGCACATATTTCACATGGTGAGGGCTAAGCTCAATTGCCCACTTGGCGATTCGACTAGTGGCCTCTCGATTTTGTATGATATCGTCAAGAGGTGCTGAACTGACCACGGTAATTGGATGCTCATGAAAATAATGCTTCAAATTCTGGCTTGCCATAAAAACTGCAAAAACCAGCTGTTGCCAATACGGATACCGCTGCTTGGACAAGGTCAAGACTTTGCTGAGGAAATAAAGTGGCCACTAAACCGGATACTCCTTCCCTGCCTCCTTTTGCTGAACGACAACTTCAATACTCACCGCCTTGGAATTGGCAGCAATGTATAGGAGCATGGGCTCTTTGTCGGTTGGGGTGGCTAAAACAGGCGGCTCAGCTAGCTGCTTCTTGAGGGCTTCAAAAGCTTCGTTAGCTGCATCAGTCTAGACGAAGTTGTCCGTTTTCTTCAACAATTGATAAAGAGGGATTGCCTTGTCTCCAAGGCAGCTTATAAACCGGCTTAATGCCGTGATATGGCCAGCCATGCGCTGGACCTGATTTATATTTGCCGGCTTACCAAGCGAAATCACTGCCTTTATCTTGTCCGGGTTAGCTTCAATACCTAGCTCAGAAACCAGGAATCCCAATAGCTTGCGTGCAGGAACACCAAAGACACACTTTGCCGGGTTAAGTTTCATCTGGTACACTCGAAGATTATCAAACGTCTCCTCAAGGTCATCCAAGAGCATCTCCTTCTTCTGAGATTTTACCACGATGTCATCGACATAAGCATGAACATTGCACCCAATCTGTGGATGAAGGCAATTCTGAACACAGCATTGGTAAGTCGCCCCTGCACTCTTGAGCCCAAAAGACATGGAGACATCGCAGAAAGCACCAAAGGGAGTTATCAAAAGCCGTCTTCTCTTGATCCTCAACAGCCATCTTGATCTGATGATAACCCGAGTATGCATCTAGGAAGCACAAACGCTCACAACCCGCCGTAGAGTCAATGATCTGATCAATACGTGGGAGAGCAAAAGGATCCTTCGGACAGGCTTTGTTGAGATCTGTGTAATCAACACACATGCGCCAAGTACTGTTCTTTTTCAGAACAAGCACCGGGTTAGCCAACCACCCGGGGTGAAAGACTTCAATGATAAACCCGGCAGCTAGGAGTCGGGCCACCTCTTCTCCAATAGCCTTGCATCTCTCCTCATTAAAGCGGCGGAGGTATTGACGTACTGGTTTCATCTTGGGATCCATATTAATATGGTGCTCAGTGAGTTCTCTCAGGACTCCAGGCATGTCAGAAGGTTTCCATGCAAAGATGTCCCGATTCTCACGGATGTACTCGATGAGCACGCTTTCCTATTTGGGATCCAAGCCGGTCCCAATAGTGAACTGCTGGGATGAGTCACCCGGTGTGAAGTCAATCTGCTTTGTATCTTCAGCCGGCTTGAACTTGAGCAGTGACTCAGACTCAGTAGTGGGCTTCCTGAGAGGGCTCATATTAGCAGGATCAACATTGGCCATGTAGAACTTCAACTCCTCTGTTGCGCAGGCCGACTCAGTGTAGGCTGCATCGCCTTCCTCGCACTCCTGGACTATCTTCCTGCTACCGTTCACAGTTATGGTACCGTTTGGACCTGGCATTTTGAGCTTGAGATAAACAAAACAGGACCGGTCCATGAAACGGGCACAAGCCGGCAGACCGAAAAGGGCATGATTAGGGTTCTTAATCTTTACCACCTCAAAGGTTAAGGACTCGCATCGGTAGTTGAACTCATCACCGAAAGCAATGTCAAGCTTAATCCGCTTGATTGGATATGCCGACTTCCGAGGTACGATACCGTGAAAATCCGTTGTTGAAGTTTTCAATATGTTTTCAGGAAGGTTCATCCATCGGAAAGTGTCGTAACACAGGATGTTGATGCTACTTCCACCATCCATGAGGACCTTCGTCAAGGTATACCCGCCAATTTGCGGTGCCACCACCAGAGCGAGACCACCCGGGTTATCAACCTGCGGAGGGTGATCTTCTCAACTAAAAGTAATTGGTTGCTCAGACCAATTTAAGTATCTTGGAACCTCTGGCTCAACTAAGTGAACGGCCCTTTGATTCCACTTGCGATCCTTCCTGCAAGTGCTAGTGGTGAAGACATGATATTTGATACGTCTCCAATGTATCGATAATTTATGAAGTATTCATGCCATATTCACCTATGTTTACAATACTTTTATATGGTTTTGATGCACTTTGTATGATTTATTTAGAACTAACCCGGACTGACGCTGTTTTCAGCAGAATTATCGTGGTGTTGTTTTTGTGCAGAAAATGAAAGTTCTAGGAATCGCCAGAAACATTTTTGTGATTTTTTCTGGAGGAAATAACCAACATTGGATCGAAGATATTCCAGAGGGGGTGGACCAGAAGGCCACCATGCAAAAGGCCGCGGCCCCCCTAGGGGCGTCGCCAGTTCGCTTGTGGGGCCCTCGTGGCTCCGTTTGGCATGATTCCAACGCTCAAAAATCCCATAAATACCAGAAACCCCAGAAATAAAGAGAGACTCTCTGCTCCGCCGCCGCAACTCTATGTATCGACAAAAACCCAATCTGTAGGCGTTCCAGTACCCTGCCAGAGAGGGTAGATCATCTCCGGTGGCCATCTTCACCATCCCGGCGGAGACCATGATGAGGAGGGAGTAGTCCACCCTCGGGGCTGACGGTTTGTACTGGTAGCTATGTGTTCAATCTCTCTCTCTCTCTCTCTCTCTCTCTCTCGTGTTCTTGCGATGGCACGATCTTGATGTATCATGGGCTTTGTTAATATAGTCGGATCATATGATTTTATTCCCTTGCTACCTTGTTGTGATGAATTGAATCTTTACCTTTGAGATCTCGTTATGTTGGATTGAATATTATTGTTTGAGAACACTTGATGTACATCTTGGGTGGGATACCCGTAGTGACATTGGGGTATTCTATTGATTCACTTGATATATGTTGAGGCATCAACTTGTGGATTCCAGCTACCTAGGGGATCTATGCATAGGGGTTGATTGCATGTTTTCATACCACGTTCTCCGATAGAAATCTTGGGGTGCTCCTTGAAGTTCTTTGTGTTGGAATGAATATGATAGATCTTAAATTGTTTGATGCATCTCGCATAATTTAACCATGGATACTTGAGGTGACATTGGAGTATCTAGGTGACATTAGGGTTGATTGATATGTATCATTGGTGTTATTCTAGTAGGAACTCTAGGGTTGTTTGTGACACTTATAGGAATAGCCCAATAGATTGATCGGAAAGAATAACTTTGAGGTGGTTCTACTACCTACACCAATTTCATCTTATTATTCTCCGCTAGATAGGAACTTTGGAGTGATTCTTTGTTGCACATTGAGGGATGATCATATGATTCAACTATGTTAGCATTGTTGGGTGATTGCACTAGCAAAAGTATGAACCCTAGGCCTTATTTCCAAGCATTTATACACCATTTTGCTCGCTGTTTTACACTAGCTACCTTGCTGTTTTTATATTTTCAGATTACAAAAACCTATATCTATCATCCATATTGCACTTGTATCACCATCTCTTCGCCGCTAGTGCACCTATACAATTTGCCATTGTATTGGGTGTGTTGGGGACACAAGAGATTTCTTGTATTTGATTGCAGGGTTGTTTGAGAGAGAGGATCTTCATTATACACCTCCCACGGATTGATAAACCTTAGGTCATCCACTTGAGGGAAAATTGCTAATATCCTACAAAACTCTGCGCTTGGAGGCCTAACACGAGTCTACAAGAATAAAGTTGCGTAGTAGACATCAAGCTCTTTTATTGCGCTGTTGCCAGGGAGGTGAGTGCTTGAAGGTATATATTTAGATTTTGCAATTATATCTTTTAGTTTCTTGTTGTTCACTAGTTTGGTTTTATAAAACAAAACTACATAATAAATATAAATGGACCCTCACCCACTTGCTAATCTTTTCAAAGAACCGATTATGTTGAAACAATTGTTAGTGAGAGTTCACTAGATTATCTTTATGAGGTCTTGCTTGAAAATCATGAATCCAAAAATTGTGAAATTTATAAAGTGATTCATGATAGTTCGTTGAATGAAAAGCATGATAGCAATATTGTTAGTTTGAATTCTCTGAATATCCATGACGCTAATGATATGCAAAGCCACAAGCTTGGGGATGCTATGTTTGATGAAGATGATCTTTTTAGTCCCCCTACTTGTGATGATGATATTTACTATGATTATAGCATGCCTCCTATCTATGATGATTATGATCATGACATGTATGCTATAAAGAGTGATAGTAACCATGAAACTTTTCATCATGATTTTAATATTGTATTTGGTTATGACAATCAAGTGTCTCATGATAGTTATTTTGTTAATTTTGCTCCCACTAATATGAATGAGAAGGAAATTGCTTATGTGGAGAGTAATAAATTTTCTATGCTTGTAGATCATGAAAAGGATGCTTTATGTGATAGTTATGTTGTGGAATTTATTCATGATGCTACTGAAAATTATTATGAGGGAGGAACATATGCTTGTAGGAATTGCAATAATATCAAGTTTCCTCTCTATTTGTTCAAAATTTTGAAGACATGCTTGTTTTGGCTTCCTATGATAGTTGATTCTTGCTCCCATAAGTTGTTTGCTAACAAAATCCCTATGCATAGGAAGTGGGTTAGACTTAAATGTGCTTGTCCTATGCTTCATGATGCTCCCATTGTGTTTCAATCCTTTACTTTTATGTGAGCATCATTGAAATCATCATGCCTAGCTAAAAGGCATTAAAGAAAAGCGCTTGTTGGGAGACAACCCAACACTTTTATCTTCTGTTTTTGTGTGTTCACATGATTAATCTACTGTAGTAATCATGTTTTGTGAATTTTATTTCAATAAAGTGCCAAGTAAAGCCTTTGGGATGACTCACAAAATGAGTAGAATTGATGCTGAACCAAAACAGAAACTTTTGACTTCATTACAGGAATTTTCATTTTTTACTGGGCGTGGTAATGATCTGAAATTTTTACACAGTGTTTATATACAAATTATTTAGGTTGTCCTAATGTTTCAGAATTTTTAGAGACAGGGAAGTATGGTTATACTATAGATCCTCACAGATTGTTCTGTTTTTGACAGATTCTATTTTGCATGCATAGTTTGCTTGTTTTAGTGTTCCCATAGCTTATATTCAATGATATAAATTATGTGAATATTAGAATACAGTAGGTATTATGTGAGAACAATTATGAAGCTTGTCTTGACAGTACCTAAGTGAATGATGTTTATTTATTATACTAACCCATCTCATGAAGTTCCGTTAAGTTTTGTGTGATTGGAGTTTTCAAGTTTTGGGTGAGACACCGATATGAGGTAAATAAGGAGCAGCAAGGACCTAAGCTTGGGGATTCCCAAGGCACCCCAAGGTAATATCCAAGGAAGACTAAAGCGTCTAAGCTTGGGGATGCCCCGGAAGGCATCCCCTCTTTCATCTCCAACATTATCGGTACATCTTACTTGGAGATATATTTTTATTCGTCACATGATATGTGTTTTGCTTGGAGCGTCATTATAATTTGTTGTTCTCTATTAGATGATATTTAAAATCTTGTTTTAAATAAAAAGTTCCAATAATTGCCTCTTAGGATGCTTGAGTTACATGTTTGATATGTGCTGTGTAAAAATAGAAACTTTTGCTGTAGTGTTTGAATTTTCATATTTTACTGGAACGTGGAAAGTTTCTAAAATGTTTACATGGTGTTTCATATAAATTATTTATCACTTCCTAAGTTTTCATAATTATTTGAGTTACATAAGTACACTGTTTTCATAAATTGCCACAGAGTGTTCTGTTTGGACAGATTGTTGTCATAGTTTTGTTATCTATTTATCCTATAGTTTCCATAGCCTATATTGGTAGATATAAATTGTGGAAATGATAGTAAACATAGATGATGTTTGAAAATTATTTTGCAACTTATCTTGGCATTACATGAAGCGTGGATTTATTCTTATGTGTACTAACCTATCTCACGAGTTCTTTTCAAGTTTTGTGTGGATGAAGTTTTTGAGAATAGATGAAACCATGAAATGAGAGGATTAAACGAGATACAAAAGCTCAAGCTTGGAGATTCCCATGGCACCCCAAGTAATTATTTCAAGAAGTCTCAAGCATCTAAGCTTGGGGATGCAACGCATCCCACCTCTCTTCATCAACAATTATCGGTTAGCCTATGTTGAGCCTCAATTTTTATTTGTCCACTTGATATGTGCTATTCTTGGAGTGCTATTTTTCTTTTGCTCGTTGTTTAAATAAAATAATCAGATCTAAAAATCTTTATTGAGAGAGAGTCCTCACATAGCTACTTTATTGTTTGACTACTCATTGATCTTCACTTATATCTTTTGAAGAGTAGTTTTATGTTTACTCTTGTGCTTCACTTATATCACATGAGTAAATTATGAATGAATTGAATATCATAAATATGAAATTATCAATGTTCTTTATGATTATTGGTAGCTTCACATCTGGTTTATAAAGTAAAGTTTATTGAAGTTTGACAATCATCAAATTGGTCGTACAAGCAATTCATGAATGATTAGTATAAGAAAGAGAACTTCCACATACAAATATATTATCTTGGACATCATTTATGATTGTGAATACCCATTAATTATTTTCAAACTTGATCAAATGGTTGAAGTTGGACAAGGAAGAAAACGTAATGGTTATGTTTGGGTATATTTGCATAGAAGTAATATTGTTATGGATCCTCCAACATGTGGTGCTTGTTTAGAACCTTTTGCTAGCCAAAACTTCGTACTAAGTAGAGATACTACTTGTGCATACAAATCCTTGAGCCAAGTTTCTTCCATGAGAGTCCACCATACCTACCTATATGTGGTATTTCACTGCCATTCCAAGTTAATTTGCATGTGCCACCTCTAAACATTCAAATAAACATCTATTTTGTGTGCTCGTACCGCTCATGGAGCGTTGGGGCTGTCATTATCTTTCATGCTAAGCGAGTTATGCTCAAGATGACTATTTATTCACTTCTCATTGCACGAGAGAGGCGAGTAAAAAGGATTCCCAGTCCTGCATAATACAAAAATAAATAAACAAAACTCCGCCTAGAATGTTGATTGTTTGGAGGGCAACTGTGGATTCATCCAGTCATGGAATGTGTTTGAATGGTGGAGGGGGAGTAAAATTTAAATTCTGTTTGGGAACCGCCAATGATGTGATTAGCATGGAAGATATTGAATACTCTGTTGTGACGTTGACAGGAAAGGCACACCACTCAAAATTACATACTCATCTCTGTTTTAAACAATGAGCTTTGGCACATATGGAAATCCCTGCTTCCCTCTATGAAGGGACAATCAATTTACTTTCATGTTACTTACTTTCACGTGGAGTCAACTTCTTATTACAACCTCAATCTATTAGTTAGAAAGCACCATGAGGCTGGGAAAGACACAAACATATATAACCACTCAAATATATTTGATCATGATTCATTATTGTTGACAATTATCTTTATGATAAGTGTGTTGGGAGGCAAAACATCAAGCCCCTATCTTTCTCTGTGTTTGATGGATGTTGTTTGTTCTAAAAATATGCCTTGAGTATTAGCAATCATAAAAGACTATATTATAATTGAGTATGTGGAACTCTTACATAGACTTTATGATGTATTGAAGTTGTTTGGTGACCAAGAACATAGATTGTTAAGTCTCAATAGAATGCATTGTTTGAACCATGACATGTGAATTGATTGCTACTCTATCATGATGATTTTTATGATAAAAAGTTGTTGGTTATGATGCTAGAAAAGTGACTGAAATTATCAATGATCAAAACTATTCACTAAGCTAGCATCCACACTTCTAAAGTTATTTCTTTTATCATTTACCTACTCAAGGACGAGCAGGAATTAAGCTTGGGGATGCTGATACGTCTCCAACGTATTGATAATTTATGAAGTATTCATGCCATATTCACCTATGTTTACAATACTTTTATATGGTTTTGATGCACTTTATATGATTTATTTAGAACTAACCTGGACTGACGCCGTTTCCAGCAGAATTACTGTGGTATTATTTTTGTGCAGAAAATGAAAGGTCTCGGAATCGCCCGAAACTTTTTTGTGTTTTTTTCTGGACGAAATAAGCAACATTGGAGCGAAGACATGCCGAAGGGGGTGTACCAGAAGGCCACCACGCAACCGGCCGCGCCCCCCTAAGGGCGCGGCCAGATGGCTAGTGGGGACCTCGTGGCTCCGTTTGGCGTGATTCCAACGCTGAAATTTCCCATAAATACCAGAAACCCCAAAAATAAAGAGAGACTCTCCACTCCGCCGCCGCAACTCTCAGTATCGACGAAAAACCAATCTGTAGGCGTTCCAGTACCCTGCAGTAGAGGGTAGATCATCTCCGGTGGCCATCTTCATCATCCCGGCGGAGGCCATGACGAGGAGGAAGTAGTCCACCCTAGGGGCTGACGGTTTGTACCAGTAGCTATGTATTCAATCTCTCTCTCTCTCTCTCTCATGTTCTTGAGATGGCACGACCTTGATGTATCACGGGCTTTGTTAATATAGACGGATCATATGATGTTATTCCCTTGCTACCTTGTTGTGATGAATTGAATCTTTACCTTTGAGATCTCGTTATGTTGGATTGAATATTATGGTTTGAGAACACTTGATGTACGTCTTGCGTGGGATACCCGTAGTGACATTGGGATATTCTATTGATTCACTTGATATATTTTGAGGCATCAACTTTCGGATTCCAGTGACCTAGGGGATCTATGCATATGGGTTGATTGCACGTTTTCATACCACGTTCTCTGATAGAAATCTTGGGGTGCTCCTTGAAGTTCTTTGTGTTGGATTGAATATGATAGATCTGAAATTGTTTGATGTATGTCGCATAATTAACCCAGGGATATTTGAGGTGATATTGGAGTATCTAGTTGACATTAGGGTTGGTTGATATGTATCATTGGTGTTATTCTAGTAGGAACTCTAGGGCTGTTTGTGACAATTATAGGAATAGCCCAATAGATTGATCAGAAAGAATAACTTTGGAGTGATTCTTTGTTGCACGTTGAGGGATGATCATATGATTCAACTATGTTAGCATTGTTGGGAGATTGCCCTAGCGAAAGTATGAACCCTAGGCCTTATTTCCAAGCATTTATACACCATTTTGCTCGCGGTTTAACACTTTCGACCTTGCTGTTTTTATATTTTCATATTAAAAAACCCTATATCTATCATCCATATTGCACTTGTATCACCATCTCTTCGCCGAACTAGTGCACCTATACAATTTGCCATTGTATTGGGTGTGTTGGGGACACAAGAGATTTCTTGTATTTGATTGTAGGGTTGTTTGAGAGAGACCATCTTCATCCTACACCTCCCACGGAGTGATAAACCTTAGGTCATACACTTGAGGGAAAATTGTTACTGTCCTACAAAACTCTGCGGTTGGAGGCCCAACATGAGTCTTACAAGAATAAAGTTGCGTAGTAGACATCAATATTGCCCTCTGCTCAATTGCTTGGGATTGCACTGTGATGACCCAGAAGTATAGGGGATCAATCGTAGTCCTTTCGATAAGTAAGAGTGTCGAACCCAACGAGGAACAGAAGGAAATGACAAGCGGTTTTGAGCAAGGTAATTTCTGCAAGCATTGAAATTGTAGGTAATTGATAGTTTGATAGCAAGATAATTGGTAACGAGCAAGTAACGGTAACGGTAAATAAGGTGCAGAAAGGTAGCCCAATCCTTTTGTGGCAAAGGACAGGCCAGAACAGTCTCTAGTAATAGGCAAAGTGTTCTTGGAGGGTACACGGGAATTTCATCTAGTCACTTTTATCATGTTGGTTTGATTCGTGTTCGCTACTTTGATAATTTGATATGTGGGTGGACCGTTGCTTGGGTGTTATTCTTATTTGAACAACCTCCCACTTATGATTAACCCCCTCGCAAGAATACGCAACTACATGAAAAGTATTAAGATAAAATCTAACCATAGCATTAAACGTTTGGATCCAAATCAGCCCCTTACAAAGTAGCGCATAAACTAGGGTTTAAGCTTTTGTCACTCTAGCAACCCATCATCTAATAACTACTCCACAATGCATTCCCTTAGGCCCAAGGATGGTGAAGTGTCATGTAGCCGATGTTCACATGACACCACTAAGGGAATCACAACATACATATCATCAAAATATCGAACACATGTCAAATTCACACGATTACTTGCAACATGACTTCTCCCGTGAACTCAAGAACCAAAGTAACTACTCATAAATAATATTCATGCTCAAGATCAGAGGAGTATTGAATAGCATAATGGATCTGAACATATAATCTTCCACAGGTAATAGCATAATAGCATAATGGATCTAAACCATATAGTAATCAACTACGCAAGGTAACCAACACTACTAGTCACCCACAGGTACCAATCTGAGGTTCCGGTATAAAGATTGAACACAAGAGATGAACTAGGGTTTTAGAGGAGATGGTGTTGTTCAATATGTTGAGAAAGATTGGCCTCCCAAAGATGAGATGGGTGTTGGTGATGACGATGGCTTCGATTTCCCCCTCCGGGAGGGATGTTCCCCCGGCGGAATCGCTCCGCCGGAGGGAAAAAGTGCTCCTGCCCAAGTTCCGCCTCCAGACGGCGGCGTTCCGTCCCGAAAGTCCTCTCTTATTTTTTTCTAGGTCAAAATAACTTATATACCAGAAGTTGGGCACCGGAGGTGGGCCGAGGAGGGCACAACCCACCAGGGCATGACTGGGGAGCCTGGCGCGCCCTGGTGTCTTGTGCCCACCAGGGTGGCCCCCTCCGGTAGTTCTTTGCTCCAGTATTTTTTATTAAATGAAAAATAGTCTCCGTAAAGTTTTAGCTTCATTGGAGATGTGCAAAATAGGTATCTCTGATGTGCTTTTTCTGGTCCAGAATTCCAGCTACCGGTATCCTCCCTGTTTGTGTAAACCTTGCATATTACGAGAGAAAAGGCATTAGAATCACTCCCTAAAGCATTATTATTCAATAAAACATAATAAATAACAGTAGGAAATCATGATGCAAAATGGACGTATCAACTCCCCCAAGCTTAGACCTCGCTTGTCCTCAAGCGAAAAGCCGAAATTGAAAAGCATGTCCACATGGTTTGAGAGAGAGGTGTCGATAAAAACAAAATACGGACATAGTAGCATCATGCTTATTATCATAACAGCAACAAACTTTATCATAAAACTTATTTGTATCTTTTCATCATATAGCTTCTCATGCACAAGTAACAATTCATCACAACATAGAAGTATAAAGTATAAACCTTATTGAAAACCAACAAACTATGTTCTTAGTCAACTTTGCAACTACAATTCATCATATTTTCAGGAAGGGTCGCATGTCGGAGCCTCTTGGCAAGTCCACATACTCAACCATCATTTAGTCTTCTATGATTGCTAACACTCACAGCATACCCATGAACAAAAAGTTTCAACCGGACACATAGAAAGATAGGGGCTTATAGTTTCGCCTCCCAACGTATTCACCTCAAGGGTGATGTCAACAATAATAACTCATGCTCACTCACATCCAACTGGATATATGTGCCTAGATCTTTCCTCACCACATGATGCTTGCAAAAAGAGAAAAGTAAAAAAAAGGAATAGGGGAGAATACTTGACTCTTGCATAAAAGTAAATACATAAATGTAAAAGATAGGCCCTTCGCAGAGGAAAGCAGAGGTTGTCATGCGCTTTTTGGTTTGTATGCCCAATCCCTTAATGTAAAAGAACGTCACGCTACATTGCCCCCTATGATATCAACCTTTATTATGCAGTCCATCGCTTTTATTACTTTGCCATCATAAGTTCATATAGCGCTCAATTTTCTCTTACACTAATTGATCAAAACACATTTAGAAGCAATTTTTATTGCCTTATTGCACCGATGACAACTTACTTGAAGGATCTTACTCGATCAATAGGTAGGTATGGTGGACTCTCAAAGAATGAATTTGGCTTTGGGTTTTTGGATGCACAAGTAGTATCTCTACTTAGTCCGGAATTTTTGGCTAGCAAAGGTATTGAGCAAGCACCACATGTTGAAGGATCTATGCTAATATAACTTCTATGTGGATATGAACAAACATAAATCATTACGTGTCTTCCTTGTCCAATGTCAACCATTTTTACATATAATATTTAATGGGGGCTCACAATCATAAAAGAAGTCCAAGATAGTGTATTTGCATGTGAATCTTCTCTTCCCCTATTAATTCTTTCATGAATTGCAACATTGACCAATGCTATGTTTGTCAATCTCCAATGAATTTTACTACTTATACTTTTCCTTATGTGATGTCATTACTCACCATAAGATTAGCATATGATTCTTTCATTTATTTCTTTTTTCCTTTATTTTCATTGCAACAAGAAAGTAGAGAGGCAAAAACTGAAACTAAACTTTATTATATATAAATCTCACTCGATTAAATAGATAGATAGACCACGAAACTAACACATGAAAATAGATCATGCTAAACTTTTATTCAACTAAATCAAAAGGGAACTAAAGATCGAACTAAAAAGGAAAAGGTGAATACAAGTGATGGTGATACGATACCGGAGCACCTCCCCCAAGCTTGTCCCAAGCCAAGGGGAGTGCCCATGCCCGTGTGCTCAAGTCTCCTTTGGTGGTGGTGATGAACTAATTGGTGGTGATGATGTAGTAGGCTTGTCCTCCAGCTTCCAGGGCAAGGGATCACCATCAAAAGTTGACGCAAGAGTCCCCTGAGTCCTGCAACTGGCAGCTAAACTCATACCTTTAAATCTTGCTTCATATTCAAAAACTTGGTTTTGAAGATAATAAACTTGGCTTTGTAGAAAATTGATTTTCTCGTTGAGGGTGGAGATGGTGTCTTTCACAGACCGGCCATCCACCATATGATCATGGGTGAATTCCGTGATCATGGAGTGATTGGCACTAAGTCCATGCTCCACCATACTTGGCACTTGAAGATATCTTGTTCCATCGCCTCGAGCCTAGCCTCCACGCTTCCGGTCCTCTTGGGTCCCTGCACATCGCGGATGTGGAGCACCCCCTCACGCATCTCAATGGCTTGAGGGTGCTTCATCACCTCCGGCAAGTACGGCTTGATGAACTTCTCAAAGAACTTGTCCTTGGAGGAGCTTGGTGGAGCCATGGAGATTTAGATCTGATGAGAAAACAACACGAAACAAGAACAGAGGATTTTTCTGCGATGCGGTCGTCAAAACAGTCGGGGGTATATAAAGAGAATTTTTATTCTTGGGAAACAAGCATATGGAAGGAAAACAAAGTGGGGAAGGTGTCCGAGGTGGGCACAACCCACCAGGGCGTGCCTGGCAGGGCTGGCGCGCCCTTGTGTATCGTGCTCACCTTGATCACCTTCCGGTTTATTTCTTAATTTCCAAACTTTTCTAATATTCCAAAACTGACAAAAAATATTTTTGCGGATTTTTTGGAGTCCGTTTACTTACCGTATCACGTACCTCCTATTTTTTTAGAATTCTAGAGTGTCCCAGAAGGTTTCTTTTATGTGTTCCTCCGGTTTCATGGTTTGGATAACATTGCTTTCAACGTTAATAGGCATACCTGAGATATAGTGCTTAATTCTTTGTCCATTGACCACCTTCGGATTAGTACCTTCGGCATTATTAATCTTGATAGCTCCAGAACGATAAACCTCTTCGATAATATATGGTCCTTCCCATTTAGAGAGAAGCTTACCTACAAAAAATCATAAACGAGAGTTGAACAAAAGAACATAGTCTCCTATTTTGAATTCCCGCTCTTGAATTCTTTTTTCATGCCATCTTTATACTTTTTCATTGAATAGTTTGGCATTTTCATAGGCTTGGGTTCTCCATTCATCTAGTGAGCTAATATCAAATAGCCTCTTCTCACCGGCAAGTTTGGAATCATAGTTGACTTCTTTAATTTCCCAAAATGCTTTATGCTCTAACTCTAGAGGCAAATGACAAGCTTTGCCATATACATTTTCTATGGAGACATACCCATAGGATTTTAATAAGTTGTTCTATAGGCCCAAAGTGCATCGTCTAGTTTCTTAGACCAATTCTTACTAGACCTATTGACAATTTTTTGTAATATTAATTTTATTTCCCTATTGCTAAGTTTAACTTGACCACTAGAATGAGGATGATAGGGTGATGCAATTCTATGGTTAACATCATATTTAGAAAGCATCTTACGGAAAGCACCATGAATAAAGTGTGAACCACCATCAGTCATTAAGTATCTAGGGACTCCAAACCTCAGAAAGATAACCTCTTTAAGCATTTTAATGGAGGTGTGGTGATCAACACTACTAGTAGGAATAGCTTCTACCCACTTAGTGACATAATCAACAGCAACCAAAATATGAGTGTACCCGTTAGAGGAAGGAAAAGGTCCCATATAATTAAAAACCCAAACATCAAATTGTTCGACAACAAGTGAATAATTCATAGGCATTTCCTGACGCTTACCGATATTACCCATTCTTTGGCATTCATCACAAGACAAGACAAACTTACAGGCATCCTTGAAGAGAGTAGGCCAATAAAAACCAGATTGCAATACCTTGTGAGCAGTTCTATCTCCCGCGTGATGTCCTCCATAAGTTTCGGAATGACATTTCCATATGATTCGTTCCTATTCATGCTCAGGTACACAACATCTAATAATACCATCTACTCCTTCTTTATAAAGATGTGGGTCATCCCAAAAGTAGTGTCTTAAATCATAGAAGAATTTTTTCTTTTGTTGGTATGTGAAGCTAGGTGGTATATATTTAGCGACAATGTAATTAGCATAATCAGCATACCAAGGGGTGTTTTGAGAAACACTTATTGCAGCTAGCTATTCATCAGGAAAACTATCTTCAATAGGTAGTGGGTCATCAAGAATATTTTCCAACCTAGACAAGTTATCAGCCACGGGGTTCTCAGCTCCCTTCCTATCAACGATATGTAAGTCAAATTATTGAATTGAGAGAACCCACCTAATGAGTCTAGGTTTAGCATCTTTCTTTTCCATAAGATATTTTAAGCAGCATGATCGGTGTGAACGATAACCTTGGAATCAACAATGTAGGATATAAATTTATCACAAGCAAACACAACTGCTAAAAATTCTTTTTCAGTAGTAGCATAATTTCGATGGGCACTATCTAGAGTTTTACTAGCATAGTGAATAACATTCAATTTCTTATCAACTCTTTGTCCTAGAACAACACCAACATCATAATCACTAGCATCACACATAATTTCAAAAGGCAAGTTCCAATCAGGTGGTTGAATGATAGGTGTAGTGGTTAAGGCTTTCTTGAGTGTTTCAAAGGCTTCCACATAATCATCATCAAAAACAAAAGGAATATCCTTTTGCAAAATATTAGTAAGAGGCCTAGAAATTTTAGAGAATCTTTAATGAACCTCCTATAGAAACGAGCATGACCTAGGAAACTTTGAATACATTTAATATCTTTAGGACACGACATTTTCTCAATTGCATCAACTTTAGCTTTATCCACCTCGATACCTCATTCAGATATTTTATGCCCCAAGACAATACCTTCATTAACCATAAAGTGGCACTTCTCCCAATTCAAGACAAGATTAGTTTGTTCACATGTCTGCAAAACTCGATCAAGGTTGCTTAAGCAATCATCAATAGTAGTCCCGTATACGGAAAGATCATCCATGAAAACCTCCACAATCTTTTCACAAAAATCAGAGAATATAGCAGTCATACATCTTTGAAAGGTAGCAGGTGCATTGCATAAACCAAAAGGCATACATCTATAAGCATAGGTTCCAAAAGGGCAAGTAAAGGTGGTTTTCTCTTTATCAGATTGTGACACAGGTATTTGAGAGAAACCAGAATATCCATCCAGAAAACAAAAGTGTGTGTGCTTAGATAATCTCTCTAGCATTTGATCAATGAAAGGTAGAGGGTAATGATCTTTTCTAGTAGCTTTATTAAACTTTCTAAAATCAATTACCATTCTATAACCAGTAACAATTCTTTGTGGAATGAGTTCATTCTTATCATTAGGAACAACGGTAATACCTCCCTTCTTAGGGACACAATGAACGGGACTTACCCATCTACTATCAGCTATGGGATAGATTATACCTACTTCCAGAAGCTTTAATATTTCAATTCTTACCCCTTCTTTCATCTTAGGATTTAATCGCTGTTGGTGATAACCAACGGGTTTAGCACCAGGTTCCATATTAATCTTGGGCTGACATAGAGTGGGACTAATGCCCTTAAGATCATCAAAAGTTTATCCAATAGCAGCCCGGTGCTTCCTTAGAACTTTTAAATCTTTCTTCTTCATGTTCTAAAAGGTTAGTACTAATAATAACAGGATATATCTTTTTCTCATCAAGATACCCATACTTCAAAGTATCAGGCAATTGCTTTAATTCAAACACAGGATCACCTTTAGGTCGAGGAGGAGCTCCAAGAGTTTCGATAGACAAATTGTGTTTCAGGAGATGTTGTTCAAAGAAAATTTTAACTATTTCATTTCTTTCACGCAAGTGCATATCATTTTCATGGTCAAGCAAACATTGTTCAAATGGATCGGTAGGAGGCACGGCAATAGAAGCAAGACCAATTATTTCATCCTTACTAGATAATGCTCTATCACGGGGTTGTCTACTAAACTTGGAAAAGTTAAACTCATGAGACACACCACCAAAACTGACACCGGCAGTTTGTTTTTCACAATCTATCTTAGCATTAACGGTTCTCAAGAAAGGTCTACCAAAGATAATGGGACAAAAGTCATCTTGTGGGGAACCAAGAACTAGAAAATCAGTAGGATATTTCACTTTCCCACACAAGACTTCAACATCTCTAACAATCCCAAGTAGTGTGATGGTGTCTCTATTAACAAGTTTAATAGTAACATCATTGTCTTCTATTTCAGCAGGTGCTATTTCATTCATAATTTCTTGGTATAAAGTAAACGGGATAGCACTCACACTAGCACCCAAGTCACATAAAGCATGATAGCAATGATCTCCGATTTTGACTAAGACAACATGCATGCCCTCTATGGGTCTATGTTTATCTTTTTCATCAGGTTTAGCAATTCTAGCAGCTTCATCACCGAAGTAGATAACGTGCCCATCAATATTTTCTACCAAGAGATCTTTAACCATAGCAACACTAGGTTCTACTTTAATTTGCTCAGGGGGTTTAGGTGCTCTAATATTACTCTGCGAACCACAGTTCATACCTTAGCATGTTCCTTTTTTCTAACAGGGAAAGGTGGGTTTTCAATGTAAGCGGTAGGCACAACTGGATCAACGTTGTAAATGATGGTTTCATCTTTAGCTATGATCGGTTCTTTAATTTCTTCTTTAATAGGGGGATGATATTTAAACCACTTCTCTTTAGGGACATCAACATGAGTAGCAAATGCTTCATAGAAAGAGGCTACTATCTCACAGTCAAGTCCATATTTAGTGCTAAACTTGTGAAAAGCATCGGTATTCATAAAAGATTTAACACAATCAAACTTAAGCTTTATACCTGACTCATTTCATTTGTCGAGTTCCCAATCTTCATAGTTGTGTTTAACTCTTTCTAAGAGATCCCACCTGAATTCAATAGTCTACTTCATAAAAGAACCAGCACAAGAAGTATCGAGCATGGACTGATCATTATGAGAAAGCCAAGCATAAAAATTCTGAATAATAACTTCTCACGTGATATCATGATTGGGGCATGAATATAACATTGACTTAAGCCTCCCCCAAGCTAGAGCGATACTTTCTCCTTCATGAGGCCAAAAATTATATATATTATTCCGATCACGATGAACTAGATGCATGGGATAAAACTTTTGGTGGAACTCCAATTGCAATCGATTCCAGTTCCATGATCCAAGATTATCACATAGCCTATAACATGTCACTGCTTTTCCCTTCAAAGATAAAGGGAAAACCTTCTTCTTAGCTTCATCCCTGGGTAAACCTGCAAGCTTAAATAATACACAAATTTCGTTCACATACACTACTATAGAATGGTCCAAACACGACACATCAATCAGAGACCCTTCGACGAAACTGTGTGCGATGCTTGAATCGCAAACGGTATAGTGCAAGCTCCGTCTCTAATGGTACGAACTATGTGCGAAGGTGGATCCATCAAATACGATTCAGGAAGTAGTTAAGTGTGCGATCTACGGCAGACAATTTGTTCTTATGAACCGTTTGTGATTAGATAAGATAACAGAAATGGTTACCAAAACTACATACGTGTGCGAAGTACGGCATACAGTTCACTCGGATAAACTGTGTGCGCTGATACAACAGAACACAAACGACTCGGCATAACACGATGTGTGCGATATAAAGCAAACAGGTGAGTAATGAGAATCACGTGCGAACACTACAAATAAGACAGACGATTCATACTGACAAGCTGTGTGTGTTGTGGGCAGACGGTTGCTGCCAAGTAATTGTTAGCGATGGATGAGATCATTACAGACGCTACGTTGGGAAGTGTCGTTTACCTTTATTAATATCGCAGATGTTTTATTATTTGACGCGTGTGCCTCCGCATCAGTCCGTCCTCCTCTCTCACGTCTTGTCAAAGCGTTGCCGCCCGAGTATTCCAGTGCACGCTTCGGCACCGCTTTTGGGTTTTGGCCACACGCCCGCTCGATGATCCCATTCCCGCTCAGAACTGCGTAGGTTCCCGCGCGCAAAACCGTCCTACGGCTCTAGCTTCCCGCCATGCTCGGTGAAATCACCAATGCTTGCCGGCCTGCTATATAAACCCTCACGACCGGCGACAACACATTGCCTTGATCCCCCCTCTCCGTAGCTTGTCTAGTATGCTTCTCCCCCAATCGCCGATGGCACCCGCCGTTTGTCGTTGCCCAGCCACACCGCCAGAGGACAGCTCCAGCTGGGAGGCTTCACCGCATCGGCGCGGCAGTCCTCTGAAGCGTGTAGTGCACGTGGCGTCCCTGGTGGGTGTGCGCATGCTACCCACTACACGCTCCACCACCGCTGCCCGAAGGCAGCTGCTGCCGGTGGCCACTGGGGCCGCCACCACGCCTTCCGCCGCCGGGGCCACCACCCCACCGTTGTCCGTCTTTGTGAAGACCCCGCCGTCAGGCTGCGGGGTCATAACCCGCGCCGCCACCAAGGCCCGAATGAGGGAGGTGGAGTCCGCCAAAGGCCCGCTGCCGGGCTTCTGCGTCGCAACCCTTGCGAGCTACATCTACTTCCTAGAGAAGGAGGTTGAGCGCCAGGTCACGCACACGAAGAAGCTCACCGACGCCGTGGCCGGAGGAGAAGCTGCAGCGGCGGCACAGAATGCGGAGATCTACGCAGAGTCCCGTCGCTTCGAGGAGGGGCGTCTTGAGTGTCGGAGGGCAGCACTGGCAGGCAATGGACACGTCTCCGGCAACTCGTCGGCAGGCTCCTCCTCCACTTGCTCTTACTGAGCGCGCTCGATTCTGCTGGAAGTAGTACAAAGCCACTTCGTAGTACTAGTATTTAGGGGCTATACTGTTCAGTTCATCTAACTATAGATATGGTTGAACTGTACCACGTACTTTAATTAGCTAGTATATAGTTGAACTAGCTAATTCAATATGTTGTTGGCAAGAATTGGGGAAAAGTTTGCTCGGTTCAGCTGTCGAGTTGAACTGTATTGTACAAACACCAGTGCTTAATGTATGAATCAAATCCATGTTTAAAGTAATTTCAGTTGGAAAATTACACCCTAATTGTGATTTTGTTTCTGCAATACTTACCAAATGCCAGTGCTAAAATGTTGACAAATGCCAGTGTTACTAGATCGACAGATGCCAATGTTTCCGATTTGACACATGGCAATTTACCCAGTATGATTGATGCAAATCTTCCCGGATTGTCTATACTTGGCACACGGATCATATTCGAGAAACGTTTGCGATGACGCATTGGACCAATCCTTCGCGCCAATATTTTGACTTTGCTGACGGGCGAAGGAAAGATAGTTGTCGATCTTCAAGCGTGTATTCAACCTGAACCGTTTGTGATGTGTGTTCATTCAGATAAAACTATGATGGTTTTTTATTTGCTACATGAATTCAGAGATAAATACTTAGTTTATCAAACCATAGATTTCATTCAGTCAAGCTTTCACTTTACATTAATACAATCGAGATACAATATAAAGAAAACTAGTTGCGGCGGCAGCGGCGGCCTCCTGCGGCGGCGTTCTCGTGCTCCGGGGCGTAGTTGTACAATTCTTCAACTGAGACCAGAATGTTATGGACTTCACAATCAAAGAGCCAGTCGTCGCGCGATCGACGGGCGCGGGGCCGGGGGGCGGCGACTAGCGACGCCGCGAGAAAGCTGTCGACGGCGGCGGCCCATTCCGCTGCGGGGGCCGTGACGGGTGCAGGCACACGCACAGGCACGGGCACGGTGAGTGCAGGCGTGCGCAAGGGGTCGGGCACCGTTGGTGCGGGCACGCGCACTGGGACCGGCGTGGATTGTGCAAGGGCGCGCGCGAGCATGGGGGCAGGAGGAGATGCTGATGCTTGCACATGCACAAGCATGGGGGCAGCATCCACTGCGGCATGCAGCTCTTCCAGGGCCATGTCCATGGTGTCTCATTCGTCTTCATGTTCTATCTCTTCAGGGTCGGTGTCAACTTCACCAAACCGGAAGACTAGTGGCATATGATCCTTCTGCAGCATGGCGTAGGTCGCCATGGAGGTCTGAAGATGGAGGGGAATGTGAGGCGAAGATATATGGAGGATTGTGAGTGAGTGGGCAGTAAAGTCGCCTATTAAATAGCGGCTCGGGTGCCATTGATGGACAGGTTGGAAGCGAGGAGGGCGGATACGGAGGTCAAAGGGCTCGATTCCCGGTTAGTCTTCGGCGTACTGCCCGCACGCCTCCCGGTGAGCCTGCGCGGCGGATGCCAGCTCGCACGCCTCCTGTCAACTCGAGCAGCTGCTCGCACAGCACCTCTTAAGCCCTAGCCAATAAAAGAGTGCAACGCTTGGTAGCACGTAAAGGGAAGTAGAACGCCAACGGTTTGAAAATAATGCAACCGTTTGCTTGGAGACGTGACAGTTCTTTGTTCCGAAAAGCTTTTGTTTGCTATTAATGACACGAAAAATACCACAGCATATTTGTGCTATATAATGACGACATGCCAAATTTGTTTAATTTTGTGTGAGTTCTAGATTTACTATAATTTAACTAATATTCTCAATGTTGGCTCTAAAAGAAAATATATATTAAAAAACGAGTCTCAGATAGGAAAACAAAATGCTGTGACGCCTTTATGTTCCATGTTCATGAAACCATGCCAAGTTTCATGAATCTCCTGACGAGTTTTTGATTTACATGATTTAAAACCTTATAGTTTCTCAATGTTTATGTGGCCAAGCCAAGACCCCGAGATGTTTGAAATTCATTCACATGTCTTGCATGGGACCTAAAGATGCATGCACACTAATATGGTTTTCAACCCATTTTGATGCACCGGACCTTCTGATTGTAGTTCGGATTTGAATTATGCATGTTAAATAATGCATATAAAAGTCAAATAATGTATAAAAAGGCCAAACAAACCATGTATAATTTCATATTTTGGCACGACACTCTCATTTTGGTATATGTTGCCTATAGAAATAGTTCAAGACGAGAAGAGGCAGCGGATGTCGATTCGCCCACATAAGGTGACACATTCCATATCGAAACAACAAAGCTTCACGTGATAATTAATCTTTGGTTTGTGCGGGGCTTGTGCCAAAACTTGTCCCAAATTGGACATTATTTTACCAGGGCACATATGAGCCGTGCATGTTAGGACACCATGCCAAGTTTCATGAATTTTCTGACTAGTTTTTGATTTACACATGATTTAAAACCCGTGTTTCGCAATGTTTGTATGGCCGAGCCAAGACCGCGAGATGTTTGAAATTCAACCCCATATATTGCATGGGATCCAAAAGATGCATGTACACTTATATGGTTTTCAACCCATTTTGATGCACCGTACCTTGTGAATGTAGTTCAAATTTGAATTATGCACGTTAAATAATGCATATAAAAGTCAATTAATGTATAAAAAGCCCAAACGAACCATGTATACTTTCATATTTTGGAACGACACTTATTTTGGTATATGTTGCCTCTAGAAATATATAGTTCAAGACGAGAAGAGGCAGCGGATGTCGATTCGACCACATAAGGTGACACGTTCCTTATCGAAACCACAAAAGCTAGCTTCCCGTGAGTAGCTGAGGTTTGTAAGGGCTTGTGCCAAAACTTGTCCCAAATCAGACAATTTATCATCAGGACACATATGAGCCATGCCATGACACCATGCCAAGTTCCCTAAATTTCTGACGAGTTTTTGATTTATACATGAATGTAAAACCAAGTTTCTCAATGTATGTGGCCGAGCCAAGACCCGAAGATGTTTGAAATCCATTCCCATATCTTGCATGGGGCCCAAAGTAGCCATGGACACTTATATGATTTTCAACCCATTTTGATGCACCGGACCTTGTGATTTTAGTTCAAATTTTAATTATCCACATTGTATTCCTAGAGAACTCAATTAACATATGAAAATGAGAAAAGAACCCTGAATAATTCCATATTTTAGCAAGACACTCTTACTGGTGCGAGTTGCCTCTAACAAAAGTTCATGGCGAGAAGATGAGCGGATATCATTTTGCCTACGTAAGGTGACGTTTTCCTTATCGGGACCTCAAAGATTGAAGTGAGAAGCTCTGCTTTGTAAGGGACTTGTGGCTAAAATTGTCCCATGTTGTACAATTTTTTTACCATGGCACATATGTGCCATGTCATGACAACATGCCAAGTTTTTAGAATTTTTGACGCGTTTTTGATTTACAATAATTTAAAAACCAAGTTTCTCAACGTTTGTGACCGAGCCAAGATGCCGAGATGTTTGAAGTTCATTCCCATTTATTGCCCATGACCTAAAGATGAAGCCATGGACACAAATATGATTTTTCATCCCATTTTGATGCACGGACATTGGGACGATAGTTCAAATTTGAATAATACATATTAAATGTCTAGAAAACTCAATTAATTTATAAAAATGACAAACAGACCATGAATAATTCCATATTTTAGCACGACACAGCTATTGGTGAGTGTTCACTGCACATAAATCTTATTGCAATCCAAACACCGTCCTTTGTCGAATTAACCTCATTTTTTGTTTTAAAAACATTTTGAAAATTAAGTCTTTCACAAACAGTTGACGTTCATGAATCGTGTGTGATGCAGTACAAAATATCTTGGGCCAATCCTGGTAATGCATGGCTTAGGCCCGAAGCTTCGTCGGTTGCAGTACACCCTCGACCAGTTTACCGCACTGACTCCTCAGACCATTTTCCTTTCCAATCGTCGCTGGTGAAAGATGGGGACGTGGATCCCCGTCGTGAGGGCAACTTCGGCAACCGACTCGGGCCCGAGCGCGGCCGCATCAGCCATGAGCACGCTCTCAACATGCTTGAACGCGGCCGCTACCTCCAGCAGAGTGGCTGCAGCAATCGAAAGCGCAGCTGCTACAGCTGAGAGGGCGGCAGCAACAACCGCGAAGGGGATAGCAATGGCGAGAACGGCACATCAGCTATTAGTTCCTCGGCGGTCACCGTAGCCCTGATGGCGGACACCCAGTCCTATCTCGAGGCCGCCCACGCCCATCTCGTGTCGGTCGCTGCACAAATCACGTCTGCCTTCTCTGACACCGGTCGACAACCCACCTCCGTTGAGTTGGTAATCGCTGAGTGTGCTCGAGCAGGCGTCCGTTCGTCAACGGCCTCCCTATCCAAGATTGTGGCCGTCCATGCCCGGAGCAAGGCCGCCCACGCCCGGCTCATGGCGGCCTTATCCAAAGAGATGATGGACGAAGACTGCGAGATCCTGGAGTATGTGGTGATGGATCTCCTTTCCCTGGAGTTCGTCGAGCAGGAGCTGGTCATCGAGGAGGCAGCGGGGATCGACGAATGCCAGGCAGAATATTAGTCTCTGTCTAGAGCGATGGTGTTTTGTTAGAGTAATGTTTAAGTCAATTAACTAATGTTTATTAGTTGCTCGATTAAGTAAGTGCGGGCAGTGCTGTAGGCTCTTTTGTGTAGTACTACTCAAATTTGCAAGTGTTGTTAAACTAAGCAATGACCAATGTAACGAGGGAAATTCGGACCAAAATTTGCCATTGTATCCCCATTTTCTCTTCCAAATGAACATGAAATGCAAGTACCGTGTGCAATGTACTATCCGATATCTTACGTCGAAAGATTGGAGACCAAAATTTCCACGTTCAGTCTCATCACACACGGGATAAACTATAGCATATGTTTGTGTTGTTGAATATCGCACACAGTTATGGTAAAGGTACTGTGTCCGATGTGACTGTGCACGCTACTTTTTCGCCGCCTCGAACGAAATTTTGGGCTGCCGCGCAAATATCTACCTCTCCCGCCCCTCGTACTCCCTCCTTCATTTCCTAAGTTCAAACCTTCACTGCTTTGCTTGCAGCGCCGCCTCCTCACCGGTGACGCTCCTTCCTGCTGCTCGGCCTCATCCATCTAGTCATAGTCAGGTAATCCAAACCTTCCCCCTCCCCCCTCCCCGCTCCACCCCCTCCTCCTCCATTACACATGGCCCGACCGCCGGCGCGACACATTCAACCAAAATCACTGGCCCACCCCCCACATAATCGCCACCGAAAGACATGGTGCACGCAGTATAGCCAGGATCTCAAGGAGCACTTGGCAGCGGAGAAGCAAATCACGACTGCACACGCGGAGGAGTCCCCGATGGCTGCCATGCGTGCTGACCCCCAGATCTTGGAGTAGCATCTAGACGTCGAGGTCACCGTCGACGCCTCGCGCGCGGCCGCCGCCATGCGGTTGGCTGCTTTGAACAACAGCTCGTTGTGTTTTCTCCAGGGCTCCACTGTTGCCTTCGACGACGACTCCGTGTTGTTTTCTCAACGTGCCCGTGCTTTCCTCAACTCCATAGCAAGCAGGTTGGCTCCCGGACAGGCTGAGGCAACTCACCACTACGAGGAGGGCACCCACAATGTGGAGGCCACACCCTTGTCTAGGCCCATTGTTATCGATATCTCCAACGACGAGGAATATCTTGTTTTTTAAGCGTAATTACTAATGACCTATGTTCAGCTAGCTACGCCTGGTACGCAGGTTTGTTTTACCTGCTGCATGTGCTGCTCATGCCTTTCCTTAAGAAACTATAGTGAAATATGCAATGTAATTCTACTATGCAATCTGACCTTCTACTACTATATTGTATTGTGCAATGTGATGCTCAGTTAACTGTTTGGTTTAGTTGTTTTGGTGATCATCTGCAATGTCATGTTCAATTATTGTTGGTACAATTTTGTTTTGTTATGCACGTGAAACCTACAATTGCTATATTTCATAGTTCTTAGCACGCTTGTCTTTTCCATGTGGCTTGAATTCATATGTTGGATATGCAATGCGTTTATCTTTCATTAACAGATTTTACTGATCAATATCTATTCTTAAACACGTTACAGGGGGAACAATGGGAGACACTGAGGTTTACCATCGAGGTTTGCACTTTCATGATCCTTTGGCTAATAGCACATTATTGTGCAATTGCAGGAACCATTCTAATATTTAGGTTTCTAACAATAATTTTGTCTTGCACATGTAGGTCCTGCCATAAGAGGTTTAGACCCACTGTTCGACCCATTTTGCATGTGGGGAAATGATGTGTTCATGAATATCAGTCAAATCAAGAAACTCAGAAAGATTGTTAAGATAAAGAAACTTGCGACGAAAAGCAACAAGCTGTTTGTCTGCACAATGAACAAGACATCAGTGAACTATAGGATGGTATTATCTCTTTTACCTTGTCTTTTTTCCCTTTGTGACATTTCAATTTTTAGAAACGAAATTTACGCATATCTTTGTTTCCAGTCCTTTCCAAATCAGTTCATCGATGAGTACGTCTCAACCCACCTGTATGGTCAAGAGGCGAGGAAGGTATTCATACAGCACCCACGGTGTAATCTCGAAGTCTTCCTCAAGAGGATGAAGGATGGGCGGGTAACCATCCACAGGAACTGATATAAAGTTTCAAGAACCTTCGACATCAGTGAAGGCTCAATATTTGCCTTCCACTTCAACAATTTTCTAGACGAGATTCATCTGTCTATTTACCGTATATGATGCTATTTTCCAAAGGTTTTAGATGTTGCATGTGAAACTCGGTCCTGTCGTGTAATTGGGTAGGTAGGTAGTATATGCCTATATGATGTTGTACTCTGATGTATTTCAATTATGAAATCCTGGTTGCCGTAGTATGAAATAAAATATATTGTGTGCTTGATCTGAAGTATCAATTTATTTACTAGCTAGATTATAAAAAATAGAGCAATTAGCCTGATTATTGGGGTTTCATATTGCAGACGATTTGTCATAGAACACCGTCAGCGATGACCTCAACAAACCCACACGCTTGCTGGAAAATTGGAGCGTTGGATCAGTGAACAATCACACACGATTTCCGGGCGCAAATTGTGTGTGTTAGAAAAACCATTCGCAAATGTTTTCACATAAAACGTGTGTGTGATGGACAGCCCTATGCCAAATAGTTTCTTCTAGGCACCGTGCGTGATGGCCACCCCTAACACAGACGATGTTAAGCAGAAAATTGTGTGTGATGTACAATACGAACGGAAACGCATGTTTGGGATTCACTGTGTGGGATGGTATGCACATCTCACACGATTTCTCCTAAATACCTGTTTGCGATAGTCCTTCCAATCGCACACGACATAATTTTGCCTATCCTGTGTGACCGGGAGCAGGCATCGCCAACGGGTTTTTCATGTCGTGCGCGATAGACCCCCCCTATCGCCCACACATGCAAGGCGACGGTTTGAAACTACGTTACTGAAAGGGGTTAAAACAGTTTGTATAGCAGGCGCCTGCACTAGTGATATAATAGGTGCATATCCGGATGTTCAGTTCCATCTCCTGCATAAGGTTTAGCAAGCAGTTGCTCTACCATACCCGAACGAATTTCATAACCAATATTTTCAGTAGGTGCAGTAGGTTGAGGGGCAACTAATTGTGGTTCCGGTGGAGGTGAAGATACCCCAAACAAACCCCTCAAAGGATTGTTTTCCTTAGTAACAAGTAACGATAAATTTAAGCACGTAGTATACGTTTTTCCTTACCGATTTCCACTTACCAAGAGCGCTTCACTCCCCGCCAACGGCGCCAGAAAAGAGTCTTGATGACCCACAAGTATAGGGGATCAATCGTAGTCCTTTCGATAAGTAGGAGTGTCGAAACCAACGAGGAGCAGAAGGAAATGACAAGCGGTTTTCAGCAAGGTAATTTCTGCAAGCACTGAAATTGTAGGTAACAGATAGTTTGATAGCAAGATAATTGGTAACGAGCAAGAAACGGTAACGGTAAATAAGGTGCAGCAAGGTAGCCCAATCCTTTTGTGACAAAGGACAGGCCAGAACTGTCTCTAGTAATAGGCAAAGTGTTCTTGAGGGTACACAGGAATTTCATCCAGTCACTTTTATCATGTTGGTTTGATTCGTGTTCGCTACTTTGATAATTTGATATGTGGGTGGACCGGTGCTTGGGTGCTGTTCTTACTTGAACAACCTCCCACTTATGGGTAACCCCCTCGCAAGCATCCGCAACTACGAGAAAAGTATTAAGATAAAATCTAACCATAGCATTAAACGTTTGGATCCAAATCAGCCCCTTACAAAATAGCGCATAAACTAGGGTTTAAGCATCTGTCACTCTAGCAACCCATCATCTAATAACTACTCCACAATGCATTCCCTTAGGCCCAAGGATGGTGAAGTTTCATGTAGTCGACGTTCATATGACACCACTAAGGGAATCACAACATACATATCATCAAAATATCGAACACATATCAAATTCACACGATTACTTGCAACATGACTTCTCCCGTGACCTCAAGAGCAAAGGTAACTACTCACAAATAATATTCATGCTCAAGATCAGAGGGGTATTGAATAGCATAATGGATCTAAACATATAATCTTCCACCAAATCAACCATATAGTAATCAACTATGCAAGGTAATCAACACTACTAGTCACCCACATGTACCAATCTGAGGTTCCAGTACAAAGATTGATCACAAGAGATGAACTAGTGTTTGAGAGGAGATGGTTCTGTTGAAGATGTTGATGAAGATTGGCCTCCCAAAGATGAGAGGGGTGTTGGTGATGACGATGGCTTCGATTTCCCCCTCCGGGAAGGAAGTTCCCCCAGCAGAATCGCTCCGCCCGAGGGCAAAAGTGCTCCTGCCCAAGTTCCGCCTCGAGACGGCGGCGTTCAATCCCGAAAGTCCTCTCTTATATTTTTCTAGGTCAAAATACCTTATATACCAGAAGATGGGCACCGGAGGTGGACCGAGGAGGGCACAACCCACCAGGGCGCGCCTAGGGGGCCTAGCGCGCCCTGGTGTCTTGTGCCCACCATGGTGGCCCCCTCCTGTAGTTCTTTGCTCCAGTATTTTTTATTAAATCCAAAATTAATCTCCGTAAAATTTCAGCTTCATTGGAGATGTGCAGAATAGGTATCTCTGATGTGCTTTTTTAGGTCCAGAATTCCAGTTGCAGGTATTCTCCCTCTTTGTGTAAACCTTGCATATTATGAGAGAAAAGGCATTAGAATCACTCCCTAAAGCATTATTATTCAACAAAACATAATAAATAACAGTAGGAAATCATGATGCAAAATGGATGTATCACTGTGGAAACCAGTTTGACTGTTAAGATGTTGATTGCCATGGCCAGAGCGCTGCCCATTGCCGTTGTTCCCTGGATGCTGGAAACCTGCTCTTGAGCCGCCTTGACAAGGGAAACCTGATCCCGCAAATCAGCCAGACGAACCGCCATGTTAGCCGCCCTGACCAAGCTGACCCGAATGTCCCCCACCATTGCCTCCTTGTTGGTTCTGGAAAGCCTGGTTGTCGAATTCCTGCATGATATAACGATTTTCCCATGAGTGCATAGACGGCTTATCCAGGGTACTATGTTTGGGACAAGGCGCCTTGAGAGCCTCCTCATAATTGCGAGGCTTGTTCCCGTTGTAAGCTCCTCCCGTGCGGTTGTTGCAACGCTGGTTCTTGAAATCAGTGTTGGTATTAGCGACGAATTCTGACCCGCCAGCGGGCTGCTTTCGCTTACTATTATTGCCTTGTCCCCCTGGATTCCCATTGTGCCCATGGTTTTGCTGACCATTGCCATCATCGCCCTTCGTGTTCTTGCCAGTTTTGTCCTCGTCTGAGCTGGGAACCTTTGTATTGTCTCACTCGGCGTATCTGGTAAGAACATCCATCAAGTCGCCCACATCCTGCACCTTCCGCTTGAGACGGCCAAGTTTCTGGACCAGCGGCTGAAAGTGACAGTTCTTCTCCAAGATTAGGACGGCTTGAGCTGTCGAGATGATGTCCGATGAGTGAATGATTTCGGTGACCCGGTGATTCCAATGATGAGCCGACTCATCCCCGCGCTGGACACAATGCTGAAGATCCACAATCATCATTGGTCGCTTGCATTATCCCTGGAAATTCTTGATAAACCGCTCCTTCAGCTCTGCCCAAGTGTTGATGGAATTAGGCAGCAAGTTTTTCAGCCATGTGCGAGCCGGCTGAGGGAGTCCGGGACTAAGGGGTCCTCGGGCCGTTGGCTCATTCCCCGTGGGCCGACCTGTTGGGTTGATCTGCTGAGGGCCGAACTGCGGGTCATCCCGTGTCCGGGAAGGAAGGCTCTGTAGAATGGCATGGCTTCCAAGTTACGAAGTTAGAATCTATGTATATATCCCTTGTGTTAGGTCGGTTGTGTGTAACCCTAGGGACCCCCGGTGTCTATATAAATCGGAGGATCCTCATTTGTAGGGCACAAGTGAACTCATCTAGGGTTTAGCTTAGACGATCTCGAGGTAGATCAACTTTGTAATCTCCATACACATCAATACAATCAAGTAGGATGTAGGGTTTTACCTCCTCACGAGGGCCCGAACCTGGGTAAACACTGTCTCCATCGTCCCTTGTTACTCATCGATCTAAGGTCCACAGTTCAGGACCCCCTACCCGAGATCTGCCGGTTTTGACACCGACATTGGTGCTTTCATTGAGAGTTCCGTTGTGAGATCGCTAGAAAGGTCGATGGGGGATCTAATCGTCGGCGAAGAAGTCTACGGCGGGGGCATCCAACTCCCTGCAATTATCGCACCCGATGGCAGACCACCACACCAACCCGACCGGGCCCCTCGGTCCGGTCGAGGGCTTCACCCCTGGCCAGGAGTTCAGGTTCAGGAGCCTCGAGTTCACGGCCGACCCCCGGGGGAACTTAGCGCCCACGAAACCCCTGGCTCTTTTTGCAGAGTACACATGCCCTAAGGTCCCCGATCGAGGGCCCACAAGCCGCGATTCCAGGACGGGCATCATCCCCGGTCTGGCCCTCAAGCCTGGCCCGCCCAGCATACCCCGATCTGCCCTGGCCGAACTTAACTCGGAGGCACCCTCGAGGAACCCTAGGGGAATAGTATCGCATAACGACTCCGAGTATTGGAACAATGAAGACCCCGCCGGGATCCCGCTCTTGCGTGTGCTGCTCAGCCAGATCCAAGCCATGAGCATGGCTAATGACCAGGCTACGATCTATGATCGGGTCAGACATAGATCCGATGACCGGGAAATCTATATCCCACCCGTCACGCATCTGGCCGCCACTGTCGAGTGCCCGGCTGGGGGCTATCTGCCCCAGCCACCAGAGCTAAGAACGGTTTACACCCCAATCACCGATCACCCGTGCCCTCCCTGGAGCCCGGAAACTGGAGCTGGCCCCGACATTCAATCGACACATAATCCAGAACCATCGCTACCAAGTCCTACGGAGGCCTCGGATCCCGAGCTGGCCGCATTAAAACCAACTAGGACATGGTGCACAACCGCCAAAATCGTGGATTTACGTCTGGGAGGAATACGAAATTCTAACCCGCCCACCACCCAAATAAAGCGCCCTTCAACAGACGCTACAAGGTCCGGCTCAAGGTGCCAGCTAGAGGTCAAACATCGGCCGAGGGAATCAGTCCATCACTTCTGGGCCAGATTCCTTCTTAAGAAGAACGTGACACGGGATTGCAGCGAACAAGACATAATCAACACTTTCCAACACAACTGTTGTGATGAGGAATCCTTAACGCCCTTGCCCGGCCCCAAACTCATACTTTCGCCGCGCTATCTGACATGGTGCACAAATATTGCTCCATGGAGAGCACTTGGCAGCTTGTCACACCCTTTGTTTTGCCTCATGACTAAGTTAACATAACACAACAATTAGGGCCAATTAAAACTTTTTGTGTGCATATGAATGCTTGACTTGTGTGCTACTTGCCTGCTTGGTTGATTGTGCTCTATATTCATAAAACTTCCTCCTACCCTCGAGAACTCTTTGCCTTGATCCAAACTCTTGTCCAATGATCATACCATGTGCATAGGACCTAAAACAATTTTTATCAAATATTATGTTGGCCAAAAAGCATTTATTCAATTTAGGTTTTCCAAAACCCCTGATTGAGGTTTGTACTACAAGTCCTCAAATTAGGTGGATTATTTTGCCCCAAATGATTTATTTGGAACCTAATATATATATAACTCCCCAAAACCACAAAATATTATTTTTAAAGATTATTTTATTATTTTATTTAAAGGCTTTTTCTTAAGGCCAAAATGGTATTTTATTAGGAAATTTTTTTTTTATCCTTTCAAAATATTTGAGAAAATTTAGGAAAACTTAGTGGACATATGTTGTCCATATATACGAGTTTAAACACATGGTCATGTTCAAAATATTGGAAAAAACCCTTCAAAACCATTTCTGCCTATTTCAAGCATTTGAAATATTTCTATAAGAAATATTCTCAAATAAATTCAGGAAAATTCTAGCATGTCACCTATGACATATGTGATCATCTTGCCAAGTTTCATCTTAATCCCAATTGTTTTGGTTCACCAAAATATCCCAAAACCCTCTCGACCAGATCCAAATTTGAGCAACTCTACATTGCCAACTGTCTCCCCTTAAGCTCAAACTTTATGGACATGATCTAATCCCCCAAAAATGGATCCACACCAAGTGGTGCATCAAGGAGAACAGATTCACTTGTCCAAATCCCCCCAAACCACTTTCTGTTGATTTCAAGTATTGGGAATGTTTGCATTACCAAGTTTCCCCATTGGGCCCCAAACTTTTTGTGCATGTTTTAACCCCAAAATTATGCCACCACACTAAGTGGTGCATCAAGGAGAATAGTTTTGCTTAGCTAGACCTAACCAACTCCATTTCTGCCCATTTCTAGGTTTTGAAACTTTTACATTGTCCACTTTCTCTAAATGTGCTCAAAACTTGTGATCTAGCTCATTTAGTCCTATTTCTTAATCCTAATAAATCACATGTCAAGTAGATTACCTTAGCTAGCTCAAACACTCATCAAACACCTTCTACAACAATTTTGTGATCAATGATTGGAGCACCATATGAGTTCTCCTTGGGCCTAAATTTTTACCACATCCTTCCCTCATTCCCCTCTACCTCCAGTAACTATTTCATGTGCATAGCTCAATTATTTGTGGGGTGACAGCCCCATTTTACCCCTCTGGATAGCAGTTTCCCCCCTCTCTCAGCTTCTCTCCTCAACCAAGCAACCCCCAGCAGCATCCAATGCTTTCTCCACTTTTTATACTCCGTCCTAGATGCCCTAGACACCAATGCCCGCGCCCTACATGCCAAATACGTGCATGGGCATGCAAAGCTCGCGCTCTGGAGCACGCTACAGTGCTCCCCCGCACTGTAGCCTGCCCAATCCGAGCCTCCCGATAGCCTTGGGTCTCGTGGTGGTGTCTCCCGAGGTCACCTCGATGTCCTCAACACGCCACACTGTCGCGCCCATCCTCCCTTGCCCTCCTCCTTCCCCGACATAGCACGCCCGAGCACCCCCATGGACATGGTCCATGGTGCGCTCCGGACTGGCTGTAGGAGCCCCCCTGGAGCGCCCCTCTCAGCCCCTTAGCCCCTCTCTATCCCATGGAGCCCCTGGACCGGCTCCCCGACCTTCCTATGCCCCTCCCGCCATTTCCATGGCCCAAGTCCGGCGGTGGCTTCTGCCCCAATTCGAGCGCCCTAGATTCTCTCTCCTCCCATGGACGAACCAGTGCCTCCCCCTCACCAGGTCAAAGCCCCTCGCCACCTCCAACCTTCCTCCGTTCGTCGGGCGCCTGGGGACAGCGACGCCCGAAGGCTTCCTCCGCGGCCACCAATGCAGTTGCCGCCACAGCCATCCCCAGCCGGCGCGCGTGCCCTGAATGGAAGGGACGAGCCCTCCGGAGCTCGCCGGCGTGCTGAATGATGGCAGAAGCGGCCGTTGTCGTCAGGGCCAGCCCCGGCGTGCTCGGCCTTTGGCCCCCCTGTTCTCCAGCCGGCGGTTGCGCGAGGAGGGAGACGACCCTGCCAGTGGGGCCGGCAACCCCACTAGTCGGCCTTTGAGGTGTCCGGCTAGGCCCGCTGTCATATTAAGTGAAAGCGGCCTCCGCCAGAAACCGTTTACCCGAAAGGGAAACCTATTCCTTGAAAAACGCTTTCGGTGTGGCACCCTGCCCGCTTAGCCCAGCTGCTGGGCCGGCCCAATTGTTATCCGTCGCCCGGTGCGCCGGTTGGCCCCTCTGGTAAATTGACTTTTTTCCCTTCATCTTTTTATATTGAGGCAAATAAAGTCATAGAATATTCATTTGAACTCCAAACAAAGTGATTCAAATTCCTACAGACTCCTAAGATTATAGCCTAACCAAATATGTGCATTGCACATTTTTCCAGAAAACTTTTCTGTTATGTTCAAAGTCAAATTTGAATTTGAACCATGTAGAACCCCTATTGCAAAAATCCTAGAGCCTTCTTATCAACTCTGAATTGAGTGGTTCAAAATCCCAGATGCTCTAAATATCATTGCCTATTTATTTAAGCCATGTTGAACATTTTACCATGCACCTATTGTGCTTGACCAAATAAATAGGTCCCTTTGTCCAGTATTCCATCTTAGTAAATTCATAGGAACATCATCACAACTCCAAATGCAGTGAAAACACTTCCTGCATGTTTCTAAAATCATACCCTATTTGTTGGTACCATCCACTCCTTTTTAAAAAAAATATTTTCTGTGGACATCTTATAGGATCATCATTTCCCTCATTTCCACCATTCAAAACTCCTCCTTGACCCATCTCCAATAAAACCTCCTTGGTTATTTTTCTCTTGACCAGAGGTGTCCAGGAAAAATAAAACTCCTATCTATAGAGCACTTTTATTTTGCTCGTGGTGTTGCTCGTTGCGGTTGTTTCCGACGATAGTTGACGAAGTAGACGAAGTGCTCGGAATGGACGAGAAGTATGTGAAGAAATCGAAGACTTGGATAAGCCAGACAAGCAGCCCTTTGACCATGACTATGAAACCTATTATTGCATGACATATAGCACATTATTTCTTGATGATTATCATGTTGATGTGGTATCCACTTCGGTGGGATGCCTCCGATACTTTTACCGTTGATACTTGCATCGTGCATGACCCTACCTCCTTATGAGGGTTGTGTGGGTGGGAGTAGTTAGGTTGCTTAGTAGATGCTATGCAATGTGGGACAGGAGTATGCATGGTGTTGGAAACAAGAGAGTTTTCAAAGACTTTACGAAAACCCCGTAGGGTGCCACTAATGCCCGAGGGAGACGATGTTGAGCTAGGTAACCACTTGATAAAGAAGTGGTGTACCGGAGCAAGTGAGTGTGTGTGTTTTTGAAAACGGATTAGATTTAAGATTTGTCGACCGTCCCAACCTTAGATGCACAACCACGATACCCCTTATGGGACGGGGCTTTGTTGACTACTTTGGTAGGTACTAGCATAGAGCCTACATTACTAGTGGCGGGAGTGACGTGGTCACTCTCGATACGGGGTCGTGCCTGGTAGGGCGACCATGCGCTGTCTTCACAGGCACCGGACACACCGTTGCGTGCCCTCTTGGATGATACGTGTGATGTATATCATGCGGGATGGCACCAATGAGTGGACTCTTTGTTTAGTATCGCTAGGGGAAAGGCAATGTTCGGGTGCTTACCTCGGGTATGTAATATACCGCGACTCATGGATGACACGGAAGTTCCCCGATTCTTGTGGGTAATGTGTGCAACCTCTGCAGAGTGTGAAACTATTCAAATAGCCGTGTCCTCAGTCAAGGACAGTTGGGTGGTGCTTCTTAAACTACGTCCAGATGTTTTCACTAAACTTGGTGTGAGTGTGTGGTTAACAAAGAAGAGATACTTGAGCTAAGTCAGATGACTTAGCATGATGATTGAACATGTGATGTTCAAACCCCTGCTTATGATGATATCTGTAACTTGTTCATATGGATATCTGCAACCTGTTGATGCATGCTTTTACAAGCTGATTGATCATATCATTGCACTCAAAACTGGCTTTCCACAAATTGCCTATTAGTGTTGTATCATTCTCTGTTGATC
Organism: Elymus sibiricus; assembly: GCA_039707655.1. NCBI lineage: Eukaryota > Viridiplantae > Streptophyta > Magnoliopsida > Poales > Poaceae > Elymus > Elymus sibiricus. The sequence goes on from CM077673.1 coordinate 159,419,657, forward strand.
CTTGTTCCAAACATGGGTTGCTTGCGAGTATATTCAAAGTACTCATTGGCTTGCCACTGGTTATTTTATTGTCCAGGCATGAAAGAATAGGATGTTATGAAGATTACCTTGGTGACGCTCATGCGAGCTAGGACGCTTCCCAGTCAGAATGCCTATAGGGTTAAGGCACATGGCATGGGTTCACGCTATCGTTGAAGATTTTCCGCTGCAATCATACGAAGACTTGGCCATAAAGGCAATATTCGAGTAAAATGGTACGTAATGGATGTAAGACTCTTGTTATTCAGTTTCTGTGTGTTCAGTGAGCATTGATCTCGGGGATTACTGTGCACGTACATTAGGTGATCACGACTTATGAGTCGGGGTCCTCACAGAGCTGGTATCAGAGCCAGGTTGACTGTAGGAAGCCCTTAGTTAGCATGGACGTTAGTTAGGACAAGACTATTTTTCCAGACCCTTCAAAATTACTTACAAAGCCACTATAATTCTCACCTCTCCTAAAATTTCAAAGGAAGCAAAGATTTTTGCCTTAGCACTTCCATCGCTTTTCTCTTAGCTCTCCTCGTGTGCTTTTCAAAACTTGGCAAATGGTCGCTACTACCCTTGTGCCCCTGACCACGGGATTCCTTGTAATCCTCGTGGGTAACCTGGAAGGGAGCCACCTTGCCAGACATTTCCCACATATCTTGGACACAAGTTGGCGACACTAGACAAGGAACTGCCAACAGAAGATACCTTCTCGAAGGGTGAGGATGTCAAGACTTGGATGATGGTGACACCCTCGACACTGCACGGGGATGATGCCACCTCGGCCTATGATGACAAGGGCATAAGATATGTGAGATCATTATATGCATCGCTAATAGAGCAATCCTGTCATTACCGATGGCGTGTCGGCAACCACCGGTGCATGAGAACCTCGCCACTTGGTCCGCCTCACTATAGTGAGCAGGAAAACGGTCATCATCAACCCCCGCTCTTGGTATCGATATTATCATCAACGTGACCGGCAGGATAGAACTCTACCATGCCTTGTTAATGTCATTGCATAAGAGATTGCCTACCTGGAACCCTCGACGTCTCAGAATACAAGAAGGCATTGTCACGATTACGAAGACACCAGAAGACCCTGTCAACAACAGCTGTGAAGAATCACCTTCGTCATCAACTCACCAGACCCGAAGTCGTCAAGGACTCTTCAGGCGCAACTAGGATCGTTTCGACGAGCAACAACCAGATAGATAGCGACACCTGAAGAAGACCCAGAAGACTAAGCAGACTCCTCTCCTAGACGCGAAGCAAGCACGTCTAATGAGTCCGAAAACCCCTAGGGTAAGATGAGTCGTGTATCCCCCATGCGAAGTCGAGTCCGTATGATGGTTCTGATAGAACCATGATTGTGTGTTGCTTGTTTTTGCTTGTTTGTGCTTTGGTGTAAGTCGCACTTTTGCCCCAGGCAACAAGTACGCGACTAAGCACCCACCTTATCTTAATAAGTGTGTTTTGCCTTTGCACTTGTTTGATTGCACTTGCACTATACCACCCCCTTAGGCACTCTACTCTATGCTACTTTCCCTCTTCCCCCTCTCGTCAACTGAAGACCGGCAAGACAAGATGCACCAAGGATCCACCTCGACGGACAGCTAGCTTTGAAGACTATGACTACTACGTACTCAACCAGACGCAACCCCGTAGGGTTAGGCTCTTCCCTCAAGACTGGAAACCCCTCCCCAGACCAGCCTAGACCTCACAAAATCCCCTAGCTCAAACCCCTGACTACGTGTTTAGCACACAGATTTGCCAGGGCACCTGTTGTGCTTCAATAACCCCTGCTTACCACTGGGTTCAATACGGGACTAGTGATCGTTGTGAAAAGACACGTTACATCCCCAAACCAACTCGTGAACTGTGATGCCATAGGGAGATTGTTAGGGGATACATGACTAGGTGGCAAATGGTTTGATACGACTATAACGGGTGTCTTGCGGATATTTACGGGATTCTCGTGACGATTGGTGAACCTGGTGGATCGCATTGATAGAGTAGCCTAACTTATCTCTCCTTTGAGTAAATTGGACTTGGGGGAACGATTGTGATCTCAAGCTGAAATTATTGGTGGATAAATGACTTGACTTTGGCAAGTAATATTGATGGTAAATTGATGATGTTACAATAGTAACTGGAGTAACTAGTAGGAAATTCTTACTAGATGTAAACCTTGGATTTCAATAGGTGATTCTAATAGGTGCTCGATATCAATCAAACCACATGGTTCGGAGTAATTTGGATTTACTCCGATGATCCTGATCTTGATACCATGTTTCTCGGTGGAAGACAAACCAGGAATATTGCATTGTTGTTAGAATCGATTCAAAGATCCATATGCACCTAACCTCGGATGTTCACTGGATCATCATAAAGGGAATTGATGGTTGTACTGTGATGAGATAGTTCTTTCTGGAATTTGGGGATTTAGGAAAATCTGGAGATATATGGAACGACACCGGTATTGGATTTGTTGCAATAATAGGTCATGTAATAGTGGATGGTATTCATGGATCGATTAATTGGATTCGTAGGAAGGAAACAAGATATTGGATTGGTTTATTACGTGTTTTCCTCGGCATAGAGATGCAACACCTTAGACTTTGGATACATTAGCTGAACGCTTGGATTTGTAGTGTTACGATCAAGCTTAGCAGCTTGTATGCTTCCCGAGGATTTCTACATGGGGATATTTTTGAGTTGGCTACCGTATACATATGAGATTTTGGGTATAGTCCTTCTCTCAAACCTTGGAGTTGAATAGCATGTTTGACGTTGGAGTTGACTTATATGGGATAATACCATCAATGATATAGGGTGATTTTGTCTGAAGAAATAGGTAGGACTATTGGCATCTAAGATATGTGCTTGAGAATAAGATGATAGACGTTCACTCACATCCTAAGCTCCTTGAAACCCTGAAGCTTTATCAAGCCATAACACGGTCGGAATATGACCATAGGTATTGGCTCTAAGTCGAAATACTATAGCCAGTACTCCACCTTGACCACCACCCACCCTTTCCATAAGGAAGGTGGACACGAAGAACTAGGTTACGATGGACCACAAGCCCCTGGACAAGCGACCATCTGGAGTAAATGCCCGCTCCTCTCACATATCCCATGAGCAATGTGTTTATGTGATACATGGAGGAATAGGTTGTTGTCCTCCGGGATGACATACTTATTTACCCGATAAGAGAAGCAACACCTTAGTCCTGTTTGAACCAGCCCCAGGAACACCTTAGTCCTGTTTGGACCAGCCCCAGGAACACCAATTACCATGCCTCTCAAGTTTAAGGTTTCACCTTGAAAAAGTTGGAATCCTTGAAGTACCCTCCATATGGTAGAAGACCTCCTTGACCGAACAAGATGAAGAACCACTATGGTCGAGAAACCCCGAAGAAGGAGAAGCAAGAGAAGTCAACCACGGCTCCCCTATCTGCTACATCAGCTAGACTCTGTCAAGAAGCACCGACGTCCAAGTACGATGAAGACCTTGGACATCAAGAGGATGACGTAGCCCTTGTCTTAGCAATCACCTATCAGTTCCTGACTAGGAAGGGACCGAGAAGTTGATAACTCCCCTCACTCCACCACTTTGATGGTGTACGTTGAGCATTACACCCCAACTCCCTTCAGATGCCTGGAACACAGTGGAACAACTGTCATGACTTCATTATTAACCCCTTCTTGGTCCTATCTAGGGCGTACACCCTGACTGGATCATGGTGAAACACCTGTCAAAGGTAGTTCACCCCGCTGGCCAAGCCTCAGACCCTGGGGATTGGATGACTGGTCCATACTTTCGGGTATCCAACTCATCTAGTACCCCTTAGAAACTTTCCTAGAAGGTAGGAATAGTTTTGCGTCTCTAAGCTTATTAGTCTTAGGGACGAGACTCAGCACAGACCTTCCCACAATGGCCACGGAGAGACCAGTAGACCAAACACTCGGAGACCCGCTAGAAACGCACGTCTGTAACGACGAAGACAACTGGTCGAAGATGGATGAAGTACATATCTGGGCAACTTATTCAAGCAGAAGTTCTGGACGCGAAGCCTACAATGACCCGCTTCAACACTCTCAAGGATAAAGACCACCTGCAAGTGAAGATCTCCTCTTTAGGGAAGATAAGGACCTTCCCGTTAACGAGAAGCTACATCGAGGCTCGACCCTCCTATCTTTGACGCGAGACATCTAGATGTCACTAACCATCATGAGCAGCCCCAGGGCCAGCACACAGACACACTACCTTGCCACGTATTCCGACCTTGGAATACACACGCAAGCCAGACCCTTGCTCGAACCCCGTTCATCGGACCCTTAGCCCCTGGTTAGACCTGGCATACCGCAAGAACCCCATTCACTCTCAGACAAAGTCGAGTAATGCACTCGAAGGCATATCATGAAAGCACTTCAAGATCCAGGGAGACAACCACTCTAGAGCAGAAGCAACATGGAACGTGAAGACTACCTCACCTGTGAATTCCCACACCTTTTTCTACGCCTAGCCTAGGAATCTCGGGGACGAGATTCTTGTAAGGGGGGTAGGTCTGTCACACCCTGTGTTTTGCCTCATGACTAAGTTAACATAACTCAAAAATTAGGGCCAACTAAAACTTTTTGTTTGCATATGAATGCTTGACTTGTATGCTACTTGCTTGCTTGGTTGATTGTGCTCTATATTCGTAAAACTTCCTCCTACCCTCGAGAACTCTTTTCCTTGATCCAAACTCTTGTCCAATGATCATACCATGTGCATAGGAACTAAACCAATTTTTATCAAATATTATTTTGGCCAAAAAGCATTTATTCAATTTAGGTTTTCCAAAACCCCTGAATTGAGGTTTGTACTACAAGTCCTCAAATTAGATGGATTGTTTTGCCCCAAAGGATTTATTTGGAACCTAATATATATATAACTCCCCAAAACCACAAAATATTATTTTTAAAGATTATTTTATTATTTTATTTAAAGGCTTTTTCTTAAGGCCAAAAATGGTCTTTTATTAGGAAAAAATATGTTTATGCTTTCAGAATATTTGAGAAAATTTAGGAAAACTCAGTGGACATATGTTGTCCATATATAAGAGTTTAAACACATGGTCATGTTCAAAATATTGGACAAAACCCTTCAAAACCATTTCTGCCTATTTCAAGCATTTGAAATATTTCTATAAGAAATATTCTCAAATAAATTCAGGAAAATTCTAGCATGTCACCTATGACATGTGTGATCATCTTGCCAAGTTTCATCTTAATTCCAATTGTGTTGGTTCACCAAAATATCTCAAAACCCTCTCTGACCAGATCCAAATTTGAGAAACTCTACATTGCCAGCTGTCTCCACTTAAGCTCAAACTTTGTGGACATGATCTAATCCCCCAATAATGCATCCACAACAAGTGGTGCATCAAGGAGAACAGATTCACTTGTCCAAATCCCCCCAAACCACTTTCTGTTGATTTCAAGAATTGGGAATGTTTGCATTGCCAAGTTTCCCCATTGGGCCCCAAACTTTTTGTGCATGTTTTAATCGCCAAATTATGCCACCACACTAAGTGGTGCATCAAGGAGAATAGTTTTGCTTAGCTAGATCTAAGCAACTCCATTTCTGCCCATTTCTAGGTTTGAAACTTTTACATTGGCCACTTTCTCTAAATGTGCTCAAAACTTGTGATCAAGCTCATTTAGTCCTATTTCTCAATCCTTTTAAATCACATGTCAAGTAGATCACCTTAGCTAGCTGAAACACTCATCAAACACCTTCTGCAACAATTTTGTGATCAATGATTGGAGCACCATATGAGTTCTCCTTGGGCCTAAATTTTTACCACATCCTTCCCTCATTCCCCTCTACCTCCAGTAACTATTTCATGTGCATAGCTCAATTATTTGTGGGGTGACAGCCCCATTTTACCCCTCTGGACAGCAGTTTCCCCCCCCCCCTCTCTCAGCTTCTCTCCTCAACCAAGGAACCCCCAGCAGCATCCAATGCTTTCTCCACTTTGTATACTCCCTCCTAGATGCCCTAGACACCAATGGCCGCGCCCTACATGCCAAATACGTGCATGGGCATGAAAAGCTCGCGCTCTGGAGCACGCTACAGTGCTCCCCCGCACTGTAGCCTGCCCAATCCGAGCCTCCCGACAGCCTTGGGCCTCACGGTGGTGTCTCCTGAGGTCGCCTCGACGTCCTCAACACGCCACACTGTCACGCCCATCCTCCCTTGCCCTCCTCCTTCCCCGACATAGCACGCCCGAGCACCCCCGTGGACATGGTCCATGGTGCACTCCGGACCGGCTATATATAAGAGGCCCCCTGGAGCGCCCCTCTCAGCCCCTTAGCCCCTCTCTATCCCATGGAGCCCCTGGACCGGCTCCCCGACCTTCCTGTGCCCCTCCTGCCATTTCTATGGCCCAAGCCCGGCGGTGGCTTCCGCCCCAATTCGACCACCCTAGGGTCTCTCTCCTCCCCTAGACGAACCAGTGCCACCCCCCTCACCACGTCAAAGCCCCCCACCACCTCCATCCTCCCTCCGTTTGTCGGGCGCCTGGGGACAGCGATGCCCGAAGGCTTCCTCCGCGGCCACCAATGCAGTCGCCGCCACAGCCATCCCTAGCCGGCGCTCGTGCCCTGAACGGATGCGACGGGCCCTCCGGAGCTCGCCGGCGCACTGAATGACGGCAGAAGCGGCCGGTGTCGTTGGGGCGAGCGCCGGCGCGCTCGGCCTCGGCCTCCCCTGTTCTCTAGCCGGCGGTTGCGCGAGGAGGGAGACGACCCTGCCAGTGGGGCCGGCAACCCCACTGGTCAGCCTCTGAGGTGTCCGGCCAGGCCCGCTGTCATATTAAGTGAAAGCGGCCTCCGCCAGAAACCGTTTCCCCGAAAGGGAAACGTATTCCCTAAAGTGGCACCCTGCCCGCTTAGCCCAGCTGTTGGGCCGGCCCAATAGTTATCCGTCTCCCGGTGCACCGGTTGGCCCCTCTGGTAAATTGACTTTTTTTCCCTTTATCTTTTTATATTGAGGCAAATAAATTCATAGAATATTCATTTGAACTCCCAACCAATTGATTCAAATTCCTACAGACTCCTAAGATTATTGCCTAACCAAATATGTGCATTGCACATTTTTCCAGAAAACTTTTCTGTTATGTTCAAAGTCAAATTTAAATTTGAACCATGTAGAACCCCTATTGCAAAAATCCTAGAGCCTTCTTATCAACTCCAAATGGAGTGGTTCAAAATCCCAGATGCTCTAAATATCATTGCCTATTTATTTTAGCCATGTTGAACATTTTACCATGAACCTATTGTGCTTGACCAAATAAATTGCTCCATTTGTCCATTATTCCATCTTAGTAAATTCATAGGAAAATCATCACAACTCCAAATCTAGTGAAACCACTTCCTGCATGTTTCTAAAATCATACCCTAATTGTTGGTACCATCCACTCCTTTTTACAAAAATATTTTCTATGGACATCTTATAGGATCATCATTTCCCTCATTTCCACCATTCAAAACTCCTCCTTGAGCCATCTCCAATAAACCTCCTTGGTTATTTTTCTCTTGACCAGAGGTGTCCAGGAAAAATAAAACTCCTATCTATAGATCACTTTTATTTTGCTTGTGGTGTTGCTCATCGCGGTTGTTTCCGGCGATAGTTGACGAAGTAGACGAAGTGCTCGGAATGGACGAGAAGCATGTGAAGAACTCGAAGACTTGGATAAGCCAGGCAAGCAGCCCTTTGACCATGACTATGAAACCTATTATTGCATGGCATATAGCACATTATTTCTTGATGATGATCATGTTGATGTGGTATCCCCTTCGGTGGGATGCCTCCGATACTTTTACCGGTGATACTTGCATCGTGCATGACCCTACCTCCTTATGAGGGTTGTGCGGGTGGGAGTAGTTAGGTTTATTAGTAGATGGTACGCAATGTGGGACGGGAGTGTACATGGTGTTGGAAACAAGAGAGTTTTCAAAGACTTAACGAAAACCCCGTCGGGTGTCACTAATGCCCGAGGGAGATGATGTTGATCTAGGTAACCACTTGATAAAGAAGTGTTGTACCGGAGCAAGTGAGTGTGTGTGTTTTCAAAAATGGATTAGATTTAAGATTTGTCGACCGTCCCAACCTTAGATGCGCAACCACGATACCCCTTATGGGACGGGGCTTTGTTGACTACTTTGGTAGATACTAGCATAGAGCCCGCATTACTAGTGGCGGGAGTGACGTGGTCACTCTCGATACGGGGTGGTGCCTGGTAGGGCGACCATGCGCTGTCTTCACAGGCACCGGGCACACCATTGCGTGCCTCATGGATGATACATGTGATGTATACCATGGGGGATGGCACCAACGAGTGGACTCTTTGTTTAGTATCGCTAGGGGAAAGGCAATGTTCGGGTGCTTACCTCAGGTATGTAATATACCGCGAGTCGTGGATGATACGGAAGTTCCCCGAGTCTTGTGGGTAAAGTGTGCAACCTCTGCAGAGTGTGAAACTATTTGAATAGTCATGTCCACGGTCAAGGACAGTTGGGTGGTGCTGCTTAAACTAAGTCTAGATGTTTTCACTAAACTTGGCGTGAGTGTGTGGTTAACAAAGAAGAGATACTTGAGCTAAGTCAGATGACTTAGCATGATGATTAAACATGTGATGTTCAAACCCCTGCTTATGATGATATCTGTAACTTGTTCATATGGATATCTGCAACCAGTTGATGCATGCTTTTACAAGCTGATTGATCATATCATTGCACTCAAAACTGGCTTTCCACAAATTACCTATTAGTGTTGTATCATGCTCTATTGAACCTTGTTCCAAACATGGGTTGCTTGCGAGTACATTCAAAGTACTCATTGGCTTGCCACTAGTTATTTTATTGGCCAGGCATGAAAGAACAGGATGTTATGAAGATTACCTTGGTGACGCTCATGCGAGCTAGGACGCTTCCCAGTCAGAATGCTTGTAGGGTTAAGGCAGATGGCATGGGTTAACGCTATCGTTGAAGATTTTCCGTTGCAATCATATGAAGACTTGGCCATAAAGGCCATATTCGAGTAAAACGGTACATAATGGATGTAAGACTATTGTTATTCAGTTTCTGTGTGTTCAGTGAGCATTGATCTCTGGGATCACTTTGCACGTACATTCGGTGATCACGACTTATGAGTCGGGGTCCCCACAGAGCTACAGCGATTGAGCACGGAATCATTCCGGTCTGAACAACATGAAGTAATCCGGAGAAGCCGCGTACCTCCGCGACGGCCGGCAACACACGAGCCCACCGAGAAAAGGAATAAAACCCAAACATGAGTTAGAACGGTCCTTGACGGGCTACCAGAAAGACCATGCCCAATACACTCGCTCCGGTTAAACAAAAACCCAACCCACAGCCTTCGGGAATGTTGGGTCGTCAGACAAGTTGCGAAGAGCGCAGAAAGCATACTAAGGGCTGCAATTCCGAACACTAGGTCGGCAGCATTACCTGAGCATAACGCGGAGGTCTTGACGATCTACGAAACATTCTCTTCATAGAATCAACGGAAAAGGGCCCTTCGAGAGCTCCACCATATTCACCATGTGGCGGCCGCAAACTCATGGGCCGATACTCCGATTACCTTCGGTGAAGCAGACCAACCAATATCCAACATAGACCGGACACCTGCCGCCCTGGTTTTAAACCCCATAGTAGACTGGTTCAGGTTGAACAAAGTGCTAATGGACGGCGGCAGCGGCCTAAACCTCATCTACGAGGACATGTTGGACAAAATGCAGTTTGATAGATCACGCATCGAACGCAGCAACACCACCTTCCGAGGGATTGTCCCGGGAAGGGAAGCACGTTGTACCGGATGAGTATCACTAAATGTATGTTCGGCTCACCTGAAAACTATAGGTCCGAGGAACTTCTTTTCCATATCGTGCGTTTTCACAGCGGCTACCATGCCCTCCTAGGACGTGACGCCTTCATAAGATTTCAGGCAGTACCACATTACGGCTACATGAAACTTAAAATGCCAGGACCCAACGGCGTGCTCACAGTCTCCAGCAACCCCAATAGAGCTCTCCGGGCTAAAAATAAAACAGCATCCCTCGCCCTCGAGGTAATAGCCGAGACCCTCACCGCAGAAGGGCTAACCATGCTCCGCTCCATCATGGACAAGGACGACGTGGTCCTCGGCAAGCGGCCGAAGTCTACCTCCTTCAAGCCGGCAGACGAAATCATCAAATTCCAGGTCCATCCAACGGATCCCAACAAAACAGCGTCCATTGGAGCTCAGCTAGACCCTGTAATCGACGAAGATCTATGCACATTCCTTTGCGAAAATTGGGACATATTCGCCTGGCATCCCTCAGATATATCGGGGATCCCATGGGGGCTGGCAGAACACAGCCTGAACATAATGGAAGGATTCAAGCCTATCAAACAAACACTGCGCCGATTTTTCGAACCAAAGCGTCAAGCTATGGGCGATGAACTCGCCAAATTACTCTAGCCGGATTTATCAGGGAAATCAAACATCCTGAGTGGCTAGCAAACCTGGTCATGGTGCCAAAGAAGGACAAATCTTGGCGGCTATGCGTCGATTTCAAAGACCTCAATAAAGCCTGCCCTAAAGATCCCTTCCCGTTACCCCGCATAGACCAGATCATCAATGCAACGGCCGGACATGACTCGTTGTGTTTCTTTGACGCCTATTCCTGATACCATCAGATAAAAATGAAGGAATCCGATCAAGTTGCAACCGCGTTCATCACCCCCTATGGACCATTCTGTTTTAACACAATGCCTTTCGGGTTAAAGAATGCAGGCGCGACATACCAGCGCATGATTCAAACATGCCTGGCAAAGCAAATTGGAAAAACAGTTGAAGCCTACCTGGACGACGTGGTCATCAAGACCAAACACGTCGATCAATTGGTCGATGACCTCAGACAAACATTCACCAGTCTACGGGAATACGACATATGACTTATTCCGGACATATGTGTCTTCGGAGTCCCGGCCGGTAAACTACTCGGATTATCGTCTCAAATAGGGGAATAGAGGCCAACCCTGCTAAAATTCCAGCCCTATCCAAACTCGTTGTCCCAAAAGAACTAAAGCATGTGCAAAAACTAGCAGGATGCGTCGTGGCCTTGAGCCGCTTCATATCCCGACTTGGAGAAAAAGCCCTGCCCCTCTATAGGCTGCTCAAACGGACAAAAAATTCGAATAGACCGACGAAGTAGCAAATGCCCTGTAGGAAATCAAAACGATGCTCGCCAGCAACCACACCCTAGCAACACCTGGCACCGGGGAACCGATGTTATTATACATCTCAGCCACCAACCAGGTGGTTAGCGCGGTGATGTCTACTACGTAACCTTCTTCTTGTAGACTCGTGTTGGGCCTCCAAGCGTAGAGTTTTGTAGGACAGTAGCAAATTTCCCTCAAGTGGATGACCTAAGGTTTATCAATCCGTGGGAGGCGTAGGATGAAGATGGTCTCTCTCAAACAACCCTGCAACCAAATAACAAAGAGTCTCTTGTGTCCCCAACACACCCAATACAATGGTAAATTGTATAGGTGCACTAGTTCGGCGAAGAGATGGTGATACAAGTGCAATATGGATGGTAGATTTAGGTTTTTGTAATCTGAAAATATAAAAACAGCAAGGTAGCAAGTAACAAAAGTGAGCACAAACGGTATTTGCAATGCTTGAAAACAAGGCCTAGGGTTCATACTTTCACTAGTGCAAGTTCTCTCAACAATACTAACATAGTTGAATCATATGTAAATCCCTCACGTGCGACAAAGAGTTCACTCCAAAGTCACAAATAGCAGAGAACAAACGAAGAAATTATTGTAGGGTACGAAACCACCTCAAAGTTATCTTTTCCGATCAATCTTATGAGCTATCCCTATAAGTGTCACGAACAGCCCTAGAGTTCGTACTAAAATAACACCTTAAGATACACATCAACCAAAACCCTAATGTCACCTAGATACTCCAATGTCACCATGAGTACCCATGGGCTTGATTATACGATATGCATCACACAATTTCAGATTCATCATGTTCAAGACAACACAAAGAACTTCAAAGAGTGCCCCAAGTTTCTACCAGAGAGTCAAGACGAAAACGTGTGTCAACCCCTATGCATAGATTCCCAAGGTCAAGGAACCCGCAAGTTGATCACCAAAACATACATCAAGTGGATCAATAGAACATCCCATTGTCACCACGGATATCCCATCGCAAGACATACATCAAGTGTTCTCAAATCCTTAAAGACTCAATCCGATAAGCAAACTTCAAAGGGAAAACTCAATTCATCACAAGAAGATAGAGAGGGGAAAACTCCACATGATTCATCTATATTAATAAAGCTCGCGGTACATCTAGATCGTGCCATCTCAAGAACACGAGAGAGAGAGATCAAACACATAGCTACTGGTACATACCCTCAGCCCCCTCGGTCACTTCCTGGCCCAGCTTTTTGCTCCAGTATTTTTTATATTTTCCAAAAATATTCTCCGTAAATTTTCAGCTCATTCCGAGAACTTTTATTTCTGCACAAAAACAACACCACGGTAGTTCTGCTGAAAACAGCGTCAGTCCGGGTTAGTTCTAATAAAATCACACCAAAATCATATAGAATTATTGTAAACATGGCATGAATACTTCATAAATTATAGATACGTTGGAGACGTATCACGCGGTCCTCGTCGTAGTACGGGAACCCGAGGGTCACAAGCTCCAAGTACAAAAGCCGGTCTACTAAGTATCCGAGGTGCTGACTCCGTGCAAATGCAGATATCCGCACTATCAGAAGATAGCATACACGGTATTCATGGCATCACGCAAGCTCCACCACTATTTTCAAGAGTGTGCGGTCACGGTGACATCCGAGGTACCCCTTAATGACATAATCAACAACAGAGACACCACCAGACGTATGGCCAAATGGGCCATTGAACTTCTTCCGTTCGAAATCACCTAAATGCCACGCTGCGGTATTAAATCCCAGCTGTTGGCTGACTTCCTCACCGAGTGGACAGAAGCCGAACTCCCTCAAGAGTACAACACTTACGCCCACTGGACAATGTACTTCGACGGATCTAAGACCCTCGCAGGACTAGGGGCTGGAATTATCCTCACATCCCCCACCGGAGACAACATCTGATACGTGCTTCAAATCATGTACGCGGACTCAAACAACGCAGCGGAATATGAAGCACTACTGCATGGATTACGTATGGCGGCGTCAATGGGGATATAGCGTCTTGAAGTACGAGGAGAATCGAACCTCGCTATATCACAAATCAATGGCGAATTCGACGCTAAAAATCCCAAAATGGTGGCATATAGAAACATCGTACTAAAAATTTCCGCACGATTCGAGGGACTAGAGTTCCACCACGTCTCTGGAGACAACAATCAAGTTGTCGACGTCCTCGCCCGTCTGGGCGCAAAACGTGACCCCGTCCCCAAGAACATATTTCTAGAGAGGCTCTTCAAGCCATCCGTGGTATGGCAGGACGGGAATACCAGCACAGGGACAAACGATGCGGAATAGGTGGCCCCTCCCACTCCCGAACCGGACGAGCAAATAATCGGTGGGTCTACCGTCAAAGAAACACCTTCGGCCCATGAGGTCATGGCCGTAATCGCACCATGGACCGAGCCCTTCCTGGCCTACCTTTTGTGTAAAGAACTCCCCGACGACCAAACTGAGGCACGACGTATAATTCGTCGATCGAAGGCCTACAAAGTGCACGAGGGTGACCTATACAAGAAAAGTACCACGGGGGTGCTCCAACGGTGCATCTCCAAAGAAGAAGGGAAGGAGCTTTTAGCCGAGGTACATGCTGGCATGGGAGGCCACCACGCGGCAGCAAGGGCCCTGGTAAGCAAGGCCTTTCGGGCCGGGTTCTTCTGGCCCACTGCCCGAGCAGACCAGCGTTGCGTGGGTTGTCAGCTATTCGCAAACCAAAGTCACATGCCCCCAACAGCTCTTCGGACAATTCCGATCACCTGGCCTTTCGCGGTCTGGGGGACGGACATGGTCGGACAACTTAAAAGGGGGACCAAGAAAAAGAAATACCTCTTGGTAATGGTCGACAAGTTCACCAAATGGATTGAAGCAAAACCAGTAAGCTCGGCCAAATCCGGACCAGTCATCGACTTTATATCCGGAGTGATACACTGATACGGTGTACCCCACAACATAATAACGGACAACGGGTCGAACTTCACAACCCCAGGAGGTAAAGGACTGGTGTGCTAACCTGGGCATCAAGCTCGACTATGCCTCAGTGTATCATCCGCAATCCAATGGGCAAGTCAAACGGGCCAAGGGACTCATCATGAGCGGCATCAAGCCCCGCCTGGTCAGATCTCTTGACAAATCTGACTGCCATTGGGTGGAGGAGCTAGACTCCGTACTATGGGGATTACGCACAACCCCGAATAGATCAACTGGGTACACGCCGTTCTTCATGGTCTACGGCGCCGAAGCGGTCCTACCGTGTGACATCATTCATGATGCTCCTAGGGTGTGCATGTACGAAGAAAAGGAGGCCGAGCTAGATCGGCAGGACGACCTGGATGCCCTGGAGGGGGAGCGAGACATAGCCCGAGCTCGGTCCGCCTTTTACCAGCAGCAAGCTCGGCGATATCAAAGCAGGGAGGTACGGGCGAAGACATATAACGTGGGCGAACTGGTGTTACGACTTCCCGAGAAGCAGAAGCACAAGCTCAAACCCCAATGGGAGAGACCCTTCACAATCGACGAAGTGTTGACAGGAGGGGCTTACCGCCTCCGCAACCCGCAGGATAGCCGCCTCGAGCCAAACCCATGGAATGCAGCTCGACTTCGACGCTTCTACGGATAGACCGACGTCGCCACCCCCCCCCCTCACAAAAACCCCTGTACCCGCATTTTTATTAGTTTTTCTGTTTTCCTCTCATAGGGTTGCTTAGATTCTCCTAAGTTATGATCGGCTTAACCGAACTATAACTAATTCTCTGTTGATGCATGACTATCACACCTGGCAATGCCTGGGGGCTTCTTTAAAAAGCCAACTAGTGATATTTTTACGCCATACGCAATCTTCCATGATCGTCCGTACGCCACTGTATGCATCAATTGTACTTAAGTTTCTTGCCAAACCGGGTTGCCTCGCTCCTTTGATTACCCTCTACATTCCCGAATGTTCGGCTAGAGGGTAAAGGGAGCACCTCTGTGATTGTTATGACCGGGTCATTCGGGCACGTACCTCAGACGGGTGAAGCCAAAGGTTAGCACTCTTAAGAAGCAACTTGATCGGCTACGACGAGGAAAGCTGCGATAAGCGGTCTCCACCGCCAGTTTCGGGCACATAGCTAGGACACCTGTGGTCAACGCGGAAACCCGAAGAAAGGAACCCATTAAGGAACTATTTTCTCCGGAAGATTTTTCTTACGTTAAATAGTAATATAACATGCCCCTCCAGTGTGTGTTTCGTCTATTCAAACCACATGGCCGGATTGCCTAGTTCCCTACCAAAAAACAATCTCCTGCTACTCCGAGACATACAACGAGGAACATGTTGGAAATATGCCCTAGAGGCAATAATAAATTGGTTATTATTATATTTCCTTGTTCATGATAATCGTTTATTATCCATGCTATAATTGTATTGATTGGAAACTCAAATACATGTGTGGGTACATAGACAACACTGTGTCCCTAGTAAGCCTCTAGTTAACTAGCTCGTTGATCAAATGATGGTAGAGGTTTCCTAGCCATGGACATGAGATGTCATTTGATAACGGGATCACATCATTAGGAGAATGATGTGATGGACAAGACCCAAACTACGAACGTAGCATTTGATCGTGTCAGTTTATTGCTATTGTTTTCTGCATGTCAAGTATCTGTTCCTATGACCATGAGATCATGCAACTCCCTGACATCGGAGGAATACCTTGTGTGTATCAAACGTCGCAACGTAACTGGGTGACTATAAAGGTGCTCTACAGGTATCTCCGAGGGTGTCTGTTGGGTTGGCATGGATCAAGACTGGGATTTGTTACTCCGTGTGACGGAGAGGTATCTCAGGGCCCACTCGGTAATACAACATCACAATGAGCCTTGCAAGCAATGTGACTAAAATGTTAGCCACGAGATCTTGTATTACGGAACGAGTAAAGAGACTTGCCAGTAACGAGATTGAACTAGGTATAGAGATACCGACGATCGAATCTCCGGCAAGTAACATACCGAAGAACAAAGGGAACAGTATACGGGATTAACTGAATCCTTGACATAGAGGTTCGACCGATAAAGATCTTCGTAGAATATGTAGGAGCCAATATGGGCATCCAGGTCCCGCTATTGGTTATTGATCATAGAGGTGTCTCGGTCATGTCTACATAGTTCTCGAACCCGCAGGGTCTACACACTTAACGTTTGGTGACGATTAGTATAGTTGAGTTATTGTGTTGGTGACCGAAGGTTGTTCGGAGTCCCGGATAAGATCCCGGACATGACGAGGATCTCCGGAATAGTCCGGAGGTAAAGATTGATATATGTGATAATAGTGTTTTGGTTTCCGGAAGGGTTCCGGAATTCACCGGAAGAGGTTCCGGATGTTTCCCGAAATGTTCGGATACGAGAACACTTTATTTGGGCCAAGGGGTAAAGCCCACGAGGCTTAGGCAAGGTGCAAAAGGAAGTTTTGCTGGCGTCTGGGGCGGTACTACCGCTTATCGTAAGCGGTACTACCGCTAAGGGCGGTACTACCGCTTATCGTAAGCGGTACTACCGCTACAGGCGGTACTACCGCTTATCGTAAGCGGTACTACCGCTTGCACGCGATACTGCAGGGATCCGAGTTGGACTCTTTCCCTGCGGGGCAAACCGACCTTGTGCGGGCAAAACTGACCTGGAGGAGGCTTTTACTCCAAGTTTAGAACCCAAGGCTCAACATATAAATAGAGGGGCAGGGCTAGCACACGGGACACATTAAGATTTCCCAAGCCGTGTGTCGGCAACCCTAACCCTCTAGTTCTCCCGTCATAATCTCCGTAGTGCTTGGCGAAGCCCTGCAGAGATTGTTCCTCACCATCATCACCACGCCGTCGTGCTGCCGGAACTCATCTACTACTTCACCATCGCTCGCTGGATCGAGGAGGTGAAGGCGTCATCAAGCCGTACGTGTGTTGAACGCAGAGGTGCCGTCCGTTCGGCACTAGTTCGTGATCGGATCGAGGGACGACTTGCGATTTGGATCGCGGAGACGTTCGACTACATCAACCGCGTTTCTTAACGCTTCCGCTTAGCGATCTACAAGGGTATGTAGATTCACTCTCCCTCTCGTAGATGCTCATCACCGTGGATAGATCTTGTGTGTGCGTAGGAAAAGTTTTGTTTCCCATGCTACGTTCCCCAACAGAACACTCCCCAGTCATTGACAAGGGAGGAAGAAGCCGATGGCCAGGTCAAGACAACGTTTATAACACGGACGAAACTAAAAAAGGTGTTAAGTACATAGGTACATAGAACAAACATATTAAGCAGTTCGGTCTAGACCGTTTATATGGACGTCCAAAGAACAGTCCTCTTGAGAGAGACGAGCAGCTGGCATGACTTGATCATAGACCAGGTGGAGAGGAATTTCCTGCCTGTCGGGCCCCGCTGGGCCAACCCGAGCCAGGTGTTCTTGGTTGAGCTTGGTGAAGCGGGTCTTCACCATGGCTCACGCCTCCCGATCTCCCTCTCGACAGGCGGACGTCTTCCACATCTCAAAACGGCCTCGGGCTTCCCTGAATCGCTCCGCGAGTTCAAGCATCCCTTGTGGAGGTGTCTCTGCTGGCCAGAGCGCCCTTATCATGCACCTCATGGCCTTCCTAGCTCACTCGTGCACTACCGCCAGCTCCTTCAACAGATCCCCACCAAAGGAACCGATCACTTCTTCCGGACGACTAGTTAAGAGGCCTACTCATGACAACGGGCACATTACTCACATTCCACATTAAAGGATAAATTTCTGGCACTCCAGGTCAACGATTTACATACAGAACATGCCACCTTTCAGTCTCTGGTTTTCCTCTTTGGTCTATGCCAATTGATACTTCAGGCTCTGAACTTCTTGGCCTTTGCGCTGGTTTTCGCCTTTGAGCTGGCGCGTTTCCTCACGACATCTCTCCAACACGGGGAGATTCGCCTCAAGCTGAGACTCGGCATACCGCTGAGCCTCCTGGGACGCATCAAGATCCTTTTGCATCTGGCCTAGGGATTCAGCTGCTACACCGCAAAACGTCGTTGGAGACGACACTCCTATTTTTATCAGCACTTAACAAAGCACAAATTTTACTTACAACGTGCTTCTATGGTGAACTTTTTCACCTCCTCGAGTTCAGCTTTCACAGCCCTCAGCTCCGTCCGACTGGATTCTAGATCCTGGGACAAATTCTCGTTTTGCTGTGTTAAAACCTGCATCAAGTAGCACAACGCTTAGACACTTAATTCGGCCGCTCCGACCAAATCAAGGTCCGGGGCCTATAGGGTTAGGACCTGTATTCGGTTGTCAAAACCAACCACTTACTTGCATATTGGAAGACATTATTTGGGCACCTCCTTCGATCCCTGCCCGGGTGGCTCCGAGGTGAGCATCCACGGAACTGAGAGCGTTGACCTCTTGATCAGAAAATGTTATATGTCGCAGGGACTCTTTCCGATGCCGATGATTCATCGCGCTTTCGACTTTGGAATAGGTAACTGAGACTCCGTCAGAGTCTTCGGGAAGCTGGTCTGCTACAGGGACTTCTGCTTTAGCTCCTGCGGGGACCGAGGGTTCGGGGGGATTATGATCGTCCGCCACCCCGATGACGTCTTCAGGCTGATCCGCTCGCCTCCTAAGTATCCATGTGAATGAAATTATAATTAATTATGGCAACAATAGCGAAAAGATGGAGTCGTATCAAATACCTTTTGGTGGGGGGCGCTGGCGAGGCATTTTCCGACGCCACCCCCCGTTTAGGCCTCCCGCTCGCGTTTGGCCCGAGCCCTGCATGGGCGGTCTGGGAAGATGTCCGGCATGAGTTCCGACGACACTTAGGGGTAGTGGTCGGCATGTTTGGATTAGCAGGAGGCTTGCGTCCCTTCTGGGATGAAGATTTCTTCTTGCTTGTGGTCGAAGGGGCAAGGCTCCGGGGGTAATCGGCCATAAGGGCCACTCTATGTTCCTCAACGCTCTCCTGATAATAGACCCCGTCCTCAAAGATCATTGAAGTCTCCGGGTCGTCATGGAATCCGGGATCATCATCCCGATCATAATTCTCCGGTTGGGGAGCGGGACAATTGACTGTCTCGACCCAACGCCTCCAATTCTGTTAAGGAAAAATGGAAGGTTTCTGATGTTAGAATCAAGAATGAGCGTATGAACTTCAGGGGTTTAAGTATAGCTTATGTCACGCCCAAGATGTGATCCTATCCTTATTTTGGCACGAGGGCCTCGACAGGGATAGAAGCGCATCTCGTCGTTTCGCAAGAATGGATATCATTACAAGTACATGTAAAGAAGAGATGAGTATATGGAACTGGCTTACACTCGCCACAAGCTACATCAATATCACATCAATACAACAACATATCCAAACATCATACAGAAGAGCAGGGAAAGACTACGGACGAAAACAAACTATAAAATGACATCCATCCTTGCTATCCCAGGCTGCCGCCTGGAACCCATCCTATGATCGAAGAAGAAGAAGAAGAAGAAGAAGAACTCCAAATCAAACAAGCATCGCTCTCACGTCAAAACGTCGCATTACCTGTACCTGCAACTGTTGTTGTAGTAATCTGTGAGCCATAGGGACTCACAATCTCATTTCCAAGGGTATCAAGACTATTAAAGCTTAATGGGTGAGGTATGGTTAACTGGTGAGGCTGCAGCAAGCACTAAGCATTTATTTGAGTGGCTAACTTACGAGTACAAGAATAAAGGGGGTGATTGTCGTATCAGCGGACGTGATCTAGTAATGATCTCTAAGAGATCTTGAACACCTACTTACGTCAATCATAACCCCACCGTGTTCTCTCTCGGAAAAGGTCTCACGAGAAGAGACAGTCACGGTTACGCACACAGTTGGTGTATTTTATTTGAGTTTACTTCAAGTTTGATATGACCGGGTGTTAAACAAAGTTTCCAAGTTGCCACGTAACCGCGGGCATGGCTTTCCGAAAGATTTAACCCTGCAGGGGTGCTCCAACTCATGCATCACAAACTAACCACACGCCGCGGGAATAACCTCGGCCACGAATCCCATGATTTCCTAGGCAATTCCATTGGAAAACCGCAACCTCGAGATAGCCCGAAGTATTATCGGAATTCCTCGCACAAGACGTTCGAGAAAGGAAAAACAAATCCAGCAAGGCCGCCCGGCGTGTCGACGATCCCGATAGGAGCCGCGTATCTCGTTCTCAGGACACGACGGATGAGCGATGGTTACCACGCCAATCACCGAGTTGCCCCGGGTAGCGTTAATAAGCTGCTCTGGGTTGGACCAACACTCATGAGGAGCACTGGCCCGGGTTGTTGATTAATTATCCACGGGGTCCGGAAAGTCCCTATGCAATTTTATTAGTTATTAGGCAAATGTAGTACCAATGTTGGGCCTTGCCAGACAAGCTTTATCCTAAAACGAAAGTCAAGGTGGTCCCCATAACAACACCGAGCATGTTAGGAGCGCAAAATATGGAACATAACACCGGTACACAAGTAACTAGGGGCGGCAAAAGTGGAACAAAACACCGAGCAAAAGGCCAAGCCATCCACTTTTTACCAAGTATATATGTGCATTAAATTAAATAGCAATAATATTGTGATATATCAAAATATCCATGTTGGCACATGGAAACAATTTGCACCAGCAACTAGCAACGCTATAAGAAGGGCTGAGCAAGCGGTAACATAGCCAAACAATGTTTGCTGGGATGTGGAGGGGTTAGAGGCTTTTCATGGCAATTTGGGAGGCTTGACATACAAGTGGTAGGTAGCGAGACAGCGATAGAAACGAGACATCTAGCATGGTAATGATAGTAATGGTATCCAGGGAAATGATCATCTTGCCTGAGATCCCGCTTGGAAGAAGACCGAGTACATGAAGAAGACGAACCAACATAGTCGAAGGAATCCTCACACTCCGAACGCTTTCGGAACTCTATCGAGAAGAAGCAATCCGAAAACAACAATCAACACATGATCAACACCACAACATATGCATGACATGATGCACTTCAAATATGATTCATGTTATGCATGATATGGCAAGCACAACAATCAACTCCTACACATTAAGTGAATCTCAATATACAACGAGTTGCATACTGACGAAACTCCACATTCGGATATTTAGTTCACTCTCGTTTAGCTACACGACTATATTAAATGTTATTAAACATGGCAAGAGGTGAAGCATAAGTAAACTACACATCTAGGCAAGTTTAAATGAGGCCGGAAACAACATATAGCATTTCCGAAATGACCCCATATGTTAATTTCGAAATTGGTCCAGATCTGAACTAATCATGTTTTATAGTTGTTAAACAGCAATATAAAGTGTGCCACGCAACGCAGATCCGGGCAGGCGCGCCCGGATCCCCTTGGTCCGGCCCATCCCCGCCTTCTCCGAGCAGCTTCGGTCGCTGGAGCTGCCATGAGCCGCCGTCGGCCTCCTCCAGCTGGCCCGCGGGACCACGTCGTCCCGATCCACCCCGTCCCTGGATCCCCTCGTCCCGCGAACCAAGCGCCAACGCCCGGATCCCCTCTCCCGCTGGATCTCCCCATCCCATTTTTCCACAAGGTGAAAAACGTCTAAGTCATTTTTTCTGCCTGCAAAAAATCATCTTATTGCATTTTAAATTGCTTGTAACTAGTGAACCGTGCATCGGATAAAGATGAGTTATATATGAAAGTTGTTCTATTTTTCATGCTCTACATGATGGTACCATTTGCGTGTGCATTAGGATTCATTTGCATGCTCAAATATCTGTTGCAAAAGTGCATCGTGTCGTTAGGTGCAAATCTGTTATTTTGTTTGATTTGGTGTGGATGGTTCCATCTAATCGGTAGGCTTTTTGCATGTGGTGTCCTCATGAATATTGCCCTAGGATATGTCTACTTTCATGCCATGCCTCTGGTTGCTAGGTAGAAGTTCATTATCATGTTTATTTCTTTCTCTCAAGTAGCCATCGCGTTAAAACTGAAATCTGTTAACGATGAGTTCCGTTTTGTGAGCATCATATTAAGCAAACCATGCATCCTATGTAATTTTGCCAATAGTATGATTTGAAGTGTGTCATGTCTAGTTGCTGTTAGTGTCCTTGCCATGCTCATAAGTGATTGTTATGCTACTGTTATTGCCATGTCTACATGCCTAGTCAAACTGTAGATTGGGCGATAACTAAATTTCACTAAGTCTGAAACTGTTATTTTGTTGTCATGTTGCCATGTGATTTGCTATTGATCTAGGAGTCTTTTGTGGTTGCCACCAAGCAGTATTTTGTTAAGCATGTTGTTGCCTATCATATTGTGCCCATAGTTTGTGTGAATAGGTTTAGAATCATAATTAATTCTGTTGTTTAATATGTCAATCTGTTAAAAACTGGTGCACATGTCTACTCTTATTTTCACTAAGTCTGAGAATCTGTTTTCTTCATAATGCCATGTTGCAATGATGCTAGCCACGTTTCTATGCATAATTAGACCTTGCCACCATGGTATGAATTGTAGTGCATCATGTCTACTACCATGCTGTCAAATTTTATGCCAATATATGACCTCTAACATATGGTTTTACTGCTGCCAATATGCCTCCATGAAAATCTGCTATGCTAAAAACTGTGATTTTCACCAAGTCCTAAACTGTTATATTTTATTGCCATGTTGTGAGCTTCCTACCATGTGATCCATGACTCTTTTGAGTGTGAAATGTGAAGATAAAATGAAGTGTGTGTTATATGATACTGCCCCATGCTTAGTTTTTGCATTTTAGAATCTTGTAGCTTGTTATTTTCATGTGTGCAAAATGATATGTTGCTGTTTTGGGCAGATTTAAATAAAAAACTTGTATTGGTGATTGTGGTTGAACCGTAGCTCCGTTTTGGGCATGTCCTATATGAAACTTGCTTAAAATCTCATGTAGTATCATAATATCTTGCTGCATTCATGATTTGAAATGTTTGTGGTTGTCATTTTCATGCATTTTGCATTCATGTCATATTATCTTGTGATGGTCATATCTTTTAGACCGTAGCTCCGTTTCAAACGTTGCATATATGTAAATCGACTAGAATGACGTGTAGAATTGCGTGGCACACTTTATATTGCTGTTTAACAACTATAAAACATGATTAGTTCAGATCTGGACCAATTTCGAAATTAACATATGGGGTCATTTCGGAAATGCTATATGTTGTTTCCGGCCTCATTTAAACTTGCCTAGATGTGTAGTTTACTTATGCTTCACCTATTGCCATGTTTAATAACATTTAACATTGCCGTGTACCCAAACGTGAGTGAACTAAATATCCGAATGTGGAGTTTCGTCAATATGCAACTCGTTGCATATTGAGCTTCACTTAATGTGTAGGAGTTGATTGTTGTGCTTGCCATGTCATGCATAACATGCATCATATTTGAAGTTCATCATGTCATGCATATGTTGTGGTGTTGATCATGTGTTGATTGTTGTTTTCAGATTGCTTCTTCTCGATAGAGTTCCGAAAGCGTTCGGAGTGTGAGGATTCGTTCGACTATGTTGGTTCGTCTTCTTCATGGACTCGGTCTTCTTCCAAGCGGGATCTCAGACAAGATGATCATTTCCCTGGATACCATTACTATCATTGCCATGCTAGATGTCTCGTTTCTATCGCTGTCTCGCTACCTACCACTTGTATGTCAAGCCTACAAAATTGCCATGAAAAGCCTCTAACCCCTCCACATCCCAGCAAACATTGTTTGGCTATGTTACCGCTTGCTCAGCCCTTCTTATAGCATTGCTAGTTGCAGGTGCAAATTGTTTCCATGTGCCAACATGGATATTTTGATATATCACAATATTATTGCTATTTAATTTAATGCACATATATACTTGGTAAAAGGTGAAAGGCTTGGCCTTTTGCTCGGTGTTTTTTTCCACTTTTGCCGCCCCTAGTTACTTGTGTACCGGTGTTATGTTCCATATTTTGCACTCCTAACATGCTCGGGGTTGTTATGGGGTCCCCCTTGACTTTCGTTTTAGGATAAAGCTTGTCTGGCAAGGCCCAACATTGGTACTACATTTGCCTAATAACTAATAAAATTGCATAGGGACTTTCCGGACCCCGTGGATAATTAATCAACAACCCGGGCCAGTGCTCCTCATGAGTGTTGGTCCAACCCAGAGCAGCTTATTAACGCTACCCGGGGCACCTTGGTGATTGGCGTGGTAACCATCGCTCATCCGTCGTGTCCTAAGAAAGAGATACGCGGCTCATATGGGGATCGTCGACACGCGGGGCGGCCTTGCTGGATTTGTTTTACCTTTCTCGAACGTCTTGTGCGAGGAATTCCGATAATACTTCGGGCTATCTCGAGGTTGTGGTTTTCCAATGGAATTGCCTAGGAAATCACGGGATTCGTGGTCGAGGTTATTCCCGCGGCGTGTGGTTACTTTGTGATGGATGAGTTGGAGCACCCCTGCAGGGTTAAATCTTTCGGAAAGCCGTGCCCGCGGTTACGTGGCAACTTGGAAACTTTGTTTAACACCCGTTTATATCAAACTTGAAGTAAACTCAAATAAAATACACCAACTGTGTGCGTAACCTTGACTGTCTCTTCTCGTGAGACCTTTTTCGAGAGAGAACACGGTGGGGTTATGATTGACGTAAGTAGGTGTTCAGGATCTTATAGAGATCATTACTAGATCACATCCGCTGATACGACAATCACCCCCCTTTATTCTTGTACCCGTAAGTTAGCCACTCAAATAATTGCTTAGTGCTTGCTGCAACCTCACCACTTAACCATACCTCACCCATTAAGCTTTAATAGTCCTGATACCCTTGGAAATGAGATTGTTGAGGCCCTGTGGCTCACAGATTACTACAACAATAGTTGCAGGTACTGGTAATGCGACGTTTTGACGTGAGAGCGATGCTTGTTTGATTTGGAGTTCTTCTTCTTGTTCTTCATCGATCATAGGATGGGTTCCAGGCGGCAGCCTGGGATAGCAAGGATGGATGTCATTTTATCGTTTGTTTTCGTCCGTAGTCGGACCCTGCTCTTTTGTATGATGTTTGGATATGTTGTTGTATTGATGTGATATTGATGTAGCTTGTGGCGAGTGTAAGCCAATTCCATATACTCATCTCTTCTTTACATGTACTTGTAATGATATCCATTCTTGCGAAACGACGAGATGCGCTTCTATCCCTGTCGAGGCCCTCGTGCCAAAATAAGGATAGGATCGCTGAGGGCCTCCCGGACTAAGGGGTCCTCGGGCCGCCGGCTCATCTCTCAATAGGCCGGCTTGATGGGACGTTCTCTGAAGAAGGGCCGGACACATCAAGACTCCACATTCCAGAAGGGAGCCCCGAAGGCGCGTCTTGCACTCCAAGTCAAGATGCGGAAATCGACATCTCCATCCTCGGCAGGAGGCATATCATGTGTAAACCCTAGGTACCCCTCGGTGTCTATATAAACCGGGAGGGTTTTAGAATGCAGGGGGGCAAACTCATCTAGGGTTTTAGCTAGTCGATCTCGAGGTAGATCAACTCTGTAACCTTCATATCATTAATATAATCAAGCAGGACGTAGGGTTTTACCTCCATAGGAGGGCCCGAACCTGGGTAAACATCGTCTCCTTTGTCCCTTTGTTACCATCAATCCTAGTCTCACAGCTCGGGACCCCCTACCTGACATCCGCCGGTTTTGACACCGAAAATCGCATCTTGGGCGTGACAGCTTAGCCATTCGACGGGGTTTTGACTGGAAAAGCCTTCTTTGGCTGTCAGGCGGGTATATTCTTCTTTCTCCCATTTGAAGAGATCGGCCAGGATGGCGGACAGGGCCTCCTGATTGTCCGGACCTTGCCGACGGCAACGGGTGGTATCGTTGGTTCCGTTGTAATGCCATAGGGGCGGCTGAACGCATCGAGAAATTGTCGTGGCCATCACGTCGATGATGGTCAGTTTGTTGTGCGCTAACAACTTCACCTTGGTTGACAGGCGTTTTACTTCGGCGCTTTCGTCTTGAGAGGAACTCCTAGGCCGCCAGTTGAATCGCTTCTTTAAGGGGGCCTCGGAGTACTCGGGTAAACCCCTCCGAGCTGGATCAAATAAAGGCACGTCCTCGATATAAAACCACTCCGAAGACCACTCGTCGGACTCTTTCTACGGGGTCCCGATGGGGCACCCCGTCCCGGCTATGCGCCATACCTCGGCTCCGCCCACTTCCCGGATAGTCCCTCCCCTAGTTCGGGGAACGAGGCAAAAATATTTCCGCCACAAATCAAAGTGAGGCTCGCAACCCAAAAACATCTGACAGAGGGCCATGAAGCCTGAGATATGGAGCATTGAGCCAGGGGTGAGATGATGGAGCTGAAGACCGCTAGCAGGCCCCTCAAGAAGGGGTGAATGGGGAATCCTAGGCCTCGCAAAAGGAAAGAGACAAAACAAACTCTCTCGTCCCCTTGAGGGGTGGGGAAGTTTTCTACGAAAGCCTCGCCATTCGCGGAAGTTAACCCAGCATGGGTGGGTGTCAGATCTGAGTAAGGAAGGTACCCTTGCACCTCGAGGTCGCGCAGTTGAAGATGGGAAATGAAGCAGCTCGCCCAGTCCGCTGGGAGGGGACCAAAAGGACGCGAAGATGAGCCTGGAGCGCTCGCCATATATCTAAGCTCACGAGCTTTAGAGTGTCGCGGTGGAGATACGAGGGAGGATGTAACCTATGAAGAACACGGTACGTTTAAATAAAGGCTTTTCTGGTCTGCTTGAGGCGGTTTCGTAAAGGACTGCTGGGTCGCCTTTCTTTATTCTGTGCGGGAATCGAGGTCTGCCATTGGACTCCGTGAAGAGAAACTAATGCCGTGGGCCCCGTGACGTTTCGACAGCCAGAGGTTATCGACGGCCGTGCTATTGTCCTACCGTACCGCCAAAGTTAAAAGCTGCCGAACATAGAAGGAACTCACCTTTGAAACGGAATACCGTGGACACGTGCAGCTGTCGAAGACTGCATTCCTCGGCGTTGAAGGCTAGTTCGGGGGCTACTGAGGGAGTCCGGGACAAAGGGGTCCTCGGGCCGTTGGCTCATTCCTCGTGGGACGACCTGTTGGGCTGATCTGCTGAGGGCCGAACTGCGGGTCATCCCGTGTCCGGGAAGGAAGGCTCTGGAGAATGGCGTGGCTTCCAAGTTACGAAGTTAGAATCTATGTATCTATCCCTTGTGTTAGGTTGGTTGTGTGTAGCCCTAGGGACCCCGGTGTCTATATAAACAGGAGGATCCTCATTCGTAGGGCACAGGTGAACTCATCTAGGGTTTAGCTTAGCCGATCTCGAAGTAGATCAACTCTGTAATGTCCATACACATCAATACAATCAAGAAGGACGTAGGGTTTTACCTCCTCACGAGGGCCCGAACCTGGGTAAACACTGTCTCCATCGTCCCTTGTTACTCATCGATCTAAGGTCCATAGTTCGAGACCCCCTACCGAGATCTGCCGGTTTTGACACCGACACCGGCCCTTCCAGCATCATGGTCAGGTACTTTGCGCACACGGCGTCACTGACGTCGAGGATATCCATGGCTAGCTCGTAACTCTCGATCCATGATGTCGGCTCAAGGTCTGCTGTGTAGTTTGGCAACTTACAAGGCCCCTTGAAGTCCTTAGGCATACGCTCGCCACGGAGAGCCAGGGATAAGCAGGGATCCCAATCGTCCTACAATTCACCCCAGCCCCCATAGTCGCCGGGTTGAGGATGAAGTTGCTGAGTCACCCGCACTGCCTCTACTTCCACCTTTGCCTGTCGGGCGGCCCTGGACACATCGACAACCGCCTAGGCGTTTGACAGTACAGGCCGGGTCGAGGAGACCTAAGGCTGTTGCCTGCGTCCACTGCTAGAAACGGCTGGAGATTCCACATGGCGACTCTTGATGCAGCTAGCATACGGGGTGGACTGCAACCGATCGCGGCTATAAGAATACTACGCTTGCTGCACCACCGCTGTTTTCAACATCTCTATGGCGTTCATGGCCTCGATCTCGACGGGGGTGTTGCCGTGGATGGGAAGTGCCTCTAGATTGCGAGTTGCCGTTAACATGTTATCAACAGGGTTGGAGAAGTGTCCTTGCAGCATCTGGAACCGTGGTGGTGAAGGCTGAGCCGGCGATGGTTGAGCTGGATCCGTTTGTCGGGCCGTTTGACGAGGGAGATCCTCACGTGCTCGTTCAGCCCCCGGCGTCTGCTGCGGAGTGGGGAATAAACGGGACGGCTCGACATTCGGTGGCAGCCGGCTCCGATGTCTCCTCTGGTTAACCGCCTTAGAGGCGTCTCGACGAAGCCCTAACTGCCAAGCTTCGACCTTCGGACGCTCCGACTCATTGTGGATACGAGCTTGTATTTCTGCCATCCGGCCATTTACGATCTCCATTTCCTCCTGTACCTTAGTCATCTGCTCGCAGAGTTTTACCAGCTCCGCGTTGCTCTCCTCCTGGTTCTCCGCAGTGACGGGCGTTGCTACCAGCTTTGTCATCTCGGCCATTAGATCTATAATGGCCTGAGCCGGTGCATTGCCTGATCCGCCAGAGCCACCAGCTATACCTGCTGACGATGGGTCTTGAGCCACCACTGTTCCTACCATATAGACATTAATCTGATGAGGCGGCTCGTGTGACTCACTAGGGGCTTCTACCTCCATAGAGCCACCAAGTCAGCCATCATAAAGAGGACAGATCGATTCGGTGTCTCCCATGGAAGATTCGCCATCAGAGTTGACGAGGGTGTCCCTGCTGCCTGCCGGCTCATCCGAGAGGCTAACTCCCTGGGTGAAGCCGATGAAGACGTGACATTGGCTGGCTCGAGGCCAGACGGGTTGAGCGCGCCGAGCCGGCTCGATGATGTTGGTGCAGATGTGCGACTCGGGCACCGACGCGCCGATTTTGCGGATGAAGACGTGGATCTTGCCAAAGGGGACCCGATACCCGTACTCGATTGAGTCAGCCTCGGGGCCCCAGCCTGAATCATCGATGTAGAGCTTGCCGCGGTGGCTTTTTGCTATCTGACCGACCACAAATCTCCCGAACCCTGGAAGGGCTCCCTTTGAGAACTCAACTCCACCGGGCGAGGGCCCCATGGTGGGCGCCAACTGTCGTGGTTTTGTCACGACAGATGTTCTCTTAGGAGAACTTGAGTGTGAGGCCATCGCCACTAGGTGGCGACTCAAAGGGGTTGATCGGGAACGAGAGACGATTTTACCCAGGTTCGGCCCCTCCGATGGAGGTAATAGCCTACATCCTACTTTGTGTCTATATTGATGATGATCTTGATTACAAGGGTGCGGAATCGCTAACCTAGCTTTTGAGGGTGTGTATCTTAAGTCTTTCGGTCTTAGGGGCTCGCCTTTATATATAGGTCGAGACACTGGGTTTTACAAGAGTCCAGTTTGTGCTACGATTTGTGACCTACTATGTCTCTAACTCGCCTTGCCTCTGAAGCAAGGAAACTCCTGGCGTCTTCTGCCTCTTGGGCCTTGAGTCGCCGTCTTCATGTGCTAGGCCGCCATCCGGATTACTTGGTAAGCCGCCTTGCCTGCCTTGTCCTCAACGACACGGCCCATCTTGAGTATGATTCATAAGCCACCAATATATTGACCCGGCTAAGAAAGGTAGGTTATGCGCGGGGTTATATCCCTGACACACGCCCCCCCCCACACACACACACACAAAAGAAGAGAAGAGTCACCTAGAAGAAAGAGCTCAAGAGATGAGTCACCTCAGAGAGAGAGAGAGAAGGAGTAGAGATGATCGCTATGAACAAAGACCCTCCCAGAGAAGTAGAGACTTGGATAAGAAGGACAAGTACACCAAGAGCTACACAATAAGAAGACATCAAGCTCATGTTGGTGAATGGGTTTCCAGCTCCGAATCCGACAACCACTCCGAGAGAAGCTATCACTCCAACTCTGACTATAGTCAAGATGAAGGTGTTGCCGGACTTGCACTCATTTCCTCCATCTCCTATGACATATTTGATTCACCAAATGAAGGGAGTGGAAGTTGCTTCATGGATAAAGGCCCCAAGGTATCACACCCCGAATATCTTGATTTCAATAGTGATGAGGATGACTTACTTGGAGATGATGACTTGCTATTTGACAAACTAGTGATATTAGTCAAAATGAATTTGATAATAATCATGCTAGTCAAGATAAGTCGTGTGATGACGATAATAAGGAAATAGAGCGACTAACTACAGAATTGAACACTCTTAAGTTAGCCCATGAATCTACTCTAGAAGATCATAGAGAGCTTGTAAGAACTCATGAGAAGCTATGCTTCTAGAAGCTCAATTTAGAGCAAGAACATGAATTTCTTAAAGCTATCAATGATGATCTTTGAAAGAAGACCTCCTCTTATCTAGCCAAATGAGTACTCTTGTCTACATTTATTCCACAGGTTAAAACTAAGAAAACTAGTAACAAAGGCAAGAAAGGTTCTTCATCTAGTAGCAACAATAAAAATGATAAATCCAATGATGTTGCTTCTAGTAGTTCTATTGATTCCACTACTGATTCTCTTAGCCAAGTTACACTTGAGCAATAAAATGATCTATTAAAAGGGATTATAGAAAAAGGTGTCTACAAAAGTCTTGCCGGATGTAAGCAATTTGAGGAAATTGTACGCAAGCATGTCGGATACCAGAAGAACCATGGCATTGGCTATTTCAACGCCAATGGAGTTGAATGGGAAGAAGGTCAATACCCCAAGCCAAAGTTTGTTCCCCAAAAGGAGAAGTATGAACATACTCTCCCCAAGGGAAAAAAAGCTAAAGATGACCTTCCACCACAAGACCACAAGCTTAAGGGCAAGGACAAGGTTCAAGAGGAGATTGACTCATTTGAAGATGAATCACAAGCCATGGTCAAGTGGGTTACCAAGACTACTGCAAGCTCTACCTCAACTTGTGCTACTTCAACTCCAAGGATTCCCATCAAGTTGATGTGGGTCCCAAAGAAGAAGAACTAGAGAAGTTCTTGAGGGGTGACTCCGCCAACAAAATTCACTCATATTCATATTTGGCAATAACTATTTGCAATCAACATCAACTTCATGCAATAGTTCAATGAGTCACACATTCCGTCAAAGGTAAGCAAGGGACAAGGTAATTAATGAATCCATGGACATCATCATGTATGCATTGCACTCGATGTCCATAGATATCCTTGTATTTGTTCCTTGTGTGGGACTAACCCATGCAGGTGAGAAGAGTAAGAAACAATGAGGTTTGCTCCCAACTCAAGATGATCTTCATCAAAAATGAGCATCCACTACTACATCACCCACATGAAGTCTTGTAAGACAAAACCCAAGTTTAGTTTATCCCTATTAGGGGGGATGTCACATCAAGGGGGAGCTTTAATCTAAGACTTGAGTCAAAGCATCTCACAAGATGTGAACACACTATAAGCTTTATGTAAAAGTGGTAACCCCACTTGTGCTTAAACGATGAGTGTGACCTAAGATCAAGAATTCTTGCTTGGCTCCTTAAGTCAATATACTCATATATAGATGACTTCATCATCGCCAAAGTGCTTGGTAGATACTAGAGTGATTGTGCATATTTGCCATATTTCTTTTGACATCTTATTGTGTGAGCATGTTGGTATGCATATCTTTAATCATTCAAGGATTCCAATTGTTGTTATTTGGCTTTCATTTTCTTTGGCCAATTGGATATACAAGAATGCCTAAGTACCCTCCTCTAGCTATCTATGCTTTCCCATCTCAAATTCCTTTCATGCTTCATCACAAAATTTGAGTAGGAACTTTTCGAACCCTCTGTGTGAGGAGCACTCGGAGTTCCGTTTCGACAAGAGCTGACTTCCAAAACCTCCCAAGTGCAACTCGGTGTAAACAACTTCAAAAAATCGGTTCCACCGAAGCCTCGGGTTGATCTCATTCTAGTATCTCGGTACCACCGATCTGAAATTTTCCGCATCACCGTGATTCCCTGTCAGTTGACAGTTCAGAAACTCAGTGGCACCAAAAAGTTCAACTCGGTGTCACCGACAGCTAGGGGATATATATTCTCAGCGGACCTGACATTTGAAATTCACTTCTAAAACGTCGCCTCCAGCACCCCCTCGCTGCCGAGTTCGTGTCTCCAAACGTCACCCTTGCCTCCCGTGTACCTTTGCCGCAGGATTCCCCCGCCATCGACAGCAATCTCCACCGCCGTCGCCGCCGTAGTGGAACCTTCAACGAACTAGGGTAAGGTTTCGTCCCCTCTTTGCGCTCCCAAATGTCACGCCCAAGATGCGATCCTATCCTTATTTTTGGCACGAGGGCCTCGACAGGGATAGAAGTGCATCTCGTCGTTTCGCAAGAATGGATATCATTACAAGTAAATGTAAGAAGAGATGAGTATATGGAATTAGCTTACACTCGCCACAAGCTACATCAATATCACATCAACACAACAACATATCCAAACATCATACAGAAGAGCGGGGTCCGACTACGAACGAAAATAAACGATAAAATGACATCCATCCTTGATATCCCAGGCTACCGCCTAGAACCAATCCTAGATCGATGAAGAAGAAGAAGAAGAACTCCAAATCAAACAAGCATCGCGCTTAGGCCAAATCATCGCATTACATGTACCTGCAACTGTTGTTGTAGTAATCTGTGAGTCACGGGGACTCAGCAATCTCATTTCCAAGGGTATCAAGACTATTAAAGCTTAATGGGTGAGGTATGGTTAAGTGGTGAGGCTGCAGCAAGCACTAAGCATTTAATTGAGTGGCTAACTTACGAGTACAAGAATAAAGGGGGTGATCCTCGCATAAACGGACGTGAACTAGTAATGTTCTCTAAGAGATCCTGAACACCTACTTACGAACAAACATAACCCCACCGTGTTCTCTCTCGGTTCAGAAATCACGAGAAGAGACAGTCACGGTTACGCACACGGTTGGTGTATTTTATTTGAGTTTACTTCAAGTTTGCTATGACCGGGTGTTAAACAAAGTTTCCAACTTGCCACGTAACCGCGGGCACGGCTTTCCAAAAGATTTAACCCTGCAGGGGTGCTCCAACTCATCGATCACAAATTACCACACGCCGCGGGAATAACCTCGACCACGAATCTCGTGATCTTCCTAGGCAATTCCATTGGAAAACCGCAACCTCGAGATAGCCCAAAGTATTCTCGGAATTCCTCGCACAAGACGTTCGAGAAAGGTAAAACAAGTCCAGCAAGACCGCCCGACGTGTGGACGAACCCGATAGGAGCCGTGTATCTCGTTCTCAGGACATGACCGGATGAACACTACGTACGGTGACCTGATAGAAATCCCTCGAGGTGGCTCCGCAAGTGGCTCTATTTTGGACCAACACTCATGAGGAGCACTAGCCCGGGTTGTTGATTAATTCTCCTCAGGTTAATTACTCCCTATGCAGGTTTATTAGTTATTAGGCAAATTTAGTACCAATTTTGGGCCTTGCCAGACAAGTTTTATCCTAAAACGAAAATCAAGGGGGTCCCCATAACAACCCCGAGCATGTTAGGAGCGCTCAATTATGGAACATAACACCGGTACACAAGTAACTAGGGCGGCAAGAGTGGAACAAAACACCAAGCAAAAGGCCAAGCCTTCCACCCTTTACCAAGTATATATGTGCATTAAATTAAATAGCAATAATATTGTGATATAGCAAAATATCCATGTTTCACACGGGAAAGATCTTGCACCTGCAACTAGAAACGCTATAAGAAGGGCTGAGCAAGCGGTAACATAGCCAAACAATGTTTTGCTGGGATGTGGAGGGTTTAGAGGTTTTCATGGCAATTTGGGAGGCTTGACATACAAGTGGTAGGTAGCGAGATAGCGATAGAAACGAGACATCTAGCATGGCAATGATAGTAATGGTATCCAAGGAAATGATCATCTTGCCTGAGATCCCGCTTGGAAGAAGAACGAATCCATGAAGTAGACGAACCACGTAGTCGAACAGATCCTCACACTCCGAACGCTTTTGGAACTCTATCGAGAAGAAGCAATCCGAAAACAACAATCAACACATGATAAACACCACAACAAATGCATGACATGATGCACAACAAGGATGACGCATGTTATGCATGACATGGGAAAACACAACAATCAACTCCTACACATTAAGTGAAGTTCAATATGCAACGAGTTGCATATTGACGAAACTCCACGTTCGAATCATTTAGTTAATTCCCGTTTAGGTACACGACAATATTAAATGTTGTTAAACATGGCAAGAGGTGAAGCATAATCAAACTACACTATCTAGGCATCTTAAATGAGGTCGGAAACAACATATAGTATTCCCGAATTGACCCGATGTGTTAATTTCGAAATTGGTCCAGATCTGAACTACTCATGTTTTATATTTGTTAAACAACATAATAAAGTGTACGATGTGATTCTACACGTCATTCTAGTCGATTTACATATATGGAACATCTCAAACGGAGCTACGGTCTAAAAGATATGACAATCACAAGATTGTATGCCATGAATGCGAAATGCATGAAAATGACAACCACAAACATACCAAATCATGGATGCAGCAAGATATTATGAAACTACATGAAATTTTAAGCAAGTTTCATATATGGCATGTCCAAAACGGAGCTACAGTTCAACCACAATCACCAATACAAGTTTTATTTGTAATCTGCCCAAAACAGCAACATAGCATATTGCACACATGAAAACAACAAGCTACAAGATCCTAATATGCACAAACTAAGCATGGGACAGTAGCATATAATACACACATCATTTCATCTTCACATATCATACTCAAAAGAGTCATGGATCACATGGTAGGAAGCTCACAACATGGCAATAAAATATAGCAGATTATGACTTAGTGAAAATAACAGTTTTTAGCATAGCAGAATTTCATGGAGGCATATTGGCAGCAATAATACTATATGCTACAGGTCATATATTGGCATGAAACTTAACAGCATGGTAGTAGACATGATGCACTACAATTCATCCCATGACGGCAAGGTCTAATTATGCATAGAATCATGGCTAGTCTCAACACAATATGGCATTATGAAGAAAACAGATTCTCAGACTTAGTGAAAATTAGAGTAGACATGTGCATCAGTTTTTAACAGATTGACATGTTGGACGATGAATATAACTATGATGCAAATCCTATACATGGCATCAAAAGACACAACCTGGTAGACAACAACATGCTTAACAAAAGACTCCTTGGGAGCAACCACAAAAGACTCCTAGATCAATAGCAAATCACATGACAACATGGCAACAAAATAACAGATTTCAGACTTGGAATTATTTTGGACCCTCAAAATAACAATATTTTTATGGCATGTTGGCAACAAGAAAATAACACCTAAACATGCATTTCTATAACAACCAAAATTACCAGGGCCTAGCACACATGTCCAAGGGCATATCTCATGTTCAAAATTATTTCATATAATGCCTGGATTAATTCACACAAAATAAACAAAAGGCCATCATAGCAAAATAAGCATGCACACAAAAATTCTCAAATGACAAAACTAATTGCACAGGAAAATTCTATGGATTTTTCTACCCCAAAATCATATATAATATGTGGGTTTTAACTATAAAACAAATGACACAACATTTATACGAGATTAGGACATAAACCATTATAGCAAGTCATTTATGCAAATTACATGCAAACATCACATCAAACATTTTTGTCATGCATGAAAATTGGTTATAATTAAACTACACATTTTACATATTTGGTTTGATGAATTCGGATGCACGGTTAATTATTTATGAGCGATGCAAAATCATGGCATTCATGCAAATCACCAGAAACAACATGTTAAACATTTTTATCATGGATGAAAGTGGGATATTGCAAATCTACACAAAATTCTAACCATTTTTCATATATAAAACATTTTCATCCGATGCATGATTAATTATTTATTAACATTCAAAAAAGGTGGCTTTTACTGTAATTAGCAAAATCCTGGATAATGGACAAAATTCGTTCTGAGGAAAAAAACACAATGGGCCAAATCTGATGCAACTAGGCCAACATGAGCACGAGCGCTACATAGCAATAAGGCGCACAGGGCGGGGCATTGGCACAGCTCACCATTGGGCCTCACAAGCCGGTCGGTGTGGAGGCCCACGGCAGGCCGGGCGAGCTGGGCTAGAGGCGTTGCGGGAGCTGAGGAGGCCGGCCCAGGCTGGGGCGATGTGGCCCAACCGCTCCCCAACGGTCAACGCTCGACCCGAACGAGCGTGCGCCCAAGGCATCGTCCTCCCTGGACGCGCACAGGAGGCACGAAATGGCGGCGGGGCGCGAGATCCGGCCGGTCCTCGCCGGATCCGGTGGAGCCGGTGGCGGGGATGAATGGATCCGAGCAGCGAGGTCCCATTCTGGGGGCTAGAGGTATCACGCGAAGCTCTGGCAGGGGCGAGCCCAACTCCATGGCGACAGAGGAGAGAGAGAGGTGAGATGAGAGAGGGAGAAGAATGGGAGGAAGGAGGAGCGCGAGGGCGCACGGGACGACCTGCTGGTCGCCGGCGAGCTCCAACGCGGGGTGGCTCTGGCGAAGTCTGGCGAGAGGCGACGTCGGGCGAACGGCAGAGCTGCAGAGGAGCTCGGGCGTTGCGGGGCTCTCGTGGCCTCGGGCTTGCTGGCGGCGGCGGCAGATAGATCCGGGCCCGGGCGGGCCTCAGATGGGCTCGGCGGGCCCGTGCGGCTCAGTGCCACTTGGCGGTGGGGCTAGAGGGTTTAGGTGGCGGCGGTGGACAGGGGAGGGCGCGGATCCCGAGGTGGAAGAGGGGCTAGCCATTTTTGGCAGGGGAGGCTCTTATTTATAGTATAGGTAGCTAGGGTTAGCTGTTTTGGGGCTTTTCGGAGTCGTTTGATTGCGATCGGACGGCTCTGGTCGGGGTGGGTGGTGTAGGTGGGCTAGGTGGTTCTGTAGAGGTCCATGGGCTGAGATGAAAGGGTAAAAGAGCGGCCCGACACAAGGTTTTAAAACACCGAAAACTCCGATAATTTATCCGATGACGATGCCGCTACGGTTGACCGTAGGGGTATCAAACCACCTTCGATTGCGACTAAATTTGGCAGGCGGTCTACCTACAATATAATAAGACCGCACGCCAAGTTTCGACCCAGTCCGAGTATATTTTTCTCGCACTTTAAAAACGATATTTTTTCGATGCCGCGGGCGCATGCCTGTGTGGTTGGACTCAAAACGGACACGACAAGAACGGGGAGAACCGACAACTACGAACGGATGCAAGTTTTCAAAAACGAGTGACGAAGCTATGTAGATGATGCGAATGATG
The DNA here is from genome assembly GCA_039707655.1 of Elymus sibiricus. Taxonomy (NCBI): domain Eukaryota; kingdom Viridiplantae; phylum Streptophyta; class Magnoliopsida; order Poales; family Poaceae; genus Elymus; species Elymus sibiricus. Next base: position 159,457,329 of record CM077673.1, read on the forward strand.
CGATGAACAATGCGGCAAACAAAAGAATTAGACGACAAGAATGGAACTAAAACGGGAATCTTCTGGAGCATCGGTTCCAGGTTGTTACACCAAATCGAATTCTCGCGCAATATGTTAAGTTCATCTACAATCCACATTTTACAACGCCCCTATCCAGAAGAAATCTCCATTAGATTAGGGAACAAATTCTTTTAGGTTTAACCGTCCGCCAAGTGAATCTCGGTGTCACCGAGTCAGATAAATTGGTCTTACCGATTTGTGTTTTTGAGCTATAGAGAACATTCTTTTTCGTGAAACCGAAAAGGCTGCCAAGTTTCTGTTAATGAGTTCGTTTGTCTCGGTGGCTCCAAAATTGTTGACTCGGTGGAACCAAAATCCACTTTGCAGAAAGTTAAAGTTAAGACTTTGAGTTCAAATTTTCCAAAAACCTTCTGAACTTTTGTGATGCTTGTCCCCTCTACTTCTCTATACTCTATTCACAGGGTCAGCATGTCAGGATCAGATGACAGTGAGAATGATTTCAGAGAGAGGGATGTTGACATGAGTTCAGGCACTAGTCCTGGAGCTAGCTCATATTCAGAGGATCCAGGCACCCCAAGCTCTCATGATTTTCCCAAGGCTGCCACTAGGGCAAGAAGGAAGTTATACTCTGATGAAGAGGACTCGGACTTTGTGCCTGAGGAAGTCCTTGCCAAGGAGCAGCGGGACAAAAAGGAGAAGGCTGCTAAGAAATCTACCACTGAGGCCACTTCTACTAAGAGGCCAGTGAGGAAAGAGTATGCCAATCCTGAGGCTATGAGAGCACCTGAGAGTGCTAGAGAAAACATATTTCTATGTGTCGAGCCTTCAAGGAGCTTTATGCCTAAGAAGGCAGGGAGAAGAAGAGAGCAAGGAAGAGGATTGTTCGTGTCATTGGCAGACATACCTCTATGTTTGAGGACCTAGCTGAGGCTGAGAAAGAGGAAGAGGAGGAAAAGCCAGCTGCCAAAGCTCCTCCTTCCAATAAGAATAAGTTTCTTGTAGATGTTATGCCTAGCCAAGCTCCATCCAGGAGCTGCTTCATCATCTTATGGAGGAGACCATGCCTAGAGCGACGATTAGCTCTATAGCTTTGAACTTTTTGGTAACTTGTTCCCAAAGGGGGAGAAGTTATAGATCATAGGGCTTCGAGAGAGAGTGTGTTGCATTTTGGTTGCTCTCTGCATTCTGAAAGCATTTGGTTTATCGCTCGCTCGTTTAAAACTTCGTCGGTGTTTGATCATATACTCTTTGTGTGATGCTACTACTTGCTATCCTTGAGATGTCTATATGATGACCATTCACTATTGTTTGGTGTGATGTGCTTGTTTAATTCACTCATATTAATTCTTGTGCACCACCAACTTGTATTTGACATGGAAGAGTGACCCATGATCCTAATCGATTGTGCATTTGCATTCAAATGCAAATTTAAATAGTCACAAATTTAGGGGGAGATCTTCCTTATCACATACCTCTCAAAGCGATGATGCTATTCATTGTTTTATCTCTATAGAAGCTCTGATCTATATATTTTCATCAATTACCAAAAAGGGGGAGATTGAAAGCACAACTTCTCCCTTGGTGGTTTTTGTAATTAATAAAAACATATATTTAATTGGGCTAATGTTTCCACCAAGTGTATCTCAGTAAAAAGTTCAATGATTAGATGGCTAAAGGATTGTGTGGAGAACCTCCCCAAGGAAAGGAAAGGAACAAGATTGGCCATGCTTCAAGCTAGAAGACTCTACATTTCATATTTTGTGAGAAATCACTTTTTGAGTCCATAGTAAAACCAATACTATTAAAAGGGGATGAGGAATTATGATGATCTGGTTGCTCAAGTGCTTAGAGATTAGCCACCCAAAATACTCACTGATGACCCACAAGTGTAGGGGATCTATCGTAGTCCTTTCGATAAGTAAGAGTGTCGAACCCAACGAGGAGCAGAAGGAAATGACAAGCGGTTTTCAGTAAGGTATTCTCTGCAACCACTGAAATTATCAGTAACAGATAGTTTTGTGATAAGATAATTCGTAACGGGTAGCAAGTAACAAGTGTAGCAAAGGTGCAGCATGGTGGCCCAATCCTTTTTATAGCAAAGGACAAGCCTGGACAAACTCTTATGTAAAGCAAAGCGCTCCTGAGGACACATGGGAATTTCTGTCAAGCTAGTTTTCATCATGCTCATATGATTCGCGTTCGTTACTTTGATAATTTGATATGTGGGTGGACCGGGGCTTGGGTGCTGTCCTTACTTGGACAAGCCTCCCACTTATGATTAACCCCTCTCGCAAGCATCCGCAACTACGAAAGAAGAATTCAGATAAATCTAAGCATAGCTTGAAACATGTGGATCCAAATCAGCCCCTTACGAAGCAACGCATAAACTAGGGTTTAAGCTTCTGTCACTCTAGCAACCCATCATCTACTTATTACTTCCCAATGCCTTCCTCTAGGCCCAAACAATGGTGAAGTGTCATGTAGTCGACGTTCACATAACACCACTAGAGGAGAGACAACATACATCTCATCAAAATATCGAACGAATACCAAATTCACATGATTACTTATAACAAGACTTATCCCATGTCCTCAGGAACAAACGTAACTACTCACAAAGAAAATTAATGTTCATGATCAGAGGAGTATTAATTATCATTAAGGATCTGAACATATGATCTTCCACCAAGTAAACCAACTAGCATCAACTACAAGGAGTAATCAACACTACTAGCAACTCATAGGTACCAATCTGAGGTTTTGAGATAAAGATCGGATACAAGAGATGAACTAGGGTTTGGAGAGGAGATGGTGCTGATGAAGATGTTGATGGAGATTGACCCCCTCTCGATGAGAGGATCGTTGGTGATGACGATGGCTTCGATTTCCTCCTCCGAGAGGGAAGTTTCCCCGGCAGAACAGCTCCGCCGGAGCCCTAGATTGGTTCTGCCCAAGTTCCGCCTTGAGACGGCGGCGCTTCGTCCCGAAAGCTTCCTTCTGATTTTTTCCAGGTCAAAACCCTCCATATAGCAGAAGATGGGCACTGGAGACCTGCCAGGGGGCCCACAAGCCACTAGGGCGCGCCCTGGGGGTAGGGCGCGCCCTCCAGGCTTGTGGCTGCCTGGTGGGTCCCCTCTGGTATTTTCTTCACCCAGTATTTTTTATATATTCCAAAATAATTCTCCGTAGATTTTCAGGACTTTTGGAGTTGTGCAGAATAGGTATCTCAGATTTGCTCCTTTTCCAGTCCAGAATTCCAGTTGCCGGCATTCTCCCTCTTCATGTAAACCTTGTAAAATAAGAGAGAAAAGGCATAAGTATTGCACCATAATGTGTATCAACAGCCCATAATGCAATAAATATCGATATAAAAGCATGATGCAAAATGGACGTATCAACTCCCCCAAGCTTAGACCTCGCTTGTCCTCAAGCGAAAGCCGAAATCGATAAATATGCCCACATGTTTAGAGATAGAGGTGTCGATAACATAAAATGCGGACATGAAGGCATCATGATCATCTTAAGAACAGCAGCATAAATTGGTATATAATTTCTTATGCTAAAGTGACAATTCATTCACAAGGTAAAGTATGAATCAAGAACTCTATTGAGAACCAACAAACTATGATCTCAGTCATTGAAGCAATTCCAATTTATCATAACATCGGAAAGAGTCAATATAAGAGCTTGTAAAGCAGATCCACATACTCAATCATCTTTTAGTCTTTCATAATTGCTAACACTCACGCGGTACCTATGGGGTCAAAGCTTCAATCGGACACAGAGAAAGATAGGGGCTTGTAGTTTTTCCTCCCAACTACTTACCTCAAGGGTAATGTCAACAGAAATAACTCATGCTCACCCACATCCGAGTGGATATATGTGTCTAGATCGTTCCCCAACACATGACGCTTGCCAAGAGATAAAGGCGAAATAAAGGAAGAAGTGATGATCACCACGACTCTTGCATAAAGGTAAGTACTAGAAAATAAAAGTAACAGATAGGCCCTTCACAGAGGGAAGCAGAGGTTGTCATGTGCTTTTATAGTTGGATACGCAATCCCTTAATGCAAAAGAACGTCACTTTATATTGCCCCTTGTGATAAAGAACTTTATTATGCAGTCTATCGCTTTTATTTCTTCCGTATCACAAGTTCGTATAAAGTTTATTTTCCTGACACTAATAGATCACACATATTTAGAGAGCAATTTTTATTGCTTGCACCGATGACAACTTACTTGAAGGATATTACTCAATCCATTGGTAGGTATGGTGGACTCTCATGGCAAAACTGGGTTAAGGGTGTTTGGATGCACAAGTAGTATCTCTACTTGGTGCGGAAGTTTTGGATGATATGGGGTGGAAGCAAGCGTCACATGTTGAAGGATCTATAACCATATAACTTCTATTCGAAAATAAGCAAACATAACCCATTATGTTGTCTTCCTTGTCCAACATCAACCTTTTAGCATATAATATTTTAATGAGTGCTCACAATCATAAAAGATGTCCAAGATAATATATTTACATGTGAACCTCTCTTTCTTTATTACTTCCTTTTAATTGCAACAATGACCAATAGCTATGTTTGTCAACTCACAACAAATTTCAATCAACATACTTATTATATATGAAGTCATCACCCCCCATAAGATCATCATATATACTCTTTGCTTTTATTCTATACTTCTTTCTATTTCTTTTTCTCAAGATCATAGCAAGCAAGCAAAGCTCTCAACTCAAAACTACTCTTTATTATATAACTCTCGGACTTGCTTACATAGGGGGAACATAAGGCAAAACTCAAAACTAGATCACACAAAAACTTTATTCTACTAGATCAAGCTATAACCAAAAGGATCGAACTAAGAAAAACGATAAAAATAAAAGATGTGATGGTGATACGATACCGGGACACCTCCCCCAAGCTTGGCACAAGCCAAGGGGAGTGCCCATACCCATGTGTTTAGTTGTCTTGCTTCGGAGGTGGTGATGTTGGAGTTGTTGATGAGGTATGAAGCTTGTCTAGTTTCCTCCTAAGCATAAAATTATGTTCCCTTAGGTCGTCTACTTCCTGCTCGAGCTTCAATATCCTTTGACATAATTCTTGCTTGCTCTCCTGCAGAAAACGAGAAGGGATAAATAGAACCTTGGGTTTTCTCCTTGTGTTAGGGAGGTTGGATTTCCTGAACTCCACGTGCATATCTCCTGGTTGAGGCAAGGGGATCTCCTCTTCGTCCGTGCTTTCTTCCTCGTACTTGCCTTCTTGTTCCTCCTCCAAGAACAATCCATAAGGATCTAAGTCCCCATAGAGCTTGGGATTGGCAAGATAATGCGATATATAGCTCTCCCCATTTGAATCTTGGGACGACATATTGCTCTAAATCTTCTGCGGAAACAGCTCAAAATGAAAACAGGAGGTATTGTCGTGATACGAAGGTCAAAACCTTCGGGAGATTATATAATGAATTTTTACCGACCCAAAGGAGTATACCACAAGAAAACAGAGTCCAGATGGTACACGGGGTAGCCACAAGCCACTAGGGCGCGCCCAGGGGGGTAGGGCGCGCCCTCCTGGCTTGTCCCCTCCTCGTGCACTTTTCGGACTACTTTAAATTTTCCTAATTTTTTAAATATTCCAAAACGGAGAAAAATTGCTATTGGAAAAGTTTTGGAGTCGGTTTGCTTACCGTACCACATACCTATTCCTTTTCAGAGTCTGAAACGTTCTGGTAGGTCTCCCTAATGTACTCCTCCGGAGTTATGGTATTGATAATATTGGTTTCAACATTTATGGGAGTACCTAAGATATAATGTTTGATTCTTTGCCCGTTTACCACCTTCGGGTTTGTGCCTTCGGCGTTGTTGATCTTGATGGCACCGGAACGATATACTTCCTCGATAATGTAAGGCCCTTCCCATTTAGAGAGAAGTTTTCCTGCAAAAAATCTTAAACGAGAATTGTATATCAAGACATGATCACCTACATTGAATTCACGCTTTTGTATCCTTCTATCATGCCATCTCTTAACCTTTTCTTTAAACAACTTGGCATTCTCATAGGCCTGGGTTCTCCATTCATCGAGTGAGCTAATGTCAAATAACCTCTTCTCACCAGCAAGTTTGAAATCATAGTTGAGCTCTTTAATTGCCCAATAAGCTTTATGTTCTAGTTCGAGAGGTCAGTGACATGCTTTACCATAAACCATTTTATACGGAGACATACCCATAGGGTTTTGTAAGCAGTTCTATAAGCCCATAATGCATCATCAAGTTTCTTAGACCAATTCTTTCTGGATCTATTAACAGTCTTCTGCAAGATCAATTTAATTTCTCTATTGCTCAATTCCACTTGACCACTAGACTGAGGATGATATGGAGATGCAATTCTATGATTAACATCATACTTAGCAAGCAATTTACGAAAAGCACCATGAATGAAGTGTGAACCACCATCAGTCATTAAATATCTAGGGACTCCAAATCTAGGCAAAATGACTTCTTTAAGCATTTTAATAGAAGTGTTATGATCAGCGCTACTAGATGGAATAGCTTCTACCCACTTAGTAACATAATCAACAGCAACAAGAATATGAATATACCCGTTGGACTGTGGAAAAGGTCCCATATAATCAAAACCCCAAACATCAAATGGTTCAATAACAAGAGAGTAATTCATAGGCATTTCCTAACGTCTACTAATATTACCGATTCTTTGACATTCATCACAAGACAAGACAAACTTACGAGCATCCTTGAAGAGAGTAGGCCAATAAAAACCAGATTGTAATACCTTGTGTGCAGTTCTATCTCCAGCGTGGTGTCCCCCATAGGCCTCGGAGTGACACTTGCGTAGGATCTATTCCTGTTCATGCTCAGGTCACAACGTCTAATAATACCATCTACTCCTTCTTTATAAAGGTGTGGATCATCCCAAAAGTAATGTCTTAAATCATAGAAGAACTTTTTCTTTTGTTGGTATGTGAAACTAGGCGGTATAAATTTAGCAACAATGTAATTAGCATAATCAGCATACCATGGAGCATTACGCGAAGCATTTATGACAGCTAATTGTTCATCAGGAAAGCTATCATCAATAGGTAGTGGTCATCAAGAACATTCTCCAACCTAGACAAGTTATCTGCTACGGGGTTATCAGCACCCTTTCTATCAATAATATGCAAGTCAAATTCTTGTAGCAGAAGAACCCATCTAATAAGTCTAGGTTTAGCATCTTTCTTTTCCATAAGGTACTTAATAGCAGCATGATCGGTGTGAATAGTTACTTTAGAATCAACAATATAAGGTCTGAACTTATCACAAGCAAACACAACCGCTAAAAATTCCTTTTCAGTGGTAGCATAGTTTCTTTGAGCGCTGTCTAGAGTTTTACTAGCATAATGGATAACATTTAATTTCTTATCAACTCTTTGTCCTAGAACAGCACCAACAGCATAATCACTAGCATCACACATAATTTCAAAGGGTAGGTTCCAATCAGGTGGTTGGATAACAGGTGCGGAAATCAAGGCATTCTTAAGAATTTCAAATGCTTCTACACAATCATCATCAAAAACGAATGGAACATCTTTTTGCAAAAGATTAGTGAGAGGCCTAGAAATCTTAGAGAAGTCTTTAATAAACCTTCTATAGAAACCAGCATGACCAAGGAAACTTCTTATACCTCTGATATCCGTAGGACACGGCATTTTTTCAATAGCATCAACTTTAGCTTTATCAACTTCAATACCTCTTTCGGAGATTTTGTGCCCCAAGACAATACCTTCATTAACCATAAAGTGGCACTTCTCCCAATTTAAGACAAGATTAGTAAAAGGTAGAGGGTAATGATCTTTTCTAGTAGCTTTATTTAATTTCAAAACTCGATCAAGGTTGCTCAAGCAATCGTCAAAAGAAGTTCCGTAAACGAAGAAATCATCCATGAAAATCTCAACAATCTTTTCACAAAAGTCAGAGAATATAGCCATCATACATCTTTGAAAGGTAGCAGGTGCATTGCATAAACCAAAAGGCATACGTCTATAGGCAAAGGTACCGAAAGGACAAGTAAAAGTGGTCTTTTCTTGATCCTCTTTTGACACGGGTATTTGAGAGAAACCAGAATAACCATCTAGAAAGCAAAAATGTGTGTGTTTGGATAATATTTCTAGCATTTGATCAATAAAAGGTAGAGGGTAATGATCTTTTCTAGTAGCTTTATTTAATTTCCTAAAATCAATTACCATTCTATAACCTGTAACAATTCTTTGCGGGATCAATTCATTTTTATCATTAGGAACAACGGTAATACCTCCTTTCTTAGTAACACAATGAACGAGGCGAACCCATCTACTATCAGCAACAGGATAAATTATACCTGCCTCCAGAAGCTTTAGTATTTCATTTCTTACCACTTCTTTCATTTTAGGATTTAACCATCATTGGTGATCAACAACTGGTTTAGCATCAGGCTCCATATTAATTTTATGCTGACATAGAGTGGGACTAATGCCCTTAAGATCATCAAGAGTATATCCAATAGCAGCACGATGCTTCCTCAGAGTTTTCAATAATCTCTTTTCTTCATGCTCTGAAAGGTTAGCACTAATAATAATAGGATATATCTCCTTTTCATCAAGATAAGCATATTTCAGAGTATCAGGTAATTGTTTAAGCTCAAACACGGGATCACCCTTGGGTGGAGGAGGATCCTCAAGTATTTCAAAATAGGCTGCTGATCAAAGAAAATCCTATCTATTTCATTCCTTTCATTCAAATACATATCGTTTTCATGGTCTAGCAAATATTGTTCTAAAGGATCAGTAGGAGGCACAGCAATAGAAGCAAGACCAATAATTTCATCCTTACTAGGCAATTACTTATCATGGGGTTGTCTACGAAATTTAGAGAAATTGAACTCATGAGACACATCCCCAAAGCTTATAGTAACAGTTTCTTTCTCACAATCAATCATAGCATTAACAGTATTCAAGAAGGGTCTACCAAATATAATGGGACAAAAATCATCTTGTGGGGAACCAAGAACAAGAAAATCAGTAGGATACTTTATTTTCCCACACAAGACTTCAACATCTCTAACAATCCCAATTGTTGCAATAGTATCTCTATTAGCCAGCTTAATGGTAACATCAATTCCTCTAATTCAGCTGGTGCAATATCATTCATAATTTCTTGATATAAGGTGAAGGGAATCGCACTCACACTAGCACCCACATCACATAAGCCATGATAACAATGATCTCCTATTTTAACAGAAACAACAGGCATGCCAACAACAGGTCTATGTTTATCTTTAGCGTCAGGTCTAGCAATTCTAGCAGCTTCATCACAGAAATGAATAACATGCCCATCAATATTATCGACCAAGAGATCTTTAACCATAGCAATACTAGGTTCAACTTTAATTTGTTCAGGGGGCGTAGGTGTTCTAGTACAACTCTTACGAACCACAGTTGAAGCTTTAGCATGATCCTTTATCCTAACAGGGAAAGGTGGTTTCTCAGTATAAGCGGTAGGAACAACAGGATCAACATTGTAAGTAATGGTTTTTTCTTCAACTTTAATAGGTTCAACTACTTTCACTTCAATGGGAGGATGATATTTAAACCACTTCTCCTTAGGGAGATCAACATGAGCAGCAAAAGATTCACAGAAAGAAGCTACTATCTCAGAGTCAAGCCCATATTTAGTGCTAAATTCATGAAAAGCATCGATGTCTATAAAGGATTTAGCACAATCAAACGTAAGGTTTATACCTGACTCATTACCTTCGTCGAGTTTCCAATCTTCAGAGTTGCGTTTAATTCTTTCCAATAAGTCCCATTTGAATCCAATATCTTTCTTCATAAAGGAACCAGCACAAGAAGTATCGAGCATGGATTGATTATTATGAGAAAGCCGAGCATAAAAATTCTGAATAATAATTTCTCTTGGGAGCTCATGATTGGGGCATGAATATAACATTGACTTAAGCCTCCGCCAAGCTTGAGCGATTCTTTCTCCTTCACGAGGCCAAAAATTATAAATATAATTCCGATCACGATGAACCAGATGCATAGGATAAAACTTCTGATGAAATTTCAATTTCAATCGGTTGTAGTTCCATGATCCAATATCATCACATAGCCTATACCATGTCAATGCATTCTCCTTCAAAGATAAAGGAAAGAACTTTTTCTTGACATCATCCTCGAGCAAACCTGCAAGCTTAAATAATCCACAAACTTCATCCACATAGATTATATGCAAATCAGGATGTAGTGTTCCATCTCCTGCATAAGGATTAGCTAGCAGTTTCTCTATCATACCAGAAGGAATTTCATAATAAATATTTTCAGTAGGTGCAGCAGGTTGAGGAGCAACTCTTTGTGCTTCCGGTCGAGGTGAAGATACCCCGAACAAGCCCCTCAAAGGATTATTTTCCATAGTAACAAGTGACAGTAAATTTCAGCACACTATATAAATTTTTCCTTACCAAGTTCCGTTCCAAGCAAATTTGTATGTGCCATCTCTAAATCTTCAAAATAAATTTTCTCTTTTGTGTGCCCGTACCGCTCATGAAACGGTGGGGAGTATCCAATATTTTTCCATGCTAGGTGTGTTATTCTCACGATATGTGTTGATTCACTATCATTCACGAGAAAGTGGCTGGTATTCGGGATGCCCAGTTCCATGCTAAAAAATCAAATCAAAATATAATGAAACAAAACTCCCCCAGGATTGTTGTTTGTATGGACAGTACCCGTGGATTCGGCTCGCCGTGGAGTGTGATTGATTGGTGGAGGGGGAGTAAAAAAAATTACTATTCTATTTGGGAACCACATATAATGTATCTAGCATGGAAAGTATTGTGAGCTACTTAGTCATTTTCGTTGACAGGAAAAGCATGCACTACTAGGGAAAACCTTATACACAGAGGATTATCAGTAGCGCTGGTCAAAAGAGGGCGCTACAACTATCTAACAGTAGCGCGGGGAGACAAACATCGCTACTGCTATGTAAATAGCAGTAGCGCGTCCCAGACAAAAAGCGCTACTACTATAACTGCCACACCGTTGCCAACAGGCTAGGTATAGTAGTAGCGCCCTATTTTGACAAGCGCTACTGCTAAGAAAATAGTAGCAGCGCGTTTTAAGGAGACAGCGCTGCAACTAAGAAAAGGAAAATAAAAGAAAAAAGGAAAGAAAAAAAGAAAAGGAAAATTAAAGAAAATGAAAAAATAAATTCAATAGCAGCAGCGCTTGTTTTCGAAAGCGCTATAGCTATCTTAGCTATAGCGCGCTTACGTAAAAGCGCTATAGCTAGCTTATCTATAGCAGTAGCGCTTTCCTAGTAACAGCGCTGTAGCTATGTTAGCTATAGCGCGTTTTCCTTACAAGAGCTACCGCTATGTTTGACTTGCCCTTTCGCGGTTATCCCTCCTTCCCCAATTCCCCATTCTCCCCTCGCCGCCCCTCTCCCCTCGCCACCCCTGCTCCCTCGCCGCCACTGCCTCCGTCGCCATCACCGGGGCCGCCACCGGAGCCGCGCGCCGTCGCCGCCACCGGAGCCACGCGCCCTCGACGCCCCCGGGAGCCACCCTCGTCCCCTCCTCGCCGCCCTGCCTCCCTCCACGGCCCTGCCTCCCTCGCCGTCACGGGGCCGCCCTGCCTCCCTCCACGGCCCTGCCACCCTCGACGCCCTCCTCGCCACCGTCTCCCCCGAGCACCCTCTCTGTAAGACTCCACCCCTCCTCTCTAGGTTAATTTACTTAGGTGAATTTAGTTATGAACCCTAGCTAGGTTTAAGCAGAGTAGTAGTGGTACAGTAGGTGAATACTTTGCAAGAGGGCAGTAGGTTAATTTACTTACGTGAATTTAGGTATGAACCCTAGGTTTAAGTATGAACCCTAGGTTTTGGTATGAACCCTAGGTAGCTAGGTTTTGGTATAAACCCTAGGTAGCTATTTTGATATATATGAATTTAGCTAGATATCAAATTAGGACAGAAATATTATTCTAGGGCAGTACTGGAATTTTTTCATTTCATCATTATAGAGCACTAAAGTTAACTGAATTTTGTTCTATTAGTAGTTAACTGAATTTTTTTCATTTCATCATTGTAGAGCACTAAAGTTAAATGAATTTTGTTCTATTAGTAGTTAGCTGAATTTGCTTCTACACTTAGTTTTTGAATTAGCTTGTGAAATTTGGACATGTATATTTGGACATGTGGTTGCTCGTGTATATTTGGACATGTGTTGCGGTGTCGAAGATGGATATTTGAAAATTGTTTGCAGGGAATGATTCCGAGTGGCCTATGTTTTGCCGGAATGTTGATTCATTTCCGTTCCGGCAAATTTCAGGCGCTCTATTTGTCCAGTTTGTAGCAAAGGTCATGCCAAAATTTTCCGTGAATTTCGGCATGACTTGTTCTACAAACTAGGACATTTCGAGTGCCCAGGATTTGCCGCAAAGGCAACAAAGATGCTTCTATGATCCAGCCGCCTCCACAGCCTCGGGTTCAAGACCGTATACCTGTCATGGGTGCGGCGAAATACCATATCCCCGGTGAACCAATCCTACCTAATAAGGCAGCGGTAGAGGCCATATACGGCGATCTCAGGAGACTTCATGACGATGTGCTGCGAAGAGAGAAAAGCCTGATCGCCTCGCAAAATCTAGGATACCCACTCTACATGGTTAACGTGCCGCAGCAAAGGTTGTACGTCGACACATTCCCCGCGGAAAAGTTCTTCCTTCGATTCGATTACATCTTCGACATGTTTCACTTGAAAAAGCTGGATTTTACGTTTGTCCGCCTTTTTGCCTTGTACATGAACTACATCATCAGGATTGAGCAGATACCTTATATCTGTGTCACTGACCCGTACTTCATGCACGAGAGCTTCTTGGCAGTCTGCACAAAGCACCGTGAATATGCGAGTAACTACGTCGCCGATTTCATGGTCGGCAATAAGGACAAGGAGACGATTCTCGTGCCTTATCATCCCATGTAAGTCATCCGCGCGGATATCCTTCCTTCGATTTCAATCATTTCATTTGCACGCGTGGAGGCTAATTTGAGGTGTACTTATTTTGCGCAGCGACGGGCGCGCCGTCCTCATCATCCTTTACCCCCGAGTCTCCCACGCTCTTTACTTGGACTCGTCGAAGAACATGAAGAAAAAGGATTACACCCACATAAAGTCTGTTCTCGACAGTGCTATCTTTACGTACGGCATACGGGGTGGAGAGATCACGCTCAGGAAGACAAGGAACCGCGCGCCCTGCTTCGGCCATAAGACTGACTTCTGCTGCATCCAGCAACCGAGTGGTACTATCAGTGATGGATTCTATGTCCTCCACCACATGCAGGAGTTCAGACGGGATCAGCAGAACCTTCGCATGTCACCTAGATCCGGCGATGCCCATATTCTGCAATGGGCAAAGAACCTAGGAGATATCCCGGATCATCGACTCCGAGCTGAGTTCTATCACATCCAGCGTGAACTTGCCCAAATCATCATGAAGGAGGTCCTCGAAAAAACAGGGATGTTCTACGAAGAAGGGCAAATGTCGCGGGAAGACGTGCGAACACGCGTAGCCGCTCAGCGTCTCGACCTGAAGCCTTTCACTGTGCTCGGGGACTATCTCCCTGACTTGCATGGATGGCACGACATGTTGGAGTGATTGACGATATATGACAATGTGTCCATTTAGTCCATACTTTCCCTGATACGGGGCACGCCCGTGTGTGTCAATCTTTCACGAATTGGAGGTGGATTTGTGAATGAACACGAAGAACACGAAGAACACGAGGGGGAAATCACAAGAGGAACACTCAAAACAAGTCCAATCACACATCCACTATGCTCACATCCACACAAGATCCACAAGGGTACAAGAACAACAAAAGGAAAGAGGATACATGGTAGAGTTCATCCCAAATCCCATGGGGAGATGGGGCCTTGAATCCACTAGGGATCTTCCCTAGATAGGGGCCTTGACATCACTCCGGATCTTCTCACGTAGAGGGGCAACACTCCACGAGGGAAGGGAGATAATGGAGCTAGGCTCAACAAGTGTATTCGCTAAACCTAAGCTAACCCTAGAAATGAGGAGGGGGTGGAGTATATATAGTTCTAGCCACGAAGGGGTAAGTGAGAGAGGGATACATAGGTCTCGGGCCCGTCCTGCGCACAGGCCGTCGGGCGGTTGTACCGCCAGGGTGGCCGGTTGTACCGGTCAAGAAGGAATAACCGGAACAACCGGTCTAGTACTGGCCTTGCACCGCTTCATAACAGAAGCTCGGCCGGAGGTGGTCCGGTGGTGGACCGGTTGTACCGCCCACCGGTTGCTGGCCGGTTGTACCGGCAGCTCCTCTTCTTCCTTCTTCTCTTCCAAGCTTCCCTCGCGGATGGTGTAGTTGTACGTAGGTTCTCGCACTCCTCCTCGTCATCCGTGAAGCTCCAGCAATACCTATGCATGCACACGAGAGGAATGTCAAGTAGTATACCATCCTCGAAGGGGTCAAGTGAACATGTGTAAAGGACATGATTCACCTTTATGTATGTGAAGTAGATGTCGCACGTGTCACTTGCCAAACGGGCTCTTGTCATGGTGATGTCCATAGGATGCTCTGCATCATCCCCTCCCCCTTGGGAAATATCCGTCCTCGGATCAAGATCCAAATCACCATGGGAAGGAGATGGCGTCGCCGTGTGGAAGTGGACGATCACCAAGCACTCATCATCATCAAGCTCCAAAGGGGCACACTCCAATGTCTCACCGTCGTGTAATTCCTTCAAAAGGAGCAAAGATAACAAACACTTGGAAAAACAAATGTGGTTAGCATTAGTGCAAAACCAAGCATTCAAGTGGTTATTCACCGCACAAGTGTTGTCATCATGCATAATATATGGTGCGACAAGGGATGTTGGCATGGCATGTAAGCATACAAATGGAGCGCAAGCAATGCAATCATGGGACCAAGTATGCAAAGTTGAGGTAGGGATGCCAATATGTGTGACAATATAACAAGCATCTACCTCATGGTCATAGCAATCATGCACAAGGCAATCAACGAAAGGTCTATGGTATGCATAGGAATCATTCACAATACCAAATAATAGGAAGTGTCTAAACACATGGGGCAATCCAAAGTGAAAGGCAATCCAAGCATAATGTGCATATGGTGTAGTGAAGATATAATGGCACTCAACACAATAGAAAAAGCAATTGGTCATCATGTGTGAGGCAATCAAGTCAAGCATGTAACAAGCAATCGAGCATAGCATATGTGAAGAAATAACATTGTTGCAACCAAGCATATGATAAGAGCAAACAATCCACAAGTTGGATGCAACACACAAGGCATATAAATCATGAGGCATGGCAATGCAGCAAGTATCACTATCATGTGTGCAAGTAAGTGGTCCAAGATGACCAATATATGTCATGGTATAAGCAACACAAGTAGGAGGATCCACAATATCCATGCTCAAGAAGGATGTCACCTCAAAAGTGTGTCCTTGTGCAGTCTTCACAATGCCGAAACACAAGCAAGTGTGACATAGAAGCGCGTCATTGGAGCATGGCTCGCTCTCAAGTGCTCGAATCGTCAACTCACGTGAAGTGAAAGTTGACATGTGGTCGAAGTATCCTACACACGCACACAACAAAGGAAACAATGTATGTGCATGGTAGACAAACACATCATACATCATGATGGTTCTCTCCTCTTGCACATAACCATTAGAACCACAAGTGCATGAATAATATGATGCAACAATGTCAATATTCATGTCACTAGGCATATGGTGCAAAGAAGGAAGGAAATCATGCTTCACATGAGATATGTCAAAAGCTCCAAGAATATGAGAGAAAGCTATGGGGGCAATCTCATTAACGAAATTAATAGCATTGTTGCACTCAATACATGGCAAAGCATCGAGCATGAGAGAGACAACATATGGAGACATATGACAACAAGCAATATCAATCACGTGCGAAGCATTGCAATGGTTGTCATCAACCGCATAAAATGAGCAAGTAGTAATAGTCGGTGATGCAACAGATGAAGCAAGCATAGTAACCATGTCGTTCAAGCTAGTAGTGCGAAGATGCAACATACTAGAGAAAATCATGGCAATCATGTCATATGAGCAAATGGTGGACATAACTAATGCACATGACACAACGCGAGCACGAACACAAAGCAAGATCAATGTGTCATCATAGGCACGGGGCACAAAGCAAACATGGCAATAGCAAGACATATCTCCACCAAGCTTGCAAACACACATACAATTCATATAAGCAAGTGTCATGTGAGGTGCAAAGCATGGGTCACTAATGCATGGAGAGGGCATAGAAATGGGCATATCATGCAAAGTGAACATGGCAATATGGGCATAATAAGTGTGATGAGTAAGAAGCCATAGCCATGTGAGAGCCATGTAGAAGAAATGCGCGAAGTCCTTGCGCGAGGGGAATGGTTGGATACACATTCCAGTGAATCCCAAAGCATCAGTGCTCTCAAGAGCTCGTTTCGTCAACTCATGGGATTGTGAGGTTGACGAGTAATCATGAGTACCTACACACAACAAAGACAAAGGGAAAATTGTGTGTGCGTGGTATATGTACACATCATCCGTTAGGATGTGCATGTGCTTGTGTTCATTAGCACAAAATGTCCAATGCTCAAATAAGTGATGCATGATATAAGAACATGTCATCCATCATGAAAGGTTTGGTGTTATGTAAAGCATAATGGAGACTAGAAACATGTAGTGCATCATTTGAATTTAGAGCATTGTTGTTCATGTTATACGGATGGTGCACACAATAAGTGGAATCATGCAATGGATGGGATGGAACAAAATCTCCTAACATGTATGAGGAAACTATTGGGGTCTCCTCATGTGTAATAGCGGTAGCATAATATGGAGAATATGGAAAACGTCCAAAATAATGCATATCCGAAGCTAGGTGGTCATGGCATGTCATATGTGAGCAATTGCACAAATGATGCAAAGGAAGCATGGCAATATCATCACAAGAAAAGCAAATGCCAATAACCATTGGCTTGTCATCTATGCCATATGTGCAAATTGGGTTTATTTTAATGGCATATGCGTAGTTACTATAAAGAGATTGCAAATAAGCAATATGGGTGATCTCGTGCATAGCATATGACAAGTCAAGCGGATTGTCAAACATGATGTAACCAATAGAATTCTCACAAGAAATCCTATGCAACATGGCATCACAAGTAATAGACTCCACATGAGAATCGTCAAACACATCATAAATGGGCAGTTCATCACATGAGGAAGTCGCATAATCATGAAGCATGGCAATAGGTGGATCGACATCATGCAAGCAATCAATGTCCACTAGTGGGACAAGAGCATCACCTTCACCTATGTTACCTTTGTCATTCCACTCATGTGGTGTAGGTGAGGTGGTATAGACCAACTTGTGGTCATCTTCATCGTGATGGAACCATGTGGGAGGTGCATCATATTCCACCATGGCCATCGTCTTGTTCAAAGGGAGGACAAAGTCGTCGAGGATCGGCGCGTCATCGTGTATGGGACCTAGCACCAAAGGAGAAGACACAATAGAGGTAGAGGTTAAGTTGTTAGAAATCGAAATGGCCTCACATGCCCTATCAACTACCTCACTCTCTCTATGTGGTGGCTCACACACTCCCTCAAAGTAGGTGCACTCAATGTCACATATGGTGGAGTCACTCATCTCACTCAAGTGGTGGGGGTTGTGGCTCTCCTCACATGGGAATTGGGGCAACTCATCATATATGGGGCTAGTGGTGGTCACGTTCATCCTCTCATAGGAAATGCACTCAATGTCACATATGGTGGAGTCATTCATCTCACTCATGTTGAGGTGGTTCTCCTCACATGGAAATTGGGGCATCTCGTCATATGTGGGTGTCGGAGAGAGGTAGGTGCAAACGTCTCCATGCTCAAGTCCTTGTGCCACCGTGGTTGAAGGGATAGTCCCATGCTCAACCTCCTCGTCGTCGTCGTCGTGGATGAAGGCCGAAGATGGCACATCATCACTCGCCTCCATGACCGAAGGGAAATTCCCATGCTCGGCCATCTTCCTTGGGATGCTTCCGAAGATGGAAGGGTCATCCATGTGTGTAGTCGATCGCCTTGATCTTGGCATCGAAGCTTGTCCTCGATGGTGTTCTTGGTCTTCGCACACTTGTTTCCTGGAGGTGGCTTGCCCTTCGCGATGATGGAGATCACGAGCGTGATGGTTTTTGTGGCGGTCATCTCGACGATGAGGACGTGACCGACTTGTGCTTGCATCGGATGGGCGCTCCGAAGATGTGCGACTTGAGCGTCTCCGCCTTGAAGATGACGAAGGGGAAGAAGACTTGTAGTTGGCCGCCATGTGTCGAAGTTGCTCCATGTGTGCGTCCAACTTGTTGTTGAAGTAGTCTCTTTTCCGAACTTCGGATTGATGTATGTCGGTGGCGAGTCGCTCGAGTTTTTGGTCGATGTAGATGTTCATGTCGATGTAGTCGTCGAAGACCGAAGATGTCATGCTTTTCCTAGCCATCACAAGACTCGAGCAAAGGTGAGTGGGAAATGAGATAAACAATACCAAAATACCGTTTCCCAAAGTTGAGGATGTATCCCGTTTCACTCAATGTGAAATGCAAGAATAGGGGAATTGGTACCGGACTTGTTCACTCACACCTACACATAAAGCTTATGGAGTGGCTCGGTTAGGACAAGTGGCACAAAATTCAAGCAATTGTCAATTCGAGATATCGAAAATGTTGAGAAAGATTCACAAAATTGCAATGCAAAGCAAATAGATCAATAGCTATGGGGCACTAGGAATACACACACGGATAGATAAATGGGATCCGCGCAACCAAGGAATGAGCACAAAATATGAGAGACCCGGGAAAAGCTCGTGTTGCACGGATACTGGAAGAGACAATAGCTCGATTGCTCAAATGGGCTAGATACGCGCTTGTGCACCAACCTAAAAGAGTAAACCTGCCGTCTTCAATCCCAAGTATGCTATGTATGTATGATCCAAGTGTATGAACTATGCAAAATGGGTCAACGCTATTTTTATTGCTTACAAGCTCTTTTGTATCTCCTCTTTTGCTTAAAAGCTTTTTCTTCTTTTGCTCTCTTTTTTTCTATGCTTGATGCTCGAACCAAGATATGAGACAAGTATGATGGATATGCACGGGAGAGACTTATGGCACAATGTAGATAGCAAGATGTTGGCACACTATAACTAGCTATGCGGCATAAGAGTAACACTACGGTGGACAAGTAACGTGGCCCGGCAATTCTCAACTCGCTAGTCTCAATGGGTAAGGTACGCAATAGGCTCGGAGCGATCAATGCAATGGCAAGGTAATAGACAATGATGTCGTCGAGGTTACTGTCCTTGCTTACGGTTGGGGTGCCAAAAGGCGAAGTGGCCGATGTCGATGTCGAGGCCGTGGCGATGATGAGCGGCGGTGTTGTCGATGTAGAACCGTCCCTATTTAGCCGAAACACCTTAGGAAACGGAAACCGCAACTCAAAATCTCAAATAAAATTGGGTTAGGATGGCGGAAGTGTGTGGTGGTAGGTTTATGCGGAAGTTATGGTGGAGGCCTAGGCAAACTTGCCAAAATGGGAAAATTTTGATGGAGTCAAATGGTGGTAAAACCCAGATGAGGATCTCGGGCACGTCGATAGCTTCAAAACGAGCCAAAGAACACTCAAATCGGAGTTCGGGAGCGAAAGTTATGGTCAAAACGGTGAATCAGCCGAGGCTGGAACTGGGAGGGGCGGTTGTACCGCTTGGGAGGGGCGGTTGTACCGCTCCTGGAGCGTCCTGGAGGTTGCGGAAGTGATGGACCTGGGAATTAGCGGTTGTACCGCTTCTGGAGCGTCCTGGGGATGATTTTGGGGGATTAGCGGTTGTACCGCTTCAAGGGGCGGTTGTACCGCTTGGTGGGGCGGTTGTACCGCTGTACAGAGCGGTTGTACCGCTAGTATCGGGAAGATTTTCAGATCTGGGCACGGGAAGAACTTGGGGGTGGACCAAAATCGAAAATTATGGACCAAAATGATGGGAAAAGAAAATTTTGGGATGGATTTGGTGGTGGGGAAGTTAGATCTACTTGCCAAACACAAAATCCATGGATCAAAATCAACAAAATCTCACAAGAACCAACAAATCACAAAATTTTTGGTGAGGCTATTTTTTGTGGGGATTTTCGAATTGGGACAAAAACACACAAAATTAGGCTAGAAAACGGTGGGGGAGACTCCAAATTCGTGATCAACGTGGCTCATGATACCAATATGATACGGGGCACGCCCGTGTTTGTCGATCTTTCACGAATTGGAGGTGGATTTGTGAATGAACACGAAGAACACGAAGAACACGAGGGGGAAATCACAAGAGGAACACTCAAAACAAGTCCAATCACACATCCACTATGCTAACATCCACACAAGATCCACAAGGGTACAAGAACAACAAAAGGAAAGAGGATACATGGTAGAGTTCATCCCAAATCCCATGGGGAGATGGGGCCTTGAATCCACTAGGGATCTTCACTAGATAAGGGCCTTGACATCACTCCGAATCTTCTCACGTAGAGGGGAAACACTCCACGAGGGAAGGGAGATAATGGAGCTAGGCTCAACAAGTGTATTCGCTAAACCTAAGCTAACCCTAGAAATGAGGAGGGGGTGGAGTATATATAGTTCTAGCCACGAAGGGGTAAGTGAGAGAGGGATACATGGGTCTCGGGCCCGTCCTGCGCACAGGCCGTCGGGCGGTTGTACCGCCCGGGTGTCCGGTTGTACCGGTCAAGAAGGAATAACCGGAACAACCGGTCTAGTACCGGCCTTGCACCGCTTCATAACAGAAGCTCGGCCGGAGGTGGTCCGGTGGTGGACCGGTTGTACCGCCCACCGGTTGATGGCCGGTTGCTGGCCGGTTGTACCGGCAGCTCCTCTTCTTCCTTCTTCTCTTCCAAGCTTCCCTCGCGGATGGTGTAGTTGTACGTAGGTGCTCGCACTCCTCCTCGTCATCCGTGAAGCTCCAGCAATACCTATGCATGCACACGAGAGGAATGTCAAGTAGTATACCATCCTCGAAGGGGTCAAGTGAACACGTGTAAAGGAGACGATTCACCTTTATGTATGTGAAGTAGATGTCGCACGTGTCACTTGCCAAACGGGGTCTTATCATGGTGATGTCCATAGGATGCTCTGCATCACTTTCTCTATGACGAAACTTTGAGTTATGCATGACGAAACTTTATTTGTGATGTAATTAAACCATCCTCCTCAACTAGCAAAGATCACTCTAGTTAGGGCATTTTGGGTACGATGAACTTTGTATGCTTATGATATGTTGCTTCTATTTTTGCCAAGTCTGTCTCTTTCTGTTGCTCAACTATATATGTTGCATATCATCAACTCATGTGACGATGCAGGTGCATAGATTATTGATGGCGAAGAGTGCTACGCCAGGAGTATACGATGAGTGGCCGGAGTGTCAGGCCCAGGTGTACCGGTTTCCAGTTTCCGAGCGACAGCCAGTAGTTAGTTTAGGTTCACGCTAGTACGAGAGAGGGATACGAACCGACGCCTCAAGAAGTACTACATTATGTATGATGAGACATGTCATGTAACTTGTATAGCTATATCGTGATTATGACGTGACGACATGATTTGTGTTGGATGATATGATGAGACTATTATGTGTATGATATGTGAGCATATTGCATGTTTATGATATGATTAGAATATTGTATGAAACCTGTACAGAAACATCGCAAATACGTAGCAAAAAAAATGATATGAAAAAATGTAGTAGTAGCGCTCTTTAGCGCTGGACAGGAAAACGCTGCTGCTAAAGGACTTAGCAGTAGCGCTTGTACAGAAAGCGCTACTGCTAAGTAGGTATAGCAGTAGCGCATGTCAAAACGCGCTACTGATAGACTTAGCAGTAGCGCTGGTACAGAAAGCGCTACTGCTAAGTAGGTATAGCAGTAGCGCGTGTCAAAATGCGCTACTGATAAACGTTAGCTGTAGCGCCGTATCAGCAACGCGGTTACCCGCGCTACTGATACACCAAATACCCGCGCTACTGCTAGGGTTTTCCCTAGTAGTGATGCCACTCAAAATATTTTTCTCTCTCAATTTAAACCTTGAGCTCTGGCACCTCTACAAATCCCTACTTCCCTCTGCGAAGGGCCTATCTATTTACTTTATGCAATTTTTATTCTTGTTTTGAGTCTCCATCTTCTCTTATAAGCACCAACTAGGGGGCACTATGATTGTACTTGAGCATTGGGCATAGCTAATATTTGAGTGTGTTTCATGAATGGATCAATGATTGAGCATGATGGGCTAGGGATAACTTTCTTTAGTGTTGATATTTTGAAAGACATGGTTGCTTGTTGACATGCTTGAGTATTGAAATCATTTTGTTAAAACTAGACTATTGCTTTGAATCATTTACAAGTTCAAATGTCCATGCTATACATAGAAGAAAAGAATATGATGCACATGTTAGGCAGCATTCCACATCAAAAATTCTGTTTTTATCATTTACCTACTCGAGGACGAGCAGGAATTAAGCTTGGGGATGCTGATACGTCTTCAACGTATCTATAATTTTTGCTTGTTCCATGCTGCTATATTATCATTCTTGGATGTTTTACAATCATTTTACTACAACTTTATATTATTTTTGGGACTAACCTATTAACCTAGAGCCCAGTGCCAGTTTCTGTTTTTTTCCTTGTTTTTGAGTTTTACAGAAAAGGAATAGCAAACGGAGTCCAAACGGAATAAAAATTTACGGTGATTTTTTATGGACCAGAAGAGACCCACGGGGCATCGGAGTTGGACCAGAAGAGCCACGAGGCAGCCACAAGCCCCTAGGGCGCACCCTGCTGGCTTGTCGCCACCTCGTGAATCCCCCTAACGTGAGACCAACGCCAAAAATTCCTATAAATATAGAAACCTCCGAAAATAAACCTAGATCGGGAGTTCCCCCGCCGCAAGCCTCCAGAGCCACGAAAAACCAATCGGGAGCCCGTTCCGGCACCGTGCCAGAGGGGGAAACATCACCGGAGGCCATCTTCATCATCCCGGCGGTCTCCATGACGAGGAGGGAGTAGTTCACCCTCGGGGCTGAGGGTATGTACCAGTAGCTATGTGTTTGATCTCTCTCTCTCTCGTGTTCTTGAGATGGCACGATCTTGATGTACCGCGAGCTTTATTAATATAGATGAATCATATGGAGTTTTCCCCTTTCTATCTTCTTGTGATGAATTGAGTTTTCCCTTTGAAGTTTTCTTATCGGATTGAGTCTTTAAGGATTTGAGAACACTTGATGTATGTCTTACGATGGGATATCCGTGGTGACAATGGGATGTTCTATTGATCCACTTGATGTATGTTTTGGTGATCAACTTGCGGGTTCCGTGACCTTGGGAATCTATGCATAGGGGTTGGCACATGTTTTCGTCTTGAACTCTCCGGTAGAAACTTTGGGGCACTCTTTGAAGCTCTTTGTGTTGGATTGAACATGATGAATCTGAAATTGTGTGATGCATATCGTATAATCAAGCCCATGGGTACTTGTGGTGACATTAGAGTATCTAGGTGACATTAGGGTTTTGGTTGATGTGTATCTTAAGGTGTTATTTTAGTACGAACTCTAGGGCTGTTCGTGACACTTATAGGGATAGCTCATAAGATTGATCAGAAAAGATAACTTTGAGGTGGTTTCGTACCCTACAATAATTTCTTCGTTTGTTCTCCGCTATTTGTGACTTTGGAGTGAACTCTTTGTCGCACGTGAGGGATTTACATATGATTCAACTATGTTAGTATTGTTGAGAGAACTTGCACTAGTGAAAGTATGAACCCTAGGCCTTGTTTTCAAGCATTGCAATACCGTTTGTGCTCACTTTTAAAATTAGTTACCTTGCTGTTTTTATATTTTCAGATTACAAAAACCTATATCTACCATCCATATTGCACTTGTATCACCATCTCTTTGCCGAACTAGTGCACCTATACAATTTGCCATTGTATTGGGTGTGTTGGGGACACAAGAGACTCTTTGTTATTTGATTGCAGGGCTGCTTGAGAGAGACCATCTTCATCCTACACCTTCCACAGATTGATAAACCTTAGGTCATCCACTTGAGGGAAAATTGCTACTGTCCTACAAAACTCTGCGCTTGGAGGCCCAACACGAGTCTACAAGAATAAAGTTGTGTAGTAGACATCAACTACTCACACATCACCATGGGAGCAGCAAGGATGATGTAGAGGTCCTCCGTGATCGATCCCCCTCCAGTAGGGCACCGAAACAGGGCTCCAAATGGGCACACGGCGGAAATGAGACTTGCAGCGGCGAAAAAGTGTTTCGGGTGGCTATCTAGGGTTTTTGGGATTTATTGGAATTTATATGCCAGAGAGGGGTGCCGGGAGACGCGCGAGGGGGCCACCACATAATAGGGCGCAACCACTCCCTGGGGGCGCCCTGTTGTGTGGTGGCTCCCTCGTGGAGCCTCCAGCCTCCTCCCGAAGCTTCCAAGTCTTCTTTTCGTCGAGAAACAATCATTAAAAAGTTTCGGGGCAATTTGACTTCGTTTGGTACGGTAAACCTGAACATGCAGAAAACAACAACTAGCACTGGGCACTGAGTTAATAGGTTAGTGCTCAGAAATAATTGTTGCCACGCAAAATTGCAGCGCGACACCACGATAACCGTCGTACTTTCGTGACGACGAACGATTGCTGTTCGAGCAAAGCAACAAAGATTTCCTCGCTTTCGTAGAGGAGAGACGACCGTTTTCCAGCGCAAAACGGCAAAGATCAACCAAACCCTAGGGCTGCTAGGGCTCGGCAAGAAGTAACGACAGAAAGAAAACGTACGATGAAAAAGTAGTGTTTTTTGTGAATAGATCGATTGGTATTTTCTCTCAATCGGTCGTGGCCTATATAAGGCACGCTGGACTTGGCGTACATAGCAAGACTTGGCGTACAGGAATAAAACTCGAAACTAAAACCGATCAGGACTTGCCTTCCTTGATTCGGTTACCATGTAGCATATGCCTAAAATATCCACTTGCTAATCTAAGTATGTAACAAATCTAGGCCATATTCACGTACAAGCACTTCTGTATACATGAATAAAATATTCCGGCCACGTCGCAATCAAACTGGATAATGACCATCAGTACTAAGCATATTTCTTCACATACGTAGATGTATAGCTCATGCATGCAGCAGCCATGGTTCAGTATAACATCTCATTCTTCTTAGAACTTGTATCTTCGCTGCCCATGAAAATTCCTGTGACAATACTTCAACAATGCATTAACCGATCAGCATGATAAATCATTAAATTAATTTGGCTCATCACATACTAAGAAGTGAAATTATACCATCAACACATGCCCCCCTGTTTTTGGTAGAATTATATTTATTAAAAACACTAACACAGTACCTTAAGACGATGTCGATAATTTCACCGGCCATATGATTTCTTAGGGCGATGTTCAAAGAACATATCGGCCAATTTTCTTAGGGCGATATCTATATCGGCCATAGCATCATCAAGCCTCTTGCCACATGCTAGGATAATATTTCTTCAAATATTTTCCATTGAGATCTTTGGGTAACCTCACTCCCTGCAAAGATTGTACAAAATATGAATTTCCGGGAACAATTTCTACAATTTTGTAAGGGCCTTCCCAACTCGGCGACCATTTGCCGAATTTCCTGTCTTTGGTTCCAATAGGTAAAATCGTTTTCCACACTAAATCTCCTATCTGAAACGATTTCTCTCTCACCTTTTTACTATAAGCCTTAGCTACTCTTAATTTCTCTTTCTCGATTTCTCGTAAGGCCCGTAGCCTTTCTTCTAAAATATCATCTATCTTATCCATCATCAAATCATTATAATCTACAGCCGACAAATCATTTTGTCTGGCCACTCTAAAAGCCTGTAAATTAACCTCTACAGGTAACACCGCCTCCTGACCATATACCAGGTCATACGGTGCCACTTGAGTCGCTCCATGCTTAGATATCCGATGAGCCCATAAAGCTTCCGAAAGTACCTCATACCATCTTTTCGGATGATCCTCAATTTTCTTCTTTATAAGCTTAATTAAAGTTTTATGGCTAGATTCGGCCTGTCCATGAGTTTGAGCATAATAAGGCGACGAATTTAACAATTTAATTCCTAAAGATTTGGCAAATTCACGAAATTGATGAGACATAAAAGAAGCACCTTGATCGGTAGTCAAAGTTTGAGGAATGCCGAATCTGTGAATAATATGCTCCAAAACAAAACTAATAACTTCTTTATGAGTCATATTTTTCAAAGGAACCGCTTCAGTCCATTTAGTAAAATAATCTGTAGCTACTAGGACGAAGCGATGTCTTTTAGAAGATGAAGGATGTATTTCACCAATAAAATCTAAACCCCATCCTCTAAATGGCCACGGCCTAATTATGGGATTTAACATAGCCGCGGGCGCTAACTGTATATTACCAATTTTTTTACATGCCTCACAACCTTTATAATACCGAAAACAATCCTCTAACAAAGTCGGCCAATAAAAACCCGCTCTTTTTAATAACCATCGCATTTTGTGAGCCGACTGATGTGTCCCACATATTCCTTCATGCACTTCACTCATAGCTACTTTAGATTGATCAGAATCCAAGCATTTTAAAAATAACCCATCTATTGTTCGGCGATACAACTCGTCGTTAAACAAAGTATACTTTAAGGCCTGTCGCCGAATTTTCCTATCTCTCGTTTGACTTGGATCCTTTAAATGGTTAACTAGAGGAATTCTCCAATCACTTGGCTCTAAATTATTTGCTAATTCGGTTGTTTGTAACTCATGCACCGAATCTGCACCACATTGCACTGCTAGTCGTTGAACTGACCTAGAACCAAGTGTACCATGTGACAAAGTATCCAACATTACAGACTTATCTCCCACATCAGCATGCATCGGCTTGTCTAATATAAAAAACATTCCTTTACTAATGTGATAACCGGATGCTTGTTGCGCTAAACAATTAGCTCTAGAATTTTCTCCTCTAGGTATATGATGGATGATGAACGTATCTAAAGACTTAATTATGTCTAAACATCGGTCCAAATAACTGTTTAATAACCCATCAAAACACTGAAATTCGCCTTTAATTTGTTGTACTACCAGAAGCGAATCTCCAAAAGCATCTATATCCGTTACGCCCATATCAACTAAAGTTTGTAAACCAAATAGTAAAGCTTCATATTCAGCTTGGTTATTAGTGCAAGGATATTCTAAACGGACCGATGTATCATAAACAACATTATTAGGTGAAACTAAAACATTACCGACGCCTTGCCCGTCCTTACAAACCGATCCGTCGAAATATAGCTTCCATGGGCACACACTAACATAATTAATATTTTCATCACCCTTAATTCTATGATCAACAATAAAATCGGCGATTACTTGACCTCTCATAGCACGCAACGATTCATATGTTAAATCATATTCTATTAATGCATAAGCCCATTTTCCAATCCTACCACTAAGAATCGGTTGTTGCAACATATACTTAATTACGTCGGCCTGACAAGCAACCACACACATACTGGAAAGAATATAAGGCCGAAATTTGGTACATGCATAGTATAAAGATAAACATAACTTTTCAATAAAACGTACCGAGTTTCGGCGTCGAGCAAGTGACGACTTAAGTATGCAATGATATATTCCTTCCCATTGTCCTCTTGTGCCAACACGGCGCCGATCACTGTATCATGTGTAGCAACATACAACCTAAACGGCACACCAGACTTGGGTGCCCGCAATATTGGAGGATTTGACAAGCATCGCTTTATATTATTAAACGCATCTCGCTGCTCTGCCCCCCAAGTAAATTCGGCCTCATTCTTTAGCCGAAGTAAAGGAACAAACGATTCAATTTTTCCTGCAAGGTTAGATATGAATCGTCTCAAGTAATTAATTTTTCCCAACAATTTTTGCACATCCTTCTTGCACGCTTCCTTCAAATTTCTGATTGCCTCTATCTTGTTAGGGTCAATCTCTATGCCATGTTCATGAATTATGAAGCCTAAAAACTTACCAGCCGACACACCAAAAGCACATTTGAGTGGATTCATTTTTAACCCATACCGACGCATCCTTTCAAAAGCTAATCGTAAATCGGCCAAATGATGATCAAAACCGTCCGATTTAACAACTATATCATCAATATATATTTCTAGTACAATACCTAGAAGATCATGAAAAATTAAATTCATAGCTCGTTGGTATGTAGCACCGGCATTTTTCAACCCAAACGTCATAACGACCCACTCAAATAAACCAACAAAACCTGGGCAACAAAAATCAGTCTTAGACATATCTTGTTCGGCCATAAATATTTGATTATACCCTGCATTACCATCTAAAAAGCTTATTACTTTATGTCCCGAGGCATCATTAATAAGCATGTCGGCTATAGGCTTAGGATATTCATCTTTTGGAGTAGCCTTATTCAAATCTCTAAAATCAACACATATTCTAATATTACCAGTATTTTTCTTTTCCACTGGCACAATATTAGAAACCCAATCTGCATATCTACATGGCCGAATAAACCTAGCTTTTAACAACCGATCAACTTCTTCTTTGATGTGGTCATACAAATTAGGATTGAAACTTCTACGAGGTTGTTTATGCGGCCTAAAACCAGATTTAATAGGTAATCTATGGTCTACTAAATCTCTACTCAAACCAGGCATCTCAGTATAATTCCAAGCAAAGCAATCAACGAATTCTTTAAGTAATAAACATACCTTACTTTTCTGATTGGCTTTCAAGTTAGCTTTGATAAATGTAGGCCTCGGAATACTTCCATCACCAATATCAATTTCTTCAAGTGGATCAGCCAATGAGAATCCCTGTCCAAGCTTTTCCATGTTATCAAAATCTTCAATAGTTTCATGCATATCGTTCTTTGACATCAACAACAAAAAACGCAGTCGGCAATGTTTTGCTTCTGACTGTGAGCTCCATAGAAATAACACCCTTAGCCTCGGACAACTCTCCTGAGAACCCACTAAGTCCCATGTTGGTCTTCATTAACTCGCTCTCTTTTCGGTTCAGTTTAGAAAATACCGAAAAGGGCATAATATTAACACCTGCACCGCCATCAACAAGCATGCGACCAATAGGCTTACCATCAATGTGACCCCTGATAAATAATGGCTTTAAATGCTGTCCATGCTTCTCCGGTTTCTCAAATGTAGCGTCTTTCGGACCAAGAACAAGCTCAGCAACTTCGGCCTCGGGTGCACGAAACTCAGCAGGCAGCGCGAACACCATATTAACATCCATATCACTAGGTGTGTCTCCATTGTTCTCTGAATTTTCATCAGCAATCGCGTCATCCATATTTTTATTTTCCTCCGCTGCGACGCGCTTCGCCTTCCAAGTTTTTGTCGGCATCATTGGTTTATCTTGATCAAACCATTCATCTCGCTCCTTTTCTGCTATCTCTTCTTTTATTTCCAATGCATGCAGTCTCTGTACACGCCTCTTTTGAGTGTGCATAAGTCCTGTTGGGCACCAGCGAAGTGCTGGTTTAGTCCCGGGCGCGACTGGCTGAATTCTACTGCCCCCCGGGTCCTTTGGCCTGTACCGACATACTGTTCTTCCTGGGACGGATATTTTGTCTTTAGCCGACAAACCTCGTTGCTGATTGTATACTTTACAAGCATTAAAATTCTGGCCGCGTACATCGCTTGAATCCCAACGTGTGTTTGTACTGCTGTCATACTTGAAACACGTTGGTGGCAAACTCTTGGGTGTTCCTGGGCCATCATTTCTCATAACTAAATCAGCATACGTACTTGCCGATTTATACTGTTGACTAGTTCGTGAGGACACAACATACTCCTTGTCTGACCGTGCATGCGGGTTATGCCCAGAATTAGTTTTTTCTCCAAATTGATTAGATTGGCCAGCTTGCCGCAAGTTCACGCCATCACTTTTCTCCTTTGTACCTAGAGCTTCTTTTGACACACTGCTTGTTTCTGTACAATTGACAATACCTTCATCCGATTGGTGTTCCGCTATTTTTAGACCATGAGCAGCATCTAAATCATCTGCACTTTTTCTGGGTTTAAGATCGCCACATTTCACCGGCATCGACACGCGCTTGCAGTCATCCTTATAATTTTTCCTACCTGTGTTGCGTAGAGGTGGTTGACTCCCCCGAATCTCAATGGCGTCATGTGATCTTGTCTCCTCATTGAACCGAGCCCTTTTCTCATGCACGTTTGGCCAGAACATAGGCCTTGGCGGAATCCATCCCGATTGAAAATAACCTGCTGGCCCAGTAGGGTACGGCGCCCAAGGATTAAATCCCCATGGAGGAAATTGTGGGTACATAGGAGGTGCACAGCCCCAATATGTCGGCTCCATTGCAAAATATGGCTGCTGGTCATATGAATTTCCTTGCCATCGCTCATGAACGCCCGGTCCAGAAGGAGATCTAGGACGCTTATTACCTCCAAGCCGGTTAAACACATTGCTGGCCTTGCGTGAGGCGTACTTTTCCAACAACATGCTAACTGTCGGCTTTGGTCTCGGAGCTTGTTTCCTTCTTCCATTGACTTTGCACACTCCTACTTCTGGAGTTTTTGGTTTGATCATCTTTGGAGGAGCATTATCATCAACAACATTTTTCTCTCTTGCGGATTCGGTCTGATCCGACCGAATAAGCATTTTCTTATTCTCAAACTCGACCATATTGATAGGAAAAGGGTCGCTATCGAGCTTCATCTTAGAACCTTCTGTAAATGTCAATCGTCCTTCATTAATGGCCGATTGTACCTGTCGACGAAACACATTACAATCATTAGTAGTATGAGAAAAAGAATTATGCCACTTACAATAAGCTCTTCTACCCAATTCTTCTGGAGGTGGAATTACATGACCCTCTCTTACTCTAATTAATTTTCCTTGCAGTAACACATCAAAAATTCTATCAGACTTGCTAACATCAAAAGTGTACTTAATTTCTTCTCTTCTAGCAGGTGTGGCTTTCAATGCAGAACATGCAAAAGGTTTTGACTTTGGCGCTTGAACCCATTCGGCTACACATATATTAACATCATCCTCACTAGCCGAATCACTATCATAATCTAAGTGATTAACCGCATGATTATCCTTCGCTTTGTTTTTGTTATCTTTAAACCGGCTATATTGTTTAATTTCCTTAGCCCGGTTTTCCTGCGCCAAAGCCTTTTGCAAAACTTGATTAACATCTAAAAATTCCTGCCCTTCTAGTATATCTTTAATATGAGCAAGTAGACCCAAAAAGGCAAGATCGGCTAAATCCTTTTCGGCTATGGTCAAGCTGAAACATCTATTTTTTACATCCCTAAACCTCCTGATATAATCATGAACATGCTCATTATATTTCTGCCTAACCATAGTCAAATCTGAAAGTCGAAGTTCTGTTTCACCGCTATAAAAATACTCATGAAATTTTTGCTCCAATTGTACCCAAGTTGAAATAGAATTAGGAGCAAGCGATGTAAACCAAGTAAATGCAGTACCGGATAAAGATAAAGGGAATAATTTTAACCTAAAAACATCCGATGTGCCAACCTCACTGCATTGTGCTAAAAATTGCCCTATATGCTCAAAAGTAGATCTACCATCATCCCCCGTAAATTTAACAAAATCTGGAATTTTAAAACCACGAGGATAAGGTGTCGAATCGAAGTAATTAGGGTACGGTTTTTGGTATGCACGTGCTCTACCCTTAGGTTCTAAACCAAATTCTCTAAGTATACTAGCAAGCTGATCCTTAAAATTATCATTGGGCTGTAGAGAATTGGTTTGTGGAGAAGCGCAAGCACGCTGCGGAAACTCCGGCAAAGAAATTTGAGCATGCAAAGTTTGCAACGGAGGCCCACTAAAATATGAATTGGGTACCGGCCCGTACGGAACCCCGGTACCAACAGGCGGCAGTGGTGGTATACTATATGCTACCGTCTGATAAGTAGGCTACTGCAAATTAGGATTAAAACCAAAACTTCGATTATTACTACTGTGATTTTGTGGAACCGAAGTCGAAACAATAGGAGCAGTAGCACTAGGAACAAAATTATTGGCCGAAGTTCCGAGGTAGTTTCGGCCACTTTGATTATTCATTAAAGAGACATCAGGCTGCTTAGCATTAGCCGATGCACCAGACATAAGTATACTACTTGGCAAATTATTGAATCTGCTACTTTCTAGTGACACCGGCCTTTTTCCAGAATATTCATCATTAACTTGCAGCACTAACGAGCGTACATGGCCAGGTAGACAATTCTCAAGATCTTTATTAAACTGCACTTTAAATTCTTCAAGTCTATTAGCTACTGCTTGAGTAATTGTACGCGCCGTATTTTCCATATCAGAACCGTATTTACTAGCTACGGACACATCATTTAGGTGAGCAATCTCTTCGGTTGAGTTGTTTACCTCAGTTTTGGACGTATAGGAAAGGCTTGGAGCTACCTTTTTGATGATGCCGTTCCTCATCTTCGTGTATCCAGCCAACTTTTGCTTCAACCTCTCAACCTTCTCTTTCTCAAGCTCTTGCTCAAGCTCGCGCCGATCATCTTCCGACAGATCGTCGAGTGTGACGGCGATGACGTTCTCCGGGTCGACGTCGCTCCCGTTCCTGGACTCGGTGCTCATCGTGTGCTTCTTGTTCTTTTTGTCCCCAGCGGAGTCACCAATTGTGTTGCCACGCAAAATTGCAGTGCGACACCATGATAACCGTCTTACTTTCGTGACGACGAACGATTACTTTTCGAGCAAAGCAACAAAGATTTCCTCGCTTTCGTAGAGGAGAGACGACCGTTTTCCAGCGCAAAACGGCAAAGTTCAACCAAACCCTAGGTCTGCTAGGGCTCGGCAAGAAGTAACGACAGAAAGAAAACGTACGATGAAAAAGTAGTGTTTTTTGTGAATAGATCGATTGGTATTTTCTCTCAATCGGCCATGGCCTATATAAGGCACGCTGGACTTGGCGTACATAGCATGACTTGGCGTACAGGAATAAAACTCGAAACTAATACTACTACGTTTGCATGTCCTTTGGGCTGCGGAACGCCGGTGCGACCTTCCAGCGGTTGATGCGCATTGCCTTGGGGCAGCAGCTCGGGAGGAATTTGGAGGCATATGTTGATGATATCGTGGTCAAATCGTGACAGGCGAAGACTCTGGTCGAGGACCTGGAGGAGACGTTCGCCAGCCTGCGCCAAGTGAACCCGAAGCTCAACCCAGAAAAGTGCGTCTTTGGAGTCCCATCCGGCAAGCTACTCGGTTTCTTGGTATCGCACCGAGGAATCGAGGCCAACCCGGAGAACGTCAAAGCCATCGGGAAGATGAGCCCGCCTTAGACCCTCAAGGAAATGCAGAAGCTGGCCGGTTGCGTGACCTCTTTGGGATGTTTCATCTCCAAGCTGGGCGAGCATGCCCTCCCTTTCTTCAAGATCGTAAAGAGAAAGGGCCCTTTTGAGTGGACTCCGGAGGCGGACGCGGCCTTCGAGGACCTCAAGCGGTATCTCACGAGCCCACCCGTTATGGTGGAACCACGTCCTTGTGAGCCCCTGGTGCTCTACTTGGCTGCCACCCCCCACTCAGCCAGCGCGGGGCTCGTGGCAGTCCGAGAGGGGAGCACTGGTGCAGGCGCGAAGCAGGGTAGCTCGTGCGGAGCCGCGCAGCGCTCGCCGCCTCAGGACGACACTCCTGAGGCCCACGTCACTTCATCAACTCCCGAGGCACCTGAGTCCCTCG
This sequence comes from Elymus sibiricus, assembly GCA_039707655.1. NCBI lineage: Eukaryota > Viridiplantae > Streptophyta > Magnoliopsida > Poales > Poaceae > Elymus > Elymus sibiricus. Next base: position 159,491,272 of record CM077673.1, read on the forward strand.
GGCCTCATGAGGAGTCGGGCGACGCCAATACCTCATCCCTGATCGAGCACTCGGTGTACGACGTCAGCACCGTGTTGCGGGATGCACATGCGCGCTACCCTATGCAGTAGAAACTTCTGCTCGCACTCCTCATCTCCTCAAGGAAGCTGCGCCACTATTTCCAGTGTCACCCCATCAAGGTCGTCTCCGCATACCCCCTGGAGAAAGTGCCGCGTAACCCCAATGCTGCTGGAAGAGTCGCAGAGTGGAACATCGAGCTACAGGCCTTCCACCTGGAGTTCAGCACCACTAGAGTCATCAAGGCCGCAGCCCTCGCTGACTTTGTGGTAGAGTGGACAGACGCTCCCGACCGGGGGCTGGATGAGGGCCAGTCCCTCGCACCCGGTGATGAGGCGCCCGACGGCTGGGTCATGCAGTTTGACGGAGCCTCCGCACGTCGGGGCGCGGGGGCTGGAGTAGTCCTCATCTCCCCAACCCAAGACAAGCTCTACTACGCTATCCAGCTTTGCTTCCAACATGGCGAGAAGGTCTCCAACAACATTGCGGAATACGAAGGCTTGCTCGCTGGCCTCAGGGCCGCTGCCACCCTAGGGGTCAAGCGTCTCACCATCAAGGGCGACTCCCAGCTCCTCGTCAACTTCTCCAACAAAGAGTACACGCCGATGGACGAACACATGGAGGCCTACTTGGAGGAGGTACGTAAGATGGAAAAACGCTTCCAGGGCTTGGAATTGCAGCACGTCCCGCGTGGCGTGAACAAGGAAGCAGATGACATCGCCAAGAGGGCATCACATCGCGAGCCTCTGGAGTCCTGAGTCTTCGAGGAGAGGCTACTTAAGCCGTCGGCGGCACTCGCGACCGCAGTCCCGGCGTGGCTTCAAGAGGAGCTGCCACCGGCCCCGCCCTCAGGCACTCCGGCCTGTGGCCCGGCCTCAGGGGCCCATCTGCTCCTGGCACTGGAACCCCAGGCCGGTGACTAGACCGGAGAGTTCAAGGCATACCTGCTCAGCGGAGCCTTGCCGAAGAAAGAGGAGGACGTGGAGCGCGTGGTCCACCATGCTACTATTTATTGTTTACAGGAAGGCAAGTTGTACTGCAGGCGCCACAACGATGTCTCGCTGCGGTGCATATCCAAAGAGCAGGGGCTCGAGCTGCTGGCCGACATCCACGGGGGCGATTGCGGGTACCACTCCTCGTCTCGTACCCTCGTGGGGAAGGTGTTCCACAGCGGCTTCTACTGGCCCAAGGCACTCCAAGACGCCACTGAGCTGGTCTGATCCTGCGAAGCCTGCCAATTTCAGGCCAAGCAGATTCATCAGCCCGCATAGGGTCTCCAGACCATCCCGCTCTACTGTCCCTTTGCGGTCTGGGGGCTGGACATACTGGGACCCTTCCCTCGGGCGGCCGGCGGTTATCGCTACCTCTACATCGCCATCGACAAGTTCACCAAGTGGGCGGAGGTGAAGCCCGTGCGCACCATCCCCGCCGACTCGGCCGTCAAGTTCATCAAGGGCCTCGTGAGCCGCTTCGGTGTCCCCAACCATATTATTACAGACAATGGGTCACAGTTCACAAGCAACCTCTTTAGAACATATTATGCTAACCTTGGAATGCAGATATGCTACGCTTCAGTGGCGCACCCGCGGAGCAATGGCCAAGCTGAGCGCGCCAACGCGGAGGTCCTGAGGGGCCTCAAAGCTAGGAGCTTCAAAGGGAAGCTCGAGGCCTGTGGCAGGGGTTGGCTCAGTGAGCTTCAGTCCGTGTTGTGGTCCATCCGCACAACCGCGACTAAGCCCACCAGAGAGACCCCATTCTTCCTCGTCTACGGCATCGCTCCCCGCGGGTCTTGGCATTCGACGAGGAGCGTCAGGATGCCTCGCGGGGGATAGACCTCGTGCTCGGAGAGGAGGGTCGTCGCCAAGCCTCGCTCCGCGCATCGAGGTACCAGCAGGCGCTGCGGCACTACCACTGCCGTAGCCTCCGCTCCAGAACCCTGGAAGTCGGAGACCTCGTCTTGATGCGGGTCCTCTCTAGGGAGGGCATGCACAAGCTCTCGCCCATGTGGGAGGGTCCGTTCAGGATAGCCCGTGTCTCCAAGCCTGGCGCCGTACGCCTGGAGACTCAGGACGGGGTCCCCATCCAGAATGCCTGGAACATCCAGCATCTCCACAAGTTCTACCTGTGACACTCTCATGTAATAATGAGTGGGTTGTATACGCCCGGGGTCCCCCGAGGACGCGGAGTGGCCCCCACCCACGCCCAAGTGGAAGCCCCATGCTCCGCGCTGGCGGACGACACTGTCCCCAAATGAATATGCCCATGCCTAGTGGAAGCACTTTCCTCCGCGCTGGGGGGAAGACGAAGACTAGCTATTAGGTGCCACACGCGGTTGTTCCTTGCTCTCTTTTGTAAACTGAATTTGGCGTCTTTTGGATTGAAACTTGAAGCTTTCGCGTCTTTGTTGGAAAACAGGGTGGGAATTTTATTTTTCACTTTTGCAGCTTTCTCGTTTTATAGTCTTGGCTTTAAAATTTGGCACCCGCCAGTTTTCTCTCTCTCGCACCCCGCGAGCGGGTGCTGGGCACGGTGTGCACCTCGCCAAAGCTTTGGCGCTCTGATCCTCGCGCCGCGCTCTCGAGTGAGCTGGCAGGCGCAAGTTGCCTCTGGCTCCCGCTACTCGCATGACAAGGGAGACCCCTGGGCATCGCGACCCAAGGGCCTCACTAGCCACGAAGCCCCTCGCCCCTTTGGTCTCGTCCTGGTGATCCGTACGCCCCAACGGCGGTCGAGGTATGTGCGAGAATGGGCCCCGTCCTGGTGATCCGGACGCCCCAACGGCGGTCAAGGTACGCGCGAGATTGGGCCCCGTCCTGGTGATCCGGATGCCCCAACGGCGGTTGAGGTACACGCGAGGTTGGGCCTCACCGACGCAAAGCACAAAAGCATGCAGGAAGGAGACAGGGCGCGAAAGGGCATCTCAGGATTCAAACGAGTTACTACAAGCATAGGCCGGCTGGCGCATGTTACCTCAGGTCCCCGGCCTGAGGAGCGCTCATTCCCTGGCCTTGCCAGGCATTACGACCCGGCACACCAGCGGCGGTCGGCCCTCGCTAGGGGTCTCCAACCAAAATGGTCGCTGGAAGGAAGACGACCAGGGGAAGGGAAGTCGGGTTTTGGCTTGTTATCAAGGAATCCTAACCCTACGTAAAGCACTTTTCGGCTCCTACGCGGAAGGCAAGGCCCTGAGGAAGCACCTCCAGAGGCCGTGATTCTTCGCCACCCCAGGAGCTTCGCGAGCGGCGGGCACCTCTCGAAGCTGCGGAGCTGCCTGGCCCGCAAGGAAGAGGCCCTCTCGGCAATATCTTCAAGCTGCCTTGGCGCCCCAGCTTCACCTCGCGATGCAGGGACCCGCCACGAGTACGCCAAGCTAAGTTACCCTAATCACGTCAAGCAGGAGGTTTCCATTGGCAGCGACATAAATGCCAAAGCACGGGAGAAAAACAAAACGCTAACATGAGGGCGCAGGCGCCACAGTTCATTACACACACCCTCGGAGCCTTTCGTGATTCTGGATGCAGGAAGTAAAAAAACAAACAGCAAAAGATGGCCTCCCGGGGACCGCTACTCCTGAGGCCCGGCCCCAGCGCCGCACGCGCTCAGTCAGAGTCCTCCTCCTCTTTGAAGGTGGCACGGTGGCATGGCGGCTCGATGGCCTCTAGGGTAGGGGCGCGGCGCTGCGGCTGGCTGGCCACCCTCCTTGGTCCTAGCCCGCCGGCGGGGCGGCTCGTCATAGTCGTCGTTGCTCGAGCTTTCCCCGGAGGAGGTGCCACTGCTGCTGGAGGTGCCACGTCCATCACCAAGGGCAAGCTCACCGCCGAGGACGCTGCCACCACAGTGGTCATCATCGGCGGAGAAGTGGTCGTTGTCGTCGCCGTCGCCCTCCGGACAGCACCCCGGGCGCCTGCCGTCTTCCCCGAAGGCCTTGACGAAGAGCGTCGCCGCCCCGTCATACTTAAAGTGGAGGGTACACCTCCCCTGCAGGCCACGGGCGCAGGCGAACGCCTATCACCTGCGGGTCAGGAACACGTAGCCCGCAGGGGTGACCTCGACCTCCATACACGAAGCTTGGCTGCAACAACCGTCGGCCTGCAGCCATAGGCCGGCGGGTCGTCCGGCTAGCAGCACCCCCGTGAAGAAGAGCGGGAGCTGGACCCAGGAGATGGCCAGCCTCTCCTCCCACACGACGAACTCCTGTGCCGTGTCGGCCGAGTGATATTGCGAGCGGGGCGGCCGGGCACCAGCCGCAAGCCTCCCCCTCGGCCACGAGCGCCACGGCTGCCGCTGCCGCCTGTGTGGGAGGGGACCTTCCCACGGCTGCCGGAGGCAGCACCGGCCCACGCTGGAGTGCGCCCGCGTACCCGAGGGGCCACCGGCGGCGTTGCGGTGTGGTTGCGGGGACGGCCGCGACCCCTCTTGGGCGGTGGCGAGCCAGGCCCCTCCAAGCGGCCCTTCCCCTTCTCGGCAGCGGAAAACCTCCTCACTGGTGTCATGGCTGTGGAAGTAGCGGATTGGAGCGAAGAAGCGAGAAGATGAAGATGGGTTAGGGGATCTGCCCCCCACGCCTACTTATAGTTGAACGGAGGCCACGAGGCGTCACTCCGCATTCCGGGTAATGACGGCCCCGCAGCACGCACGAGCCCTTGCCAGTCGGGGCAGTTACCGAAGCGACGTGGAGAAGTGGAGGCGTCCGTGCCCCGTCTTACGCCACGCGTCAAGGTTCGCCCGCAAGCGGTTGGGGCCCGCGGCGCTTCAGGCTCCACTCCCTGCTTCGCCCCTAAGCCGGCTCGAGCATGCCTTGGGCCCGGGGGATACTGTCGGTATTCTGGGATTGGGGGTACCCAGACCTGCCTTCCTCCATCCCAATGTGTGGCCCACCACGATGGCCCTGTACGGCCTGGCGACAAATCCCGCAAGACAAGACCCTCGTGAGAGGCCCAGCCTCACGAGGAGGACGGCGCCAAGATCTCCCAGAGGAGCGGCCCCTATAGGCCGCCTCCCGAGGAGCAGAGATTCCTACGCAGTGCCCGGCCTCAGGAGGCTGCGATGACGTGAGCCACGACAACCAAAGCAGGCGGGCGCCAGCGGGCGCAGCAGAGACCGTTTCTTCTTTGTGCTGTCGGTGTTCCCAAAGCACCCCCCAAAGGTTTCCATTCCGGTGCAACAAGACCGCGGCCACCAGCCCCGCAGGACGGACGTCATCGCTGAGCCCGTCCCTGCGCCGTCGACAGCTACTTTGCAGGCGAAGACCGCCTTTGGGCAGGGCGAGCACGTACCCTTGTCCCCCTTCAAAATTGTCCGTTGTGGGATCCCTTCCCGCCAATGCGATAAAGGAAGAGAACCCGAGCCACCGCTATATATAGAGGGTAGACTGCCTCGTAGTAGGGGGGGGGTCGATTCGACCACTCATCCACCACGGAGCCCTCAGGAGGCCCTGAAACACTGTACTTGTTCATCCACCCCACCTCCTCAAAAGGCAATCCACCAAAGCAGGAGTAGGGTATTACGCTTCGAAGCGGCCCGAACCTGGGTAAACTGTTGTGTTCATCCTCTTCCTCGTATTCGTGCGAGTTCGTCGTTGTGTTCATTGAGTAGTGAGGTAGGTTGGGCGAGGCTGCTGGGGATCTTCGCACACTTCCCTGTGTTCGAATCTTAAGGGTTTTGCGGAGCCCGAAATCTGACATTTGGCGTGCCAGGTAGGGGGCGTGTCGGAGTCTTCCTCAAGCTAAGATCCTCTTCCACCTCACCGTTCCGATGTCAGACGCTCGCCGAGCCCGCGCTGAGCGCGAAGCCACCTGTGTCGCCTAGACGGCGCCCGTGGGCCGCGCCGGCGCGCGCAGGTCGCCTTCGCCCGTGGCGAACGCCGCCACGGGCCCCGACGCCCACGAGCAACAAGACTCCTCCCAGCCGGTCACCGCGCAGCGCGACGGCCACACCACCACTCTGTCGATCGTCCCAGCTTCCGGGTCATCCTCCCATGTTCGTCCCGGGACGGTGCACGGCCAGGGTGCGCTCGCCATGGCAAACGAGCTGCTTTGCTACCGCCCCGCCCCCGACCGGTACGACGACTGGCTTCGGCGCATCGCGGAGCTCGTCAGCGCTGCCGACGACGCTTCGGCGCTCTCCTACTCGCTTCGACCCCAACCGTCCCTGGCGAACGACGTGGCGCAAGATGCGTGGCCTCCTCCTCCGCAACGCGAAGTCGACCCCGAGCCCAGGCAGGAAGCGCGCCCCCGCGATCGGCCTCGCGAACCGCGGGCGAGGCAGGTACATGAAGTAAGCTGCAAGGTGGTTCCCCTGCCGCGCGCCAACGCGCGCACATTCCCTGTGCTCCCGACGCAATGTCACGACCGGGCACCACTCGAGGTGGTCCCGCAGGGACGTCAAGACCAGGTCCCTCCCGCGCACGTGGCACCCGTCGAGCCGGTGGGCTGCCTCGCCATCGCCCCGGAGCTCTACCCAACCGCGTGGTCCTGCAAGTTCAAGCCTGACCTGCCCCCGCGTTATGATGGCACCCCAGATTCAGCCGAGTTCCTACAGCTCTACTCCCTGAGCATCCGGGCGGCAGGAGGAGATGACACGATCATGGCGTGCTGGTTCCCCATGGCGCTCAAGGGCGGCGCACTCTCCTGGCTCTTCAACCTCCCGGAGGCATGCATCACCTCCTGGGATGGCCTGCGCAAATGCTTCATCGCCAACTTCCAAGGCACCCGCGACCACGCACCCACCGTGAACGACCTGCGGCGTATCAAGCAGCAGGATGGGGAGACCCTGCACAAGTTCATACAACGCTTCACGACCACACGCCTCAAGATCCCGAGGGCTTCAGACGAGGCCATCATCTCTGCATTCACCGACGGAGTCACTGACCTCAAGATGAAGGATGAGCTCGCCATGAATGATGAACTGTGCTCTGCCCTGGAGAAGTTCAATCTGGCGAACAAGTGCGCCAAGGCAGAGGAGGGCCGCCTGTCGCTCCGCGGGCCTCCGGCGGCGGAGCCAGAAGAAAAGAAGACCAAGGCCAAGGAGGCGAAGCGCAAGGCCCCAGCGGTGCTTGCGGCCGAACCTGAGGCGAAGCGCAGCCGGGGCGAAGAACACCCCCCAGGGGTAAGACCCACTTGCATCTTCCATGGCACCAACAACCACGACACCGCCGACTGCCAGGAACTCTGGCTGATCCACGCCGAGCACTTCAACAGGCGCCCCGGACGGGCTGACCGAGGCTTCGGACGCGGCGGCGGCCGCGGAGGAGTCCGCTGGGACAACCGGGAAGCACGTCAAGGGTGGCACGATCAGCCTCTGGAGGACCGCTGGCGCGATCAGACTCGAGACGACCGCTGGCGCGACCCGCCTCGTGAGGACCGTTGGCGCGACGACCCTCCGGAGGGGTCACTACGCGGTCAGCCTCGCGAGGCTCGCCCTCGTGAGGCTGGACTACCTCCACTGCCTCCGCCACCCAGAAGGAAAGAGGAAGACAGGCAGGACGATGGGGCTGGGGGCTTCCAGGAAGTCAGAGCGGTGGCCTGTATCCTGGGCGGCGCCCAAGCCCCAGCATCAAACCGTGCCTTCAAGCAATTCGCACGGGAGGTGAATGCGGCTCTCCCGAAGCCTGAAGCAATGCGCCCCCTCAATTGGTCCCAGACCGCCATCACCTTCGACTCAAGCGATCAGCTCAGGTGCTTTTTATGGCCGGCAAGCTCCCCATGCTGTGTACTCCAACCATCAGCAACGTCCTCGTCACCAAGACCCTCATCGACAGTGGAGCGGGGCTCAACGTCCTCTCCATTGAGACCTTCGAGACGCTCTAGGTGCCGTACGAACAGCTCATGCCGACCAAGCACTTCTCGGGGGTCACAGACGGGTCCACCGTGCCCATCGGGCAGGTGCGTCTGCCTGTCACCTTCGGCGGGCGCAAGAACTACCACACCGAGATCATCGTCTTCGACGTCGCGCACATCCACCTCCCGTACAACACGATCCTCGGGTACCCGGCTCTCGCCAAGTTCATGGCGGTGACCCACCACGGCTACAACGTCCTCAAGATGCCAGGGAGTGGTGGCGTCATCACCATTGCTTGCGATGAGAAGGATGCCGTCTGTACCCTCGAGCGTGCTTACCGCGCTGCGGCGGCCGAGTGCTCGGATGACGAGGAAAACACTCTGCCTCGTGAGGACCCATGCAAGAAGAAGAAGCAACTCCTTCCCGCAGGCCGACCTGGAACCTCAGGCTCCGCGCTTAGGGATGGGGCCCCACCTCCTATCGCATAGGAAAGCACGCTCGGCGCCCATCTTTGGCCGAGTCCGGGGGCTCCCACCCGGGGAGCTTCGGGCTTGGCAAGTGAGACAAGGCGGGCGCTCGAGCACAACCTGGAGGCGCGGTCTGACGCGCGTCGGCCCGAGCCGGGAACACGGCGCGAGACGCCGAGCTCACAAGAATCCGTCATCAAAATGATCGACAAGCTTCGAGAAGCGCAGGCCGTGCAAGGCGGGGGCTGCCCAGCGCCACCAATCACAGCCGCCGTCATCGGCACGGTCGACCAGCCGTGCATCTGCGTCAATGCGCTCGCGATCAACCGTGCCGCGGCCCAGGGCCCCTTCTGTCCAGTGCGTGTCGATCATGGATGGGTCGACCCGAACGCCTACGTCCGCATGCCCTTCGGACTGGCGAACGCAGGCATCACGTTCCAACGCCTTTACCGAGCCATGCTCGTGCCTTGCCTGGCGAGGCGCGGCGAGGAGTTGGAGGAGATGCCCGGACCAAGCGAAGGTTCCGAGCCTCGGGAGACGACGGACCCGTGAAGGTCGCGCTCGTGGAGGCGGGAGATCAGGCTATGACGGTAGCCTTGGCTCTTCAGCGGCATGGCCGCCAGGTGACTTTTTGTTGGCTGTTGCCAGGTAACTTTTTGGTTTATTCTCTTCGAGGGCACCCACTGGGCCGCATGATCCTCAGGTGATTAGGGCGCACCCCTGCTGTCGCCTCGTTTATGCATATTTCAATAGTTTCCCATGCATCTAGTCTGTTTCCTAACGTTCTACCTTGCTTGCATGGCTCCTTGCCGACGTGAATACCGCCTCACCACCCTCTCTGAGTTGGTGTCTCGCAAGGGGCTGTGCGCCGCGGCCCTTCTCGGGGCACCACAGAACTGGGATGCAAGGCCCTGTCGCCTCAGGGACTTGCATCTTTGGGCGGTCAACCCCCGCTCGGGGGCTTCGGCCGCAGCGCGTCGCCTCGGCATGGAGCCTCGGGAGGCCCCATGCCCTCCTGAGGCAGCAGCCAATAGGGTGGAGTGGGGGTCGCTCGAGCGTCAAAGGGGCCTCCTGAGCATCGAGCCTTAGTAGCCTTACCGGTCATAAGGCCACTCACCCCCCTGATGTCGTCCTTGGTTTCCGGTCGGCATTAGGAGTGGCGGGGCCTTGCCCCGTGAAGTGCGTCCTTGGTTTCCGGTCGTACCTAACGGTGGTGGGGAAATGTGCGGGACCGGGACCTGCCGACGTAGAGCCACTTGAGCGTCAAAGGGGGCTCCTCAGGAGCCTTACTGGTCATAAAGCCACTCGCCCCTTGATGTCGTCCTTGGTGATCCGGTCGGCATCAAGGGTGTTGGGGCCTAACCCCGTAGTTGCGTCCTTGGTGATCCGGTCGTACAATACGGTGGTCGGAAAATGTGCGGGACCGGGACCTGCAGACGTAGAGTGCCAAAAGGACCCCCAACGTACCTCACTCTTGAAGAAGAAGAAGTCAGTAGGGCTTCAAACGGCCCCATCTACAAGAAGACTCTTGCGCAAACCGCCTTTGAGGTAGGGACATCGTGAGGCCAAAGCGCCCTCGCGACCTCCCAGATACACCTCCCAGTTCTACCGTTCCAGCCACGCGTACGAACTCTGTGGGTTGTACACGCCCGGGGCCCCCCGAGGACGCGGAGGTGTCCCTTCCCACGCAATGTGGCAGCCACAGCCCAGCGCTGGCGGAGAAGTCAACACGGTCCACCAATGACTATGCCCACGCAATGTGGAAGCCACAGCTCTGTGCTGGCGGTCAACACGGTCCACCAATGACTATGCCCACGCAAGGTGGAAGCCCCATGCCCGGTGCGGGGGGATAAACAACTGAGGGCGCCCCAATGGCTGCATCCAACCTCAGGAGGGTCCCTGGTGGCCCCTTTCTCACTGCGCTCCCCACGGATCCACGCGTGAGGGGGCTGCACGGGGCTACTACCCAGCCAATCCTGGTACACGCCACCTTCCCAGGTCTACCAAACCTGGTCTTCACGCGCCCATCTCCGGAAAATCTGGCGTGGGAAGGTACGGGAGCCGCTCGTACGTCAAGGGGGACTCCTGAGCATCGTGACTCAGGAGTCTAACTGGACCCGTAGCCCCTCACCTCTTGGACCATCCTCGGTGATCTGGTCGGCCCAACGACGGTTGAGGTATGCGCGGGCCGGGCCCTGCCGACGCAGAGCTCGAAGCGCTCAAAAATTGCTCAAAAACCCGTAAGGAGGACGTTGGGGCTCGTACATCATGGGGGACTCCTGAGCATCGCGACTCAGGAGCCTAAATGGACCCGTAGCCCCTCACCCCTTGGACCGTCCTTGGTGATCCGGTCAGCCCAACGGCGGTTGAGGTATGCGCGGGCCAGGCCCTGCCGACGCAGAGTGCTAAAGGTGTTCGAAAAATTCAAATTAAACCAATCTCCACTGTGTTCCCTTCATGAGGGCTGCTCGCACGTCAAGGGGGACTCCTGATCATCGCGACTCAGGAGCCTAACTGGACCCGTAGCCCCTCACCCCTTGGACCGTCCTTGGTGATCCGGTCGGCCCAACGGCGGCTGAGGTATGAGTGGGCCGGACCCTGCCAACGCAGAGCATCATAGCAAGCAAGAAGGAAACAAGGCGAAGAAAGCAATCGCGCAGTCCAACAGTTATTACAGGCATTAAAAGGTTTCTCAAACACAAACGAGTTTAACACCTCCATCAGGCACGATGTGCATTGCAGGAAAGGAGCCGGAGAAAGGAATTAGGAGGAACCGCCACCACCATTCATCCCGCCCTCGAGGGACTCGTCGTCGACATCGCTGGCGTTGTCTTCTTTGCCAGCAACATTTGGAGGCGGAGAAACCGTGACGCGGGTGAACCTCTTCACCAGCGTCTCCACGGCGCCCTTCACCGCCGCCGCAGCGCTGGCGCGGACCTCAGGGGCGACCGGGCGGTTCACGGAGTCGAAGTTGAACCCCGGCTCACGAAGATGAAGATGGCTGAAGACGCATGTCGCGGCCTCAGAAAAAAGGTCGTGGCACTCACTGTCCAAGACCCTATCCACCATGACGATGGCGCCCTCCAGCGCCTCGACGAGCTTCGAAGCGAGCACCGCGAAGCCGCTCTCCGGAGCAGCCAGGGGCTCCGCGAATCCATCTCGGCAAAGGGCATCGAGCGCCTGGCGAAGCTTGAACTCGACGGCAGGGAAGGCGCTCAGCTCCGCGGTCTTTTTCCCCTCGACCGTGGCAATAGTTTCCTCCTTGGCGTCAAGAAGGGTCTCCTTCGAAGCAATTTCCTTCTCCTACGCATCCAGGCGCACCCGCTCCGCATCCTGGCGGGTCGCTACCTTGGACAGCTCAGAGTCCCGAGCGGCAAGCTTGGCCTCACGTGCCTCGAGGTCTTTCTCTCGCTGACGAAGCTGACCCGCAAGCCTGGCCTGCTCCTCATGGAAGGCCTTCAGACGGGCTTCCGCCTCTTCGCAACGTTTGGCAGCAGACGCGGCTTCAATCAGTGCCTCTTCGCGCGCTGCCCGGGCGGCCGCGGCTTCCTTCTCGCTCTTCGCCGCAGCAGCCTTGGCCAGACCCCAAATCGCCACGGCGGAGGCGTCGGCCTGGAGCCACCCTGAGAGGAGCTCCAGGCGCCCACTCGCAAGGTGATCATCGGCACCCCCGAGGCCGCCACGAACCTGATCCAGAGCAGCGAGGGCCCCGTCCAGGACGTCGTGACCACGCACCAAAGGCATCAGGGTCTCCTCCTGAGGAGTCCCCTGCGCGGTCGTGGGAGGCGTCCTCGGGGAGGCAGTAGCACGAAGAACAGGAGGCTCCGGAGGCCGCTCGGCGACCACGGATCGGCGGGCGGCTGGCCCTCAGGGGTTGGTCCTCCTAACATCGGCGTCACCACGCCCTCGAGGGCAGGAGCGATCACGTCAACAGGCATTGGGGGCTCAGGGGGCTTGGCGACGATGGCCTGAGGGGTCGCCTCGCGAGCCCCCTCATCATCAGCAGCAGGCGGCAGCGTGTCGGCGAGGGTAGGCGGCACGTCGGGAGTCGCCTTCGGCTTAACACCCGCCTTCTTCTTCCTCATCTTCAGCGTGGCAGCATCCCTGGTAACCAAGCAAAGGAAGGTCATCAATGCACAAGCCATAGGCATGTGAGCCAAGCCAAGCCGGGGCGCTTACTCCTCAATGTCGACCCATTTTCTCTTCCTTTCTGTTCCGGCAACGACGGGGGCACCCAAGCTTCCCACGGAGAGGGGACCACCTCGCGGGGGAGCAAAGGCGCTGTCCGTGAGGGTGACCGCCGAAGGAATCACCATGGCCCCGGCCTCGCCCGCGAGTTGTGGTCCGGGCGAGGGCGAGGCCGGCACTTCAGCCACCTTGCCTGCAGATGCAGGATGCACCGGGGAAGACTCCACTCCGCGCTTCCTGTGAGTCGACACGCACGCGGACCGCGTGGCACGAGGGGCTGGCCCTAGCCCCCTAGGGGCCTTGGCGGCGCGTGAGGAGCCCGCGGCAGAAACTTCACCAACATCATCGTCATCCTCAAGCTCGCGCAGAAGGGTGCCCTGCGACGGGGGGGACGCCCCCACCGGGCCGTCGTCGGCGGTCTTCTCCGAGTCCTCCTCGCACGTGGTGTCGCCGGAGGACACCATCACCGGACTAGGACCCTCAGCTGGGAAAAGCCCCAGTTCGTTGAAGACAGGCATCGCGGCAACCAGATCGGCCCCGTTGTCGCGGCAGTACAGCGGATCGTAAGCCTCGGGGAGGTTACCAGGGTCGCCGTTGAGAAGGGTCGCCACGGCCCTGCTCAATTCCCCAGGGGTTATGTGCGCGGACCGAAGCCTGAGGTTGTCACCGTTGCCCTGATAGTCCCACAAGGGCCTGGAATGGGCCTGGAGGGGCGCCAGGTGATGGGGATATGTACCTAGGGTAGGGTCATAGGCCTGACCTACATGCCCTATCTGAGGACACTGCCCCAGAAAGCTTAAGAGCTACAAGGAAGTCTCCGACTGAAATCGCCAAGACATACAAGTCACTCGACAATATACACTCAGAGGTACCTTTCACTCGACACTTACCTTTCACTCGGAAGGACCAGAAGATAGTCGACCACAGAAGCCCAGAAGTCACCCCAGGGAGGCTAACGGGCAGGCATTCATCAAGACCATTAATAGCATTAATGGTGTACGTTACCAGTAACGTACGTCTTTATAGCCACGATCTGACCCTTAGATGCCAGACACTTATGAGGGGCAGCGCACTCTATATAAGCCACCCCTCCCCTCTGGCACAAGGGTTCGCATCCCCTGTAGTGATACTCCTATTACACTCGACAAAGTGCTCCCGAGCACCTGAGACGTAGGGCTATTACCTCCACGAGAGGGGCCTGAACTCATACATCTGTGTGTACACCCTCGCCGTAGCTAGGACTCTGTCCTCTCCTTACGTACCCCTACCTTCTACTATCAGACTCATTCCCACGACAGTTGGCGCCCACCGTGGGGCTGGCGTCTAAGCGACTTCCGGCGAGGTTGCATTTGTTTTCCTTCGTCATGCCATCCGGCGGTGATTTGTTCCTGGGCCGCGAGATCCATCTCGGAGCGCTCACCTTCATCGCCGACGATTCGGCATGGCTCCGGGAGGCGCCTCTGGACGTTGAGGCGCTCCCGAGTCGTGGGGCAACGCACTTTTGCGCAAGCTCCTGCGGTGTTCTTCTCCTTCAGCCATCAACTCCGTACGTGTCGGCCCTCCATGCTGTTCATCGCCGCAAGTGATCCGGTCGTTCACGGCTACAGCATTGGGTGCGAAATGCGACGGCCCGCCAGGCTTCGTCCCCGCAGATTGCGGCCATCGAGCCCGCCGAGTCACTTCTCGGCGTGTTCGACTCGGCGTCAGATCGGTCTGATGTTCCCTCCGAGCGCGAGAGCTGCGATCCTGCGGCTGAAGTTCTTATGGCTGGCTCTCATCAGAGTCCGCCACCTGGCTTCAACCACGCCAGGCGCGAGATTGGTGGAACGTCGAATGATCAGCAGCGCCGGGATGAGGATGTTCTCCATACTCCCATCGTCGGCACGACTGCTGAGGCCCAGGCCATGGAGGCTACTCGCCTTCGACTCAAAGAGATGCAGGAAGCACTCGACGAGCGCGCTCGACAGCGTCCACCGCGTCCCAATCGACATCAGCGACAGTTGTTTCCGAGTGGATCGCGGAATAACGTCGAGGTATTCCGTACTCCAGTGTTGAATGTTGCAGCTGCTGCTAGGATTGCAGATTCTATACAGCCGTCATGATCGGAAGCTGGTAGAGGTTTGCAACAGATCAGAACGTTGCTCGAGGCAGCGCAGCAGCAGAATGCGGCTGTTTCTCATTCACAGAACCGATTACATAGCAATTCGACCGGGGCGGAGACAGTTCAGTCGGCCCATAGCTCTGGGTCACCTCTGCGCCACAGAGGCGAAGGTTACCGTGAAGATCGGTACAAAGATCAAGGGCAAGATCAGTTTGCTCCTCGTTATCACCGCGATGACCGCCGTCGGGTGCTTTCTCCTCCGCGGAGTGGTTCATATGTGCCCCGGCACAATGATGATAGGCGCCCGTTCGGTGATGAGCGGAATCCTGGATTTGACGCAAGGGATGTCCTCGCTCAAAGACGGGTCGATAGAGGCAGAGCCCACAGAGATGGTTATAACGGAGACTATCCGAGTGGAAGTGGAGCTGTTGTGTCTAGTCCCAAGTGTTTTAGCAGAGCCATTCGCTCTGCAGAGATTCCCCCAAACTTCAGGTTGGCGGCTGGAATTGGCAAGTTTTCTGGCGAGTCGAAGCCCGAGACATGGTTAGATGATTACCGAGTGGCTGTGCAGATTGGTGGAGGAAACGACAACATAGCCATGAAGCATTTGTCCCTGATGTTAGATGGTTCGGCCAGAGCTTGGTTGAATCGTTTGGCTCCCTCTAGCATCTATTGCTGGGAGGACTTGGCCCGAGTGTTTATCAGAACCTTTGAAGGCACCTGTAAACGTCCGGCTGGTTTGATTGATTTGCAGCATTGTGTTCAGAAGCCCAATGAGACCTTGCGAGACTACATTCAGCGCTGGTCCACCCTGCATCACACGGTGGAGAATGTTTCCGAACACCAGGCTGATTGTGCTTTGAAGGCTGGTGTTAGATACAGAGAGCTCTATCTGAAATTTGGTCGCACTGGTGATATTTCTCTGAGCAAGATGATGGAGATTGCCACTCGGTACGCCAATGGTGAAGAAGAGGACCGCCTCCGAAGCGGTAAAGGAAAAGCAGTCGACAATGATGCAGGCGGAAATTCCAATCGGAAGCAGAAGCGCAAGGCTGATCCCCCTGCTCCGGCAGAAGCGGCCGCTCTGGCGGCACAGGCCAAAAATAAAGGTAAATCCAAAGCTAAGTTCACCCCCAAGAAGTCAAAGAATCAATCGGGTACAGATGTTATGGATTTACCATGTGCAATCCACACGAGGAAAGATGAAGAGGGCAATTTAATATTGCCAAAGCATACCACCCGACAGTGCCGTTTGCTGATCGAACAGTTCAAAGAGAGCCAGTCGAGTGAAAAAGACCCTGAAAAGGGAGATGAAGAAGATAAAGAAGAGTTTCCTGAGATCAATGCCACTCTGTTGATTTTTGCTGATGTTGAGAGCAAGAGTCGACTGAAAGTTATCAACAGGGAGGTTAACATGGCGGTTCCCTCTACCCCCACATATCTCAAGTGGTCTCAGACTCCTATCACGTTTGATCAGTCAGATCACCCTGCGCATATTGCTACCCCCGGGCGGCAAGCGCTGGTGGTGGACCCAGTTGTGGGGGGCACTCGACTCCGCAAGGTTTTGATGGACGGTGGAAGCGGTCTGAACATCCTATATGCAGATACCCTCAAGGGGATGGGCATTCCGATGTCCCGACTTAGTGAAAGCAACATGCAGTTCCATGGCGTCATCCCTGGGAAAAAGGCCCGTTCACTCGGTCAAATAGCGTTGGATGTTGTGTTTGGTGACAATAAGCATTTTCGCAAGGAAAAATTGACATTTGAAGTGGTGGACTTCCAGAGTGCATATCACGCCATCCTTGGTCGTCCGGCTTATGCCCGTTTCATGGCCCGTCCATGTTACGTGTATCTCAAGCTGAAGATGCCCGGACCCAAGGGTGTGATCACAGTCACTGGCAATCGACAGAGGGCTGAGGAGTGCCTTCAGAAGGGCTCCAAGATCGCCGATCATCAGATGGCTATGGTCGAATTGGAAGAATACAAGAAAAACGCTGATCCTTCCGACCTGTTGCGCGCTAAGAAGCCCGCTTCTGAGTCAGCTTTTCAGTCGGCAGGAGAAGTGAAGAAAGTGAACATTCACCCGACAGATCCAACAGTTGCCTCGACCAACATCTCGACGACACTCAACAGCAAATAGGAAGCCGAGCTCATCCAGTTCCTCCGTGAGAACTGGGACATCTTCGCATGGAAGCCTGCTGACATGCCTAGTGTACCCAGGGAACTGGCTGAGCACCGGTTGAGAGTTGACCCGAAGGCCAAGCCTGTGAAGGAGCATTTGCGTCGGTCGGCAACGGAGAAGCGAAAAGCAATCGGCGAGGAGGTGGCTCGTCTCTTGGCGGCTAAGTTCATACGTGAGATTTACCACTCCGAGTGGTTATCGAACGTCGTTATGGTCCCTAAGAAGGACAAGTCACTCCGCATGTGTATTGATTTCAAACATATCAATCGGGTCTGCCCGAAAGATCATTTTCCACTCCCCCGCATTGATCAGATTGTCGACTCAACTACGGGGTGTGAGCGTCTATCTTTTCTGGATGCTTACTCTGGTTACCATCAGATCCGTCTGTTTGGTCCGAATGAAATAAAGACAGCCTTCGTCACCCCTTTCGGGTGTTTCTGTTATATCACCATGCCTTTAGGTTTGAAGAACGCCGGCGCTACTTTCATGCGCATGATTAAAAAATGTTTACTCGATCTGATTCCTCGGAATGTTGAAGCCTACATGGATGACATTGTCGTCAAGTCTCGCAAAGGTTCCGACCTGTTGTCTGACTTAGCTGAAACATTCGCCAATCTGAGGAGATATGATATCAAGCTAAATCCGACTAAGTGCACTTTCGGTGTTCCTGGCGGCAAATTACTCGGTTTTCTCGTTTCTGAAAAGGGAATCGACGTTAATCCTGAAAAGATCGGTGCCATCACCTGAATGAAAAGCCCTGAGCATGTGCACGATGTCCAGAAGCTCACAGGTTGCTTGGCAGCATTGAGTCGATTCATTTCTCGTCTCGGTGAAAAGGCACTGCATTTATACCGACTGATGAAGAAGTCTAATACATTCGAGTGGACTTCTGAAGCTGAAGCAGCGTTTGTCGAGCTCAAAGCTCTGCTTTCCACCCAGCCGGTGCTTGCTGCTCCACGCAGTAAGGAGCCATTGCAATTGTACATAGCGGCTACTAATCAGATCATCAGTACAGTTCTCACTGTCGAGAGGGAAGAGGAAGGTAAAGCTTACAAAGTCCAGCGTCCTGTTTATTACGTCTCTGAAGTGTTGACTCCTTCAAAGCAAAGATATCCACATTACCAGAAGCTCGTGTACGGTATATATCTGTCAGCTAAGAAGGTGGCACATTATTTTCAAGATCACTCAATTTCAGTCGTCAGTGATGCTCCATTGTCTGAAATTCTCCACAATCGAGATGCGTCTGGTCGAGTGGCCAAATGGGCTATTGAGCTCCTCTATTTTGACATCAAGTTTGAAGCAAAGAAAGCAATCAAGTCTCAAGCCCTCGCTGATTTCCTGGCCGAGTGGACTAAACAGCAGCAACCGATCCAAGTTTACTCGGCACACTGGACCATGTTCTTTGATGGCTCGAAGATGCTGAATGGGTCTGGTGCTGGCATAGTACTGGTGTCTCCAAAAGGCGACAAACTCAGTTATGTCTTGAAGATTCACTTTGATTCCTCCAACAATGAAGCTGAATATGAGGCATTCTTGTATGGGTTGCGTATGGCCATTTCACTCGGCGTCCGGCGCCTGATGGTATATGGCGACTCTGATTTGTTGGTCAATCAAGTGATGAAAGAGTAGGATGTCAGGAACCCCGCTATGACAGGATACTGCAATGCAGTAAGGAAACTTGAGAAGAAATTCGAAGGCTTGGAACTCCATCATGTTCCCCGAGTGAAGAATCAAGCAGCTGATGAGCTGGCAAAGATTTGATCCACTCGGAAACCTGTCCCCAGCAATGTATTTCTCGAGCACCTTCATTCTCCTTCGGTACAGGAAGATCCTTTCACTGAAGAGCCCCCACAAGCAAAGAGCGCCTCAGATCCGACTGAAGTCGACGTCCCAGCTGTTATTGATCTGGTTATGGAGGTTTTAGTGATCATCCCCGACTGGACTGTTCCTTATATTGCGTATATTCTGAGGCGAGAACTCCCAGATGATGAAGATGAAGCTCGACAGATAGTCCGCAGATCCAAGGCTTTTTCTGTTATGGATGGACAACTCTACAGAGAAAGTGTGACTGGCGTGATTCAGCGGTGTATTTCTCCTGAAGAAGGTCGACTGATTTTGGAGGAGATTCACTCGGGAACTTGTGGTCATCATGCGTCCTCTAGGACAATTGTTGCCAAAGCTTACCGAGCGGATTTCTTTTGGCCACGCGCCAATGAGATGGCCAAAGATATAGTCGATCACTGCGAACGATGCCAGTTTTATTCGAACCTGTCACACAAACCTGCGTCTGCCTTGAAGACTATTCCACTCGTCTGGCCGTTTGCTGTATGGGGCTTGGATATGGTTGGACCCCTTAGAATAGGCCAGAGTGGATTCACTCACTTACTGGTTGCAGTCGACAAGTTCACTAAGTGGATTGAAGCTAAACCCATCAAGAAGCTGAACGCCCGCACTGCTATCAAATTCATGAAAGAAATAACCTTCAGATATGGAGTCCCCCACAGTATCATTACAGACAATGGCTCTAACTTTGACTCGGAAGAGTTCAGATACTTTTGCTCCTCTCAAGGCACTCGGGTGGACTACGCATCCGTTGCGCACCCCCAGTGTAACGGTCAAGCTGAGCGAGCGAATGGCCTTATCCTCCAAGGACTGAAGCCTCGGCTCATGCGAGATCTTGATCATGCTGCTGGAGCTTGGGTCACTGAATTGTCGTCTGTTCTGTGGGGCTTGAGGACGACTCCAAACCGGTCGACTGGACGCACTCCTTTCTTCCTTGTGTATGGAGCTGAAGCCGTTCTGCCAAGTGACGTCCTTCACAATCCCCCCCCCCCCCCCGAGTGGATCTATACTCTGAAGACGAAGCTGAGCAAGCTAGACAAGATGGTGTGGATCTCCTAGAGGAAGAACGAGAGATGGCCCTGATCCGGTCGACTGTATATCAACAAGACCTTCGCCGCTTCCATGCGAGACACGTCAAAAGCCGTTCATTCCACGAAGATGATCTGGTGCTCCGAGTGGATCAGCAGCGGCCCCACAAGTTGGCCCCAGCGTGGGAAGGCCCATTCGTCGTCACCAAGGTGCTGAACAACGGGGCGTACCATCTTTTCAACTTGAAGAAGAATATTGATGAGCCACGCGCCTGGAACGCGGATTTGCTTCGACGCTTTTATACTTGACGACTGAGTTGTTTTGATGTAATAAGAGTGCTCCAGACGATGTCGTTTGTTAAGTTATGACTTCCG
Source organism: Elymus sibiricus (assembly GCA_039707655.1). Taxonomy (NCBI): domain Eukaryota; kingdom Viridiplantae; phylum Streptophyta; class Magnoliopsida; order Poales; family Poaceae; genus Elymus; species Elymus sibiricus. Next base: position 159,511,291 of record CM077673.1, read on the forward strand.
CAGTCTATTGTCGATTCCGATCGCACAATTTCACATTCAAAGACTTCTCCGAGTGAAGAGCAACCCTCTTGCTCGGGGGCTTAGCTGCGAATCCATTTCGCCTAAGTGAAAAACCCTTCCGAGTGTATAACATTCAATACACTCAGAGACTTAGCCGCGAACCAGTCTTCGCTTAAGTTCAAAAACTTCTCCTAGTGAAGAGCAACCCTCTTGCTCAGGGGCTTAGCTGCGAATCCGTTTTGCCTAAGTTAAAAACCCTTCCGAGTGTATAACATTCAATACACTCGGAGACTTAGCCGCGAACCAGTCTTCACCTAAGTTCGGAAAACTTCTCCGAGTGAAGAGCAATCCTCTTGCTCGGGGGCTTAGCTGCGAATCCGTTTCGCCTAAGTGAAAAACCCTTCCGAGTGTATAACATTCAATACACTCGGAGACTTAGCGGCGAACCAGTCTTCGCATAAGTTCAAAAACTTCTCCGAGTGAAGAGCAACCCACTTGCTCGGGGGCTTAGCTGCGAATCCGTTTCGCCTAAGTGAAAAACCCTTCCGAGTGTATAACATTCAATACACTCGGAGACTTAGCCGCGAACCAGTCTTCACCTAAGTTCAAAAACTTCTGCGAGTGAAGAGCAACCCTCTTGCTCGGGGGCTTAGCTGCGAATCCGTTTCGCCTAAGTTAAAAACCCTTCCGAGTGTATAACATTCAATACACTCGGGGACTTAGCCGCGAACCAGTCTTCAGCTAAGTTCGGAAAACTTCTCCGAGTGAAGAGCAATCCTCTTGCTCGGGGGCTTAGCTGCGAATCCGTTTTGCCTAAGTGAAAAACCCTTCCGAGTGTATAACATTCAATACACTCGGAGACTTAGCCGCGAACCAGTCTTCGCCTAAGTTCAAAAACTTCTCCGAGTGAAGAGCAATCCTCTTGCTCGGGGGCTTAGCTGCGAATCCGTTTCGCCTAAGTGAAAAACCCTTCCGAGTGTATAACATTCAATACACTCGAAGAATTAGCCGCGAACCAGTCTTCGCCTAAGTTCAAAAACTTCTCCGAGTGAAGAGCAACCCTCTTGCTCGGGGGCTTAGCGCCGAACCCGTTTCGCCTAAGTTAAAAACCCTTCTGAGTGTATAACATTCAATACACTCGGAGACTTAGCCGCGAACCAGTCTTCGCCTAAGTTCAAAAACTTCTCCGAGTGAAGAGCAACCCTCTTGCTCGGGGGCTTACCTGCGAATCCGTTTCGCCTAAGTTAAAAATCCTTCCGAGTGTATAACATTCAATACACTCGGCGACTTAGCCGCGAACCAGTCTTCGCCTAAGTTCGGAAAACTTCTCTGAGTGAAGAGCAATCCTCTTGCTCGGGGGCTTAGCTGCGAACCCGTTTCGCCTAAGTTAAAAACCCTTCCGAGTGTATAACATTCAATACACTCGGAGACTTAGCCGCGAACCAGTCTTCCCCTAAGTACAGAAAACTTCGCCGAGTAAAGAGCAACCCTCTTGCTCGGAGGCTTAGCTGTGAACCAGTTTTCCCCTAAGTTAAAAAATCCTTCCAAGTGTAAGGTATTCCTAACACTCGGAACTTAGCTGCGAACTAGTCTTCGCCTAAGTCCTAAATTCAACCAAGCAAAATGTCGGAAAGCAAAAATGCGAGTAAGACTAGAATCTCTAGCGCAGCAAAAACTTGTTCGCGCAAAGGGAAGTTCTCAGGCTTAAGGCCTGAACGAAGTTTTAATCGGTTACACCATCACTCGGCATACCGAGGCAAATAAAGTTTTAACTGAAAGCAAAGCACTTGTTCAAGCTCCAGTAGGGCTTGAGGGCTCGACAAAGGTGTCCAGGTCAATTCCGTCGGCGATCCGAGTCGCTGCTTCGATGAAAGTCTCCATGAAATCTTCAAACTGCAGTTTCTTTGTGTTGATCACTCGGAGAGCCTTCAGTTTGTCCTCCCTGGCCTCCTTGCAATGAACCCTGACGAGTGAAAGTGCCACATCAGCACCACAACGAGCAGCGGATTTCTTCCACGCCTGCACTCGACTGGGAATTTCGTTGAGGCGAGTCATCATAGACTCGAGGTCAGTCTGGAGAGAATCTTCAGGCCACAACTCCTTGTCGACCTTCTCGAATGCAGCCTTCAGCCGAGTGACATATCCTTGGACGCTCTTAAGACGAGCTTCGAGTCGAAACATATCCATGGCCACGGCGTCTCCGACGAGTGACTTCGTGGGGTCCAGATTGGGCTCGATTTCTTCGGTTTCCTTCTCAAAGTCTTGACAGAATTCTGCGTGAAGAGAAAGGGAAAAGGTGATCACAATGCCGTTCTGAGGAAATCAAGGAAATTCATTCGACAGAAGAAAGTCACCTTCAAGCATGCTGAACATTTTCTTCGCAAAGTCTCCTAAGTGTTTTTCCAGAGCACTCTTTCCCTTGGTCTGCACTTCAAGTTTTTTGATCCAGTCGGATCGTTCCTGCTTGAGTTTGGCATTCTCTTCATCCAGTTTACTGGCTGCAGCAAGTTTCTTCTCAGCAGCTTCAGTTTTCTCCTTTGCTTCCTTCTGAGCATCAGCAAGTGATTTGTCCTTGTCCTCGAGCGCCTTTTTCATGGTATCTAAAGAAATAACATTGTTGAGTCGCGCTCGGAGACGACGGTTCTCATCACGTACGTCTGTTCGAGTGGATTCGCTCGGTTCAAAGGACGGAAGATGAAAATGATAATGCAATTGGTTGTCAAGGATTACCTCCCAAAGTCTTCAATTCTGTCTGTGCACGGTCCAGGTTGTTGTTCGTCAGCTCCAGATCCAGCAGAAGTCGATTCTTCTCCTTCTCTAGCTCGACGTACTTGGTCCCGAGCCCACAGGCTTTCTGAAATCAGCAAAGAAGGGGCTCGGTCGACATGGATATTTCTCTACTCCCGAGTGGAAAAGTACAAGTGCAGTCGACTGAAAGGCGGCCCGCCGCCCCACCCCACAACCCTATACACCGTCATATCATGGTTGATGGAAATGATGTCCATGAAACCTGGAGAATGGTTCTTAAGACTACTGCCCATCGTCAACGATCGACAGTAGTCTCGGGGACTACACCCAGTGGGTGCACTCAGCGTGCTCCCACTGGATACAAAAACACTCGACCAGGTCTGACCTGTCAGAGTATAAACAAAGAAGCAAGCAAGCGAACATTGTCTCTATCAGACCCCCGCTGATACAAGCACTCGACGGCGGTCTCGGGGACTACACCCAGTGGCTGCACTCAGCGTTCCCCCACTGGACCTACTATCACTCGACCAAGCCCGTCCTGTGGAGTGACAAGCAACTTTCAAATCAACTCTAAGACCCCTGCCGATGCCTTCGTCATTCGACAGCGGTCTCGGGGACTACACCCAGTGGGTGCACTCAGCGTGCCCCCACTGGACCAGAAACTACCAGATCTACTTGCGAAGAAAACACCCAGTGGGTGTAAAATCATGATGGACAAGAATTCAAGCGGAAATGAACTTACAATAGCACTTACTCGGACGTTGGCTTGAAGCGCTGAGCTGGCATCATAGGCTAACTTGCTGGCTTCATACGCCTCCTTTGTTCGCAGCATCATCTGCCCAGCCTGAATCATGGCTTCCTTGGCAGCTCCAGTTTGGTCCTCCGGGACGTGATACAAAGGGTATGCGGGCGTCGAATGAGTTGGTGCTATAACTGAGGCAGCAGGAGGTGCTTCAGATTGTCCAATAGGTGCTGAAGCCACCAGAATTGAAGTGGCTGGCGGAGCACTCGACAGCGGAGCCACAAGGGCTGGAGGTGTCGCAGCAGTCGACCCATGGGGCGTCTGTCCTGACGATGTTCTCCGTGTGTGTACGTGTGGAGCCTCCAGAAGCAGCTTCATCTTGCATTCCTCGCTGGAGCTCCTCGTCATCTTCCAGTTCGATGACTTCGTCATCTATCAATCGGCAATTTTAATCAAGTCACTTGACAATTATTCTTCAAAAACAAAGTAGAGTGTGGGTTTGTTATACCTCGTTGGGAGGTGGCCGCGTCAGGAGTGTCCACTTCCATATGGTCCCCATCATTTCGCTGGGGCGACGTCACAGAGGTAGCAGCTCCGGCGGATAAACTCTACTCGGTCAGCAGGGACATGAAGTGCCACAATCAAAATTGCGGGAAAATAAACACTCACATTGAGGCAACAGGCACAGCAATCTTGATACGAGGCAGGGCCTTCCGAGGTTTTGGCGCGTCCGGCTTGAGTTGTTTCGCAGCTTTTTCAGTCGACCCTGATGTTGCGGTACGGTCACGCTTTCGGGTTCCTTGTGCTCGACGCCACAGTTTTGCTCGGAGTAAACTCTGGGTCTTCTTGCTGCTTGGTGCGACGCCCGGCGCGCAGAGGGACCTGAGCTTCCACCTCGCCTTCCTCCAGGTCGTCATCGCTGCTCTCGCTGTCGTTGGCATAATCGCCGTCTGCGCTGTCATCTACGCTCCCTTCTTCTTCGTCAGACTGTTCTCCGTTTGGCATGGGCGAGTACATGTTTGTAAATTCCTGCAAGATACAAGCTTCAAAGTCAGTCGACTGAAGATCCAGTTACTCGACAGATATTAAAACAATCGACGGAGGTATAACTCAGAAGATTCTTTGGTGGGTTCAAAGCAGAAAAGGGCAGAATTCGCTTCGCTCCCTCGGGATTGTCACAGGCTCCGGTGATGCTCCTGAGCCACTAGGAGACGGTCTCGTCGGAAACTTCTTCAGGATGAGTCCGAGTGGTATCCTCAGGGCCCGAGTAATGCCACATGGTGTGATCCCGGGCCTGGAGAGGCTGGATCCGTCGACTGACAAACGTTTCAAGGAGATCCAAGCCAGTCACTCCGCCGCGGATGAGATCAGATACAACGTTCACAAGGATCCCTACCTGGATTTTCTCTACCTTTGTCACGTACAGTAGTTTGGGAGTGGTAGGTCGATCCAAGTTGAAAGGAGGAAGTCCAGTCGACATATTTGGTGATGCAACATCCTTGCAATAGAACCATGTCGACTGCCAACCCCGGACAGAATCAGGAAAGGTCATAGAGGGAAATGCACTCATACCTCTCTTTTGGATCCCTAAGCCACCACACAGTTGGATTACATTGGTTTTGCTATCACTGGGATTGGCTTTCTTGACGGATTGAGATCTAATAGAGAATATGTGTTTAAACAAACCCCAATGCGGACGACAGCCCAAGAAGTATTCGCACAGGGTTAAGAAACAGGAAAGATAGGCAATCGCATTCGGAGGAAAATGGTGGAGCTGCGCCCCGAAATAGTTCAGGAAACTACGGATGAATGGGTGGGGTGGCATGGAGAAACCTCGTTCGATGTGAGTGAGAAGCAGAACTCGCTCGCCGTCGCATGGCTCTGGTTCGGTCTCCCCCTTCGGCAATCTCCAGGACTCCGCAGCTATCAACCCGTCAACGACGAGATTTTGCACATCCTCCGCCGTGACCGTCGATTGGAGGAAATCCCCCTGGATCCACCCCGACGGCACCGTCGACCAGGCGCCCGACGGCTTCTTCGCCTTGGCTCCTCCCTTCTTGGCGCGCTCGAGCTTCTCCGCCTTGCCCTTCGTCATGGCGGCGGCGGTCGTCGGAGCGGAGCTGAGCAGAGGAAGAGGAGGAGAAGAGCAGATTTGGGGGAAGAATACTATACCAGCATCGGCGTCGCCGCCCCTTATATCCGCCCGTGTGGGTCACTGACCTGCGGGCCCGTCAGATCTCTGGGTATCCTGAATCCAGAGGAGGCGCGGTACGTGACGATTTTGGCGGCGTGGTAATCGAGGCGTCGTGCCCTCACTTGCCTTTGCGGTTGCGTCATCCCCGCTCAGCGCGCGTTTATCCAATTTTCGAATCCCGTAAAATCCGGACCCGACAAAGCGAACCGTCACATCCAAAGGCTCTACAGACCACTCGAACCTGATTTCGAGCTCAGTTTCACTCGGATATACTTCAAGACAGAATCGATCAACGCGAACGATAAAGGTTCCAATCGACGCAGATTTCTAAGAATCCTCAAAATGCACTCGGAATTTTTGTGTCTTGTCAGAACCTGCATTGACACTTTTTACACTCGAACCCCGATCCATTCGGGGGCTAATGATGGGGATATGTACCTAGGGTAGGGTCATAGGCCTGACCTACATGCCCTATCTGAGGACACTGCCCCAGAAAGCTTAAGAGCTACAAGGAAGTCTCCGACTGAAATCGCCAAGACATACAAGTCACTCGACAATATACACTCGGAGGTACCTTTCACTTGACACTTACCTTTCACTCGGAAGGACCAGAAGACAGTCGACCATAGAAGCCCAGAAGTCACCCTAGGGAGGCTAACGGGCAAGCATTCATCAAGACCATTAATAGCATTAATGGTGTACGTTACCAGTAACGTACGTCTTTATAGCCACGATCTGACCCTTAGATGCCAGACACTTATGAGGGGCAGCGCACTCTATATAAGCCACCCCTCCCCTCTGGCACAAGGGTTCGCATCCCCTGTAGCGATACTCCTATTACACTCGACAAAGTCCTCCCGAGCACCTGAGATGTAGGGCTATTACCTTGCCGTAGCTAGGACTCTGCCCTCTCCTTACGTACCCCTACCTTCTACTGTCAGACTCGTTCCCACGACACCAGGCGCTGCGCCAGGAACTCTTTCACTATCATCCCCCCAGTCAGCTTCCTGGCGCTGATATCGCGAGTGAAGCGCTCCAGGACGGGCCCGGCCTGGGGGTTGGAAAGCTTCGCGGAGCTCCAGGCAGAGGTCTTCTCCAGCAGCCCTTTCGGCAGATCCAACCGAGGGTTGGTGTCCTTGAGATCCATGAGGACCCAGTGGTGCCTGAAGTTCTCCACCTTCTTCCCGGCCTTCAGGAGCATGTTGCCGCTCTGGACCGCGATGAAGGAGACGCACGCCGACTGTTGAGCGCCATCGTGCAAGCGCAAGCTGAAGAAATGGCGGAAGAGGGCCACCGAAGGCCGCACGCCCACGAAGGCCTCGCAATAGAAGGCAAAGACGGACAAGAGCAAGATGGAGTTGGGCTGGAGGTGAAGGGCCTGGATCCCGTAGTGGTCGAGGATGGCGGTGAAGAACGCAGAGAAGGGCAGGATGAGCCCGGCAAAGATGCTATGGAGGAAGAAGGGGTAAACCGCCTTGGACGAGGGCTGCTTCGCCGAGGAGCCGCCCCATATCAAGGTCCGCCCCTGCTCATTGGACCCATCCGCCGTCCATGGGAGCACCAGGAGGAGATCCTCGCCCTTGGCGATGGTAGACCCCAAGAGCGCCGGCGAGATGGGAGCGGAGGCAGAGCTCTGCGCCTCTGGCTTCTGCTTGCCGGCGGGAGCCATCACGGAGCTCATGGGGCCGAAGCAGCAAGGAGGAGGACGGAGCGGCGCCGGATCTGGGGAGGCACCTGCTAGAGTGAGAGACCTGGGAAGCAAGAGCAGGTGCGCTAGAAGGGAAAGCAATAATGGCCCAACGCTAGAAGTCAGGCTCTTGGCAATTCGAGCGGTGGCTGAAAGGACGGAGGGCACCCGACATCAGCCGCACAACGCGTGCCAGTCCTGGCCTGCAGGCATATGGGGCCCGCGGCGCTTCGGGCCGCCCTCAGGGCTCCACCCAGAGGCCGGCTCAAACGCGCCTTGGGCCCGGGGGGCTACTGTCGGCGTTCTGGGAACGGGGGTACCCAGACCTGCCTGCCTGAGGCCCAGGGCATGACCCACTTCGTCAACCAACACAGCCTGGTGCGGCCCCACTGAAGACAAGGCCCTCGCGAGGGCCCTAGGCTCGCGAGGAGGAACAGCATCGAGACCGGCAAGGGATGGGCCTCCTCAGGCCCCCTCCGGAGCGGCGGAGATCTCTATGCGCGGCCCGGCCTCAGGAGTCAAAGATGACACAAGGAAGGACAGGCGAGCGCCAGTACGCGAGGCGGCGCAGTTTCCCCTTTGGTGCAAAGGGAGCAAGGACGTACGCAGGTTCCCAAAGCACCGCCCAAAGGTTTCCATTCTGGTGCAACAAGACCGCGGCCACCAGCCCCGCAGGACGGACGTCATCGCTGAGCCCGTCCCTGCGCCGTCGACAGCTACTTTGCAGGCGAAGACCGCCTTTGGGCAGGGCGAGCACGTACCCTTGTCCCCGTTCAAAATTGGCCGTTGTGGGATCCCTTCCCACCAATGCGATAAGGGAAGAGGACCCGAGCCACCGCTATATATAGAGGGTAGACTGCCACGTAGTAGGGGGGGAATCGATTCGTCACTCATCCACCACGGAGCCCTCAGGAGGCCCTGAAACACTGTACTTGTTCATCCACCCCACCTCCTCGAGAGGCAATCCACCAAAGCAGGAGTAGGGTATTACGCTTCGTAGCGGCCCGAACCTGGGTAAACTGTTGTATTCATCCTCTTCCTCGTCTTCGTGCGAGTTCGTCGTTGTGTTCATCGAGTAGTGAGCTAGGTTGGGCGAGGCTGTTGGGGATCTTTGCACACGCCCCTGTGTTCGAATCTTAAGGGTTTTGCGGAGCCCGAAATCCGACACGTGCTAAGGAATCAAGGACAGATGCGGGTTCCCAAGGAAGGCCCCCAAAGGTTTCCATTCCAGTGCACCAAGACCAAGACCACGGGCTCGGCAGGACGGATGTCATCGCCGAACTCACCTCTGCGTCACGCCAGGAGCTTTGTAGGTGAAGACCACCTTTAGTCAGGATAAGCTGTACCTCATGTCCCCTTTCAAATTTGGACGTTGTGGGATCCCATCCCGCCAGTGCGATAAGGGAAGAGGACCAATGCCCGCTATAAATAGGGACTAGCCACCTCCGTAGAGGGGGGTCGGATCGGATCCACCAACACCAAAGAGCCCTCGCGACGTCGCTCAACCACTGTACTAGTTCATCCCCAAACCTCCTCGTGGGGCCAATCCACCAAAGGCAGGAGTAGGGTTTTACACCGCAAGGTGGCCCGAACCTGGGTAAATCGTTGTGTCCATCTTGTTGTGTTCTTGTGCATCTTCGGCAGGGTTTGGCTGTGGGGCGGCAAGCTCGAGACTTGAGCTGGTTGGGATCTTCGCACATGCCCTAGAGTTCGAACCTTCTTGGATCTACGGAACCCTGAATCCGACAAGCTGATCGTGTGCATCGTGACCCGACATCTTTGGCGCGCCAGGTATGGGGCAACATCATTTGCACGAACCTGAGTTTGTGAGCGGCGTGTCGATCTTTATCGTCGTCTTTGTCGGGGCACGATGCACACGATCACGTATGGGACCATGGGTCCCTTTGTGGTTCAGCGGGGGGAGGTCATGTTGCACAAAGAGCAGAGGTAATGAGGCAGCACGATGATGGGACGCTGGTGTTTTACCCAGGTTCGGGCCGCTAAGAAGCGTAAAACCCTACTCCTGCTTTGGTGGATTGATCAGAGGAACACGAAGCACACGCAGAGCTCAAACCCGGCAAGGTCGCCTTCGGGAGAGCTGCTACGCTAGTACAAGTGTCCAAAGGTCCGAATCTTGAGCTAGGTTGCCTTGGGCCTCCTTTTATAGGTCAAGGGGTAACCACAGTGGCAAAGCAGACATTATCTAGTGATTAGATAGCTAACAGTGCTATCATACCTAACTCTGGCACGTAGGACAAAGTGCCATAAATGCTAGCCTAGGTGGCGTGCGGGGGTGCATCCCCGGCAAGCTTCTACCATCGCTTGGCTGCCTCTTGCTTAGTATCTTGACACGCCTCTAGACGGGTGTCAACTGGGCATAATCTGTCTTTCGGCGTGTCGCCACGTGCTTAGCGAGAGCCACTTAGCCATTTCAGGGCTCGACACGGCATCGACAACTGACTGGCGTTGCGATGCGGTGTAGCGGTGGCTGATTAGCTCGCGCCTGCCGGGGAACGGCTTGCCGGGTCTTCTTGAAGGTGCGTGTGCTTCGATCCCTGGAAGGCACCGGGGACGCTACTGTCGTGGCTTGGGCCCGTTCTGGGCCGTTGCATCATCCTTGTCGGTGCTGCTAGCCAGCATAGGCTGCTTCTGCCGGGGTCTTGGTCTTGGATGTTGGCTTCATCTTCTTTATGCGCTCCTTGATCTCACGTAGAGCGGCTTCTCTGGCTTGGATTGGTGTTGACGGGGCAGTAGCTTTTTCCCGGTAGGCTTAGGCCATCGGGTCGGAGGCTTATCGTCCGTGCACAAGTCAGGGGAAAATAAACACCCCTGTTTGTGTACCCCAACAAAAGCCCCCTGGCCTGAGCCATATGTGTCGCTTGGTACCATTCGGTTAGGCACAAAACAGTGCACGGACACGCGTTGATGAAGTGCTACCCTCTCATACTTGGTTGTGATGACTTGTCAAACCCACATCCACTCCGTGTAATTACCGCAGGTCGTGGGGTCGTGGAATAGTAGCCGTTGCCAGTAAAAGAAATGGCATTTTTTCGAAAAGATCGCGAAGATCCATCCCCCGCGCGGGTTCATAATGAAAAGGTAATGTGCAGGGGCGTTGCTCATTCGCGTCCGTTTCTCCGTCCTCCATCTTCATCCTCGAGCCAAGAAACTGCTCCCGACGCCGCGACCCACCCATCAAGTGTCCAAAATGATCCTCCATTGCCCTTGAGAACTCAAGAGATGGGGAAGAAGACGAGAACCGTGAATGGGAAGCAGGCGGCCGCACTGGCAGACCCGGCGGTTGAGGAGAGGAAGAGGAAAGCAGAAGAGCTGGAGAAGCGGCAATAGAAAGATGTCATCTTCTCCCCATCGAACCTAGACGGCAACGCCTTGATCGCAAGGTTTGCCTATATGTGGGGGAGAGAAACAAGTGGGCACAGAGCGCCCGCAGTTCTCCCGGACAGCCCCAAGGAGAAGACGCCATTAGATTTATACCACTTTTTCTGCGTGTATTTCCTCTGTGGCCTCTCCTCCCCCTTCTCTTATTTCTTTTTCTCCATGATGATGGTCTATGGATTCCACCTCTTGGACTTCACGCCCAAAGCAATGGCGTGCATGGCGATCTTCGCCCATCTGTGCAAGAAGTTTGTTGGAGTTGTGTCACACCCTATGTTTAGCCTCTTCTGTCTAAGTTAACATAGCTCAAAAATTAGGGTCAATTAAAACTTTTTGTGTGCTTGTGATGCTTGACTTGGTTGCTGAATGCTTGTTTGTTTGCTTGTGCTCTAATTCATTAAATTCCTCCTACACTCCAAACTCATATCCCTGACCCAAGGACATTTCCCGATGATCATTCCATGTGTATAGGACATAAAACTATTTTTATAAAATGTTATTTTGGCCAAAAAGCATTTTTTTAATTTAGGTTTTCAAAACCCCCTGAATTGAGGTTTCTACTACAAGTCCTCAAATTAGGGTGGATGCTTTACCCCCAAAGGCTTTATTTGGAACCCACTATATATAAGACTTCCCAAAACCACCAAATATTATTTTTAAAGATTATTTTAATATTTTATTTAAAGGCTTTTTCTTAAGGCCAGAAATGGTCTTTTATAGGGAAAAATTATTTAAAAGCTTTAAAAATATTTGAGAAAATTTAGGGAAACTCAGTGGACATATATTTTCCGTATATATGAGTTTCAACACATGGTCATGTTCAAAATCATGGGCAAAACCCTCAAAACCCTTTCTGCCCAAATCTAGCTTTTGAAATATTTCTATAAGAAATATTATCAATAAATTCCAGGAAAATTCCAGAAAGTCACACATGACATAGGTGATGATCGTGCAATGTTTCATCTCAATCCCAATTGATTTGATTCACCAAAATATTCCCAAACCATTCTTGTCCAGATCCAAATTTGAACAACTCTACATTGCCAAATGTCTCCTATTGATCTCAAACTTGGTGTACATGTTCTAATACTCCAATAATGCATCCACACCAAGTGGTGAACCAAGTAGAATAGATTAACTTGTGCAAATCCCCCCAAACCCCTTCCTGCTGATTTCAAGAATTGGAAATTCTTGCATTGTCAAGTCTGCCTATTTGGTCCCAAACTTTTTGTGCATGCTCTAGTCCCTAAATTATGCCACCACAGCAAGTGGAGCATAAAGGAGAATGGATTAGCATGATCAGATTTATGGAAACCCATTCCTGTTGATTTCTAGGGTTTACCAAGTTTACATTGTGAACTTTCTTCAATCATGCTCAAATCTTGTGGTCAACCTTGTTTTTAACTACCATTCTATCCTGTTAAAAATCATATCATGTAGATCGTCCTAACTTGCTCAAACCACCATCAAACACCTCCTGGTGTATTCTAGGATTCACTGTTTTGACCACTTCTACTCTTCTCCTTTTGCTCAAATTTTTACCAGAGCTCTTACTAGTCACCTTCTACCACCAGTAAAAACCCCATGGGAGTAGCTCAATCATTGGAGGTAAAACCCCCCACTTTCTACCCTGTTTCACCATGGCAGCACCGATTTACCTCCCCTCCTTCTTACCTCTACTCTCCTCAGCCCCCACCTAGCCTCTAGAGCATCTCCAGAAGCCCCAAATGCTAGTGGACAAGCTTGGACGCGCCCAGAATCCAGGTGGCAATGCCGTGGCACGCAATGGCCGCGCTCCAGAGCGCGCTACAGTGCCCGACCACACTGTAGCCGCCGCCCAATGCATGGCCCCGACCACCTCGAGCGCCCCCCTCTCGCCAGCCGGTCGGCCTCGACGTCCGGGACACGCAAGGCCCCTGTCCCCCTCCTCTCTCTCCCTCCTCTGGCCTCCCCCGCACGCGAGCTATGCCGCCCGAGCACCCCTATGGGCGAGCTTGCACGCGCAGGCCTCTGACGCCCCTCGCTCCTCCCCTACCTCTCTCCTAGTCGTAGACTAGGCCCGTGAAGCCCTTAGACACGATCGGGAGGACCGGTTTTGTAACAGCCCGAGACCGAGGCTCCAGAAGATTCCCGTTTTATTTCCGTTGTCGTCGTCCAATTCTTTTGTTTGTCGCATTCATCATCGCATCATCTGCATAGCATCGTCACTCGTTTTCGATAACTTGCATCCGTTCGTAGTTGCCGGTTCTCTCCGTTTTCGTCGATGACAGTTTCGAGTCCAACCACACAAGCACGCGCCCGCGGCATCACTAAAATATTGTTTTAAAAGTGCATAAAATATTCTCGGATTGGGTCGAAAGGTGGCGCGCGGTCTTGTTTTATTGTAGGTAGACTACCTGCCAAATTTCGTCGCAATCAGAGGTCGTTTGATACCCGAACGGTAGACCGTAGCGGCACCGTCGTCGGCTTATTCGTCGGTTTTTTCTGTGTTTTAAAACTCGTGTCACGGGCTCACATCTCCCTCTCCACATCCCACTAGCCCACCTAACACCTACCCCTCCGACCGAACCGTCCGATCGTGATCGGAGGGTCGAGAAACCACCCCTAGACCCAAACCCTAGCAAAATTGCTATATATAGATGCCTCCCCGTCCAGAAATGGACCTTCCCTAACCTCCAACATCGAAATCCGTGCCCCACCAGCCGTGCCGCCGCCACTTGGCGCCGTCCCACGGGTCTGCGCCGCCACCCAGCCGCCCCCGCAGCCAACGGGAGGGCGCCACGTTGCCTCCCCAGCCTCCCTCCGCTGCGGCCCGCCCGAGCCCGCGCGAGGCCCGCCAAGCCCATGTGGCGCTGCTGCTAGCCCGCACGAGCCGGGGCCGAAGCTTACCTCCGCCCGAAGCCATGACGGCCGCACCCGAGCTCCCTCCCGCGTCTCCCGCACGAACGGCGTCGCCCCGACCTCGTTGGCCCGCCAGCGCCCCGCCGTCGCTCGCTCCTGCAGCCGTGCCATCGCCGGAAACCAGTCGCACCGCCCGTCGCCCGCCAACCTCCTGCTCCGCTCGGATCAGATCGCGCCGCCGTCGGATCTCTTCTTCCCCGCCGGCAAGACCTTGCCTCTGCCCGGATCTGCCGCCCCCTCATCGTCCTAGCCGCCTTCAAGCTTCGCCGGCCTCCCATGGCGGATGTCGCCGCCGCTGTGGCGCTCCCCTGCCTCGTCCCAATCGGGATCGAGCAGGACGAGCGCCCGCTCGCCCGTCGCCCCTGTCGCCCGCATGGGCCGGCCCTCCAGCGCCTCCGACCCAGCCGCATGCCGTTCTGCCTCCTCTCCGGCCCGAGGGCCCAATGTGAGCTCCCAACCTAGCCCACGCCCGCGCGTGTTGAATGGCTAACCTGCGCACACCCTGTTTCGGCCCGTTACGTGTTTTATTTGCTATATGCGAATTTGCTAATTACAGAAAAATGCATCTTTTTAAATGCTAATAAATAATTAACCGTGCAACGTATCAAAATGTTTTGTATATGTAAAATGACTAGAATTTTGTGTAGAGTAACAATATCCCACTTTCATAAATGTTTAAATGTATAAATGCCATTTTTTCTGATAAGTTGCTTATATGTCATATTGCATTGCGCATCAACATTTAAGCGTGGATCCGAATTAAACAAACCACATATGTAAAATGTGTAGATTATTTATACCCCTTTTTCATGCATGATAAAAATGTTTGATGTGATGTTTGCATTTAATTTGCATAAATAACTTGCTAAAACGGGGTTATGTCCTAATCTCGCATAATTGTTGAGCCATTTGTTTTATAGTAAAAAACCCACATATTATATATGTTTTTGGGGTACAAAATTCTATAGTATTTATCAGCGCAATTAGTTTTGTCACTTGAGCATTTTTCTGTGCATGTCATTTTTGCTATGATGCCCTTTTGTTTATTCTGTGTGATTTAATCCATGCATATTTTGGAATAGTTGCAAACATGAGATATGCCCTTGCACATGTGTGCTAGGCCCTGGTAATTTTTGGTTGCTATAAAAATGCATGTTTAGGTGTTATTTTCTTGTTGCCAACATGCTATAAAATACTGCTGTTTTGAGGGTCCAAAATATTTCTAAGTCTGAAAACTGTTATTTGGTTGCCATGTTGCCATGTGGTTTGCTATTGATCTAGAAGTCTTTTGTGCTTGCTCCCAAGGGGACTTTTGTTAAGCATGTTATTGTCTACCAGGTTGTGCCATTTGTTGCCATGTATAGGATTTGCATCATAGTTATTTCTTTTGTCCAATATGTCAATCTGTTAAAACCTGCTAAACATGTGTACTCTAATTTTCACTAAGTCTGGATTCTGTAATATTTTGTTGCGGTCTTTCCATGTGTTTTGCTAGTGATCTACAGCCCCTTTGGGGTTGGTGCAATGGAGTTATTTGTAGTTAACAATGTCCTCTAGCATGCTGTTTAGTTTCATGCCAATATATGCCCTGTAGCATATAGTTTGACTGCTGCCAATATGCCTTCGTGAAAATCTGCTCTGCTAAAATCTGTGAATTTCACTAAGTCCTAATCTGCTATATTTTGTTGCCATGTTGTGAACTTCCTACCATGTGATCCATGATTCTTTTGAGTAGGAAATGTGAAGATGAAATGAAGTGTGTGTTATATGCTACAGCCCCATGCTTAGTTTGTGCATTTTAGAATCTTGTAGCGTGTTGTTTTCATGTGTGCAATATGCTATGTTGCTGTTTTGGGCAGATTTCAAATAAAACTTGTGTTGGTTGTTGTGGTTGAACCGTAGCTCCGTTTTGGACATGCCATATATGAAACTTGATTAAAATTTCATGTAGTATCATAATATCTTGCTGCATTCATGATTTGAAATGTTTGTGGTTGTCATTTTCATGCATTTTGTATTCATGTCATGTTCATCTTGTGAAGGTCGTATCTTTTAGACCGTAGCTCCGTTTGAGATGTTCTATATATGTAAATCGACTAGAATGACGTGTCGAATTGCATGGTACACTTTATTTTCCTGTTAAAATATAAAAAATGATTAGTTCAGATCTGGACCAATTTCGAAATTAACATATGGGGTCGTTTCGGAAGTGCTATATGTTGTTTCCGACCTCATTTAATATGCCTAGACGTCTAGTTTACTTATGCTTCACCTCTTGCCATGTTTAACAACATTTAATATTGTCGTGTACCTAAACGAGAATGAACTAAATATTCGAATGTGGAGTTTCGTCAATATGCAACTCGTTGCATATTTAGCTTCACTTAATGTGTAGTAATTGATTGTTGTGCTTTGCCTTGTCATGCATATGTGAACGAACATGCATCATATTTGTTTGTGCATCATGTCATGCATATGTCGTGGTGTATCATGTGTTCATTGTTTGTTCTGGATTGCTTCTTCTCGATAGAGTTCCGAAAGCGTTCCGAGTGTGAGGATTCGTTCGACTACGTCCCGTTCGTCTACTTCACGGATCGGCTGCTTCACAGATTCGTACTTCTTCCAAGCGGGATCTCAGGCAAGATGATCATTTCTCTGGATACCATTACTATCAATACCATGCTAGATGTCTCGTTTCTATCGCGGTCTCGCTACCTACCACTTGTATGTCAAGCCTCCCAAATGCCATGATAAGCCTCTAACCCCTCCACATCCCAGCAGAACATTGTTTGTCTATGTTACCGCTTGCTCAGCCCTTCTTATAGCGTTGCTAGTTGCAGGTGCGTTTGTTTCCAGCTATCACAATATTATTGCTATTTAATTTAATGCACATATATACTTGGTAAAGGGTGGAAGGCTTGCCCTTTTGCTCAGTGTTTTGTTCCACTCTTGCCGCCCTAGTTACTTGTGTACCAGTGTTATGTTCCATAATTGAGCGCTCCTAACATGCTCGGGGTTGTTATGGGGACCCCCTTGATTTTCGTTTTAGGATAAAACTTATCTGGCAAGGCCCAACTTTGGTACTACATTTGCCCAACATAATAATACTGATAATTAATTTGACGCATAGGGAGTTAGCGCTACCCGAGGTTTGTTATTCAACCTAATACAGGGGGGCCAGTGCTGCTGGTGCTAGTCCAAAACAGAGCACTGTGCGGGGCCACCCCGGGGCAACTCGGGTGATTTCTATCAGGCCACTGTACGCGTCGCTTATCCGCCATGTCCTGAGAACGAGATACGCGGCTCCTATCGGGATCCTTGACACGTCGGGAGGCCTTGCTGGACTTGTTTTACCTTTCTCGAACGTCTTGTGCGAGGAATTCCGAAACTTTGGGCTATCTCGAGGTTGAGGTTTTTCAATGGAATTGCCTAGGAAGATCACGAGATTCGTGGTCGAGGTTATTCCCGCGGCGTGTGGTTAGTTTGTGATGGATGAGTTGGAGCACCCCTGCAGGGTTAAATCTTTCGAAAAGCCGTGCCCGCGGTTACGTGGCAACTTGGAAACTTTGTTTAACACCCGGTCGTAGCAAACTTGAAGTAAACTCAAATAAAATACACCAACCGTGTGCGTAACCATGACTGTCTCTTCTCGTGAGCCCTTATCCGAGAGAGAACATGGTGGGGTTATGTTTGACGTAAGTAGGTGTTCAGGATCTCTTAGAGATCATTACTAGATCACGTCCGTTTACGCGACAATCATCCCCCTTTATTCTTGTACTCGTAAGTTAGCCACTCAAATAAATGCTTAGTGCTTGCTGCAGCCTCACCACTTAACCATACCTCACCCATTAAGCTTTAATAGTCTTGATACCCTTGGAAATGAGATTGCTGAGTCCCCGTGGCTCACATATTACTACAACAATAGTTGCAGGTACAGGTAATGCAATGATTTGACGTGAGCGCGATACTTGTTTGTTTTGGAGTTCTTCTTCTTCTTCATCGATCTAGGATGGGTTCCAGGCGGCAGCCTGGGATAGCAAGGATGGATGTCATTTTATCGTTTGTTTTCATCCGTACTCGGACCCTGCTCTTCTGTATGATGTTTGGATATGTTGTTGTATTGATGTGACATTGATGTAGCTTGTGGCGAGTGTAAGCCAATTCCATATACTCATCTCTTCTTTACATGTACTTGTAATGATATCCATTCTTGCAAAACGACGAGATGCGCTTCTATCCCTGTCGAGGCCCTCGTGCCAAAATAAGGATAGGATCGCATCTTGGGCGTGACAAGTTGGTATCAGAGCCTGTACCGACCTAGGAGCCCCTTCATTGATCGAACTTTGGCCGAGTCGAGTCTAGTAAAAAAACTATTTTGAGTCTAGTTATATCGGAGAGTAGGTTTCTTTTACTCCTCTTCTATGCTCTGGTGAGGTATTCGACTTAGGAATTTTGATTCTACTCCTCTTCTCGCTCAATTTTTTTTAGAATCACGCGGGTATTTTGGAAACTATATGATGCCGATGTGAAGGAATTCTGTCTTGGTGCCTCCTGTTATCGAGGAGTAGAGCTCCGAGGGATTTTTGCACATCGTTATCATTCAGTTTCCTTAGTATCTCAGGACGGAGGATGTTCGAAATTGCTTCAATACTTTTCGTGGCGAGATAAGTTTGGAGTCACCCAGTACTAGGGAGAGCGTCCAGGGTACTGCCATGTTTAGTATCGTTGTGATTACGAGTGTCTGAGGTAGACGAGTTTGTGGAGTTTCTTGGATTATGGTGTGGAAGGTTGCGGGTGCAGTTGTAGCTGATTACCTTGGGTACGTTCCTGGGTTCACAACCCGAATCGCATAAACAAGAAAGACTTCGGAAATTCTTAGGTGGGAATTCAAGTAGTTACCTAGGATTATCCTTCCAACAAATGCAAATGGGTTTGTGTTTGTTCTGGCTTGTTTCGTAAGCCTCATCTTTTGTTTTGTTGAAGTATGGTAATTCAAGTTGCTTCGATGTCAAGTGGTGATTTCATATCTTTCCTAACCGATGTGTTTCTCATCAAGTTAATTCAACCCTCTCCAATATTTGCAAGTTCAAGCCTTGTATTTCTTTCCGGAGTTCATCTCATCGGTATCAAGTTGTCTTTGTTTTTCCCCGCCCTCCCGCCCTTTTTCGTCAACAATTAAATTCTCTTCGAAGTGCCTTTCTCTTCATTGATGCTTCCGCTATCATTTCTTCCGTATTGTATCCGGTGATTCATTGTGAAGATTCTCAAGTGCTAAGTTCATCGTTCTCCATTCTCGTTTTCTTCTTCGGTGGATTCAATTCAAGCGTTCGGTGCTCATCATATCCTTTTCATTCTCTATATGCTCTCCCATGTTGGAATTCTTATCCAAGCCTCTCTTGCTTATTCATATCTCTATTCTATCTGGAGTGTTGAAGATATCTCAGAAGTCTTGTGTCTTAATCCAAATCCTTTCAATTATTTCGAGGTTCTCACCTCATCAAGTTTCATTTGTACCAGTGCAATATCTTTCTAAGCTTTAAGTTCAACGGTGATCTCTTTGAGTGGGCTCATAACCCACAGGGTTTTTCCCAGGATCTTACCTGGCTCTTTTAATCTTTCCGGAGATGTCCTCAAGTTCTTTTCAATATGACGTAAGAATGAATTTCATCAGTCATATTCCTTCCCGAAGATCGCTTCTAAATCATTTTCATCGTTGGCTCAACCTTTCTTTATTCATTATCCCGGAGTGTCTCAGTAATTCTTGCTGGTGTTTCTCGCCATCATTCTTTGCCTTGAAGACCAAGAAGAGTTTATCTTAAATCTGTCTCCGTTCTTTCAAAGATTTGTCATCTCAGCTTCGTGCTATCCTCTCAAATTGTTTTCGGTCATGAGTAATTTTTTCCATATCTATCCGGAGCATTTCAGAGTTACTGTCATTTCTCGATCCTCCGAAGGTCATCATTTCAGAAGATTTCTTCGTTCCCAGCTTTCAGCTTTCGTTCTCAAATTCTTCTCAATTGTTGTCTCTTCGTTCGTCTCTCAATTATTCCGGTGTTTCGTTGAAGACTTCTTTATGTTTGTGCTCTATATATCTCTCTCTCTTCTATCCTTTTCAAGAAGAATAAGTGGTGTGTGAAATCCGTTGCTTGTCATCAATTTAACTTGATGAAGGATAAGCATAACATAATTCTTATTCTTGTTTCATCAAAGTGATTTCAATCATCTTCCGGAGTTGTTCATGATACCAAATTCTCGATTCTAAGTTGTTCATCTTTTGTTTCCGGAGTTTCAACTTTTCTCAAGTATCTCTTCGCGAAGCTCAATCTAAATCATTGCAAGGCCTCAATCTTGTTCTTTTTGCAACCTTCAATTCTTTTCTATCATCCTTTCATTTCCGGAGGTTCTTCATGGTGGTTCGTCAAGAATTTAATTCATTCTCGAAGTGTTCTTCAAGATTCTTGTGGTAGTACCTCAAGTATTCTTTATCTTGCATTGCAAGTGCAATTCTTCCTCCATTATCTTTTGAGATGGTATTATAGCATTCTTGATTCATGAGGAGTCTTCAAGAGAAGTTGTCAAGAATGAGATATGTAAACCCATCATTTCTTCCTAGGAGTTATCTTAGATTGGATTTCACCTAAAGCCTTTCCGTAGGATTGTTCCTATCATGGTGCTCATCAATGATCCAAGTTTTCTATGTATCTTCTTGGTGAAGGACGTTTTGCATATCTTGTTGCTCCCAAGCAACCAATTGTTTCCGTTAGAAGCCGGTTGTCACCTCATAATTTAGAGATGTTTCCATAAGCCCACAACAAGCTTGTTCTTTCCGTTGTTGATGTTCCAACAACTCCGTTCAATCTATGCTTTCAATTCAATTGTGGTAGAAGTTGTCATTCGATTCTCCATTCTTTTGTTTCCAATAGTCTAGCTTCTATTCTTTTTCTGGAGGCATTAAGATGTTGCTCTCTTTCATCCATTATCTTGTTTTATCAAGCTCATGTTCTTTCTTTGCTTATCCTTTAACCGGAGTGTTGTGTTCTCTTTTCAAGTTAATTGCATCTTGGCCAGTTCTGCTTCTCTTTCCTACAGAAGTGCTGCCCAAATTTCTTTTGAATTCTTGCATGTTTCTCTTGTCATTCTTCATCTCTTTGCTTCCTTCAAGTTTCGTTACTTTCACTCGTTTTGTCAAAGAAGCAACTAAGTTTTACCTCTTCCTTTCCTCTTCCTCTTCTCATTCTAAGATCTCGGGTCGAGATCTCTTATAAGTGGAGGAGAGTTGTAACAGCCCGAGACCGACGCTCCAGAAGATTCCCGTTTTATTTCCGTTGTCGTCGTGCAATTCTTTTGTTTGTCGCATTCATCATCGCATCATTCGCATCATCTGCATAGCATCGTCACTCGTTTTCGATAACTTGCATCCGTTCGTAGTTGCCGGTTCTCTCCGTTTTCGTCGACGACAGTTTTGAGTCCAACCACACACGCACGCGCCCGCAGCATCAATAAAATATTGTTTTAAAAGTGCGTAAAATATTCTTGGATTGGGTCGAAAGTTGGCATGCAGTCTTCTTTTATTGTAGGTAGACTGCCTGCCAAATTTCGTCGTAATCAGAGGTCGTTTGATACCCGAACGGTAGACCGTAGCGGCACCGTCATTGGCATATTCGTCGGTTTTTTCTGTGTTTTAAAACTCTTGTCACGGGCTCACATCTCCCTCTCTCCTCAGCCCACAACCCCTCTCCACAGCCCACCGGACCGTCCGATCATGATCGGAGGGTCGAGAAACCACCCCTAGACCCAAACCCTAGCAAAATTGCTATATATAGATGCCTCCCCGTCCAGAAATGGACCTCCCCTAACCTCCAGCATCGAAATCCGTGCCCGACCAGCCGCGCCGCCACCACTTGGTGCCGTCCCACGGGTCTGCGCCGCCACCCAGCCGCCCCCGCAGCCAACGGGAGGGCGCCACGTTGCCACCCCAGCCTCCCTCCGCTGCGGCCCGCCCGAGCCCACGCGAGGCCCGCCAAGCCCATCTGGCGCCGCTGCTAGCCCGCGCGAGCCGGGGCCGAAGCTCACCTCCGCCCGAAGCCATGGTGGCCGCACCCGAGCTCCCTCCCGCGTCTCCCGCGCGAACGGCGTCGCCCCGACCTCGTCGGCCCGCCAGCGCCCCGCCGTCGCTCGGTCCTGCAGCCGTGCCATCGCCGGAAACCAGTCGCGCCGCCCGTCGCCCGCCAACCTCCCGCTCCGCTCGGATCAGATCGTGCCGCCGTCGGATCTCTTCTTCCCCGCCGGCAAGACCTTGCCTCTGCCCGGATCTGCCGCCCCCTCGTCGTCCTGCCGCCTTCGAGCTTCGCCGGCCTCCCATGGCAGATGCCGCCGCCACTGTGGCGCTCCCCTACCTCGTCCCGATCGGGATCGAGCAGGATGAGCGCCCGCTCGCCCGTCGCCTCTGTCGCCCGCATGGGCCGGCCCTCCAGCGCCTTCGTCCCAGCCGTAGGCCGGTCTGCCTCCTCTCCGGCCTGAGGGCCCAATGTGAGCTCCCAACCTATCCCCCGCCCGTGCGTGTTGAATGGCTAACCTGCGCACACCCTGTTTCGGCCCGTTTCGTGTTTTATTTGCTATATGCGAATTTCTAATTACAGAAAAATGCATCTTTTCAAATGCTAATAAATAATTAACCGTGCATCGTATCAAAATGTTTTGTATATGTAAAATGACTAGAATTTTGTGTAGAATAACAATATCCCGCTTTCATAAATGTTTAACTGTTTAAATGCCATTTTTTCTGATAAGTTGCTTATATGTCGTATTGCATTGCGCATCAACATTTAAGCGTGCATCCGAATTAAACAAACCACATATGTAAAATGTGTAGATTATTTATACCCCTTTCTCATGCATGATAAAAATGTTTGATGTGATGTCTGCATTTAATTTGCATAAATAACTTGCTAAAACGAGTTTATGTCCTAATCTCGCATAATTGTTGAGCCATTTGTTTTATAGTAAAACACCCACATATTATATATGTTTTTGGGGTAGAAAAATCTATAGTATTTATCAGCGCAATTAGTTTTGTCATTTGAGAAGTTTTGTGTGCATGCCATTTTTGCTATGATGCCCTTTTGTTTATTTTGTGTGATTTAATCCATGCATATTTTGGAATAGTTGCAAACATGAGATATGCCCTTGAACATGTGTGCTAGGCCCTGGTAATTTTTGGTTGCTATAGAAATGCATGTTTAGGTGTTATTTTCTTGTTGCCAACATGCTATAAAATACTGCTGTTTTGAGGGTCCAAAATATTTCTAAGTCTGAAAACTGTTATTTTGTTGCCATGTTGCCATGTGGTTTGCTATTGATCTAGAAGACTTTTGTGGTTGCTCCCAAGGGGACTTTTGTTAAGCATGTTATTGTCTACCAGGTTATGCCATTTGTTGACATGTATAGGATTTGCATCATAGTTATTTCTTTTGTCCAATATGTCAATCTGTTAAAACCTGCTGCACATGTCTACTCTAATTTTCACTAAGTCTGGAATCTGTAATATTTTGTTGCTGTCTTGTGCAATGGAGTTATTTGTAGTTAACAATGTCCTCTAGCTTGCTGTTAAGTTTCATGCCAATATATGCCCTATAGCATATAGTTTTACTGCTGCCAATATGCCTTCGTGAAAATCTGCTCTGCTAAAATCTGTGAATTTCACTAAGTCCTAATCTGCTATATTTTGTTGCCATGTTGTGAGCTTCCTACCATGTGATCCATGATTCTTTTGAGTAGGAAATGTGAAGATGAAATGAAGTGTGTGTTATATGCTATAGCCCCATGCTTAGTTTGTGCATTTTAGAATCTTGTAGCTTGTTGTTTTCATGTGTGCAATATGCTATATTGCTGTTTGGGGCAGATTTCAAATAAAACTTGTGTTGGTTGTTGTGGTTGAACCGTAGCTCCATTTTAGACATGCCATATATGAAACTTGACTAGAATTTCATGTAGTATCATAATATCTTGCTGCATTCATGATTTGAAATTTTTGTGGTTGTCATTTGCATGCATTTTGCATTCATGTCATGTTCATCTTGTGAAGGTCATATCTTTTAGACCGTAGCTCCGTTTGAGATGTTCTATATATGTAAATCGACTAGAATGATGTGTAGAATTGCATGGTATACTTTATTTTCCTGTTTAATAAATATAAAACATGATTAGTTCAGATCTGGACCAATTTCGAAATTAACATATGGGGTCGTTTCGGAAGTGCTATATGTTGTTTCCGACCTCATTTAATATGCCAAGGCGTCTAGTTTACTTATGCTTCACCTCTTTCCATGTTTAACAACATTTAATATTGTCGTGTACCTAAACGAGAATGAACTAAATATTCGAATGTGGAGTTTCATCAATATGCAACTCATTGCATATTGAGCATCACTTAATGTGTAGTAATTGATTGTTGTGCTTTGCCTTGTCATGCATATGTGAACCAACATGCATCATATTTGTTTGCGCATCATGTCATGCATATGTCGTGGTGTATCGTGTGTTGATTATTTGTTCCGGATTGCTTCTTCTCGATAGAGTTCCAAAAGCGTTCGGAGTGTGAGGATTCGTTCGACTATGTCCCGTTCGTCTACTTCACGGATCGCCTGCTTCACAGATTCGTTCTTCTTCCAAGCGGGATCTCAGGCAAGATGATCATTTCCCTGGATACCATTACTATCATTGCCATGCTAGATGTCTTGTTTCTATCGCTGTCTCGCTATCTACCACTTGTATGTCAGGCCTCCCAAATGCCATGATAAGCCTCTAACCCCTCCACATCCCAGCAAAACATAGTTTGGCTATGTTACCGCTTGCTCAGCCCTTCTCATAGCGTTGCTAGTTGCAGGAGCGTTTGTTTCCAGCTATCACAATATTATTGCTATTTAATTTAATGCACATATATACTTGGTAAAGGGTGGAAGGCTTGGCCTTTTGCTCGGTGTTTTGTTCCACTCTTGCCGCCCTAGTTACTTGTGTACCGGTGTTTTGTTCCATAATTGAGCGCTCCTAACATGCTCGGGGTTGTTATGGGGACCCCCTTGATTTTCGTTTTAGGATAAAACTTGTCTGGCAAGGCCCAACTTTGGTACTACATTTACCCAACATAATAATACTGATAATTAATTTGACGCATAGGGAGTTAGTGCTACCCGAGGTTCGTTATTCAACCTAATACAGGGGGGGCCAGTGCTGCTGGTGCTGGTCTAAAACAGAGCACTGTGCGGGGCCACCCCGGGGCAACTCGGGTGATTTCTATCAGGCCACTGTATGCGTCGCTTATCCGTCGTGTCCTGAGAACGAGATACGCGGCTCCTATCGGGATCGTCGACACGTCGGGAGGCCTTCCTGGACTTGTTTTACCTTTCTCGAACGTCTTGTGCGAGGAATTCCGAAACTTTGGGCTATCTCGAGGTTGAGGTTTTTCAATGGAATTGCCTAGGAAGATCACGAGATTTGTGGTCAAGGTTATTCCCGCGGCGTGTGGTTAGTTTGTGATGGATGAGTTGGAGCACCCCTGCAGGATTAAATCTTTCGGAAAGCTGTGCCCACGGTTACGTGGCAACTTGGAAACTTTGTTTAACACCCGGTCATAGCAAACTTGAAGTAAACTCAAATAAAATACACCAACCGTGTGCGTAACCGTGACTGTCTCTTCTCGTGAGCCCTTATCAAAGAGAGAACACGGTGGGGCTATGTTTGACGTAAGTAGGTGTTCAGGATCTCTTAGAGATCATTACTAGATCACGTTCGTTTACGCGACAATCGTCCCCCTTTATTCTTGTACTCGTAAGTTAGCCACTCAAATAAATGCTTAGTGCTTGCTGCAGCCTCACCACTTAACCATACCTCACCCATTAAGCTTTAATAGTCTTGATACCCTTGGAAATGAGATTGCTGAGTCCCCGTGGCTCACAGATTACTACAACAACAGTTGCAGGTACAGGTAATGCGATGCTTTGACGTGAGCGTGATGCTTGTTTGTTTTGGAGTTCTTCTTCTTCATCGATCTAGGATGGGTTCCAGGCGGCAGCCTGGGATAGCAATGATGGATGTCATTTTATCGTTTGTTTTCGTCCGTAGTCGGACCCTGCTCTTCTGCATGATGTTTGGATATGTTGTTGTATTGATGTGATATTGATGTAGCTTGTGGCGAGTGTAAGCCAATTCCATATACTCATCTCTTCTTTACATGTACTTGTAATTATATCCATTCTTGCAAAACGACGAGATGCGCTTCTATCCCTGTCGAGGCCCTCATCCCAAAATAAGGATAGGATCGCATCTTGGGCGTGACAGGTTTGGCCTCTAGCTCTGGCTAGGCCATGACCGCGGACGTCGTCCACGGTGCTCCGGTGCCATGCCATGTAAAGCCTCCCTGATCACCCCTCTCGGCTCCGTTCGCCTCTCCTCACTCCCGCTAACCTCCCGGACCACCCAGATCGTCCTCCCGTGCCCACCTCCTCTCCCCATGGCAGGCATTGCCGCCTCGGCCTCCCCTTAAATTCGCGCCACCTGAAGCCCTTCTCCACCGCTAAGCTCTCCCATTGAACTTCCCTATCCCCCGCAAGCCTTCCCGTAGCCCCTTCCTTCCTCCGGATGGCTGCTGCGCCCTACCCATCGTCGTCCTCGGCTACGTCCGCCCCGGTCGGTGCCCTCCTCGACCTAGTCCTCCCCCCAAGCACGGCGCGGCTCCTCCTGATCGCCTGCCTCCCCTGAGCTCCCCGGTGGTCCGAGCCTCGCCGGAGGCAGCCTGGGCCGCCGGCACAGGCGACGCTGGCGCTCCTCTGTCCGCTCCCGACCGGCTGATGCGGGAGGAGGAGGACGGACCTGCCAGCGGGCCCCGTCTCCTCCCGGACCCACCCGTCAGCCAGAGTGGCAATCAGGCGTCCCCGCGGTCAGACTAAGTGGAGGCGGGTTTCATTTGAAACCGCCTTCGCAACATGAAAACGCACCAACGGTAATACGCTTTCTGCGTGGCAACTCTCCCGCCAAGCCAGGCCACTGGGCCGGCCCAATTGATATCCTGCGCTCATTGTGCAGTATAGACCTCTGGTAATTCTTTGCCCTTTTTTTCTTTTTTCCAGAAAGGCAGAATATTCATAGAATATTCTATTTAACTCCAAATTTGATGATTCAAAATTCTAAATACTCCTGTAAATGCCACATATCAATGATGCAACTCTCATATTTTTCCACCACAAGTTCTGCCCTGTTCATATTCAAATTCAAATTTGAGCTATTGAGATCCCCATTGTAAAATCCCTAGGGGATTCAAATTAATTCCAAATGGAGTGATTCAAGTTCCTAGGTATATCTAAATTCATGCACTAAGTGGTGAACATTTTTCCTAACACTTATTCTACTATGACATGTATGATCCACTTTGCAAATCCCTAGAATACTCATACCAACTCCAAACACAATGAAACCAATTCCTACATGTTTCTAAAATCATGCCCTACTTGTTGGGTACATCCACCCATTTTTACAAAAATATTTTCTGTGGACATCTTATAGGATCATCGTTTCCTTCACTCCTACCATTCAAAACTCCCCCTTGACCCACAACCACCAAAACCTCCTTGGTCATTTTTCTCATGACCAAAGGTGTCCCAGAAAAATAAAACTCCTATTTATAGAGCACTTTTATTGTATGCTTGCTGTCTTGCTTATTGCGGGTGTTTCCGACGATAGTTGACGAAGTAGATGAAGTGCTCGGAGTGGAAAAGAAGCGTGTGAAGACCTCGAAGACTTTGCTAAGATAGGCAAGCAGCCCTTTGACCATGACTATGAAACCTCTTATTGCATGGCATATAGCACATTATTTCTTGATGTTGGTCATGTTGATGTGGTATCCCCTTCGGTGGGATGCCTTCGATACTTTTACCGTTGATACGTGCGTCGTGCATGACCCTACCTCCTTATGAGGGTTGTGCGGGTGTGAGTAGTTAGGTCGCTAGTAGTTGCTACGCAAGTGGGATGGGAATATGCATGGTGATGGAAATGAATATGATTTCAAAGACTTTTCGAAAACCCCGTCAGTTGCCACTAATGCCCGAGGGAGATGATGTTGAGTTAGGTAACCACTTGAGAAAGAAGTGGTGTACCGGAGCAAGTGAGTGTGTGTGTGTTTTCGAAAACAGATTAGATTTAAGATTAGCTTTCTGCAAAATTACCTACTTAGTGCTATATCATGCTCTGTTGAACCTTGTTCCAAACATGGGTTGCTTGCGAGTACATTCAAAGTACTCATTGGCTTGCCACTGGTTATTTTATTGGCCAGGCATGAAAGATCAGGTCATGATGAAGATTACCTTGGTGACGAACATGCGAGCTAGGACGCTTCCCAGTCAGAATGCCTGTAGGGTTAAGGCTGATGGCATGGGTTCACGCTATCGTTGAAGATTTCCGCTGCAAGTTTATGAAGACTAGGCCTTAAGGGCCAGATTCAAGTAAAACGACATGTAATGGATGTAAGACTCTTGTTATTTAGTTTCTGTGTGTTTAGTGAGCATTGATCTCTGGGATCACTGTGCACGTACATTCGGTGATCACGAATTATGAGTCGGGGTCCCCACAGAGCTGGTATCAGAGCCATCCTGACTGTAGGAAGCCCTTAGTTAGCATGGACGTTAGTTAGGACAAAACTATTTTTCTAGACCCTTCGAAATCACTTGCAAAACCTCTATATTTCTCACCTCTCCTAAATTTTCAAAAGAAGCGAAGGTTTTTGGCCTTAGCACTTCCACCATTTTTTTTGGCTCTCCTCATCTACTTTTCAAAACCTTGCAAATGGTCGTTAGTATCCTTGTGCCGCTGACCACTAGATTCCTTGAAATCCTCGTGAGTAACCTGGAAGGAAGCCACCTTGCCAGGCATTCACACAAGTTTGATGACACCACGAAAAGACGATACCAACAGAAGATACCCTCTCGAAGGATGAGAATATCAAGACTCAGAAGATGGTGACACCCTTGACACAACCCTGGGATGATGCCACCTTGGCCTTCGATGACCAGGGCACAAGACCTGCAATGTCATGATATGCATCGCTGATAGAGCAACCCTGTCCTTTTCGTTATTGTGTCGGCAACCACCGATGGATGGGAACCTTGCCATTTGGTCTGCCTCACCATAGTGAGCAGGAAAACGGTTCTCATCATCCCCCGCTCTTGGTGTCGATGGTATCGTCAACGTGACCGGCAGGATACAACT
Organism: Elymus sibiricus; assembly: GCA_039707655.1. NCBI lineage: Eukaryota > Viridiplantae > Streptophyta > Magnoliopsida > Poales > Poaceae > Elymus > Elymus sibiricus. The sequence continues at coordinate 159,540,214 of CM077673.1, forward strand.
CTACCATGCCTTGTTAATGTCATTGCATAAAGATTGCCTACCTGGAACCCTCGACGTCTCAGAAGACAAGAAGGCATCGTCACGATTATGAAGACACTACAAGACCCTGTCAACGACAAACATGAGGAATCATTTTTGTCGTCAACTCACCAGATGCAAAGTCGTTGAAGAATCTCCAGGCCCCAACCCGGATCGTTTCGACAAACAACAACCAGAGACATAGCGGCACCTGAAGAAGACCCAGAAGACTGAGCGGACTCCTCTCCAAGACACGAAGCAAGCACGACTACTGAGTCCGAGAACCCCTAGGGTAGGATAGGTCGTGTGCCCCCCCCCCATGCGAAGTCGAGTCCGTGTGACGGTTCGAATGGAACCATGATGTGTGTTGCTTGTTTTTGCTTGTTTGTACTTTGGTATAAGTCGCACCTCTGCCCTAGGCAACGAGAACGCGATTATATCACCCACTATTTTAATGCATGTGTTTGGCCTTTTCGGCAGTTGGTTGATTGCACTTGCACTATATCACCCCCTTAGGCACTTCCCTCTATGATATTTTCCCTCTTCCCCCATCTCGTCAACGGAAGACTATCAAGACAAGATGCACCAAGGATCTACCTCGGCAGACAACTAGTACTAAAGACTCTGACTACAACGTACTCATCCAGATGCAACCCCGTAGAGTTATGCTTTTCCCTCAAGATTGGAAACCCCTCCCTAGACCAACCTAGACCTCACAAGCTCCCCCAGCACAAGCCTCTGATCACGTGTTTAATACACGGATTTGCCAGAGCACCCATTGAGCTTCAATAGCCCTTGCTTGGCACTAGGTTCATTATGAAGCTAGTGATCATAGTGAACAAACGCCTTTTATCCCTAAGCGAGCACTTGAACTGATGATGCCATAGGGAAGATTGTTTTGAGGATATATGATTAGTAGACTAATGATTTGATGGTGTTCTAATAGATATCTTGAGGACATAGCTAAGATCTTTGGTGGGTTACGAGACTTTCATGTTGGTAGAAGAACTTGGTGGATCAAATTAATAGAGTTGCATAAATTCTTCCTTGAGTAAATTGGATTTAGTAGGACAATTGTGATCACAAGCTGAAATTCTTGGTGGTATGATAGTTGACTTTGTCAAGTGATAGTCATGGATTGATGAGGTTACGTTAATGACTTGAAGTAGCAAGCAGGAGTTCTCCTTGGATTTGAGATTTGGACTTAAATAGGTAATCGTAATGGAGTGATGGTCTTAAGCAAGACTACATGGTTCGGAGTAATTTGGATTTAGTCTGATGATCTTGATCTTGATACCATATTCCTCGATGGGAGATAAACTAGAAACACTAGATTGTTGTCCGATGGGATTCAAGGATCTATATGCACCTGACATTGGAGTTTACTAGATCGTCATGATGGGAATTAGTGGATGTACTACGATGAGATAGCCCTTTCAAGGATTAATGGATTATAGGAACTCTAGAAGATTATGTGGGACTCCATCAAAGCTGTATTTTGTAGAAGTCATAAATCATGTGATGCTTGATGGGATTAGTAGACGGATTAATCGGATTCGTAGGAAGGAAACAATATCTTGGATTGGTATACTACGTGTTTCCTTAGCATAGAGATGCAACACTTTAGACATTGGATACATTAGCTGAACACTTGGATTTGTAGTGTCAAAATCAAGCTTAGCGGCTTGTATGCTTTCCCGAGGATTTTTATATAGGGATATATATGAGTAGTTATAGTATGTGTATGAGAGTATGGGTTGTCCTTCTCTTCGAGCCATGGAGATATGCGCAGCATGAGTGTTGTTGGAGATGAATTATATGAGATGATACCCTCAATGCTATGGGATGATTTTGTTTGGAGAAATAGGAAGGACTGTTGGCATCTAAGAAACTGTGCTTAAGGATAAGATGATAGACGTTCACTCACATCCTAAGCTCCTTGAAACCCCGAACACGGTCGGAGTATGACCATAGGCTCTGGCTCTAAGTCAAAAGACTATGCTCGATACTCCACCTCGACCCCCACCAATCATGTCCCTGAGGAAGGTGGACATGAAGACCTAGATTACGATGGACCACAAACCCCTGGACAAGTGACAATCTAGAGCAAATGCCCGCTCCTCTCACATATCCCACGAGCAATGTGCTTGTGTGATACTTGGGGAAATATGTTGTTGTCCTCACGAATGACATACTTATTTACCCAATGAGAGGAAGAAACACCTTAGTCCTATTTTGGATAAGCCCCAGGAACACCAATTGCCATGCTCCCCAAGTATAAGGTTTTACCTTAAAAAAACTGGACTCCTTGAAGCACCCTCCCTGCAACCGAAGTCATTCTTGCCCGAGCAAGATGAAGAACCACCACGGTCAAGAAACCCCAACGAAGAAGAAGAAGCAAGAGAAGTCAACCACCACTCCTCTGCCAGTTACAGCAACTAGACTATATCAAGGAGCACCGACATTCAAGCACGATGAAGCCCTTGGACCTCAAGAGGAATTAGAGCCCCCCTCCTTTAAGTAGTCACCTTTCAGTTCCTGACTAGAAGGAACCGATAAGTTGATAGAACCTTTCATCGCTTTGATGGTGTACGATGAGCATGATGTCCCTACTCCCTTTAGATACCTGGAATGGAGAAGACAATTGTCCTGACTTTGTTACCAGCCCCTTTTTGGTCCAATCTAGGGCGTAAACCCTAACTCGATCATGGTAAATCACCTGTCAAAGGTAGTTCACCCCGCTTGCCAAGCCTCAGACCTTGGGGACAAGATGGATGTTCTATACCTCTTGATAGTCAGCTTATTTAGAACCCCTCTCAAACCTTCCCCACATGGTAGAACCATTTTGGCGCCAAGTCTCTAAGCTTAATCTTAGGGACGAGGCTCAACCAAACCCTCCCACAATGGCTACGGAAAGACCAGTAGACCAGACACTCGAAGACCCGCCAGAAACGCGCGTTTGTAACGACGAAGACAAATGGCCGAAGATGAATGAAGAACATACCTGGGCATCTTACTCAAGTAGGAGATCTCAACGAGAAGCCTACGAGGACGCGCTTCAACACTCCCAAGGACGAAGACCACTGCAACTGAAGATCACCTGTCTTAAGGGACTCAAGGATTTCCCCGTCGACGAGGAGTTACACCAAGACTCGACCCTTCTATTCTAACATGAGACATCTAGATGTCATTGACCAACGTGAGCAACCCCAGGACCAGCACGCAAACACACTATTTTTCCACGTATTCCAACTTTGGAATACACACGCAAGTCAGACCTTTACTCGAACCCCGTTCATCAGGCCCTTAACCTCTAGTCAGGCCTAGCAAACCGTCGGAACCCACGTGCGCCCCTCGGACGAAGTACAACAATGCCCTCAGAGCCGTATCGTCAAGCACTTCAAGGAATAGTGGAGAAACCCCCACCAACGCAGAAGCAACATGGAACCTGAAGACTACCTCGCCTCTGAATTTCCGCATCCTTTCTACGCCTAGCCTAGGAATCTCGGGGACGAGATTCTTGTAAGGGGGGTAGGTCTATCACACCCTGTGTTTAGCCTCTTCTGTCTAAGTTAACATAGCTCAAAAATTAGGGTCAATTAAAACTTTTTGTGTGCTTGTGATGCTTGACTTGGTTGCTGAATGCTTGTTTGTTTGCTTGTGCTCTAATTCATTAAATTCCTCCTACACTCCCAACTCATATCCCTGACCCAAGGACCTTTCCCAATGATCATTCCATGTGTATAGGACATAAAACTATTTTTATAAAATATTATTTTGGCCAAAATGCATTTTTTTAATTTAGGTTTTCAAAACCCCCTAAATTGAGGTTTCTACTACAAGTCCTCAAATTAGGGTGGATGCTTTACCCCCAAAGGCTTTATTTGGAACCCACTATATATAAGACTTCCCAAAACAACCAAATATTAATTTTAAAGATTATTTTAATATTTTATTTAAAGGCTTTTTCTTAAGGCCAGAAATGTTCTTTTATAGGGAAAAATTATTTAAATGCTTTAAAAATATTTGAGAAAATTTAGGGAAACTCAGAGGACATATATTTTCCATATATATGAGTTTCAACACATGGTCATGCTGAAAATCATGGGCAAAACCCCTCAAAACCCTTTCTGCCCAAATCAAGCTTTTGAAATATTTCTATAAGAAATATTATCAGTAAATTCCAGGAAATTTCCAGAAAGTCACACATGACATATGTGATGATCTTGCAAAGTTTCATCTCAATCCTAGTTGATTTGATTCACCAAAATATTCCAAAACCATTCCTGTCCAGATCCAAATTTGAACAACTCTACATTGCCAAATGTCTCCTATTGATCTCAAACTTGGTTTACATGTTCTAATACTCCAATAATGCATCCACACCAAGTGGTGAACCAAGTAGAACAGATTAACTTGTCCAAATCCCCCCAAACCCCTTCCTGCTGATTTCAAGAATTGGAAATTCTTGCATTGTCAAGTCTGCCTATTTGGTCCCAAACTTTTTGTGCATGCTCTAGTCCCTAAATTATGCCACCACAACAAGTGGAGCATCAAGGAGAATGGATTAGCTTGATCAGATCTATGGAAACCCATTCCTATTGATTTCTAGGGTTTACCAAGTTTACATTGTGAACTTTCTTCAATCATGCTCAAATCTTGTGGTCAACCTTGCTTTTAACTACCATTCTATCATGTTAAAAATCATATCATGTAGATCATCCTAACTTGCTCAAACCACCATCAAACACCTTTTGGTGTATTCTAGGATTCACTGTTTTGACCACTTCTACTCTTCTCCTTGTAGCTCAATCATTGGAGAGATAAAACCCCCCACTTTCTACCCTGTTTCACCATGGCAGCACCGATTTACCTCCCCTCCTTCTTACCTCTACTCTCCTTAGCCCCCACCTAGCTTCTAGAGCATCTCCAGAAGCCCCAAATGCTAGTGGACAAGCTTGGAGGCGCCCAGAATCCAGGTGGCAATGCCGTGGCATGCAATGGCCGTGCTCCAGAGCGTGCTACAGTGGCCGACCGCACTGTAGCCGCCGCCCAATGCATGGCCCCGACCACCTCGAGCGCCCCCCTCTCGCCAGCCGGTCGGCCTCGACGTCCGGGACACGCAAGGCCCCTGTCCCCCTCCTCTCTCTCCCTCCTCTGGCCTCCCCCGCACGCGCGCTATGCCGCCCGAGCACCCCTATGGGCGAGCTCGTACATGCAGGCCTCTGACGCCCCTCGCTCCTCCCCTACCTCTCTCCTAGTCGTAGACCAGGCCCATGAAGCCCTTAGACACGGTCGGGAGGACCGGTTTGGCCTCTGGCTCTGGCTAGGCCGTGACCGCGGACGTCGTCCACGGTGCTCCGGTGCCATGCCATATAAAGCCTCCCTGATCACCCTTCTCGGCTCCGTTCACCTCTCCTCACTCCCGCTAACCTCCCGGAACACCCGGATCGCCTTCCCGTGCCCACCTCCTCTCCCCATGGCTGGTATTGCCGCCTCGGCCTCCCCTTAAATTCGCGCCACCCGAGGCCCTTCTCCACCGCCAAGATCTCCCATTGAACTTCCCTAGCCCCAGCAAGCCTTCTCACAGCCGCTTCCTTCCTCCGAATGGCTGCTGCGCCCTGCCCATCGTCGTCCTCGGCTATGTCCGCCCCGGTCGGTGCCCTCCTCGACCTGGTCCTCCCCGGCGAGCACGGCGCGGCTCCTCCTGATCGCATGCCTCCCCTGAGCTCCCCGGTGGTCCGAGCCTCGCCGAAGGCAGCCTGGGCCACCGGCACGGGCGACGCTGGTGCTCCTCTGTCCGCTCCCGACCGGCTGAGGCGGGAGGAGGAGGACGGACCTGCCAGCGGGCCCCGTCTCCTTCCGGACCAACCCGTCAGCCAGAGTGGCAATCGAGCGTCCCCGTTGTCAGACTAAGTGGAGGCGGGTTTCATTTGAAACCGCCTTCGCAACAGGAAAATGCACCAGCGGTAATACACTTTCGGCGTGGCAACTCTCCCGCCAGGCCAGGCCACTGGGCCGGCCCAATTGATATCCTGCCCTCATTGCGCAGTATAGACCTCTCGTAATTCTTTGCCCTTTTTTTCTTTTTCCAGAAAGGCAGAATATTCATAGAATATTCTATTTAACTCCAAATTTGATGATTCAAAATTCTAAATACTCCTGTAAATGCCACATATCCAATGATGCAACTCTCATATTTTTCCACCACAAGTTCTGCCCTGTTCATATTCAAATTCAAATTTGAGCTATTGAGAGCCCCATTGTAAAATCCTTAGGGGATTCAAATTAACTCCAAATGGAGTTATTCAAGTTCCTAGGTATATCTAAATTCATGCACTAAGTGGTAAACATTTTTCCTTACACTTATTCTGCTATGCCAAATATTGGACCATTTCTTCATGTATGATCCACTTTGCAAATCCCTAGAATACTCATACCAACTCCAAACACAGTGAAACCAATTCCTACATGTTTCTAAAATCATGCCCTACTTGTTGGGTACATCCACCAATTTTTACAAAAATATTTTCTGTGGACATCTTATAGGATCATCGTTTCCTTCACTCCTACCATTCAAAACTCCCCCTTGACCCACAACCACCAAAACCTCCTTGGTTATTTTTATCATGACCAAAGGTGTCCCAGAAAAATAAAACTCCTATTTATAGAGCACTTTTATTGTATGCTTGCTGTGTTGCTTATTGCGGGTGTTTCCGACGATAGTTGACGAAGTAGATGAAGTGCTCGGAGTGGACGAGAAGCGTGTGAAGACCTCGAAGACTTTGCTAAGATAGGCAAGCAGCCCTTTGACCATGACTATGAAACCTCTTATTGCATGGCATATAGCACATTATTTCTTGATGATGATCATGTTGATGTGGTATCCCCTTCGGTGGGATGCCTCCGATACTTTTACCGTTGATACTTGCATCGTGCATGACCCTACCTCCTTATGAGGGTTGTGCGGGTGGGAGTAGTTAGGTTGCTAGTAGTTGCTACGCAAGTGGGATGGGAATATGCATGGTGATGGAAACGAATATGATTTCAAAGACTTTTCGAAAACCCCGTCGGGTGCCACTAATGCCCGAGGGAGATGATGTTGAGTTAGGTAACCACTTGAGAAAGAAGTGGTGTACCGGAGCAAGTGAGTGTGCGTGTGTTCTCGAAACGGATTAGATTTAAGATTTGTCGACCGTCCCAACCTTAAATGCACAACCACGATACCCCTTATGGGACGGGGCTTTGTTGATTACCTTGGTGGGTACTAGCATAGAGCCCGCATTACAAGTGGCGGGAGTGACGAGGTCACTCTCGATACGGGGTCGTGCCTGGTAGGGCGACCATGCGCTATCTTTACAGGCACCGGGCACACCATTGCGTGCCCTCATGGATGATACGTGTGATGTATATCATGAGGGATGGCACCAACGAGTGGACTCTTTGTTTAGTATCTCTAGGGGAAAGGCATTGTTCGGGTGCTTACCTCGGGTATGTAATATACCGCAAGTCATGTATGACACGGAAGTTCCCCGAGTCTTGTGGGTAAAGTGTGCAACCTCTGCAGAGTGTAAAACTATTCGAATAGCCGTGTCCATGGTCAAGGACAGTTGGGTGGTGCTGCTTAAACTACGTCCAGATGTTTTCACAAAACCTGGTGTGTGTGTGTGTGTGATAAAGAGATACTTGAGATAAGTCGGAAGACTTGATGAAATGATTGAACATGTGATGTTCAACCCCTTGCTTATGATGATATCTATAACTTGTTCATATGGATATCTGCCAACTGTTGATGCATGCTTACATAAGTTAGTTGATCATGTCACTGCACTCAAAATTAGCTTTCTGCAAAATTACCTATTTAGTGCTATATCATGCTCTGTTGAACCTTGTTCCAAACTTGGGTTGCTTGCGAGTACATTCAAAGTACTCATTGGCTTGCCACTGGTTATTTTATTGGCCAGGCATGAAAGATTAGGTCATGATGAAGATTACCTTGGTGACGAACATGCGAGCTAGGACGCTTCCCAGTCAGAATGCCAGTAGGGTTAAGGCTGATGGCATGGGTTCACGCTATCGTTGAAGATTTCCACTGCAAGTTTATGAAGACTAGGCCTTCAGGGCCAGATTCGAGTAAAACGGCATGTAATGGATGTAAGACTCTTGTTATTCAGTTTCTGTGTGTTCAGTGAGCATTGATCTCTGGGATCACTGTGCACGTACATTCGGTGATCACGACTTATGAGTCGGGGTCCCCACAAGTTGCCCCCAACGTGGATCTGTTCAGGCACTTCTTCGTCCCTCGGATAGAAGACAAGTCCCACCGCTCGGGGAAAATAAGTTGGATCCCCCGGTGGAAGAGGGAAGACTGGGATTATCTCCCTGGCCAGCAGCGCAGGAGGTGGGAAGAGTGGAGGGGCAACTGGTTCTGGATCAAGGATGAAGAAGCCCCCAAGTTCTGCTCGACGCGGACTGGATGCATCACGCACGGAAGCGATTGGAGCAAGATGGGCCTCACCGATGACAGGCTTCGCCCGACGCTGAACAGGATTACTCGTCTGAAAGCTGTCGGGCTGACCATCGAACATGTGGGGGCCGACTTCCTCCGGCGCCGCATTGCGCTGCTACAGAGGAGGGACAGATTTGCATGGGAGTACAATGGCTCTGCCGACAGGATGCGGCTGTACCCAGGCCCCGCCAACAACTTGATGGTTTACGGCCATGGATGGTTGTGCGAGCAGCTGTTCGGCCATCTTGGGCCATTCCACTTGCCGACAAGAGTCGTCCCCCTGCATCTCAATTCCGCTCGGAGCCAGATTCTGCAATGGATGCCGGACTGCAACGCCTCCGGGGTCAAGCCTGACTGGGAACTGCCTACCCTAGATGACGAGATAGACTGGGTCTCTCGTTCGGAAGAAAGAGCTTCCTAGGCGGAGGACAATCTGATCAAGCCGACCACCAAGGCGGAGGAGGCATTCATTGCAGCTCGGATTGCAGAGGACAAGGAGGTCAGAGCCGCCAAGAGGATGGGCTCCGGGGGAGAGGAAGAGGAGGAGCCCAAGGGTGATGATTCTTCTGAAGAGGAGAGCAAGAAGCGTGCCACGGGGAGGCCGCCTGGTTCGTATATGCCAGGGCCGGGGCTTCCAAAGCCATGGCGACAGGAACCCAAGAGGAGGTGGAGAAAGAAAGACTTGAAATGGGCCCTCAAGCTCCAGAGCCGGGGAGCCGCCTCCGCGAGCGCGTCAACCGAGAGTCAGTAGCCCCCGCGTCTTCACGGAGCACCTAGAAGGTGAAGAAGACAACTACCAGAGGAGGCAAACACGACGTAGCACGCCGCCAGTCCTCCCGCCTTTCTCAGGCCAAGCCTCCTCCCGCCAAGCGACGGTTGGTCTTCGGGGTGGACCCCAGCCCCCCGTCAAGCCCAACTTCCCCACCAAGCTCGACCCTGCCAGAGGTCCCGGTCCCTCCGCCAAGCCCCACTCCTCCATCTTTGAAGAAGGGCAGATCAACTCCGCCGCCTGTGTCATACGAGCTGGGCTCTATGCTCATCGCCTCGGAGTGAGTAACTTAATTACAATCTTTGTCAATGTTTTTCTGTCCTTGATTTTTTGACTGATCTTGTATAGCTGAATCTCACAGGGACAGGGAGACCCTTGTGCATCGAGCCAAATAGGTTAAATCCGTGGCAGAGCCAGGTTCCGCGGCAGGCATGAGCTCGGTTGGAGGCACGAAGGAAGATCCTGCGCCTAGCCCCCGATCCAGCCCTCTTCGCGAAACTCTAGGGCTGACCACGACTGCTGGCGGAGATGAGGAAGGGAATCTTCCCACACCTGATAGGGAGATGGGAGAGATCTGTCAAGGAGGGACTCGCCAGGAGGAGCCCTTCCCCCAGGATCTCTCATCGACCATCGCCCGTGGGGAGGAGTCACCGGCAAGGGCCTCCACCGAGAGGTTGGTCCGTGATGAGGCCGCCACCGAAGGGATGGTGGCGGACCGCACTCCAGCAACTGATGTTGCCGGGGGAGGGGATGTCCCTCCTCAGCAACCTCCATCGGGTAACCCACTTGCCTCCGTTTTCACTTCACCCTTTTTCTCCTTTCTTGTGTATCTTGTTGATTCCTGACTTTATTTTTCTACTTACTGCTTTTGTCCATAGATTCGCCACTTGAGGAGCCTGAGTTGCTGGAAGCAGTGGCCGGCATCGGGGAGGATGCTGCTGAGGAGGCGATGAAGATTGCTGTCGCGGAGTGTCACAGGCAGGTTGCCGGGGACGTTCAGGAATCCTCAGAAAGAACGGAACCATCCCCCGGTAGCGTATCTGGCCCGGACGCAGTCATTGAGGAGTAGACTCCTCTCCAGTCCACGGGGCCCTCCACTTCAAGCTATCCTCTGGCATCGGCCCTGCGATCTCCCCTGAGCAATCTGGCGGTGGTCACTGCTCAACTTGGTCCCACAACTCCTAGTTCCCCCTTCTTAGCGGGCGCAGACCTTGATGAGGAAATCAGAAGGATACTGGCGCCGCTGTCTCAGGGGGTTGAAGAAGCTGATGGTTCCGCCAATGGCGCCAAAGATTTGGCTTTCTTGGAATCCATGGCGGCGGGGCTCAAGGATGTGCAGAGTAGGTACAGCCTCAAATGGCAGGCGGTCAAGGAGCAGCGTGACTCGACCGAGCTCGTGGACCAGCATCTGAGGGACAAAGGGAACGAGCTACGAGAGTGGTACAACCGGCGGGTCTTTTCTCTTAAAAGGAAGTATGAGACGCTATCCATGGCCAAAGAGGACGTTGTAGCCCGGGAGGCTCGACTGGTGGAGCGCGAAGCACTTCTAGAGACCAGAGAGGCAAACATCTCCTCCCGGGAAGGGGCCCTCGAAGCTACTCTCCATAGCAAGGACGAGGAGTTGGAGGCCCGCATTCAGCAACGCACCAAGGAGCTAGAGGACGACCACAAAGCCACTCTTGATGCGCTTTCTCTTGAGTCCCCAACTCAACTGAAGAAAGTGGCCGACGAGCTTGCTGCCGCATCTGCCGCCAAGACCAACCTCGAGGCCCAACTAAACAAGCCATCGAAAGACCTTACCGGGAGTAGCAGGGAGATCGGGGCCCTCAAGGAGGAAGCGTAGAAAGCGAAAGCCACTCTGGAAGAGGTGCAATCGCAGCTTTCCTCCAAGAGCCAAGATCTGAATGCCGCCAATGATACCATCTCCAGCATGAAATCCAGGCTTGCCTCCTTGGAGAAAGACCTTGAATCTGCTGGTGTCCGCGAAAAGCTGTTGCTGACAGACCTAAACAATGCGAAGATCCTCCAGAAAGATGCAGAAGACAAGCTGGAGAACCAAAGTCAGCAGCGCGACCTCTGGATCAGGAGCATGACTGAAATCGCCGAGCGCCTCACTGCCCAGATTGCAAATATGGATATGAAGAGCTAGGCCTTCTCCGTCGGCAAGCATGAAGTTCCAAGCGTCAAGCTGACACTCTTCTTCGAAGGTTTGATCGACGGGTTGAAGATGTACGAGGACGAGAGGGCTGCCTGCTTTGCCGACGAGTCTTGGAAGCTAGCTTGCGACGCTCTCTTCCTGGTCCTGAGCAACCTCGCGTTCTTCCACCCGGAGCTTGACCTCTCCGATGGCTTCAAGAAGCTGCCACCAGGCGCCGACACCTCTGCTGCCGTAAAGAAGGCCGGTCCCCTTGCTGACAGGGTCCTCTCAGTCCCAAGGACCCAGGGGAGTCGCCGGGGTTAGGCTTGAGTCACCCTTGTCGCCGTGATGTCCTATACCTAAGACACAATATGTATCCCGTATTAGGCCATGCACTATATTTGCTTCAATGTTTGCTGAACTGATATCTTTATGTAAACGCATGCTATCTCCTTCGCTTTCCCTCTGGCATTCGTATAGTCGTTTTCTTTTGTGTGCTTTGGTTACCCGCCAACAACGTGTTGCCACGATTGCTTTGAGGAACGGGTCCTTAGCATTCTGCTGGCAAGGACACGCTGTCGGTGAGTTTTTCCTTGACGGTGTTTGATGCTGCCTCATGTTTTGTTGAGCGGACTCGAAACAAAGCAAGGGCGCAAACAAATACGGTAAGGTTCCATTGCGCACAAGACTTCGACATACGAAACCTCGGTTGTCGCGCGGGGGGGGGGGGGTATACAAATGCGAGCTTTAATGAAAGTCGATAATCATGCCAACTTAGCTTTCATTATGGCTCCCATTCTGTCCTGGTGCGTATTTATTCGCGCACACCGTCCCTTCCTCCATTCATGGCCGCCCTTCCTCTTCGCGTTTCTCAGTAAACTCATGCGCGTGTACCTTCCTTTGCCCTGAGATGAAGGGAAAGCGAAGAGGGGAAAATGGAGAAACTTGGGAGGCCCGTTAGTTATGAGTACAACCCTCGGCACAAGCCTGCCGGGTTGGTGTAGACATTCTCAACTAACGAAAAATGGGGGAGTAAACATGAATGGCCGGGCCCCCTCTCCTTTCCCTCGCGCCCAGTGGTCCCATTGCGACCAATGCGATGGAGGCGTTGGCGAACGGGACCTTGCCGTGGTTCGCTTGCCGGGGGTGCCAACCGATGGAATCGCTCTAGCATTCGGCTCGGGATTTATCCTTGTCGGAATAAATGCAGGACCGAGCCTTATGCGAGCTTCTCAACACTAGCAGCGCCACCACCATGCAGAGCTAATCACAGGCGGGGAAGGAGAGGAGAGAGGGGTATGTCCGAGTACTTCTTTCTTTTCTTTTCCTATCGGATCAAGCTGCATCTCCCTGGGATTAGACGGGCTTGCTCCTCTTCGGCGCTCCTCGCTCTAGCTTCGGCCGCGGGGGACACGACGGTGGCGCCGCCTCCGCCGGTCGCTTCACCCACGATGCCCGCCTCACTCGTCGCTGCCGTGGTGTCAATGGCGTCCGCGGCCGCGTGCGAGGGGGCCTTCGAAGCGGAGGGATGCGCGGTCGCGCCGCTTGTCTTCTTGGGAGCCATGGATGAAGAAGATGGCGATGAATATTGATGTGTTGCTCACGAACTCAGGTTCGCGTAAATGACACACGCCCACTACCTGGCGTGCCAAAGATGTCGGGGCACGATGCACACGATCACCTATGGGACCATGGGTACTGTCAGGGATATTCCCCACGGTTTGACCCGGCCAGGAGTCTGACTCGCCCAACCATTTGGAGGCTCATGAGGTCACCATATTTACCGGGTCAGCCTGGAGGACAAGGCCTAAGGCCCGACGTGCTCCCCGACGGAAGGCGGCTCACAGAGAAGGCCCAAAGGACAGGAAGGATTCCCTTACAAGAGAAACAAGACCCTAATTAGGACTCAAGAGAGACTAGTCCTAATCTTACTCCCAGTAGGACTCTACATGTAAAACCTACCCCTTCAAGACGGGTTAAAGTCATTAGAGATAGACAGATTAGAAACTCTCGAGACTAGAGGTAGCGATTCCGCACCCTTGTAATCGAGATCATCGTCATCATCAATACACACAAAGCAGGACGTAGGCTTTTACCTCTATCGGAGGGGCTGAAACTGGGTAAACTCGCGTCTCTCGATTCCGACCAACCCCTCTCAAGGCGCCACCTAGTTGCGATGGCCTCACACCCAAGTTCTCTCATGAGGACATCATGCCGTGAAAAAACCACGACAGTTGGCGCCCACTGTGGGGACAACGCACGGAGGTGTTAAGTTTTTGGAGGGATCTCCCCAAGGATCAAGAAGTTCGCGATACGCTGGATGAAGAAGAGCCAGCGCGGAAGGATCTACGTCGTCACCATGACGAGCAGTTAGAACAGGCGATATGAGATTAGATTAAGTTCAAAGAAAATTTAGGGTTGCGTTTTGTGCGGCGGCGGGCGATCTCTGGATCTGATCTACCCTGTGGCGTTCGAAAGAATAACGATATTTGGCAGGAGCAGCTGGCGAGAAAAATTGATGAGACTTTCAACGGCGCACGTACAGGATTATGCCTAACCATCCGAAAGCTCGCACATCACGGAAAACTAAAAGAAAAACAATGATGGAGTTCTGCTCGCACATGGAGCCTCGTGTCACGGGCGTCAACTGGATTGTGCAGCCGCAGGCGTTAAAATCGGAAGCAGCGGCGCACATAATCCCAATCAGAGTCGGACAAGCAAAAGGATGGAGAAAAGAAAGCCCCCAGGATCGGCCCCCAGAGTCGGACTACTTCATCTGCCATCTAATAAAAAATCGATGAGTACTACTAGTATGGGGATAGATACAAAATACGGTACGAATACATCTCTCCCTGGACATGGTCCATGTGCGGGTCGGCCCCTTCGAGGATGAGCTGGGCGCCTGGACGGTACCGATGCGGCAGGTGGAGGTAGCGCCGGGGCCGGAGCCGTGGAGCCCGACCGCGTCGGCCTCATCTTCGGTGCCCCGTGCTCAAAGACGACCCCGTCAGGGTCTCTTCCGCGTTGCTTCACCTTCGCGCGTCGGCCCGTCGCCTCGCCTCGCCTCAGGCCGCCTCCACTCGCCGCCCTTCCGGGTGGTTTCGCCTCCGCGCGCCGGCCCGTCGCCTCTCCTCGCCTCAGGCCGACGCTCCCGCCTTGCCCGCTCGCCGAGCCGGTCGCCGCCATGGCCGCGCCTGCCTCCGCCCCGCTGCGCCGGCTCCGCCGCCGCGCCTCGCCCCGCCTCGCCATGAGCCGCATCGCCGCGCTCCGACCTCCTGGTCGCTCCGCGCTACGCCCGGCCTCCATGCGCCCCTCCTCCCCTGCCACTCAACGCCGCCACCGCTCCCACTCCCGCTCCCCTCTCCGAAGGAATCGTACGTGCTGGGATCCATCCAAGGACTCTTCATCCCTACCGTTTGGTGACAATCTCCTCAATCGCAGGCGACTGAAGCTCAAGCTCAATCCTCCCAGAAGGAGATATTGGAATCCATCCAAAACCTCCTCTGCCAGCTCAACCATGTCGTTTGCCGATCGCTTGCGCTGACGCTGGCGGCCCACATTGCAAGCAGCCCCGCTGCGATGGCGGCTCTAGTCGCAGGGAGCGCGGATGTCGACGAGGAGGACCCGATCATGCTCGGGTCAGACGACGAGGAGGGCAGGCAGCGATACACGGGGTTCGCGCTCCGGTCGTACGTGGAGGAGAGCAAGAGCATGAGGTGGTGCCCCGCACTCGGGTGCGGACTCGCCGTGGAGTACCTCGGCGGGGAGAGCCTAAGCGAGCAGCTGGACATGGTGTGCGACTGCGACCACTGCTTTTGCGTCGTGTGCCTGGAGGAGTTGCACCGGCCGGTGCCGTGCCAGACGGTGAGCGAGTGGACGGCCAAAAACAGCTCCGAGTCGGAGAGCACCAACTGGGTACTGGCCAGCACCAAGCTGTGTCCCGAGGCCGAGCATGGCGACGGCGGCGTCTCTTCCTACTTCGACAGGCTCGCCAAGCTCACCAAACAGACCCACGATTACTTTTGAGAGCATGGCTCAAGCGTTCCAAACAGATTTGGTTCTCTGAAATGGATTCTATAGAGGTCTGGGCACCCCTACTCCATAAAATTACAGTGTCTGCAGTGCCAAAGAAGGATAAGCCCCATGCGCCTCCGGCTCCATCGCATGCCCGCGATCGGCCGCCCTTGCTGCGCCGCGCCCCGCTCTGAGCCCGCCATGCCCGTTGCGTCGCGGCCGGCCTCGCTCCGCCATGGTGCGCCGTTGCACCGGGGCAACACCCGCCTCTGCTCGACGTGCGCCGCTCCGGTGGCTCCGCGCCCACGCCGGGTCAGCTCCGGCTCCGCCTCGCACCGCTAACCGGGCGGACTATCCGAACCTGAAAAGAAAGGGACAGAGAAAGAGAAGTGGGCCTGCTGCCTAAAAATAAAAAAAGTGTGGGGATATAGGCTATCTTTTTCATCGAAATATTATCAGCGCTATCTTACGCCAGTACCCGTATTCATCCCACAACAAAAAACGTGTGCTATCTTTTCCATCTATTTATCAATACATATTAAATTCTTTCGAGAACAATTACTTTGCCTGCAATATTTGTACGTAGGACAATTCTTCATTACAAAAGTGGCATTATAACGCGGAGGAGGAGCGCGCACCAGCATCATTCCGCACTGGTGTTTATCCATGTCACGTTGCTCAACGGAATCACGCACCGGCTTACAACGCCGCGACCAACTCCCGCGTCCGACCAAGTTATCGGCCAGCTCTCGCGTCTACATCAAGACGCCGGTGCCGCGCCTACTCACTCAAGCTGCCCAACGGACGCTCGTGAGTCGCCGCCCTACGATCCAGTCTACGTCGACACGCTGGTGCCGCGCCTGCTCACTCAAGCCGTCCAACGTACGCTCGCGAGTCGCCGCACTGCGGTCCAGTCTACATCGACATGCTGGGGCCGCGAACGCCCGTAAGAGCCGCCCAATGGAAACTCGTGAGCCGCCTCCCCCGCGGTCCGGTTTACGTCAATACGCCGAGGGCGCGAACGCCCACATGAGCCGCCAAACATACGCGCGAGCTGCCGCCCCCGCGATCCGGTCTACACCAAACAACGCTGGAGAAAAGGAGAAATATATAGATATTATCAGCCTCCAGCCGCGCAGGGTTGCCCAATGGGTAGGCACTTTGGCCTGTTATCCCTGCGGTCCGGTCTGCTTCAGCACATCAGAGAAATAAGAATCAGACATGGAGGAAATATCCCTGGAGAAGTTACAATTTGGGCCGGCCATTATCAAGCCGGCAATTCAAAAGTCAGCGGCAAAGAAAAATGGCCCTGGAGGAGCCAGGAGAGCCGGACTACCCGAGAATAACAAAGCATGGGTCAAGAAGCATATAAACTCAATTTGGCCACGAAATTTGCCAAAGACATATGATGAGCATCACCAAGATCATCAGCTCACTACATCGTCTCCAGTTTGAATAAAATCCATCGTTCAGTCGCCTACCTTATGCCGGCTTATGCCACAGCCAAGGATGAAGACTCTTAAGCCGTCTCCTCGAGTCATCTTAAGACTCGGGGGCTACACAAATATGACTCGGCAGATTTGGCCAGTTTCAACAAATACAATAAACCCGGGTCATTGCGAGGAAGACAACCCGGTCCCGGGGGCTGCTGCCTTATTGGCGAAAGATTTAAAGTCGCCCAAGAGGACGAGCCACCATGATGCGACCGTTCAAACATGGGTACCCTGCTTTATTGGCGAAAAATTAAAAGTTGCCCAAGAGGACGAGCCGCCATGATGCGCCGTTCAAACATGGGTGCCCTGATTTATTGGATCATCATATTATGATCAATGGAATAAAGACGGCTTTATCTGGACCCCAGATGTTTTGCAGTAGTAGCATTGTCTCCTGTATATCCTATGGCCGAGCTTTTCCATGATCATAGGTCACTTGGGGGCTTCCAACTCAATGAGTTTAGCTTTCATACACTCTTGACCTGCTTCCATGCCATATATGGGTTAAACCTGCCTGTTTGCAACTTGCTACTCCGCCAAGTGACCCGCCGTACTCTTGACAGTCAATCTTTCAATAAGACCCTGAACTTGTCAAGGTTAAAACAGCGGCTTATGTCACGAGAGAGCCGACTTACAGAGAGCTAGGATAAACTCACATGTCCGCCGTAGTCTCTCTGCTATGTGGCCCATTCGTACTCTTAACAGTCAATCTTTTTTAAGACCCCGAACTAGTTAAGGTTAAAACGATGGATGTATGTCACGTGAGAGCCGGCTTACGGGATTAAAGGCGTTCATGCCAAGCTTCTTGGAAGCGAAAACCTTGAGTTTTTCAAAATAAGAACAAAAGTTGATCTCTTTTGGTTGTGCCTTCAAGGTCGACTTACAAATATTTGAGATTTACATGTATATATTCTTTGTTAGCTATTTTTATCATATACATACATCATCCTGCATTGCATCATGCATCATACATGCATACCAAGCCGGTCATCAAACCGGGTTACATCGTAACCTCTGCAGGAACAAATAGATCTTTGATAGCCAAAATGGATGGATCTTCATCATGGTTTATCATAACCAGTATTAAATGATTGGGGTTTTTCAAGCCAGCTCGGAAGAATTGACTATTCTCGAAGAGCCGCCCTATCTCATATAATGCCGGGTCATTTAATTGACCGGTTCTTGGATTTTTTCAATTTGTGCTCTGTAGTAAACTACAACACTTATGGATTTCTCAAACATATATTTTTCGGGTTGCATCGCAACCATGAGCAGGGATTTTCATTTCAAGGACAAAGGCATTATTCCAGGATATTCGACAAAATACTGGGTTACAACCACGGTCAAGGAGTCATTCAACAAATTATGATGAGTCATATTCTCACACAGTCGCAAGTCGCTGCGGGCATACGACCCGACACTTGGGGGCTACATCATATGATGTTTCTCTTTCCAAAAAGGAGAAGTGCATGTAAGTCCCGAGTCGCTGCAGCCATACGACCCGACACTTGGAGGCTACACTACTCAGATCAAAATTCTCAAAAGTCCCAAGTCGCTGCAGGCATGCGACTCGGCACTTGGGGGCTACAGTATTCAGCTGTTCAAACAGATTATAAGGTCTAAATTGAAGACCCGGGCCATCACATACTGATGAGTCTGCCCTTGGGGGCTACACATGTGAAATGCAAGACACTAAGTCTATATCTGGCGACTCAAATGACAACCCAGATTTCTCAACATTCAACACCAAGTTTAAAGTCCTAGGTTGTTGCAGGCAAGACAACCCGACACTTGGGGGCTATACTGGCTGATGTTTTATAAAGTATAAAGACAATTGCAAGTCCCAGGCTATTGCAGGCAAGACAACCCGGCACTTGGGGGCTACACAATCAAAGATATTATTGAAAAACACCAAGTCATAATGTATAAACTCAGAGCTTGGGGGCTACAGGTAATATGGATATAAAAAATAGAAGAGCACTTTCAAGATGTCAATTATGAGCAAGAGGTGTCGTTGTTCTTCATGGAGCTGAAGTATTGAAAGACCGGCTCAGCATCACATGGATTTCTTTATTTCCAATAAATTTATCAAGTTAATTGGAGTCCAGTTGTTTGACCCAGTATTATCAAAGATCATGACCCTGTATTATCAAAAATCATGACCCGGTATTATCAAAGATCATGACCCGGCCAATCATTTGGCGTTTCAACTTCATATGGTTTTCTTAGCTCCAAAATTTTCATCAAGCCAAAGCATTGGAGGCCGACTCAAGGGCATATGGCTGTTTTTATTCCCAATATTTTATTCCAAAGGACTCGGACCTGCAAGATGATTGTGAAGACGGCTCGTTAATATGAAGAAGAAACCCGTATTTTCAAGGAGCCACCTCATTCAATTAAGTCGGCCAGTGGAGCAAGCCGGTCTCTTAACATATTTATTATTTCAGAAGCTTACCATGAATAAATTCAAGCTAACCTGGGGCTAATGTCGGGGATATTCCCCACGGTTTGACCCGGCCAGGAGTATGACTCGCCCAACCATTTGGCGGCTCATGAGGTCACCATATTTACCAAGTCAGCCTGAAGGACAAGGACTAAGGCCCGACGTGCTCGCCGGTGGAAGGTGGCTCACAGAGAAGGCCCAAAGGAGAGGAAGGATTCCCTTACAAGAGAAACAAGACCCGTATTAGGACTCAAGAGAGACTAGTCCTAATCCTACTTCCAGTAGGACTCTACATGTAAAACCTACCCCTTCAATCTATATAAGGAGGGGTAAGGCGCCCCAAGAGGGACGGGTTCAAGTCATTAGAGATAGACAGTTTAGAAACCCTCGAGACTAGAGGTAGCGATTTCGTGCCCTTGTAATCGAAATCATCGTCATCATCAATACACACAAAGCAGGACGTAGGCTTTTACCTCCATCGGAGGGGCTGAACCTGGGTAAACTCGTGTCTCTCGATTCCGACCAACCCCTCTCATGCCGCCACCTAGTTGCGATGGCCTCACACCCAAGTTCTCTCACGAGGACATCATGCCGTGACAAAACCACGACAGGTCCCTTCATGATTCGGCGGGGGGAGTTCACGTTGCACAAAGAGCAGAGGTAATGAGGCAGCACAACGATGGGACGCTGGTGTTTTACCCAGGTTTGGGCCGCTGAGAAGCGTAAAACCCTACTCCTGCTTTTTTGGATTGATCAGAGGAACACGAAGCACACGCAGCGCTCAAACCAGGCAAGGTCGCCTTCGGGAGAGCTGCTACGCTAGTACAAGTGTCCAAAGGTCCGAATCTTGAGCTAGGTTGCCTTGGGCCTCCTTTTATAGGTTAAGGGGAACCATAGTGGCAAAACAGACATTATCTAGTGATTAGATAGTTAACAGTGCTATCAAACCTAATTCTGGCTCTTAGGAAAAAATGCCATAAATGCTAGCCTAGGTGGCGTGCGGGGGTGCATCCCCGGCAAGCTTCTACCACCGCTTGGCTGCTTGTTGCTTAGTATCTTGACACGCCTCTGGACGGGTGTCAACTAGGCATAATCTGTCTTCCGGTGTGTCGTCACGTGCATAGCGAGGGCCACTTAGCCATCTGAGGGCTCGACACCGCATCGACAACTGACTGGCGTTGCGATGCGGTGGAGCGGTGGCTGATTAGCTCGCGCTGCCAGGGGACGGCTTGCTGGGTCTTCTTGAAGGTGCGTGCGCTTCGGTCCCCGGCAGGCACCGGGGACGCTACTGGCGCGGCTTGGGCCCGTTCTGGGCTGTTGCGTCGTCCTTGCCAGTGCTGCTAGCCAGCATAGGCTGCTTCTGTCGGGGTCTTGGTCTTGGATGTTGGCTTCATTTTCTTGATGCGCTCCTTGATCTCACATAGAGCGGCTTCTCTGGCTTGGATTGGTGTTGACGGGGCAGTAGCTTTTTCCCAGCAGGCTTAGGCCATCGGGTCGGAGGCTTATCATCCGTGCACAAGTCAGGGGGAAATAAACACCCCTGTTTGTGTACCCCGACCATCTTCTTCATCTATGGCTCCCAAGAAGACGACCGACGCAACCGCACATCCCTCCACTTCGAAGGCTCCCTCGCACGCAGCCGCGGATGCCATTGGCACCGCGGCAGCGAGAAGTGAGGCGGGCGTCGTGGTTGGCATAGGCGGCGCCACCGTCGTGTCCCCCGTGGCCAAAGCTGGAGCGAGGAATGTCGAAGAGGAGCAACAGCAGCAACATTTTGGCGAGCTCGGCCCTAGTGCCGCGGGAGGAGGAAATGTTCATTCTCCACCTCCCTGCCGCACAGGTGGCCGCGGCCGCAAAAGCGGTGCCCAATCTGGGGCAAGCCGTGATCTTCTAGCTGCGCCTGTCACAGGCGCGGCTGTCAGACGTGTGCCTCGCTCAGAACAAGACGGAGCGCTGAGCGGGACCGCAGTCCCACAATTTGACCTCCTCCACGTCAGACCGCCCCGGTGACCGGCGCACAACGACAAGAATGTGGCGACGCTCCTCCTGGTTCCACCAGGAGTCCAGCGACGTCACGATCTGCCTCTCTAGCCATGCCGGACACGGCAGCAGAAGCAATGGCGCAGGCCTAGCTGCTGCTAAATTTTTTGCCGGCGGCTGACAATATGGATGAGTGGAGAGCCACCATCCAGAGTTTGATCGGCTTCGTCGAAACCAGCAAATCGCAGCATACAGTACCAGAGGCAGCCACAACGAGCTCCACATGCCGACGAGCCCAACGAAGCATCTATGGTCTCGTCCGGCCCGCATGATCGCGGGGACCAGCGGCATGTCCTGGAAGACCGGCGGAGGGAAGACGCGCGCGTCACCATAGAGCGACGTCGGGAAGCAAACCGCCAATCTGACAGGCGCAATGGCCCAGATGCTGGCGACCCCGCGCCCAGTGTTGGCAGGTACCTGCCTTATGAGGTTGGGTGCCCTGCCTTCACTCGCGAGCTGTGACAGGTCCGCTGGCCATCGACCTGAGCTTTCAAGCCTGAACTGATAGAGAAATACGATGGGAAGCTAAACCCGACGGAATTCCTGGGCATCTATACGATAGCTATTCAAGCCGGTGGGGGAAGAGATGAGAAGGTGCTCGCCAACTATTTTCCTTTGGCACTCGAGCCAAATGTGAGATCGTGGCTGATGCACCTGCCGGAGAACTCTATTTCATCATGGGCTGACTTGTGCAACAAGTTTGTCGGCGCCTTCATAGGTGGCCACCATGAGCCAGGACAGCCCAGCGACCTGCAAGTCCTTCTGAAGAAGGAGGGAGAAACCTTGCGGAAGTACATCCAAAGATTCAGTCGAGTACACCACAATATTCCAGAGATACACCCCGCAGCCATGATTGTCGCGTTCCATTCGAACGTGCACAACAGGAGGATACAGGCCAAGATGAATGTTAGACTCCCCAAGACCGTAAATGAGTTGTACACATTGGCGGACAAGTGTGCTCATGCCGAGGAAGGAAGGCGACTCCCCGGATAGGAGGTTGGCGTCGAAGTCGACAAAGTTGACGACGACGATGCCCGTGGCCCGAAGGGGAAAAGCCAAAGGCACAACAAGAAGCGTAAAGGAAAGGCAGGGTTGGCCGTTGAGAGCTGTGGTAATCTTAGTGCCGGCAAGAAGGCCAAGGCTGAGGCCCCCGGAAATGGAGCTGCCGCGTGCGCTGATTGCCGGGAGGCTGCAGCGGCAGAGAAAACAAGAAAGTCCGACGGGCCATACTGCAAAATCCACCGCACCAAAGGTCATGATCTCCAAGAGTGCCGCCAAGTTGAGCAGCTCGCCGAGAAGCAGAAGGCTGAATACGAGAAGCATGACAAGGAGAGAGTCCAAGATGGTGCTGCCGGGAAGGGCTGTGGTGGTAGAGGAGGCCGCCACGGCAAGGCCCCGCAGCAGAAGGAAAAACCTGCTAGAGGCCGTGAGAAGAAAGAAGTAGATGATATGAGTGTTGATGAGGATGATGAAGAATCCAGTGATCGAGAGTTCCAGAAGGCAAGCCATGTGTGTTGACGGGGGTGCATCCTTGGATTCCTCTCATCGCCATCTCAAGCAGTGGGCGCGTGAGATCCACGCCATGGAGCCAGCTGCAGAGTCCATAAGGCCACTCAAATGGACCCGCATGCCTATCATCTTTGACGAAGAGGATCATCCTGACCGCACCACTACGATCGGATGTTTCCCATTGTTGGTCTCCCCAACAATCCGCAACCTCAAAGTAACCAAGATGTTAGTTGATGGGGGGCCGGGGTTGAACTTAATCTCCCCTAAGGTGGTTGAAAGGCTGCAGATCCCTAACGGAGAGGTCAAAACTACGGGTACGTTCCAAGGAATCAACCCCGGCAGGAGCCGACCTAAGGGAAAGATCACCTTGCCTGTGACGTTTGGCGAGGAGTTGAACTACCGGACTGAGAAGGTGGTATTTGACGTGGTCGAACTCCCTCTGCCTTACAATGGAATTCTTGGTCACCCAGCCCTGGCAAAATTCATGGCAGCATCCCACTATGCCTACAAAACTTTGAAGATGCCAGGGCCCGTGGGCATCATCTCCATCCCATCTGATAAGAAGGATGCAGTTATATGTGTGGACAAGATGTATCGACACGCGGTAGCAGCTGAGGTTGCGGAAAACCTAGCTCCCGCCAAGAAATCGAAGAAGAGGAAGAAGTCTAGCAGAGACGCCGGCAAGGACTTCGGGAAGCGCGCCTCTTCGGAGTGTGCTGCACCCGTAGATGACCTGCCGAAGGGTTCCACTAGCAAGAGATCCAATGTCACCTATCCTGCGACGAAGAAGGTCCCAGCAAGGTAGGATGGCGCTGATGATATGTTTAACATCAGTGCCACCCTTGATGACAAATTGGAAAGCGCGCTCGTTGCCTTCCTGCAGGCGAATGTCGATGTGTTTGCTTGGCAACCATCTGACATCCCCGGTGTTCCCAGGGAGGTAATTGAGCACCACCTTGTTGTCTGTCCTCATGCCAGGCCCGTCAAGCAGAAAGTTAGAAAGCAAGGCTTGGAGTGGCAGCAGTTCATCGCTGAAGAGATCAAGAAGCTCGAAGCAGCTGGTTTGGTCAGAGGAGTGTTGCATCCAACATGGTTAGCCAACCCGGTAGTGGTGCACAAGGCGAATGGGAAATGGAGGCTTTGCATTGATTTCACTGACTTAAACAAAGCATGCCCGAAGGACCCTTTTCCCTTACTGCGCATCGATCAGATTGTTGATTCCACTTCCGGGTGTGACTTGCTTTCCTTGTTGGACACATACTCCAGATACCACAAGATATTCTTGGTCAAGGAGGATGAGGAAAAGACCACGTTGATAACTCCGTGTGGCTCGTACTGCTTTGTACGTATGCCCTTCGGGTTAAAGAGCGTTGTTCTACCTTTGCAAGGGCCGTGCAGATTGGATTTGAACCTCAGTTGCACAGGAACGTGGAAGCTTACATGGATGACATAGTAGTCAAAACCAGAGATGAAGCAAATCTCATACAAGACTTGGAAGAAACTTTTATGAACTTGCGCAAGATCAATTTGAAGCTCAACCCTGAGAAGTGTGTGTTTGGTGTCCCATCCGGCAAGCTGCTTGGGTTATTTGTATCTCAGCGGGGAATAAAAGCCAATCCCGACAAGATCAAAGCAATCGAGCAGATACAAGCACCCAAGTCCGTCAAGGACGTAAAAGGCCGACCGGATGCATTGCCGCGTTGAGTAGGTTCATCTCCAAATCCGCTAAACGCGCCCTTCCGTTTTTCAAGATTCTGAAAAAGGCCGGCCCGATGAAGTGGACCCCGAAAGCAGAAGCAGCGCTGCAAGATCTAAAAGCTTACCTTTCCTATGCTCCCACCTTGGTCGCGCCTAAACCGCAAGAACCGTTGCTGCTATACTTGGCGGCAACGAATCAAGTGGTTAGTGCAGTGCTGGTGGCGCAGCGAGAAGTGGATGAAGACGCAACCGCTGCGACTGATGTCACCAAGGGTGGAACCGAAGCACTCGCGGCAGGACCTGATACAAACCAAGGGGAACCTAAGCAAGCAAACGAAGGCAGGTTCAAGGAACTGGCAAAGAAGAAAGTGGTACAACGACCAGTATACTTTGTCAGCTCCTTGTTACATGGGGCTAGGTCAAAGTACTCTGGAGTGCACCAGCTGATCTTTGGCCTTCTCATGGCCTCGAGGAAACTGTGCCACTACTTCCAAGGCCACGAGATCATGGTAGTTACCCGCTTTCCGCTGTAGCGCATATTGAGGAACCTTGAAGCCACTGGCAGGATAGTTGAGTGGGCGCTAGAGCTGTCAAGTTTTGGTTTGAAGTATGAGAGCACATCCACAATTCAGAGCAGGGCGTTGGCGGAGTTCATTGCAGAATGGACGCCCATGCCAGACGAAGAGTTTCCAGAGACAATTCTCCCCGGTGAAGAAGCGCCTAAAAATGGATCATGTATTTTGATAGTGCTTTCTCGCTTCAGGGCGCCGGAGCAGGCGTGCTCCTCATCGCCTCTACCGGAGAGCATCTCAAATATGTGGTTCAAATGCACTTTTGCTGGGAGGAGGTGATGTCTATTACGCAACTTTATTCTTGTAGACTTTGTTGGGCCTCCAAGCGCAGAGTTTTGTATGACAGTAGCAATTTTCCCTCAAGTGGATGACCTAAGGTTTATCAATCCATGGGAGGTGTAGGATGAAGATGGTCTCTCTCAAACAACCCTGCAATCAAATACAAGAAATCTCTTGTGTCCCCAACACACCCAATACAATGGCAAATTGTATAGGTGCACTAGTTCGGCTAAGAGATGGTGATACAAGTGCAATATGGATGGTAGATATTGGTTTTTTTAATCTGAAAATATAAAAACAGCAAGGTAGCAAGTAACAAAAGTGAGCACAAACGGTATTGCAATGCTTGAAAACAAGGCCAAGGGTCCATACTTTCGGTAGTGCAATCTCTCAACAATGCTAATATAATTGGATCACATAACCATCCCCCATCGTGCAACGAAGAATCACTCCAAAGTTCTTATCTAGCGAAGAACATAAGAAGAAATTGTTTGTAAGGTACTAAACCACCTTAAAGTTATCCTTTCCGGTCGATCTATCCAAGAGTTCGTACTAAAATAACACCAAGTTATCCTTTCCGATCAATGTATCTAGAGTTCGTACTAAAATAACACCATATGATACGCATCAAGCAATTTCAGATTCATAATGCTCAATCCAACACAAAGAACCTCAAAGAGTGCCCCAAGATTTCTATCGGAGAACGTAGGACAAGAACGTGCATCAACCCCTATGCATAGATTACCCCAATGTCACCTTGGGAATCAGCAAGTTGTGTACCAAAACATACATCAAGTGAATGAATAGAACACCCCATTGTCACCACGGGTATCCATATGCATGACATATATCAAGTGTTCTCAAATCCAATATTCAATGCAACATAAGGATATCTCAAAGGGAAAGATTCAATTCATCACAACATGATAGCAAGGTAATAACATCATATGATTCGACTATATTAACAAAGCCCGTGATACATCAAGATCGTGACATCTGAAGAACACGAGAGAGAGAGAGATTGAACACATAGCTACTGGTACATACCCTCAGCCCCGAGGGTGGACTACTCCCTCCTCGTCATGGCCTCCGCCGGGATGATGAAGATGACCACCGGAGATGATCTACGCTCTCCGGTAGGGTACTAGATCGCCTCCTGATTGGTTTTTCGTCAATACGGAGAGTTGCGGCAGCGGAACGGAGAGTCTAGGGTTATTTATGATGGTTTCTATATTTATAGGAATTTTTGGTGTTGGTTTCATGCGAAGGTGGGCCCGAGGAGGGCACAAGACACCAGGGCGCTTGGCCCTCTGGCACGCCCTGGTGGGTTGTGCCCACCTCGTGGCTCTTCTGGCCCTCCCACGAAGCGTCTAGTGCCTCTTTTGTTCGAAAAAAATCATCAAAAAGTTTCGGGCGATTCCGAGAACTTTAATTTTCTGCACAAAAACAACACCACGGTAATTCTGCTGAAAACAACCTCAGTCCTGGTTAGTTCTAAATAAATCATATAAAGTGCATCAAAACCATATAAAAGTATTGTAAACATAGGTGAATATGGCATGAATACTTCATAAATTATCGATACGTTGGAGACATATCAGGAGGCCACCAACAACACCGCTGAGTATGAGGGGCTCCTTGCCGGACTCAGGATCGCGGTGGAATTGGGAATCAAGAAACTAATCATCCGAGGAGATTCTCAACTCATGGTGAAATAAGTCAACAAAGATTACCAGAGTCCGTTGATGGAAGCGTACGTGGAAGAGGTGAGGAAGCTAGAGGAGCACGTTGATGGATTGCAAGCAGAGCATGTGCCACACGCAAAAAACAACATCGCTGATCATCTATCAAAGTGCGCCGCGCAAAAGCTTCCTGTGGAACCAGGAACTTTTGTCCACCACCTCACTCAGCCATGAGTATCCCCGTTAACGATGACCAGGAAAACAAGAAAACTGAACTCCAGCAATCATTTCCCGGCAGAGCTTCCTGAAGCCGCTGGTAGAGAGGCTACCGGGGACAGTCTCGTTTCGGTTGGTGATCAGCTCCCTCCTGCGGAACCCCGGGTTCTTGTGGTCGAGGTAAGCACTCCCACGAACAAGGAAATGCCTTTAGTGCTTGTTGTCGAGCCACAGGCTCCAGCTTGGGCACAACATATAGTCCACTTCCTTCCAACAAGAGAACTTCCCGAAGAGCAATAAGAAGCCGAAAAAGTAGCCCGTCAGTCAAGTATGTACCATTTTGTCGATGACACTCTGTACAGAAAAAGACCAAACTGTGTGAAATTAAAGTGCATTTGCCGGGAAGATGGACTGAAGCTGTTGGCAGAGATTCACAGAGGCATGTGCGGGTCTCACATTGGATCAAGGGCCCTTGCCGGAAAAGCCTTTCGGCAGGGTTTCTATTGGCCCACTACCCTCCAGGATGCAACTGAGCTAGTCACCAAATGTGAAGCCTACCAGTTCCATTCCAAGAACATTCATCAACCAGCGCAAGCTCTCCAGACGATCCCTTTATCCTGGCCATTCTCGGTCTGGGGGCTCGATATTTTGGGCCCCTTTCCCACGCCGTCGGGGGCTTTGAATTCTTGTTCGTAGCAATCGACAAGTTTACAAAGTGGCCTGAGGTGGAACCGGTGAGAAAGGTGACCGCGCAATCAGCTGTCAAGTTCCTGAAAGGACTGGTGTGCCGTTTTTGAGTGCCCAACAGGGTGATCACCGATAATGGCACCCAGTTCACGAGCCGCACCTTTATGCAATACATCCAAAGCCTTGGAAGCAAGGTCTCCTTCGCCTCTGTTGCCCACCCAAGGAGCAACGGGCAAGTCCAGAGAATGAATGCTGAAGTGTTGCGTGGGCTCAAGACAAGAACTTTCGATAGACTGCGAAGAAGCGGCAAGCGCTGGATAGATGAGCTGCCGGTGGTTCTTTGGTCCCTCAGAATGACAACGAATCGAGCTACTGGCGAGACGCCCTTATCCCCAGTGTACTGGGCAGAAGCAGCTCTCCCCACGAAACTCATATACGGGTCACCTCGAGTACTTGCCAACGATGAAGTAGAGCAAGAGCAGCTACGGCATGACGATGCAATGATCGTCGAGGAAGATCGTGTCACGGCCGCTGTGCGTGCTGCACGCTACCAACAAGCCCTGCGCCGCTATCATAGCCGCAGGGTCCACGCACGGAGCTTTGAGGAAGACGACCTTGTCCTTAGGCGCGTTCAGTCCGCCAAGGGTACCAACAAGTTGGCGCCGAAGTGGGAAGGCCCTTACCGGGTAGCACGAGTCACAAGACCTGGCGCAGTCCGTCTGGAGACCGAAGATGGCATCAAAATGCTTAACTCATGGAATATTGAGCATCTTCGTAAGTTCTACCCGTAAGGCACGGTTTCCGGGCTCAGTCCCCGGCAACCACCTTTTGTACAAGCCTTGCGGCAGTGCATGTAACCCTTTGTACAAAGCCAGGTGCAGACCCTGTGCATACAATAATAAAGCTAGGCATTGCATCATACCATCAAAGTGCATGTTTACTATGCATTTTTGTGTTGTAGTGTTATCGCTTTTAAGTTTTATAAATATTGCTAGAGTACTTGATGAGCCTGTGATCCTTGTTGCTGCACTCTCTCTCCAGAGGACAGAGGCCTCTTGCCCTAAATGTTTGACCGACAGGAAACCAAGGAAGAAGGGCAAAGGAACAAGGACGGCAGCCCGTCATACTCCAAAGAGGGATACTGCCTGAAAAGATAAGTCTAATCGCATATCCCAAGCTCAATACCATTTGCTCCCTTAAGGAAACCCTTGCCATCCTTTTTGACTGTGGACAAATGGAGTCCTTCACGCAAGATAAACCCTTGTCGGACGAGCCGTCCCCAAGCTCCTATCACTTATCAGCTCTGGGGGGCCGCGCCGATACTGACAAGGAGCCTTGTCGGGGAATGATACCAGCCTGCTGCCGGGGGCTCGCTCCCCCTTTGGCGCTCGCGGTTAGTACTGACCCAGCAAATAGTTCCGTGCGGCAAGCAAAAACATGCTGACACAGTATAAACAAGGGGAGAAAAGGATAGTACTTATGGAAGAGAAATGTCATTCTTTCATTCATTGTCGGTACAAAATGGATAAATATTACATTATGATTAACTAAAATTTGGCAAGCGCCTACATCTTTTGATTTATAAAAAGATAAATGCCCCGTAATGCCTTTCTTCTACCTCTCCTCCTAGGGATCGGGCGGAGAAGAAAAGAGGGCAAAAGGAGCACCTGGCTGGGATTCGGCGCCTCCCCGCCAGGGCCAGCGGGACGCGTCCCCTGGAGGATCAGAAGGACCCCAGTCAGGGCGGACGAAGCCAGTCGGGAGGAAGAAGACGGAGGGCGGGTGCAGATGGTGGCGCTGCCGAAGCCCAGCTGGTGATGATGGTGCTGCCGGCAATCACGACGCGTCGGAGTCGTCGTCCACGCTCCTGAAGCGTCGTGGGTTGCCGCCGCCATCATCTTTCTCATCGCCACCTCTCAAGGGGACACCTCCGCTGTCGTCCGAACCCTCGACGCGGCAGCCGACGAACCTCACAGAAAGCATGGTGGTCCCTGTCGGCCCGAGGCAGAGAAGACTCCCTGCTCTTAAGGAGTACACGCAGGCCAAAGGCTCCCACCCTTGTGCGGAATACATGGTACCACGGGTGGAGAACGATGCCACGACCCATGAAGAACCGCTGCTGCGATCATTCACGCGCAGCCGACGGTCGTACGGACGACATTTCTCCATCGCCTTGAAGAAGAAGCGCGGTGACTGCGGTAGACGACAGCGCTGCGTTTCCACTATGGGCCCCGGCGCGTTGTCGTCTGCGCGGCGTTCTTCCAAGACTGAAGCAGCGGGCGACGCAGCGGCGGGTGCGCCGCCGCAGCTGCCCCTGGCGCGGCTGCCGCACCGCCCGCTCTCGCGTCCAAAGCCCTTCCCGCCAGCTCTCAGTCCAAAACCATCAACCCAAGCTGGGGGCTGGGCATGGACGCAAAAAGAAGACCCTGCGATGGCAGGCACGTTCGCCCGACCCTTCCCCCTGCCCATCAGGAGGGAAGGAACGGGCCGAGGATGGAGAAGAAGGGCAAGCAATGTGAACCTAAGATTGGGGAGGAGAAGGGAATGGATGAGCATCGCCCATTGTGACCCTCCAATTTATAGGGCGGGGCACGGGGGCTGGCTCTCCTCCGCTCCAAGGCGTCCGCCCATCTCCACCAATCCCACTACCCACGATCACGAGCGAACAGGTAACTGCCCCATTGCTCCAATCCCTAGCGCTGCAGTTTCTGCCACTCCTCCCACGCCTTTTGAGACATGTGCATCCACCGCAAACTCCCCGCAATGCATGTGGTGCGTGTGGCGGAAATGACCTGAGGTGGTAGGTAAGTGCTGGCTTAAAAGTCGGCAGTGACTCCCTCATATTGCGCGCCTGTGCATAAATTTTGGGTCTGACCCAACGGCGCTGGATGAGCGCATTTGGGCCAGACCCAGGGGCTCCTGTCGGTGCAATAGGAATGGGGTACCCAGTGCCCCTGACTTATGCACAGGCAGTAGTAGCAGAACCCGTCAAAACCAGTCCAAGCCAAAGAAGCCGCTCTACGTGAGATCAAGGAGCGCATCAAGAAGACAAAGCCAACATTAAGGACCAAGACCCCGGTAGAAGCAACCTACGCTAGCTAAGCAACACCGGCAAGGTCGATGCAACGGCCCAGAACGGGCCCGAGCCGCGCCAGTCACGTCCCCAGTGCTTGCCGGGGACCGAGGCGCGCACATCTTCAGGAAGACCCGGCAAGCCATCCCCCGGTAGGCGCGAGCCGATCGGCCACTGCTTCACTGCATCGCAACGCCAGTCATTTGTCGATGCGGTGTCGAGCCCTCAGGTGGCTAAGTGACTCTCGCTAAGGACGTGGCAGCGCGCTGGGAGGCAGATTATGCCAGTTTGATACCCGTCCAGAGGCGTGTCAAGATACTAAGCAATAGTCAGCCAAGCGGTGGTAAAAGCATGTCGGGGATGCATCCCCGCACGCCACCTAGGCTAGCATTTATGGCATTTATGCCTAAGTGCCAGAGTTAGGTATGATAGCACTGTTAGCTATCTAATCACTAGATAATGTCTGTTTTTCCACTTGAAAGCACATTTGCTCCCTTGGTGGTTTTGGTAATTAATAACAACATATAAGTCATTGAACTAATGTTTCCACTAAGTATATTTCAGGAAAAGTTCAATGATAGGATTGGCAAAAGTATTGTGGAGTTTGTGGAAATACCCCAAGATGCAAGGAAATGGATTGGCAAAGCTTCAAGCAAGAGGACTCTACATTTTACTTTGTGAGAAATCACTTTGAGTCCATAGGAAAGCCAATACTAATAAAAGGGGGTAAGGTACTGTTGGTGAACAAAATGCTCATACGTGCACAAGTGATAGTCACCAAAAACACCCACAAGCTCTTCCACAAAAGTATGTCCAAAGTCAAATATCCAAAATCGGTGCAACCAACACATACACTCGGTGCCACCGATTCCCATACTCGGACAGACCTAAGCCAAACCCTAGCCATTCGGTGCAACCGATTCTGCTTCGGTGCCACCGAGTTTCGGTTGCCAACTTTCTGTTACGCAGTTTCACAATATTGGTACCACCGAGATTGTTGGATCGGCGTCACCGAGAATGGGCAATCTGACCGTTGGTCACCTTATCGGTGCAACCGAGTTTCATATATCGGTCTCACCGAGATTCAAAAGTTGCCACCTTTTGGTCACTTCGGTACCACCGAGATTAACACATCGGTGTCACCGAGTTGGTCATTTTGTGTGTAACGGTTGGATTTTTGGGGATGCCTATATATACCCCTTCACCACCACCCACTCGAAAGAGAAGCACTCAGAACTATTCCATACTTGCCCCATCCAGTTTTCTGAGAGAGAGCCACCTACTCATGTGTTGAGATCATGCCATTCCATTCCAACCATATGAATCTTGATCTCTAGCCTCCCCAAGTTGCTTTCCACCAATCCCATCTCTTCCACCAAGACAAATCTGTGAGAGAGTGATTGTGTGTTGAGGAGTCTATCATCTTGAAGCACAAGAGCAAGGAGTTCATCGTCATTGCTGAGCCTATTACCTTTTGGAGGGTGGTGCCTCCTAGATTGGTTAGGTGTCGCTTGAGAGCCTCCTACTTCTTGTTGTGGAGTTGAACCAAGAAGTTTGTAAGGGCCAGGAGATCACCTACTTCATGAAGATCTACCCATAGTGAGGCTAGTCCATCGTGGACGGAAGCCATTATGGAATAGTCAAGGTTGCTACTTCGTGGGTGGATCCCTCCGTGGACTCTCGTGACCGTTACCCTCCGTGGGTTGAAGACTCCATAAACGTGGACGTACGATAGCACCACCTATCGGAACCACGGGAAAAATCTTCGTGTCTACAAATTGCGTTTGATCCTCCTACCCTTCCTTTGCTACTCATGCTTGTTGTTACTTTCCGCTGCTATAATCTTAGACATGCATGTGTAGGGTGTACTTGACTTGCCATGA
The DNA here is from genome assembly GCA_039707655.1 of Elymus sibiricus. Taxonomy (NCBI): domain Eukaryota; kingdom Viridiplantae; phylum Streptophyta; class Magnoliopsida; order Poales; family Poaceae; genus Elymus; species Elymus sibiricus. Next base: position 159,573,236 of record CM077673.1, read on the forward strand.
ATGCTAAAATCTGCCAACACTAAAATTTGGGAAAAGGTAGAATTTTTATTTGGTCAAGTAGTCTAATCACCCCGCCTCTAGACATACTTTTGGTCCTACACCACTGTGGTCGCCCCTTGAGCTATAAAAGGAGGCCCAATGCAACCTAGCTAAAGATTCGGACCTTTGGACACTTGTACTCGCGTAGCAGCTCCCTCGAAGGCGACCTTGCCGGGTTTGAGTGCTGGGTGGGCTTCGTGTTCCTCCGATCAATCCACCAAAGCAGGAGTAGGGTTTTACGCTTCCCAGCGGCCCGAACCTGGGTAAAAAACTAGTGTCTCATCGTCGTGCCGTCTCATTACCTCTGCTCTTTGTGCAACGTGGCCTCACCCCCGCAGAACCACAAAGGGGCCCATGCCCCCATAGGTGTTCGTGTGCATCGTGACCCGACACTCTTCATCTTGTCGTGTACCGCTTGTGGATGACTCCAAATCGTGTTGAGGTTCACCTTGACGTGAAGTAGGGGCTTCCACTTGAGTTGATGAAGTACTTTCCTTCACCTCCATGGGACGAATCTTGCCGATGGACAAGTCTTGGATAGCTTCCGAAGGTTCCTTATCTCCTACATCATTTGGCAATTGTTCGACTTGCGAACCATTAGATTCATCAAACTTCACATCTACCGTCTCTTCAACTTTTCGAGTGGAGTTGTTGTAGACACAGTAAGTGTGAGAGTTTGATCCGTAACCGAGTAGGAAACGTTCATGATATTTAGGAGCAAATTTAGAATGACGATGCTTATCAAGAATGTAACACTTGGAGCCAAATACCCGAAAGTATCCAATTTGGGGCTTGTTACCGGTGAGTAGCTCGTATGTCGCTTTACCGAGAAGCTTGTGTAGATAGAGTCGGTTCGTAGCATGACAAGATGTTTCCACGGCTTCCGCCCAAAAGTGTCTTGGCGTCTTGTATTCGTCAAGCATCATTCTTGCCATCTCAATAAGTGTTCCGTTCTTCCTTTCAACAACTCCATTTTGTTGATGCATGTACGTAGCCGAGAACTCATGTGAAATCCCTTCTTCGTCAAGAAAGGAATCCACATTCGTGTTCTTGAACTCCGATCCGTTGTTGCTCCGAACTTTCTTGATCTCCACTTCAAATTAATTTTGCCCTTTGCGAGCGAATTTCTTGAAGATCTTTTACACCTGCGACTTATAATCAATAAAGAATACCCACATAAATCTGGAAAAATCATCAACAATAACTAGACCAAAGGAATTCCCACCAAGGCTGTTGTAAGCATTGGGACCAAAAAGATCCATATGAAGCAACTCGAGTGGTCTCCTAGTAGTCATGATATTCTTTACGGGATGACTTCCACCTACTTGCTTTCCAGATTGACAAGCACTACAAAGTCTATCTTTGTCAAAGATAACATCTTTAACACCAAGTATATGATCTCCTTTGATGAGCTTGTCTAGATTACGCATACCAACATGTCCTAGTCTTCTATGCCAAAGCCAACCTTTAGAAGATTTTGCAATAAGACAAGTACGAGGTTTGGATTTCTTAGTGAAATCAACAGTGTATAGATCACCTCTACGGAAACCGGTAAAGACCATGCTATGATTATCTTGATGAAACACTTGGCAATCTACTTTTGTAAATAGCACATTAAAACCGAAGTCGGCAACTCTAGATACGGAAAGAAGATTATAGCCAAGGGATTCAACAAGCATGACATTTTGAATAGAGCTATCATGAGATATGGCCACCTTACCAAGACCAAGTACCTTACCTTTGGAGTTGTCTCCAAAAGTCACATACCTTCGTGGTCCATGGTTTGGTGTGATCTCTTGAAACAAGTCTCTATCTCCGGTCATATGATCGGTGCATCCACTGTCAAGAATCCACTCTTTTCCTCCGGAGATGTAATCCTTGAAGTTTGCCATGAGACTTAGATTCTTCATAGTCTAGTCATACTCGATGTCGAACAACTCATCTTCATAATAGTAGACATGTTCCACATTGTCATCATCAAGTGGGAAATCCTCGTCATAAGAAACATGAGATTTGTTAGGATTGTGACCGTGATAATGTTTATGATTATGAATGCGAATGGCTTCAACAATGATGTTGTTGATAGTTATGACATCTCATTTAGCACGCATGAGGTCTCTAAGATCAAATAGATAGTCATCAAACTTGGGATCACTAGGCATCATTTTGTGAAAAGCAATAGATTTATGAAAAATTTCATCAAGATTACTCAATGAATAATTTGGATATCGTTTCTCCAAATCATTCCACAAAGTATAAGCACATTCAAAATTCTTCATTTGATCAAACACAATTCTAGGCAATCCTCTAATGATAAGATTAACAGTTCTAAGATTATGAAGCATATCAATTTCCTCTTCGTGTGTGGGATATAAAGGATCAATGGGAGGTACATAGGGGTTCTTAACATACTTGCTCAAATGGAATTCATTGAATAAATCAAGCATCTCATATTTCCATTGACTATAGTACTCCCCATCGAGAACGAGCACTTTACAACTAAGACTCCCCAAACTAGACACATCCATCTTCCTCCAATGGTGATAAAACCAAGGCTATGGAGACCAATGCTCTGATACCAATTGTGGGATCACTAGAAGGGATGTCTAGAGGGGGGGTGAATAGAATAGTTGACAAATTAAAAATCTAACCTTTTCCCAAGTTAATTGGTTGGCAGATTTTAGCAATTCTCACAAGTCTAGTGCACCCTACACATGCTAGTCAACAAGTATGGCAGCGGAAAGTAAAGACAAGCATATGTAAGAGAGTAGAGATAAGAAGATCAAACGCAATATGGAGACATGCAGATTTTTCGCGTGGTTCCGATAGGTGGTGCTATCGTACGTCCACGCTGATGGAATCTTCAACCCACGGTGAGTAGTGTTTGCGAGAGTCCATGGAGGGCTCCACCCATAAGGGTCCACGAAGTAGCAACCTCGACTATTCCATCACGGCTTCCGTCCACGAAGGACTAGCCTCACTATGGGTAAATCTTCATGAAGTAGGCGACCTCCTTACCCTTACAAACTCTTGGTTCAACTCCACAACACAAAGTAGGAGGCTCCCAAGCGACACCTAACCAATCTAGGAGGCACTACCCTCAAAAGGTAATAGATGTGATAGTAACGATGAACTCCTTGCTCTTGTGTTTGAAATGATAGTCTCCTCAACATTCAATCTCTCTCTCACAGATTTGGCTTGGGTAGAAGAGATTTATTGGGCGGAAAGCAACTTGGGGAGGCTAGAAATCAAGATCCATATGATTGGAGTGGATGATCTTGATCTCAACACAAGGGTAGGTGGCTCTCTCTCAGAAAATTTGATATGGCAAGTGGAGATCTGTTCTGAGTGCTTCTCTTGCGAGTGGGATGTGGTGGAGGGGTATATATAGGCATCTCCAAAAATCCAACTGTTACAACATTATTGCCCAACTCAGTGAAATCAAAGTGAAAACTCGGTTGCACCGACTAGCGCAAAATGTGGAAACTTCGGCATTTTCGGTGAGACCGATATAGAATTCCCGGTGGTACCGATATGAGTAGCCGAGGGTAGTTACACAACTTGGTGAGACCGATTCACAATTCTTGGAAATTCCGATTCTTGTGAATGAGGCAACAGGAAGTTGGTCACTGAAACTGGGTTGCACCGATATGAAACTTGGTAGTACCGAGAAGTAGGTTTTGGCTAGGGTTCTGTCTAGGGTTTTGATTCGGTGTAGCAGATAGGATATTGTTGGTGGCACCGATTTTGAGTGGTAGGGTCTAAGACAGAATATTTGTGGGAGAACTTGTGAGTGTTTCATTCACCATTATTACCTCACCCCCTTTTGATAGTATTGGCTTTCCTATGGACTCAAAGTGATTTCTCACAAAGTAAAATGTAGAGTCTTCATGCTTGTAGCTGGCCAATACTATTCCTTGCATCTTGGGGTCTCCTCACAATCCTTTACCAATCCTCTCTGTGGACTTCATCTGAAATAAGCAAAAATAAAACTATTAGTCCAAGAGACAATGTACGTTGTCACGAATTATCAAAACGACCAAGGGAGCATAGGTGCTTTCACTAGGACAGACGCATTGAATGCGCCATGAGGTGTCAAGCTGGCGACGTCTCCCGGCAAGGATTGCATCTCCTTCTGCGCCGTCCACCCAGCTACCTTCTATTCTTTTGCCATGCCATAGGACGTGTGTCATTAAAGTTGTTATAAATCTCTCCGCGCTGCCGCGCGCCCCAGGCGGTTCCACCTATATGCCTGCTCGCTCGCCACCTGGTCGATGTAGACAACTAACCTGGCGACGTGGAGCTGAGCCTTGGCGGGGGAGCTCTTGGCGGGTGAGTGCATCCTTGAGCCCCCGACAAGGCGTCTTGCTGGGTTTGCTTGGCCCCTTGCTTGTTGTTGTTGGAGGAATGCTCATGCCCGACAAGGTCTTGACGGTCTGGAGGCTGCGGCATCTGGTGCACAAGTCCGGGTGCTAAGGACCCCGTTTCTTAGTACACCGACAATAGCCTCCGGGCCTGGGCCACACATGCGTCCGCGATGTTTGTTGGGCTAGGCCCAAAAACAGTGCACAGATGCACGTGGCCGCAATCTTCTGCAGTTATGATGACTTCTATTTACCTTTCCCACGACGCGCAGTAACTGCGGGTCGGGGGAGTGGTGGAGCAGGGAGGTTGCCCAAAGGAGGCGCGCCCGAGAGCCGCACAGTGCTGGACGAGGAGTGACACTTCCCTCGCGCCACGTGTTCTCACGTGGGGTCATGCATAGGGAAAGGAAACGGTTGCCAAATGGCGCATCTGGGAGCGACAGTCGACTCCCAAGCTTCCCAGCGACGCTTGAATGCCTCCGCCTCATCTGTCATGTCTCACGCGATGCGCACATGTCTGGTTTGGTATTGGCTGATAGGGGCGGTCGCGGGCGCCGGCCGGGGGCCAGTGCACGTCCAACCTAGGTCGCGAAGATTTGGTCCCTTCCTCTTCCCCTCCCCTATAAAGAGGGTCGGGGGGATAGAAGGGGAGCACTACTCATCCGCGCCCTCCTGCTCTCAGTTCTTCCTCTACCGTCTCCTCTTCCTCTCACCGGCCGCCGCTTCCTCCGACATGCTTCCCTTGGGATGGCGAGGGGCCGCGGTCGTTCCCACGGGTCGGGTGGCGCTGCGAGGGGTGTTCCACAAAGTCCAATGCGGATAGTGGTGACGACGGCAGGGGTTGGATCCAGCTCCCGCGGTTGGTCGTCATTCGCCGGCCGAGGGCAGGCGGCTCTGCCGGTCCGTGGAGGTCGGATGGCTCCATCGAACCTTGGCGGACGCGGCGGTGGCGTGCCCCTCCCTCAACCCCACATAGGGATACATGCGGGGGAGGAAGTGCTGGAGTTCGTCGTGGCGGTCCCCCGCCGTCCCCGGAGCTGGCTGCGCCTCCCTGACCCGTTCGCCTGGGCCATGGAGGGCAACCCGCCCCAGGGGTATGGCTGCGGGCGGATTGCTGCTGCAACGGCCCCGCCTGGGTGACCGTCGACCTCTCCGTCGGCAGCAACATGTTCCTGACGCGGGGGTCGAAATCGTTTGCCTGCTCCCACGACTTAGTCCCTGGGGATCTCCTCCACTTCAGGTTCGACGACGCCGCCACCGTCTTCGTGAAGATCTTTGGGGCGTCCGGCATCCGTCTGGAGTGCTGCACGGAGAGCTCGAGCAGGAGTGACTACGATTCCTCCAGCGACAGTGACGACGACGGCAGCACCTTCGGCATCAAGCAGTAGGAGTTCGACAAGGCGCGCATGGCGTTGAAGCTAAGGTTTTAGGGATCAAGGAACGAGGCTTTGCACACGAGTCCTCGTTTCTAGATCAATCGCTACATCATAGTGGCAGATCTCCGATCGGCGGCAGACAAGGTTGTAGAGGAAGTCGTACTCCAACTTGACACCGTCGCCGCCATCTCCGAGCTAAGACGCCTCCCTCCTCGGAGGCCGGCGGGGGCGCTATAGGAAGTCGTACTCCGACTCGCACCCGCAGCCACTGTTGCCGAGCTTGGCGCTCTCCTTTTGTATTTAACCCGAGCTCGGCGTTCTCCTTTTGTACTTAAACGGTGTCCAATGTAACCCTGCAATAAAATGAAGGGAGAGGGTTGGGTAGTCTAAGAAAAAGGAACACCAGTGAGCTCACTTTTCTGTCTTATAAATAACAGCTTTCTTGCCGCGAGAAAGCCTCGCGTTCATGCGTTGTTTCGGTTCCTTCCCTTGCCAAGGATGCTTGCTGACACGTACATCCTTCTTTCGGGCGCTTCCAAGGAAAAGTTCTGAGCACCCTAAAAAGAGATGTTGCTTTCGGCAAGGCTGCCCTACCATCCTGCCATGGCAACCTTAGCATTGGGCATCCTTCCAGCACTTAGGCGCGCACGAGTTTGATGAGGAGCCCTAGCGCTCAAGTTTTCCCACAAGAATTAAAAGATCGAAAAAAGAAAATCTCGAAGGGGTCGCGCAAGTTAGCTTTTTCCTCTTGCATTTCTTGCCGCCGAATGCTTCCGCGGGTGTCCGCAGCGTTACTCCCCCCCGGGAAGACTTGCACGCGGGGTACCTTCTCCTTTTTGAGATTAATAAAGAAGAGGAAAAAGGGTAGGCGCGGGGCTTAGGCGATTGAACGGACCCCTTACACAACATGCCGTGAGAGGTGCACAAAAAAAATATGTACTTAGGCAGAGGTTGTGGAGTACTTAGATTTTATTAACTACACGCAGGATCATCACCTGGCTTTGTACAAAGGATTACATGCCCTTCTGGCATAACTTGCACAAAAGTGGTTGCTGGGCGGGCCCGACAACCGCGCCTTATGGGTAGAACTTTCGAAGATGCTTGATGTTCCATGAGTTTTGCACCGAGGTGCTATCTTCGGTCTCCTGGCGGACTACGCCAGGCCTGGTGACACGTACCACCCGGTAAGGGCCTTCCCACTTTAGCGTCAAATTGTTTGGTCCCTTCGCGGATTGAATCCATCGAAGGACAAGGTCGCCTTCCTCAACAATCCTAGCACGCACTTTGCGTCTATGGTAGCGGTGCAAGCCCTGCTGGTACCTAGCAGAGCGTAGTGTGGCCTGGAGACGATCTTCCTCGAGGAGCATGGCATTGTCATGCCGTAGCCGCTCTTGCTAGTCCTCGTCAAAGGCCTGCACTCTCGGTGACCCGTACGTGAGTTCCGTAGGAAGAAATGCCTCTGCCCCATAGACCAAGGCATAGGGTGTCTCGCCGGTGGCTCGATTTGGTGTCGTTCTGATCGACCAAAAAAACGCTAGCAGCTCATCAATCCAGCGCCTTGTGCAGCTTGTCGAAAGTTCTCGTCTCCAGACCCCACATCACTTCAGCATTTTCCCTTTCTACTTGCCCGTTGCTCCTGGGTGGGCAACTGAGGCAAAGCAGATCTTGGTGCCGATATCTTGGCAGTATTGCATGAAAGCGCTGTGCGACGCCCCCGGTTTAACCGTGCACTAACCATACACGCATTTGTGCACGATCAAGACCAGAGACTCGCTGGAAGGAATCACAACACAACACTAAACACAAATTAAAATAATTCAAGCTTCATATTACAGCCAGGGGCCTCGAGGGCTCGAATATAATAGTTTGAGTACAAAGTCAGCGGAAGCAACATCATCTGAGTACAGACATAAAAGGTACACAAGTTTTGCCTTAAGAAGGCTGAGCATAACAATGACAAACTAGATCGAAAAGGCGCAGGCCTCCTACCTGGGAACCTCCGAACTACTCCTGGACGTCAGAGAAGTCTACGTCGTAGTAGGCTCCATCCTGGTAGTAGTGGCCTCCATCGGGGTAGTAGTAGTCGTCAACGGGGTAAACTGGATCCTGGGTCTCCTGGGCTCCGTCATCTGATCGCGGCATCGAATCAAGGGGAAAAAGGGGGCAAAGCAACGGTGAGTACTCATCCAAAGTACTCGCAAGACTGACATCAGAACTATTCTAGATATGCACCAGTATCAAAGGAATGGGGCTATATCTTTGGACTAAACTACAGAAATGCCAGAAGAGGGAAGAAGGCCTAGTCCTATCGAAGACTAGCATCTTCAGCGTCTTACAGCATAAGACCTGAGTTTAGAGCAGCATATTTTAATTAACAGGGTATAATGCAGCAAGGCCCAGAGATTCTTCCTCGACTCCCTACGAGAAAGGAATCCCGGAGCCAATAATTCAAGTAACAACCATAAGTATCCAGTTCTAGTTATCATAGACTAGGATACTCTCTGAGCGTCCGTTACCGTGGACACGGCTATTCGAATAGATAAAACTTCCCTGCAGGGGTGCACAAACTTACCCAACACGCTCGATAAACTCTGGCCGGATACAATTTTCGGGTCATACCCGGCCTCATCTTTGGACACGCCGTAATCCAACCTAGGCTCATCACAGAGGCCAGCACGCCGGTCTACATCCTAATAGCTCGGGCTCTTGGGCCATCGCCCTCGCCATCCTGCGCGTTACGCCCTCGGCCGGTGTCAGTCCTAGCATGCCTTAATTACAAGTGCCATGCGTTAGCTCGGGCCACCCGGACGCGAGTCGCTCCATGTGACATCTGATGAGCTTTCGGAAGAATGTACGCCGTAGGGTACCCATAACTTTTCCCGCGTGGTGGTTAGTGCGAAAGAGGCCAGAGGCCTTCTCAGATCACATATCGAAACCCGTTAGTGACTTTATAGTTTGCGGTGACGATCAGTGCCCCCATCATGTCGCCCCGTCTCGAGAACTTGTGGCAAGGACAAAGTAGGTCCGACCACGCCTCGTAGTTAACCCTTTGGATGCCTTACCGGCGCATCCCACCACATTTCACACACACGGGTACCCTTGGGGCCGACCCGTCATTCACATATAAGCCAGTAACAAGTCATAGTGGCTGTGTGTCAGTGCCTCAAGTGAATATCCGAGGGATCAATCTCGAAGTATCCCACTCAGGGTGGTTGTGGTGATGTGTCGGTAACGGCTTGTCAATCATGACGATTGAGTCTTCTGTCTTCAAGCCCTCGGTGTCATCGATGAAAGCAGGGGCAACGACGATAGTAAAATGGGGGCCACAGGGGGACACTATCCATACCTATACTACAACATTATATGATAGCAGGTATGAAAGTAGTATTCAAAAACAGGCTATGCATCAGAATAGGTGCAGTTAAATACAATAGCAAAATCTAATGCAAGCATGAGGGAGAAAGAATAGGTGATATCGGAATGATCAAGGGGGTTTTGCTTGCCTTGTTGCTCTGCTGCAAAAGCCTGGTCGTCAGGGGCGTAGTCGTACTCGGCAGCTGCGTCAGTCTTGGAGGCTACCGGAGAGAAGAGGGGGAAGAAACAATAAATACAAGCAAACAGATGCAACACGATGCATGACAAGGCAATACGCAGTGCTTGGGGTAGTGTAACGCAGTACTACACGTATCAGACGGAACGGGGGAATATCTGACGATATTTCCCGGGTCTTTGGATTTATCGGACAGACGATCCGGAGGGGAAAAGTTCCTTGTTTGCTATGCTAGGATCATGTGACAGACGAACGGATAGCGTATTCGGATTCGTGGGATTTTTCTGATCAACTTTCAGGTATAAATTTTTTTCATCTGAGCTACGGATTATTTTATACGATTTTTCAAAGATTTAAACAATTTCTGAAATTAACAGATTATTATTAATTCGAAAAATGCTTTATGACATCAGCATCACATCATCACTGCATCAGCAGTCAACAGTCTCAGCTGACTGGTCAAACTGACATGTGGGGCCCTCTTGTCATAGACTCAGGGTTAATCCAGTTTTATTTTAATCTAACCAGAGACTAATTAGCAAGTGGGGTCCATCTGTCATAGACACATTAGTCTAACTAATTACTTTTGAACTCAAACTATTTGCTAATTAAGTAACTGACAGGGGTGGCCCACTGTCATACACACAGGGGGTCTGGGACCCACCTGTCATTAACTGGACAGGCCCAGTCAGCAGGGTTGACCAGGTCAACCGGTCAACCAGGACCGCGGGGCCGCGGGTCAGTGACCCTGCGGGTGGCCCCGGCCTAGCCACGTCGGCGGCGGCGGCGCTGGGTCCCCGGAGAAGCTCCGGCGAGCACCAGAAAACGTGGCAGGGCTCGGGTTTTGCGTACAGGGCACCAAAACGGTCGCCGGTTGTTGCGTTCGCGAGCAGAGGTCGCCGCCGATCCATTCCGGCCATCAGGGCGAGCAATGGCGGTCGGAGCTGAGCGCTACGTCGACGGCGGCGGAGGTGAGCTTCGGGCGTCGATGGCAAATCGAGCACCAGCACGCTTTTGAGCTATCTAACGGCACTACGCGAGCCTACGCGATGCACTGAGTCGAACGGTGGCGTCGGTTGGACCAAATGGTCACCGGAGACTCGCCGGCGTCGAGCTCATGCGGAGGTGCGTTCGGGCTCCGGTGAAAACTGACGCTACGGGCACGGATTCGTCGAGGAGGGAGAGGGGAAAGGAGCAGGAGCTCACAGAGGTCCTGCAGGTGTGCTCAGTGGGCTCGGGGGAGGCCTGGAGTAGCCGGAAAGATCGCCGGAGCGCGGCGGCGATCCGGGGAAGAAGAAGCTCGTGGCCATCGTCGCAGGGGCGATGAGCTCGAACGGTAGGGCGCAGACGATGCAGGGGGTCGCGGTGGTTCTTCCTGGCTAGCTGGCAACGCGCGGGAGGCTCTGTGGGCGCGATTAGCCGTCGGCCATGGCGGCGGCGGCTCTCGGGAGAGGGTGGCGCGGGCGAGAGAGAAAGCGGGAGGAGGAACAGAGCGGTCCAGAGGGGCGCGGGGCGACGCTCTTATCCATCCACGCCAGCGGGGCAGAAAGATCTCGCGAGGGGGTGCCTGGCGAGTGAGCGCCTCCTCCCTGCTCGACAGCGCGCCCTGGCGTCGTCAGGAGGTTGAAGGAGACACCAGGTGGGCTGGGCCATGCACTGTAGCTGGCAGGCTTCAAGTGCACAATAGCTTTTCTCTTTTTCTTTCCTTTTCTTTTCTGTTTTATCCACAGCTTCTATTTCATTTATTTTCAGCCACATTTCTTCACAGCAAAAATGTGTGACATGGCCCAATAAATATCCTGCAATATTCCACATGGCCACAACAAGTTTGAGGATTTTTGAAATCTGTTTGAATTTTCCAAATGAATTTAATATCACTTTAAAATGCAATTTGGGGCTGTTTTGGATGGTGGGGTCCACACCAACATCAAGGTGGTGTTGTTTTCCTAAACAACATTGGTTTTGTGATTTTTCACAAATGTGCAACATTTTATTCTTGCTGTTTGCAACTTTATTTTATCACAATAAAATTCAAGGGCCTTTTGAAGTGGAATTTGAAATGAGATATGAAATTCAACTTGATCATATCCTATTTAGCAAAATGATTAGGCACTGATCATGGTCATCACTATGCACCATTACATGGGGGTGTTACAACTCTCCTCTATTAACAAGAATTCTCGTCCCGAGAATTAAGAAGTAGAAGGGAAAAGCTCGGGGTATTCTTTGCGAAGATGATCCTCGCGTTCCCAATTGGCTTCATCTTCTGAATGATCTGACCACTGAACCTTGAGGAACTTGATAGTCTTCTGACGAGTCTTTCGTTCAGTTTCATCAAGAATGCGGATCGGAAGCTCCTTGTAGGAGAGATCATCTTGCAGATCAAGCATCTCATAATCCACTGCTCGTTGCGGATCCTTAAAGCATTGACGCAATTGAGAAACATGGAAGACATCATGCAGGTGAGAGAATTGCGGTGGCAGCTCCAATTTTTAAGCCACTTGTCCACATTTTGCGATAACGCAAAAAGGACCAATGTAGCGAGGAGCTAACTTGTCTTTGACACCAAATCGACGAGTGCCTCTCATAGGAGTGACACGCAGATAAACCATATCACCGGGGAGGTAAGTAAGTCCCCAATGTTTGCGGTCATAACTGCTCTTCTGACGTGACTGAGCCGTCTTAAGATTCTCTCGTACAATTCGAACTTGTTCTTTTGCTTGTTGAATGATGTCCGGACCAATGAGTGCACGTTCCCCAGTTTCTGACCAATTCAGAGGGGTTCGGCACTTACGTCCATATAACACTTCAAAGGGGGCCATCTTTAAGCTAGCTTGATAACTGTTATTATAGGAGAACTCAGCATATGGAAGAGATTCTTCCCACTTCTTACCAAATGAGATGACACAAGCACGTAGCATATCTTCAAGCACTTGGTTAACTCGTTCAACTTGACCCTGGGACTGCGGGTGATAAGCAGTGCTCCAGGTTATATGAGTGCCCAAAGCTTGTTGGAAACTCTCCCAGAACTTCGAGGTGAAAATGCTGCCTCGATCTGAACTGATTTCCTTTGGAATGCCATGCAGTGAAACAATTCTGGAAATATACAAGTCCGCTAACTGACTAGCAGTGATAGTCTCCTTAACTGCCAGAAAGTGTGCAACCTTGGAGAATCGGTCAATGACGACAAAGATAGCATCATGACCTTTCTGTGAGCGGGGGAGACCAGTAATGAAATCCATCTGAATTTTATCCCATTTCCATTCAGGAATAGGCAATGGTTGTAGAGGTCCTGCAGGTTTCTGATGTTCTGCTTTAACTTGACGACCAGTGTGACATTCTTCAATGTACCGAGCAATATCTTGCTTCATGTTGGGCCACCAATATCGCTGACGAATGTCGCGATACATTTTGGTGCTTCCAGGGTGAATAGACAGTGGAGTGTCGTGAGCTTCTTTCATAACCTTCTCTGTCATAAGATCAAATTGGGGGACCACAAGACGATCCCTGAAATATAAAGCTCCATCTCCACCTAAGGAGAAGTCCTTGACTTTCTTGGTTCCAAATTCTGCTATAATTGCATATAATTCCGTGTCCTTTCCTTGTGCAATTACAATAGCTCTATGAAGATCTGGTTCCACAAGAAGGTTATTGAGAAAACCTTTCGGTACAATGTGGAGATTCAACTTGCGTAGCTCTTCACGGAGATGGGGATTAGCTTTCTCAACCTTGAAATTGTTGCAATAAGATTTTCTGCTCAAAGCATCGGCCATTACATTAGCCTTGCCAGGGGTATATGACATACCAAAATCATAGTTTGTGAGGGATTCCATCCATCTTCGCTGATGGAGATTTAAGTCTGGTTGAGTAAACAAGTATTTCAGACTTTGGTGGTCAGTATAGATCTCGCAACGATTACCGAGAAGGTAATGTCGCCAATTCAATAGAGCATAGACCACTGCGGCTAACTCGAGATCATGAACTAGATAGTTCTCTTCATGAGGACGCAACTGTCTTGAAGCATAAGCAATTACTCTGCGCTCTTGCATTAGGACACAGCCTAATCCTTGACGAGAAGCGTCGCAATAAATGACAAAGTCCTTGCGAGAATCTGGAGGAGCAAGCACTGGAGCTGATGTAAGCTTGTCCTTGAGAGTCTGGAAACTTTCCTGACATTTGTCTGTCCATTCAAACTTAACACCCTTGTGAAGCAGATTGGTCAGGGGCTTTGTAATCTTGGAGAAGTTCTCGACAAAGCGACGGCAATAGCTGGCAAGTCCAAGAAAACTTCTGACTTGCTTAACATTCTTCGGGGGAGCCCTGTCAAGAATAGCCTGAACTCGTTCAGGGTTGATGGCAATACCATCCTTGGAGATCACATGACCAAGGTAAGTCACTTCATTTAGCCAGAACTCACACTTAGAGAACTTTGCGTACAGTTGATGTTCTCGAAGCCTTTCGAGCACAAGACGAAGATGTTCGGCATGTTCTTCTTCATTCTTGGAATATATCAGAATGTCATCCAGATATACCACGACAAACTTGTCGAGATAATCCATGAAGATATAATTCATCAACCGAGAGAAGGTTGCTGGGGCATTTGTTAAGAGTAAAGACATGACAGTTTACTCGGATGAACCATAGCGAGTAACAAATGTAGTCTTCGGAATATCTTCTTCACGAACACGGATCTGATGATAACCCAACCTCAAGTCGAGTTTAGAGAACACTGACGATCCAGCAAGCTGATCATATAGATCATTGATCCGGGGAAGCGGATATTTGTTCTGAATGGTTGCTTGGTTGATAGGCTGTAATCTTGAACCAACCGATTAGTACCATCTTTCTTCTTGACAAAGAGAGACGGTGCTCCCCAAGCTGAGGAACTAGGACGAATAAAACCCTTGTGAACCGATTTGTCAATTTCTTCCCTAAGTTCAAGAAGTTCATGAGGAGGCAAATGCCACGGAAGGTGTGCATCTCAGTGATGGAGAGGTCCTGTCGATCCCAGATAACTATCTCAGCCTCATACTGTTCCTGGTTGGACTCGCGCTAGTCCTCGTAAATAGTGTACTCGGGGTACCAGCGATATCCCAGCTTCTTCAAGAGGTCGACCAGAATGGCCGGGAACCCAGTCGTATCGTGCGCGAAGGTCAGACGAACGATCTGCCTAGCGGGACGCATCTGTAACAAGGAGATTCAAGATGTCAAATGACAATGCGTGCATCATAACTTCAAAGAAGACAATTTTCGACGAAACAATTCTCCGGTGGATGTGATCACGAGAACCTAATGTTAGAGTTAGGAAAATCTTTAACCCGAAAGAGAAGAGAGATCAGAACCCAGAGTAAGGATGAGGAATAAAAGATCCTAATACCACCCGAATTGAGATGTAGGCCCGCAACCCACGGCATCAGTGTTAGTAAAAGTTTTTCAATGACTAGACTCAACTTTGGCCAAGGATGTGGAAAGGGGGCTACCTATAGGCAGTCGGCTCTGATACCAACTTGCGACGCCCCCGGTTTAACCGTGCACTAACCATACACGCATTTGTGCATGATCAAGACCAGAGACTCACTGGAAGGAATCACAACACAACACTAAACACAAATTAAAATAATTCAAGCTTCATATTACAGCCAGGGGCCTCGAGGGCTCGAATATAATAGCTTGAGTACAAAGTCAGCGGAAGCAACATCATCTAAGTACAGACATAAAAGGTACACAAGTTTTGCATTAAGAAGGCTGAGCATAACAACGACAAACTAGATCGAAAAGGCGCAGGCCTCCTACCTGGGAACCTCCGAACTACTCCTGGACGTCAGAGAAGTCTACGTCGTAGTAGGCTCCATCCTGGTAGTAGTGGCCTCCGTCGGGGTAGTAGTAGTCGTCAACGGGGTAAACTGGATCCTGGGTCTCCTGGGCTCCGTCATCTGATCACGGCATCGAATCAAGGGGAAAAAGGGGGCAAAGCAATGGTGAGTACTCATCCAAAGTACTCGCAAGACTGACATCAGAACTATGCTAGATATGCACCAGTATCAAAGGAACGGGGCTATATCTTTGGACTAAACTACAGAAATGCCAGAAGAGGGAAGAAGGCCTAGTCCTATCGAAGACTAGCATCTTCAGCGTCTTACAACATAAGACGAGAGTTTAGAGCAGCATATTTTAATTAACAGGGTATAATGCAGCAAGGCCCAAAGATTCTTCCTCGACTCCCTGCGAGAAAGCAATCCCGGAGCCAATAATTCAAGTAACAACCATAAGTATCCAGTTCTAGTTATCATAGACTAGGATACTCTCTGAGCGTCCGTTAGCGTGGACACGGCTATTCGAATAGATAAAACTTCCCTGCAGGGGTGCACAAACTTACCCAACACGCTCGATAAACTCTGGCCGGATACAATTTTTGGGTCATACCCGGCCTCATCTATCGACACGCCGTAATCCAACCTAGGCTCATCACAGAGGCCAGCACGCCGGTCTACATCCTAATAGCTCGGGGTCTTGGGCCATCGCCCTCGCCATCCTGCGCGTTACGCCCTCGGCCGGTGTCAGTCCTAGCATGCCTTAATTACAAGTGCCATGCGTTAGCTTGGGCCACCCGGGCGCGAGTCGCTCCATGTGACATCTGATGAGATTTCGGAAGAATGTACGCCATAGGGTACCCATAACTTTTCCCGCGTGGTGGTTAGTGCGAAAGAGGCCAGAGGCCTTCTCAGATCACATATCCAAACCCGTTAGTGACTTTATAGTTTGCGGTGACGATCA
Organism: Elymus sibiricus; assembly: GCA_039707655.1. Classification (NCBI taxonomy): domain Eukaryota; kingdom Viridiplantae; phylum Streptophyta; class Magnoliopsida; order Poales; family Poaceae; genus Elymus; species Elymus sibiricus. The sequence goes on from CM077673.1 coordinate 159,589,339, forward strand.
GTGCCCCCATCCTGTCGCCCCGTCTCGAGAACTTGTGGCAAGGACAAAGTAGGTCCGGCCACGCCTCGTAGTTAACCCTTTGGATGCCTTACCAGCGCATCCCACCAAATTTCACACACACGGGTACCCTTGGGGCCGACCCGTCATTCACATATAAGTCAGAAACAAGTCATAGTGGCTGTGTGTTAGTGCCCCAAGTGAATATCCGAGGGATCAATCTCGAAGTATCCCACTCGGGGTGGTTGTGGTGATGTGTCGGTAACGGCTTGTCAATCATGACGATTGAGTCTTCTGTCTTCAAGTCCTCGGTGTCGTCGATGAAAGCAGGGGCAACGACGATAGTAAAATGGGGGCCACAGGGGGACACTATCCATACCTATACTACAACATTATATGATAGCAGGTATGAAAGTAGTATTCAAAAACAGGCTATGCATCAGAATAGGTGCTGTTAAATACAGTAGCAAAATCTAATGCAAGCATGAGGGAGAAAGAATAGGTGATATCGGAATGATCAAGGGGGGTTTTGCTTGCCTTGTTGCTCTGCTGCAAAAGACTGGTCGTCAGGGGCGTAGTCGTACTCGGCAGCAGCGTCAGTCTCGGAGGCTACCGGAGAGAAGAGGGGGAAGAAACAATAAATACAAGCAAACAGATGCAACACGATGCATGATCAGGCAAGACGCAGTGCTAGGGGTAGTCTAACGCAGTACTACACGTATCAGACGGAACGGGGGAATATCTGACGATATTTCCTGGGTCTTTGGATTTATCGGACAGACGATCCGGAGGGGCAAAGTTCCATGTTTGCTATGCTAGGAGCATGTGACAGACGAACGGATAGCGTATTCGGATTCGTGGGATTTTTCTGATCAACTTTCATGTATAAAACTTTTTCATCTGAGCTACGGATTATTTTATACGATTTTTCAAAGATTTAAACAATTTCTGAAATTAACAGATTATTATTAATTCGAAAAATGCTTTATGACATCAGCATGACATCATCACTGCATCAGCAGTCAACAGTCTCACCTGACTGGTCAAACTGACATGTGGGGCCCTCTTGTCATAGACTCAGGGTTAATCCAGTTTTATTTTAATCTAACCAGAGACTAATTAGCAAGTGGGATCCATCTGTCATAGACGCATTAGTCTAACTAATTACTTTTGAACTCAAACTATTTGCTAATTAAGTAACTGACAGGGGTGGCCCACTGTCATACACACAGGGGGTCTGGGACCCACCTGTCATTGACTGGACAGGCCCAGTCAGCAGGGTTGACCAGGTCAACCGGTCAACCAGGACCGCGGGGCCCGCGGGTCAATGACCCTACAGGTGGCCCCGGCCTAGCCACGTCGGCGGCGGTGGCGCTGGGTCGCCGGAGAAGCTCCGGCGAGCACCAGAAAACGCGGCAGGGCTCGGGTTTTGCGGATAGGGCACCAAAACGGTCGCCATTTGTTGCGTTCGCGAGCAGAGGTCGCCGCCGATCCATTCCGGCCATCAGGGCGAGCAATGGCGGTCGGATCTGAGCGCTACGTCGACGGCGGCGGAGGCGAGCTTCGGGCGTCGATGGCAAATCGAGCACCAGCACACTTTCGAGCTATCTAACGGCGCTACGCGAGCCTACGCGATGCACTGAGTCGAACGGTGGCGTCGGTTGGACCAAATGGTCACCGGAGACTCGCCGGCGTCGAGCTTAGGCGGAGGTGCATTCGGGCTCCGGTGAAAACTGACGCTACGGGCACGGATTCGTCGAGGAGGGAGAGGGGAAAGGAGCAGGAGCTTACAGAGGTCCTGCAGGTGTGCTCAGTGGGCTCAGGGGAGGCCTGGAGTAGCCGGAACGGTCGCTGGAGCGCGGCGGCGATCCGGGGAAGAAGAAGCTCGTGGCCGTCGTTGTAGGGGCGATGAGCTCGAACGGCAGGGCGCAGACGATGCAGGGGCTCGCGGTGGTTCTTCCTGTCTAGCTAGCAACGCGCGGGAGGCTCTGTGGGCGCGACTAGCCGTCGGCCATGGCGGCGGTGGCGCTCGGGAGAGGGTGGCGCGGGCGAGAGAGAGAGAGCGGGAGGAGGAACAGAGCGGTCCAGAGGGGCGCGGGGCGACGCTCTTATCCATCCACGCCAGCGGGGGAGAAAGATCTCGCGAGGGGGGGGGCTGGCAAGCGAGCGCCTCCTCCCTGCTCGACAGCGCGCCCTGGCGTCGTCAGGAGGTTGAAGGAGACGCCAGGTGGGCTGGGCCGTGCACTGTAGCCGACAGGCTTCAAGTGCACAGTAGCTTTTCTCTTTTTCTTTCCTTTTCTTTTCTGTTTTATCCACAGCTTCTATTTCATTTATTTTCAGCCACATTTCTTCACAGCAAAAATGTGTGACATGGCCCAATAAATATCCTGCAATATTCCACATGGGCACAACAAGTTTGAGGATTCTTGAAATCTGTTTGAATTTTCCAAATGAATTTAATATCACTTTAAAATGCAATTTGGGGCTGTTTTGGATGGTGGGGTCCACACCAACATCAAGGTGATGCTGTTTTCCTAAACAACATTGGTTTTGTGATTTTTCACAAATGTGCAACATTTTATTCTTGTTGTTTGCAACTTTATTTTATCACAATAAAATTCAAGGGCCTTTTGAAGTGGAATTTGAAATGAGATATGAAATTCAACTTGATCATATCCTATTTAGCAAAATGATTAGGCACTGATCATGGTCATCACTGTGCACCATTACATGGGGGTGTTACACGCTGCTGGTTAACTAAGTGCTGTTGTCGGAGATGATCCTGTTCAGGACCCCGAAACGACAAACAATCCATCTAAGGAACTTGACCACTGCCTGCGCCGTTACCTTTCTCACCGACTCAACCTCGGTCCACTTCATGAACTTGTCAATGGCGACGAACAAGAATTCAAAGCCCCCGGTAGCACGGTGGAGGGGGCCGACGATATCGAGCCCCCAGACCGAGAATGGCCAGGAGAGCGGTACGGTTTGAAGGGCTTGTGCTGGTTGGTGTATCTGTTTGGCGTGATATTGGCATGCTTTGCATGCCGTCAGCACCGCCAAGGTATCTTGAAGGGTTGTGGTCCAGTAGAAGCCCTGCTGGAACGCCTTCTTGACAAGGGCTCGTGATCCTACGTGGGAGCCACAGATCCCCTCGTGTATCTCCACCAGCAGTTGTTGTCCTTCTTCCCAAGGGATGCACTTTAGCTTCACGCCGTTTGGTCTTCTCTTGTATAAAGTGCAGTCCACGAATTGGTACATGCTTGAGCGCCGGGCTATCCTCTCCGCTTCTTCTTGTTCCTCGGGAAGGTCTCCTGTCTGGAGATACCAGACAATCTGCTGCGCCCATGCCGGAGCTCGTGGCTCGACGAGGAGGGCTAAAGGCATTTCTTCCGTCGCGGGGGCACTAGCTTCTCCGACCATGACCCTTGGGTCCGTCAGAGTTAGCGGTCCCCAGACGTAAGGGCAGCCACTCCCGGCAACCCTTTTGGTGGCCATAGGTGGCTGTGCCAAAAGGCGGTCTCCGGAATCGGCTTTTATTTTTTCCCCTCCGTGTCGAGGGTTCGACCGAGGGTTGCATCAACTGGAGGACAAAAGTACCCGGTTGCACGGGCATCTTCTGTGCAGCTCTCTTTGACAGGTCATCAGCAATGTCATTCTCGGCACGAGGGACGTCCTCCATTTGCAGACCGTCAAACCGCTCCTCCAATCTCCGCACCTCGTCAACATAAGCTTCCATCAAGGGGTTCTGATAATCCTTGTTCACTTGGCGAACAACGAGCTATGAGTCCCCCCTCACTATCAGTCTTCTGATGCCAAGGTCGGATGCTATCCTCAAACCAGCCAACTGTCCTTCATACTCGGTTGTGTTGTTTTTTGTTTCTTCCCGGTGAAAGTGCATCTGGATTATGTACCTTAGGTGCTCTCCGGTGGGTGCTATGAGCAGCACTTCGGCACCGGCGCCTTGTAGCGAGAAAGCTCCGTCGAAATACAGGACCCACTCTCGAGGAGCCTCCTTGCCAGGGAGCGCGGTCTCGGGCACTTCTTCATACGGTGTTGGCGTCAAATCTGCTACGAATTCTGCCAAGGCTCTGCTCTGAATCGTCGCCGTGTTTCCGAAACTCAAATCAATACTTGCCAGCTCCAATGCCCATTCGACGATCATGCCTGTCGCCTCTGGGTTCCTCAGGATACGCTACATCGGTAACCTGGTGACGATGTTTATGTGGGGAGCTTGGAAATAGTGGCGTAGCTTCCGGGGAAAGTATCTGAGATACCTCTGATATATATTGTCTCATAATTGCATGATCATTATAGCTTCGTATTGCTCTTCGATTTATTGATGTGCTTTGCCCAAGTAGATTTATATTTCATCGGTGGGAGTGGTGCGTTGTGGTAGGTTCAACCTGGCGAGTTTCTATATCCCAGTGACAAAGTAGGGGACAAGTTGTGTCTTTGTGTTGTTGCTACATGTAGGATCGAAAGTATGTCTAGAGGGGGGTGATTAGACTACTTGAGCAAATAAAGATTCTACCTTTTCCCAATTTTAAGTGTTGGCAGATTTTAGCAATGATAGCAATTCAAGTACACCCTACACATGCATGTCTAAGAGTATAGCAGCAGAAAGTAAGGACAAGCATAGGTAGTAGAGGATAGGGAGGAAGATCAAACGCAATTTGCAGACATGAAGATTTTTCCCGTGGTTCCGATAGGTGGTGCTATCGTACGTCCACATTTATGGAGTCTTCAACCCACGGAGCATAACGGTCGTGAGAGTCCACGGAGGGCTCCACCCATAATTTTCCACGAAGTAGCAACCTTGACTATTCCATAACGGCTTCTGTCCACGAAGGACTAGCCTCACTATGGGTAGATCTTCATGAAGTAGGCGATCTCCTTGCCCGTACAAACTTCTTGGTTCAACTCCACAACACGAAGTAGTAGGCTCCCAAGCGACACCTAACCAATCTAGGTAATAGGCTCGGTAATGACGATGAACTCCTTGCTCTTATGCTTCAAGATGATAGACTCCTCAACACACAATCACTCTCTCACAGATTTGGCTTTGGTGGAAGAGATTGATTTTGTGGAAAGCAACTTGGGGAGGCTAGAGATCAAGATTCATATGGATGGAGTGGAATTTCTTGATCTCAACACATGAGTAGGTGTCTCTCTCTCAGAAAATTGGTTGGGGCAAGTATGGAATAGTTCTGAGTGCTTCTCTTGCGAGTGGGTGGTGGTGAATGGGTATATATAGGCATCTCCAAAAATCCAACCGTTACACCTAAAGTGACCAACTCGGTGACACCGAAGTAAAAAACTCGGTGGTACCGAGTTGCTCCAAAGGTAGCAACTTTTGAATCTCGGTGAGACCGATACAAAGATCTCGGCAGTACCGATAAGGTGACCAACGGTTAGTTTCCAAAACTCGGTGATGCCGATCAAAAATCTCAGAAATTCCAATTTTAAGAATCGAGGTAACAGAAAGTTGGCAAGCTGAACTCGGTAGCACCGAAGCAGAATCGGTTGCACCGAAGATCTAGGGTTTGGCATGGGTCTGTCTGAGGTGGGAATCGGTGGGACCGAGTGGGAAGAATTGGTAGCACCGATTTTCATGATAGGCTTGGATAGACTTTTGTGGAAGAGCTTGTGGGTGCTTTTGGTGACTATCACTTGTGCACGTGGAGCATATTGTTCACCAACAGTACCTTACCCCCTTTTAATAGTATTGGCTTTCCTATGGACTCAAGGTGATTTCTCACAAAGTAAAATGTAGAGTCCTCTTGCTTGAAGCTTTGGCAATCCAATTCCTTGCATCTAGGGGTCTCTCCACAATCCTTTTGCTAACCCATCATTAAACTTTTCCTGAAATATACTTAGTGGAAACATTAGTTCAATGACATATATGTTGTTATTAATTACCAAAACCACCAAGGGAGCAAATGTGCTTTCAATCTCCCCCTTTTTGGTAATTTATGACAACCTATAGATCAAAGCTTCGACATATGATATAATTAATGAATATAATCGTCGCTTTGAGAAGTATGTGATAAGCAAGAGCTCCCCCTAAATTTGTGCATTATTTTGAATTTGCGTTTGAATGCAAATGCACAATAGATTAGGTACACGGGGCACTCTTTCATGTCACATACAACTTGGTGGTGTGCCAGAATAATAAGAATGAATATCATAGCACAACACAATCAAGCAAAGGTGAATGATCATCTCATAAGCATCACAAGGATAGGAAATAGTAGAAATACACATCAAGTGTATGATCAAACACCGACAAAGTTTAACACAAGCAAACAAACCAAAAGATATCAATGTTTTGAAAAGCGATAAAAAGCAATGCTCTCTCTCTCTCGAAGCCCTAATGATCTATACATCTTCTCCCCCTTTGGCAACAAGTTACCAAAAAGTTCAAAGGTATAGAACTAAGCGCTCTTCTGGGGCTGATCTCCTCCAGTAGCTGATGAAGGAGTAGAGAGAACAGCATCAGCGAAGATGTCAGCAGACGTCATGGACGGAGTCGGAGTAGCAACTGGAGGTGCTGGAGGAGCTGATGGAGCTGAAGAGCTGCGGCTGGTGCTGATGAAGAAGGTCTAGTCTCTGGAACTGGCACTGTAGCAGATCTGGCCTGAGTCCTGAACTGAGTGTCTGTCTTGAGAGGTGGACTATCCTCATCATCATCTGTAGTGTGGGGACTGGGCAGGCCATCAAATTCCTTCTTGAGCTTATTCACAGTCAATGTGAGCTCATCCACCTTGTTGTTGAGAATGTGAAAGTTGGTATCAACAATCCTCGAGAGGCTCTCCTAGTTCTTCAAGATGTTTCCAATGTCCTTCTACATACAGAGCACAGAGCTAAGGAGAAGATCCATCTGCTCACTCCTAGTCTTTGGTACCTGAGCACTAGAGTCTCTGGCTGCCTCTGCCTGTGCCTGTGCTGTAGCTGAGGTGGGATGATCTGGGTCCATCACCACAACATTGTCTTCTAGCTCTGGCAAGAGTGGCAAATGTGGTCGATCAAGTGCATACGTGTTCTTCTCCAGCTTGGAGTTGATGAGCATCTGAATATACGGAGTGTATCCACATGATCTCTTCTGATCTGCAGCAGTCCTCGTCACTATCTCAACTATCAAGTCCATCACTTTGAATCTGGTGTGTTGATCAAGATGGAGCAGTATGTTGATAGAATAGCCTCTTATCATCTACTCATCTCCAGACTTAGGCATCAAGTTATGCCTCATGATGGTGTTGATCGTGCGTAGACCAGCCTGGAGGAAGTAAATGGATCCAAACTTGTGAGATGGAAAGTTTGCAGTAGGGATCTCATTGTACATGTTCTTCATGGCATTGTGATTTTCCTTAGACTCAGAGTACACATCTAGGTCACCGTCTTCCACCTGTGGAGCTCCTAAGATGGCAGCCCACGCCTCAACTATGGATTCATACCTGGTGCCTTCTGTCATCCATACGATTCTACCATCTCCATATAAATGTGCAGTGGAGTAGAATAGCATGATCATCTCGTCGTTCCAAGCAGTGAACTCCTTACCAACAAACTCATCAAGACCAATGCAGTGGAAGTTATCTTGCACACTTGGAAAGTAATCTTCGTTGTCCTTGATGTGCTTCCAGTCCACATATCTCATGTCACTTACTGCAGGGCTCTTGTCAAGCAGAACTGTTTCATAGAAGTCTTGTTGTTATTTTGTGTAGAACCTGTAGTCTACAGCAGTCCTTCTCCTCTGAGAGTAAGGATCAATTGCTCTCCACTCTCTCAATCCTGAGTCCTTCCTCTTCTTCATGTCTTCAGCAACTCGATGGCTGGCATTATGCCCTGGAAGGTGTGGTCTTAGCTTCATCAAAATAGACTATGTATCATCCTCAACTTCTCTGAAAGTAGAAGTCTTGTTCTTGGTAGTAGCTGAGATGTCTCTGGAAAACCTCTTGGGCTTTGGAGCAGCAGCAGCTTTCTCGGGGGCAGTCTTGGTGCCTTTGGATGATGTATCCTTGGGCATAGCATCAGCCATTAGCTTCTTCTTCTTCTTAGGAGGAGCCTTGGAAACTGGCTCTTCCTCTTCCTCTTCATCTAAGTACTCTGGAGTACAAGGAAGAACTGTAGCTTTGACATATCTTGTCCTTTCTCTCTTCTTCTCTCCTGCCTTCTTAGGCATAGATTTCTTTGGGGGCTCAACAGTCATTGTTGCCCTAGCACTCTCTGGTGCTCTCACTGTCCCTGAGCTGGCATACTCCTTCCTTATTGCCTTCTTCTTGGATGAAGTGGCAGCAGCAGTGCTCTTGGCTCTTTCTTGGGTAGCTCCTCAGGCACAAAATCTTCATCCTCCTCATCAGAGTTAAGCTTTCTTCTTGCCCTAGTTGCAGCTTTGGGCAGATCTGGTGAGCTAGGTACATCATCATAGCTCCCCTCAGGACTAGTGCCTGAGCTCATATCAACATTCTCCTCTCTGAAATCATTTTGACTGTCATCTGATCCAGACATACTAACCCTGTGAATAGAGCATAGAGGAGCAGATAGGTTGAGTCATCACAAAATGCAGAAATTTTCTCAAAAGTTGAACTTGGAATTCTCAAGATTTGCATTCTGCAAAGGGAATATCGGTACAACCGAGGCAAAAATTTCAGACCCACCGAGACGCACAGCCTGCTTCACAAAAACTTGGCACCCATTTCGGTACTACCGAAAATGGATACTCGGTTTCATCGAGACTGTCCTCGGTAGTCCTAGAAACAGAATCGGTACAACTGATTCTTTTGCTTCGGTTTCACCGAGATTCAGATTGCGGACGGCAAAACCCTAAAAATCGATCGTTCTCTATTCTAACAGAGAATTTTTTAGGATAGATCGATCTCAAACAGTGGTTTATAGATGGAACAGTCCTAATGCACATGAGTTGGAGGGAGGAGCGTACAAGGGGCCGGAATCGTACCCTAGTTTGGTGACGAGTCCGCTACGGTGGCGACGACGGTGAGGATTCCGTCGACGGCGGTGACTTCCAACAGCGAAGACGCTCGGGAAGACAAGGGCGATGACCAGGGGTCCAAGAATGGGCAGCTAGGGTTTGGAGGAACGGACGTTTGAAGGAGTAATTTCAAAAGTCGGGTCCGCCACATTAAGTACCCATTGATGTCGGTGACACCGGTTCAAAATTATCGGTGCCACCGAGTTCCTCAACTGTCAGCTGACAGGGAAACTTGGTGAAGCCGAGAAGATGGAATCGGTGTTACCGAGATTGAAAGCCAGATCAACCCTAGGCATCGGTGAGACCGAGATTTTTGTGTTGGTTCCACCGAGATGCACTTGGGAGGTTTTAATGGTCAGTCATTGTCCATACGGAACTCCGAGTGCTCCTCACACAGAGAGATTGAAAAGTCCTTGTTCAAATTTTGTGATGCAGCAAGAATGGAATATGAGACGAGAAAGCATAGATAGCTAGAGAGGGGTCCTATGCATTCTTGTCCATCCAATTGGCAAAAGAAAATCAAAATAGCAACAATTGGACGTCCTCAAATGGATAAAGAAATGCAGACCAACATGCTCACACAATAAGATGTCAAAAGAAATCATGGCAAACATGCACATACATACTAGCATCTATTAAGCACTTTGGCGATGACGGAGTCATCTATATATGAGTATATTGACTTAGGAGCCAAGTAAGAATACTTGATCATAGGTCATACTCATCGTTTAAGCACAAGTGGGGTTACCACTTTTACATAAAGCATTTAATGTTGTCACATGCTATGAGATGCTTTGACTCAAGTCTTAGAGTAAAGCTCCCCCTTGATGTAACATCCCCCCTTGAGAGGGATAAACTAACCTTGGGTTTTGTCGATGAAGACTTCATGTAGGTGAAGTAGTGATGAATGCTCAAAGTTGATTAATCACCATGAGTTGGGAGCATCCTTGTTGTTTCTTACTCTTCTCACCTACATGTGTTAGTCCCAACACACAAGAGAGAAATACAAGGATATCTATGGACATGGAATGCAAAGCATAGATGATGATGTCCATGGATTTGTTGATTACCTTGTCCCTTGCTTACCTTTGAGGGAATGTGTGACTCCTTGAACTATTGCATGATGTTGACGTTGATTGCAACTAGTTCTTGCCAATAATGAATGTGAGTGAATTTCATTGGCGGAGTCACCCCGCAAGAACTTCTCTAGTTCATCTTCTTGGGGACCCACATCAACTTGATGGGGATCCTTGGTGTTGAAGTGGCACTTGTAGAAGTTGAGCTTGAAGTAGCCTTGGGAACCCACTCCACCAAAGCTTGGGATTCATCTTCATATGAGTCAATGTCCTCTTGAAGCTTGTCCTTGCCCTTGAGCTTATGGTCTTGTGGTGGAAGGTCATCATGAGCTTTCGTTCCCTTGGGAAGAGTATGTTCATACTGCTCCCTTTGAGGAACAAACTTGGGTTTGGGGTATTGACCTTCTTCCCATTCAACTCCATTGGCGTTGAAGTAGCCAATGCCATGGTTCTTCCGGTATCCTCAGTGCTTGCATACAATCTCCTCAAATTGCTTACACCCGGCAAGACTCTTATAGATACCTCTCTCTATAATCTGTTTCAAAAGTTCATTTTCTTGCTCAAGTGTAACTTGGCTAAGAGAAGTGTTAGTGGGATCAATAGAACTACTAGAAGAAATATCATTGGGTTTATCATTTTTATTGCTACTAGTTGAAGAACCTTTCTTGCCGTTGTTACTAGTTTGCTTAGACTTAACTTGTGGAATGAATGTAGACAAGTGTAGTCATTGGGCTAGATAAGATGAAGTCTTCTTTCGGAGATCGTCATTGATAGCTTTAAGAAACTCATGATCTTGCTCCAAGGTGAGCTTCTCGAAGCGTAGCTTCTCATGAGTCCTTACAAGCTCTCTATGATCTTCTAGAGTAGATTCATGGGCTAACTTAAGAGTGTTTAATTCTTTAGTTAATCGTTCTATTTCCATCTTATCATCATCACATGACTTATCTTGACTACCATGAAAATTATCAAGTTCATTTTGACTAATATCACTAGTTTTATCAAAGAGCAAGTCATCGTCTCCAAGTAAATCATCTTCATCACTATTGAAATCAAGATACTCGGGGTGTGATACCTTGGGGCCTTTAGCCATGAAGCAACTTCCACTCCCTTCATTTGGTGAATCAAATAGATCATAGGAGTTGGTAGTCACTAGTGCAAGTCCGGCAACACCTTCATCTTGACTATAGTCGGAGTTGGAGTGATAGCTTCTCTCAAAGTGGTTGTCGGATTCGGAGCCGGAAACCCATTCACCAACATGAGCTTGATGTCTTCTTCTTGAGTAGCTCTTGGTGTACTTGTCCTTCTTCTCCGAGTCCCTACTTCTCCTTGAGGGTCTTTGTTCATAACGGTCATCTCTACTCCTTCTCTCTCTTTGAGGTGATTCATCTCTTGAGCTTCGTCTTCTCGGTGACTCTTCTCTTCGTTTGTAGGGAGCCGTGCACTCATTTGAGTAGTGTCCGGGCTTCCCACAATTGTAGCAGTTTCGGTCACAACTTGACGAACGCTTCTCTTCATATCTTGAGTTGGAGCTTCGTTCTTTGCCTCTATTCTTGTAGAAGTTGTTGAATTTCTTGACCATGAGGCTTATCTCTTCATTGGAGACAAGGTTGTCGCTTGAAGTTGCGGGAGAATCACTTGTGGCTTTGTAAGCACCGCTAGACTTGTTGTGAAGCTCTTCTTTGTCTCTGAGTGTCATCTCATGAGCAACAATCCTTCCAATGACTTCCGTAGGCTTGAGATCTTTGTAGTTGGGCATCATTTGGATCAATGTGCACACGGTGTCATATCTCTCATCCAAAGCTCTAAGTATGTTCTTGATGATGAATTTGTTGGTCATTTCTTCGCTTCCTAAGCCGGCAATCTCATTGGTGATGAGAGCTAGACTAGAGTACATCTCTGCGTCTCCTTCACCATCCTTCATCTTGAACTTGTCAAGCTGACTTTGAAGAACGTCCAACTTGGATTCTCTCACGGATTCGGTACCTTCATGCATATCAACCAAAGTATCCCAAATTTTCTTGGCATTCTCAAGATGGCTGATTTTGTTGAATTCTTCGGGGCATAGGCAGTTGAAGAGAATGTCACATGCTTGAGCATTGTATTGCAACATCTGCAATTCTTCCGCGGTCGCTTCACGATCCGGTTCCTTTCCATCACCAAAGAATTCACCTTGCAATCCAACACGAACAACATCCCAAACGGCAGGGTTATGACCAAGAATATGCATTTTCATTTTGTGCTTCCAACTAGCAAAATGTGTGCCATGAAAGTATGGTCCTCTACGGTGATAATTTCCCTCACTAGATGCCATACTCTCCTAGGTTGTGAAACCAATGCAATGGAGACCAAAGCTCCGATACCACTTGTAGGATCGAAAGTATGTCTAGAGGGGGGTGATTAGACTACTTGAGCAAATAAAGATTCTACCTTTTCCCAATTTTAAGTGTTGACAGATTTTAGTAATGATAGCAATTCAAGTACACCCTACACATGCATGTCTAATAGTATAGCAGCTGAAAGTAAAGACAAGCATAGGTAGTAGAGGATAGGGAGGAAGATCAAACGCAATTTGGAGACACGGAGATTTTTCCCGTGGTTCCGATAGGTGGTGCTATCGTACGTCCACGTTTATGGAGTCTTCAACCCACGGAGGGTAACGGTCGCGAGAGTCCATGGAGGGCTCCACCCATAAGGGTCCACGAAGTAGCAACCTTGACTATTCCATAACGGCTTCCGTCCACGAAGGACTAGCCTCACTATGGGTAGATCTTCACGAAGTAGGCGATCTCTTCGCCGTACAAACTTCTTGGTTCAACTCCACAACACGTAGTAGGAGGCTCCCAAGTGACACCTAACGAATCTAGGAGGCACCACCCTCCAAAAGGTAATAGGCTCGGTAATGTCGATGAACTCCTTGCTCTTGTGCTTCAAGATGATAGACTCCTCAACACACAATCACTCTCTCACAGATTTGGCTTTGGTGGAATAGATTGATTTTGTGGAAAGTAACTTGGGGAGGCTAGAGATAAAGATTCATATGGATGGAGTGGAATGGCTTGATCTCAACACATGAGTAGGTGGCTCTCTCTTAAAAAATTGGATGGGGAAAGTATGGAATAGTTCTGAGTGCTTCTCTTGCGAGTGAGTGGTGGTGAAGGGGTATATATAGGCATCTCCAAAAATCCAACCGTTACACCTAAAGTGACCAACTCGGTGACACCGAAGTATCAAACTCGATGGTACCGAGTTGCTCCAAAGGTAGCAACTTTTCAATCTCGGTGAGACCGATACAAAGATCTCGGCAGTACCGATAAGGTGACCAACGGTCAGTTTCCACAACTCGGTGACGCCGATCCAAAATCTCGGAAATTCCGATTTTAAGAATTGAGGTAACAGAAAGTTGGCAAGCTGAACTCGGTGGCACCGAAGCAGAATCGGTTGCACCGAAGATCTAGGGTTTGGCATGGGTCTGTCTGAGGTGGGAATCGGTGGGACCGAGTGGGAAGAATTGGTAGCACTGATTTTCATGATAGGCTTGGACAGACTTTTGTGGAAGAGCTTGTGGGTGTTTTTGGTGACTATCACTTGTGCACGTGGAGCATATTGTTCACCAACAGTACCTTACCCCCTTTTAATAGTATTGGCATTCCTATGGACTCAAGGTGATTTCTCACAAAGTAAAATGTAGAGTCCTCTTGCATGAAGCTTTGCCAATCCAATTCCTTGCATCTAGGGGTCTCTCCACAATCCTTTTGCTAACCCATCATTGAACTTTTCCTGAAATATACTTACTGGAAACATTAGTTCAATGACATATATGTTGTTATTAATTACCAAAACCACCAAGGGTGCAAATGTGCTTTCACTACTAAGGATAACACGATGGGCTTCATTCATATTGCTTGAGTTTACTTTATCTACATCATGTCATCATTCTCGATGCATTACTCTTGTTGGGGCACGGATGCTCATGATCACCTATGGGACCAGAGGTCCCTTGTGGTTCGGCAAGGGGAGTCACGTTGCACGAAGAGCGAAGAGCATGAGACGGCGCAACGATCAAGGGTCAGGCATTTTACCTAGGTTCGGGCCGCTGTTAAGCGTAAAACCCTACTCCTGCTTTTTGGTGGATTGATTGGAGGAACACGAAGAACGCAGGGCGCCTAACCCCGGCAAGGACTGCTACCGGGGAGAGCGGCTATGCGAGTACAAGCTTTCGGGGGTTCGAGTTGCCAACCTTGAGCTAGGTTGCCTTGGGCCTCCTTTTATAGTTCAAGGGATTACCACAATGTCAAAACAGACATTATCTATTGATTAGATAGTTAAGCAGAGCTATCATACCTAACTCTGGCATTTAGGACAAAATGCCATGATTACCTGCGTAGGTGGCGCTAGGGGGTGCATCCCCGGCAAGCCTTTGCCACCGCTTGGCCGGTTGCTGCTTAAGATCTTGACACGTTGCAGGGCGGGTGTCAACCGGGCATAACTTGCCTTCTGATGCGTCGCCACGTGCTTAGCGAGAGCTGATTAATCGCCTGAGGGCTTAACATCGCATCGATAAGTGACAGGCGTAGCGATGCGGTGGAGCGGTGGCTGGATGGTTCATGCCTGCCGGGAAATGGCTTGCCGGGTCTTCTGAAAGGTGCATTCGTCTCGGTCCCCGGCAAGCATCGGGGATGTGCTTGGCGCATCGCAGCCCAGGCTTGGGCTGCCGTGTTGAGCTTGCTGGAGTCTTGGTCTTGATTGCTGCCGGAGTTTTCTGCTTCTATCGCCTGTGCATAAGTCAGGGGCACTGGGTACCCCTGTACTAGTGCACCGACAGGAGCACCCGGGACTGGCCCACATGTGCTCGCCAAGTGTCGTTGGGTTAGGCCCAAGTTTCATGCACAGGCGCGCAATGTGAGGGAGTAACTACCAATTTATTGGCCAGCACTGACCCACCACTTCAGGCCGTTTCCGCCACGTGCGCCGCATGCATAGCGGGGAGTTAGCGACGGGCGCTCATGACTTAAAGTCCTGATCGTGGCAGAAACCACAGCGCCATGGATTGGAGCAATGGGGCGGTTACCTGTTCGCCCGTGATCGTGGGCGATGGAATTGGTGGAGATGGGCGGCGACCTTTGGAATGGAGGAGAGCCAGCACCCACGCTCCCACCTATAAATTGGTGGGGTCGCGAGGGGCGATGCTCATCCATCCTTTCTTCCTCCTTGAGTGCAATCCTACAGATCTCGCCCTTCTACTTCTTTGTCTTGAGTTGCGCTCGCCCTCCCAATGCTCAGGGGGAGGAGGCGAGCGAGCGTGCTTGTAGAACCTTCCCTCCGAAACTCTGTTCGTCTCCCGCCATGGGTGCGCGGCTCTGAACAGAAGGTCGGTCGGAGGAGTCTCGGATGGGGGAGCGGGCAGAGTGGTGGCTGCATCGGGGACGGTAGCGGCGGTAGGCCTGTCGCCGTGCTGCCGCTTCTTTGGTCTTACGGAGTTCCATGCGGTTGACGTTGCATCGGGATCTACGCTGGAGGCGCAGCATCGTGGCGGTCCATGGTCTCCGTATTCCTTCTTCAAGGTGATGGAATAAAAACGCCCACACGGTCTCCATGGGCGTGCGCGCAGTTGCACTGTGCGTCGTCATTTACCGCGGTGAATCTCTCCTTCCGCGGCATTCTGGATGGAGCGTACGGAAGAGAGCTCTTCATCTTCGCGTGTTCTTCTAAGGCGGGGACGAAATTCCCCGCCTTTGGCTATCGGGGACGACCATGCTCTCTGTGGGTTCCCCGGGTTGCCACGCCTGTAGCTTGGGTGATGGCGAGGGTGTCTCCTCGGGCCGTGGCGATGAGGAAGACGATGGCGGTTGGGGACCTACGACGCATCAGGAGCACGGATGAGGTCTCCGACGCGCCGCCTTCCCTGGCAGCACCATCATCACCAGCTGGGCCCCGACAGCGCCACCATCTACACCTGCCCTCTGCCTTCTTTCCCCTTGTCGATCTTGTCCGCTCCGTCGGCTTCGTCCGCCCTGCCTGGGGGCAAGGGCCTTCAACCGGTCGCGTCCCTCTAGTCCTGGCTGGGAAACGTTGAATACCGGCCAGGTGCTCCTTTTGCCCTCTGCTACTTTCCTACTTAGTCCCTGAGAGGAGAGGGACAAGAAAGGGATTACGGGGCACTTATCTTTTTATGTCAAAAGATGTAGGTGCTTGCCAAGTTTTAATGAATCATAAATGTAATCTCTACCCATTTGTATCGAAAATGAATGAGAATATAATGCTATTTTCTTTCCACAAGTATTGTCCTTTTCCTTTCCTTATTTGTACTGCATCAGTATGTTTTGTCCCTACCACGTGGACCTGCTTGCCGGGTCGTCATTCAAACCACAAGTGCCAAAGTGAGGGGGGGGGGGAGCCCCCGGCAACAGGTTGGCGTTGTTCCCCGGTAGAGCTCCTTGTCGGTGTCGGCGCTGTCACCCCCATGAATAAGTACTGGTGGACGGCTCGTCCCGACAAGGGTTTTCTCCACGTGGGTGACTCTACATCCCGTAGTAAGGAAGAAACTAAGGGTTTCCTTGAGAAAACGAGAAGTACTGAACTGGAAATACGTGATACACTTATCTTTTCCAGGTAGTATCTTCTTTTCAAACGTGATGGGCCGCCATCTTTGTTCCCTTATTTCCCTCCCCTATTTTCTCGATGGTAAAACATGTAGGATGAGGACAGTAACAAAGATTATGGTTTCATCAAGCATTCTAGTAAATCTTAATAACTTAAGGGTGCTAATATTGCAGTCATAAAAATTGTGTAATGAGCATGTAAGGATGATGATACGACGCAATGCCTAGATTTATTATTGTCGCACAGGGTCTTCGCCTAGCTTTGTACAAAGGGTTACATGCAACATCGGCAAGGCTTGTACAAAAGGTGGCTGCTGGGGACTGAGCCCGGCAGCCACGCCTTACGGGTAGAACTTATGAAGATGCTCAATGTTCCATGAGTTCTGCACCTTGGTGCCATCTTTGGTCTCCAGACGGACTGCACCAGGTCTGGTGACTCGTACTACCCGGTAAGGGCCTTCCCACTTCGGCGTCAACTTGTTTGTACCCTTGGCGGACTGAACACGCCGAAGGACAAGGTCGCCTGCCTCAAGGCTCCGGGCCTGAACTCTGCGCCTATGGTAGCGGCGCAGAGCTTACTGGTAACGTGCGGCACGCACAGCAGCCCAGAGACGGTCTTCCTCGAGGAGCGTGGCATCGTCATGCCGCAGCTGCTGTTGCTCTACTTCATCGTAAGCAAGCATTCGAGGTGACCCGTATATGAGTTCCGTGGGGAGCACTGCTTCCACCCCGTACACTAGGGAGAAGGGCGACTGGCCGGTAGCTCGATTTGGTGTCGTTCTGAGGGACCAAAGAACCACCAGCAACTCATCTATCCAGCGCATGCCGCTCTTCCGCAGCTTATTGAAAGTTCTTGTCTTGAGTCCTCGCAACACTTCAGCATTCATCCTCTCGACTTGCCCATTGCTCCTCGGGTGAGCAACAGAGGTGAAGGAGACCTTGCTTCCAAGGTTTTGGATATATTGCATGAAGGCGCGACTCGTGAACTGGGTGCCGTTGTCAGTGATCACTCTGTTAGGCACTCCAAAACGGCACACTAGTCCTTTCATGAACTTAATAGCTGCTTGTACGGTCACCTTTCTCACTGGTTCCACCTCAGGCCAGTTTGTGAACTTGTCGGTTGCCATGAACAAGAACTCAAAGCCCCCGACAACACGGGGGGAGGGGCCCAGGATGTTGAGCCCCCAGACCGAGAATGGCCAGGATAGAGGGATTGTTTGCAAGGCTTGCGCTGGTTGATGGATGTTCTTGGAGTGGAACTAGCAAGCCTCACACTTGGTGACCAGTTCGGTAGCGTCCTGGAGGGCAATGGGCCAATAGAAACCCTGCCGGAAAGCTTTCTCGGCAAGGGCCCTTGAACCAATGTGGGAACCACATACTCCTCCGTGAATCTCTGCCAACAGCCTCAGTGCATTCTCCCGGTAGATACACCTCAATTTCACACCGTTCGACCACTTTCTGTATAGGGTGTCATCGACAAACTGGTACATACTTGATCGACGGGCTACTCTTTCGGCTTCCTCCTGCTCTTCGAGGAGTTCTCCTGTTTGAAGGAAATGGACTATATGCTGCGCCCAAGTTGGAGCCCGTGGCTCGACAACAAGGACAAAAGGCATCTCCACGTCTCCGGGAGCGCTTGTCTCAACCGCTAGACCCTGAGGTCCTGCGGGAGGGAGCTGCTCGTCAACCGGAACGGGATTTTCCCCGACAGCCTCTCTACCAACGGATTCGGGAAGCTCTACCGGGAAATGCTTACCGGAGTACACCTTCCTTCTCTTCTTAGACATCACAGACGGGGACATCGATGGTTGGGTGAGGCGGAGAACAAAGGTTCCTGGTTCCACAGGAAGCTTCTGTGCATCGCACTTCGATAGGTGGTCATCAATGCTGTTTTCTGCTTGTGGCACATGCTCTGTTTGCAGCCCATCGAAGTGCTCCTCCAACTTCCTCACTTCTTCCACGTAGGCCTCCATCAGCGGGCTCTGATAATCCTTGTTGACTTGCTTTATCACTAGTTGAGAGTCTCGTCGGACGATCAACCTCTTTATTCCCAACTGTACCGTGATTGTGAGTCCGGCAAGGAGCCCCTCATATTCAGCGGTATTGGTCATGGCTTCCCCCCAGGGAAAGTGCATCTGGACGACGTACTTGAGGTGCTCTCCGGTCGGGGCGACGAGGAGCACGCCTGCTCCAGCGCCATGGAGTGAGAAAGCACCGTCAAAGTACATGATCCAATCCTTTGGCGCCGCTTTGCCGGGGAGGATTGTCTCCGGAGCTTCATCATCTGACATGGGTGTCCATTCTGCAATAAACTCCGTCAAGGCTCTGCTTTGAATGGTGGAAGTGCTCTCATACTTTAATCCGAAGCTTGACAACTCCAGTGCCCACTCAACTATCCTGCCAATGGCTTCGGGGTTTCTCAGTATGCATTGCAACGGGAAACGGGTGACAACTGTTATCTCATGGTCTTGGAAGTAGTGGCGCAGCTTCCTCGAGGCCATGATGAGGCCGAAGATCATCTTTTGTACTCCGGAGTACCTTGACCTAGCCCCCTGTAGTAGGGAACTGACAAAGTATACGGGCCGCTGCACCATTTTCTTCTTTGCCACTTCCTTGGACTCACTGTCAACCATTTGCTGAGATCCCCCTTGACTTGTGTCGAGCTCTGCCGCGGATGTTTCCTTCTCGCCCCCGGGAGCATCAGCAGCGGCTGCTGAATCTTCATCCACCCCCCACTGTGCCACCAGTGCTGCACTAACCACTTGATTCGTTGCCGCTAGATATAGCAGCAACGGCTCTTGCGGTTTAGGAGCGACCAAGGTGGGAGCAAAGGATAGGTATTTCTTTAAGTCTTGAAGTGCTGCATCTGCCTCCGGGGTCCACTTCATCGGGCCAGCCCTCTTCGGGATTTTGAAGAACGGCAAGGCGCGCTCAGCGGACTTGGAGATGAACCTACTCAACGCGGCAACACATCCGGTCAGGCGTCTGATATCTTTGATGGTTTTGGGCGCCTGTATCTGCTCGATCGCCTTGACCTTGTCGGGATTGGCTTCTATTCCTTGCTGAGATACGAAGAACCCAAGCAGCTTGCCAGATGGGACACCGAACACACATTTTTCAGGATTGAGCTTTAGGTTGATCTTGCGCAAGTTTGCGAAAGTTTCTTCCAGATCTTGTATGAGAGTGGCTTCATCCTTGTTCTTGACCATGATGTATGCTTCCACATTTCTGTGCAGCTGAGGTCCAAAACCAATTTGAACAGCCCTGGCGAAGGTCGAGCCAGCACTCTTTAACCTGAAGGGCATTCGTACAAAGCAGTACGTGCCGCAGGGAGTTATAAATGCGGTCTTCTCCTCATCTTCCTTGTTCATAAATATCTGGTGGTAACCGTAGTAGGCATCCAAAAAGGAGAGAAAGTCGCATCCGGAAGTGGAGTCAACAATTTGATCTATGCGTGGCAAGGGGAAAGTGTCCTTCAGGCAAGCCTTGTTCAAGTCAGTGAAGTCTATGCAAAGCCTCCATTTCCCATTTTCCTTTCGTACCACCACCGGGTTTGCCAACCAGGTTGGATGCAGCACTCCTCTGACCAAACCAGCTGCTTCAAGCTTCTTGATTTCCTCGGCAATGAACTTCTGCCGCTCCAAAGCCTGTTTCCTAGCCTTCTGCTTGACGGGTCGGGCATGAGGGCAGACAGCAAGGTGGTGCTCAATTACCTCCCTGGGAACACCGGGGATGTTAGATTGTTGCCAGGCAAACACATCGACATTCTCCCGCAGGAAGGCAACAAGAGCGCTTTCCTATTTGTCAGTAAGGGTAGCACTGATGGTGAAGGTACCACCAGTGCCATCCTCCCTTGCCGGGACTTTCTTCGTCTCAGGGTAGGTAACCTTGGTCTTCTTGCCAACGAAACTTTCCGGCAGGTCATCATAATGGGCCGCGCACTCCGAAGAGGCGCGCTTCCCGGAGTCCATGCCGGTGTTCTTGCCAAGCTTCTTTATTTTCCTTGTATCCATGTCGGGAGCTGGGATTTCTGTGGCTTCAGCTGCTACCACGTCGTGATACATCTGGTCCACGCAGATAACCGCGTTCTTCTTGTCGGATGGGATGGAAATGACCCCAATGGGCCCTGGCATCTTCAAAGTATTGTAGGAATAGTGGGATGCCACCATTAACTTTGCCAAAGCTGGGCGGCCAAGGATTCCGTTGTAGGGCAGTGGGATTTCGGCGACGTCGAATACTATCCTCTCTGTTCGGAAGTTCAACTCTCCGTCGAATGTCACAGGCAGAGTGATCTTTCCCTTGGGTCGGCTCCTGCCGGGGTTGATTCCTTGGAACGTACTCGTGGCTTCGAGCTGTTCATCAAGGATCTGCAGTTTCTCAGCCACTCTAGGAGAGATCAAGTTCAATCCGGCCCCACCGTCAACTAACATCTTAGACACCTTGAGGTTGCGGATTGTCGGGGAAACCAACAACGGCAAACATCCAACCGAAGTGGTACGGTCAGGATGATCCTCTTTGTCAAAGATGATAGGCGTGCGGGACCACCTGAGTGGTTTCCTTGACTCTGCAGTTGGTTCCACAGCATTGACCTCGCGTGCCCACTGCTTGAGCTGGCAGCGAGAGGAGTTCAAGGACGCACCCCCGTCAACGCACATGGCTTCGGTTGCTTTATGGAACTCCCTGTCATTGGAATCCTCATCATCATCCTCATCATCGCTCATATTATCTGTTTCCTTCTTCTCTCGGCCTCTGGCGGGTTTTTCCTTTTGTTGTGGCGTTTTGCCGCGGCGACCACCTCTGCTGCCGCGGCCCTTCCTGGTAGCGCCGTCCTGGCCTTTTTCCTTGTCGCGTTTATCGTACTCGGCCCTCTGTTTCTCAACAAGTTGCTCGACCTGTCGGCATTCTTGGAGATCATGGCCCTTGGTGCGGTGAATTTTGCAGTACGGCCCATCGGACTTCCCAGCCTTCTCAGCGGCAGCAGCCTTCCGGCAATCAGCGCACGCGGCAGCTCCCTTGCCGGGGGTTTCGGCTTTCGCCTTCTTGCTGGTACAGAGGTCTTCGGAGCTCTCGACAGCCAGCACTACTTTTCCCTTGCGTTTCTTGTTGCGCTTCCTGTCCCTTCCCTTCGGGTCGGGGGCATCGTCGTCGTCATCAGAGTCCACTTCGATGCCCGCCTCTTCTCCGGGAAGCCGCCTCCCTTCTTCAGCGCGAGCACACTTATCCGCCAAGGTGTAAAGCTCATTGACAGTCTTGGGGAGCTTGACATTCATCTTGGCTCGCATCCTCCTGTTGCGCACGTTTGAGTGGAACGCGGCAATCACTGCCGCGGGATGGATCTTAGGGATGTTGCGGTGTACTCGGCTGAATCTCTGGATATACTTTCTCAAAGTTCCTCCCTCCTATTGCGGGAGGACTTGGAGATCGCTGGGCTGGCCTGGTTCTTGATAACCACCGGTGAAGGCACCAACGAACTCGTTGCACAGATCAGCCCAAGAGGAAATGGAATTCTCCGGCAGGTGCATCAGCCATGATCTCACATTTGGCTTGAGCACCAAAGGGAAATAGTTGGCGAGCACCTTTTCATCTCTTCCTCCCGCAGCCTGAACAGCTATCGTGTAGATGCCCAAGAACTCCGCGGGGTTTAGCTTCTCGTCGTATTTCTCTGGTAGCTTCGGCTTGAAGGCTCGGGTCGACGGCCAGCGGACCCGTCGCAGCTCGCTAGTGAAGGCAGGGCAACCAACCTCGTAAGGAAGGTATGTGCCGACACTGGGCGCGGGGTTACCGACGGCTGGATTGTTGCGCTTGTCGGATTGACGGTGTGCTTCACGACGTCGCTCGATGTTGATGCACGCGTCTTCCTTCTGCCGGTCTTCAAGGACACGCCACTGATCCTGTCGGTCTCGCGGACCAGACGAGACTATGGACGCCTCGTCGCGGTCGTCAACATGTGAAGCTTGCTGCGGCTGCCTCTGGGCCTGTTGTCGCGGAGGGGACTACACCGTTGGGGTGGCCCCTTCTACGCGCTCGCCGCCTTGGGCTGCCGCTGCTGTTCGCGTACGTCGCGACGGCTCTGCATTCTTGGTCTTGTTGGCTTCAACGAAGGAAATCAAACTTTGAATGGTGGCTCTCCATTCATCCATCTTATCAACTGCTGGCATGAAGTTGAGCAGCATCTAGACTCTCACCATGGCCTCGTCTGTGGTGCCAGGCATGGCGAGAGAGGCGGATCTCGATGTGGCTCGACTCTTGGTAGGACCAAGAGAAGCGTCGCCGCGTCCTTGATGCCGCGCGCCGCTCGCTGGAGCTTTCTGGTGGGTTGTGGGCCGATCCTGAGGAGCAGCGGCTCCGCTGGGCGCCCCGTCTTGCTCCGCTCGAGGTGGACGCCCAGCAATCTCGCTGGCGACGGGTGCGACCGGAAGGTCACGGCTCGCACCGGACTGGGCACCGCTGAGGCGGCCTCGGCCATCCACGCGGCGGGGTAGTGATGAACGGATGTTCCCTCCGCCCGTGGCGCCGAGGCTGGGCTCGCCATGTTGTTGATGTAGCTGTTCCCCTCCGGCGCCTCCCGCTCCATTGCCGGCCACGAATGGCTGGACGGGGGCGCTGCCTGCGCCGACCGCGTCGTCCACGACGCCCGCCTCACCTGCAGCCGCCGCGGTGCCTACGGCGCCGGCGGCCGCGTGTGAGGGAGCCTTCGAGGAGGAGGTATGCGTAGCCGTGCTGGATTTCTTCTTTGGAGCCATTGTTGAAGAAGATGACGATGAAGACCGATCCGCCGTTCACGAATTCAGGTTCTCGCAAATGATGCACGCCCCCTACCTGGCGCGCCAAAGATGTCGGGGCACGGATGCTCACGATCACCTATGGGACCAGAGGTCCCTTGTGGTTCGGCAAGCGGGGTCACGTTGCACGAAGAGCGGAGAGCATGAGACGGCGCAACGATCAAGGGTCAGGCATTTTACCCAGGTTCGTGCCGCTGCTAAGCGTAAAACCCTAATCCTGCTTTTTTGGTGGATTGATTGGAGGAACACAAAGAACGCAGGGCGCCTAACCCTAGCAAGGACTGCTGCCGGGGAGAGCAGCTATGCGAGTACAAGCGTTCAGGGGTTCGGGTCGCCAACCTTGAGCTAGGTTGCCTTGGGCCTCCTTTTATAGTGCAAGGGGTTACCACAATGGCAAAACAGACATTATCTATTGATTAGATAGCTAAGCAGAGCTATCATACCTAACTCTGGCATTTAGGACAAAATGCCATGATTACCTGCCTAGGTGGCGCTTGGGGGTGGATCCCCGGAAAGCCTTTTCCACCGCTTGGCCGGTTGCTGCTTAAGATCTTAACACACTGCAGGGCGGGTGTCAACCGGGCGTAACTTGCCTTCCGATGCGTCACCACGTGCTTAGCGAGAGCTGATTAGTTGCCTAAGGGCTCGACATCACATCGATAAATGACAGGCGTAGCGACGCTGTGGAGCGGTGGCTGGATGGTTCATGCTTGTCGGGAAATGGCTTGCCGGGTCTTCTGAAAGGTGCATTCGTCTCGGTCCCCGGCAAGCGTCGGGGACGTGCTTGGCGCTTCGCAGCCCAGGCTTGGGCTGCCGTGTTGAGCTTGCTGGAGTCTTGGTCTTGATTGCTATCACGGTTTTCTACTTCTATCGCCTGTGCATAAGTCAGGGGCACTGGGTACCCCTGTACTAGTGCACCGACAACTCTGTTTTACTTAATACTCTAGATGCATCCTGGATAGCGGTCGATGAGTGGAGTAATAGTAATAGGTGCAGGCAAGAGTCGGCCTATTTGTTTATGGACGTGATGCATATATACACATGATCATTGCCGCGAAAATCGCATAACTATCTATTTTTCTATCAATTGACCAACAGTAATTTGTTACCCACCGTATGTTGCCTACATGACAGATGCCGCTAGGGAAAACAATGGCCCCCGGGTCTATTCACTTATTTATTTGTAAATGCTACAATTACCTTGCTTCCTTAATTTCCCTTTTACTTTATTTTGGAATTTATATTTATCAACAATTATCTACACAACTCATTTGCTTGCAAATAACGAGATCAAGTGGATTGACAACCCTCTTGCCCGCGTTGGGTGCAAGGTTTTTGTTCATTTGTGTGCAGCCAGTGAAGACGGTTGAGGATTGATATCTCCACCAATCCCACTACCCACGATCACGGGCGAACAGGTAACTGCCCCATTGCTCCAATCCCTGGCTCTACAGTCTCTGCCACTCCTCCCCCGCCTTTTGAGCCATGCGCATCCACCGCAAACTCCCGGAAATGCATGCGGCGCACGTGGCGGAAATGACCTAAGGTGGTAAGTAAGTGCTGGCTTAAAAGTCGGCAGTTACTCCCTCATATTGCGCGTCTGTGCATAAATTTTGGGTCTGAACCAACGGCGCTGGATGAGCGCATTTGGGCCAGACCCGGGGGCTCCTGTCGGTGCAATAGGAATGGGGTACCCAGTGCCCCTGACTTATGCACAGGCAGTAGTAGCAGAACCCATCAAAACCAGTCCAAGCCAAAGAAGCCGCTCTACGTGAGATCAAGGAGCGCATCAAGAGGGCGAAGCCAACATTCAAGACCAAGACCCCGGCAGAAGCAACCTACGTTGGCTAAGCAACGCCGGCAAGGTCGATGCAACGGCCCAGAATGGGCCGGAGCCACGCCAGTCACGTCCCCGGTGCTTGCCGGGGACGAAGGCGCGCACATCTTCAGGAAGACCCGGCAAGCCATCCCCCGGCAAGAGCGAGCCGATTGGCCACCACGCCACCGCATCGCAACGCCAGTCATTTGTCGATGCGGTGTCGAGCCCTCAGGTGGCTAAGTGGCTCTCGCTAAGGACGTGGCAGCGCGCTGGGAGGCAGATTATGCCCGTTTGACACCCGTCTAGAGGCGTGTCAAGATACTAAGCAATAGTCAGCCAAGCGGTGGTAAAAGCTTGCCGGGGATGCATCGCCCAACGCCACCTAGGCTAGAATTTATGGCATTTATGCCTAAGTGCCAGAGTTGGGTATGAAGCACTGTTAGCTATCTAATCACTAGATAATGTCTGTTTTGCCGCTGTGGTCACCCCTTGAGCTATAAAAGGAGGTCAAATGCAACCTAGCTAAAGATTCGGACCTTTGGACACTTGTACTCGTGTATCAGCTCCCTCGAAGGTGACCATGCCGGGTTTCAGCACTGGGTGTGCTTCGTGTTCCTCCGATCAGTCCACCAAAGCAGGAGTAGGGTTTTACGCTTCCCAGCGGCCCTAACCTGGGTAAAACACCAGTGTCTCATCTTCGTGTCGTCTCATTACCTCTGCTCTTTGTGCAATGTGGCCTCACCCCTGCAGAACCACAAAGGGGCCCGTGGCCCCATAGGTGTTCATGTGCATCGTGACCCGACACTCTTCATCTTGTCGTGTACCGCTTGTGGATGCCTCCATATAGTGTTGAGGTTCACCTCGACGTGAAGTAGGGGCTTCAACTTGAGTAAGTACTTTCCTTCACCTCCATGGGACGAATCTTACCGATGGACAAGTCTTGGATAGCTTCCGAAGGTTCCTTGTCTCCTACGTCATTTGGCAATTCTTCGACTAGCGAACCATTAGATTCATCAAACTTGACATCTACCGTCTCTTCAACTTTTCGAGTGAAGTTGTTGTAGACACGGTAAGTGTGAGAGTTTGATCCGTAACCGAGTAGGAAATCTTCATGATATTTAGGAGCAAATTTAGAACGACGATGCTTATCAAGAATGTAACACTTGGAGCCAAATACCCGAAAGTATCCAACTTGGGGCTTGTTACCAGTGAGTAGCTCGTATGTCGTTTTACCGAGAAGCTTGTGTAGATAGAGTTGGTTCGTAGCATGACAAGATGTTTCCATGGCTTCTACCCAAAAGTGTCTTGGCATCTTGTATTCGTCAAGCATCATTCTTGCCATCTCAATAAGGGTTTCGTTCTTCCTTTCAACAACTCCATTTTGTTGATGCGTGTACGTAGCCGAGAACTCATGTGAAATCCCTTCTTCGTCAAGAAAGGAATCCACATTCGTGTTCTTGAACTCCGATCCATTGTTGCTCCAAACTTTCTTGATCTCCACTTCAAATTGATTTTGCTCTTTGCGAGCGAAGTTCTTGAAGATCTTTTGCACCTGCGACTTATCATCAATAAAGAATACCCACATAAATTTGGAAAAATCATCAACAATAACTGGACCAAAGGAATTCCCACCGAGGATCTTGTAAGAATTGGGACCAAAAAGATCCATATGAAGCAACTCGAGTGGTCTCCTAGTACTCATGATATTCTTTACGGGATGACTTCCACCTATTTGCTTTCTAGATTGACAAGCACTAAAAAGTCTATCTTTGTCAAAGATAACATCTTTAACATGGGGTATATGATCTCCTTTGATGAGCTTGTCTAGATTATGCATACCAACATGTCCTAGTCTTCTATGCCAAAGCAAACCTTTAGAAGATTTTGCAATAAGACAAGTACGAGGTTTGGATCTCTTAGTGAAATAAACAATGTATAGATCACCTCTACGGAAACCGGTAAAGACCATGCTATGATTATCTGGACAAAACACGTGGCAATCTACTTTGGTAAATAGCACATTAAAACCGAAGTCGGCAAGTCTAGATACGGAAAGAAGATTATAGCCAAGGGATTCAACAAGCATGGCATTTTGAATAGAGCTATCATGAGATATGGCCACCTTACCAAGACCAAGTACCTTACCTTTCGAGTTGTCTCCAAATGTCACATACCTTCGTGGTCCATGGTTTGGTGTGATCTCTTGAAACAAGTCTCTATCTCCGGTCATCTGATCGGTGCATCCACTGTCGAGAATCCACTCTTTTCCTCCTGAGATGCAATCCTTGAAGTTTCCCATGAGACTTAGATTCTTCATAGTCTTGTCATACTCGATGTCCAACAACTCATCTTGATCATAGTAGCCATGTTCCACATTGTCATCATCAAGTGGGAAATCCTTGTCATAAGAAACAAGAGATTTGTTTGGATTGTGACCATGATAATGTTCAAGATTATGAATGTGAATGGCTTCAACAATGATGTTGTTGATAGTTATGACATCTCCTTTAGCACGCATGAGGTCTCTAAGATCAAATAGATAGTCATCAAACTTAGGATCACTAGGCATCATTTTGTGAAAAGCAATAGATTTATGAAAAAATTCATCAAGATTACTCAATAAATAATTTGGATATCGTTTCCCCAAATAATTCCACAAAGTATCAGCACATTCAAAATTCTTCATTTGATCAAACACAATTCTAGGCAATCCTCTAATGATAAGATTAACAGTTCTAAGATTACAAAGCATATCAATTTTCTCTTCGTGTGTGGGATGTAAAGGATCAATGGTCGGTACATAGGGGTTCTTAACATACTTGCTCAAATGGAATTCATTGAATAAATCAAGCATCTCATATTTCCATTGACTATAATACTCCCCATCGAGAACGAGTAGTCTACAACTAAGACTTGCCAAACTAGACACATCCATCTTCCTCCAATGGTGATAAAACCAAGGCTATGGAGACCAATGCTCTGATACCAATTGTGGGATCACTAGAAGGGATGTCTAGAGGGGGGTGAATAGACTACTTGACAAATTAAAAACCTAACCTTTTCCCAAGTTAATTGGTCGGCAGATTTTAGCAATTCTCAAAAGTCTAGTACACCCTACACATGCTAGTCAACAAGTATGGCAGCGGAAAGTAAAGACAAGCATATGTAAGAGAGTAGAGATAAGAAGATCAAACGCAATATGGAGACATGAAGTTTTTCGCGTGGTTCCGATAGGTGGTGCTATCGTACGTCCATGCTGATGGAGTCTTCAACCCACGGTGGGTAGTGTTTGCAAGAGTCCACGAAGGGCTCCACCCATAAGGGTCCACGAAGTAGCAACCTCGACTATTCCATCACGGCTTCCATCCACGAAGGTCTAGGCTCACTATGGGTAGATCTTCATGAAGTAGGCGATCTCCTTGCCCTTACAAACTCTTGGTTCAACTCCACAACATGAAGTGGGAGGCTCCCAAGCGACACCTAACCAATCTAGGAGGCACCACCCTCCAAAAGTTAATAGATGTGATGGTAACGATGAACTCCTTGCTCTTGTGTTTCAAATGATAGTCTCCTCAACACTCAATCACTCTCTCACAGATTTGGCTTGGGTAGAAGAGATTTATTGGGCGGAAAGCAACTTGGGGAGGCTAGAAATCAAGATCCATATGGTTGGAGTGGGTGATCTTGCTCTCAAAACAAGGGTAGGTGGCTCTCTCTCAGAAAATTTGATATGGCAAGTGGACATCTGTTCTGAGTGCTTCTCTTGCGAGTGGGATGTGGTGGAGGGGTATATATAGGCATCTCCAAAAATCCAACTGTTACAACATTATTGCCCAACTCGGTGAAATCAAAGTGAAAACTCGGTTGCACCGACTAGCGCAAAATGTGGCAACTTTGGCGTTTTCGGTGAGACCGATATAGAATTCTCGGTGGTACCAATATAAGTGGCCGAGGGTAGTTACACAACTCGGTGAGACCGATTCACCATTCTTGGAAATTCCGATTCTTGTGAATGAGGCAACGGGAAGTTGGTCACTGAAACTCAGTTGCACCTATATGAAACTTGGTAGTACCAAGAAGTAGGTTTTGGCTAGGGTTTCTGTCTAGGTTTTTGACTCGGTGTAGCCGATAGGATATTGTTGGTGGCACCGATTTTGAGTGGTAGGGTGTAAGACGGAATATTTCTGGGAGAGCTTGTGAGTGTTTTTGGTGGCTAACACTTGATCATTTTGAGAATTTCATTCACCATTATTACCTCACCCCCTTTTGATAGTATTGGCTTTTCTATGGACTCAAAGTGATTTCTCACAAAGTAAAATGTAGAGTCTTCATGCTTGTAGCTTGGCCAATACTATTCCTTGCATCTTGGGGTCTCCTCACAATCCTTTACCAATCCTCTCTGTGGACTTCATCTGAAATAAGCTAAAATTAAACTATTAGTCCAAGAGACAATGTATGTTGTCATGAATTATCAAAACCACCAAGGGAGCATATGTGCTTTCACTAGGATAGGCGCATTGAATGCGTCGTGAGGTGTCAAGCTGGCGACGTCTCCCGGCAAGGATTGCATCTCCTTCTGTGCCGTTCGCCCAGCTACCTTCTATTGTTTTGCCATGCCATACGATGGGTGTCATTAAAGCTGTTGTAAATCTCCCCGCGCTACCACGCACCCCGGCCGGTTCCACCTATCTTCCTGCTCGCTCACCACCTGGTCGATGTAGACAACTAGCCTGGCGACGTGGAGCTGAACCTTGGCGGGGGAGCTCTTGGCGTGGGAGCGTGTCCTTGAGCCCCCGGCAAGGCGTCTTGCCGGGTTTGCTTGGCCCCTTGCTTGTTGTTGTTGGAGGAATGCTCATGCCCAACAAGGTCTTGATGGTCTGGAGGCTGCGGCGTCTGGTGCACAAGTCTGGGTGCTAAGGACCCCGATTCTTAGTACACCGACAATAGCCTCCAAGCCTGGGCCACACATGCGTCCACGACGTTTGTTGGGCTAGTCCCAAAAACAGTGCACAGACGCATGTGGCCGCAATCTTCTGCAGTTATGATGACTTCTGTTTACCTTTCCCACAACGCGCAGTAACTGCGGGTTGGGGGAGTGGTGGTGCAGGGCGGTTGTCCCGAGGAGGCGCGCCCGAGAGCTGCACCGTGCTGGACGAGGAGTGACGCTTCCCTCGCGCCACGTTTTCTCATGTGGGGTCATGCATAGGGAAGGGAAACAGTTGCCCAATGGCGTGTCTGGGAGCGACAGTCGACTCCCAAGCTTCCTAGCGACGCTTGAACGCCTCCGCCTCATCCGTCATGTCTCACGCGATGCGCACGCGTGTGGTTTGGTATTGGCTGAGAGGGGCGGTCGCGGGCGCCGGTCGGGGGCCAGTGCACGTCCAACCTAGGTCGCGAAGATTTGGTCCCTTCCTCTTCCCCTCCCCTATAAAGAGGGGCGGGGGGACAGAGGGGGAGCACTACTCATCCGCGCCCTCCTGCTTTTAGTTCTTACTCCACCATCTCATCTTCCTCTCACCGTCCGCCGCTTCCTCCGACATGCTTCCCTTGGGATGGCAAGGGGCCGCGGTCGTGCTCGCGGGTCGGGTGGCGCTGCGAGGGGTGCTCCGCAAAGTCCAATGCGGATAGTGGTGACGACGGCAGGGGTTGGATCCAGCTCTTGCGGTTGGTCATCATCTGCCGGCCGAGGGCAGGCGGCTCTACCAGTCCACGGAGGTCGTGGAGGTTGGATGGCTCCATCGAACCTTGGCGGACGCGGCGGTGGCGTGCCCCTCCCTCAACCCCACGTAGGGATACATGCGGGGGAGGAGGTGCAGGAGTTCGTTGTGGCGGTCCCCCGCCGTCCCCGGAGCTGGCTGTGCCTCCCCGACCCGTTCGCCCGAGCCATGGAGGGCAACCCGCCCTTGGGGTTATGGCTACGGGCGGATGGCTGCTGCAACGGCCCCGCCTGGGTGGCCGTCCACCTCTCTATCGGGAGTGCCATGTTCCTGACGTGTAGGTGGAAATCTTTTGCCCGCTCCCATGGCTTAGTTCCCGGGCATCTCCTCCACTTCAGGTTCGACGACGCCGCCACCCTCTTCATGAAGATCTTTGGGGCGGCCGGCATCCATCTGGTGTGCAGCACGGGGAGCTCGAGCATGAGCGACTACGATTCCTCCAATGACAGCGACGACGACGACAGCACCTTCGGCATCAAGCAAGAGGAGTTCGACTAGGCGTGCATGGCGTTGAAGCTAAGGTTTTAGGGATCAGGGAACGAGGCTCTGCCCATGAGTCCTCGTTTCTGGATCAATCGCCACATCATAGTGGAAGATCTCCAATCGGCGGCAGACAAGGTTGTAGAGGAAGCCGTACTCTGACTTGACACCGTCGCCGCCATCGCCGAGCTAAGACGCCTCCCTCCTCGAAGGCCGGCGGGGGCGCTATAGGAAGTCGTACTCCGACTCGCACCCGCCGCCACTGTTTTCGGACTTGGCGCTCTCCTTTTGTATTTAACCCGAGCTCGGCGTTCTCCTTTTGTATTTAAACGGTGTCCAAAGTAACCCTGCAATAAAATGAAGGGAGAGGGTTGGGTAGTCTAAGAAAAAGGAACACCAGTGAGCTCACTTTTGTGTCTTATAAATATCAGATTTCTTGCCGCGAGAGAGCCACGCGTTCGTGCAATGTTTGGGTTCCTTCCCTTGCCAAGGGTGCTTGCTGACACATACATCCTTCTTCCGGGCGCTTCCAAGGAAAAGTTCCTGAGCACCCTAAAAAGAGATGTTGCTTTCCGCAAGGCTGCCCTGCCATCCTGCCATGGCAACCTTAGCATTGGGCATGCTTCCAGCACTTAGGCGCGCACGAGTTTGACGAGGGGCCCTAGCACGCATGTTTTCCCACACGAATTAAAAGCTCGAAAAAAGAGAATCTCGAAGGGGTCGCGCAACTTAGATTTTTCCTGTTGCGTTTCTTGCCGCCGAAAGCCTCCGCGGGTGTCCGCACCGTTAATCCCCCCGAGAAGACTTGCATGTGGGGTCCCTTCTTCTTTTTGAGATTAAGAAAGAAGAGGAAAAAGGGTAGCGTGGGGCTTAGGCGATTGAACGGACCCCTTACACAACATGCCGTGAGAGGTGCACAAAACAAATATGTACTTAGGCATAGGTTGCGGAGTACTTAGCTTTTATTAACTACGCGCAGGATCATGACCTAGCATTGTACAAAGGATTACATGCCCTTCCGGCATAACTTCAACAAAAGTGGTTGCTGGGCGGGCCCGGCAACCGCGCCTTACGGGTAGAACTTTCGAAGATGCTCGATGTTCCATGAGTTTTGCACCGGGGTGCCATCTTCGGTCTCCAAGCGGACTGCGCCAGGCCTGGTGACACGTACCACCCGGTAAGGGCCTTCCCACTTCGGTGTCAACTTGTTTGATCTCTTCGTGGACTGAATCCGTCGAAGGACAAGGACGCCTTCCTCAACTATCCTGGCACGCACTTTGCGTCTATGGTAGCGGTGCAAGCCCTGTTGGTACCTAGCAGAGCGTAGTGTGGCCTGGAGACGATCTTCCTCGAGGAGCGTGGCATCGTCATGCCATAGCCGCTCTTGCTAGTCCTCATCAAAGGCCTGCACTCTCGGTGACCCGTACGTGAGTTCCGTGGGAAGAACTACCTCTGCCCCGTAGACCAAGGCATAGGGTGTCTCGCCGTGGCTCGATTCGGCGCTGTTCTGATCGACCAAAAAACCGCCGGCAGCTCATCAATCCAGCGCCTTGCGCAGCTTGTCAAAAGTTCTCGTCTTCAGACCCCGCAGCACTTCAGCATTTTCCCTTTCTGCTTGCCCGTTGCTCCTGGGTGGGCAACTGAGGCAAAGCAGATCTTGGTACCGATATCTTGGCAGTATTGCATCAAAGTGCTGCTGGTGAACTGTGTGCCGTTGTCGGAGATGATCCTGTTCGGGACCCCGAAACGGCAAACAATCCCTCTAAGGAACTTGACCGCTGCCTGCGCCGTTACCTTTCTCACTGGCTCAACCTCAGTCCACTTCGTGAACTTGTCGCTGGTGACGAACAAGAACTCGAAGCCCCCGGTAGCACGGGGGAGGGGGCCGACGATATCAAGCCCCCAGACCGAGAATGGCCGGGAGAGCAGTATGGTTTGAAGGGATTGTGCTGGTTGGTGTATCTGCTTGGCATGATATTGGCATGCTTCGCATGCCGTCAGCACCGCCAAGGTATCTTGAAGGGCTGTGGTCCAGTAGAAGCCCTGCTGGAACGCCTTCTTGACAAAGGCTCGTGATCCTACGTGGCAGCCACAGATCCCCTCGTGTATCTCCACCAGCAGCAGTTGTCCTTCTTCCCGAGGGATGCACTTTAGCTTCATGCTATTTGGTCTTCTCTTGTATAAAGTGCAGTCCACGAATTCGTACAAGCTTGAGCGCCGGGCTATCCTCCCCACTTCTTCTTGTTCCTCGGGAAGTTCTCCTGTCTGGAGATACCGGACAATCTGCTACGCCCATGCCGGAGCTCGTGGCTCGACGACCAGGGCTAAAGGCATTTCTTCCGCCGCTGGGGCACTAGCTTCTACGACCATGACCCTTGGGTCTGTCGGAGTTGGTGGTCCCCCGACGTATGGGCAGACACTCCCGGCATCCCTTTTGGTGGCCACTGGTGGCTCTGCCAAAAGGCGGTCGCCGGAATCTGCTTTTATTTTTTTGCCCCTCCATGTCGAGGGGTCGACCGAGGATTGCATCAACTGGAGGACAAAAGCGCCCGGTTCCACGGGCATCTTCTGTGCTGCTCTCTTTGACAGGTCATCAGCAATGTCATTCTCGGCACGAGGGACGTGCTTCATTTGCAGACCATCAAACCGCTCCTCCAATCTCTACACCTCGTCAACATAAGCTTCCATCAAGGGGCTCTGGTAATCGTTGATCACTTGGCGAACAACGAGCTACGAGTCCCCCCTCACTATCAATCTTCTGATGCCAACGTCGGCTGCTATCCTCAAACCCGCCAACAGTCCTTCATACTCGGATGTTTTGTTTGTTGTTTCTTCCCGGGGAAAGTGCATCTAGATTATGTACCTGAGGTGCTCTCCGGTGAGTGCTATAAGTAGCACTTCGGCACCGGCGCCTTGTAGCGAGAAAGCTCCATCGAAATACGTGACCCACTCTCGAGGCGCCTCCTTGCCAGGAAGTGCGATCTCGGGCACTTCTTCATACGGTGTTGGCATCAATTCTGCTATGAATTCTGCCAAGGCTCTGCTATGAATCGTCGCCGTGTTTTCGAAGCTCAAATCAAAACTTTCCAGCTCCAATGCCCATTCGACGATCCTGCCTGTCGCCTCTGGGTTCCTCAGGATACGCTGCATCGGGAACCTGGTGACGATGGTTATGTGGGGCGCGTGGAAATAGCGGCGCAGCTTCCGGGAGGCCATAAGGTGGTCGAAAAGCATCTTTTGCATCCCAGAGTATCTCAACCTAGCCCCCTGCAGGACGGAGCTGACGAAGTACACTTGTCGCTGCACCATGTTCTTCCTTTGCACAACTTGTTGGTTCACCTTCCGCATCATATCTGTGTCTGGGTCGACTGCCGCCGGCTCGGGGGCCTCTGCCTTGTCTCCCTCAGCCTCTCTCTCTGCCACTAGCACAAAACTAACCACTTGGTTCGTTGTTGCTAGGTACAGCAGCAACGGTTCCTCTGGTTTAGGCACGACCAAGATTGGTGCTGAAGAGAGGTACTTCTTTAGGTCCTGCAGTGCCGCCTCTGCCTCTGGGGTCCAAGTCATTGGGCCCACTTTCTTCAAGATCTTGAAGAACGGCAAGGCACGCTCTACAGACTTGGAA
This sequence comes from Elymus sibiricus, assembly GCA_039707655.1. Classification (NCBI taxonomy): domain Eukaryota; kingdom Viridiplantae; phylum Streptophyta; class Magnoliopsida; order Poales; family Poaceae; genus Elymus; species Elymus sibiricus. Next base: position 159,624,423 of record CM077673.1, read on the forward strand.
ATGAACTAGCTGAGGGCGGCGATGCAGCCCACCAGACGGCGTACATCCTTGACGCGTTTTGGCGCCTCCAGTTGCTCGATTGCTTCGATTTTGGCAGGCTTGGCTTTGATCCCGCATCGCGAGACGAAGAACCCGAGGATCTTTCTAGAGGGAACTCCAAAAACGCATTTCTCATGGTTGAGCTTGAGGTTGATCTTGCGCAGGTTGGTGAAGGTTTCTTCTAGATTCTGTACCAGCATGTCCTTGTCCCTGGTATTGACCACTATGTCATCCATGTAGGCTTCTACATTCCTATGCAGTTGTGGACCCAAACCAATCTGGACTACTCTCGCGAACGTGGACCCGGTGCTCTTCAACCCGAACAGCATGCGTCTGAAGCAGTCTGTGCCACAAGGGGTGATGAATGCCGTTTTTTCTTCGTCTTCCTGGGCCATGAAGATCTGGTGACACCTAGAGTATGCGTCAAGAAAAGACAGGACGTCGCAGCCAGCAGTTGAGTCCACTAACTTATCGATGCGCGGAAAGGGAAACGGGTCCTTCGGGCAGGCCTTGTTAACGTCGGTGAAGTCTATGCAAAGTCTCCATTTCCCATTTGCCTTGCGCACAACCAAAGGGTTTGCCAACCAGGTTGGGTGGATCACGCCTCTAATCAAACCTGCCGCTTCTAACTTCTTGATCATTTCGGCGATGAATTCTTGCTTCTCTAATGCTTGTTTCCTTACCTTCTGTTTGACGGGGCGCGCGTGTGGGCCAATGGCTAGGTGGTGCTCAATCACCTCCCTGGGAACACTGGGGATGTCAGATGGTTGCCATGCAAACACATCGACATTTGCCCGCAGGAAGGGGACGAGCGCGCTTTCCTATTTGCTGTCGAGGGTGGCACTAATGGTGAAGGTGCCACCCTCGCCATTTTCCCGCGCAGCCACTTGTTTCGTCTTGGGGATGGTTACCCCTGTCCTTCTTGCGCCTGGCGGTGGAGGTCTCAGGTAGGTCCTTGACGGGTGTGATGCACTCTGTCGTGCACTTCTCGGACTTCCTACAAGACTCACCAGAGCTCTTGTCCTTGTTCTTCCCGCCCGGGATCTTTGCCGGCAGGAGCGAGTGCCTCGTCGGCAGATACTGCCACTGCCTCCTGGAAGAGCTTGTTTACGTAGAGGACTGTGTTCTTGTTGTCGGCCTTGATGGTGATGACGCTCATCAGCCCTGGCATTTTCAATGTGTTGTAGCCGTGGTGAGACGCCGCCATGAACTTTGCCAGCGTCGGTCGGTCCAAGATTCCGTTGTACGGCAGCGACATCTTCACGACGTCGAAGACAATGTTCTCCGTCCTGAAGTTGAGCTCGCTGCCGAACGTGATCGGCAGAATTATCTTCGCCTTTGGCTGAGACCTTCCCAGGTTGATCCCTTGGAAATATCCCGTCGGCTTAAGATCCGAGTCAGGGATCTGCAAGCGCTTGATCACATCCGGTGAGATCAGGTTCAGCCCGGACCCACTATCGACCAACATCTTAGTGACCTTAAGGTTGCGGATTGTTGGTGATACTAACAAGGGCACACACCCAACGGCAGTGATGCGGTCAGGGTGATCTTCAGCGTCAAAGATGATGGGAGTGTTGGACCACTTGAGGGGTTTCCTTGCCTCTACCGCTGGTTCCGCCGCGTTGACCTCACGGGCCCATTGCTTGAGCTGCCGGTGAGAGGAGTGCAAGGACGCGCCCCCGTCAATGCACATGGCGTCCACAGCCTTCTGGAACTCCGGGTCTCCCGATTCTTCTTCGTCAGTGTCGCCATCATCATCCGACTTGTTATCTCGGCCTCTAGCAGGCTTCTCCTTGTGCTGCTTGGCCTTGCCACGATGCCCACTACGACTGTCGCTGCCCTTCTTGCCGGAGCTACCCGCACCGTCTTGACCATTCTCCTTGTTGTGACTTTCGTAATCATGCCTCTGCTTCTCGGCAAGTTGTTTGATTTGGCGGCAACTGTTGATGTCATGGCTCTTGGTACGGTGGATCTTGCAGTATGGCCCACTTGTCTTCTCCCCCGCTGCGGCCTCATCGTCTTCGGAGCACGCGACAACGTTCTTGCCGGACCCCTCAGACTTGGCCTTCTTGGTGGAGTTGGGGTTGGTGCTCCCTTTGACAGCCATCACCGCCTTTCCCTTGTGCTTTTTGTTGCGCTTCCGGCCCTTCTTCTTGGTGGCCGAAGCGTCGTCGGAGTCGGAGTCGACCTCCGCGCCAGCGTCTTCTCCGTGGAGTCTCCTCCCTTCTTTAGCGAGTGCACACTTGTCAGCCAGGATGTACATCTCAGCGACGTCTCGCACCTTGTTGATGCTCATTTCTTCCCGCATCCGGCGATTGCATACGTTCGTGTGGAACCCGGCAATCATGGCGGCGGGGCGGATATCTGGAATGTTGTGCTGCACACGGCCGAACCTCTGAATGTACTTGTAGAGGGTCTCGCCGTCTCTCTGTGGGAGCACGTGCAAGTCGCTAGGCTGCCCTGGGAGCTGGTGGCCCCCATGGTACGCGCCCACGAACTGGTTGCATGGATCCGCCCTAGAAGAGATGGATCCCTCCGGCAAGTTCATCAGCCAACTCCTCACATTGGGCTTGAGCGCCAGCGGGAAGTAGTTGGCAAGTATCTTCTCGTCCCGTCCCCCGGCAGCCTGCACGGCGATGGTGTAGATGCCGACGAACTCCAAGGGGCTTATTTTGCCATCGTAATTTGGGCAGCTCGGCCTTGAAGACCCTGCAGAAAGGCCAGCGGACCTGCCACAGCTCACGGGTGAACGCCGGGCATCCCACCCCGTAAGGTAGGCTATGAGGAGCCCCCTATGTGGGTTCATCGATGGCGTGGTCTGCGCGGCCGTCGGATTGACGGCGAGTCTCGCGTCGTCTCTCGATGGTCGTGCGAGTGTCTTCCTTGCGCCTGTCCTTCAGGATTTGGCGCTGGTCTTGGTCCCGCCGCGGGTCCGGTGAGGCGTATGACACCTCGTGTTGAATATCCGTCCGACGGGAAGTCCGCTGTGAAGGCGATTGGACCGTATGCGTCCCGCCGGCGTCGCGCCTGGTGACTGGTGATACGTCTCCAACGTATCTATAATTTTTGAGTGTTCCATGCTGATATATTATCATTCTAGGATACGTTTTGGGTCTTTATTTACCAATTTATAATATTTTTGAGCACTAACTTATTGACCTAGTGCCCAGTGTCAGTTGCTGTTTTCTGCGTGTTTTTTACTTTTCAGGTTTACAATACGAAACGAAGTCCAATTGGAACGAAACTTTTTGATGATTTTTTTTGGACCAAAAGAAGACCTAGAAGCTTCAGAAGGAGGTCGGGAGGCGCACGAGGGCCCTGCTACACATCAGGGCGTGCCCTAGGGGGGGTCGCGCCATGATATGTGGTGTCCCCCTCGTGGCTCTCCCGACATCCCTCTCTTGCCTATAAATTCTCTAATGTCGCAAAAATCCTAAAGGCAGTCCCAAAACCCTTTTTCCGCTGCCGCAAGTCTTTGTTCCGTCGCGAGGCCATCTGGAGCTCCGTTCTGGCACCCCGCCGGAGGTTGGATCGATCACGGAGGGCCTCTTCATCAACCTTATGCTGCCTACATGAGAGATGCCGCTAGGGAAAACTATGGCCCCCGGGTCTGTTCACTTATATATTTGCAAATGCTACTATTACCTTGCTTCCTTTATTTCCCTTTTATTTTATTTTGCAATTTATATTTATCAACAATTATCTACACAACTCATTTGCTTGCAAATAACGAGATCAAGGGGATTGACAACCCTCTTGCCCGCATTGGGTGCAAGGTTTTTGTTCATTTGTGTGCAGCCACTGAAGACGGTTGGTCATTGATATTCATATTGGTTCGATAAACCTTGGTTTCATAACTGAGGGAAATACTTATCCACTTTGTGCTGCAATAACCCGTTCCTCTTCACGGAAAACCCAGCGCAGATAATTAGTATCACGAAGGATTTCTAGCGCCGTTGCCGGGGAATATCATCATCAACTACCAAGTAACTTCACACCAAATTTCATTCACTTGTTCTTCTTTTTATTTTCTTTTATATTTAGCTTGTCTCATAAAAATCAAAAATACAAAAATATTTATCTTTGCTTGTTACTAGTTTGTTCGTCGTTATGGCTAGTTCCCCTCCGGACATGCCTCAATATCTCGACTTGGGAGAAGGTTCCCCAATCTTAGATTTAAAGCAAGTAGGTAATGAGTCCCTTAAAGAAGCTTGGGATAGATTGCTAGTAATACAAACTAAATCTAATCCCAAGAGACATATCTAATTGCTCTTTAGAAGTTTTTATGTTGGTCTTTCTCTTTCCTGTAGACGGGTTTTGGATTCTATGTTTGAGAAGGATTTCCTTGGGAACAATGCTTTTGACACCTATGATAAGATGAAAAACATATTTGGTAAACCCAAAATTGAAACCATTGAACCACCCATATTGGTGTGCTTCCGTCAAATGAGTTAATAAAAGAAACTAAGGCCATTATGGAGACCAATTTTAAGGGGTTATACAACATGTCTACTAAAACCAATGGGAACGTGGTAATGCAAAATAACTTGAAATCATAGACCAAAAGATTGATGCCCTTAGCATGTTGAAAGATGAAATTAAGTCTCTAGATTGGAAGCTTGAACAATACGTTCTTAGGAGTGTCAAAGATGATAATACCTTAAACTATGCATTATGCCTAGCTAGGGGCATAAAACAATAGCGCTTGTTGGGAGGCAACCCAATAATTATTTTTAAAGTTTTTCTTTAAAATTTCTGTTCGCTTTTAATAACATGATTATTTCCTATGTAATGATTATGTTTTTTTGTTTAAATTAGTGTTTGTGCCAAGTAAAGCCTTTGGGGTGACTCACAAGATGAGTAGAATCAATGCTGAAACAAAAGATAAACTTTTGACTGAAGTACAGGAATTTTCATTTTTTTACTGGAGCAGGATAATGATCTGAAATTTTTACACGGTGTTTCTATACAAATTTTTGAGGTTTTACTTATTTTTCATAATTTTAAGAGTTACATAAGTATAGGCTCTCTACAGATTTCTACAGACTGTTCTGTTTTAGACAGATTCTGTTTTTGCTTGCATAGTTGCTTATTTTGATTATGCTATGGATTGTATCAGGGGGTATAAGCCATGGAGAAGTTAGAATACAGTACCTATTATGCATTTATTAAATTGGAATCAATTTATAACAGTACATAAAGTATGCAATATGTTTCTTATACTAACGGATCTCACGAAGTTTTGTTGAGTTTGGTGTGATTGAAATTTTGAAATTTTGGGTGTCATTGTAATAGACAAAGGAATAAGGAGTATCATGAGCCTAAGCTTGGGGATGCCCAAGGAACCACAAGGTAATATTTAAATGAGACTCAAGCGTCTAAGCTTGGGGATGCCCCATAAGGCATCCCCTCTTTCGTCTCAAATCCATCGGTATGTCACTTGAAGCTATATTTTTATTCGTCACATGATATGAGTTTTGCTTCGAGCGTTGTTTGCTTTTGTTTGATTTTACTTTCAGTTTGCCACAACCATTGTTTGCTGGACACACCTGTTTAAGAGAGACACACCTTCATCATAATTTGTTAGAATACTCTATGTGCTTCACTTATATCGTTTGAGCTTAGCAGTTGCTCTAGTACTTCACTTGTATCTTTTTGAGCATGGTGGCGTGTAGATTTTATAGAAATGATTCCGCTCTGGTTCTTCACTTATATTTGTTCGAGAGTTAATAAATAGTGATGGTAATTTGCATGGGTCATAAGACTAGTCCAAAAATATTAGGTATTCAATGAGTGATAATCAAAACCAGCATGTAGCACATATAGAGAAATTGTGGGTCAATGATATTGATGTAGTAATATGAAATAGGTGTGAGTTCATAATTGTTAAACCGTAGAAGTGTCGATATTAAGAAAGGTTGACCATTTTGTTCATCTAAAAAATTAAAGAGGCATGGTGATGATGTGTGAGCATTTGTATTCCTCGTTGAAATCCTAGTGTTGTTTTGGGTCGGAAGCACGCGACGGTTAACTCCTACCAACCTCTTCCCTCAGGGCATGCGAGTAGTACTTTTATTTATGATAAAACTAATAAAACTTTGCAATAAGTATATGATTTCTTTATGACTAATGTGAAACCATGGACATACGCAATCTCACCTTCTCATATTTGCTAGCCTATTCGGTACCGTGCATTGCCCATTCTCACCTCGAGGATAGGTGCAACTTTTGCTGGTGCATCCAAACACCCTGGCATGATACGCTGTGTTGGACATAAGCCTTATTATATCTTCCTCAAAACAACCACCATACCTACCTATCATGGCATTTCCATAGCCATTCCGAGATATATTGCCATGCAAATTCCATAGTCACTTCACATGACTAGTTTGTTCATTATCATATTGCTTTGCATGATCATATAGAGCTGACATAGTATTTGTGGCAAAGCCACCGTTCATCATATTTTTGATACATGTCACGCTAGATCATTGCACATCCTCGTACATTGCCAGAGGAATTCATACAGAGTCATATCTTCATATCAGTTCTCCATATCGAGTTGTAAGTAAATAAAAGTGTGATGATCATCATTATTAGAGCATTGTCCCTGTGAGGAAAGAATGATGGACACTATGATTCTCCCACAAGTCGAGATGAGACTCTAGACAAAAAATAAAGATGGGGGGGCAAATGAGCCCACCATATATTAAAAAAATGAAATGAGAGAAAATGAGAGAAGGGACTTTGCTACTATCTTTTACCACACTTGTGCCTCAAAGTGGCACTATGCTCTTCATGTAGAGAATCTCATGATATGTCATTTTCATATGCTAGTGGGAATTACCTATTCATTATTAAAAACTTGGCTTGTATATTCCTATGACGGGCTTCCTCAAATGCCCAAGGTCTTCATGAGCAAGCAAGTTGGATGCACACCCCACTTAGCTTCATCTGAGCTTTCATACACTTATAGCTCTAGTGAATCATTTGCATGGCAATCCCTACTCCTTGCATTGACATCTATCAATGGGCATCTCCATAGCTCGTTGGTAAGCCTAGTTGATGTGAGACTATCTTCTCCACTTTTTACCCCTTTGATATCTATCACCATAATCCATTCCACCTAAATGTTATGTCCAATGGCTCACACTCATGTACTGCATGAAGAATAAAAAGTTAATGCATATTGAAAAAGTACGATCCAATTGCCTGACTTGGACACTGTGGTAATTGACATTTGTATTGATGTGGTGAAGATGGATCCATGCTTTGCAAATATAATAAGATGAATAGGGGGGGTAAACATTCCTTAAGGATTGTGCACTTTTAAGGATTGATGATTCTGTTTCTTACACTTTAATTATTGCTATGTTAATATTTGAAGATTCATCTTTTCTCAATGAGCATACATGCATAAGATTACATAATGGAAAGCATGTCACATCAAAAATTCTATTTTTATCATTTACCTACTCGAGGACAAGCAGAAATTAAGCTTAGGGATGCTTGATACGTCTCCAACGTATCTATAATTTTTTATTGTTCCATGCTGATATATTATCATTCTAGGATACTTTTTGGGTCTTTATTTACAAATTTATAATATTTTTGAGCACTAACCTATTGACCCAGTGCCCAGTGCCAGTTGCTGTTTTCTGTGTGTTTTTTAATTTTTAGGTTTACAATACCAAACGAAGTCCAATTGCCACGAATATTTTTGATGATTTTTTCTGGACCAAAAGAAGACCTAGAAGCTTAGGAAGGAGGTCGGGAGGCGCACGAGGGCCCCACCACACATCAGGACGTGCCCTAGGGGGCGCGTCCTGATATGGGGTGCCCCCTCGTGGCTCTCCCGACTTCCCTCTCTGGCCTATAAATTCTCTAATATCGCAAAAACCCTAAAGGCAGTCCCTAAACCCTTTTTTAGACGCCGAAAGTCTCTGTTCCATCGCGAGGCCACCTAGAGCTAAGTTCCGGCACCCTGCCGGAGGGGGGATCGATCACGGAGGGCCTCTTCATCAACCTTGCTGCCCTCATGATGATGTGTGAGTAGTTCACCACAGACCTACGGGTCCATAGCTAGTACCTAGATGGCAATCTCTCTATCTTATGATCTTCAATACAATGGTCATCCCATCTTCGCTTTGATCTATCCGATGTAATCCTATTGTGCGGTGTGTTTGTTGGGATCTGATGAATTGTGGGTTTATGTTCAGATTATTCATGAGAAGTATTTGAGATACCTCTGATATATATTGTCTCTTAATTGCATGATCATTATAGCTTCATAATGCTCTCTGATTTATTGATGTGCTTTGGCCAAGTGGGTTGATATTTCATCGGTGGGAGTGGTGCGTTGTGGTAGGTTCAACCTGGTGAGTTTCTATATCCTAGTGACAAAGTAGGGGACAAGATGCGTCTTTGTGTTGTTGCTACTAAGGATAACACAATGGGGTTCATTCATATTGCTTGAGTTTAGTTTGTCTACATCATGTCATCGTTCTCCATGCATTACTTTGTTTTACTTAATACTCTAGATGCATGTTGGATAGCGGTCGATGAGTGGAGTAATAATAATAGGTGCAGGCAGGAGTCGGCCTATTTGTTTATGGACGTGATGCCTATATACACATGATCATTTCCATGAAAATCACATAACTATCCTCTTTTCTATCAATTGCCCAACAGTAATTTGTTACCCACCTTATGCTGCCTACATGAGAGATGCCGCTAGGGAAAACTATGCCCCCCGGGTCTATTCACTTATATATTTGCAAACGCTACTATTAGCTTGCTGCCTTTATTTACCTTTTATTTTATTTTGCAATTTATATTTATCAACAACTATCTACACAACTCATTTGCTTGCAAATAACGAGATCAAGGGGATTGACAACCCTCTTGCCCTCGTTGGGTGCAAGTTGTTTGTTCATTTGTGTGCAGCCGTTGAAGACGGTTGAGGATTGATATTCCTATTGGTTCGATAAACCTTGGTTTCATAACTGAGGGAAATACTTATCCACTTTGTATTGCAATAACCCGTTCCTCTTCACGTGTAACTCCCAAGATGCGATCCTATCCTTATTTTGGCATGAGGGCCTTGACAGGGATAGAAGCGCATCTCGTCGTTTTTGCAAGAATGGATATCATTACAAGTACATGTAATGAAGAGATGAGTATATGTAATTGGCTTACACTCGCCACATGCTAAGTCAAGATCACATCAATACAACAACATATACAATCATCATACAGAAGAGCAGGGTCCGACTACGGACGAAATCAAACGATAAAATGACATCCATACTTGCTATCCCAGGCTGCCAGCCTGGAAGCCATCCTAGATCGATGAAGAAGAAGAACTCCAAATCAAACAAAGCATCGCTCTCACATCAAAGCTTCACCTTACCTGTACCTACAACTGTTGTTGTAGTAATCTGTGAGCCACAGGGACTCAGCAATCTCATTTCCAAGGGTATCAAGACTATTAAAGCTTAATGGGTGAGGTATGGTTAAGTGGTGAGGCTGCAGCAAGCGACTAAGCATTTATTTGAGTGGCTAACTTACGAGTACAAGAATAAGGGGGACGATCGTCGCATAAACGGTCGTGAACTAGTAATGATCTCTAAGAGATCCTGAACACCTACTTATGAACAAACATAACCCCATCGTGTTCTCTCTCTGTTCAGAAATCACGAGAAGAGACAGTCACGGTTACGCACACGGTTGGTGTATTTTATTTGAGTTTCCTTCAAGTTTGCTATGACCGGGTGTTAAACAAAGTTTCCAAGTTGCCATGTAACCGCGGGCACGGCTTTCCGAAAGACTTAACCCTGCATGGGTGCTCCAACTCATCCATCACAAACTAACCACACGCCGCGGGAATAACCTCGACCATGAATCCCGTGATTTCCTAGGCAATTCCATTGGAAAACCTCAACCTCGGGATAGCCCGAAGTATTCTCGGAATTCCTCGCACAAGACGTTCGAGAAAGGTAAAACAAATCCAGCAAGGCCACCCGACGTGTCGACGAACCCGATAGGAGCCCCGTATCTCGTTCTCAGGACACGGCCGGATTGTCCAAACTTCCGGTAGGCCAATCACATAGTTGCCCCTGGCGGCCACCGGCGGTTGACAGGTTGGACCAACACTCATGAGGAGCACTGGCCCGGGGGGGTTGATTAAAGATCCGCGGGTGCCGGCGGGTCCCTATGCAATTTTATTAGTTATTAGGCAAATGGTAAAACCAATGTTGGGCCTTGTCAGACGAGTTTTATCCCAAAACTAAAACCAAAGGGGTCCCCATAACAACCCTGAGCATGTTAGGAGCGCTCAATATGGAACATAACACCGGTTCACCAGTAACTAGGGCGGCAAGAGTGGAACAAAACACCGAGCAAAAGGCCAAGCCTTCCACCCTTTACCAAGTATATATGTGCATTAAATTAAATAGCAACAATATTGTGATATAACAAAAGGATATCCATGTTGACACATGGATCAACTTGCACCTGCAACTAGCAACGCTATAAGAAGGGCCGAGCAAGCGGTAACATAGCCAAACAATGGTTTGCTGGGATGTGGAGGGGTTAGAGGCTTATCATGGCATTTGGGAGGCTTGACAAACAAGTGGTAGGTAGCGTGCCAGCGATAGAAACGAGACAACTAGCATGGCAATGATAGTAATCGTATCTAGGAAAATGATCATCTTGCCTGAGATCCCGCTTGGAAGAAGATCGAGTCCATGAAGAAGACGAACCAACGTAGTCGAACGAATCCTCACACTCCGAAGCGGTTTCGGAACTCTATCGAGAAGAAGCAATCCGGAAACAACAATCAACACATGATAAACACCACAACATACGCATGACATAATGCATAAACAAATATGATTCTTGTCAAGTTTAAATATGCAAGGCATGGCAAATCACAACAATCGATTACTACACATTAAGTGAAGTTCAATATGCAACGGGTTGCATATTGACGAAACTCCACGTTCGAAACATTTAGTTCACACTCGTTTATTTACATGGCACGTTTAAATGTTGTTAACATGGCAAGAGGTGAAGCATAATGAAACTACACGATCTAGGCATCTTTAATGAGGTCGGAAACAACTTATAGTATTTCCGAAGCGACCTCATATGCAAATTATGAATTTGGTCCAGATCTGAACTAACCATGTTTTATATTTATTAAAAAGGGAAATAAAGTGCACAATGCGATTCTACTCGTCATTCTAGTTGATTTACATATATAGATCATATAAAACGGAGCTACGGCCTAAAAGATATGACCATCACAAGATAATATGCCATGAGTGCAAAATGCATGCAAACATCAACCATAAACATCTCAAATCATGTATTCAACAAGATATTATGAAACTACATGAGATTTTAAGCAAGTTTTATGTAGGACATGCTCAAAACAGAGTTACTGTTCAACCACAACAACCAACACAAGTTTTATTTGAAATCTGCCCAAAACAGCAACATAGCATATTGCACACATGAAAACAACAAGCTACAAGATTCTAAAATGCACAAAATAAGCATGGGGCTGTAGCATATAACACACACTTCATTTCATCTTCACATTTTACACTCAAAAGAGTCATGGATCACATGGTAGGAAGCTCACAACGTGGCAATAGAATATAGCAGATTAGGACTTAGTGAAAATAACAGTTTTTAGCATAGCAGATTCTCCTGGAGGCATATTGGCAGCAGTAAAACTATATGCTACAAGTCATATATTGGCATGAAACTTAATAGCATGGTAGAGGACATGATGCACTACAATTCATTCCATGGTGGCAAGGTCTAAGTATGCATAGAATCATGGCTAGCATCATCAGAACATGGCATCATGAAGAAGACAGATTCTCAGACTTAGTGAAAATTAGAGTAGACATGAGCAGCAGTTTTTTAACAGGTGGACAACTTGGATAACATAAATAACTTTGATGCAAATCCTATACATGGCAACAAATGGCACAACCTGGTAGGCAATAACATGCTCAACAAAAGACTCCATGGTGTCAACAACAAAAGTCTCCTAGATCAATAGCAAATCACATGGCAAGACAGCAATAAAATGTTACAGATTCCAGACTTACAATTATTTTGGGCATATCAAAACAGCACATTTTTATAGCATGTTGGCAACAAGAAAATAACACCTAAACATGGATTATCATGGCAAACAAAAAGACCAGGGGCTAGTGCACATGTCAAAGGGCATATCTCATGTTCAAAAATAATTTATATGATGCATGGATTTAATCACACAAAAATAACAAAACAGCATCACAGCAAAAATAACATGCACACAAATTTACTGAAATGACAAAACTAATTGCACAGATGAATTCAATGGATTTTTCTACCCCGAAAACATATATAATATGCATGTGTTGCTGTACAAAATGTGCCACAAATAAATATGCACACTTTTAGTTATTTTTTATGAAACTGAGCATCATATACTAAAACGTGCACTGAGCATCTAATAGGCAGTGGGAGGAGGCGTCACCTTGCGGGCCTTGGCCCGTTGGTGTAGCTGGGCTGGGGCAAACGGAGGCGAGGCAGGACGGGCTTCGCGACTGCTGCTGCGGGGCCCGCATGGGAGGTGGCCCACGTGGCACTGGTGAGCGGGGAGGCTCCTCCCGATCCCGCCTGGATCGAGGGAGCCGGTTTCGGCATGGTCAACGGCGGCAGGGCAGGTTCCGGGCGCGGGCTCGGTCGGGACCGGCCGGATCTGGCCGCGGGGGCGCCGGATCCGGCGGTTCCCAGGGCCTGCTACGCGAAACGCGGCGGCAGGCGGCGTGAGGAGGCCGGCGGCGGAGCTCGGGGCGATGATGGCATTCCGGCGAGCGGCGAGGTGCAGGCTCGCATGGGAGGCGCTTGGGCGGTGGAGGAATAGGCTGCGAGGGGAGCCGGGTCTCAGGGAGAGCTTTTCGCCGGCGGCGACCGGATGCGGCGGCGGGGCGAGGTCCCGACGGCGCTCGGGAGGAGGATGCAGGAGAGGGCGCTCGGGCGGTGGAGCCTCGGGCTCGGCGGGCTGGCGGTGTGGCCGGATGGGCCTGGGAGGGCCTCGCGCGGGCCTGGGCGGGTCGCGGCGGCTGGCGCGGTGGTCTAAGGCGCGGGTGGCCTCGTGGCGATGCCCGGTTGGCTCAGAGCGGCGGCTAGAGGTGGCGTGGCCATTGACGGGCTGCCAAGTGGTGGCCGGCGGCTGGGAGGGCACGGAAAATGAGGCCAGAGGGGGAAGAAGGTCATTTTTGGAGGGTTAGGTGTGCTTAAATAGGCAGGGGGGTCTAGGGTTAGGTTTTCGGGGGGGTTTAGGCGTTTACTAGCCGTTCGATCTCGATCGGACGGCTCCTGATGAGGGGGATGTCTAGGTGGGCTGGGTTAGGCCGTGTAGAGTGGTTGGGCTGAGAAGAGAGGGAGAATGTGGCCCGTGACAGAGTTTTGTTTAGAACACCGAAACGTCCAACAATTAACCGATAACGGTGCCGCTACAGACGACCGTTCGGGTATCAAACGGACCCCGATTGCGACGAAATTTGGCAGGCGGTCTAGCTACAATATAATATGAGTGCTCGCCAATTTTTGACCCAATCCAAGAAAGTTTTATACACACACTTAAAAACAATATTTTATCGATGTCGCGGGCGCGTGCGTGTGTGGTTGGTCTCGAAATGGTCAATAGCACAAACGAAGAGAACCGGCAACTACGAACGGATGCAAGGTTTGATAAATGATGGCAACGGAGTTGCCGATGCTATGTAGATGATGCGAAGGATGCGCTGATGAATGCAACAAACAAAAGAATCACACGACGAGAATGGAAATAAAACAGGAATCTTATGGAGCGTCAGTCCCGGGCTGTTACATCACGGAAAACCCAACGTAGATCACAAGTATCAGCTGGGCCTCCCGGGGTAGCTCGGCGTGTGTGCGACGGTCCTGGCCCCTTCGGCTTGTCGCGATTCGCGAAGCTTAGCAGGATTTGTCTGGCTGCTCACCGGTCCTCCATCTTATCTGGCGCAGGCGGGAAGCTCAGCAATAGGTGTGCCTTTGCTAGAGCCTCTTTCGCAATCCTAGGCATGGAGCGGTGCGAGGCTAGAGTGACGCTCTTACTCCTAACGGTGTCAAGAGGAGCGTTCGCCCGCGCCATCGTGCGCTGCTCATCAACTACTAGAGGTTTCTGTCGAGCTTGGCCCTATGCATCCTGGGAGGGACACTCAAGGGTCTTGTCCGCACGCTGCCAGGGCTCGCCGCCTCGGGGGTGCTGGTCGCGGTCGCTTTGCAAATGGCGCGGTGGAGGCGCAGTCGCCTTCTCCGCTGCCGCAGCTGCCACCGCGGTTGCTATTCTTTCGGCCCCAGCCCCCAATGCCGCTGGTGCGTTCCGCGCCCCTATGACGGTGGGGTCCGGGTCGACGCTCGCGGGGCCCCGTGTGTTGTTGTGGCTGCGCTCACTAGCGGGGTGAGCACGGTGATCTCCTTCGTCGACGCTGTCAACGGCCTCCTGAGATGGCAGCTTGGATGTGGTCGCAGCAGGAGTCGCCGTTCCCTTGGCTTTCTTGGGAGCCATGGGCGACGATGAAGCTGCTGGTGAAGCTGCGCGATGACCGGTGAAGGTTCATGCCAGAAACGCCCCCCCAACCCGGCGCGCCAAAGATGTCGGGTATGGGACGATCTATGGGTCCTTCTATTCTTTTGGCATGCCATAGGACGGGTGTCGTTAAAACTGTTGTACACTGGTGCAGCGACGTGCTATACAAACGGTTTTTAACCCCTTTCTGCGACATAGTTCCAAACCATCGCCTTGCATGTATGGGCGATAGGGGGGATCCATCCCACCCGACACCGCAAACCCGTCTGCGATGGTGGCAAACGAACGCAAACGATCTGCAAATATAATCGTGTGCGGTGCAGGAACAGATCGCACACATAATCTTTTGGGCGTACGTGTGGGATTTGGGATCAATCACACACGTCCAAGACGAGTGAAACACGTCTAATTGCTGATGGAAAACAAATGGAGTTGGACCTTTGACCGTTTGCGAAATGTTACCCGAAAAATGTACATGTATAGCATCATCGGACACGTTTCCCGAAAAATGTACGAGTGGGATCGTCTTTGCATCGGGCACAGTTTCATGTTGGCTCATGTGTGAGATACGGTGCTATTGCAAACGATTGAGTAGCTCCTATGCACACGTACAAGTGTTGCAAACCATTTGCGATTTCTTATGTATCACCGACGTTTTAGATTATATCTCGTGTGCTTTTCCTGTGGATCACAGGCGGTTGCGCTATGAGTTGCGTGTGCTTTCCATTCTGGACCGCACACCCTTAGTTGCTTGAACCGTGTGCGCTGAAATTGCCAGGTTATTGTAAAATATCGCATTTAATTCACCCTGCAAATAGCAAATTCGCCACAATATGCAATCGACAAATAGTGTCCACATGAAGAATTCATCATAATTTGCCACAATATGGAATTGAACGAATAGTATCCACAAGCAGAGGATTCATCATAATTCACGACAATATGCAACTGAGAAAATGCTAGCGAAATTCCACAGTTGTTAAACCGACATATCTAGTACATAATCATATTGTACGAAATACGAAGACATGATCACATGGAAAATAATGCATCCATGTGTATATGTTTAGCTGATAACACTATCTGAATGCGTACTTATTTTTAGGAGATTTGAATCCGGAAATCTTCGACGTCTTTAGAGGGCTTGATATGGTGTTTCACAAAGAAGGTGCCGATAAATTTCCTAACAGACAACAATTCATCGGCGGCGAGCGGTTCAGAAGTCATCGGTGCCAAGATCAGCTGCATGACTTTTAGATCAGAATGTGACATACGTGTGGAGTAGAAGATAGTAATTAAGAAGCAGACTTACTGGTTTTATCCTGTCAGCATCGACACCACATTTAGCATGTCTGCATAGGTTCATCATGTGTGCACAAATGTAGTATCCACAGAGGCTGGTACCTTGTTGTTGCTGAGGACACTGAAATTTTTTGTACAATATTAGTCATGTATTTGCCCTGTTAGGAACAACCTAACCGGTGTAAGTTGTTTCTTCTTTTTTCTATGGAGAGAAATGGAAAGAGGTTTACTTAGAAACTTGAACATCTGACTAGCATTTTCAGAAAATAACGGATTTCGTTGTCTTACCGGAGAAACGATCACGTGTTGCAGAGGTAGTTGGCGGTCGAACCGATTCCCTCCTAAAGTTATGTTCTTTGACAATACACTGTAAATGAAGATGAATTTTCACACACTCAAGTCTGGAACCAAATATGAACACAACGCATTAACATCGAAGAATTCAATACCTAGCCATGAAATCCTGAAGATGACTCAGATCCTAAGGCGCATTTGACTCTCTGAGAGAATCCATGTAGTAAACTGTGTTGTGTTTTGGAACAATGACCACCAAGATCCAGTGAACTCTAAAGTTTAAGAAAACCATGAACGTACGAACTATGTCTAAAACTGAAAGACGATCAATGTATGCGTGGTTGTATATTTATACTTACTCTTCATGATATGGACACATGAAGAATTCTCCTATCTGTAAGTCGAACAAGATCTTGGCGACAAAATCAATGGAATCCGTGCGTGAGTCATTATCTTGTAACAAAACGCCGTTTGCTAAATCAGGATCTATGAAATACGCATGCACCCTTGTTGTTCTCTGCGTCGTCAATCCCTGAGAGGAATACAGTACAGTTAGCTTTTTTGTCATTTACAGCCTTGTATGGAGAAGTTGATCAGAGTTTGTGAAGTACTTACAACATCAAGCATTTGACAAGAGTGGCAGCAAGCTCATCGTAGTTGAAGAAGAGATGAAAGTCCTCAAATTCCACACTAATGGTACCTGGAACATGACAGAAATGATGACGGTCGTACTGCAATTCCACAATGTTATGATCTTCTCCTTTTGACATTATGCCCATGAAATATTTATGTAACTTGCGACAACTGGAACTGCACTCATCAAAGTATTCGCCAACAAGAAATGGTTGGCCATGCTTGTACTTGCGTGCTTCAAATGGGTCTTCATCAGAACCAGGATTACATGGGTCTTCATCAGCAATGTCATGGTTCTACTCGAATAGTCTTCGTAGTAGGATGCTCTGGTACTCGTCCCTCCTCTGTTTCTGTCATGGGTAATAATAAATTGCCAATTCTAGCAGGAAGCTAAACATAAATCCAACAGTCTTTGTAGTACAGGACGCACATCGACAGTGTTTGAATGAAAACAAATTAATAGTGACAGCTATGTACATTCTGCTGTCAAACATTCCAATCTATTAAAAACTACTGTCTTGCACCATGTTTTTTTTCACTAAGTCTGAGAATCTGTTTATTTCAGATTGCCATGTTGTGTTGATGCTAGCCATGTTTCTGTGCATAATTAGACCTTGCTCGTGCTGAATGAAATGAAGTGCTTCATGTGTACTACCATTCAGTAATTTTTAATGCAATGATAAGTCATGTCGCATATAGTTTTCTTGCTGTCAATATGCCTTCAAGTTAAAACTATGACAGTGTCTTAATCACATCCATAATCAAATAGCACATGGGAAGTCTGAATCACAACTAATATAACAAATGATTTCTAACAACGAGAGTTAGGCTTACCTTCTTTGCACGTCGCAGAAACTTCCTCCCACTATACCCAGATTCAAAAGCTCGTAACTTCACGGATTGAAATTGATGTTGACCATGAACAGGCAGGTCTTCAGCTACCCCTCTCCAGTCGTTGGAAGTGATTGTCCTAGGGAGCTACAAGAGAAAGAAGTGGCGCAAATGGACCTGCCGCATTAAAATCCCCAATTCCAAAACAAAACCCTAAGCCTAGTTGAGCCAGAGAGAAGAGAGACGAATACCTGGCTGGTGAGAGATTCATCGTCGTCGGAGATACTGCTTGAGTGGTCACTCGAGGAGACCATGGTGTGTCCGCGGCGGTCGGATGCTAGAGGAAGAGATGTGGGCGGCGGCGGCGGGGGGGGGAGGGTGGAGGGGTCGCAGGGGAAATGTGGCCCTTTGGCGGGGGGGAGGGGGAGGCAGATATTTCGGCGGTCGGCGAATTTTTTCGCTCGTTGCAGGGAATCTTGGCGCGCAAAGATTCATTAGACACGGTCTTTCATCTTTTATCGTGTGCGATGATACAGAACATACAAAAATTCGCCCCTCGCCACGTATTCCCTAGTTATAGTGCACATCCACGTCATTGCATAATGTAACATCAACTGCTAACTTGGGTATAGAAAATAGCGGACACACATAGCTCACAGTTACTAAACCGAGCAAGTTCACTAAATAATCAAGCTGCTTGAACTAGATATAGCTCTTACAAAAGACCGGCTCTCTGAACAAAGGCTATTAGTAATACGCATGATTTTAACAAAGACGCCGACAAGCAACCGCCCTATGCCTCGCCGCTGTTCGATGAGATGTCGACGACTTGTCCGGGCGACATTCCGCCGGTGCTGGACTCCGCGTCCCCCAAGCTGACTTCGACCTCGGCGACGTGCTCATCCTCGGCGTTGTCCTTGTCATCGGCGTCGCCCTCATCTTCGTAGTACTCGTAGTAGTGGCGCCGCCATAGCTCCCATTGGTACTCCACCGCCGATTCCTCGATGGACAGGCGCTTCTCGACCTCCTCCTGAGCCACGCGCAACTCCTCCCAGCACTCGATGCTCTCGGACGGCTCCCGCATCTCCAGCTCTCGCTCGGAGATCTCGTGCGGAAGGGGCTCCATGGCCTCCACCACCGCATCGTCGGCATTCATCTCGGCATCCGCAGCAGCCGCCTCTTCGGACGAGTGGTGCATGTTGGATTCTGGCGAAGCTTGGAGTATCTTGGCGTTGGCGTTCTCGATGATATAGGCCTGGATGGCCTCGACCCGGGCCAGGGCGGCCTCCGCGGCACGGCACGTTGCTCGAGCGCTCTTGGCGTTTGCAGCCGCCGTCTTAGCAGCTGCAGCTGCCGTCTCCGCGGCTACAGACGTCCTTTCGGCCGCCGTAGAAGCCATGTCGGCCGGAGAGGACCTTTCGGCAGATGCGGCCGTGCTTAAGGCAGATGCGGCTAGACTCTCAGCCGAGGCAGCCGCGTTCTCGATAGAGGCAGGAGCGCTCGGGCCGAGGGGGCGGTCGTACGCACCCTTATGAAGCGTTCCCATGGCGTCATTCTTTGCACAGAGGGTTTGTTGGGGAATGGGGGTTGAGGGTGAACGGAATCCGAGCTAGACGAAGCCGATGAAGCTTCCCTCATAAGACATAAATAGATCCGTGAATTTTCATCGCAAACGGTTTCCATATGGAACCGTGTGTACGCAGTTCACTTTTTGTATTGAATTGTAAAACTATTTTTGGGTACAGCGGTAACGTATATTGTTTTATTTGTAAAGATCCCTACCGTCAAAATCCACTGACGGCATCCTAAAATTAGGAAATATTTGGGGTACAATTGGCATTTTTATACATTAGTAACACATGGTTCCATATTTATGTACAGATTTTACAGCCATAATTCAAATTTGTAACACATGAACATGCAAGATGAAGCAAAAACGGCTGGAAAAATCATATTTATTTACTACGTGCTTCCCTATATATGCCGCTTGCAATAAATTTTAAGGAGTTCCAAACGTCTTGGGTAACGGTTTGGACACACGTGCACGCATTGGGGATCTAGGTTTTAAAATTCTAAAAATGAAAAAATGCTCTAAAGTACATGATAATAATCTGCATGATTTCCCGACATGGGGCCAAGATGTCATGGTCAAAGTAACGGCTTGTTCGATATAAGCTTTGAGGCATGCCTCTCACAAAACGTAGCATCACACGAAGGGTCGTGGTTCCGAGAGATGAGCCTTGTTTGATGACGAGCCGCTAGTCGTTGTCTCATTTGGCCTACCCTTTTTTGAATTCATTACAATGCACGAATACGTCCGACAACCTGAAATTTGGACATTTCCGGGGTTCAATGAGCATTTATGTACATGAAGTTAGTTTCTAGATATCTACTGGCCATAATTCAAAACTAAAACACATGGACATGTTCAAGATGAAGCAAAAACTGCAGGAGAAATCATTTTTATATATGCACTAGTGCTTCCGTCTATATGCCACGTGCAATAAATTTGAAGAAGTTCCAGACATCTTGAGTAACGGTTTGGACATAAGCATTGAGAATATTCTAGGTTTTTAAATACAAAAAATAAATAAAAATGCTATGAAGTACATGAAAATCAACATGATTTCACGAAATGGGGCCAAGATGTCATGGTCAAAGTGACGGCCTGTTCGAGATAAGCTTTGACACATGCCTCTCACAAACAGGAGCACCACGAGCATGCTCATATAGTTCCGAGAGGGGACGTGGGGGTGTTGTGTGATGACAAAACGGATCGCTGCCTCATTCGGACTATTTTTTTTTCATCGATGCAATGTACGAATACGACGGTTATCCTGAAATCTGAAAAAAATTACGGCATTCAATTGGCATTTTTATACCTGAAGTTAGTTTCCGGAAATTTAATGGCCATAGTTCAAAACTGAAACAGTTTAACAAGCAAGATAAAGCACCGCTGGAAAATCATATTTATGTACTACTTGCTTCCGTATATATGCCCCATGCAATAAATTTGAAGGAGTGTTCGAAACAAGTTGAGTGACGGTTTTGACACAAAAGCATTGGGAATCTATGTCGGATTTCGGGCTCCGCAAAACCCTAAGGAATTCGAACCCAAGGGCGTGTGCAAAGATTCCCCAACAGCTTCGCCCCCTCCAAGCTCACAACACAATACCCCCGCTCGATGGCGAGGAAGACGATGGCACACGAGAGTTTACCCAGGTTCGGGCCGCTGGAGCGTAAAACCCTACTCCTGCCTTTGGTGGATTGCCTCGCGAGGAGGTTTGTGGATGAACTAGTACAGAGGTGTGTTGCCTTGCGGGTGTGTTTGCGGGGTGGTTGCTCTCTGTCTCTCTACCGGGCTACCTCGTCTCTATTTATAGCGGCATGGGTCCTCTTCCCTTATCGCAATGGCGGGAAGGGATCCCACAACGGCCAAATTCGAAGGGGGACAGGTGTTACCACTACTGGAATCAGGGACTTTGCCATCTGCCAGCTCTTTGCCGTCTGCTGGCAGACGGCAAAGAGGTTGTTTGCCGTCTTCTTTGGGAAAGCCGACGGCAAAGATCTGGCTGATGGCAAAGACACTGTTTGCCATCAGCCAGCTCTTTGCCGTCTGCTAGCGGACGGCAAAGTTTCTTTGCCGTCCGCTAGCAGACGGCAAAGAGGTGGGGTGGGGCCTAGTGGAGGCCAGTTAACTGCAACGGCCCACCCCACCTCTTTGCCGTCTGCTAGCGGACGGCAAAGAATCTTTGCCGTCTGCTAGCAGACGGCAAAGAAAATACCTACTAACGGCCCTAACGGCCCACCCCCCCTCCACTCTCTCCACTCTCTCTGCCTCTCCCCTCCCGACCCCGACCCCACGCCGCCGCCGCACCCGCCGCCGCCCCCGACGCGCCCCGGCCCGCCGCCCGCCGCTCGCCGCCGCCGCACCCACGACCGCCAACGCCGCCCACTGCCCCGCCCCACTGCCCCACCCCGTGCCCGCGCGGCCGCGCCCAGGCCTGCCCCTCGCCGCCCCGTCGCGGCCCGGCCGCCCCCTCGCCGCTCCGTCGCGGCCCGGACGCCGGCCAGCCCCGTCGCCGCCCCCTCGCCGGCCAACCCCTCTCCCCCCCCCCTCTGGTGAGCTCCCCCTCCTGCCCCTTTTTTCTGTTTTTTTTTATTTTTTCTGTTTAGGTTTTAGATATTTAGACATTTAGGAGTTTAGATACTTAGATGTTTAGGTTTTTAGATATTTAGACATTTAGGTAGAAAGAAACCTAGAAGAAAGAAAAAGAAGAAAAGAAAAAGGAAAAAAAGGAAAAAGAAAAAGGAAAAGAAGAAAAAATAAGAAGAAGAAGAAGAATAAGAAGAAGAAGAAGAGGAGGAGAGGAGGAGAAGAAGAAGAGGAAAAAGGAAAGGAAGAAGAAAAGAAGAGGAGGAGGAGAAGAAAAAAGAAGAAGAAGAAGAAGAAGAAGAAGAAGAAGAAGAAGAAGAAGAAGAAAAAAGAGGAGAGGAGGAGAAGAAGAAGAGGAAAAAGGAAAAAGGAAGAAGAAGAAGAAGAAGAAGAAGAAGGAAAAAAGGAAGAAAAGGAAGAAAAGGAAGAAGAGGAAGAAGAAGAAAAGGAAAAAGAGGAAAAAAAGACCCCGACACCCGGACCCCGACCCCGACACGACACCCCGACCCCGACACAACACCTCGACACCCCGACCCTGACATGACACCCCGACCCCAACATGACACCCCGACACGACATCCGACACACCCCGACACCCCGACACGACACCCCGACACCCCGACACCACGACACCCCGACACCCCGACCCGACACCCCGACACCCCGACACCACGACAGCCTGACACCACGGCACCCCCGACGCCGACACCTCTTCGGCCTCCTGTTGACCGAAAAGGTGCTCTTCGGCCTTCCAGAGGCCGACGGGGTCATATATTTCCCTATTTTGTTATGAAAAACATCATATATATTTGTGTTGATCGGGTGGATTTAAATGTGCAGTTCTTTCGTTGCTGCGAGGGTCTGGTGTTCGATGACCTCCCCGTGCGTACGACGAGCTCCGCCCCTGCGTTCGTGGGTGAGCACAAATGACATCTCCTCCTCCCCCCTTCATTTGCTCTGTTCCGGTCTTCGTGCCGATGAAACTTGCTAGCTATAGGTGTCAATCATCAGTATGCGTGACCACTATGCGTCTCCCGTTCGAAAGGGTTACATCTATAAATATGCATGCATTTGCATATTTATAACCGTGATTCTTTTGAATTGTCCAACGTTATCCATGGACAGCCCGAGTATGTGTAGATTGGGTTCATTTTCCCGTATGCTCTACTCCGGATCCGATGCAGAATTTCGTCAGTGCCTCCCTGTTGTTCTCCGGGTACACATCCTCCCTGCTTATTGCCGAGACGTGTATCAGGAGAACAGCGGGGAGGTGCTGCCGAAATTTTGCATCGGATCCGGAGCCGAGCATGGGAAAACGAACCCAATCTACACATACTCGGGTGGGATTAGGACCTATCTTTACCTACTAGCGTCTAGGTTGCATGGACGTAATAAAACTGACAAACTCTATTAACTGATGAATATGGTTTGCTGAATTATGTATATATTTCTTGTGTGTCCAGTAGCTAGGCAAGATGAGTGATCGTGCGTGGATGTACACCGGTCACACTAGTCAGAAAGACATGACCCATGAATGGATAAGAAAAACCAAGGGGTTTGTGAGAGCCGCATTTGCAAATGGACAGGAAACAACCTGGTGCCCCTGTGTCGAGTGCGACAACTTTCATAAGAAGTCAGAGTTTGAAATGATCAAACACCTGCAGAAGTTGGGTTTTATGCCTAATTATACGGTCTGGACATTTCATGGTGAGTCTGCCCAACGTGCCAGAGCTGAGGAGGGCCGTCGTCGCACCGACGAGCATGGTACCGGGATGGAAGACATGGTGGAAGACTTTGATGATGCTCGGGATTCGGACGATGAGATGGAGGAATCTGCAAAAGCCTTCAATGATATGTTGGAGTCTTCAAAACGTCCTCTCCACGAGCACACTGAGCTTTGTTAGCTGGATGCCATCGCACAAGTAATGGCTCTGAAGGCTCAATTCAACTTGGGCAGAGAATGCTACGACGCGATGATGACACTATTTGGACGTTTTCTACCCAAAGGCCATGTAATGCCTGCAAACCTGTACCAGTCGGACAAAATCCTCCGTGTACTTAAGATGCCCTATGAGAAGATAGATGCCTGTGAGAAAGGATGTGCCTTATTTAGGCTTGAGTATGCGGACTTGAAGTATTGTCCCGTTTGCCAGTCTTCCAGGTATGTTGAGGTAGACAACGGTATGGGTGAGAAGAGTCAGACAAAAATCCCAGTTAATGTTCTTCGGTATATGCCAATCATACCAAGACTTCAACGTCTTTTCATGGTCGAAGAGACGGCCAGACAGATGACATGGCACAAATTGGGCAAAAGAACCGAACTAGATGCAGATGGGGAGCCGATGTTGGTACACACATCGGACACTTTTGCGTGGAAGCGCTTCGATGCAATACATCATGCTAAAGCGGCAGATCCAAGGCATCCTCGAATCGCCATAAGCACGGATGGGTTCAATGTGTTTGGTATGATGGCAGCCCAATACAGTTGTTGGCCTGTATTTGTCATTCCACTCAATCTCCCCCCCGGACAGATTATGCAAAGAAAGAACATTTTCCTGACGTTGATAATTCCGGGGCCCAACTATCCGGGGAAGAGTATGAATGTGTACATGCAGCCGCTTAAGGATGAACTGCAAGAAGCTTGGGATAATGGGATCAAGACATACCACGCCGGTACAAAAAAAACTTCCTAATGCGTGTGTGGTACATGTACTCGATGCATGACTTGCCGGCGTATGCGCTATTCGTTGGTTGGTGTGTGCATGGAAGGTTCCCGTGCCCCACATGCAAGGCAGCTCTTGAGTTTCGTCGGCTACAGGCGGGTGGCAAGTTTTCTTGCTTCGACATGCATAGACAGTTCCTGGATCCTCGCCATAAGTTCAGAAAAGACAAGAAGAACTTCATCAAAGGTAGAGTTGTCAAAAACTCTGCACCACCTGCGTTGACAGGCCAACAGACCTTGGATCAGTTAAACTCTCTCGAGCCGGATCTAGAGCGTCCAGGGTATTTCAAGGGGTATAATTCGGAACACGCCTGGACTCACAAGACATGCTTGTGGGATCTGCCTTACTTCAAAGACCTCCTTTGCCCACACAACATCGACGTGATGCACACTGAAAAGAATGTCGGCGAGGCCCTCTTTGGTACATTGTTCGGCATAGAGGGGAAAACAAAGGATAATCCTAAGGCTAGAGTCGATCAGCAGGCTCTATGTGATAGACCACTACAAAACATGCGACAACCGAAAGGAAAGAAGAACTGGACGAAGCCAAAGGCATGGTTCAATCTTGGAAGGCCAGTTATGAGGGAAATACTCTTGTGGGTGAAAAATGAGTTGATGTTCCCCGATGGGTATGCAGCAAATCTAAAGAGGGGAGCGAGCCTTGAAAAATTGAAAATATTTGGTCTCAAGAGTCATGATTGGCACATATGGCTTGAGCGGGTAATGCCGGTGATGTTGCGTGGCTTTATCCCTGAGGATGAATGGCTAGTACTGGCAGAGCTGAGCTATTTCTTCCGTGTTCTTTGTGCGAAAGAACTATCGCCTGGCTTGCTAGAAGAACTGGAAGAGTTGGCGCCGGAGTTGATCTGCAAGTTAGAGAAGATCTTTCCACCGGGCTTCTTTAATCCAATGCAGCATTTGATTTTGCATCTCCCGACCGAGGCACGATTGGGGGGGCCCGAGCAGAATCGTTGGTGCTACGCAACTGAGAGGATGCAGAAGACGCTTCGAGAAAAATGGAAAAATAAACGTCGAATTGAAGCATCGATGGCCGAGGCATTCATTACTGAGGAGGTGGCAAACTTCGTGACAGCACACTACGAAGCCAAAAATCGTCATTTGCATAATCCGAAGCCTCGGTACAATGCTGGCAACCCTAAAAAGGGTGGATCCAACCTCAGCCTATTCAAAGGGAAGCTCGCACCAGCCGGTGCTTATACTTCCTTACCGTTGGATGTCGACGAATGGCGGACCATTACGTTGTATATCTTGAACAACCTAACAGAAGTGCGGCCGTACATCGAGTAAGTTCTCGGTACATTGTTTCGCAACCTCTAATTCCTTTGAACTGCTCTTATTCTCGGATATTTGATACAGTCGATACGTCGCCGAATTCTCGTATGGAGCGGTGATCCAAAAGGATTCCGTCGAAGAGTATAAGCTTCTGGCAATGCATGGAGGCGGCTATCCCGGTTTCATCTCTTGGTTCAAACAAACGGTAATTTCCATTAGACCATTTCATTTCTTCGTCTAATTTCTGGCTAATGCAACAATCCTTTCGTATTAAACTTGTAGGCTAGTTCAGAGTCTATGGACGCCGAATTGAGACAAGTCGCAAATGGTTTTGACTATAAGGTCCGTTCATTTGACAAATACGACATCAACGGGTATCGCTTTCGTACCTATGGCAAAGAGCTATCTATGGCCGACCGAAAGTCTACAAATTGTTGTGTCTCTGCTATCGGCGAAGGAGGTACCGAGTATTATGGAAGAGTTGAAGCAATTTATGAACTTCTATTCTATGGTGCAAACCCACCGAACGTCGTAGTCTTCAAATGTTATTGGTTCCAGCCGAAGGAGACTAGAAGGACTCATGAACATCTAGGGCTAGTCGAAATCAAACAAAGCACCCATTTGGATGTTCCCGATGTCTATATTACGGCTCAACAGGCGACCCAAGTTTTCTATCTACCGTGGGCCTGCCAAACTGATCCAAATCTGAATGGTTGGGATGTCGTTTATGAAATGCCGCCACGTGTTAGACCACCTCCCCCCAATGAAAAGGATTATGAACCTCACATTAACCCAGACACATATGAAGGAGAATTCTTTCAAGAAACACGTCTTTCCAAAAAACGTTTCAAGAACCGCTCTACTTCACACTAGAACATTGAAGTAGACAGCGGCAGTGAATCCGAGCCTGAGCCGGAACAAGAAGAGCCGGAACAAGAAGAGCCGGAACAAGAAGAGGTTACTGCTGCGGATGACCTGTCAATGCTTGACCGATTACGTACAGGAGGCCTTCCACATGTTGATGCATTTATTGATGATGATGATGAGCACGTCATTACTGATAGTGATGATGATGATGATGCATTTATTGACCCCGAAGCATATATAGACGATGATGATGCATTTATTAATGATGACGATGAAGATTAATATTATAGTTCATGCCAGGTATTCAATTATTATTATGTAAATATATATTATTAATTAGTTCATGTTAGGTATTCAATTTTTTATTATGTTCATGATGATGATACACTTAAATTATATACATATTATTCATGTCAGGTATTCATTCTTTAACCTAGGATAGCTCTAAAATGACCTATACTTAGCATTTATTCCTCCAAAATGAATTTATATGCTTAGCTAGCTCAAAAATTACATAACAACCTTAATTAGCTCCAAAATGACCTATTTAACCTAGTATAGCTCTAAAATAACCTATACTTAGCATTTATTCCTCCAAAATGACTTAATATGCTTAGGTAGCTCAAAAATGACATAATAACCTTAATTAGCTCCAAAATGACCTATTTAACCTAGGATATCTCTAAAATGACCTATACTTAGCATTTATTCCTCCAAAATGAATTTATATGCTTAGCTAGCTCAAAAATGACATAATAACCTTAATTAGCTCAAAAATGACCTATTTAACATATGATAGCTCTAAAATGACTTATACTTAGCATTTATTCCTCCAAAATGAATTTATATGCTTAGCTAGCTAAAAAATGGACCTATGTAACCTTGGATAGCTCTAAAATGACCTATTTAACCTAGGATAGCTCTAAAATGACCTATACTTCGCATTTATTCCTCCAAAATGACTTAATATGCTTAGCTAGCTCAAAAATGACATAATATGCTTAAGAAATGACCTATTTAGCTCCAAAATCACTTAATATGCTTAATTAGCTCAAAAATGGCATAATTACTTATGTTAGCACAAAAATGACCTATACTTAGCTTTTTTAGTTCATTTATGATATACTTAGCATATTTAGGTCAAAAATGGCCTATTTACCTAGGTTAGCTCTAAAATGACACAAGTAAGCAATAAGAAGAAGAACAAGAAGAGGAGAAAAATTCTAGTCTTCTTCTTCTTCTTCTTCTTCTTCTTCTAGTCTTCTTCTTCTAACTTTCTTCTTTCTCATTTTGCAGATTTGATTCACTTCACGGAAGCTTGCGTTCATGGAGTCCTTGTCCTTCCATTTTGTTTTGATTTTGTAGGATCAACAATGTGACACTTGCATATGTATGTATAGATGAATGAAACTTGCATATGTATGGATGAGACTTGCATATGTTTTGATTTGGTATGTGTTGGATGATCATATCCATATGGCTTGCATATTATATGCATATGTGTTGTTTATTATGTGGTGGATGAGACATATTATGTGGTGGATAAGACATAATGTTTTGCCTTATTATGTGATTCTGAATATATATATATGTGTGTGTTTGAATTTCTGTGAAAATGAATTGATATAAGAAAAAACAGAAAAAACAGTTGCTATATAGCCACTTTGCCGTCTGCTAGCAGATGGCAAAGAGGTTTGCCGTCTGTTAGCAGACGGCAAAGTGGGCACGTGGCAGCAGCCTGTGCAACCTGGGCTGGCCTATTTGGCCTCTTTGCCGTCTGCTGCCAGACGGCAAAGACCTTTGCTTCTTTGCCGTCTGCTGGCAGACGGCAAAGAGCCTGCGTTGGCCCAGCTGACGCATGACGTCAGCTGACGTCAGCTGCAGCTCTTTGCCGTTTGCAGGCAGACGGCAAAGAGCGCCGTTAGCCCCCTAACGGGGCTGGCACCTTTTGTCTGCCGTCCAGGTGCTTTGCCGTCTGCCAGCAGACGGCAAAGAGGCCTTTGCCGGCAGCCGTTCAGCCGGAGTGTTGGCCGTCTGCTGGCAGACGGCAAAGGCTTTGCCGTCCACAAAGTATGCCTTTGCCGTATGTTATGGCAGACGGCAAAGTAGCTGATTCTTGTAGTGTACACCCTATCGTGACCAAAGGTGGTCTTCACTTGCAAAGTAGTCGACGGTGATGCAGTGGTGGGCTCGGCAATGACGTTCGTCTTGCGGGGCTTGGGGTCTTGGTCTTGTTGCACCGAAGTGGAAACCTTTGGGGGCGCTTTGGGAACTCGCATTCGTCCTTGTCTCCTTTGCACTAAAGAGGAAACTGTCCCCTCTGGCGCGCTGGCGCCCGCCTGGCCTGGCTGTCGTTACCCTTGACCTCCTGAGGCCTATCGTTGCATAGAGATCTCCGCCGCTCGGGAGGAGGCCAGGGGAGGCCTTCCCCTTTCGCCTTGGCGTTGACCTCCTCGCAAGGATGGGCTCCTCGCAAGGGTCTTGTCTTGAGTGAGGCCGCGCGAGGCCGGACAGACCACCAGGTGGGCCACGCCTTGGGCCGCAAGCAGGCAAGTCTGGGTACCCTAGTATCCAGAATGCCGACAGTAGCCCCCGGGCCCAAAGCGCGCTCGAGCTGGCTTCGAGGGGAAGGTCGAAGGAGGTGGCCCGGAGCACCGCGGGCCCTTAATGCTTGTAGGCCTGGTCTGGCGTGCGGTGCTCGGTGGGGCGCGGGCGTCCCACCCCGTGTCTCCTTGGCAACTGCCCGAACCGACAAAAGCCTGACGTCCAGCGCTGAGCCATTATTGCTTTCCTCTTCCGCGCCCTTGCTCTTCTTTCCAGATCTCCATCCCTTGTGAGAACCTCCCCAGATCTCGGCGCCGCTCCATCCTTCTTCTTGCTCGCTTGGCCCTGGAAGCTCCTCAATGGCTCCCGCCGGCAAGTCGAAACCTGAGGTCCAGGGCTCGGTTTCTGCCCTTATCTCGCCGGCGCTCTTAGAGTCCACCATAGCCAAGGATGGGGACCTTGCCCCGGTGCTCCCGTCGACGGAAGATGACTCCAATGAGTGGGGGCGGACCTTGATATGGTGCGGCTCCACGGAGGGGCGTCGCCTGGCCAAGTCGGCCTACCCTTTCTTCCTCCATAGCGTCTTCTCCGGACTCGTCCCGCCCTTCTCCGCGTTCTTTACCGCCATCCTTGAGCAGTACGGGATCCAGGCCCTCCACCTTCAACCCAACTCCATCCT
This sequence comes from Elymus sibiricus, assembly GCA_039707655.1. NCBI lineage: Eukaryota > Viridiplantae > Streptophyta > Magnoliopsida > Poales > Poaceae > Elymus > Elymus sibiricus. The sequence goes on from CM077673.1 coordinate 159,654,409, forward strand.
GCTTCTGTCCGTGTTTGCCTTCTACTGCGAGGCTTTCCTGGGCGTGAAGCCGTCGGTGGCCCTGTTCCGCCATTTCTTCAGCTTGCGGCTTCATGACGGTGCTCAGCGGTCGACATGCGTCTCCTTCGTCGCGGTCCAGAGCGGGAACATGCTCTTCAAGGCCGGGAAGAAGGTGGAGAACTTCAGGAACCGTTGGGTCTTCTTGGATCTCAAGGGCAACAACCCTCGCCTAGAGCTCCCCAGGGGGTTGCCGAAGAAGATCCCGGCGTGGAGCTCCGCGAAGCTCTCCGACCCCCGGGCCAAGCCCGTTTTGGAGTGGGTCCTTTGAGACATCAGCGCCAGGAAGCTGACAGGGGGGATGATAGTGAAGGAGTTCCTGGTGCAGCGCCTGGCGCCCCTCCAGTCCCACTCAAGGCCCATGTGGGACTACCAAGATGTCGGCGACGACATGAGGCTCCGTTCTGCGCTCCTGACCCCCGTGGAGTTGAACAGGGTTGTGACGACCCTGCTCAACGGCGATCCCGGGCACCTTCCTGAGGCCTACGCCCCGCTGTACTGCCGCGACGACAAGGCTGACCTGGTCGCCGTGATGCCTAGCTTCGACGAGCCGGGGCTCTCTCCAGCCGAGAGCTCTGGCGCCCCTGTGGCGGTGTCTTCCGACGACACCGTTGATGGAGAGGACTCAGAGGAGACGGCAGATGACGACCTGGAGAAGGTTTCTCCTCCGTCGCGGAGTGCCCTTCTCTGCAGCTTCGATGATGACGACGGCGGCGAGCCCCCTGCTGCAAGTCCTCCGCGACTCGCCAGAGTCCTCAGGGGGCCAGGCCCCACACCTCGGGCCGCTCGGGCCGCCTGCCGGGTGACCCCGAGGAAGCGCGAGGCTGGGCCTCCTCCGAAGCCCCCAGCTCACGTCGGCAAGGCGGCCGAAGCGCCCGCCTCATCCCTGCCCGAGCCGTAGCTCATGGGCGAGGCGGCCGCGTCCGGGGCTGGCATGACCTTGCCGGCCGTGGCCGCTTCGAGCGGTTCCACCGCTCCTCCGCGCAGGAGCAGTTCCTCGGTGAAGGACGGAGGCCTCCCTGCCTTCGCCGATGTGGAGAGAAAGAGGAAGTGGGTTCATGTCGAGGAGTAAGTAGTCCCGCTTGGTTTCATGTCGCCTTTCGGAGGTTTATGTACTGATGGGCCTCTCTTTGTCTGACAATTAGGGGCACCACCATGCCAAAGTCGAGGAAGAAGAAGGCCGGCATCTAGCCAAGGGCGCCCTCCGACGCGCCGCCCGCTCCTAGTGCCTTGCCGCCGCCTGAAGAGGCGCCAGACGTCGCGGGCGAGGAGGCCTGCGGGGCGACTCTCCTTATCGCGGCCACGGAGCCCCCGATGCCAACTGAAGAGGCCGTCCCTGCCCTTGGGGGCATGCCCGTGCTGCAGCCCGAGGGCCAGCTGGGCGTAGGGTCGTCCGCCCCTTCCTTGTTTGTGGTGGTGGTGCAGCCACCAGCGTCTTCTGTCCTTCATGCTTCCGCCTCTCCGGAGGCGGCTCCTTCCGCCGCACAGACGCCGCCTCCGGGCCATGTCCTGGTGCCACCGATTCGTGGCCCTCTAGTCGAGTCAGGCGCCCTGGACGGGGCCTACTCCGTCTTGGATCAGGTCCGAAATGCCCTTGGTGGCATCGATGATCGCCTCGCGAGGGAGCGCCTGGGTCTTCTTTCTGGGTGGCTCCAATCGGACGCCTCGGCCGTGGAATTTTGGGGCCATGCCGAGTCCGCCGCAGCTGTGAGCAGGGAGGAGGCCGTGTCGGCCAGGGCAGACCGAGACGCGGCACTGGCTAACGCAGCGTCTGCCATGAAGCGATGTGATGAGGCGGAGGCCCGCCTGAAGGCTCTTCAAGAGGACAGTTCTGCGCTTTCGGAGAGGCTCCGCCAGCGGGAGGAGGACCTCAAGGCCTGCGAGGTCAAGCCCGCCGATCGTGACTCTGCGCTATCCAAGGCGGCTGCCGACCTGGCTGCCGAGCGCGAGCAGCAGGACAAGTTGAAGGAGGAAGTGGCTGCGGAGAAGGCCCGGCTTGCCTCCAGGGAGGAGTCCCTTGCCGCGGCTGAGGACAGGAAGACCGCGGAGCTCGAGACCTTCCCCTCCGTCGAGCTCAGGCTCCGCCGGGCGGTGCAGTCCATCTGCCGAGGGGGATTCACAGAGCCCCTGGCGGTTCCTGAGGGTGGCTTCGTTGGACTTTCTTCAAAGCTCGCCGAAGCGCTTGAGGGTGCCGACGCCAGGGTGGAGAATGTCCTGGAGAGTGAGTGCCGCGACCTCTTCTCCGAGGCTCCGATGCGTGTCTTCAGCCACCTCTACCTTCGCGAGCCGAGCTTCGACTTCGGCTCCATGATTCGCCCGGTCAATCTTGGGGTTCGTGCCGCTACGGCGACAGCCGTGGAGGGCGCCGTGGATGCGCTAATGAAGAAGTTCGTCTGCGTTGCCAATCCCTCACCTCCTCCTGCGACTGCAAGGGTTGTCGACGACGATGACAGTGGCAGCAACGTGGACGACGAGCTCCCCACGACCGGGGCGAGTGGTGGCGCCAGCTCCTCTTAGCTTCTCTTCCTGGGCCTTCCCCTGCGATGTTTATCGTGCTTCGTGGAAGCGTTAGACTTGTTTGCATTTTCAGAGACATTTTAATGCTTGTCATGACTGCTAAGCTGTGTGATTTTGTTTCTTCGCTCCGTTTCCTTCCTGCTTGCTGTAGCGCTCTGCGTCGGCAGGGCCCGGTCCCGCGCATACCTTAGCCGCTGTTGGGGCGTCCGGATCACCAAGACGATGCCAAGGGGTGAGGGGCTACGAGACCAGTGAGGCCCCTGAGTCGCGATGCTCAGGGGTCCCCCTTGACGTACGAGCAGCCCTCATGAAGGGAACGCGGCGAAGACGGGGTTGACTTGGGGATTTGGAGCGCCTTGAGCTCTGCATCGGCAGGGCCCGGTCTCGCGCATACCTCGACCGTCGTTGGGGCGTTCGGATCGCCAGGACAGTCCCAAGAGGCCAGGGGCTACGAGTCCAGTGAGGCTCTTGAGTCGCGATGCTCAGGAGTCCCCCTTGACATATGAGCGGCTACCATACCTTTGTTTTTGTTCGGTAGTGTGGCACCCCGGCTGAGAGAATCGGATTACCAGTATTTCCAATCCAGAGATCATGTCTTCTGGAAACACACAACAACTTGGTACAGAACAGAACTGAATTTTATTGATACGAGTCGAGTACAAGCGCATATTTTACAATGATGACGAGGCCAAAGGCACCCTTGGTGGTATGACAGTATCTACATTATTTATGTCACATAGCAGGGCCTCGGAATACTAAGTACTTCTACGGCGTAGCGGAACATAGCGCAACTCCATCCACAGGGACACTGCTGTGGACACATCCTAGTTATCGTAGCACAAACCATCAGGACCTCCATCCTCGGCTTCTCCTGCATCTGGCATGATACCCCAGCTGAGTACTTGGAATGTACTCGCAAGCTCACGACAACCAAGTAATGCAGCAAACACATAGCATGGCAATCAACATGATAACACTGAAGTAATTCGCTTACGGTAACCGATTATCAACTTACTCTCTTACGGGTTGTTCCACAACCCTCGGGATACTCATAACCATCGAGTACTTCGAAACACAAGACGAGTTCTTCCATCATTACTATCATTAATATGATTGATCACCTAGTGAGGTCTGGACGGGCTGTCCAATACCGTGGACTCGGCTATTCGAATAGATTTTTCACACTCTGCAGAGGTTGCGCACTTTACCCACACCATGAAGCACCTGGCCTCATGATCCCCTTCGGGTGGACCAGCGTTGCTTCAACAAAATCTGCCTGACTCGTGACTCTTTCATCGTACCACCGGCACTCATCCTCCCCCGGAGGCTTGCCCTGGGTGGCCCCTGTGTCCTCATGACACATGCCACCGTCGTGGCCCAAACTAAATAGTCCCAAACGGGGACTAAACTGTCCCAAACGGGGACGCCGGCACAAACCAACAACAACTGGGCTCACAGGGTTATCGCCGCCTACCTGATCAGGGTAGCACACGCGCATAACCCTCCCTCTTTGGAGGTACCGGTGAAAGATCACGCAGTCAAGCCAAGTCAAGGCCGTCCCATACCGGCAAATGTGGTTGCACGAGTATGCCCGGACAGGTGACTCAAGATCAATCGACTAAATTCATCTTGCAAACATAGTAATTCATCACCATGCTTAGGTATTTAATATTGTTATGATATATCCACGATAAATAAATCAACATAATATATATAAAGATGCAATGCTATAGAAATGCATGCATGAAATGGGTATCATGGCTTGCCTTGCTCTGTTGGGTGGTTCAAACACTTTTGATCTTCAAAGGCACCAAAATCTCCCTTTGAATTTTTTTTTGAAAATACAATTGAAAATGTCACATAAAGCATTTTTATTGACCAGATATTCTGTGGGTATAGGAAGAATACCAAAATTTGTCAGCAAATAAAGGGGCTCAATACCAACTCAGTGCAAAAAGAATTAATTGAATTGGAGCTATGGATAAAAAGTTATTTAGGGTCAAAGTCTGGTCAAAATTCTGATTTAAAATGAATTTAAACAGAAAATCAGAAAATCTCCAGCGGGCCACGTCGAAAGCGTATTTTCAGAATACGCTTCCACTTACCCCTTCGCGTGCGCGCGGGCTGAGCCGCTGACGGGTGGGGTCGGCCCTTTTAAAACAGAGAGAGAGAGAGAGAGAGGAACTGAGGCAGGGCGGTGCTCCGGCGACGGTCGCCGGCGACAGAGACGGCGGCGGCGCTCGGAGTTGAGGGGAATGGATCGGGCGCTCGAAGACGAACATGCATGTACCCGCAGCTCCTCCGGGGATGGATGGATGGCGTCGTCCCCTTCTTCTCCGGCGGCGGCGGCGTTCGGTGATCATCAGAGCGGTCCAATCCGGCAACAATCCGATCGAGAGAGAGCTCTAGGATGACCAGGGAGACCTACTGGTCTCAATGGAGGGCTCGGGAGGGGCTAGGAAGGGATGGAGGAGGCGGTCGACAGAGCTAGGGCGGCGGAGCAACTCCGGCGAAGCTCGAGGCCAGAGGGCCTCTCGGCCTTGGCTCTTGCTCGGGGGAGCCGATTAGTGGAGGAGGGAGAGTGATGATGAGCTCGGAGAGGCCGGGCGAGGCTATTTATAGGCAGGGAGCGCGGGCGGCGACCTCTCTGGAACGGCGGCGACGTGGCTACGCCCCTGGAGCCAGGACGGCGAGCTGGCCGTCGCGAAGCGGGGAGAAGGGACGGGAGAAGGCAGAGACATTCAATGCGCGAAGGGACGGCTCGCGGGGAAGACGACGGCGGGGATGCCACTGTGCCCGCACGGGTCTCATAGTGCGGCACTGCGGTGGCGGCCGGCGAGGGCTTCTCCGGCGAGGGGGAAGGGTCTGGAGGGTCTAGGTGGCTGTCGGGGAGCTGGTCGGCACTAGCAGACGGGGTACGGCGATGCGGGCGCCTCGCTCTGACGATACCCGAGCCTGGCGGCGCCCAGAGCGCGGTTTTGGCAGGCTGGCTACGCGGTCACGGCGTGCACAGGCACCCGTGGCGCACGCAGGCCTGCCACACCTTGTCTGGAGCGTCGTTCATGCGTACTACAGTCCACTAGTGGCACTAGCTTGCCCAATAACCCACTGAGATGCGAGGTATCATCACCAACAGCTTACTGTCAGCAACTTGAGGAGGTTCTGGAGAGGAAATAAAATAGAGATGGGAGCAATGGATATGTCTAGGGCTATCTAGGCTGGGGGGACTACAGACTGGCAAAGTTTGAGAATGTTTGAGAAAGAAATGAGTATGGTTGCTTTGAAAACCACCATTCTGGTCCAGATTCTAAATGAGCTTGTGACACTCACATGGATGCTCTGCTAATGTTGAAACTTGGTGGAGAGAAGTTATTTGGTAGTGCACACATGCCATAAAATTTGTAGATCATTTGTGCACCCCTAGCTTGTACTTCCCTCACAAAGGTTCAAAATAAGCAGAAACTTGACAGGGTCCTGCTCCTCAAAATTTGTACTGGACCAGATGATGTTTTTGGATATTGGAGCTAGATAGGATCCGAGGAGCTTGAGGAATTTATTGGGAATTTTCTGAGATAGGAAAAATGGGGTTGCTTCACAATGGACAGATTCTGGTCAGAAACAAAATAATTATTCTGGCCAAAACATTCCATTGGGCAATAGAATATTTTTGGATATTATGGAATCATATGATGATAAGAAGGTGGGGAAAAAGTTTGGGAATTATTTGATCATCCAAACTATAGGTTGCTTCACAACCCATAGTGGTAACATAATTTCCCAAATAAATAAAAGGGTTTATTGGAAAGGATTAAATATGGGAAATTAATCCAGGAGTGATGAAGAAAGGTTTTGGCAAAATGAGGAAGGTTTTGGGTTACTGGAGAAAAGGTTCAAAGAATCATAGATCCAAATCAACTGGAACAGGTTTGAAAATCATCCAAGTTTGCAAGTAAAATCCTAATGGTTTTGAAAAAAAAATTGTTAAAAACCAGGGTGTCACAAACCTACCCCCCTTAGGATGAATCTCGTCATCGAGATTCGGTTGCTCAGGGAACAAGTATGGATATGCGGATCTCAAGAACTCTTCCCTTTCCCATGTAGCCTCTTCCTCAGTGTGGTGCTCCCATAGCACTTTGTAAAACCTGATTATCTTACTCCTGGTAGTTCTTTCCATTTCATCCAGGATTCTAACAGGCTTCTCTTCGTAGGTCAGGTCTTTAGCCAGTTCTAACTCACTCATATCCGCTTGCTTGATTGGTGGTGCAAGGCACTTCCTTAATTGTGATATATGGAAAACATCATGCACTTCAGACAATTCTGGTGGTAATTCCAACTGGTATGCTACTCTGCCTCTTCTAGCAACCACTGGAAATGGACCAATATATCTTGGTGCAAGCTTTCCCCGCGTACGGAATCTCTTCACTCCCTTCATGGGGGTTACTCTGAGGTACGCATACTCTCTGGGTTCAAAGGTCACTTCCCGGTGCTTTGGGTCATAGTAGCTCTTCTGACGGGACTTGGCTGCTCGAAGACGTTCTTGGATATCCTTGGCTTGCTTCTCAGCCTCGAGCATCAAGTCCGTACCAAAGATTCGGCTATCCCCTGTCTGAGACCAGTTCAAACGGGTACGGCACTTCCGCCCATATAATGCCTCGAAAGGTGACATCTTCAGACTTGACTGGTAGCTATTGTTATGGGAGAATTCGGCATAAGGTAGACTGTCTTCCCATTTGGGTCCATGGGTGAGAGCACATGACCGAAGCATATCCTCCAGTATCTAGTTCACTCTTTCTGTCTGCCCGTCTGTCTGTGGATGGTATGCCGTGCTATGCTTCAGCATGGTTCCCAAAGCTTGATGTAGTCGCAGCCAGAATGCTGAGGTGAATAGGGAACCCCTGTCTGAGGTGATGGACTTGGGTACTCCATGGAGGCTAACTATTCGGGACATGTAGAGCTGTGCCAGCTGATTTGCGTTGAAAGTGGTTTTCACCGGAATAATGTGAGCCACTTTCGTGAGTATGTCCACAATGACCAAATAGCATCATTGCCTCTTGTTGACTTGGGTAGTCCAACAATAAAGTCCATGCATATGTCATCCCACTTCCACTGGGGAACCGGTAAAGGTTGTAGTAGCCCAGCGGGTTTCTGGTGTTCCGCCTTAACCTTGTTGCAGCTGTCACAGCAGGCGACATAGTAGGCTATATCCCTTCGCATTCCTGGCCACCAAAATGTCTCTCTCAGATCCTGATACATTTTTGTGCCTCCCGGGTGAATAGAATATGAGGACTCATGAGCTTCTTTGAGTATTTGTTGCCTCATATTATCCTGATCGGGCACGCATATCCGCGTCTCGAACCATACGGTGCCTTGATCATCCACGTGGAAGGACTTGGCTTTTCCTTTCGGCATCGGCTCCTTGATCTTTTTGATTCCCTCATCTGGCTCTTGGGCCTTCTTGATTTCTTCCATAAGGGTGGGAGTAATTTCCAACGTGTCCGAGGTAGTTGGGCCGCATAGCACCATGTTGAGCTCAGCCAACTCTTCTTGTAACCTTGGATGCATCCTTCCCATTAGTGCATTCATGGTGCCTTGCTTTCTGCTAAGAGCGTCCGCGACCACATTGGCTTTCCCCGGATGATAGTTTATCCCAATGTCATAGTCCTTGACTAGTTCAATCCATCTTCGTTGCCTGAGATTTAGGTCGGGTTGAGTGAAAATATACTTGAGACTCTTATGGTCCGTGTATATTTCACAGCGTTGTCCAATGAGGTAATGCCTCCAAATCTTCAGGGCATGAACTACGGCTGCTAATTCCAAATCATGTGTGGGGTAGTTCTCCTCATGGGGTCGTAGCTGTCTGGATGCATATGCTACAACCTTCCCTTCTTGCATCAACACGCAGCCGATTCCACGTCTGGAAGTGTCGCAGTAGATGTCGAAACTCTTGTGTATGTCTGGAAGGACTAGGACAGGTGCCGTAGTGAGCCTGGTCTTTAATTCCAGGAAACTGCTGTCGCATTCCGTCGTCCAGACAAACCTTTGATTCTTCTTGAGCAACTCCGTCAGGGGCTTGGCTATTTTAGAGAAGCCTTCTATGAAGCGTCGATAATAGCCTGCCAATCCCAGGAAACTACGGACTTCGGTCACCGTAGCTGGTGTCTTCCAATTTAATACCGCAGTTACCTTGCTGGGGTCGACGGCTACTCCTTGTTCTGACAGAATGTGCCCCCAGAAATCCCACCTCTTTTAGCCAAAATTCACACTTACTAAATTTGGCATACAGGCGGTGGTCTCTTAATCTTTCCAGGACAGCTCAGAGATGCTGCTTATGCTCTTCTTCATCCTTGGAATATATCAGGATATCATCGATGAATACCACCACAAATTTATCCAGAAAGTCCATGAAGACTTTATTCATCATGCTCATGAAGTAGGCTGGAGCATTCGTTAATCCAAATGACATGACTGTAAATTCATACAGACCGTATCGGGTGGTGAACGCTGTCTTGGGTATATCCTATTTTCGGATTTTTAGCTGATGATATCCGGTTCGAAGGTCAATTTTGGAGAATACCCGGGCTCCATTCAACTGGTCGAACAAGTCATCAATGCGAGGAAGCGGGTACTTATTCTTGATAGTGACCTCATTCAGCTGGCGATAGTCTACGCACATTCGTAGGCTTCCATCCTTCTTCTTGACAAAGAGCACTGGTGATCTCCATGGCGAGATGCTTGGGCGAATGTACCCTTTTGCAACAATTCATCCAACTGCTTCTTTAACTCTGCCAACTCTGGACCTGGCATACGGTAGTATTTCTTGTAAATTGGGGCGGTACCGGGAACCACTTCGATTGCAAATTCCAATTCCCGGTCAGGTGGCATTCCGGGTAATTCTTCGGGAAATACGTCCGGAAACTCGCATACTACCGGAATCAAGCTCATATCCGTGACGGTAGTTTGGTATGCCATTCCCTTCTTTCTTCTCATCGTGCTGGCAAGGAATTGGACTGTTTGTCCAGTTGGGTTAACCAGTGTTACTGTCCTGCTGGCACAATTGATGCACACCTGATGCGGTGTCAACCAATCCATTCCCAGTATTATGTCCAATCCCGAGGATTCAATGGCAATGAGGGCAGCTGGAAATTTAATTCCATGTATTGAAATTTCCATATCTCTATAGATCAGATTTGTTCTGAGCAGGGAGCCAGGGGATTGTACCACCATGATTTTGTCTAAAAGCGACGGAGAAAATTTGTGCAAGGTAGCAAAACTCCGCGAAATAAACGAATGAGAAGCCCCCGAATCAAATAAAATTACTGCAGGTATGTCGTTAATAGAAAACATACCAAGGACTACTTCTGGAGCTTCGCAGGCTTCCTCAGCAGAGATATGGTGGACGCGTCCGTGGCAGAAGTTATGATTGGGGCGGCGTCCAATAGTGTTGACCTGCGGCTTGACGTCGGCGGATGACTTCCCATTGTTGGTGGGGCACTGTTTGGAGTAGTGTCCACTTTGGTCGCAAGTGAAGCAGGTATTGTTGCGGCGGCAGTCCTCTATCACGGGCTGTTTGCCGAAGGTCTTGGTCTGGCTCACTGTCTTATTATTGTTGCTACCATTGCTCCATGTAGGCTTATATTCAGATGTGCCTGGCTGCCAGGTGCGTGGCTTTTGTGCAAACGGCTCACAGTTGTCCTTCTTGGGTTCAAACTTCCGCTTTTGGTTATCGTGTCCGGACTTGTGCTCCCTTTCGGCTATGAAGGCCTTGTTCACCAGTGTCTGAAAGTCAGGAAAGTCTAGCATGCATAGCTGACAACGGAGGAAGTGATTCAGTCCTCCTAGGAATCGATCTATCTTTCTCTCTTCGGTGGCCACATCATAGGTAGAGTACCGTGACAGATTGTTGAACTTGTTAAGGTACTCTGCCACCGACATATTTCCTTGTGTCAAAGCAAGGAACTCCCTTTGCTTCACCTTCATTATGCCGGTAGGAATATGATATTTGCGGAATAACTCCTTAAACTTCTCAAAGGTAATTTCTTCTTCAGAAGACCATGTTGCCTTTGTGTTATCCCACCATATAGCTGTTGGCCCTTCCAGGTAATGAGTGGCAAACGGAACCTTGTCTGAATCCTCGCAACGAGCTATGTCCAACTTCTTTTCTATGGTCCTAGCCAATCGTCGGCTTCTATAGGGTCCACAGCTTGACCGAAATTGGGTGGCTTTGTGCGTTGGAAATCAGATAACCTGGAGTGGGTTCCATTATGATTGTGGTTCTGACCTACCATAACCTGCATACTCTTCAAGAATTCCATAAGATCCTGGTTTCTCTTTTCCTCAAACATTCTCATGATCTGATCAGTAGTAGGTGCTTGAGGTGGTGGGGGTGGTAAATCTTCTGGTGCTTGACCTGCTTGTCTGGCGGATCGACGAACGGGGGTTCCATCGCCGCCTTGGCTACAACTTCTCTTCATCCTAAATTTGTTCCCATTGCAAAATACCGAATCGATGAGCAACACCCATAAGGGAAACACAGTTATATGACACCAGAAGGAAAATACGGGAAAAAAAGGCGAATAAAGCAAACCACATAATTATACAAGATAACCCAACATCATACATGGCAAGCTAGTAGGGGAATATCATGGCTAGACTGCTCATATGGCAGTTGACATATGCAAAGATGCATGCTCAACAACTCAAGCCTCCACTCTAGTGGCGCTGGTGGCACGAACACTGCCAGACCACAGACTCCTCATCATCTGATCCTGAGTCGGAGTCGAAACTGATGATGTGGATCTCATCCTCCGGATCAAAGGAAGCATGACGACGCTGCTGGGACGGTTCTCCTTCTGGGGAAGAAGGAGCACGACGCCTCAGCATCGGAGCAGCTGGAGTGGCAAGGAGTGAGGCCCACTCAGCCGGGGTCTCACGACGGCTACCAGACGAAAATACGGGTGGCACAGTAGAGGTAGAAGGAGCCTCAAACCTGGGTGGAGGTGGAACTGGTGCCCTCTACACTCACAATGCCAACGGTTAGTGAAACAATGAGGCATGATGCATGCCATGCAGCAATCAAATGCAACAAGCAAGATGCACACTCAAGACCCTATACTAATCGCAGTTCTAGCGCAGGCTAACTAGGGTGTCCTACAGTCAGCACGGCTCTGATACCAAGCGTTGTGGCACCCCGACTCAGAGAACCGGATTACCAGTGTTTCCAACCCAGAGATCATGTCTTCTGGAAACACACAACAACTTGGTACAGAACAAAACTGAATTTTATTGATAGGAGTCAGGTACAAGCGCATATTTTACAATGATGACGAGGCCAAAGGCACCCTTGGTGCTATGACAGTATCTACATTATTTATGTCACATAGCAGGGCCTCGGAATACTAAGTACTTCTATGGCGTAGCGGAACATAGCGCAACTCCATCCACAGGGACACTGCTGTGGACACATCCTAGTTATCGTAGCACGAACCATCAGGACCTCCGTCCTCGGCTTCTCCTGCATCTGGCATGATACGCCAGGTGAGTACTTGGAATGTACTCGCAAGCTCACGACAACCAAGTAATGGAGCAAACCCATAGCATGGCAATCAACATGATAACACCGAAGTAATTCGCTTACGGTAACCGATTATCAACTTACTCTCTTCCGGGTTGTTCCACAACCCTCGGGATACTCATAACCATAGAGTACTTCCAAACACAAGACGAGTTCTTCCATCATTACTATCATTAATATGATTGATCACCTAGTGAGGTCTAGACGGGCTGTCCAATACCGTGGACTCGGCTATTCGAATAGATTTTTCACACTCTGCAGAGGTTGCGCACTTTACCCACACCATGAAGCACCTGGCCTCGTGATCCCCTTCGGGTGGACCAGCGTTGCTTCAACAAAACCTGCCTGACTCATGACTCTTTCATTGTACCACCGGCACTCATCCTCCCCCGAAGGCTTGCCCTGGGTGGCCCTTGTGTCCTCATGACACCTGCCACCGTCGTGGCCCAAACTAAATAGTCCCAAACGGGGACTAAACTGTCCCAAACGGGGACGCCGACACAAACCAACAACAACTGGGCTCACAGGGTTATCGCCACCTACCTGATCAGGGTAGCATGCGCGCATAACCCTCCCTCTTTGGAGGTATCGGTGAAAGATCACGCAGTCAAACCAAGTCAAGGCCGTCCCATACCGGCAAATGTGGTTGCACGAGTATGCCCGGCCAGGTGACTCAAGATCAACCGACTAAATTCATCTTGCAAACATAGTAATTCATCACCACGCTTAGGTATTTAATATTGTTATGATATATCCATGATAAATAAATCAACATAATGTATATAAAGATGCAATGCTATAGAAATGCATGCATGAAATGGGTATCATGGCTTGCCTTGCTCTGTTGGGTGGTTCAAACACTCTTGATCTTCAAAGGCACCAAAATCTCCCTCTGAAAGTATTTTCAAAATACAATTGAAAATGTCACATAAAGCATTTTTATTGACCAGATCTTCTGTGGGTATAGGAAGAATACCAAAATTTGTCAGCAAATAAAGGGGCTCAATACCAACTCAGTGCAAAAAGAATCAATTGAATTGGAGCTATGGATAAAAAGTTATTTAGGGTCAAAGTCTGGTCAAAATTCTGATTTAAAATGAATTTAAACAGAAAATCAGAAAATCTCCAGCGGGCCACGTCGAAAGCGTATTTTCAGAATACGCTTCCACTTACCCCTTCGTGCGCGTGCGGGCTGAGCCGCTGACGGGTGGGGTCGGCCCTTTTAAAACAGAGAGAGAGAGAGAGAGAGAGCAATAGAGGCAGGGCGGGGCTCCGGCGACGGTCGCCGGCGACAGAGACGGCGGTGGCGCTCGGAGTTGAGGGGAATGGATCGGGCGCTCGAAGACGAACATGCACGTACCCGCAGCTCCTCCGGGGATGGACGGATGGCGTCGTCCCCTTCTTCTCCAGCGGCGGCGGCGTTCGGTGATCATCGGAGCGGTCCAATCCGGCAATAATTCGATCGGGAGAGAGCTCTAGGATGACCAGGGAGACCTACTGGTCTCAATGGAGGGCTCGGGAGGGGCTAGGAAGGGATGGAGGAGGCGATCGACAGAGCTAGGGCGGCGGAGCAACTCCGGCGAAGCTTGAGGCCAGAGGGCCTCCCGGCCTTGGCTCTTGCTTGGGGGAGCCGATTAGTGGAGGAGGGAGAGGGATGATGAGCTCGGAGAGGCCGGGCAAGGCTATTTATAGGCAGGGAGCGCGGGCGGCGACCTCTCTGGAACGGCGGCGACGTGGCTACGCCACTGGAGCCAGGACGGCGAGCTGGCCGTCGCGAAGCGGGGTGAAGGGACGGGAGAAGGCAGAGACATTCAATGCGCGAAGGGACGGCTCACGGGGAAGACGACGGCAGGGATGCCACTGTGCCCGCACGAGTCTCACAGTGCGGCGCTGCGGTGGCGGCCGGCGAGGGCTTTTCCGGCGAGGGGGAAGGGTCTGGAGGGTCTAGGTGGCTGTCGGGGAGCTGGTCGGCACTAGCAGACGGGGTACGGCGACGCGGGCGTCTCGCTCTGATGATACCCGAGCCAGGTGGCGCCCAGAGCGCGGTTTTGGCAGGCTGGCTACGCGGTCACCACGTGCACAGGCACCCGTGGCGCGCGCTGGCCTGCCACACCTTGTCTGGAGCGTCGTTCACGCATACTACAGTCCACTAGTGGTACTAGCTTGCCCAATAACCCACTGAGATGAGAGGTATCATCACCAACAGCTTACTGTCAGCAACTTGAGGAGGTTCTGGAGAGGAAATAAAATGGAGATGGGACCAATGGAGATGTCTAGGGCTATCTAGGCTGGAGGGACTACAGACTGGCAAAGTTTGAGAATGTTTGAGAAAGAAATGAGTATGGTTGCTTTGAAAACCACCATTCTGGTCCAGATTCTAAATGAGCTTGTGGCACTCACATGGATGCTCTGCTAATGTTGAAACTTGGTGGAGAGAAGTTATTTGGTAGTGCACACATGCCATAAAATTTGTAGATCATTTGTGCACCCCTAGCTTGTACTTCCTTCACAAAGGTTCAAAATAAGCAAAAACTTGACAGGGTCCTGCTGCTCAAAATTTGTACTGGACCAGATGATGTTTTTGGATATTGGAGCTAGATAGGATCCCTAGGAGCTTGAGGAATTTCTTGGGAATTTTCTGAGATAGGAAAAATGGGGTTGCTTCACAATGGACAGATTCTGGTCAGAAACAAAATAATTATTCTGGCCAAAACTTTCCATTGGGCAATAGAATATTTTTGGAGATTATCAAATCATATGATGATAAGAAGGTGGGGAAAAAGTTTGGGAATTATTTGATCATCCAAACTATAGGTTGCTTCACAACCCATAGTGGTAACATAATTTCCCAAATAAATAAAAGGGTTTATTGGAAAGGATTAAATATGGGAAATTAATCCAAGAGTGATGAAGAAAGGTTTTGGCAAAATGAGGAAGGTTTTGGGTTACTGGAGAAAAGGTTCAAAGAATCATAGATCCAAATCAACTGGAACAAGTTTGAAAATCATACAAGTTTGCAAGTAAAATCCAAATGGTTTTGAAAAAAAATATTGTTAAAAACCAGGGTGTCACAGGGAGGGACGCGTGAAGACCAGGTGCTAGGGACCTGGTGAGGTGGCATAGCCCCCTTGCAGCCCCCTCACGCGTGCATCCCGGGGGAATGTCGCGAGATGGAGCCACGAGGAGCCATCCTGAGGTTCACTGCACCCGCTAAGGCGCCCTCAGTTGTTTATCCCCAGCACGGAGCATAGGGCTTCCACATTGCGTGGGCATAGCCATTGGTGGGACGTGTCGTCCGCCAGCGCGGAGCATGGGGATTCCACTTGGGCGTGGGAATGGAACCCCTCCGCGTCCTCGGGGGGCTCCGGGCGTGTACAGCCCATTAAGTTCGTACGCGTGGCCTGCACAGTAGAACTGGGAGGTGTATATGGGCGACGTGAGACAGCTCAGGTCTCACGTGGCCCTACCTCAAAGGCGGGTTGCGCCTGAATCTTCTTGGTGGAAGTCGCCGCTTCGAGTCCTGTACGTTTTGGAGAAACCTGCGCCGAATGGATTTCCAAGGGCCATCGCATGAGAAGGCCAAACACCAATGACCCCAGGAGGTGACGTGAACGGGGCCGGCCCGCCAGATAGAGCTCAGCCATTGGGTTTATCGACGCTCCAGGGACGGACCTGAGCACAAACGTCGTGCCCTGTCTTCTCATGTGACAACTCCGAGGAGAAAACACCCGGCACGCGGCTCCTAGGGCGGCGAAAGGCCGACCGAAACCGTGCCGCGCACCCTGACTCGCCCACTCCCGATTAGCTCACGCGAGGGCGAAGCATCGAGGGCCATGCGAGGTGAAGTACACGGGGCCAGCCCGCGAGACAGAGCTCGACCACTTGGATTTTCAACGCTGCAGGGACGGACCCGAGCACAGACGCCGTGCCAGCCCTTAATCCTAAGGCGGTCGAGGGCAGGCTCATTAGGGCGCAACGACATTCATGGCGGCGAAGCACCGAGCATGCAGGTTGGAATACTTAGGGAAATAGATTGAAAGCATGTAAAGGTCCAAATCATGCGGGAAAACGCGGGCGGGATGAGTTCCAGCCGCCTGAGGATAATGCGGCCCGATGGGCGCCCTCAAACTGAGCAAACCAAAAAGTTACCTGGTACGGGCCAAAAGGATCACCTAGCGGCGATGCCGCCGAAGCATGGAGGTGGTCGTAGGAGCTTGGCCCTGTGCCTCCGCAAGCTCGGCCTTCACGAGACCGTCGCCTCAGGAGGCTCGGGGCTCCCGCTCGGGCCCAGCACCTCCTCCAACTCCTCATGGTGCCTGGCCCGGTATGGCACAAACATGGCCCAGGAAAGGCGCTGGAACGTGTCGGCCGCGTTCGCCAGCCCGAAGGGCATGCTGACGTAGTTGCGTGGGTGGGCCCTGCCGTGACTGACACGCGTCGACCAAAAGACGTCCGATGATGCGGCCAGGTTGATGCTGGGTACGTTGACGCAGATGCGCGACGCACCGCCCGGGTTGATGACGGCGATGGCGTTGGGTGGTGCGGGGCCGCGCCCACCTCGCACAGCATGTGCTTCCTGAAGCTCCTCGATTGCTCTGGTGATGAACTCCTGTGAACTTGGCGACTCACGCCGTGCTCCTTGCTTGGATGGGTGCGTGCCAACGCACGCCCCCGGGTTGTGCCCGAGCACCTCCCTTGTCTCACTGGTCAGGTTGGTAGTC
Organism: Elymus sibiricus; assembly: GCA_039707655.1. Taxonomy (NCBI): domain Eukaryota; kingdom Viridiplantae; phylum Streptophyta; class Magnoliopsida; order Poales; family Poaceae; genus Elymus; species Elymus sibiricus. Next base: position 159,671,275 of record CM077673.1, read on the forward strand.
CTCCGGGTGGGGGCCCCCAAGCCCGGCCCAAGGGAGGCGCCGGGTGCGCCTTCCTATGCGAGGGAGGAAGGGGCCTGAGCCCCTGGCGCGGATCCTGAGGCACCGTCCTTTGGGCTTTCAGCCCCCTGGCGTCCCTTGGACAAGAGCTGCTTCTTCTTCTTGGGGACGTCCTCGCGGGGCAGGGCACCTCTTTCGTCGTCCGAGTGCTCGACCGCCACGGCACGGTAGGCGCGCTCGAGGGAGCAAACGGCGTCCTTCTCATCGCAGGCGACAGTGATGACGCCGCGACTCCCCGGCATCTTGAGGATGTTGTAGCCGTGATGGGTCACCGCCATGAACTTTGAAAGGGTTGGGTATCCAAGGATCGCGTTGTACGGGAGGTGGATGTGGGCGACGTCAAAGGTGATGATCTCGGTGTGGTAATTATTGCGCCCGCCGAATGTGACGGGCAGGCGCACCTGCCCGATGGGGACTGTGGAGCTGTCAGTGACCCCTGAGAAGGTCTTGGTTGGCATGAGCTGATCGTAAGGCACTTGGAGCGTCTCGAACGTCTTGATGGAGAGGACATTGAGTCTGGCGCCACCATCGATGAGGGTCTTGGTGACGAGGACGTTGCTGATGGTGGGCGTGCATAGCATGGGGAGTGCGCCCACCGTGGCCGAACATCTGAGTTGATCCTTGGAGTCGAAGGTGATGGCGCACTGGGACCACTTGAGGGGGCGCGTGGCCTCAGGCTTTGGAAGGGCCGCGTTCACCTCCCGCGAAAACTGCTTGAACACGCGGTTCGAGGCCGAGGCTTGGGCGCCGCCCAGGATGCAAGCTATTGCCCTGACCTCCTGGAAGCCCCCAGCCCCATCGTTCTGCCTGTCCTCTTCCTTCATTCTGGGTGGAGGCGGCAGCGGGGGAAGACCGGCATCGCGAGGGCGGACTCACGAGGCTGGCCCCGACGTGACCCCTCCGGAGGCTCGTCGCGCCAGCGGTCCTCACGAGCTTGATCATGCCAGCGGTCCTCCCGAGGCTGGTCTCGCCACTCCTGACGCGGGTCACGGTTGTCCCAGCGGCCTCCGCCGCGGCCTCCGCCACGTCCATAGCCTCGGTCAGTGCGCCCAGGGCGCCGGCCGAAGTGCTCATCTCGGACCACCCCGAGCTCCTGACAGTCGATGGTGTTGTGGCTGTTGGTGCCATGGAAGATGCAGAATGGTCGCCCGCCCGCGAGGGGTTCTTTGTCTAGGCCGCGCTTTGTCTCGGGCTTAGCCGCCAGCACCGCGGGTGCCTTGCGTTTTGGCTCCTTGGCCTTGGTCTTCTTGTCTTCAGGTTCTGCCTCCGGAAGCTCCCGGAGGGAGAGGCGGCCCTCCTCGGCCTTCGCGCACTTGCTCGCCAAGTTGAACATCTCCAAGGCCGAGCTCAGGTCGTCGTGGATAGCCAACTCCTCCCTCATCCTCTGATCCCTGACGCCGTCGGTGAACGCCGAGATGATGGCCTCATCTGACGCCCTCGGGATCTTGAGGCGGGTAGTCGTGAAGCGCTGTATGAACTTGTGCAGGGTCTCTTCAGGTTGTTGCTTCACGCGACAGAGGTGACCCACTCCAAGCGCGCGGTCGCGGGTCCCTTGGAAGTTGGCAACGAAGTGCTCACGCAGGCCTTCCCAGGAGGTGATTGACCCTTCCGGGAGGTTAAGGAGTCAGGAAAGCGCACCACCTTTGAGCGCCATGGGGAACCAGTTCGCCATGACCTTGTCGTCCCTGTCGGCCGCCTGGATGCTCAGCGAGTAGAGCTGTAAGAACTCGGCGGGGTCTGTGCTGCCGTCGTAGCGAGGAGGCAGGTCAGGCTTGAACTTGCAGGGCCACACAGCCAGATGGAGTTCCGGGGCGATGGTCTTGATGCTCTTGCATCGCTGCCTCCAGGGGTGCCCGGTCGTGCCGCTGGTGTGCAGGCGCTGGGAGCGCACGCGCGTCAACGCGCGGCCGTGGCACCACCTGGCAGCTTACTTCTTCTCTCATCCTCGCCGGGGGCCCACGCGGCTGGTCGCGCGGTCGTGCTTCATGCCTAGGCTCGGGGTCAACGCCGCGCTAGGGAGGAGGAGGCGGCACATCACGAGCTTCGTGGCCTGCCTGGGAGGGTTGGGGCCGGAACAAGTAGGTGAACGTCGAAGCGTCGCCGGCCGCGCTGACGAGCTCCGCGACGCGCCCGAGCCAGTCGTCGAGGCGGTTGGGGGCCAGGCGGTAGCGTAGCAGCTCGCGCGCCATGTTCAGTGCGCCCGATCCACGCGCGGCCCTGGGCGGGCGTGGGAGGACGACCCAGTAGCTGGAACGATTGACGGAGAGGCGGTGCGGCCGTCACGCCGTGCGGTGACCGGCTGCGACGAATCCTGCTGCTCGTGGGCCTCCGGGCCCGTGGCTACGTTGGCCACAGGGGAGGGAGAGCGGCGCGCAGCGGTGCGGCCCACTTGCGCTGTCTGGGCGACACGGGCAGCACGGCGCTCAGCGTGGGCTCGGCGGGCGCCAGCCAACGTAGCGGTGAGGCGAAGGAAGGGTGAGGCTTGAGGAAGACTCCGACACGCCCCCTACCTAGCGCGCCAAATGTCAGATTTCGGGCTCCGCAAAACCCTAAGGAATTCGAACCCAGGGGCGTGTGTGAAGATTCCCCAGCAGCTTCGCCCCCTCCAAGCTCACAACACAATACCCCCGCTCGATGGCGAGGAAGACGATGGCACACGAGAGTTTACCCAGGTTCGGGCCGCTGCGAAGCGTAAAACCCTACTCCTGCCTTTGGTGGACTGCCTCGCGAGGAGGTTTGTGGATGAACTAGTACAGAGGTGTGTTGCCTTGCGGGTGTGTTTGCGGGGTGGTTGCTCTCTGTCTCTCTGCCGGGCTACCTCGTCTCTATTTATAGCGGCCCGGGTCCTCTTCCCTTATTGCAATGGCAGGAAGGGATCCCACAACGGCCAAATTCGAAGGGGGACAGGTGGTACACCCTATCCTGACGAAAGGTGGTCTTCGCCTGCAAAGTAGTCGACGGTGATGCAGTGGTGGGCTCGGCGATGACGTCCGTCCTGCGGGGCTTGGGGTCTTGGTCTTGTTGCACCGAAGTGGAAACCTTTGGGGGCGCTTTGGGAACTCGCGTTCATCCTTGTCTCCTTTGCACTAAAGAGGAAACTGTCCCCTCAGGCGCGTTGGTGCCCGCCTGGCCTGGCTGTCGTTACCCTTGACCTCCTGAGGCCTATCGTTTCATAGAGATCTCCGCCGCTCGGGAGGAGGCCTAGGGAGGCCTTCCCCTTTCGCCTTGGCGCTGTCCTCCTCATGAGGATGGGCTCCTCGCGAGGGTCTTGTCTTGAGTGAGGCCGCGCGAGGCCGTACGGACCGCCAGGTGGGCCACGCCTTGGGCCGCAAGCAGGCAAGTCTGGGTACCCTGGTATCCAGAACGCCGACAATCTAGGTTTTTAAAGTCAAAAGTTGAAAAATGCCCCGAAGTACATGATGTCGTGATCAAAGTAATGGCTTGTTTGAGATAAGCTTTTCACACATGTCAAAGCTAGCAATGCATGGTTAACTGTTACATGCGTCCCCATGGGTAATTACTCTATTAGGGCACGGGTGCGAGCTTGAATGCCCATCTGGATGTTGGTGGGTCAAATACCTTACGTACCGAGCGTGCAGGACGGGGATGAGAATGGGATAGCATTACCCGCCTTACCCATGAATTGAAGTACTCCCTCCGTCTCGGTGTATAAGTCATCTTACGAAAACCAAATAATACCAAAACACATAGGCACGGTGCATTAACTTTCACCTCCTTTCTTGTTTTTGACATGAATAAAGGAATCAACCAATAAGAGACGTGGGGCATGTATTTTTTAAATGACTTGAGACTAACTAGCACGACATGCAGTGGTCAATTCATTGCATGCAATGATATTAATTAGCAAATTAACATTAAGTTCTCTCGTTTTCTTCTCCGTCTTGGTCACGGTGCACAACCTAAGATGACGTATACACCGAGACGGAGGGAGAGTACTTACATGTGTGGGCTCTAAAATTAGTAGACCCCATGTAATTTGGGGCCCTCAGTCACCCAAATTTACACACATCGCACCCCTTTGGCCCAAAATTCCCTAAGAAATCACAAACCTAGCCACAACATATTGTTTATTGCGTTGAAATACTATTTTTGTACTGAAATACGCGAAGGTTGTTCTTAAATGAATGTGTGAGTTTCCCCACGGTGATAAAGAACTCAGTGGGGACATGGATGGGAAACTTTTTATCCCCGCGCACGGGTACGTAGACGGGGACGGGGATGGGAGGGCGGTGATGGGGACGGAGATGGGACTCCAATACTCGCCTAAGAAATCCCCAGCTTTAGACACAAGCCTCTCACAAAACAGAGCATCACACGAAGGCGCGTGGTTCCGAGGGGGAACGTGGGGCATGCGTGATGACAAACCGCCAATCGCTGTCTCATTCGACCTAGTTTTTTTCATCGATACAATGCCCGAAAATGACCGGCATCCTATTTTTTTAATGGCGTTCTATTGGCAATTTTATACATTAAGTTAGTTTATAGAAATTTAATGGCCATATTTCCAAACTGAACACATGAACAAGCTAGATGAAGCAAAAACCGCTCGAAAATCATATTTATGTACTACTTGCCTACATATATATGCAACGTGCAATAAATTCGAAGGAGTTCCAAACATCTTGAGTGACGGTTTGGACACAAAAGCATTAAGAATGTAGGTTCTAAATTCAATAATAATAATAAATTCTCTGATTTCTGAAGTACATGAAAATATGCATGATTTCCCGCCATGGGGCAAAGATGTCGTGGTTACTGCTCTCGGACTTGCTTCCGTAACACAAATGGTAGGCATGCATTACATTTGGATAGAAAATGTAAATATTTGGCAAAACAAACGGCTCCCACATGATTGGCGCCCTGTTTCGCGTTTTGAGTTTTGAAAGCCAATTTTTGCGGGCTATTAATCACACGCGGTCATGCATTGGGAACCGTCGGTGATGTTAATTCACACACGGTTGTTGAGTAGGAAATCGTGTGCAATCACTGCTAGCATCGATCAAGATTCCAGCCGCCTATAAATGCTGCCCCTCGAGACCGTCATCCCGCCTGCATTCTCTCGTCTCTCTATCCCACCCCTCGCACAAAACTCTGCCATGGCGCGGCCGGTCTATGCACAAGCAGAGGAGGAGGCGCCACCCCGCGAGGACATGGCGAAATGCAGCGACGAGGAGGACCCCTTCGCGCCCCCAGACGAGGTCGCGCCAGACCCCCCAACTGAAGATTGGTTTTGGGGCCATTACAATCTGGCTTTGTGGAAGGCGCTGCCGCTGGCTAAGAGAGCCAGGCAGGTGGCTTTCAACAAGGAGTGTGCTGAGGAGCGCGCCAGGAACCTCGCGGCCTGGAATGCCCTGAGTGCCGCAAGGGAAAAGGAGGAGCTGGAGCTTTGGCGGCAGGCGAATCGACGAGCGATCGAGGTGTACGAAGATGGCCGGTACCACGCAATGAAAGCCAGAGGCGCTAGGTGCCTCACCGCTGCGTGGGCGTGGGCCGATAATCTCGAGCGTGCCACCGCCAAAGAGCTCCAGTGGGCGCCCAGTAAACTGTCATGCATGGTCGCGCGCCTCAGCCAGCAAGAAGCTGATCGGCACGTCGAACGCTGCGAGGCGGAGGAGGCGGCGAACTCCCTCCGCGTTGGGAAGCCATCGCGCACTAGGGAGCTGATGGCGAGAGTCTGCCATTTTACTACTCCCCGCTCAAGGAGGGGTTATTATTAGTTTACTTTTTATTCATTGTACGTATTAGTTAAGTACTATCATCACGTATATGTGATGATATATACTATATATGTATCATGCCTTCAATGAGCTATTCAATAATTAATATATATTATTAGTTTCACATTTCTATATATCTGTTTTCATACTGATTTTCTGGCTCTAACTGTTAGCCTTTTACACATATTGCAACATAACAATAGAACATAAATCATTCACACATCGATACATATCAATATTGTGATTGTTGTCCAGACATTGGGATCGACATCTAAATAGTTCAACAAAATAAAACGCGTCCATGGCTAGTTGACTACACCCTATCCTACGGAAGCTCTTGGTTGTGCCTGAACTCAGTCAGGTGTTCATACATGTGGTTTACACGGTCGCGGTATAGTTGGAGCATGATCTCGAGCTCCAAGCTGGCTATTTTGTCGGAGATTACCATCTCGAGGATGCGACGGCCATTTTCTTCTACCGCTCCCTGTTGGACACCTGGGCCAAGGAGGCACTCGAGCCTACTGACGAGCCCGTCAGCATCGAGGGGGCCGCGGACAAGGCGAACGTCACGACCCATGCGAACGGCGCGGCTGGCATCCGGGGCAAGCACGGTGCGGCCGGGCTCTGGTGCAAATACGGCGTAGACCGCCGCTGCCCATTCCTGGAGAGAAATAGGGCTACTCACGTGCCTTGGACACAGCTGCAACGTCATGACGGGTGGGATAGCAGGCAAGCAGGGATGGAACCGCTCTTGCTCTGCTGCGCGCCGCGCCTCTCGCTCTACGGCCCTCCATCGGTCTTGCTGTGCGGTGCGCCTTGGCCTCTCGGCGCGGACGCGCATGTTTTGCTCTACGGAGCACCACCGATGATCTTCTTGTGCGGCACGCTGCAGCCTCTCGGCGATGAAGCGGTTATGTTGCTCGGCGGCACTGCCGCGCCCTGCTCCAAGGGTCTGCTCAACCCTTGCGATGATGCGCAACACAGCATTGTCCGGCGCATCGCCGGACACGCCATCGGCCTCGACAGGTCGTTGCGCCTGCACCGGATCATCTCTGTCGTCGAGGAGGTTGATGGCAGTGGCGGAGCTTGGTTGGGATGGTATGCTTTGTAGATGGGCTAGGCTGCACTACGTGTGCATCAGCATGTGAACGCACGCACAGGCTCTTATGCTCATTAGCTTCTGCCGGGAAACCGATGGGGAAGCTTGCGCGGGAACATGCGCGGTTTCGCGTGGGAACGTGGCCAAAAGAAACGCCGGTGTGGTGCTGAAGCATGCACTGGAATCCTCAGGCGAAAACGCGGTGACAAGACGTGAGAGAGGAAGAAGAGGTGATTGATAGGTCTCCAACGTATCTACTTTTCCAAACTCTTTTGCCCTTGTTTTGGACTCTAATTTGCATGATTTGAATGGAACTAACCCGGACTGACGCTGTTTTCAGCAAAATTGCCTTGGTGTTATTTTTGTGCAGAAACAAAAGTTCTCGGATTGACCTGAAAATTTACGGAGAATATTGTTGGAATTAATAAAAAATATTGGCGAAAGAATCAACCGGAGAGGGGACACCACCTGGTCACAAGCCAGGGGCGCCCCCCCCCCTAGGGCGCGCCCCCCTGTCTTGTGGGGCCCCTGCTGCTCCGCCGACCTCAATTCCACTCCTATATATTCCTATTTGTGGAGAAAAAATCAGAGAGAAGAGTTCATCGCGTTTCACGATACAAAGCCGCCGCCACCTCCTATTCTTCCTCGGGAGGGCAGATCTGGAGTCTGATTTGGGCTCCGGAGAGGGGAAATCGACGCCGTCGTCATCACCAACCATCCTTCATCACCAATTTCATAATGCTCTCCGCCGTTCGTGAGTAATTCCATCGTAGGCTTGCTGGACGGTGATGGGTTGGATGAGATTTATCATGTAATCGAGTTAGTTTTGTTAGGGTTTGATCCCTAGTATCCACTATGTTCTGAGATTGATGTTGCTATGACTTTGCTATGCTTAATGCTTGTCACTAGGGCCCGAGTGCCATGATTTCAGATCTGAACCTATTATGTTTTCATGAATATATATGTGTTCTTGATCCTATCTTGCAAGTTGTAGACACCTATTACGAGTTATGATCCGCATCCCCCAGGGTGACATTAACTGGGATTCTTTCCGGTGATTACCGTAGTTTGAGGAGTTCATGTATTCACTAAGTGCTAATGCTTTGGTCCGGTTCTCTATTAAAAGGAGGCCTTAATATCCCTTAGTTTCCATTAGGACCCCGCTGCCACGGGAGGGTAGGACAAAAGATGTCATGCAAGTTCTTTTCCATAAGCACGCATGACTATATATGGAATACATGCCTACATTACATTGATGAATTGGAGCTAGTTCTGTGTCACCCTATGTTATAACTATTGCATGATAAATGCCATCCGACATAATTATCCGTCACTGATCCATTGCCTACGAGCTTTTCACATATTGATCTTTGCTAAGTTACTTTTCCGTTGCCACTATTACAATCGCTACAAGACTGCTACTATTACTTTGCCATTGTTACCATTACTTTCACGCTACTTTGCTACTGAACACTTTGCTGCAGATATTAAGTCTTTCAGGTGTGGTTGAATTGACACCTCAGCTGCTAATACTCGAGAATATTCTTTGGCTCCCCTTGTGTCGAATCAATAAATTTGGGTTGAATACTCTACCCTCGAAAACTGTTGCGATCCCCTATACTTGTGGGTTATCAAGACCTTTTTCTGGCGCCGTTGCCGGGGAGCATAGCTCTATTCTCTGAGTCACTTGGGATTTATATCTGTTGATCACTATGAAGAATCTGAAAGATGCTAAAACCAAGATCTATCCCTCAACTACGAGGAGAGGTAAGGAACTGCCATCTAGCTCTGCACTTGATTCACCTTCTGTTATGAGTAAACTTGCGACACCACCACCTGCTAGTAATTCTGATATGTCGCAAGTAATTGATGATGCTACTTCTGCTATGCATGATGCTTATGAAGATACTTTGCTTGATACTACTGTGCCACTGGGTGAATTTCTTGATGAACAAATTGCTAGAGTGAATGCTGAAAATGATGATATTTCTGAATCTGATGAAATTATTGAAACTGAATACTATGAGACACCTGCTAGACCTAGCTCTCCTAGATATGAATTGCCTGATATACCTGAAGGTTATGTTATGGAAGGAGAGGTAGCTAGGGACTTTCTTGCTTGTAAAGATAGAGATGATCTTAAGAAATTGCTACGCAAGTGGAAAGAAAAATCTTTGAATGCTAGAATGCAATATGATCCTAAGTTTGCTACAACACCTATCTTTGTTACTGATAAGGATTATGAATTCTCTGTCGATCCTGAGTTAATTACTTTGGTTGAATCTGATCCTTTCCATGGTTATGGATCTGAAACTGTTGTGGCACATCTTACTAAATTGAATGATATAGCCACCCTATTTACTCATGAGGAAAAAATTCATTACTACTTTATTCTTAAGTTGTTTCCTTTCTCATTAAAGGGTGATCCTAAGATATGGTTTAATTCTCTTGCTCCTGGTTGTGTGCGTAGTCCCTAGGATATGATATATTACTTCTCTGAAAAATATTTTCCTGCCCATAAGAAACAAGCTGCCTTGCAGGAAATATTTAACTTTGTGCAAATTGAAGAAGAGAGTCTCCCACAAGCTTGGGGGAGGCTTCTCCAATTACTTAATGCTTTGCCTGATTAACCTCTAAAGAAAAACAAAATACTTGATATCTTTTATAATGGACTAACCGATGCTTCTAGGGACCACCTAGATAGTTGTGCTGGTTGTGTTTTCAGGGAACGAACTGTTGAACAAGCTGAACTACTATTGAATAATATATTGAGCAATGATAATGATTGGACTATTCCCGAACCACCTCCAAAGCCAACTCCGAAGAAAAGAGGTATTCTATTTCTCAGTCCTGAAGATATGCAAGAGGCAAAGAAATCTATGAAGGAAAAAGGTATTAAAGCTGAAGATGTTAAGAATCTACCACCTATTGAAGAAATACATGGTCTTGATAACCCGACATAGGTAGTAGAGGTAAATTCTCTCCGTAGATTTGATGAAGGTGATATTCCTTATAATAAGTCTGCTAGCAAATGCTTGGATGAATTTGATAAGTTTATAGTCAAGCAAGAAAATTTCAATGCTTATGTTAGTAGACAATTGAAACATAATGCCCACATGCTTGATCGCTTGGGTGATTATATGAGTAGAACTGTCAATGATCTTAAGCTTATTAGTAAACATGCTTCCATGGTAACTACTCAAGTAGAACAAGTACTTAAGGCACAAAATGATTTGCTTAATGAAATGAATGGTAAGAACAATGATCATTCTGTTAGAATTGTGACTAGAGGTGGTAAAATGACTCACAAACCTTTGTATCCTGAGGGCCATCCTAAGAGAATTGAGCAAGATTCTCAGAGAGTTAATACTGATGCACCTAGTCGTCCTAGTAATAGTAGGAAAAAGAATGACGATAGGACTTTGCATACTGCTAGTGAACCTGTTATAGATACACATGAAAACCCAAATGATATTTCTATTTCTGATGTTGAGACACCATCTGGTAATGAACATGAGCCTAGTGATAATATTAATGATGATGTTCATGATGATGCTCAACCTAGTAATGATAACGATGTGGAGATTGAACCTGCTGTTGATCTTGATAACCCACAACCTAAGAACAAGAGATATGATAAACGAGACTTTGTTGCTAGGAAGCATGGTAGAGAAAGAGAACCATGGGTTCAGAAACCCATGCCCTTTCGTCCTAAACCATCCAAGAAAAAGGATGATGAGGATTTTGAGAGCTTTGTTGAAATGCTTAGACCTGTCTTTTTGCGTATGCGCTTGACGGATATTCTGAAAATGTCTCCTTATGCTATGTATATGAAAGATATTGTGACAAATAAAAGAAAGATATCAGAAGCTGAGATTTCCACCATGCTTGCTAATTACACTTTTAAGGGTGGAGTACCAAAGAAACTAGGAGATCCCGGAGTACCTACTAAACCATGCTCTATTAAAGGAAATTATGTTAAAACTGCTTTATGTGATCTTGGAGCTGGTGTTAGTGTTATGCCTTTCTCTTTATATCGTAGACTTGATTTGAATAAGTTGACACCTACTGAAATCTCTTTACAAATGGCTGATAAATCAACTGCTTTACCCATCGGTATTTGTGAGGATGTGCCTGTTGTGGTTGCAAATGTTACTATCTTAACGGACTTTGTTATCCTTGATATTCCCGAGGACGACAGTATGTCGATCATCCTTGGTAGACCCTTTTTGAATACTGCAGGGGCTGTTATTGATTGCAACAAGGGCAATGTCACTTTTCATGTTAATGGTAATGAGCATACGGTACACTTCCCGAAGAAACAACCTCAAGTTCATAGTATCAACTCCATTGAAAAATTTCCAACGATTATTATTGGAGGTTTTCAATCCCTCTACCTACTGCTAAGAAGAAATATGATATACTTATTGTTGGGGACATGCATATCCCCATTGAGGTAACCTAGTGTCATTCGAAAATTCTCCGGTTCCGTGTCACTCGAAAACAGTTTGTCAATAAGACTTGATCAACCTTATTGATGGATTCTTTTCGACGAGCATGAGATGGATGAATTTAGGAGGCACAACCTTCTGTACCCAACTATTACTTTCTGTTATTTAGAGTAAATTACAGTAAAAATGCTATTATTCTTCTGTTTTCTGATTTATCCATGCATTAGAAAAATGACCTGAAAATAAAAGTCCTCAGAATGCCCTGAAAATGTAGTATGATTTTTCTGGAATATTTTAGAATTTTTGGCACTGAGAACACATCAGGGGGCTCCACCAGTGGGCCACAAGCCTGCAGGGCGCGCCCACCCCCCCTGGCGCACCCCCTGTGTCACGCCCAAGATGCGATCATATCCTTATTTTGGCACGAGGGCCTCGACAGGGATAGAAGCGCATCTCGTCGTGTTGCAAGAATGGATATCATTACAAGTACATGTACAGAAGAGGTGAGTATATGGAATTGGCTTACACTCGCCACAAGCTACATCAACATCACATCAATACAACAACAAATACTAACATCATACAGAAGAGCAGGGTCCGAGTACGGACGAAAACAAACGATAAAATGACATCCATCCTTGCTATCCCAGGCTGCCGCCTGGAACCCATCCTAGATCGATGAAGAAGAAGAAGAAGAACTCCAAATCAAAACAAGCATCGCGCTCACGTCATATCATCGCATTACCTGTACCTGCAACTGTTGTTGTAGTAATCTGTGAGCCACAGGGACTCAGCAATCTCATTTCCAAGGGTATCAAGACTATTAAAGCTTAATGGGTGAGGTAAGGTTAAGTGGTGAGGCTGCAGCAAGCAATAAGCATTTATTTGGGTGGCTAACTTACGAGTACCAGAATAAAGGGGGATGATTGTCGAATAAACGGTCGTGAACTAGTAATGATCTCTAAAAGATCCTGAACACCTACTTACGTCAAACATAACCCCACCGTGTTCTCTCTCGGATAAGGACTCACGAGAAGAGACAGTCACGGTTACGCACACAATTGGTGTATTTTATTTGAGTTTACTTCAAGTTTGCTATGACCGGGTGTTAAACAAAGTTTCCAAGTTTGCCACATAACCGCGGGCACGGCTTTCCGAAAGATTTAACCCTGCAGGGGTGCTCCTACTCATCCATCACAAATTAACCACACGCAGCAAGAATAACCTCGACCACGAACCTCGTGATCTTCCTAGGCAATTCCACTGGAAAACCGCAACCTCGAGATAGCCCGAAGTATTTTCGGAATTCCTCGCACAAGACGTTCGAGAAAGGTAAAACAAGTCCAGCAAGACCGCCCGACGTGTCGACGAACCCGATAGGAGCCGCGTATCTCGTTCTCAGGACACGACAGATAAGCGAAGCATACGGTGGCCTGATAGACATCTCCCGAGTTGCCCCGGGTTGGCCTCGCACGGTGCTCTAGTTTGGACCAACACTCATGAGGAGCACTGGCCCGGGTTGTAGATTAAAGATCCTCGGGTTAATTACTCCCTATGCAGGTTTATTAGTTATTAGGCAAATGTAGTACCAATGTTGGGCCTTGCCAGACAAGTTTTATCCTAAAACGAAAATCAAGGGGGTCCCCATAACAACCCCGAGCATGTTAGGAGCGCTCATTTATGGAACATAACACCGGTTCACAAGAAACTAGGGCGGCAAGAGTGGAACAAAACACCGAGCAAAAGGCCAAGCCTTCCACCCTTTACCAAGTATATATGTGCATTAAATTAAATAGCAATAATATTGTGATATAACAAAAACATCCATGTTGCACATGGAAAGAGCTTGCACCTGCAACTAGCAACGCTATAAGAAGGGCTGAGCAAGCGGTAACATAGCCAAACAATGTTTGCTGGGACGTGGAGGGGTTAGAGGCTTTTCATGGCAATTTGGGAGGCTTGACATACAAATGGTAGGTAGCGAGACAACGATAGAAACGAGACATCTAGCATGGCAATGATAGTAATGGTATCCAGGGAAATGATCATCTTGCCTGAGATCCCGCTTGGAAGAAGAACGAATCCATGAAGAAGACGAGCCAACGTAGACGAACGAATCCTCACACTCCGAAGCGGTTTCGGAACTCTATCGAGAAGAAGCAATCGGAAACAACAATCAACACACGAGAACACCACAACAAATGCATGACATGATGCGCAACAAATATGATGCATGTCCGGTTTAAATATGCAAGGCATGGCAACCACAACAATCAAATACTACACATTAAGTGAAGCTCAATATGCAACGAGTTGCATATTGACGAAACTCCACATTTGAATATTTAGTTCACTCTCGTTTAGGTACACGACAATATTAAATGTTGTTAAACATGGCAAGAGGTGAAGCATAAGTAAACTACACACCTAGGCAAGTTTAAATGAGGCCGGAAACAACATATAGCATTTCCGAAACGACCCCATATGTTAATTTCGAAATTGGTCCAGATCTGAATTAATCAGGTTTTATATTTGTTAAACAGCAAAATAAAGTGAACCATGCAATTCTACACGTCATTCTAGTCGATTTACATATATAGAACATTTGAAACGGAGCTACGGTTTAAAAGATATGACATTCGCAAGATGCATATGACATGAATGCAAAATGCATGGAAAAGACAATCACAAACACTTCAAAACATGAATGCAGCAAGATATTATGAAACTACATGAAATTCTAGTCAAGTTACATATGCAACATGTTCAAAACGGAGCTACGGTTCAACAATAACAAGCAACACAAGTTTTAGATGAAATCTGCCCAAAACAGCAAGATAGCATTTTGCACACATGAAAACAACAAGTTACAATATACTAAAATGCACAAACTAAGCATGGGGCAGTATCATATAACATACACTTCATTTCATCTTCACATATCATACTCAAAATAGTTATGGAACACATGGTAGGAAGCTCACAACATGGCAACAAAATATGGCAGATTAGGACTTAGTGAAAATAACAAGTTTTTAGCATAGCAGATTTCACGGAGGCATATTGGCAGCAGCAAAACTATATGCTACAGGGCATATTATGACATGAAAATTAACAGCATGGTAGTATACATGATGCATTACAATTCATTACTTTATAGCAACATCAAATTATGCTCAGATTCATGGCAACCATCAACACAACATGGCATATTGAAGAAAACAGATTCCCAGACTTAGTGAAAATTAGGATAGTCATGTGCAGCAGTTTTAACAGATTGACATATTGAGCAACAGAAATAATTATGATTCAAAACCTATTTATGCAAACTAATGGCACAACATGAAAGAGCATAACATGCTTAACAAAAGACTCCTTGGTGGCATCACCAAAAGACTCCTAGAACACTAGCAAATCACATCGCAACACAGCAACAAAATAACAGATTTCCATACTTAGAAATATTTTGGACCCTCAAAACATCAGATTTTTATAGCATGATGGCAACAAGGAAACAACACCTAAACATGCATTTCTATGACAACCAAAAACACCAGGGCCTAGCATACATGTTCAAGGGCATATCTCATGTTCAAAATTATTTCATATCATGCATGGATTAAATCACACGAAATAGACAAAAGGGCATCATGGCAAAAATGACATGCACTCAAACTTCCTCCAATGCCAAAACTAAATGCACAGTTAATTTCTATGGATTTTTCTACCCCGAAAACGTATATAATATGTATAGGTTCATGTAGGAAAATATGTCACAATTAATTATGCAAGTTTATGGCCTAATCCCCTTTTAGCAAATATAAATGCAAGTTAAATGCAAATATTTCAATGAACAGGTTTGTCATGCATGAAAATGCGATGCCGATAATATGAACATTTTTAATATATTGTTGGATTAATTTCCGATGCACGTTAAAAAAAATATGACAATGCAAAATGATGGCAATTATGCAAAATGATGCAACAGCGAGCTTAGGCATTTTTAACATGGATGAAAATGGCATATTATTAATCTACACATTTTTCTGAGCAATAAACATGTATGAAACATTTTCATACGGTGCACGGTTAATTAAATATGAGCATTTTAAAACATGGCATTTATCTGAAAATATGCATGTCCCAGAATAATAGAGAAATTCGCACACAGGGAAAAAAACTACATGGGCCGAAACAGCGGCGCATCATAGCTATGCGGTGCACTAGGCGTAGGATAGGGAGGCATGCTCACCTGGCCTCATGGGCCGGTCGGGACGAGGTGGGCCGGCGGGCCACATGCGGCTAGGGCAACGGGACGAGCAGCTCCTCTGCTCGATCCCGAGCCGAGCCATGGCGGCGGCGCTAGGGCGGCGACGACGGCCAGGGAACGGCGGCAGGCGACGGGAAGAGGGCACGGAGGCCGGGAACGGGGCGAGAACGATGGGATCCGGCGGATCCGGACGGCAGGTGGCCAGATCGGGGGCTTGGCGAGGTCGGGGTAGGTCCATGGCGACGATGGCCTGCGGCTTGGGCTTCAGCGGGCAAGGGTCCGACGGCCGGACAGCGGTGGGGCGACTGCTCGGGTGCGGGCGACGGGCGGCTTGCTTCCTGGCCGCGGGAGGCGAGGGCGAGCGATGGCTCGGGCGGCTCGGCCTTGGTCGGCGCCGGCTGCGGGCTGCGGGAGGAAGCTCCGATGGATCTGGGGCTCCTGTGGTTGCCCAGACATGTCCGGGTTGGCCACGGACATGTCCGGTAGGTGGGGTTTGGGTGATTTTCAGCCTCTAGATCGCGATCCGAGGGCCGAAAATGGGCAGATGGTTGGGGCTGCGGGATCTGGAGGAGGAGGGCTAGCAGGTGGGTTTTTCTAGGGGTGTGGCTGCAATTTGGCAAGGGGGAAACCCTAGGGAGTGAGGGGGCTCTCTCCATGGGGTGGTCTTAAATAGGGAAGGCACTAGGGTTGGGGTTGGACCTCGTCCGTCCGATCGCGATCCGATGACCACGAACGGAGGGGGGCTAAGTTGGGCCAGTGGGCTGTGGAGAAGTGGTTGGGCCAAGAAGAGAGGGAGGTTGTGGCCCGTGACATGATTTTTAAATACCGAAAGCGTCCGATAATAAACCGATGCCGCGGGCGCGTGCGTGTGTGGTTGGTCTCGAAACGGTCGACGACACGAACGGAGCAAACCGGCAACTACGAACGGATGCAAGTTTTCGAAAACGAGTGACGATGCTATGCAGATGATGCGTATGATGCGATGATAAATGCGACAACCACTCGAACCACACGACGACAATGGAAAAGAAAGGGGAATCTTCTGGAGCGTCGGTCCCGGGCTGTTACACCCTGGCTTGTGATTCCCACGTGGGGCCCCCTCACTTATTCCAGCCACCATCCACTTCGTCTTCCTCCAGAAAAAATCCCACCATTGCTCAACCCCGTGTTCTAGCTCATTTTGCTGTCATTTTCGAACTCCTTGCTCAAAGCTCCATTTGCAAAACTGTTTTAGGGGATTGCTCATCGGTATGTGACTCCTCCAATGGTCCAATTAGTTTTTGTTCTAGTGCTTTATATATTGCAAATTTTGCTGCTGTGGTGACCTTGTTCTTGTGCTGGCATGTCAAATTTGTATGGTCCCAAGTAGTTTTGATGCATTATATAGCTTCTAGGCACTTGTGGGAGTAGTTGCTATGAGTTTTGTTGAGTTTTATTCACCTTTATTGTGAGTCACTAAAAATTTCAGAATTTTTCAGAAAATGTTGAGGATATTATTAAGAGGTTCTTCAAGCCGGGGCTCGAAGGATGATGAAAATGGGGTGGAAAAGAAGCCCAAATATAATCTCCCTCGCGTCGCAGAGGTTCGACCATGTGAATGGCCAAGCGATGCATTCTTGAGGGCGGCCGGAATTTATGAAGATTTTATTATTTGGCTGAGAATGCGGGCATCACCGACTTCCTCAATGATAAGTGTGACCAATACCTCTTACTCACTAATACCTTCGTGCAAAATTTTCATTTTTATCCTAGGAAGAATCCTCCCATGGTAGAATTTTACCTACATGATGTGCCTAAGGAAATGTCGCTTTACGATTTTTGCAATGTTTGCAAAATACCTTATGAGGGCAGCATCAGTGAACCACGTCCTAGAGACATGGAGGACTTTATTGCTTCAATCACTGTGGGGGAAGAGAGAGGGGTGTCAAAGGCAAGAGTGGCTAGTTTACATTTTCCTGTGCTACGCTATTATTCATTATTCGTGGGGAGATGTTTAGTTGGTCGTGGGGAGAGTGGAAGCCTCAGTGCACCTGACCTCGCCATTCTGCGCCACGCTTTACTTACTGATAGAACTTTTAGTCTGGGTGCTATAGTGGCCCAACGGTTGAACTTAAACCGTTCAAAGGGTCCCATATTTGGAGTTATCTTTGCATCTCGTTTAGCCAAACATTTTAAGATACCCATTAGGCTTGACGAGGAAGATGAAATGTTACTACCTACGAGATATTTAGATTATGAAAGCATGGTAGCACATGATTTTATTAGGAAAGATAATGATAAGAGGCTGCTTTACAACTTAGTATTTAGCCAGGGTACTTGTGAGATTATTACTCTGCCCGCTTCTTCTTTGTTCGATATTCGTTCAGGCAGGTACACTATTATGCCCGATGACATCTACAGATATTGGGGTTTGTCGCAACCCCCAGCACCTGAGCCGGTACCAGCCCTTGATCCATATCAAGCTCCGGTTTTTCAGTGGGAGCCACAGGAGCTCGCCAATCAGTGGAACCCTCAGTATCCTTCGGAGTATCCCGGAGATGGTTATTTCCAGCCATGGCCCTAGGCCAACTTAGGCCAAAGGCCTAAGCTTGGGGGAGTACGTATTTCTCACCGACATTACATTCATGTTTACACACTCATTTCAGTTGTCGGTGTTCATACTTTTTCATTGTATCATCCTTGGTATTTTATTTCTTCTTTTTCGTTTTCTTCTTGTGTGTTTAATTAACCTTGAGAAAATCCAAAAAATTATTAGTTCTAGTTTTACCTTCTAGTTTGTTTAGTTTTAGTATTAAAAGAAAATCCAAAAAGATTTCTCGTTCTTCTTTTGCTTGTTGGGAGCTTTCCCGTGTAAATAGTTTTTCTCGCTTTTGTTTCGAATTTTCTTTCCTTTGGGTCGTAAGGAGAAGGGCACGATGAAAATATTGAGTGGCTCTCATATGCACTATTGTTTACTTTACAGAGAGCCCATATTACCTTGTCTTCACCTTTGAGTTATCTTTTACAGATTCCAGCTTAGTCTAATGCATGTAGACTCTTATTATTATCCACACCGTTCGGACGTGCAAGTGAAAGGCAATAATGACGATATATGATGAAATGACTGAGATGG
The DNA here is from genome assembly GCA_039707655.1 of Elymus sibiricus. Lineage (NCBI taxonomy): Eukaryota > Viridiplantae > Streptophyta > Magnoliopsida > Poales > Poaceae > Elymus > Elymus sibiricus. Next base: position 159,690,002 of record CM077673.1, read on the forward strand.
AGAAAAGCTGGTATGAACTCTACCTATCTTGTTTTTGTAAATATGATTAGCTCATTGTTCTGAATTCAGCTCATTATAGATGAAACATGTTTGCAATGACAATTAGAGATTATAGTTACTCATGCCATGCTTAATTAGCTAAGAGTGTATAATGGTTTGTCTTGAGTGCCAACATGCATTTTAAAATGGTTGTGATCTAGTATGATAGGATGGTATCCTCCTCTGAATGATTCAAGTGGCTTGACTTGGCACATGTTCACGCATGTAGTTGAAACAAAATCAACATAGCCTCCACGATATTTATGTTCATGGTGATTTATATCCTACTCATGATTGCATTCAATGCTGGTTAATCTCAAAGCATGTTTGTGACTGTTGTCACTCTCTAGTTGGTCGCTTCCCAGTCTCTTGCTAGCCTTCACTTGTACTAAGCGGGAATACTGCTTGTGCATCCATTTCCATAAACCCAAAGTTGTTCCATATGAGTCCACCATATCTACCTATATGCGGTATTTACCTGCCGTTCCAAGTAAATTTGCACGTGCCATACTCTAAACCTTCAAATAATATTCCGTTTTGTGTGCCCAAATCGCTCATGTAGTGACTGGGGGCCGTCAGTATCTTCCATGCTAGGTGGGTTATTCTCACGATATGTGTTAATTCACTATCATTCACGAGAAAGTGGCTGGTATTCGGGATGCCCAGTTCCATGCTCAAAATTTAAATCAAAGTATAATAAAACAAAACTCCCCCAAGATTGTGTTTGTATGGACGGTACCCATGGATTCGGCCCGCCGTGGAGTGTGATTGAATGGTGGAGGGGGAGTAAAAACTTTACTATTCTGTTTGGGAACCGCCTATAATGTATCTAGCATGGAAGATACTGAAATCTCTTGGTTGTTATGTTGGCAATGAAAGCATACCGCTCAAAATCATTATTCATCCCTGTTTTAAAAGCTTGAGCTCTGGCACCTCTGCAAATCAATGCTTCCCTCTGCGAAGGGCCAATCTATTTTACTTTACTATTGAGTCATCATCCTCTTATAAAAAGGCACCAGTTCGAGAGCACCATTGTCATTTGTATGCTTTGTTATTAATTGATATTGAGTATGATTGTGACTGGATCTCTTTTACCATGAATTACAATGTCCAGTCAGTCCTTGTTCTTTAGAGGTGCTCTGCATTTATGTTTTGCGGTCTCAGAAAGGGCTAGCGAGATACCAATATGTCATATTGTATCATGATTGTTTTGATAAAATTGTTGTCATCCGAGACTCATTATTATTGCTCGCTAGTTGATTATACCATTGATATGAGTAAATGTGAGACCTAAATGTTATTGTGAATGTGGTTAGTTTATAATCTTTGCTGAAAATCTGAACATCAGTTAGACGTATTTACAACAGCAAGATCAAACAGAGTTTGTAAAAGTTTTTCTTTATCACTTTGAGTTTGTCAACTGAATTGCTTGAGGACAAGCAAAGGTTTAAGCTTGAGGGAGTTGATATGTCTCCAACGTATCTACTTTTCCAAACTCTTTTGCCCTTGTTTTGGACTCGAATTTGCATGATTTGAATGGAACTAACCCGGACTGACGTTGTTTTCAGCAGAATTGCCTTGGTGTTATTTTTGTGTAGAAATAAAAGTTCTCGGATTGACCTGAAAATTTACGGAAAATATTTTTGGAATTAATAAAAAAATATTGGCGAAAGAATCAACCGGAGAGGGGCCACCACCTGGTCACAAGCCAGGGGGCGCCCCCCCCCCCTAGGGCGCGCTCCAATGTCTTGTGGGGCCCCTGCTGCTCCGCCGACCTCAATTCCACTCCTATATATTCCTATTTGTGGACAAAAAAATCAGAGAGAAGAGTTCATCGCGTTTCACGATACGGAGCCGCCGCCACCTCCTGTTCTTCCTCGGGAGGGCAGATCTGGAGTCTGATTTGGGCTCCGGAGAGGAGAAATCGACGCCGTCGTCATCACCAACCATCCTTCATCACCAATTTCATGATGCTCTCCGCTGTTCGTGAGTAATTCCATTGTAGGCTTGCTGGACGGTGATGGGTTGGATGAGATTTACCATGTAATCGAGTTAGTTTTGTTAGGGTTTGATCCCTAGTATCCAGTATGTTCTGAGATTGATGTTGCTATGACTTTGCTATGCTTAATGCTTGTCACTAGGGCCCGAGTGCCATGATTTCAGATCTGAACCTATTATGTTTTCATGAATATATATGTGTTCTTGATCCTATCTTGCAAGTTGTAGACACCTATTACGAGTTATGATCCGCATCCCCCAGGGTGACAATAACTGGGATTCTTTCCGGTGATTACCGTAGTTTGAGGAGTTCATGTATTCACTAAGTGCTAATGCTTTGGTCCGGTTCTCTATTAAAAGGAGGCCTTAATATCCCTTAGTTTCCATTAGGACCCTGCTGCCACGGGAGGGTAGGACAAAAGATGTCATGCAAGTTCTTTTCCATAAGCACGCATGACTATATATGGAATACATGCCTACATTACATTGATGAATTGGAGCTAGTTCTGTGTCACCCTATGTTAGAACTATTGCATGATGAATGCCATCCAACATAATTATCCATCACTGATCCAATGCCTGTGAGCTTTTCACATATTGATCTTTGCTAAGTTACTTTTCCGTTGACACTATTACAATCGCTACAAGACTGCTACTGTTACTTTGCCATTGTTACCGTTACTTTCACGCTACTTTGCTACTGAATACTTTGCTGCAGATATTAAGTCTTTCAGGTGTGGTTGAATTGACACCTCAGCTGCTAATACTCGAGAATATTCTTTGGCTCCCCTTGTGTCGAATCAATAAATTTGGGTTGAATACTCTACCCTCGAAAACTGTTGCGATCCCCTATACTTGTGGGTTATCAGTGATGCGCAGTCAGACGGGTAATAATAATAAAACATCTGCGATATTAATACGGGCAAACGGCACTTCTGTACGTACCGTTGGTAATGATTTCATCAATTGCTGACAATTGTTTGGTAGCAACCGTCTTCCCACAACACACACAACTTGTCCGGATGAATCGTTTCGGTTATTATTGGTCTTCCCACACAATTCTGTTGAATGAACCGATTGCTGCGGATCACACACACCTTCTTACACTAACCCATTTGTGTTCTGCTAGATCAGCGCAAACAGTTTATCCGAGTGAACTGTGTGTCGTACTTCGCACACGTACATAGTTTTGTTAACTGTTTCTGTTATCTTAGCTAATCCCAAACAGTTCATAAGAATAAACTGTTTGCCGTGGATTGCACACGCAACTACTTTCCGTATTTGATTGATATGCCATGGCACACGGTTCGTGCCATTGGCGATGGAGGTTGAACAATACCGTTTGCGATTGGTGGATCGCACATAGTTTCTTCGAAGGGTCTCTGATTGATGTGTCGCGTTAGCAGCATCCTGTAGTAGTGTTAAATCCCTCCGCGCTTCCACGCGCCCCGTCCGGTTCCACGTATTTGCCTGCTCGCTCGCCACCTGGTCGATGTAGACAACCAGCCTGGCGACGTGGAGCTGGGCCTTGGCGGGGGAGCTCTTGGCGGGTGCGCGCGTCCTTGAGCCCCCGGCAGGGCGTCTTGCCAAGTTTGCTTGGCCCTTGCTTTTTGTTGTTGGAGGAATGCTCGTGCCCGGCAAGGTCTTGCCGGTCTGGAGGCTGCGGCGTCTGGTGCACAAGTCAAGGTGCTATGGACCCCGTTTCTTAGTACACCGACAAGACGTATCATTGTGCCGACTACTTATATTGAAAACCCACCTTCTCCTATTAAGATTAAGGAGCATGCTAAGGCTACAACTATGCTTAATAAAAGCAATGTTAGAACAACCAAACCTTTGGAACAAATAAATGTAGAACCTAATATTGCTATGGTTAAAGATCTGGTTGATAATATTGATGGTTAGGTTATCTACTTCTGTGATGAGGCTTCTAGAATCGCAAAACCTGCTAGAAACAAACATAATGTGCTATATAAGAGCAAACCCGTTGTTGGCATCCTGTTGTTTCCGTTAAAATTAGAGATCATTGCTATCATGGCTTGTGTGATATGGGTGCTAGTGTTAGTGCTATAACTTTTACTGTATACCAAGAAATTGTGAATGGTGTAGCACCCGCTAAGATGGAAGACATTGATGTTACTACTAAACTTGAAAATTGAGACACTATTTTGCCACTCGGGATTGTTAAAGATGTTGAAGTCTTGTGTGGAAAAATGAAGTACCCTACTGATTTCTTAGTACTTGGTTCATAACAAGATATTTTTTGTCCCGTTATATTTGGTAGACCTTTCTTGAATACCGTTAATGCTGAAATTAATTGTGTTACAGAAAAGGTTAAAGTAAGTTTTGATGATGCGTCTCATGAAATTATTTTCCCTAAGTTTGGTAGACAACCACATGAGAGAGAGTTATCTAGTAAGGATGAAATTATTGGTCTTTCTTGTATTGTCATGCATCCTACTTATCCTTTAGAACAATATTTGCTAGACCATGCAAAAGATATGCATATGGATGAAAGGAATGAAATAGATGAAATATTCTTTAGGCAAACACCTATTCTTAAACACAACTTGCATGTTGACATTTTAGGGGATCCTCCCCCACCTAAGGGACATCCTGTGTTTGAGCTATAGAAATATCCTGATACTCTAAAATATGCTTATCTTGATGAAAAGAAGATATATCATGTTATTATTAGTGCTAACCTTTTAGAGCATGAAGAAAAGAGATTACTCAAAACTCTAAAGAAGCACCAAGCTGCTATTGGATGTACTCTTAATGATCTTAAGGGCATTAGTCCCACTTTATGTCAGCACAAGATTAATATGGAACGAGATGCTAAACATGTTGTTGATCATCAACGCCGCTTGAATCCTAAAATGAAAGAAGTGATAAGAATTGAAATACTAAAGATTTTGGAGGCATGTATTGTCACCCAGTGGGAACCAGGGTACCACGGCTCGTCTGCCTCCAGCCCAGGCGGCGACACTTGGGCCGGCCCGCTAAGGATGGTTCGGTCGCAGGCGCTTCTGAAGGAACCTCCACTTGAGGGGCTAGCCTTGCGAGGCCCCTCACCACCAAGCACCAGATCGCCTCACGAGCCCCCCCCCCCTTGCGAGGTCGCCTCATGAAGGAGGTCGTACGGCGTTAGCCGCAGGGCTCCGCGTCCGTCACATGGGTGACGTCCTGCTGTCATGATAAGGATGGCGCGGAGTGACCAAAGCATTTCCTATTTGGTGCAAGGCGATCAAGACGGATCGGCACGCCAGGGCGGAGGTCATCGTCGAGACCACTAGCACTTCAGGATGGCTACTTTATCAGGCGGAGACCGCCTTTATTCAGGATAAGCGTGGGCGCCTGTCCTGATATGATACCATCTATGGAGAAAAGGGTGTATAAGGGGAGTGCGATCTTCACGGCGTAGGATCGATAAACTGAAGGGGATAACTAGCTGCAAGCAGCCAAAAATAGAAAATAAGAGATTATGACCCGACGAGGAGGATGCTCACCGAAGCCTGCAATCCAAACATTCATCGACCCACAACCCGCAATACTACCCCACACAACCACGCTCAAGTCGTGCAGCACCGGATAGGTGCAGTCGTAGAGCAACTCTAACCCACACAACACGATCTAGTCGTGGAGCAAGAATTAGGAGCAATTTCTCAAGGAATCACGAGAATAAGGGTAACAAGATCTATCGAATCTCGGGAGGAGTCTATGTCTTGGTATTTGATAGAAATGGCATAAAGTCCCCAAAGAAGGGTAGAGCTAGCCTATTTATATTAGGGACAACCCCCCATGGAGGTGTGAAAGAAAACTAGCTTAGGTGTGAAACGAAAAACAGCTTGGTTTGACTAAGTGGCTTGAGACTTAATGAGGTATCTTCTGGAAATCTCTAGTTGGAGGTGGTTGGCGGTTCCCGACAAAACATTGTTTACAGGAGTCGAACAATGTTTAGTTCAGTAGCAAACTCAAGTTCTGGAAACCTTTCGCGAGTTGGGTTATCCAAACTTGTGCATAACATTCTTTCACCAGCGCCAAAACATCGTTTCTTCAACAGACTACATATTTTTTCGTAACTATGTTTCTTCGTCATAAAACATTGTTTCGGCAACGACTGAAAGTGTTGTTGGTCTTCTTCGATGTTGCTCCTGAGTTCAACCAACAATGAAGGAGGTGAAGGCACAACCATGTTTTCGAGGTCAAATGATAAACTCAAGTTAGCGTTCAACTAATTATGTATTTGCTTTGCACGACTTCTTGTGATTGGACCTTTGATGGTTGGTGGTGTGATGTCCATGGTTGGGATTTCCTCATCATCCTCCCCCTCTTGAGAAGGAATCGTCCTCGACTCTGAGGGTTCAATGGTTGTCATGTCCTCATCATCCTCCCCCTCTTGAACAGGAGTCATCCTCGACCCTAGCCGGTCATCGTACAAAAGAAAATAGGCCAGTACAAAGAAGCAATGCAAATATTTTATCAAACGCATAAGTTTAGCTTTCACCTTTGCAAACTTCAAATATTTGGTCCGACTCAGCAATTCCTTCCAACTAACATTTGCATGGAATACAAAGTTGTAATCAGGCACATCCATGTTCATATCATCCTCCCTCTCTTGAAAAAAGTCGCCCTCGACTTCTTTCGGTCTACAAAATAATAGCACAAGGACAATACAAAACAACTAGGAAAAGGAAATGTTGAATAATTATGTGCAAATTTAAATTTTGTTGTCTCTTTTTTATTCCCTTCAAGATGGACAAAATGGTGTTGTTGGATTGATGATATACCAAACATCTTGTGTCTGATTTCATCATGCCAATGCTTCAAGAGTGCATAAGTGCATACCTCTGGGTGCTTCAAGATGGAATATCTCTTTTCCTTTACCTCACTGAGTACTTCCATGCCTTTTTGAAGATCACTTACCCCACATGATGTTTGTTTGATGGTACGCCACGTGCGCCATAATTGTTCATGGATCTCATCCTCCCATCTTTGTAGGAGGGCAGATAAGTATGATTTTTGCATCTGCACATATTTCCAAGAAAGGGAGCTTTGTGAATGGTTAGTAATTGAATAATCCACTCCACTTTTATTGGCCGGATCACTCATCTCTTTGATATTGTTTGGAAAGACCTCAAGCTCACATTTGGTGGACTCACACAGCTCACTAATCCTTTCACTTTGATGGTGTGGTATAATAAGTTGTGGTTCACTCATCTCCCTAATATCAAGTTGGACGACCTGAACCTCACATTTGGTGGACTCACACAATTCACTAATCCTCTCTTGCTGGTTGCGTGGTATATTTGGGTGGGGAACTTTTATCTCGCTAATCTCATGTTGAGCAATTTGATCCTTACATTTGTTGGACTCACAATCCTCACCTCGCTTATCACTCTGAGTATGTGGAGTTTTGGGAAGTGAACACTCTTCCTCACATTTGGTGGAGTCACTCAACTCATCTCTCTTATTACTCTCAATATGTGAAATTTTGAGAAGTGGACACTCTTCCTCACATTTGGTAGAGTCACTCAACTCGTCTCTCATATCCCTCTCAATATGTTGATTTTTTGGAAGTGGACACTCTTCCTCACATTTGGTGGTATCACTCAAATAACCTATCTTATTACTCCCAATTTGTGAAATTTTTGGAAGTGCACACTCTTCTTCACATTTTGTTGATTCACTCAACTCTTTTTTCTTATCACTCTCAGATTGTGGGATTTTAGGTTGGGGACACTCCCTCACATATTTTCTGTGGTCCCTCAACTCACATTTCTTATAACTCTCAAGTTGTGGAATTTTGTCTTGTGTACACACTCTCTCATATTTGGTGGCGTTAGTCAACTCTCTTTTATTGTCACTCTCAAGTGGTGGAATTTTGTGATGACACTCTCGATGATATTTTGTGGAGCCACTAAACTCTCCTTTCTTGTCACTCTTAGGTTGTGGGATTTTGTGTCGTGCATGCTTTCGCTCACATGGGTGTGGTAAAATTCTGTCCTCCATAGGCGGAAAAAGACCCATGGTAACGGGAGTGGAGCCCTCAAACTTGTCACCACGGTAAGAGAACTCCTTGTGAGTAGCATCGTACCCACAGGAACTATGCTTGGTGAAGTCTCCACAACCTCGTACAACTCTCATGGCCGGGGCACCATTGGTAAGGCCATCAACATCCCATTTATGACCATCATGGGGGTCATGGTAGATGGGGCTTGATACGTCTCCAACGTAGCGATAATTTACGAAGCATTCATGCCATGATTGACTATGTTTAGAATACTTTTATATGGTGTTTATGCACTTTATATGATTTATTTAGAACTAACCCGGACTGACGCTGTTTTCAGCAGAATTACCGTGGTGTTGTTTTTGTGCAGAAAATGAAAGTTCTCGGAATCAGCCGAAACTTTTTGGTCATTTTTTCTGGAGGAAATAAGCCATATTGGAACGAAGAACCACCGGAGGGGAGCCATCCGTGGGCCACAAGCCATCAGGGCACGCCCCCCTAGGCCGCGCCCTGATATGTGGCGGGGCCAATGTGGCTCCGTTGTGCGTGAATCCAATGCTGAAAAAACCTATAAATCCCAGAAATCCTAGAAATAAATAGAGACTCTCCATTCCACTGCCGCAACTCTCTGTATTGATGAAAAAACAATCAGGAGACGTTCTTGTAGCTGTCATTTCCGATGGCCATCTTCATCATCCCGGCGGAGGCCATGACGAGGAGGGAGTAGTTCACCCTTGGGGCTGAGGGTATGTACCAGTAGCTATGTGTTCAATCTCTCTCTCTCTCTCTCATGTTCTTGAGATGTCATGATCTTGATGTATCACAGGCTTTGTTAAAATAGTCGGATCATATGATGTTATTCCCTTGCTACCATTTTGTGACTAATTGAATCTTTACCTTTGAGATCTCGTTATGCTGGATTGAATATTTTGGTTTGAGAACACTTGATGTACGTCTTGCGTGGGATACCCGTAGTGACATTGAGGTATTCTATTGATTCACTTGATATATGTTGAGGCATCAACTTGCGGATTCCGGTGACCTTGGGGATCTATGCATAGGGGTTGATTGCACGTTTTCATACCACGTTCTCCGATAGAAATCTTGGGGTGCTCCCTGAAGTTCTTTGTGTTGGATTGAATATGATAGACCTAAAATTGTTTCAGGCATGTCACATAATTTACCCACGGATACTTGAGGTGACATTGGATTATGTAGGTGACATTAGGGTGGATTGATATGTATCATTGGTGTTATTCTAGTATGAACTCTAGGGTTGTTTGTGACACTTATAGGAATAGCTCAAAAGATTGATCGGAAAGAATAACTTTGAGGTAGTTCTACTACCTACACCAATTTCATCTTATTGTTCTCCGCTAGATAGGAACTTTGGAGTGATTCTTTGTTGCACGTTGAGGGATGATCATATGTTTCAACTATATTAGGATTGTTGGGAGATTGCACTAGTGAAAGTATGAACCATAGGCCTTATTTCCAAGCATTCATACAACGTTTTTCTTGTTGTTTACCACTTATTACCTTGCTGTTTTTATTTATTAAGATTATAAAAATCTATTTCTACCATCCATATTGCACTTGTATCACCATCTCTTCGTTGAACTAGTGAACCTATACAACTTGCTATTGTATTGGGTGTGTTGGGGACACAAGAGATTTCTTGTATTTGATTGCAGGGTTTTTTGAGAGAGACAATCTTCATCCTACACCTCCCACGGATTGATAAACCTTAGGTCATCCACTTGAGGGACAATTGCTAGTGTCCTACAAAACTCTGCGCTTGGAGGCCCTACAAAGTCTACAAGAATAAAGTTGCGTAGTAGACATCAAGCCGTTTTCTGGCGCTGTTGCTGGGGAGGTGAGTGCTTGAAGGTATATCTTTAGATCTTGCAATTAAATCTTTTAGTTTCTTTTTTTTCACTAGTATGGTTTCACAAAAGAAAACTACAAAAAAAATGGAGTTTAGGTTGCCTCATTTGATTCGTCTTTATAATGTCTTTCGTGAAAATAAGGATTCGAAAAATTGTGCTCAATTGGTAGAGGAAGAAATTATAAAAATACTTAATGAGAATTCCTTCAATGATAAGCATGATTGCAAATATTGCTATTATGAATTCTCTGAATATCCATGATGCTAATGATATGCAAAGCCACAAGCTTGGGGATGCTATGTTTGATGAAGATGATATTTTTAGTCCCCCAAGTTTTGATGAGCAAATTTATTATGATGATGGCATGCCTCCTATCTATGATAATTATGATGATGACATGTATGCTATAAAGAGTGATAGTAACCATGAAAATTGTCATCATGATTTTAATTTTCAATTTGGTTATGTCAATCATGTATCTCATGATAGTTATTTTGTTTAGTTTGCTCCCACTACAATGAATGAGAAGAAAATTGCTTATGTGGAGAGTAATGAATTTTCTATGCTTGTAGATCATGAAAAGGATGCTTTATGTGATAGTTATATTTTTGAATTCCTTCATGTTGCTACTGAAATTATTATGAGGGAGGAACCTATGCTTGTAGTAATTGCAGTAATATCAAGTTTCCTCTCTATGTATTCAAAATCTTGAAGTTATGCTTGTTTTGCCTTCCTATGCTAGTTGATTGTATCTCCCATAAATTGTTTGCTCACAAAATCCCTATGCATAGGAAGTGGGTTAGACTTAAATGTGCTTTCCATGTGATCCATGATGCTCTTTTGCATGTTTCAAATACTATTCCTATGTGAGCATCATTGAAATCATCATGGCTAGCTAAAAGGCTTTAAAGAAAAGCGCTTGTTGGGAGGCAACCCAACACTTTTACTTTATGTTTTTCTGTGTTCGCATGATTAAGCTACTGTAGTAATCATGTTTTGTGCCTTTTATTTCAATAATGTGCCAAGTAAAGCCTTTGGGATAGTATGGATACTTGTTGATTTGATGATGTGCAAAAACAGAAACTTTTGCCTCCAGTAAAGAGTTTCTCTGATTTTACTGGAGCGTCAAAAAATTCTGAAATTTTTACACACTATTTATATGCAAATTATATAACTTTTCCTAATTTTTCAGAATTTTTAGAGACAGGTAAATATGGATATACTACAGATCTTCACAGACTGTTCTGTTTTTGACAGATTATGTGTTGCATGCATAGTTTGCTTGTTTTAGTGTTCCCATAGATTATATTCTGTGATATAAATTATTTTAATAGTAGAATATAGTAGTTATTATGTGATAACAATTATGAATCTTGTCTTGACAGTTCCTGAGTGAATGATCTTTATTTATTATACTAACCCATCTCACGAAGTTCCGTTAAGTTTTGTGTGATTGAAGTTTTCAGGTTTTGGGTGAGACACCGATATGAGGAGAATAAGGAGTGAAAAGAACCTAATCTTGGTGATGCCCAAGGCACCCCCAAGGTAATATACAAGGAAGACTCAAGCGCCTAAGCTTGGGGATGCCCCGAAAGGCATCCCCTCTTTCGTCTTCAACACTATCGGTATATCTTACTTAGAGCTATATTTTTATTCGTCACATAATATGTGTTTTGCTTGGAGCATCATTTTATTTTGTTTTTATATGTCATATGTTATTTATAATCTTGTTTTTAAATAAAAAGTTCCATTAATATCCTTTTAGGATGCTTGAATTGCATGTTTGATGCGTGCTGTGTAAAAACAGAAACTTTTGCTGTAGACTTTGAATTTTCATATTTTACTGGAACGTGGAAAGTTTCTGAAATTTTTACACAGTATTTGCATATAAATTATTTATCATGTCCTAAATATTCATAATTTTTAGAGATACAGAAGTGCACTTCGTAAATTAATTGCCGCAGACTGTCCTGTTTAGACAGATTGCTGTCCTAGTTTTGTTATCTACTTATCCTAGAGTTTTCATGGCTTATATTGGTAGACATAAATTGTGGAAATGATAGTATACAGTACCTAATGTTTTGAATTATTATGAAACTTGTCTTGGAAGTACATGAACTGTTGATCTATTATTATGTGCACTAAACTATCTCACGAGTTCTTTTCAAGTTTTTTGTGGATGAAGTTTTTGAGACTTAGGTGAAACCGGGATATGAGAGGATTGAACGAGATACAAAAGCTCAAGCTTGGGGATGCCCAAGGCCCCCCAAGTAAATATTTCAAGAAGTCTCAAGCATCTAAGCTTGGGGATGCTACGCATCCCACCTCTCTTCGTCAACTATCGGTTAGCCTATGTTGAGCCTAATTTTTTATTTGTCCACACGATATGTGCTATTATTGGAATGAATTTTTATTTACTTTGCTGTTTGAATAAAATACTCAGATCTGATAATATTTATTGAGAGAGAGTCCTCACATAGCTACTTAATTGTTTGACTACTTATTCATCTTCACTTATATCTTTTGAGAGTAGTTTGATGTTTACTCTTGTGCTTCACTTATATCCTAAGAGTAAATTGTGAATGAATGAAATATCATAAATATGAAATTATCAATGTGCTATATTCTTAGTAGCAAGTTCACATTTGGTTTAGAAAGTAAAATCTGAAGTTTAGCAATCACTGTATTGGTCATATGTGCAATTCATGGATGATTAGTATAAGAAAGAAAACTTTCACATACAAATATATTATCTTGGACATATTTTATGATTGTGAATACCCATTAATTATTTTCAAACTTGATCAAATAGTTGAAGTTAGACAAGGAAGACAACATAATGGTTATGTTTGGGTATATTTGCATAGAAGTTATATTGTTATGGATCCTCTAACATGTGGTGCTTGTTTAGAACCTTTTGCTAGCCAAAACTTCGTACTAAGTAGAGATACTACTTGTGCATCCAAATACTTGAGCCAAGTTTCTTACATGAGAGTCCACCATACCTACCTATATATCGTATTTCACTGCCATTCCAAGTAAATTTGCATGTGCCACCTCTAAAACCTTCAAATAAACATCCGTTTTGTGTGCTCGTACTGCTCATGGAGCGACGGGGCGGTCATTATCTTCCATGCTAAGCGAGTTATTATCAAGATGAGTGTTTATTCACTTGTCATTGCATGAGAGAGGCTGGTAAAAAGGATGCCCAGTCCTGCATAATACAAAAATAAATAAACAAAAACTCCCCCTAGAAAGTTGATTGTTTGGAGGGCAACCGTGGATTCGGCCAGCCATGGAATGTGTTTGAATGGTGGAGGGTGATTAACATTTCAATTCTACTTGGGAACCGCCAATAATGTGATTAGCATGGAAGATATTGAAAACTCTATTGTGACATTGACAGGAAAAGCACACCACTCAAAATTACATATTCATCTCTGTTTTAAACAATGAGCTCTGGCACCTATGCAAATCCATGCTTCCCTCTGCAAAGGGAAAATCTATTTACTTTCATGCTATTTCCTATTCATGTTGAGTCAACTTCGTATTCCAACCTTAGTCTATTAGTTGGCAAGCATCATGTAGTGGGGAAAGATCCAAACATATATATCCAGTCAAATATATTTGATCATGATTCATTATTGTTGACAATTATCTTCATGATAAGTATGTTGGGAGGCGAAACATTAAGCCCCTATCTTTCTATGTGTTCGATGGATGTTGTTTTGTTCTAAAAATATGCCTTCAGTATTAGCAATCATAAAATACTATATGATAATTGAGTATGTGGAGCTCTTACTAGACTTGATGATGCATTGAAATTGTTTGGTGACCAAGAACATAGATTGTTAAGTTTCAAGTGAATGAATTGTTTGAACCATGACATGTGAATTGATTGCTACTCTAGCATGATGATTTTTATGAGAAAAAGTTGTTGGTTATGATTCTAGAAAAGTGACTGAAATTATCAATGATCAAACTTATATATTATGCTAGCATTCACAATTCATAAATTATTTCTTTTATCATTTACCTACTCGAGGACGAGCAGGAATTAAGCTTGGGGATGCTGATACGTCTCCAACATATTGATAATTTATGAAGCTTTCATCCCATGATTTCCTATGTTTACAATACTTTTATATGGTTTTGATGCACTTTATATGATTTATTTAGAACTAACCCGGACTGACGCTGTTTTCAGCAAAATTATCATGGTGTTGTTTTTGTGCAGAAAATGAAAGTTCTCGTAATGCCCCGAAACTTTTTGATGATTTTTCCTGGAGGAAATAAGCCATATGGGAGCGAAGAACCACTGGAGAGGAACCACCTGTGGGCCACAAGCCATCAGGGCGCCCCCTAGGCCGCGCCCTAATATGTGGTGGGGCCCATGGGGTCCGTTGCGCGTGATTCTAACGCTGAAAAATCCTATAAATCCCAGAAACCCTAGAAATAAACAGAGACTCTCCATTCCGTCGCCGCAACTCTCTGTATCGATGAAAACCCAATCTGGAGACGTTCAAATACCCTGCCGGAGAGGGAAAATCCTCTCCGGTGGCCATCTTCATCATCCCGGCGGAGGCCATGAAGAGGAGGGAGTAGTTCACCCTCAGGGATGAGGGTATGTACCAGTAGCTATGTGTTCAATCTCTCTCTCTCATGTTATTGAGATGTCACGATCTTGATGTATCACGGGCTTTGTTAATATAGTTGGATCATATGATGTTATTCCCTTGCTACCTTGTTGTGATGAATTGAATCTTTACCTTTGAGATCTTGTTATGTTGGATTGAATATTTTGGTTTGAGAACACTTGATGTACGTCTTGCATGGGATACCCGTAGTGACATTGGGCATTCTATTGATTCACTTGATATATGTTGAGGCATCAACTTGCGGATTCCGATGACCTTGGTGATCTATGCATAGGGGTTGATTGCACGTTTTCATACCACGTTCTCCGATAGAAATCTTGGGGTGCTCCTTGAAGTTCTTTGTGTTGGACTGAATATGATAGACCTGAAATTGTTTGATGCATGTCGCATAATTTACCCACGGATACATGAGGTGACATTGAAGTATCTAGGTGACATTAGGTTGGATTGATATGTATCATTGGTGTTATTCTAGTACAAACTCTAGGGCTGTCTTTGACACTTATAGGAATGGCTCAAAAGATTGATCGGAAAGAATAACTTTGAGGTGGTTCTACTACCTACACCAATTTCATCTTATTGTTCTCCGCTAGATAGGAACTTTGGAGTGATTCTTTGTTGCACGTTGAGGGATGATCATATGATTCAACTATGTTAGCATTGTTGGGAGATTGCGCTAGTGAAAGTATGAACCCAAGGCCTTATTTCCAAGCATTTATACAACGTTTTGCTCGATGTTTACTACTTGTTACCTGCTGTTTTTATTTATTCAGATTATGAAAATCTATTTCTACCATCCATATTGCACTTGTATCACCATCTCTTCGCTGAACTAGTGCACCTATACAACTTGCCATTGTATTGGGTGTGTTGGGGACACAAGAGATTTCTTGTATTTGATTGCAGGGTTGTTCGAGAGAGACCATCTTCATCCTACACTTCCCACGGATTGTAAACCTTAGGTCATCCACTTGAGGGAAAATTGCAACTGTCCTACAAAACTCTATGCTTGGAGGCCCAACAACGTCTATAAGAATAAAGTTGCGTAGTAGACATCAGGGCTTCGCTGGTTCTTTGTTCTCAGCGAGGTGGTGTGGCTTTGTCGATGTTGATCCCCATTACCGGTGATACGAAGACGACCTCCAAACATCCTATGAAAAGCTGCAGCTATACATTCTTCAATCATAGCACCAAGCGCCGCTCGAGTCCTTGGGAAACCATATTCCACATTTTGATGTCGATGTA
The DNA here is from genome assembly GCA_039707655.1 of Elymus sibiricus. Lineage (NCBI taxonomy): Eukaryota > Viridiplantae > Streptophyta > Magnoliopsida > Poales > Poaceae > Elymus > Elymus sibiricus. The sequence continues at coordinate 159,705,844 of CM077673.1, forward strand.
CACTTGAGTTGGAACTTGGCATGTTAACTCTTGGAAACAAGTGGACACAAGAAAATATATATGTGGAAAACACTCAGCTCACCTTCTTGCTTACCCAAATTATAATGATTCCTTGGCGGTCGTGCAGTGGTAGAAAAATGGAAGTGGACGGCCGAATGAAAGGAAAGAAGCTGACGGTTTTTCGGTGGAGGTTGGTGGGGTAAAATTAGGAGGGCTAGTTCTGAGATCCAATCGGTGCAAACAAAAATATAAGAATTTTTTGTAGATCCATGCACAACGTTTGAGCTGCAACACTAGCCAATACAACTTCTGAAATTTCTCACCAAACTGAATATGATTACACACTTTCTCAACACTTATTTTTTTTCTACTCTTTTTTTCTGCTTTTGCTCTCTTTTTCTCTCTCTTATTTTTCTCCCTTTTTTGCAACACAATAGATCCAACAACAAGACTCAAAGAAAAACATAGCAACAACTTCGGATAGAACTTGGCGCCAACACAAAGAAGAAAGCAAACAACCAGATCTCAGCGAACAAAGGCTTGGATTTGTTTTGTGTGTGGCTTTTTGACTTTGGACTATAGGACGGGGAAGCCCAAACTAAAAAGGATAGATCTAGCAACAAATGATACAGATCCTACCGTGTAAACCTTGCAATAATACCACATGACATGACACCGTCTACGGAGCAGAGGGTGTACAAGGGGATTGCAATCTTCACGGCGTAGGATCGATAAACATAAGGGGATAACTAGATGCAAGCAGCCAAAAACGGAAAATAAGATATTATGACACAACGAGGAGGATGCTCAATGAACCCTGCAATCTGAACATTCGTCGATCCACAACACGCAATACTACCCCCACACAACCACGCTCAAGTCCTGGACCACGGGATAGGTGCAATCCGCAAGGAAACCATGAAGTCTAACCCACACAACATGATCTAGTCATGGAGCACGAATTAGGAGCAATTTCTTAAGGAATCACGAGAATAAGGGTAACAAGAAATCTCCAGTCTCAGGAGGAGTCTATGTCTTGGTATTTGATAGAAGTGGCAAAAACTCCCCAAAGAATGGTAGAGCTAGCCTATTTATATTAGGGACGACCCCGCATGGAGGTGTGAAAGCAAACTAGCTTAGGTGTGAAACGAAAACCAGCTTGGTTTGACTAAGTGGGTTGACACTTAATGAAGTAGCTTCTGGAAATCTCTAGTTCGAGGTGGTTGGCGGTTCCTGACCAAACATTGTTTACTCGAGTCGAACAATATTTCCTTCAGTAGCAAAATCAAGTTCTGGAAACCTTTCACGAGTTGGGTTATCCAAACACGTGCATAACATTATTTCACCAGTGCCAAAACATTGTTTCATCAGCAGACCATATATTTCTTCATAACTCTGTTTCTTCGTCACAAAACATTGTTTCGACACACACTGGAAGTGTTGTTGGTCTTCTTCGATGTTGCTCCTGAGTTCAACCAACAATGAAGGAGGTGAAGGCACAACCATGTTTTCAAGGTCAAACAATAAACTCAAGTTAGCCTTCACCTGACCGTGTATTTGCTTTGTGCAACTTCTTGTGATTGGACCTTTGATGGTTGGTGGTGTGATGTCCATGGTTGGGATGTCCTCATCATCCTCCCTCTCTTGAGAAGGAACCGTCCTCGACTCTGAGGGTTCAATGGTTGTCATGTCCGCATCATCCTCCCCCTCTTGAAAAGGAGTCGTCCTCGACCCTAGCCGGTCATCGTACAAAAGAAAAGAGGCCAGTACGAAGAAGCAATGCAAATATTTTATCAAATGCATAAGTTTAGCTTTCACCTTTGTGAACTTCAAATATTTGGTCTGACTCAGCAATTCCTTCCAACTAACATTTGCATGGAATACAAACTTGTAATCAGGCACATCCATGTTCATATCATCCTCCCTCTCTTGAAGAAAAGTCGCCCTCGACTTCTTTCGGTCAACAAAATGATAACACGAGGACAATACAAAATAACTAGGAAAAGGAAATGCTGAATATTTATGTACAAACTTAAATTTTGTTGTCTCTTTTTTATTTCCCTCAAGATGGACAAAATTGTGTTGTTGGATTGATGATATACCAAACATCTTGTCTCCGATTTCATAACGCCAATGCTTCAAGAGTGCATAAGTGCATACCTCTGGGTGCTTCAAGATGGAATGTCTCTTTTCCTTTACCTCACTGAGTACTTCCAAGCATTTTTGAAGATCAATTACCCCACATGATGTTTGTTTAATGGTACACCACGTGCGCTATAATTGTTCATGGATCTCATCCTCCCATCGTTGTAGCAGGGCGGCTAAGTCTGATTTTTGCATCTACACATACTTCAAAGAAAGAGAGCTTTGTGAATGGTTAGTAATTGAATAATACTCTCCACTTTTATTGGCTGGATCACTCATCTCTTTGCTATTGTGTGGAAACACCTCAAGCTCACATTTGGTGGACTCACACAACTCACTAATCCTCTCACTTTGATGGTGTGGTATAATAAGTTGTGGTTCACTCATCTCCCTAATATCAAGTTGGACGACCTGAACCTCACATTTGGTGGACTCACACAATTCACTAATCCTCTCTTGCTGGTTGCCTGGTATATTTGGGTGGGGAACTTTTATCTCGCTAATCTAATGTTGAGCAATCTGATCCTCACATTTGTTGGACTCACAATCCTCACCTGTCTTATCACTCTCAGTATGTGGAGTTTTCGGAAGTGGACACGCTTCCTCACATTTGGTGGAGTCACTCAACTCACCTCTCTTATTACTCTCAGTATTTGAAATTTTGAGAAGTGGACACTCTTCCTCACATTTGGTGGAGTCACTCAACTCGCCTCTCATATCCCTCTCAATATGTGGAATTTTTGGAAGTGGACATTCTTCCTCACATTTGGTGGAATCACTCAAATCACCTATCTTATCACTCCCAATTTGTGGAATTTTTGGAAGTGCACACTCTTCTTCACATTTGGTGGATTCACTCAACTCTATTTTCTTATCACTCTCAGATTGTAGGATTTTGGGTTGGGGACACAATCTCACATATTTTGTGTGGTCTCTCAACTCACATTTCTTATAACTCTCAAGCTGTGGAATTTTGGCTTGTGTACACACTCTCTCGTATTTGGTGGCGTCACTCAACTCTTTTTTATTATCACTCTCAAGTGGTGGAATTTTGTGATGACACTCTTGATGATATTTTGTGGATCCACTCAACTCTCCTTTCTTGTCACTCTCGGGTTGTGGGATTTTGGGTCGTGCATGCTTTCGCTCACATGGGTGTGGTATAATTATGTCCTCCATAGGCCAAAAAGGACCCATGGTAATGGGAGTGGATCCCTCAAACTTGTCACCACGGTAAGAGAACTCCTTACGGCAGCATCGTACCCACTGGAACTATGCTTGGTGAAGTCTCCACGACCTCGTACAACACTCATGGCCGGGGCACCATTGGTAGGGCCATCAACATCCCATCCACGACCATCATGGGGGTCATGGTAGATGGAGCTTCGCCGGTTCTTTGTTCTTAGCGAGGTGGTGGGGCTTAGTCGGTGTTGATCCTCATTACCCGCGATAGGAAGATGACCTCCAAACATCCTTTGAAAAGCTGCAACTATACATTCAATCATAGCACCAAGCCCGCTCGAGTCCTTGGGAAACCATATTCCACATTTTGATGTCGCTGTACACTTGAGTTAGAACCTGGCATGTTAACTCTTGGAAACAAGTGGACACAAGAAAAAATATATGTGGAAAACACTCAGATCACCTTCTTGCTTACCCAAATTGTAATGATTCCTTGGCGGTCGTGCAGTGGTAGCAAAACGGAAGTGGACGGCCAAATTAAAGGAAATAAGCTGACGATTTTTGGGTGGAGCTTGGTGGGGTAAAATTAGGAGGGCTAGTTCTGAGATCCAATCGATGCAAACCAAAATATAAGAATTTTTTTGTAGATCCATGCACCACGTTTGAGCTGCAACACTTGCCAATACTACTTCTGAAATTTCTCACCAAACTGAATATGATTGCACACTTTCTCAACACTTATTTTTTCTCCTCTTTTTTCTGCTTTTGCTCTCTTTTTCTCTCTCTTACTTTTCTCCCTTTTTTGCAACACAATAGATCCAACAACAAGACTCAAAGAAAACAAATAGCAGCAACTTCGGATAGAACTTGGCGCCAACACAAAGAAGAAAGCAAACAACCAGATCTCAACGAACAAAGGCTTGGATTTCTTTTGTGTGTGGCTTTTGGCTTTGGACTCTAGGACGGGGAAACCCAAACTAAAAAGGATAGATCTAGCAACAAAAGATACATATCCTACCATGTAAACCTTGCTCTGAATACCACATGACATGACACCGTCTACAGAGAAGAGGGTGTACAAGGGGATTGCGGTCTTCACGGCGTAGGATCGATAAACATAAGGGGATAACTAGATGCAAGCAGCCAAAAACGGAAAATAAGAGATTATGACCCAACGAGGAGGATGCTCAATGAACCCTGCAATCTGAACATTCGTCGATCCACAACACGCAATACTACCCCCACACAACCACGCTCAAGTCCTGGACCACGGGATAGGTGCAATCCGCAAGGAAACCACGAAGTCTAACCCACACAACACGATCTAGTCGTGGAGCACAAATTAGGACCAATTTCTCAAGGAATCACGAGAATAAGGGTAACAAGATCGCTCCAGTCTCAGGAGGAGTCAATGTCTTGGTATTTGATAGAAGTGGTAAAAACTCCCCAAAGAAGGGTAGAGCTAGCCTATTTATATTAGGGACGACCCCACATGGAGGTGTGAAAGCAAACTAGCTTAGGTGTGAAACGAAAACAAGCTTGGTTTGACTAAGTGGGTTGAGACTTAATGAGGTAGCTTCTGGAAATCTCTAGTTGGAGGTGGTTGGCGGTTCCCGACCAAACATTGTTTATTGGAGTCGAACAATGTTTCCTTTAGTAGCAAACTCAAGTTCTGGAAATCTTTCACGAGTTGGGTTATCCAAACTCGTGCATAACATTGTTTCACCAGCGCCAAGATATTGTTTCTTCACCAGACCATATATTTCTTCATAACTCTGTTTCATCATCATAAAACATTGTTTCGGCACACACTGGAAGTGTTGTTGGTCTTCTTCGATGTTGCTCCTGAGTTCAACCAACAATGTAGGAGGTGAAGGCACAACCATGTTTTCAAGGTCAAACGATAAACTCAAGTTAGCGTTCACCTGACCGTGTATTTGCTTTGCGCAACTTCTTGAGATTGGACCTTTCATGATTGGTGGTGTGATGTCCATGGTTGGGATGTCTTTATCATCCTCCCTCTCTTGAGAAGGAATCGTCCTCGACTCTGAGGGTTCAATGGTTGTCATGTCCTCATCATCCTCCCCCTCTTGAAAAGGAGTCGTCCTCGACCCTAGCCGGTCATCGTACAAAAGAAAATAGGCCAGTACGAAGAAGCAATGCAAATATTTTATCAAATGCATAAGTTTAGCTTTCACCTTTGCGAACTTCAAATATTTGGTCTGACTCAGCAATTCCTTCCAACTAACATTTGCATGGAATACAAACTTGTAATCAGGCACATCCATGTTCATATCATCCTCCCTCACTTGTAGAAAAGTAGCCCTCGACTTCTTTCGGTCAACAAAATAATAGCACGGGGACAATACAAAATAACTGGGAAAAGGAAATTTTGAATAATTATGTGGAAATTTAAATTTTGTTGTCTTTTTTTTATTTCCTTCAAGATGGACAAAATGGTGTTGTTGGATTGATGATATACCAAACATCTTGTCTCTGATTTCATCACGCCAATGCTTCAAGAGTGTATAAGTGCATACCTCTGGGTGCTTCAAGATGGAATATCTCTTTGCCTTTACCTTACTAAGTACTTCCATGCCTTTTTGAAGATCAATTACCCCACATGATGTTTGTTTAATGGTACACCACGTGCGCCATAATTGTTCATGAATCTCATCCTCCCATCGTTGTAGCAGGGCGGCTAAGTATGATTTTTGCATCTGCACATACTTCAAAGAAAGAAAGCTTTGTGAATGGTTAGTAATTGAATAATACTCTCCACTTTTATTGGCTGGCTCACTCATCTCTTTGGTATTGTGTGGAAACACCTCATGCTCACATTTGGTGGACTCACACAGCTCACTAATCCTCTCACTTTGATGGTGTGGTATAATAAGTTGTGGTTCACTAATCTCCCAAATATCAAGTTGGACGACCGCAAACTCACATTTGGTGGACTCACACAATTCACTACTCCTCTCTTGATGGTTGCCTGGTATATTTGGGTGGGGAACTTTTATCTCGCTAATCTCATGTTGAGCAATCTGATCCTCGCATTTGTTGGACTAACAATCCTCACCTGTCTTATCACTCTCAGTATGTGGAGTTTTGGGAAGTGGACACTCTTCCTCACATTTGGTGGAGTCACTCAACTCACCTCTCTTATTACTCTCAGTATGTGAAATTTTGAGAAGTGGACACTCTTCCTCACATTTGGTGGAGTCACTCAACTCGCCTCTCATATCCCTCTCAATATGTGGAATTTTTGGAAGTGGACATTCTTCCTCACATTTGGTGGAATCACTCAAATCACCTATCTTATCACTCCCAATTTGTGGAATTTGTGGAAGTGCACACTCTTCTTCACATTTGGTGGATTCACTCAACTCTATTTTCTTATCACTCTCAGATTGTGGGATTTTGGGTTGGGGACACAATCTCTCATATTTTGTGTAGTCTCTCAACTTACATTTCTTATAAATCTAAAGTTGTGGAATTTTGGCTTGTGTACACACTCTCTCGTATTTGGTGGCGTCACTCAACTCTTTTTTATTATCACTCTCAAGTGGTGGAATTTTGTGATGACACTCTTGATGATATTTTGTGGATCCACTCAACTCTCCTTTCTTGTCACTCTCGGGTTGTTGGATTTTGGGTCGTGCATGCTTTCGCTCACATGGGTGTGGTATAATTATGTCCTCCATAGGCCAAAAAGGACCCATGGTAACGGGAGTGGATCCCTCAAACTTGTCACCACGGTAAGAGAACTCCTTATGGGCAGCATCGTACCCACGGGAACTATGCTTGGTGAAGTCTCCACGACCTCGTACAACACTCATGGCCGGGGCACCATTGGTAGGGCCATCAACATCCCATCCACGACCATCATGGGGATCATGGTAGATGGAGCTTCGCCGGTTCTTTCTTCTTAGCGAGGTGGTGGGGCTTTGTCGGTGTTGATCCCCATTACCCGTGATAGGAAGATGACCTCCAAACATCCTTTGAAAAGCTGCAACTATAGATTCTTCAATCATAGCACCAAGCCCGATCGAGTCCTTGGGAAACCATATTCCACATTTTGATGTCGATGTACACTTGAGTTGGAACCTGGCACCTTAACTCTTGGAAACAAGTGGACACAAGAAAATATATATGTGGAAAACACTCAGCTCACCTTCTTGCTTACCCAAATTGTAATGATTCCTTGGCGGTCGTGCGGTGGTAGCAAAATGGAAGTGGATGGCCGAATGAAAGGAAAGAAGCTGACGGTTTTTTTGTGGAGCTTGGTGGGGTAAAATTAGGAGGGCTAGTTCTGAGATCCAATCGATGCAAACCAAAATATAAGAATTTTTTTGTAGATCCATGCACCACGTTTGAGCTGCAACACTTGCCAATACAGCTTCTGAAATTTCTCACCAAACTGAATATGATTGCACACTTTCTCAACACTTATTTTTTTTCTCCACTTTTTTCTGCTTTTGCTCTCCTTTTCTCTCTCTTACTTTTATCCCTTTTTTGCAACACAATAGATCCAACAATAAGACTCAAAGAAAAAAAATAGCAGCAACTTCGGATAGAACTTGGCGCCAACACAAAGAAGAAAGCAAACAACCAGATCTCAGCGAACAAAGGCTTGGATTTGTTTTGTGTGTGTCTTTTGGCTTTGGACTCTAGGACGGGGAAACCAAAAAAATGGATAGATCTAGCAACAAATGATACATATCCTACCGTGTAAACGTTGCTCTGAATACCACATGACATGACACCGTCTACGGAGCAGAGGGTGTACAAGGGGATTGCGGTCTTCACGGCGTAGGATCGATAAACATAAGGGGATAACTAGCTGCAACCAGCCAAAAACAGAAAATAAGAGATTATGACCCAACGAGGAGGATGCTCAATGAACCCTGCAATCTGAATATTCGCCGATCCCCAACCCGCAATACTACCCCCACAGAACCACGCTCAAGTCCTGGACCATGGGATAGGTGCAATCCGCAAGGAAACCATGAAGTCTAACCCACACAACACGATCTAGTCATGGAGCACAAATTAGGACCAATTTCTCAAGGAATCACGAGAATAAGGGTAACAAGATCTCTTCAGTCTCAGGAGGAGTCTATGTCTTGGTATTTGATAGAAGTGGCAAAAACTCCCCAAAGAAGGGTAGAGCTAGCCTATTTATATTAGGGACGACCCCGCATGGAGGTGTGAAAGCAAACTAGCTTAGGTGTGAAATGAAAACAAGCTTGGTTTGACTAAGTGGGTTGAGACTTAATGAGGTAGCTTCTGGAAATCTCTAGTTGGAGGTGGTTGGTGGTTCACGACCAAACATTGTTTACTAGAGTCGAACAAAGTTTCCTTTAGTAGCAAACTCAAGTTCTGGAAATCTTTCACGAGTTGGGTTATCCAAACTCGTGCATAACATTATTTCACCAGCGCCAAGACATTGTTTCTTCACCAGACCATATATTTCTTCATAAGTCTGTTTCATCATCATAAAACATTGTTTTGGCACACACTGGAAGTGTTGTTGGTCTTCTTCGATGTTGCTGCTGAGTTCAACAAACAATGTAGGAGGTGAAGGCACAACCATGTTTTCAAGGTCAAATGATAAACTCAAGTTAGAGTTCACCTGACCGTGTATTTGCTTTGCGCAACTTCTTGAGATTGGACCATTGATGGTTGGTGGTGTGATGTCCATGGTTGGGATGTCCTTATCATCCTCCCTCTCTTAAGAAGGAATCGTCCTCGACTCTGAGGGTTCAATGGTTGTCATGTCCTCATCATCCTCCCCCTCTTGAAAAGGAGTCGTCCGTGACCCTAGCCGGTCATCGTACAAATGAAAATAGGCCAGTACGAAGAAGCAATGCAAATATTTTATCAAATGAAAAAATTTAGCTTTCACCTTTGCGAACTTCAAATATTTGGTCTGGCTTAGCAATTCCTTCCAACTAACATTTGCATGGAATACAAACTTGTAATCAGGCACATCCATGTTCATATCATCCTCCCTCTCTTGAAGAAAATTCGCCCTCGACTTCTTTCGGTCAACAAAATAATAGCACGAGGACAATACAAAATAACTAGGAAAAGGAAATGTTAAATAATTATGTGCGAATTTAAATTTTCTTGTCTTTTTTTAATTTCCTTCAAGATGGACAAAATGGTGTTGTTGGATTGATGATATACCAAACATCTTGTCTCTGATTTCATCACGCCAATGCTTCAAGAGTGTATATGTGCATACCACTGGGTGCTTCAAGATGGAATATCTCTTTGCCTTTACCTCACTGAGTACTTCCATGCCTTTTTGAAGATCAATTACCCCACATGATGTTTGTTTAATGGTACACCACGTGCGCCATAATTGTTCATGGATCTCATCCTCCCATCGTTGTAGTAGGGCGGCTAAGTCTGATTTTTGCATCTGCACATACTTCAAAGAAAGAGAGCTTTGTGAATGGTTAGTAATTGAATAATACTCTCCACTTTTATTGGCTGGATCACTCATCTCTTTGGTATTGTGTGGAAACACCTCAAGCTCACATTTGGTGGACTCACACAGCTCACTAATCCTCTCACTTTGATGGTGTGGTATAATAAGTTGTGGTTCACTCATCTCCCTAATATCAAGCTGGACGCTCGGAAACTCACATTTGGTGGACTCACACAATTCACTAATCCTCTCTTGCTGGTTGCCTGGTATATTTGGGTGGGGAACTTCTATCTCGCTAATCTCATGTTGAGCAATCTGATCCTCACATTTGTTGGACTCACAATCCTCACCTCTGTTATCACTCTCAGTATGTGGTGTTTTGGGAAGTGGACACTCTTCCTCACATTTGGTGGAGTCACTCAACTCACCTCTCTTATTACTCTCAATATGTGAAATTTTGAGAAGTGGACACTCTTCCTCACATTTGGTGGAGTCACTCAACTCACCTCTCATATCCCTCTCAATATGTGGAATTTTTGGAAGTGGACACTCTTCCTCACATTTGGTGGAATCACTCAAATCACTGTTGGGTTCTACCGTAGGTGCATCGCATGCGAATCAAAAATTTCCTACGTGCAGAACATCCAAGAACTTGCTACGGAGATGGATCACAGATCGTTACCACAAGACGCGCAGTGCCGTGCAGCGGAAGTAGAGTTGGGGCACCGCGTTCGCGTGGTCCGTCTCCTCCTCGTCCGATCTCCCTCGAACAGCCGGCCCGATCTCCCTCGAATTGGCGGTCGCCGGATCCCACGTACATGTTCACCGGAGCAGCGCAAGTGCACCGCCTCTAATGGTATCCGCGCGTGCAGGAGGAACACCGTGCGGCGGACTGCTAGGTCCGATCACACAGTCAGCGGCGGCGGGTGGAGGTGGCTAGTTGCAACACATGCAAAGCCCTAATGACGGTGCCGAAGCCATCAATCTGACGGGTTCGCCGCACCTCCACTATATATAGGCATCCGGCGCGGGCTCAACTCTTGGGCCTCGCACGGATCCTAAAGCCCACATGTTCCTTCCCTTAAGCGCGCGACCCCTTAGGTTCTCGTTCACTTGGTCGCAAGTCTAATCACTTCAGACTCGGCTAGTCGGTAGCGGCCTCTAGCAAAGCGTGCCGACTCCAAGTGTCCGATGAAGCTGGTTAGGCGAACCTGTACATCACACTTCTGTTCCCTTTGCCACACGATATATGTTGTCGGGCTCAAGGCGAGTCTGTCATCCTTGTGCTAGCCCGACCTCTTTCTCGTTCCAGTGATACCGACAACAAACCGGATTATCTCATAATCCTTGTCGCATGGCCATGCTTATCTTGGTCGTATCACACGAGGGGCCCAGAGCATATCTCTCCTAACCGGAGGGGCAAATCCCATCTTGCTCGACCATGTCTCGCAGCATGGGTCTGGACAAGCCCGAAACCTACCTTTGTAACTACCCAGTCACGGAGTAACGTTTGGTCGGCCCAAAGAAAGTCTGTCACCATCCCGAGTACATGCGCCAGCTCAGGTCTTAGGACATAGAACGTATGTTGTACTAGACACTCACAGATGACCTATCGCTGCGTCTCATAGTTGGGTCTGTCCAACTCAGACCTTATCTGGACTTGGATCCGACTACGTCGAATCCGATCAGATCTTTCTGAGTCCATATTATCCGGCTAGCATCCAATGCTACATGGTCAGTGAGACCGAACCATCCACCGTGTCATATGCTAGTCTAACTGGCTGAGCGTCCACACAACTCTTTCGACTAGGGACCATTTAGGACAGTCATCATACAATGTATAGTCTCACAAACAAGTCACGTACTTGTTAATACACATCAATGATAATGTCCAAGGACTATCTTTATTCATAAACACATAGGAAATATCATCATACATGATTGCCTCTAGGGCATATCTCCAACAGTCTCCCACTTGCACTAGAGTCAATCAAATATACATTGAATGCCCATAGCTCTAACGTGCCCCTCATGCTTGGGTTGTGGAAGTGGCTTAGTCAACGGATCTGCAATATTTGCATCCGTATGAATCTTGCATAAATTAGTATCACCTTTTGCTACGAGGTTTCATATCAGGTGATACTTTCGGTCTATGTGCCTGGTCTTGTGGTGTTGTCTCGGCTCCTTGGCCTGTGCGATGGCACTTGAATTATCGCAATAAAGGTCCAACGGTTTTGACCAGCCCGGGAACACACCAACATCTTCCAGGAACTTCCGAATCCAAACACCTTCCTTTGCGGCTTCACAAGCTGCAATGTATTCGGCCTCTGTTGTGGAGTCGGCCACCGTTTCTTGCTTGGAACTTGTCCAGCTCACTGCTCCTCCATTCATGACATACACGAATCCAGTTTGCGATTGACAAGCATCCCTGTCGGTTTGGAAACTAGCATCAGTGTAACCCTTTACGCAGAGCTCCTCCTCACCTCCATAAACTAGGAACATCTCCTTAGTCCTTTTCATGTACTTCAGGATAGTTTTCACCGCTGCCCAGTGACTCTCACCTAGGTTAGCCTGGTATCTGCTTGTTAAGCTTATTGCAAAGGCAACATCAGGCCGTGTACATAGCATGGCATACATGATGGATCCTATTGCCGAAGCATACGGAATCCTACTCATCCGGTTTCGCTCATCAGAAGACTTAGGACTCTGAGTCTTGCTTAGCCTTATACCATATGACACGGGCAAGAACCCTTTCTTGGCCTCACTCATGTTGAACCTCTTCAACACTTTATCTATGTACGTGCTCTGGCTCAAGCCGAGCAGCCTCCTTGATCTATCTCTATAGATCTTGATGCCTAGAATGTACACTGCCTCTCCAAGGTCTTTCATCGAAAACTTGCCATTCAATGATTCCTTGACCGAGTTCAGCATCGAAACATCATTTCCGATCAGCAGTATGTCATCCATATACAAGATCAAAAATACTACCGAGCTCCCACTAGACTTCTTGTATAAACAATAGTCCTCTTCGTTCTTGATGAAACCAAGGTCAACGATGACTTCATCAAAACGAATATTCCAACTCCGAGCTGCTTGCCTCAATCCATAAATGGATCTCTTGAGTTTGCATATTTTACCAGCATTATTTGGATCGACAAAACCTTCAGGTTGTATCATGTATACATCCTCCTTTAAATTTCCATGAAGGAAAGCCGTTTTGACATCCATCTGCCATATCTCATAATCGAAATATGCAACTATAGCTAGTATGATCCTCACCGACTTTAGCATCGCTACCGGCGAGTATGTCTCGTCGTAGTCAATTCCTTGAACTTGTCCATAACCTTTAGCGACAAGCCGAGCTTTGTGGATTTGAACATTTCCATCCACATCGGTTTTCTTCTTAAAGACCCATTTGCAACCAATGGCTATTACGCCAGGCGGCGGATCAACCAAGTCCCAGACTAGATTATCATCCATGGACTTTAACTCGGATCTCATGGCCTCCAGCCATGCCTCGGAATCTGGGCTCACCATCGCTTCCGCATACGTGGCCGGCTCGTCGCTTTCTAGCAACAACACATCACGCACTTTGCGCAATCTTTCCGACCTCCGTGGCTCCGGTGCCGATTCCACTACAGGTTCCCTGACCGACTCATGTATGATCTCATCACCAGCCGAGTCGTCCCCGAGTGGCTCTCGAACTTCTTCGAGTCGCACCGTTCTCCCACTGGCCTCCCGACTGAGAAACTCTTTCTCTAGGAAAACCCCATTCCGAGCAATAAACACTTTGTTCTCTTCTTGGTTGTAGAAGCTGTATCCCAAGGTTTCCCTCGGATATCCCACGAATATGCATTTATCCGACTTGGGTGTAAGCTTGTCCGATATGAGTCGCTTGACAAATGCTTCACAACCCCAAATCTTTAGAAAAGACAAACTAGGACACTTCCTAGTCCACATCTCATGTGGTGTCTTGTCTACGGATTTTGATGGTACCCTGTTAAGTGTGAAAGCTGCAGTTTCTAGAGCGTATCCCCAGAATGACAAGGGTAAATCCGATTTGCTCATCATCGATCGAAACATGTCCAACAAGGTTCGATTTCTCCGTTCCGACACACCGTTTCTCTGCGGCGTACATGGAGGCGTGAGCTGAGGTACTATACCTCGGCTTTTTAGATGATCATCAAACTCCTGGCTCATGTACTCACCTCCACGATCTGATCGCAGAAGTTTTATCGTCTTGCCAAGCTGATTTTCAACCTCGCTCTGAAACTCTTTGAACTTTTCAAAAGTTTCCGACTTGTGCCTCATCAAATAGATATATCCATATCTACTCAAGTCGTCGGTAAAAGTCACGAAGTACTGATAGCCACCTCTGGCCGTTGTGCTCATTGGACCACACACATCACTGTGTATAAGCTCCATCAACTCAGACGCCCTCTCGCAACTCTTTGCAAAAGGAGACTTAGTCATCTTGCCGAGCAAGCATGATTCGCATGTCTCGAACGACCCGAAATCGGACGAAGTTAGGAGTCCATCATCATGGAGCTTCTTCATGCATTTCAGACTAATGTGTCCAAACCGGCAATGCCAGAAGTATGTCCGATTTATTTCATTAGGCTTATGCCTCTTGACATTCACATTATAGACTGGTTCCGTTTCTAGATTTAAAACAAATAACCCATCTACAATGGGTGCATAGCCGTGGAACATTCCATTCAAATAAAATGAACAACCATTGTACTTTAAATTGAATTCATAACCTTGACTCATCAAACATGAGGCAGAAATAATGTTCCGGCTAAGTGCGGGAATGTAATAACAATTATTCAATTCCAAAATAAATCCAGAAGGAAGCTGGAGCTTCATCGTGCCGACCTCCAATGCAGCAACTCTTGCTTTGTTGCCGACCCTGATGTCGATCTCCCCTTGTGCCACACGCCTAGTTCTTACCAGCCCCTGCATCGAGTTGCAAATATGAACAACCGATCCGGTATCAAATACCCAAGAGCTACTAGGTATGTCAGCAAGGTAAATGTCTATAACATATGTAACAAGTGTACCTTTGCCTGAAGAAGCATCTCTGGCCTTCTTGCCGTGCTCAGCAAGCCACTTGCTACAGTTCCTCTTCCAGTGACCAGCTTCCTTGCAATGAAAGCATATGGTCTTTGAGTTCGGCCCAGACTTTGGCTCCGTGGCGGAGACAACCTTCTCCGTGCCCATAGCCTTTTTCTTGGACCAACTCTTCTTGAACTTATCCGATTTCTGCACCATCAACACTTGATGCATGCCATTCTTAATATCCTGCTCTGCCACCTTGAGCATCCCATGCAACTCAGTGAGCCTCTTATCCATGCCGTGCATATGATAGTTCAAGATGAACGTCCCATAGCTAGCTGGAACAGAACCCAGAATAGCATCCGTGGACAGCTCGTCCTCAAGTGGGAAGCCTAACCGATCCAGAGCTTGCACGTACCCAATCATCTTGATCACATGCGGGCTCAGTGGATCACCCTCCTTTAGCTTGCAATCCGTTAAGGATTGCCAGACGTTGAACCTTTCGGTCCGAGCCTGTGTCTGAAACATGCTCTTGATACTCTCGATCATATCGAAAGCCTCAACGTTTTCGAAATGCTGTTGCAAATCGGGCTCCATACAAGCCAGCATCAGACAGCTGATCTCGTTTGATTCATCAACGAGTTTCTGGTGGGCATTCTTGGCTGTGGCACTAGCATTCTCGGCAGGTTCCTCTCGAAGTGGATCCTCTAGAACATGTTCCTTTTTATCGTGCTTGAGAACAATTCTCAAATTTCTATACCAGGTGGTAAAATTTGTTCCATTCAGTTTATCCTTTTCCAGAATTGATTTCAATGCAAAGTTGGGTTGAGCAGGTGGTGCCATTGATCTACAATAGAAAATATGCAAACACTAAGCAATGTGTTTATGTAGAGTAATTCAAGCCTTAAACGGAGCTACTCCCACTGAAGTCAGCATCCCTCCGCAAACTCTCAGTGATTCAGGACCCGTCTAGTGCGAGTGACTAGTGAGATTTAGCATCACTGCTAGCCAACTTGCCTATTCGGTAAGCAACTCTTTGCTAATCGTATCTCTATACGATTCCTGTCGGTCGGGTAGGTATCTTATACCCCGGCTCCCAACCTTCTTTGCCACAAGGCCCAAAACCGTTTTGATATCCTTGTGAAGTTAACCTGATGCAGTGCATGTCCGTGTCCGACAAGAACCCTCCAGTTCAAGGACACCTAGTAGCACCTCAAAGGTGCAACATCCGGAATGGCAATGTGCTTGATATTAACGAGGGATCTTTCTACCATTCTAACATGCATAGAAACAAGAAGCAATATCAATCACATATAAACATAAATATGCGAAATAGTATGGCTCCTTCATGGATGTCCTTCCAGGCCGGCTCCAACTCTGATGACCAGGGCGGAACTCCATCTTGTTCGTCACGCCAGGACGCCTAGCCATGAACTTGATCTCTCTCCTCCAACTACTACAACTAGTAATGAATTTACAGAGAATCACAAGTCGACACGCAGGTCGTTATACAATATAATGACAGCACTTTGGCTCCTGCCGGCTGACAATCATGACACGCAGGTCATATTAAATTACACACATGCATCACATACATCTGAGCCATACTATTCACATCAAACCTGCAAAACAAACTTATGCATAGAATCGCATTCTACCGGGCTTGTGTGATCGTGTACGAAATACAAGGCGCTACGCACACGGCGGTCCCGAATCGGATTTACGTTTCACTGTTAAACCCGATGGCGGAATACCGACCGATAGGGGTAGGTTGTGTCACAACCTCATCGATTCCGATTGACAGAAAACATAGCCACAACGATCCCCATGTGCAGTTGATCTCATCAACCGTGCACATAGCCGATCTCAAGAACGACGACAGATCTCATCAGCCGCCTCCACATATCAAATATGCATCCGATCTGAATCTAAAACCACTAGCAGAGGCTCTGATACCACTGTTGGGTTCTACCGTAGGTGCATCACATGCGAATTAAAATTTTCCTACGCGCAGAACATCCAAGAACTTGCTACGGAGATGGATCACAGATCGTTACCACCAGACGCGCAGTGCCGGGCAGCGGAAGTAGAGTTGGGGCCGCGCGTTCGCGTGGTCCGTCTCCTCCTCGTCCAATCACCCTCGAACAGCCGGCCTAATCTCCCTCGAACTGGCGGTCGCCGGATCCCATGTACAGGTTCACCGGAATGGCGCAAGTGCACCGCCTCTAATGGTATCCGCGCGTGCAGGAGGAACTCCGTGCGGCGGACTGCTAGGTCCGATCACACAGTCGGTGGCGGCGGGTGGAGGTGGCTAGTTGCAACACATGCAAAGCCCTAATGACGGTGCCGAAGCCATCAATCCGATGGGTGTGCCGCACCTCCACTCTATATAGGCATCCGGCGCGGGCTCAACTCTTGGGCCTCGCACGGATCCTAAAGCCCACATGTTCCTTCCCTTAAGCGCGCGACCCCTTAGGTTCTTGTTCACTTGGTCGCGAGTCTGATCACATCAGACTCGGCTAGTCGGTAGCAGCCTCTAGCAAAGCGTGCTGACTCCAAGTGTCCAATGAAGCTGGTTATGCGAGCATGTACATCACACTTCTGTTCCCTTTGCCACACGATATATGTTGTCGGGCTCAAGGCGAGTCTGTCATCCTTGTGCTAGCCCGACCTCTTTCTCGTTCCAGTGATACCGACCACAAACTGGATTATCTCATAATCCTTGTCGCATGGCCATGCTTATCTTGGTCGTATCACACGAGGTGCCCATAGCATATCTCTCCTAACCGGAGGGGCAAATCCCATCTTGCTCGACCATGTCTCGCAGCATGGGTCTGGACAAGCCCGAAACCTACCTTTGTAACTACCCAGTCACGGAGTAGCATTTGGTCGGCCCAAAGCAAGTCTGTCACCATGCCGAGTACATGCGCCAGCTCAGGTCTTAGGACATAGAACGTATGTTGTACTAGAGACTCACAGATGACCTATCGCTGCATCTCATAGTTGGGTCTGTCCAACTCAGACCGTATCTCGACTCGGATCCGACTACGTCGAATCCGATCAGATCTTTCTGAGTCCATATTATCCGGCTAGCATCCAATGCAACATGGTCAGTGAGACCGAATCATCCACCGTGTCATATGCTAGTCTAACTGGCTGAGCGTCCACACAACTCTTTCGACTAGGGACCATTTAGGACAGTCATCATACAATGTATAGTCTCACAAACAAGTCACGTACTTGTTAATACACATCAATGATAATGTCCAAGGACTATCTTTATTCATAAACACATAGGAAATATCATCATACATGATTGCCTCTAGGGCATATCTCCAACAATCACCTATCTTATCACTCCCAATTTGTGGAATTTTTGGAAGTGCACACTCTTCTTCACATTTGGTGGATTCACTCAACTCTATTTTCTTATCACTCTCAGATTGTGGGATTTTGGGTTGGGGACACTCTCTCACATATTTTGTGTGGTCTCTCAACTCACATTTCTTATAACTCTCAAGTTGTGGAATTTTGGCTTGTGTACACACTCTCTCATATTTGGTGGCGTCACTCAACTCTCTTTTATTGTCACTCTCAAGTGGTGGAATTTTGTGATGACACTCTTGATGATATTTTGTGGATCCACTCAACTCTCCTTTCTTGTCACTCTCAGGTTGTGGGATTTTGGGTCGTGCATGCTTTCGCTCACATGGGTGTGGTAAAATTATGTCCTCCATAGGCCAAAAAGGACCCATGGTAATGGGAGTGGATACCTCAAACTTGTCACCACGGTAAGAGAACTCCTTATGGACAGCATCGTACCCACGGGAACTATGCTTGGTGAAGTGTCCACGACCTCGTACAACACTCATGGCCGGGGCACCATTGGTAGGGCCATCAACATCCCATCTACGACCATCATGCATGGGGGTCATGGTAGATCGAGCTTCGCCGGTTCTTTGTTCTTAACGAGGTGGTGGGGCTTTGTCGGTGTTGATCCCCATTACCCGCGATAGGACGACGACCTCCAAACATCCTTTGGAAAGCTGCAGCTATACATTCTTCAATTATAGCACCAAGTGCCGCTCGAGTCCTTGGGAAACCATATTCCACATTTTGATGTCGATGTACACTTGAGTTGGAACCTGGCATGTTAACTCTTGGAAACAAGTGGACACAAGATAATATATATGTGGAAAACACTCAGCTCACCTTCTTGCATACCCAAATTCTAGTGATTCTTTGGAGGTCGTGTGGGGGTAGCAAAACGGAAGTGGACGGTCGAATGAAAGGAAAGAAGCTGATGGTTTTTGGGTGGACCTTGGTGGGGTAAAATTAGGAGGGCTAGTGCTGAGATCCAATCGATGCAATCCAAAATATAATATTTTTTTGTAGACCTTGCACCACGTTTGAGCTGCAACACTTGCCAATACAACTTCTGAAATTTCTCACCAAACTGAATATAATTGCACCATTTCTCAACACTTATTTTTTTCTCCTCTTTTTTTGCATTTTCTCTCTTTTTCTCTCTCTTCTTTTTCTCCCTTTTTTGCAACACAATAGATCCAACAACAAGACTCAAAGAAAAAAATAGCAGCAACTTCGGATAGAACTTGGTGCCAACACAAGGAATAAAGCAAACAACCAGATCTCAGCGAACAAAGGCTTGGATTTGTTTTGTGTGTGGCTTTTTCGCTTTGGACTCTAGGACAGGGAAAACCAAACTAAAAAGGATAGATCTAGCAACAAACGATACAGATCCTGCCGTGTAAACCTTGCTCTGAATACCACATGACATGACACCGTCTACGGAGCAGAGGGTGTACAAGGGGATTGCGGTCTTCACGGCGTAGGATCGATAAACATAAGGGGATAACTAGCTGCAAGCAGCCAAAACGGAAAATAAGAGATTATGACCCAACGAGGAGGATGCTCACCGAAGCCTGCATTCTGAACATTCGCCGATCCACAACCCGCAATACTACCCCCACACAACCACGCTCATGTCCTGGACCACGGGATAGGTGCAATCCGCAAGGAAACCACGAACTCTAACCCACACAACACGATCTAGTCGTGGAGCACAAATTAGGAGCAATTTCTCAAGGAATCACGAGAATAAGGGTAACAAGATCTCTCCAGTCTCAGGAGGAGTCTATGTCTTGGTATTTGATAGATGTGGCAAAAAGTCCCCAAAGAAGGGTAGAGCTAGCATATTTATATTAGGGACAACCCCACATGGAGGTGTGAAAGCCATCTAGCTTAGGTGTGAAACGAAAACCAGCTTGGTTTGACTAAGTGGCTTGAGACTTAATGAGGTAGAACTACTAGGGAAAACCTTATACACGGAATCGTATCAGTAGCGCTTGTTAAAAGGAGGCGCTACTGTTAATTAGCAGTATCACGTGGTCGCAAAGGGCACTGCTGGTATCCACATAGCAGTAGCGCGGCTGGAATAAAACTCACTACTAATATAATTGCCACACCGTTGCCACAGGCTAGGTATAGTAGTAGCGCCCTTCTGCAAACCGCGCTACTGATAACACAATAGTAGTAGCGCTCTTCTCTGCCCCGCGCTACTGCTAATCGGTCCCCTCGTGGATTTATCTTCTTCCCCGCGCACGCCCGGCCCTCACTCTCTCCCTCTCTCCCTCCTCACTCCTTCCCTCTCGACTCTGCCGCCGCCGGTCCTCCCACTCTTTGCTGCCCCCAACCTCGACCCCGACCACGACCCCGGCGACCCCGACCCCGACCTCGGCCCCGACCCCGACCCCGGCCTCTACTTCTCCTCAGACCGTCTCCTCCGCGCGCCGGCCGTCTCCTTCTCTGGTGAGACATCCCCAGCCTCCTCCGCCCGTTTGATTGCTAGGTTTAATTTTGGTGTATTGATAGGGTTGTGGTTAGGACATTGCTAGGGCTGATTGCTAGGGTTCTTGCCAGGGTTCTTGCTAGGATTGCTAGGGTTTCTAAAATTGTTAATGAAATTAGATAGTTAATAGGAAAACCGGAAAGTAAAACATTAAACGATAAGAAAATGTTTTCGTAGGAATTTGTTCTCGACGTCGACGATGCCAGGCCCGCATCCTCGTCGTTGACTCGGCGGCGACATCCTTGAGAGGCGCCATGTCCGGGACTGGGCTCCGCCAGGCTGGCAGTGGGAGGTGCTACCTTCCGGGGCGCGCCGCTTGGTGAGGAATCCGGGTCTCGTCGTCGACCCGGAGCTTCTTTGGTGGTGATCGCGTGGGCCACTATCGGTGCGGAGGGAGCGGGCCCCCGCGGAGGTGGTACATCATCGTGTCAGGGAGGAGGACGAGCACGTTCATCGCTACATGGTTGCGTTAGATGCCAGGTTCTCCAATACCTGGCAGGTTCTTCAGGGATCTCACCCGAGTTATGATCCTGTGATGGTTCCTTCTCTTTGGGTGTCCACCGCCCGTGGCTCAGGAACCGCGAGTCAACTAGATTGTTCGATAATAATCGATCTATATTAGTGATATTATATGATAATATTCGAGATGTATTAGTTATAATATTCAATGATGCATTAACTGGATTATTCGAGAAGATGTATTACTGATATTATATTTGAGTTCATTATAAATGTATTCGAGATGTCTTAGTTATAATTTTTTAGTAAAAAAATCAGATACTTTCGGTCTGTCGTTGCTTCTTGTGTGACTTTCATGTGTGTTCTTGATGGAGGAATCCCGACTGTTGTCGTGGGGGGCGCTTCCTCCTCTTCTCTTCTTGCGATATATACCTCGGTATAATGCGCAAGGAGAGGAGAGGGGGCGCTTCCTCCTCTTCTCTTCCTGTTTTACCTCCATGTGAGTTTGTCAACCATATTTGTCAAGTAATTTGCATTCTATATTTAAAAATAGTTGGTGTTCATCCATACTAAATTTGTTAATTTATAATTTACAGCTTATTTCGTTTCTTCGGGTGAAACACAGAAATTAATTGACACGACACACTACACTTATAGATCACATCTAACTTGGGAGGAGAAGGATGTTCTTGTCACCTTTGTTATTGGTGTCCTGTTTGGTAGGGACGACTTTCCGTACAATATGGGACCTGGCCCAAATTATACATTTTACATGCCACTAGTGCATAGGTTGAGGGCGGATGACATTCGCGCAAATATCTTGGTAAGAGTTGCTAATTAAGTACACTACTATTGCGTAAATGGTGTTGATTACATTGCTAACTAGGCTACTATTATGTTCTTCAACAGAAACTGCCAAATGATGTTGTGCCTTTGTTGATGCATGGCGATGGTTATATGACAATTAAAAGCCCTACGAGGGCTCAGATCTCTTCTTCATACTCGACTGAGCGCAAACCACAAAGACGGCTCCAAATTGAAGCATGGGGTGAAATAAAGAAGGATCGCAAGCCACAAGTTGGAGACCATTGGATCTCTTTGCTTCATCATGGAGACATAGGTGTTATTCTGTTTTATGACATTTTACCTAGGAGGGAGGACTAGGTCCTATGAGAGAAAAGTGTTTCTGGTTTATATTAACTTGGCATGATCGATTAGGATGAGTTGTTAGATGATTAAGGTTAGGATGAGTTGTTAGATAATTAAGATGATGATGAGTTGTTAGATGATTAAGAGGATGATGAGTTGTTAGATGATTAAGATGATGATGAGTTGCCAAATGGTGTCATTCTAAATGTTGTTGTTTGTACAATTATTAATTATGCTCTATATTAATATGTATAACCGTGTGTAAATACAATGTATAAATACAAAAAAGAAACATGCGCAATTAGTAGTGGCGCGGGTTAGATAACGGCTCTACTAATAGTTATCAGTAGCGCTTGTTCTGAAACGGACTACTGCTACTATACTTACCAGTAGCGGTTTTGTACCCGCGCTACTGATACAAGTTAGTTGTGGCGCTGTATCAGTAGCGCTGTACCCCGCGCTACTGATAGGCCCTTAACCCGCGCTACTGCTAGGCTTTTCCCTAGTAGTGTAGCTTCTGGAAATCTCTAGTTGGAGGTGGTTGGCGGTTCCCGACCAAACATTGTTTACTGGAGTCGAACAATGTTTCCTTCAGTAGCAAACTCAAGTTCTCGAAACCTTTCGCAAGTTGGGTAATCCAAACTCATGCATAACATTGTTTCACCAGCGCCAAAACATTGTTTCTTCAGCAGACCACATATTTCTTCATAACTCTGTTTCTTGGTCATAAAACATTGTTTCAGCACAGACTGAAAGTGTTTTTGGTCTTCTTCAATGTTGCTCCTGAGTTCAACCAACAACGAAGGAGGTGAAGGCACAATTATGTTTTCAAGGTCAAATGATAAACTCAAGTTAGCGTTCACCTGATCATGTATTTGCTTTGCGTGGCTTCTTCTGATTGGACCTTTGATGATTGGTGGTGTGATGTCCATGGTTGGGATGTCCTCATCATGTCCCCCTTTGAATTTCCACCCTGTGGCCACACTTTCCCGCTGATATTTTTGGGGAAGAGGACCAAGGCACTAGAAAGGGGGCAGGCCCGCTTCGATGTAAGGGTATCGAGCCATTTTTTACGTGTCTTGAGACTACGTCGGTATTTTCCCAAAGAGGAAGGGATGATGCAGTACAGCTACGGTAAGTATTTCCCTCAATTATGAAACCATGGTTATCGAACCAATAGGAGAACCACGCAACACTATGTAAATGGTACCTGCACATAAAGAACAAATACTTGCAACCCGACGCGTAAGAGAGGTTGTTAATCTCTCCACGGTAAAAAGATAGATTAGATTGTAATAGATTGATAGATCGCACAAGAACACAAAATAAAAGAGGCAAATAAAAAGTGCAGCAAGGTATTTTTGGGTTTTTGGAATAATAGATCTGAAAGCAAAAGCGTCCAAAGATAGATCAGAAAGCAATATGTTGGAAAATAAGACCTGGGGGTCGTAGGTTTCACTAGTGGCTTCTCTCATGAGTATAGCACACGGTGGGTGAACAAATTACTGTTGGGCAAATGATAGAAGAACAAATAATCATGACGATATCCAAGGCGATAATCATTATATAGGCATCACGTCCAAGATTAGTAGACCGAAACGATTCTGCATCTACTACTATTACTCCACACATCGACCGCTATCCAACATGCATCTAGTGTATTAAGTTCATGGAAAAACGGAGTAATGCAATAAGAACGGTGACATGATGTAGACAAGATCTATTCATGAAGGAATAGACCCCATCTTGTTATCCTTAATAGCAACGATACATGCGTGCCTCGCTGCCCCTTCTGTCACTGGGAGAGGACACTGAAAGATCAAACCCATCACAAAGCACCTCTTCCCATGGCAAGAAAAATCAATCTAATTGGCCTAACTAAACCAAAGATTAGAAGAACAAATACGAGGCTATAAGTAATCATGCATATAAGAGATCAAAGAAGACTCAAATAATATTCGTGGATAGAAACTGATCATGAACTCAAAATTAATCGGATCCCAACAAACACACCGCAGAAAGTCATTACATCAAATAGATCTCCAAGAGACCATTGTATTGAGAATCAAAAGAGATAGAGAAAGCCATCTACATACTGCCTACGGACTCGTAGGTCTATGGTGGACTACTCATGCATCATCGGAGAGGCGCCAATGAGGATGATGAACCCCTCCGTGATGGTGTTAGATTGGATCTCGCGGTTCTGGAACTTGCGGTGATTGGAAGTATTTTTCGTCGAATCCCCTAGGGTTTCTAGAATATTTGGGTATTCATAGAGCTCAGAGGTGGTGGAGGGGGTCCCAAGGCCACCACAACCCACCAGGGAGCATCGGGGGCCTCTGGCGCGCCCTGGTGTCTTCTGGGCCCCTTGGGCCACCTCCCGGGTGCTTCTTTGGCTCATTGGCTTTCTTCTGGTCCAAAAAAATCTTCAAAAAGTTTCATCACGATTGGACTCCGTTTGGTACTTATATTCTACAAAGTAAAGAACAAGCAAAAAACAGCAACTGACACTTGGCACTATGTCAATAGGTTATTCCCAAAAATGATATAAAGTTGCTATAAAATGATTGTAAAACATCCAAGAATGATAATATAATAGCATGGAACAATCAAAAATTATAGATACGTTGGAGACGTATCAGCATCCCCAAGCTTAATTCCTACTCGTCCTGAAGTAGGTAAATGATAAAAACAGAATTTTTGTTGTGGAATGCTGCCTAACATGTTCATCACATATTCTTTTCTTTTGTAACATGGACATTTGGACTTTTAGATGGTTCAAAGCAATAGTCTAGTTTTGACATAAAGACTTTAATACTCAAGCATGCCAACAAGCAACCATGTCTTTCAAAATATCAACACTAAAGAAAGTTATCCCTAGCCCATCATGCTCTCAATCATTGATCCATTCATGAAACACATTCAAATATTAACTGCACCCAATGCTCAAGTATGATCATAGTATGCTTTATAAGAGAAGATGGAGACTAAAATTAAAAATAAATATTGCATAAAGTAAATAGATAGGCCCTTCACAAAGGGAAGTAGGGACTTGTAGAGGTGCCGGAGCTCAAAGCTTAAATTGAGAGAGAGAAATATTTTGGGTGGCATGCCTTTCCTGTCAATGAAAACGACCGAGTAGTTCTCAATACTTTCCATGCTAGATACATCATAGGCGGTTCCCAAACATAAAAATAAAGTTTATTCCTTTTTCCACCATTCTTTCACAATCCATTGCTAGCCGTATCCACGGTTGCCTTCCATACCAACACTTTCCAAGGAATTTATTATTTGACAACATAAAGTAAATTTCTTTTCATTTCGGGACTGGGCATCCCTATTACCTCCATACTCTCGTGAAATGACAAGTGAATAAACACTCATCTTGAGAATAACACATCTAGCATGGAAAAATATTGGACACTCCCTATCATTTCATGAGCGGTACGAGCACACAAAAAGGAAATTCATTTTGAAAATTAGAGATGGCACATACAAATTTGCTTAGAACGGCATGGAAATACCGCATATAG
The DNA here is from genome assembly GCA_039707655.1 of Elymus sibiricus. Taxonomy (NCBI): domain Eukaryota; kingdom Viridiplantae; phylum Streptophyta; class Magnoliopsida; order Poales; family Poaceae; genus Elymus; species Elymus sibiricus. Next base: position 159,731,678 of record CM077673.1, read on the forward strand.
GTAGGTATGGTGGACTCATAAGGCAAAACTGGTTTTAAGGATTTTGGATGCACAAGTAGTATTTCTACTTAGAAAAAGTGGAGGCTAGCAAATAGATTGAGAAGCAACCAACCAAGAAACGAAAATTCACATAAACGGGCATTAAGCATAACTAACACCAAATAATGCACCATAAGTAGGATGTAATTTCATTGCATAACTATTGACTTTCATGCTTGCATAGGGAATCACAAACCTTAACAACAATATTCTTACTAAAGCATAATTACTCACCAACATGACTGACATATTACTATCGTCATGTCTCAAAATTATTACAAGGAATCAAGTTTAATTTGTCCAATGATCTTCATGAAAGTTTTTATTATATCCCTCTTGAATATATATCACTTTGGGACTAGTTTCATATATTTCCATTGCTTTTGACAAGCTCAAATAAATTTAAGTGAAGAACATGAGCATACAAATTTAATCTCTCAAAATAATATAAGTGAAACATGAGAGAATTTCTTCAAAATTTACTAACTCTCAAATTAATCTAAGTGAAGCATGAGAGTATTTCTTTAAAATTTACTAACTCTCAAATTAATCTAAGTGAAGCATGAGAGTATTTCTTCAAAAATTTAAAGCACACCATGCTCAAAAAGATATAAGTGAAGCACTAGAGCAATTCCATAGCTCAAAAAAATTAAGTGAACCATATAGAGCAATTCTAACAAATCATAGCATAATTTTGGCTCTCTCAAATAGGTGTCTCTAGCAAGGATACTTGTGACAAACTAAAAAGCAAATCAAGCAAAGATTCAAATAATACAAGAGCTTCCAAGCAAAACAAATGATATGTGACGAATAAAAATATAGCTCCAAGTAAAATACCGAAGGTCGTTAGAAGAAAGAGGGGATGCCACTCGGGGCATACCCAAGCTTAGTTGCTTGTTTTTCCTTGGATATTATCTTTGGGTGCTGTAGCATCCCCAATCTTAGGTTCTTTTCACTCCTTATTCCTGCATCCATCGTGATCTCACCCAAAACATGAAAGCTTCAATCACACAAAACTCAAGAAAACCTTCATGAGATCCGTTAGTATAATAAAGCAAATAACCACTCTAAGTACTGTTGCAAACCCATTCATATTCTATTATTGCATTATATCTACTGTATTATAACTTTACCATGGCTTATACCCTTCAATACAAACCATAGATTCATCAAAACAAGCACACAATGCAACGAAAACAAAATCTGTCAAAAACAGAACTGTCTGTAGTAATCTGTACTCTAACCATACTTATGTAACTCTAAAAATTCTGAAAAATTAGGACAACATAAATAATTTGTATAGAAATACTGTGCTAAAATTTTAACTCATTATCACGCTCCAGTAAAAAATGAAAATTCCTTCACTGGAGTCAAAGTTTCTGTTTCAGATTCAGCATTGTTTCTACTCATCTTATGAATCTTCCTAAAGGCTTTACTTGGCACAAACACTAATTAAAACATAAAAAACACAATATTAACAGTAGCATAATTGTGTCTTCACTCAAGAACAGAAATAAAAAGGTGAAAATAAATTTATTCATTGGGTTGCCTCCCAACAAGCGCTATCGTTTTACGCCCCTAGCTAAGCATATAGCATAGATTCAAGTATTATGATCTTTAGTTTTCAACTCCTCAATCACACAACTAGATTTATTCAAGAATTTAGCATGCACACTTTCAATGAAGATACTTCTAGGAATAAGACCAAAAATTCATTCTTGTAAGTAGGATCTTTTACTATTTCAACAAAATTGGGATGAACACTAATCATTTTAAGATCTCCCATGTGGCTATTAGATGTGTCACCTTTGTTCTTAGTGACTTGCGTGGTCTTGCAAATTTTTTCGGGAGTTTTTTCAATAGTTTTAACAGAAGAAAAGGCCACACACAAGTTACTAAAAATTTCTTCCAACTTATCAATCTAGGAGGGACTTTCTTCTATTCTTTCGTTAACTACGGTTTCCTTTTCCTTCAATAATTTAAAGGCATCCCCCACTTTTGACCCAATTTTATTAGCAAGATTATGCATTTTATTATCCAAATTTTCAAGATGTTCCTTGGTAATCATCTTCTTTTAAATAGCATCTAGCCATTCCATAACATGTTTGAGAGTTGAGGTTGTTTCATTAATCATGAGAGATGGTGAACCCACTAAATTTCCCATAGCATTAAAAGCGTCCAAAGATGGACACATCAAGAAATTCCCACCGGTAATCGTATCAAGGACGAATCTATACCAAGTGGTGATGCCCACATAAAAACTGCGAAGAAGAGCAACGATAGATTGCTTATGAATAGATCTAATATGAGCATTGCAAATCCTGAACCAAGCATATTTTAGGTTCTCCCCTCCCCATTGCTTAAAATTAAGAACTTCAATCTCGGGAGTACACGCAATAGAGGAAGAACTAGCCATAACAACAAGGTAGGCAAACAAGAGATCTAACGAGAAAAAGGCAAACGAAAAAGAGAGCTAATAAAACGAAAAATTTGTGAAGTGGGGGAGAGGAAAACGAGAGGCAAATGGCAAATAAATGTAATTGCAAGGAGATGAGATTTGTGATTAGGAACCTAATAGATGTTGATGATTTCTCCCCCGCAACGCGCCAGAAATTCCTTTGACGTGGCTTGAGACTGCGTCGGTATTTCCCCAAAGAGGAAGGGATGATGCAGCACAGCTACGGTAAGTATTTCCCTCAGTTATGAAACCAAAGTTATCGAACCTGTAGGAGAACCACGCAACACTATGTAAACGGTACCTGCACACAAAGAACAAATACTTGCAACCCGACGCGTAAGAGAGGTTGTAAATCTCTCCACAGTAAAAAGATAGATTAGATTGTAATATATTGGATAGATATATCGCACAAGAACACAAAATAAAAGAGTAAAATAAAAAGTGCAGCAAGGTATTTTTGGGTTTTTGGAATAATAGATCTGAAAACAAAAGCGGCAAAAGATAGATCGGAAATCAATATGTTGGAAAAGAAGACCCGGGGGCCGTAGGTTTCACTAGTGGCTTCTCTCATGAGTATAGCACATGGTGGGTGAACAAATTACTATTGGGCAATTGATAGAAGATCAAATAATCATGACGATATCCAAGGCGATGATCATTATATAGGCATCACGTCCAAGATTAGTAGACCGAAACGATTCTGCATCTACTAATATTACTCCACACATCGACCACTATCCAGTATGCATCTAGTGTATTAAGTTCAGGGAAAAACGGAGTAATGCAATAAGAACGGTGACATGATGTAGACAAGATCTATTCATGTAGGAATAGACCCCATCTTGTTATTCTTAATAGCAATGATACATGCGTGCCTCGCTGCACCATCTGTCATTGGGAGAGGACACCGCAATATCGAACCCATCACAAAGCACCTCTTCCCATGGCAAGAAAAATCGATCTAGTTGGCCTAACTAAACCAAAGATTCGAAGAAGAAATACGAGGCTATAAGTAATCATGCATATAAGAGATCAAATAAGACTAAATTAATATTCATGGATAGAAACTGATCATGAACTCAAAATTCATCGGATCCCAACAAACGCACCGCAAAAAGTCATTACATCAAATAGATCTCCAAGAGACCATTGTATTGAGAATCAAAAGAGAGAGAGAAAGCCATCTAGCTACTGCCTACGGACCGGTAGATCTATGGTGGACTACTCACGCATCATCGGAGAGGCACCAATGAGGATGATGAACACCTCCGTGATGGTGTTAGATTGGAAGTTGCGGCGGCTGGAAGTATTTTTCGTCGACTCCCCAAGGGAATCTGGAATATTTGTGTATTTATAGAGCTCATAGGCGGTGGAGGGGGGTCCCGAGGCCACCACAACCCACCAGGGCGTGCCGGGGGACTCTGACGCGCCCTAGTGTCTTCTGGGCTGAAAGCACAATGTGCTCCCTTGGTGGTTTTGATAATTCATGACAACATACATTGTCTCTTGGACTAATACATCTATCTATTGTATCCCAGATAAAGTCCACAGAGAAGTTTGGCGAAGGATTGTGAAGAGTATCCCTAAGAAAAGAAGGAGAACGAATAGCATTGGCAAAGCTTCAAGCAAGAGGACTCTACATTTTACTTTGTGAGAAATCCCCTTGAGTCCATAGGAAAGCCAATACTATTAAAAGGGGGTAAGGTACTGTTGGTGAACAATATGCTCCACGTGCTCACCAAAAACACCCACAAACTCTTCCACAAAAGTATGTCCAAGCCTATCATGAAAATCGGTGCTACTAATATTTTCCACTCGGTCCCACCGATTCCCACCTCAGACAGACCCATGCCAAACCCTAGATCTTTGGTGCAACCGATTCTGCTTCGGTGCCACCGAGTTCAGCTTGCCAACTTTCTGTTACCTCAATTCTTAAAATCGGAATTTCCAAGATTTTGGATCGGCGTCACCGAGTTGTGGAAACTGACCGTTGGTCACCTAATCGGTACTGCCGAGATCTTTGTATCGGTCTCACCGAGATTCAAAAGTTGCTACCTTTGGAGCAACTCGGTACCATTGAGTTTTATACTTCGGTGTCACCGAGTTTGTCACTTTAGGTGTAACGGTTGGATTTTTTGGGGATGCCTATATATACCCCTTCACCACCACCCACTTGAAAGAGAAGCACTCAGAACTATTCCATACTTACCCCATCCAATTTTCTGAGAGAGAGCCACCTACTCATGTGTTGAGATCAAGCCATTCCACTCCATCCATATGAATCTTGATCTCTAGCCTCCCCAAGTTGCTTTCCACCAAATCATTCTCTTCCACCAAACCCAAATATGTGAGAGAGTGATTGTGTGTTGAGGGGTCTATCATCTTGAAGCACAAGAGCAAGGAGTTCATCGACATTACCGAGCATATTACCTTTTGGAGGGTGGTGCCTCCTTGATTGGTTAGGTGTCGCTTGGGAGCCTCCTACTTCGTGTTGTGGAGTTGAACCAAGAAGTTTGTATGGGCAAGGAGATCGCCTACTTCGTGAAGATCTACCAATAGTGAGGCTAGTCCTTCATGGACGGAAGCCATTATGGAGTAGTCAAGGTTGCTACTTCGTGGACCCTTCTGGGTGGAGCCCTCCGTGGACTCTCGCGACCGTTATCCTCTGTGGGTTGAAGACTCCATAAACATGGATGTACGATAGCGCCACCTATCGGAACCACGGGAAAAATCCTTGCGTCTCCAAATTGCGTTTGATCTTCCTATATCTACTCTCTCTTACATGTGCTTGTCTGACTTTTCGCTGCCATACTTGTTGACTAGCATGTGTAGGGTGCACTAGACTTGTTAGTATTGCTAAAATCTACCAACCAATTAACTTGGGAAAAGGTTAGGTTTTAATTATTGCAAGTAGTCTATTCACCCCCCCTCTAGACACACTTCTAGTGATCCTACAAGTGGTATCAGAGCATTGGTCTCCATTGCATCGGTTTCATCACCGTGGAGGAAGATGGATGTGTCTAGTTTGGGGAGTTTGAGTTGTAGAGTGCCTATTCTTGATGGGGAGTACTATAGTCAATGGAAATATCAGATGCTTGAGCTATTCAATGAATTTCATTTGAGCAAGTATGTTAAGAACCCCTATGTACCTCCCATTGATCCTTTACATCCCACACACGAAGAAGAAATTGATATGCTATGCAATCTTAGAACTGTTAATCTTATCATTAGAGGATTGCCTAGGATTGTGCTTAATCAAATGAAGAATTTTGAATGTGCTTATACTTTGTGGAATGACTTGGAGAAACGATATCCAAGTTATTCATTAAGTAATCTTGATGAAGTTCTTCATAAAACTATTGTCTTTCACAAAATGATGCCTAGTGATCCCAAGTTTGATGACTATCCATTTGAGCTTAGAGACCTCATGCGTGCTAAAGGAGATGTCATAACTATCAACAACGTCATTGTAGAAGCCATTCGCATTCATAATCTTGAACATTATCATGATCACAACCCTAATGAATCTCTTGTTCCTTGTGACGAGGATTTCCCATTTGATGATGACAATGTGGAACATGGCTACTATGATGAAGATGAGTTGTTCGACATCGAGCATGAGAAGATCATGAAGAATCTAGGTCTCATGGCAAACTTCAAGGATTACATGTCCGGAGGAAAAGAGTGGATTCTCGATAGTGGATGCACTGATCATATGACCGGAGAGAGAGAGATGTTTGAAGAGATCACACCAAACCATGGACCACGAAGGTATGTAACTTTTGGAGACAACTCCAAGGGTAAGGTACTTCGCCTTCATAAGGTGGCCATATCCCATGATAGCTCTATTCAAAACGTCATGCTTGTTGAATCCTTTGGCTACAATCTTCTTTCCGTATCTAGACTTGCCGACTTTGGTTTTAATGTGCTATTCACGAAAGTAGATTGCCAAGTGTTTCGACAAGATAATCATAACATGGTCTTTACCGGTTTCCGTAGAGGTGATCTATATATTGTCGATTTCACTAAGAGATTCAAACCTCGTACTTGTCTTATTGCAAAATCTTCTGAAGGTTGGCTTTGGCATAGAAGACTAGGACATGTTGGCATGCGTAATCTAGACAAGCTTATCAAAGGTGATCATATACTTGGTGTTAAAGATGTTATCTTTGACAAAGATAGACTTTGTAGTGCTTGTCAAGCTGGAAAACAAGTAGGTGGAAGTCATCCCGTAAAGAATATCATGACTACTAGGAGATCACTCGAGTTACTTCACATGGATCTTTTTGGTCCCAATGCTTACAAGAGTCTCAGTGGAAATTCCTACGGTCTAGTCATAGTTGATGATTTTTCCGGATTTACGTGGGTATTCTTTCTTAATGATAAGTCGCATGTACAAAGGATCTTCAAGAACTTCGCTCGCAAAGCGCAAAATCAATTTGAGGTGAAGATCAAGAAGGTTGAGAGCGATAACGGATCGGAGTTCAAGAACACCCATGTAGATACCTTTCTTGACGAAGAAGGTGTTTCACATGAGTTCTCAGCTACGTACACGCCTCAACAAAATGGAGTTGTTGAGAGGAAGAACCGGACTTTTGTGCAGAAGCCGTGGAAACAGCATGTCATGCCACAAACCGACTCTACTTTCACAACCTTCTCGGTAAAACGACATACGAGCTACTCACCGGTAACAAACCCCAAGTTGGATACTTTCGGGTATTCGGCTCAAAGTGCTACATTCTTGATAAGCATCGTCATACTAAATTTGCTCCTAAATCTCATGAAGGATTCCTACTTGGTTATGGATCGAACTCTCACACTTACCGTGTCTACAACAACTTCACTCGAAAAGTTGAAGAGACGGTAGATGTGAAGTTTGATGAATCTACTGGTTCGCAAGTCGAATAATTGCCAAATGATGTAGGAGATAAGGATCCTTCGGAAGCTATCCAAGACTTGTCCATCGGCAAGATTCGTCCCATGGAGGTGAAGGAAAGTACTTCGTCAACTCAAGTGGAAGCCCCTACTTCATGTCAAGGTGATCCTCAACAAGACATGGAGGCATCCACAAGTGGTACACGACAAGATGAAGAGGAGGAAGTGCATCATGAAGATCCACCACAACCTCCTTCACCACCACCTCAAGGAAACGACACCTTCAACAACAACGAAGATGAAGGAGATGATGATGAAGAAGCTCCACCATCAAACAAGCCGAAGCTACCCCGAGTTCGAGCAAGAGTGACCAAGAAGCATCCTCTAAACCAAATCTTCCGTGACATACAAACCGGGAGAATTACTCGCTCTAAAACTCGCTTAGCTAATTTTTGTGTGCATTATTCTTTCATCTCTAACATTGAACCCTTGAAGGTGGAACAAGCTCTTGAAGACCCGTATTGGGTGAACGCCATCCATGAAGAGCTTCACAAGTTCGAGAGGAACGAAGTGTGGATACTCGTGGAGAAGCCCAAGGACGAGCACAACATCATCGGAACCAAATGGGTGTTTGGGAACAAGCAAGATGAAGACGGTCAAGTTGTACGCAACAAGGCGCGTCTCGTAGCCCAAGGATATATGCAAGTCGAAGGTATGGACTACGGTGAGACCTATGCCCCCGTCGCTACAGTTGAATCTATTCGCATTCTTCTTGCTTATGCTAATCACCATGATATCACGCTTTATCAAATGTACATTAAAAGTGAATTCTTAAATGGTGAGATTGAAGAAGAGGTCTATGTTAAACAACTTCCTGGTTTTGTAAATCCAAAGAAACCTAATCATGTCTACAAGCTTCGTAAAGCTCTTTATGGACTTAAGCAAGCCCCGTGTGCTTGGTATAAATGCTTAACGAAGTTTCTCATTGAAAAGGGTTTTGAAATTGGTAAAATTGACGCAACCTTATTCACTAAGGGAGTTAATGGTGAACTATTTGTGTGCCAAATCTATGTGGATGGTATTATCTTTGGATCTACTAACCCACAATTTAGTGAAAGATTTGGAAGGTTGATGTCCGAGAAGTATGAGATGTCCATGATGTGTGAGCTGAAATTTTTCATTGGTTTGCAAATCAAGCAAACGAGAGAAGGAACTTTCATCTCTCAAACCAAGGATACCAAGGACCTTATCAAGAAGTTCAACATGCAACAGTGTAAAGGTTTGAAAACTCCTATGCCTACTAGCGGACATGTTGACCTTACCAAGGAGGAAAAACCGGTTGATCAAAAGGTTTATCGATCTATGATTGGTTCATTGTTATATCTATGTGCCTCCCGTCCCGATATTATGCTTAGTGTTTGCATGTGTGCTAGATATCAAGCTACACCTAAAGAGTGTTATCTCTTGGCCGTGAAACGTATTATGAGATGTTTGATACAAACACCTAACTTTGGCATTTGGTATCCCAAGGGATCATCTTTTAACCTTGTTGGCTACTCCGATTCGGACTATGCTGGTGACAAGGTTGATAGAAAATCCACCTCGGGTACAAGTCAATTTCTTCGGAGATCTCTTGTGTCTTGGTCCTGCAAGAAACAAAACTCGGTATCTCTATCTACCGCCGAAGCTGAGTATATTGCCGCCGGATCGTCTTGTGCACAATTACTATGGATGACACAAACGCTTAAGGATTATGGAATCCATGTGAAAAATGTTCCATTACTTTGTGACAATGAAAGTGCTATTAAGATTGGTCATAATCCCGTGCAACATTCTCGAACTAAGCATATTCAAGTTCGACATCATTTCATTCATGATCATGTTGCCAAAGGAGATATATCTCTTAATTATGTTCGTACCAACAAGCAATTGGCCGATATCTTTACTAAGCCACTTGATGAGAAAGTGTTTTGTCACTTGAGGAGTGAGTTGAACATCGTAGATGCTTCAAACTTCAGCTAGACTCACTTGATTGCATGCAAGGGCATGAGATTACATGATACTTCCATGATACACTTGACATGTTATCTTATACCTTGGAACTCTATGCTCCCTTGTATTGCATCTAACCTTTTTGTAGGTACTTGGAAGAACAACATTCCACAAGATTGCTAACAACTCCAATCATAAGAAATCTTGTCACGGCCAAGTATCCACAACCCCTTTTGATGATAGAAGGAAGAGGAGAACAAAAACATATCCTTGACACATATTTGTATTTCACAATTGGGATCGTGTCATATCATGTTCTTCCTTGCATGACTAACCTATGTAGGTGATAAGTAAACCAAAACAAGAAGGATTGCTCCCAACTCAAGATGAACTTCATCAACCTCGAGCATCCTCAACAAGTTCACCTACAAGCCACGTCATCAACATCACTCAAAGGTATGTACTCATATCCTTGAAAAATCTTTACTCCAAGTCATGAGATAAAGCAACTCAAGTGATATGAAAACATTAAAATGTTTAATCGAAAAATAGTAACCCATTTTGAGCTTAACGATGAGTATGACCTATGATCAAGTATTCTTGCTTGGCTCCTAAGTCAATATACTCTAATATAGGTCACCTAGTCGCCGACCATCATCTAGTTAAGGTTTCTAGTGTGGTTCACCCTATAGTTGCAAGATTCCTTGGAACCACTCAAATCTTCTCTAGTTGATGTTTCTTTGAAAAACCTTTTGTGTTTTCTTTGTAAATATTTTTTTTAAATTTTATTGCAAGTTTTCTAAAATCATTTGAGGTTTTCTAGAGGTTGCCAAGTTTCTGTTATGTCCTCGGAGCCTCCGACTCAAATGACTCGGTTCTACCGATCTTGCAGATAGGCTGCAAATACACGTTTCAGTTCCACTGACTTATTTGCCTCGGATCCACCGACTTTGCTATCTTTTCTATCCTTTGTTAAACTTAGCAATTATCCATTTCTTCGATGATCCCTTATTAAAAAAAGGGGAGAAACCTTATTCTAGGATCCCTAACTCAGAGGAGGAGAAGTCTTACAAGCTCTCAGATCAGTGAAAGAGGGAGAAATTATTTTCCATGATTCCCTCAGTTTTTAATGCTCTCTATGATTCTAAGTTTTCCATGATCCCTAAATTCTATGACCCTTGTTCTCTAAGGATCCCTTCCTACTCCATGATCCCTGTGTCTGACCCTGTGTATGGACCTTTTTGGAAATTAATGCCAAAGGGGGAGAAATACCAAAGTTTCGAATGCAAAGGGGAAGATACAAGCTTCAATGCAAAGGGGGAGACAAAATCAAGGGGAGAATACCAAAGTAGGGGGAGAAACATCTACCCAAAGTGTTCTATCTCTTGAGGAGAAAGAAACCATTTGATACTCTTATTTGCTATTCTCATGTTAGACTTTTCTCACCCTATCCAATCCCAATATCTACATGCTAAGATTCAGGGGGAGAGGATGACCTACAATTTCACATCTAGGGGATAAAGTTCTAAATGATCTTGGAGACATATCAATCTTAAGGAATACAATCTTCTATATGTTCTCCACATCTTGGTACTATTGAATTCTATTGCTTTTTGATTGGTAGAATGCCCTTGTGTTTCCTAACATTGTTTTCTCAATTGTGTTTCTACTACTATAATGCTCAAGAACTCAAGGTAAGTATATGCATCATATCCTTGATCAAGATGATCTCTTTCTTCTTGCACATATTGTTTGCAAGAGTGAAGTCTTGAACAAGGATGTAACTCATTCACATGTATTTGATGCATATAGCCAAGATACACATGACTCATCCTATCCCTTCTACTATATGTGTGTCCACGCATTCCAAAGCAACTATTCTCTAAAAGGATTGCACACATTTAGGGGGAGTAAGTTCTAGTCATGTGTCTCTCAAAGTCTTATATCTTTGCATATCTTTATTTGAAGCTTTGATTGTATGTTGTCATCAATTACCAAAAGGGGGAGATTGCAAACACAATGTGCTCCCTTGGTGGTTTTGATAATTCATGACAACATACATTGTCTATTGGACTAATACTTCTATCTAGTGTATCTCAGATAATGTCCACAGAGAAGGTTGGCTAAGGATTGTGAAGAGTATCCCCAATAAGAAGAAGGAGAAGGAATAGCATTGGCAAAGCTTCAAGCAAGAGGACTTTACATTTTACTTTGTGGGAAATCACCTTGAGTCCATAGGAAAGCCAATACTATTAAAAGGGGGTAAGGTACTGTTGGTGAACAATATGCTCCACGTGCACAAGTGATAGTCACCAAAAACACCCACAAACTCTTCCACAAAAGTCTGTCCAAGCCTATCATGAAAATCGGTGCTACCAATATTTTCCACTCGGTCCCACCGATTCACACCTCAGACAGACCCATGCCAAACCCTAGATCTTCGGTCCAACCGATTCTACCTCGGTGCCACCGAGTTCAGCTTGCCAACGTTCTATTACCTCGATTCTTAAAATCGGAATTTCCGAGATTTTGGATCGCTGTCACCGAGTTGTGGAAACTGACCATTGGTCAACTAAACGGTACTGCCGAGATCTTTGTATCGGTCTCACCGAGATTCAAAAGTTGCTACCTTTGGAGCAACTCGGTACCACCGAGTTTTATACTTCGGTGTCACCGAGTTTGTCACTTTAGGTGTAATGGTTGGATTTTTGGGGATGCCTATATATTCCCCTTCACCACCACCCACTCGAAAGAGAAGCACTCAGAACTATTCCATACTTGCCCCATCCAATTTTCTGAGAGAGAGCCACCTACTCATGTGTTGAAATCAAGCCATTCCACTCCATCCATACGAATCTTGATCTCTAGCCTCCCCAAGTTGCTTTCCACCAAATCAATCTCTTCCACCAAAGCCAAATCTGTGAGAGAGTAATTGTGTGTTGAGGAGTCTATCATCTTGAAGCACAAGATCAAGGAGTTCATCGTCATTACCGAGCCTATTACCTTTTGGAGGGTGGTGCCTCCTAGATTGGTTAAGTGTTGCTTGGGAGCCTCCTACTTCGTGTTGTGGAGTTGAACCAAGAAGTTTGTACGGGCAAGCAGATCGCCTACTTCGTGAAGATCTACCCATAGTGAGGCAAGTCCTTTGTGGACGGAAGCCGTTATGGAATAGTCAAGGTTGCTACTTCGTGGACCCTTGTGGGTGGAGCCCTCCGTGGACTCTCGCGACCATTACCCTCCGTGGGTTGAAGACTCCATAAACGTGGATGTATGATAGCGCCACCTATCGGAACCACGGGAAAAATCCTTGCGACTCCAAATTGCGTTTGATCTTCCTATCTCTACTCTCTCTTACATGTGCTTGTCTTACTTTCCGCTGCCATACTTGTTGACTAGCATGTGTAGGGTGCATTAGACTTGTTAGTATTGCTAAAATCTGCCAACCAATTAAGTTGGGAAAAGGTTAGGTTTTAATTATTGCAAGTAGTCTATTCACCCCCCTCTAGACACACTTCTAGTGATCCTACATGGGCCCGCTGGGCCTCCTCCCGGGTGCTTCTTTGGCTCACTGGCTTTCTTCTGGCCCAAAAAAAATCACCAAAAAGTTTCATCGCGATTGGACTCCGTTTGGTACTGATATTCTGCGAAGTAAAAAACAAGCAAAAAACAGAACTGGCACTTGGCACTATGTCAATAGGTTAGTCCCAAAAAATGGTAGAAAGTTGCTATAAAATGATTGTAAAACATCCAAGAATTATAATATAACAGCATGGAACAATCAAAAAAATTAGATACGTTGTAGACGTATCAATTTTCTCCACCACACCTCGTGTACTCCGAGCGACAAGCTCCATTGCAGAGCAATCCAACACAGGAAGGAGTAGGGTATTACACCGCATGGTGGCCCGAACCTGGGTAGCTCACGCGTCCTCATCGTGTCCGGTAATAGTGAGTGCGCTCGTCGTGACCTCACCGTAGTTGCCATTGGGTCATAGGTTGCAAAGCAAAAAAATCAGTATTCGAACCCTAGTTCTTGGAGGAGTTTCTTGGACGGAGATCCCAGACTCTGATATTTGGCGAGTCGGGTAGGGGAGCTTGCCGTCTTCGCTCCTTCGACCTCGACGTCAACATCGACGTTGATGACGCAACCGCTTGTCGGGAACGCAGTGCGCACTGAGCTGCCGCCAGGGTACACGCGAAGCCGGGCGCCCGAGCTGCCCGAGCCGCCACCGAGCCCGTTGGGCGGATGGCCTCCTCCATTCACCCATTGGCGAACGAGCGGGCGTGCAGCCGCTCTGCCACCTTCTCCTCGCTTGCGTGTCGCAACCCTCCCGCTCTGCACGCCGCGCTGCTCAGGGCACAGGAGCTATTGCGCTACCGTCCCATCAAGGATGGCTACGACGCCTGGCTCGGGTGCATCACCGAGCTCATCGATGCCAGACACAACGACCAAGCGCCCTCCCGCTCCCTGCCTACTCCATCGTCACGCGCCAACCGGGCTGGGCGCGGCGCTCCTCCTCCTCTACCTCCTCAGGCCCGCAATGCAGCCGAAGGACACCCCGCGGCACACGCGCCAGAGCCGTCACACGAGTCGTCCGTGCCGGCTTTCGACGGCGACAGCTACCAGATCGTCCGTCCCGCGCCCCCGGACGCGCGCTTGATCCTCGAGAACGTGTGCATCCTCCAGGACCGTGTTCTCCATGACGTCGCCACGCTGGGCGCCAGAACTGCACGGCCCTCGACGGAGGCGTCGTCACCACAGGGTGCTACCTGGCCCTCGTTCCCGAGCTGCACCATGTGGTGCGACCCAATAAGTTCAAGCCAGAGCTCCATCCCTGTTACGATAGTTTGGCCAACCTCGCGGAGTTCCTCCTGCTCTACACCATGAGCATCCAGGCCACGAGGAGGGACGACCAGATCATGGCGAACTGGTTTCCCATGCCCTCAAGGACGCTGCACGCACGTGGCTCGTGAACTTCCCCGAGACATCCATCTCCTCATGGGAGGACCTATGCAAGCCGTTCGTCACCTACTTCACGAGCACGAGCGATCGTCCCCTCACGCTCCACGACATGCGGAACGTGTGGCAGCGCCCCGGCGAGCCCCTCTGCAAGTTCATCCAGTGCTTCAGCCAGCTGCGCAACGGGATCCCGAGGGTTTATCGTCTCTGTCTTCACAAACGGCATCACAGACGTGAAGATGTGCGAGAAGCTCTCCATCAGGGACGAGCTTGACTCTGTAGCAGAGTTATTCGTCCTCGCCGACCACTATGCCAAGGCCGAACAGGGACGCTTTCTCCTCCACAACGACCCAAAAGCTGAGCCTGGTGCAGCAAAGTCTAAGGGCAAGGACACCAAGCGCAAGGGCCCTGCCATGCTCGCGACGGAGCCGGACTACAAGCATGCCTGCGACCCTGGCAAGGCCAAGAAGGACAACCACCCTTTTTGTGCCTACAACGATGTGAACTCCCGGAGAACCGAAGGCTGCCACGAGCTCAAGTTGTTTCACGAGGGCCGCACTGAGCACCATCGCAGCCGCAAGGAACGCGGCAGGGGCGGCGATGGCCGCAATGGAGGTGGTCGCTGGGGTGAAAACAACAACAATGGCGTCGGCGACAACAACCGTCAGGGCTGGCATAACCAGCCGCGGCAGGCTGACCCACAGACCAATACCGCTTCACAACGCGCCAACGACCTCCCTCCCGCTGAGAATGCTGGGGGCTACCAAGAGCCCCGCAGGGTGGCCTGCATCCTCGACGGGGCCCAGGCCCCTCTGTCCAACCGCAATTTCGGGCAGTTCTCTCGTGAGGTGAACGCGGCCCTCCCGGCGCTCGAGACCGCCAGCGGCCTCAAGTGGTCTGAGTTCCCCATTGCCTTTGATGCCAGCGACCAACCCAAGTCCATGAAGGTTGTGGGTATCGTCCCCCTGCTGTGCACCCCACTATCAGCAATGTGGTTGTCACCAAGACGCTCATCGACGGTGGGGTAGGCCTCAACGTACTCTCTGTGGAGACCTTCGAGACGCTTCAAGTGCCTTATGAGCGCCTGATGCCCACCAGGCCCTTCTCGGGCGTCACTGACTGCTCCACTCTCCCCCTAGGGCAGGTGCACCTTCCCGTCACCTTCGACACCTGCAAGAACTACTGCACAGAGTTCATCGTCTTTGATGTGGCTCACATCGGCCTGCCTTACAACGCTATCTTGGGCTACCCCGCGCTCTCCAAGTTCATGGCCGTGGCCCACCATGCCTACGGCCTTGTCAAGATGCCCGGCTATAGCGATACCATATCCATCCGATGCAACGAGAAGGACGCGATGCACACCCTTGAGCACGCCTACAAGGATGCATCCACCGCGTACCCGGCCGACGAAGACACCCTTAGGCTTGCTGAGGAGGAGCACGTGAAGAAGAAGCCCCTGCTCTCTCAGGAGCGGGCCGGGTCCAAGAAGGCGTCGTTGGACGGGGGTGATGCATGCCCCTCCCTCGCCATCAGTGGAGACCCCTCCCACAAATAGGAAGGCGTGCTCGTCACCTTCCTCCGGGCAAGCTCGGATGCGTCGGCTTGGACAGCATCACGTAGGCCCGGTGTACCTATGGAGGTGATCGAGCACCACTCAGCCATGTGCCAGAGCGTGTGGCCCATCAAGCACAAGGAATGGCATCACGTACCCAAGAAGTAGGAAGTCATCACCCAGGAAGTCAACAAGCTCCAGGATGCGGGAATTGCCCTTGGAGCTCCCCTCCCAAAGTGGATCGCCAACCCCACCCCCGTCGCCAAACCGCGTGGCGGCAGGCGCATGTGCATTGACTCCGTCGCCCTCAACCAGGCTCCCGCGAGCCCCTTTCCTCCCCCACGGATCGACCAGATCACGGGCTCGCCCCTACTCATCCGTATGCCCTTCGGCCTGGAGGGTGCCGGCGTCACCTTCTCGAGGCTGATGGGGATAATCCTGGAGTCCCGCATCGCAAGAAATGCGGAGGTGGTTAACACCCACCCCTCGGTACACCGCGACCCCACTTGTGATAGCGGAGGGTGTTCCGGTACAAAACACATGGAACACCCTCCACCACCATACATTATATCCGTGCCCCACGGATACGAGCGACATGGAGCTGTACACGCTCTGGGGCTCTCTCTACCCGTGCTGCCTCCGGCACGTGAGAGCTCCTTCCCTCTCTCATGCAAGCCCAATGCTGAGCGCTGGCGGATGCCCCATGCTCCGCGCTGGAGGCCTACTTACTTGAGGGGCCCTCGGCCGTCACATCCTCAAGCTGACCCGTGCTGGAAATGGCATCATGTATCTTTCTGTTATGTAATTAACCTGCTTCATGGATCAGTAAAGCTTACTTCCTTTAGAGTTTTGTGTGCTTGCAGCTGCCTCGGGAGGGGTGGGCGCTCATGGTCTCCCCCGTGTATATCATGTGAGCGGGGGCTGGGCACGATGTATGTGCTCGGGTCAGTCCCAGTAGCACTGCAAAATCCAAGCGACTGAGCTCTCGCTCGCGGGCCTACTCCCGTGTACGTCACCTCAAAAGGTCCCTGGTGCTCTTGTCTCCTCGCGTGATACCCATAGGCGATCCCGCGAGCGCGCCGTATAGCATTTCCTGCGAACTTGGCACTTTCCCTGGTGCACTTTCCCTGGTGCAAGGTATTGGAACATGGCTACTATGATGAAGATGAGTTGTTCGACATCGAGCATGAGAAAATCATCAAGAATCTAAGTCTCATGGCAAACTTCAAGGATTACATGTCCGGAGGAAAAGAGTGGATTCTTGATACTGGATGCACCGATCATATGACCGGAGATAGAGAGATGTCGGAAGAGATCACACCAAACCATGGACCACCAAGGTATGTAACTTTTGGAGACAACTCCAAGGGTAAGGTACTCGATCTTGGTAAGGTGGCCATATCCCATGATAGCTCTATTCAAAACGTCATGCTTGTTGAATCCCTTGGCTACAATCTTCTTTCCGTATCTAGACTTGCCGACTTTGGTTTCAATGTGCTATTCACGAAAGTAGATTGCCAAGTGTTTTGTCAAGATAATCATAACATGGTCTTTACCGGTTTCCGTAGAGGTGATATATACATTGTCGATCTCACTAAGAGGTCCAAACCTCGTACTTGTCTTATTGCAAAACCTTCTAAAGGTTGGCTTTGGCATAGAAGACTAGGACATGTCGGCATGCGTAATATAGACAAGCTTATCAAAGGTGATCATATTCTTGGTGTTAAAGATGTTATCTTTGACAAAGATAGACTTTGTAGTGCTTGCCAAGCTGGAAAGCAAGTAGGTGGAAGTCATCCCGTAAAGAATATCATGACTACTAGGAGACCACTCGAGTTACTTCACATAGATCTTTTTGGTCCCAATGCTTACAAGAGTCTCGGTGGAAATTCCTATGGTCTAGTCATAGTTGATGATTTTTCCAGATTTACGTGGGTATTCTTTCTTGATGATAAGTCGCAGGTACAAAAGATCTTCAAGAACTTCGTTCGCAAAGCGCAAAATCAGTTTGAAGTGAAGATCAAGAAGGTTTGGAGCGATAACGGATCGGAGTTCAAGAACACCCATGTAGATACCTTTCTTGACGAAGAAGGTGTTTCACATGAGTTCTCGGCTACGTACACGCCTCAACAAAATGGAGTTGTTGAGAGGAAGAACCGGACTCTTATTGAGATGGCAAGAACGATGCTTGACGAATACAAGACGCCAAGACACTTTTGGGCAAAAGCCGTGGAAACAGCATGTCATGCCACAAACCGACTCTACTTGCACAAGCTTCTCGGTAAAACGGCATACGAGTTACTCACCGGTAACAAACCCCAAGTTGGATACTTTCGGGTATTCGGCTCAAAGTGCTACATTCTTGATAAGCATCGTCGTACAAAATTTGCTCCTAAATCTCATGAAGGATTCCTACTTTACGACTCTCACACTTACCGTGTCTACAACAACTTCACTCGAAAAGTTGAAGAGACGATAGATGTGAAGTTCGATGAATCTAATGGTTCGCAAGTCGAACAATTGCCAAATGATGTAGGAGATAAGGATCCTTTGGAAGCTATCCAAGACTTGTCCATCGGCAAGATTCGTCCCATGGAGGTGAAGGAAAGTACTTCATCAACTCAAGTAGAAGCCCCTACTTCACGTCAAGGTGATCCTCAACACGACATGGAGGCATCCACAAGTGGTACACGCCAAGATGAAGAGGAGGAAGTACATCATGAAGATCCACCACAACCTCCTTCACCACCACCTCAAGGAGACGACACCTTCACAACAACGGAGATGAAGGAGATGATGATGAAGAAGCTCCACCATCCAACAAGCCGAAGCTACCCTGAATTCGAGCAAGAGTGACCAAGAACCATCCTCTAAACCAAATCTTCGGTGACATACAAACCGGGAGAATCACTCGCTCTAAAACTCGCTTAGCTAAATTTCGTGAGCATTATTCTTTTATCCCTAGCATTGAAGCGTTGAAGGTTGAGCAAGCTCTTGAAGACCCGGATTGGGTGAACGCCATGCATGAAGAGCTTCACAACTTCGAGAGGAACGAAGTGTGGACACTCGTGGAGAAGCCCAAGGATGAGCACAACATCATCGGAACTAAATGGGTGTTTCGGAACAAGCAAGATGAAGACGGTCAAGTTGTACGCAACAAGGCGCTTCTCGTAGCCCAAGGATATATGCAAGTCGAAGGTATGGACTACGGTGAGACTTATGCCCCCGTCGCTAGACTTGAAGCTATTCTCATTCTTCTTGCTTATGCTAATCACCATGATATCACGCTTTATCAAATGGACATTAAAAGTGCATTTTTAAATGGTGAGATTGAAGAAGAGGTTATGTCAAACAACCCCCTGGTTTTGTGAATCCTAAGAAACCTAATCATGTCTACAAGCTTCGTAAAGCTCTTTATGGTGTTAAGAAAGCCCCACGTGCTTGGTATAAATGCTTAACGAAGATTCTCATTGAAAAGGGTTTTGAAATTGGTAAAATTGACGCAACCTTATTCACTAAGAGACTAAATGGTGAATTATTTGTGTGCCAAATCTATGTGGATGATATTATCTTTGGATCTACTAACCCACAATTTAGTGAAAGATTTGGAAGGTTGATGTCCAAGAAGTATGAGATGTCCATGATGTGTGAGCTGAAATTTTTCCTTGGTTTGCAAATCAAGCAAACGAGAGAAGGAAACTTCATCTCTCAAACCAAGTATACCAAGGACTTGATCAAGAAGTTCAACATGCAAGAGTGTAAAGGTATGAAAACTCCTATGCCTACTAGTAGACATGTTGACCTTACCAAGGAGGATGAACCGGTTGATCAAAAGTTTTATCGATCTATGATTGGTTCATTACTATATCTATGTGCCTCCCGTCCCGATTTTATGCTTAGTGTTTGCATGTGTGCTAGATATCAAGCTGCACCTAAAGAGTGTCATCTCTTGGCTGTGAAACGTATTGTGAGATATTTGATACAAACACCAAACTTTGGCATTTGGTATCCCAAGGGATCTTCTTTTAACCTTGTTGGCTATTCCGATTCGGACTATGCCGGTGACAAGGTTGATAGGAAATCCACCTCGGGCACATGTCAATTTCTTGGGAGATCTCTTGTGTCTTGGTCCTCCAAGAAACAAAACCCGGTATCTCTATCTACAGCCAAAGCTGAGTATATTGATGCCGGATCATGTTGTGCACAATTGCTATGGATGACACATACGCTTAAGGATTATGGAATCCATGTGAAAAATGTTCCATTACTTTGTGACAATGAAAGTGCTATTAGGATTGGTTATAATCCCGTGCAACATTCTCGAACTAAGCATATTCAAGTTCGACATCATTTCATTCATGATCATGTTGCCAAAGGAGATATCAAACTCAAGCATGTTCGTACCAACAAGCAATTGGCCGATATCTTTACTAAGCCACTTGATGAGAAAGTGTTTTGTCACTTGAGGAGTGAGTTGAAAATCCTTGATGCTTAAAACTTCAGCTAGACTCACTAGATTGCTTGCAAGGGCATGAGCTTACATGATACTTCCATAATACACATGACATGTTATCTTATACCATGGAATTCTATGCTCCCTTGCATTGCATCTAACATTTTGTAGGTACTTGGAAGAACAACATTCCACAAGATTGCCATCAACTCATATCTTAAGCAATCCTATCTTGGCCAAGTATCCACAACCCGTCTTGATGATGGAAGGAAGAAGACAACTCAACCATATCCTTGACATATATTTGATGTGATCATATTTGCTAATTCTCAATTGATATATATTGTTCTTCCTTGCATGACTATCCTATGTAGGTGACAAGTGTACCAAAAAAAGAAGGATTGCTCCCAACTCAAGATGAACTTCATCAACCTCGAGCATCCTCAACAAGTTCACCTACAAGCCACGTCATCAACATCACTCAAAGGTATGTACTCATATCCTTGAAAAAGTTTCACTTCAAGTCATGAGATAAAGCAACTCAAGTGATATGAAAACATTAAAATGCTTAATCAAAAAATGGTAACCCCATTTTGAGCTTAACGATGAGTATGACCTATGATCAAGTATTCTTGCTTGGCTCCTAAGTCAATATACTCTAATATAGGTGACCTAGTCACCGACCATCATCTAGATTAAGTATCTTGTTTGGTTCATTCATTATTTGCAAGATTTCTTGGAACCACTCAAATCTTCTCTAGTTGATAGTTCTTTGTAAATCCTTTTGTATTTCCTTTGTAAATATCTTAAAAAATTGTCGCAAGTTTTCTAAAATTATTTGAGGTTTTCTAGAAGTTGCCAAGTTTCTGTTTACCCCTCGGAGCCTCCGATTCAAATGACTCGGTTCTACCGATCATACAGATAGGCTGCAAATACACGTCTCGGTTCCACCGACTTATTTGCCTTGGAGTCACTGACTTTGCTATCTTTTCTATCCTTTCTTAAATTTAGCAATTCTCCATTTCTTCGATGATCCCTTATTTAAAAAAGGGGAGAGACTCTATTCTAGGATACCTAACTCAAAGGAGGAGAAGTCTTACAAGCTCTCAGATCAGCCAAAGGGGGAGAAATTATTTTCAATGATTCCCTTAGTTTTTATGCTCTCTATGATTCTCACTATTCCATGATCCCTACATTCTAAGACCCTTCTTCTCTAAGGGTCCCTTCTTACTCCATGATCCCTGTGTCTAACCCTGTGTATGGACCTTTTTGGAAATTAATGCCAAAGGGGGAGAAATACCAAAGCTTCAAAAAGCTAAAGGGGGAGATACATGCTTCAGTGCAAAGGGGGAGAGACAATCAAGGGGAGGAATATCAGAGTTTATACTTATATAGGCAAGGGGAGAATACCAAGGTAGGGGGAGCAAAATATTGTTATTTCATTTGACTACTCATGTTAGACTTTTCTCACCCTATCCAATCCCAATATCTACATGCTAAGATTCAGAGGGAGAGGTGATACGTCTCCATCGTATCTACTTTTCCAAACTCTTTTGCCCTTGTTTTGGACTCTAATTTACATGATTTGAATGGAACTAACCCGGACTGACGCTGTTTTCAGCAGAATTGCCTTGGTGTTATTTTTGTGCAGAAATAAAAGTTCTCGGATTGACCTGAAAATTTATGGAGAATATTTTTGGAATTAATAAAAAATACTGGCGAAAGAATCAACCAGAGGGGGTCCACCCATTGGCCACAAGCCAGGGGGCAGCATCGCCTCTCCCCGTCGCCGTGATGGGCCAGGCCCACTAGGTGAGCCTTCGCCCAGCCCACCTCCCTGCTGCTATCCATCGCCCTAGGCGTAGTTTATGCTATCTTGCGCCCTATGTATCTGTTTAGGCCCAAGTATAGATTCGGCCCAGTTCTATTTTTTTTCGTTCTGAGAGTTTATCAATTATCTGGTAAATAACAGATTTACAGAATACCCCCTAAACTTCATGCATATAATAACTTGGCAACCATGCATCATATGTAAAAACTTTATATATGTAAAATGACTAGAATTTCGTGTAGATTCACATTTTCCAACTCTCACATGTGTTTAAAATGTTTAACTTGCTGTTTTCATGTAATTTGCGCAAATGCCATCTAAAATTATTTATTTAATAACTATTGATCCGTAACTCCGATGCAAATGTTTTATATATGAAACTTGACTAGAACAATGTGTAGAATACCATGGTGCGCTTTATTTTTCTGTTTAACAACTCTAAATTTTGTTTAATACAGATCTGGACCAAATTCATATTATGCTTATGGGGACGTTTCGGAAATGCTATATGTTGCTTTCGGCCTCATTTAAAAAGCCTAGATGATGTAGTTGTTCATCCTTCACCTCTTGCCATGATAAACAACATTTAAAATGATTGTTTAGTTAAAAAACATTAACCACATTTCTCATAATATGGAGAGTTGTTATTTTGTTGTATGTATGTTCTCCCTCTCCATTTAAAATTGCTCTAATTCCTTCTTCACATTATGCCATGACCACCCATGTTAAACAACATTTAATATTGATGAGTACCTAAACGAGAGTGAACTAAATAATTCGAATGTGGAGTTTCGTCAATATGCAACTTGTTGCATATTGAGCTTCACTTAATGTGTAGCATTTGATTGTTGTGTTTTGTCATGTCTTGCATATTTAAACCGGACATGCATCATAATTGTTTGCGCATCATGGCATGCATATGTTGTGCTGTTTATCATGTGTTGATTGTTGTTTCCGGATTGCTTCTTCTTGATAGAGTTTCAAGAGCGTTCGGAGTGTGAGGATTCGTATGACTACGTTGGCTCGTCTTCTTCATGGATTCGTTCTTCTTCCAAGCGGGATCTCAGGCAAGATGACCATTTCCCTGGATACCATTACTATCATTGCCATGCTAGTTATCTCGTTTCTATCGCTTTGTCTCGCTACCTACCACTTGTTTGTCAAGCCTCCCAAATGCCATGAAAAGCCTCTAACCCTCCACATCCCAGCAAACATTGTTTGGCTATGTTACCGCTTGCTCAGCCTTTCTTATAGCGCTGCTAGTTGTAGGAGCAAATTGGTTCCATGTGCCAACATGGATGTTTTTGAGATATCACAATGTTATTGCTATTTAATTTAATGCAGATATATACTTGGTAAAGGGAGGACCTCTACCAAAGGTTAAACACAAAGGAAGGCGAAATGGACATCTATAAGATGGCCAAGATCCGAGAGAGGAAGACGAGGGATGTTGACCAAATCAAGTGCATCAAGGACGGAGCAGATCAACTCCTGGTGAAGAACGAGGAGATTAAGCATAGATGGCGGGAGTACTTTGACAAGCTATTCAATGGGGAGAGTGAGAGCTCTACCATTAATCTGGACGACTCCTTTGATGATACTAGCAGGCGTTTTGTGTGGCGAATCCAGGAGTCGGAGGTCAAGGAGGCTTTAAAGAGGATGAAAGGAGGCAAGGCGATGGGTCCTGATTGTATCCCCATTGAGATGTGGAGAGGCCTCGGGGACATAGCGATAGTATGGCTAACCAAACTTTTCAACCTCATTTTTCGGGCAAACAAAGATGCTAGAAGAATGGAGATGGAGTATATTAGTATCAATCTTCAAGAACAAGGGGGGTGTTCAGAGTTGTACTAATTACCGTGGAATTAAAATGATGTGCCATACAATGAAGCTATGGGAGATAGTCATTGAGCACCGTTTACGAAGAATGACAAGCGTGACCAAAAATCAGTTTGGTTTCATGCCTGGGAGGTCGACCATGAAAGCCATTTTCTTGGTACGACAACTTATGGAGAGATATAGGCAGCAAAAGAAGGACCTGCATATGGTGTTCATTGACTTGGAGAAGGCCTATGATAAGATACCGCGGAATGTTATGTGGTGGGCCTTGGAGAAACACAAAGTCCCAACAAAGTACATTACCCTCATCAAGGACATGTACGATAATGTTGTGACAAGTGTTCGAACAAGTGATGGCGACACTGATGACTTCCCAATTAAGATAGGATTGCTTCAAGGGTCAGCTTTGAGCCCTTATCTTTTTGCCTTGGTGATGGATGAGGTCACAAGGGATATACAAGGAGATATCCCATGGTGTATGCTCTTTGCGGACGATGTGGTGCTAGTCGATGAGAGTCGAACGGGGGTCAACAGGAAGTTGGAGTTATGGAGGCAAACCTTGGAATCGAAAGGTTTTAGACTTAGTAGGACTAAAATCGAGTACATGAGGTGCGCTTTCAGCACTACTAGGCACGAGGAGGAGGAGGATGTTAGCCTTGATGGGCAAGTGGTGCCTCAGAAGGACACCTTTCGATATTTGGGGTCAATGTTGCAAAAGGATGGTGATATCGATGAAGATGTGAACCATCGAATTAAAGTCGGGTGGATTTAGTGGCGCCAAGCTTCTGGCATTCTCCATGACAAGAGGGTGCCACAAAAGCTAAAAGGCAAGTTCTATAGGACGGCAGTTCGACCCGCAATGTTGTATGGCGCTGAGTGTTGGCCGACTAAAAGGCGACATGTGCAGCAGTTAGGAGTGGCGGAGATGCGCATGTTGAGATGGATGTGTGGCCACACAAGGAAGGACCGAATCCGGAATAATGATATACGAGATAGAGTTGGGGTAGCGCCAATTGAAGAGAAGCTTGTCCAACATCGTCTGAGATGGTTTGGGCATATTCAGCGTAGGCCTCCATAAGCCCCAGTGCATAGCGGACGGCTAAAGCATGCTGATAATGTCAAAAGAGGCTGGGGTAGACCAAACTTGACATGGGAAGAGTCCGTAAAGAGAGATCTGAAGGATTGGAGCATCACCAAAGAACTAGCCATGGACAGGGGTGCGTGGAAGCTTGCTATCCATGTGCCAGAACCATGAGTTGGTCGCGAGATCTTATGGGTTTCACCTCTAGCCTACCCCAACTTGTTTGGGACTAAAGGCTTTGTTGTGTTGTTGTTGTGTTGATATACTTGGTAAAGGGTGGAAGGCTTGGCCTTTTGCTCGGTGTTTTGCTCCACTCTTGCCGCCCTAGTTACTTGTGAACCGGTGTTATGTTCCATATTGAGCACTCCTAACATGCTCGGGGTTGTTATGGGGACCCCCTTGATTTTCGAATTAGGATAAAACTTGTCTGGCAAGGCCCAACATTGGTACTACATTTGCTCAACATAATAATACTAAACACCATTAGTAATGCATAGGGAGTTAGCGCTACCCGCGGATTAATCAACATAATACAGGGGGGCAGTGCTGATGGTGTTGGTCCCAAACGGGCAGACTGCGGGGCCACCGCGGGGAAACTCGGGGTTTGGTTTGACTCGTAGTGTGACCCATCCGATTGTGCCCTGAGAACGAGATACGCGGCTCCTATCGGGATTGTCGGTACGTCGGGCAGCCTTGCTGGATTTGTTTTACCTTTCTGGAACGTCTTGTGCGCGGGATTTCGAGGACACTTCGGGCTATCTCGAGGTTGAGATTTTCCATCGGGATTCCGCAAATACTACGGGTTATCCCGCGGTTGAGGAATTCCAACGCAGCTTGTGGTTAGTTTGTGATGGATGAGTTGGAGCACCCCTGCAGGGTTTAAATCTTTCGGAAAGCCGTGCCCGCGGTTACGTGGCAACTTGGAAACTTTGTTTAACACCCGGTCATAGCAAACTTCAAGTAAACTCAAATAAAATACACCAACCGTGTGCGTAACCATAACTGTCTCTTCTCGTGATTTCTGAACCGAGAGAGAACACGGTGGGGTTATGTTTGTTCGTAAGTAGGTGTTCAGGATCTCTTAGAGATCATTACTAGTTCATGTCCGTTTATGCGATGATCATCCCCCTTTATTCTTGTACTCGTAAGTTAGCCACTCAAATAAATGCTTAGTGCTTGCTGCAGCCTCACCACTTAACCATACCTCACCCATTAAGCTTTAATACTCTTGATACCCTTAAAAATGAGATTGCTGAGTCCCTGTGGCTCACAGATTACTACAACAACAGTTGCAGGTACAGGTAATGCGATGCTTTGAAGAGAAAGCGATGCTTGTTTGAATTGGAGTTCTTCTTCTTCATCATCGATCTAGGATGGGTTCCAGGCGGCAGCCTGGGATAGCAAGGATGGATGTCATTTTATCGTTTG
Source organism: Elymus sibiricus (assembly GCA_039707655.1). Taxonomy (NCBI): domain Eukaryota; kingdom Viridiplantae; phylum Streptophyta; class Magnoliopsida; order Poales; family Poaceae; genus Elymus; species Elymus sibiricus. Next base: position 159,758,186 of record CM077673.1, read on the forward strand.
TTTTCGTCCGTAGTCGGACCCTGCTCTTCTGTATGATGTTTGAATATGTTGTTGTATTCATGTGATATTGATGTAGCTTGTGGCGAGTGTAAGCCAATTCCATATACTCATATCTTATTTACATGTACTTGTAATGATATCCATTATTGCGAAATGACGAGATGCGCTTCTATCCCTGTCGAGGTCCTCGAGCCAAAATAAGGATAGGATTGCATCTTGGGCGTTACAGAGAGCCCCCTCCTCCTTCTTCTTCCCTGGCCTCCTCCCTAGGTGGGAGGAGGGTTTCCCCTCTGGTCCATGGTCGCCATGGCTCCCGGAGGGTAGGAGCCCTTCCGAGATTGGATCTCTCTCTCTCTCTCTCTGTTTCTCTTCTCTTTTTGCGACTGGTTTCTGAACCCTTCACCATATCTTAAATATCCGGAGATTCGTAAATCCGATCGGGTTAAAATTTTGAGGGGATTTTTATCGCGAAAATATATTTCTTGCGGCGGAAGGAGATCCCCAACCGACTTAAGGGGGAGGCACAAGCCATAAGGGCGCCCCCCAGGCCGCGCCCTATTGCCTTGTGCCTCCCTCAGGCACCGTCTTGCGTTGATTCCGACACCCAAAATTCACATATATTCCAGAAAAAATCTCCGTAAATTTTATCGCGTTTGGACTTTGTTTGATATGGAATTTCTGCGAAACAAAAAACACACAAAAAACAGGAACTGGCACTGGGCACTGGGTCAATAGGTTAGTGCTCAAAAAATTATGAATTGGTAACTAATTACTCAAAAAGTATCCTAGAATGATAATGTAATAGCATGGAACAATCAAAAATTATAGATACGTTAGAGACGTATCAAGTCCCCTTTGGTAACATGATCACGAATGAAATGATGATGAACTTGAATATATTTAGTTCGAGAATGTTGCACGGGATTATGAGCAATCTTAATAGCACTCTCATTGTCACACAACGATGGAACATGTCTCACATGGATTCCATAATCCTTAAGAGTTTGAGTCATCCATAGTAATTGTGCACAACATGATCCGGCGGCAATGTATTCCGCTTCGGCGGTAGATAGAGATACCGAGTTTTTTTTCTTGGATGACCAAGACACAAGTGATCTACCAAGAAATTGACAAGTACCCGAGGTGGATTTTCTATCAACCTTATCACGGCCTTAAGATGACACTCTTTAGGAGCGGCTTGATATCGAGCGCACATGCACACACTAAGCATGATATCGGGTCGGGAGGCACATAGATATAGCAATGAACCGATCATTGAACGATATACCTTTCGATCAACCAGTTTGTCCTCCTTGGTAAGATCAACATGTCCACTAGTAGGCATAGGAGTTGTCATACCTTTACACTCTTGCATGTTGAACTTCTTGATCAAGTCCTTGGTATACTTGGTTTGAGAGATGAATGTTTCTTCTCTCGTTTTCTTGATTTGCAAGCCAAGGAAAAATTTCAGCTCGCACATCATAGACATCTCATACTTCTCGGACATCAACCTCCCAAATTTCTCACTAAAATGTGGGTTAGTAGATCCAAAGATAATATCATCCACATAAATTTGGCACACAAATAATTCACCGTTAACTCTTTTAGTGAACAAGGTTGCGTCAATTTTACCAATTTCAAAACCCTTTTCAATAAGAAACTTCGTTAAGCATTTGTACCAAGCTCATGGGGCCTGCTTAAGACCATAGAGAGCTTTACGAAGCTTGTAAACATGATTAGGTTTCTTAGGGTTCACAAAACTAGGGGGTTGTTTAACATAGACCTCTTCTTCAATTTCACCATTCAAAAATGCACTTTTGATATCCATTTGGTAAAGAGTAATGTCATGGTGATTTGCATAAGCAAGAAGTATGTGAATAGCCTCAAGTCTAGCAACGGGGGCATAGGTCTCACCGTAGTCCATACCTTCGAATTGAGTGTAGCCTTGAGCCACGAGACGTGCCTTGTTGCGTACCACTTGGCCATCTTCTTCTTGCTTGTTCCAAAACACCCACTTTGTTCCAATGACATTTTGCTCGTTCTTGGGCTTCTCCACTAGTGTCCACACTTCATTCCGGTCGAAGTTGTGTAGCTCCTCATGCATAGCATTCACCCAATCGGGGTCTTCAAGCGCTTCTTCTACCTTCAAAGGCTCAATACTAGAGAGAAATGAGTAATGCTCACAAAAGTTAGCCAAACGAGTTTTAGAGCGAGTTATCCTCCTGGATTGTATGTCGCCGAAAATTTCTTCTAAGGGATGATTTTTGTTCACTCTTGCTCGAACTCGTGATAGATTTTGCTTGTTGGATGGAGGAGCTTCCTCGTTATCATCATCTTCCTCATCGTTGTTGAAGGTGTCGTCTCCTTGAGGTGGTGATGAAGGTGGTTGTGGTGGATCATCATGATGAACTTCCCCCTCCTCTTCATCTTGTCATGTACCGCTTGTGGATGCCTCCATGTCATTTTCAGGTTTGCCTTGACGCAAGGTTGGAGCTTCCACTTGTGTATATGAAGTGCTTTCCTTCACCTCCATGTGACGAATCATGCCGATGGACAAATCTTGAATGGCTTTTGAAGGTTCCTTATCTCCTACATCATTAGGCAATTGTTCGACTTGCGAACCATTAGATTCATCAAACTTCACATCTACTGTCTCTTCAACTTTTCATGTGAAGTTATTGTAGACATGGTAAGTGTGGGAATTTGATCCGTAACCGAGTAGGAAACCTTCATGAAACTTAGGAGAAAATTTAGAACGGCGATGCTTATCAAGAATGTAACACTTGGAGCCAAATACCAGAAAGTATCCAACTTGGGGCTTGTTACCGGTGAGTAGCTCGTATGTCGTTTTACCGAGAAGCTTGTGAAGGTAGAGTCGGTTCGTAGCATGACAAGTTTTTTCCACGGCTTCCGCCCAAAAATGTCTTGGTGTCTTGTATTCGTCGAGCATCGTTCTAGCCATCTCTATAAGAGTCCGGTTCTTCCTTTCAAAGGCTCCATTTTGTTGAGGCGTGTACGTAGCCGAGAACTCATGTGAAATCCCTTCTTCCTCAAGAAAGGTGTCCACATTCGTGTTCTTGAACTCCAATCTGTTGTCGCTCCAAACTTTCTTGATCTTCACTTCAAATTGATTTTGAGACTTGCGAGCGAAGTTCTTGAAGATCTTTTGCACCTGCGACTTATCATCAAGAAAGAATACCCACGTAAATCTGGAAAAATCATCTACTATAACTAGACCAAAGGAATTTCCACCAAGGCTCTTGTAAGCATTGGGACCAAAGAGATCCATATGAAGCAACTCGAGTGGTCTCCTAGTAGTCATGATATTCTTTACGGGATGACTTCCACCTACTTGTTTTCCAGCTTGACAAGCACTACAAAGTCTATCTTTGTCAAAGATAACATCTTTAACACCAAGTATATGATCGCCTTTGATGAGCTTGTCTAGATTATGCATGCCAACATGTCCTAGCCTTCTATGCCAAAGCCAACCTTTAGATAATTTTGCACTAAGACAAGTACGAGGTTTGGATCTCTTAGTGAAGTCAACAATGTATAGATCACCTCTACAGAAACCGGTAAAGACCATGCTATGATTATCTTGACGAAACACTTGGCAATCAACTTTAGTAAATAGCACATTGAAACCAAAGTCGTCTAGTCTAGATACAGAAAGAAGATTGTAACCAAGGGATTCAACAAGCATGACATTTTGAATGGAGCTATCATGAGATATGGCCACCTTACCAAGACCGAGTACCTTACCCTTGGAGTTGTCTCCAAAAGTCCCATACCTCCGTGGTCCATGGTTTGGTGTGATCTCTTGAAACATGTCTCTATCTCCGGTCATGTGATCGGTGCATCCACTGTCGAGAATCCACTCTTTTCCTTCGGAAACGTAATCCTTGAAGTTCGCCATGAGACTTAGATTCTTCATAGTGTTCTCGTACTCGATGTCGAATAGCTCATCTTCATCATAGTAGCCATGTTCCACATCGCCATCATCAAGTGGGATATCCTCGTCATAAGAGATAAGAGATTCGTTAAGGTTGTGATCATGACAATGTTCAAGATTATGAATGCGAATGGCTTCAACAATGATGTTGTTGATAGTTATGACATCTCCTTTAGCGCTCATGAGATCTCTAAGCTCAAATAGATAATCGTCAAAATTAGGATCACTAGGCTTCGTGTTGTGAAAAGTAATAGTTTTATGGAGAATGACATCAAGATTTTTCAAAGAGTAATTTGGATATCTATTCTCTAAATCACTCCACAAAGTATAAGCACACTCAAAGTTTCTCATTTGCTCAAACACAATTCTAGGCAATCCTCTGATTATAAGATTAACAGTTCTAAGATTGCGAAGCATGTCAATTTCTTCTTCGTGTGAAGGATGTAAGGATCAATGGGAGGCACATAAGAGCTCTTAACATACTTGCCCAAATGGAATTCATTGAATAGCTTAAGCATCTCATATTTCCATTATCTATAGTACTCCCCATCGAGAATGGGCACTCTAGAACTAAGACTCCCCAAACTAGACACATCCATCTTCCTCCAATGGTTAAAAAACCAAAGATATTGAGACCAAAGCTATGATACCAATTGTGAGGTCGAGAAGGGACGTCTAGAGGGGGGGTGAATAGACTACTTGACAAAATAAGACTTAACCTTTTCCCAATTTTAATGGTTGGCGGATTTTAGCAATTCTAACAATTCTAGTGCACCCTACACATGCTAGTTAACAAGTATAGCAGCAGAAAGTAAAGACAAGCATATGTAAGGAGGAGTAGAGATAGGAACATCAAACACAATAGATGACACGAAGATTTTTCCCGTGATTCCGATAGGTGGTGCTATCGTATGTCCATGCTGACGGAGACTTCAACCCATGGAGGGTAGCGGTCCCGAGAGTCCATGGAGGGCTCCACCCGTTAGGGTACACAAAGTAGCAACCTCATCTATTCCATCACGGCTTCCGTCCACGAAGAAGTAGCCTCACTATGGGTAGATCTTCACGAAGTAGGCGATCTCCTTGCCCGTACAAACTTATTGGTTCAACTCTACAACACGAAGAAGGAGGCTCCCAAGCGACACCTAACCAATCTAGGAGGCACCACCCTCAAAAAGGTAATAGATGTGGTAACAATGATGAAGTCCTTGCTCTTGTGCTTCAAAAGATAGTCTCCTCAACACACAATCACTCTCTCATAGATTTGGCTTGGTAGAAGAGGTTGATTGGGTGGAAAGCAACTTGGGGAGGCTAGAAATCAAGATCCATATGGTTGGAGTGGAAGGTCTTGATCTCAACACATGAGTAGGCGGTTCTCTCTCAGAAAAATGGATGGGGCAAGTGTAGGTATGTTCTGAGTGCTTCCTTTACGAGTGAGAGGAGGTGGAGGGGTATATATAGGCATCTCCAAAAACCCAACCGTTATAACATTATTGCCCAACTCGGTGAAACCGGAGTAAAAACTCGGTTGCACCGACTAGTGCAAAATGTGGCAACTTTCGGCTTTTCGGTGAGACCGATATATAAATCTCGGTGGTACCGATATGGGTGACCTAGGCAGATTCCAAATCTCGGTGAGACCGATTCTCAAAACTCGGAAATTTCGATTCTTCAAAATAGGATACTAGAGAGTTGGTCACTGATTTTGGTTGCACCGAAGTGGAAAGTTGGTGGCACCGAGACTAGGGTTTTGGCTAGGATCTATCTAGGATTTGAACTCGGTGAGGCCGATTCAGCGGAAAGTAAAGACAAGCATATGTAAGGAGTGCAGATAGGAAGATCAAACGCAATAGATGACATGAAGATTTTTCCCTTGGTTCCGATAGGTGGTGCTATCGTACGTCCACGCTGATGGAGACTTCAACCCACAGAGGGTAGCGGTCGTGAGAGTCCACGGAGGGCTCCACCCGTTAGGGTCCACAAAGTAGCAACTTCGTCTATTCCATCACGGCCTCCGTCCACGAAGGACTAGCCTAACTATGGGTAGATCTTCACAAAGTAGGCGATCTCCTTGCTCGTACAAACTTCTTGGTTCAAATCCACAACACGAAGAAGGAGGCTCCCAAGCGACACCTAACCAATCTAGGAGGCACCACCCTCCAAAAGGTAATAGATGTGGTAACAATGATGAACTCCTTGCTCTTGTGCTTCAAAAGATAGTCTCATCAACACACAATTGCTCTCTCACAGATTTGGCTTGGTAGAAGAGGTTGATTGGGTGGAAAGCAACTTGGGGAGGCTAGAAATCAAGATTCATATGGTTGGAGTGGAAGGTCTTGATCTCAACACATGAGTAGGTGGTTCTCTCTCAGGAAAATGAATGGGGCAAGTGTAGGTATGTTCTGAGTGCTTCCTCTACGAGTGAGAGGAGGTGGAGGGGTATATATAGGCATCTCCAAAAATCCAACTGTTACAACAGTATTGCCCAACTCGGTGAAATCGAAGTAAAAACTCGGTTGCACCGACTAGTGCAAAATGTGGCAACTTTTAGCTTTTTGGTGAGACCGATATATAAATCTCGGTGGTACCGATATTGGTAACCTAGGCAGATTCCAAATGTCGGTGAGACCGATTCTCAAAACTTAGAAATTTCGATTCTTGAAAATAGGATACCAGAGAGTTGGTCACTGATTTTGGTTGCACCAAAGTGGAAAGTTGGTGGCACCGAGACTAGGGTTTTGGCTAGGATCTGACTAGGGTTTGAACTCGGTGAGGTCGATTCTGGAAAGTTGGTGGCACCGATTTTAGTGGTAGGGTTTAGACAGAGATTTCGTGGGAGAATTTCATGTGTATTTTTGGTGGCTAATCTCTAAGCACATGAGCAACCAAATCATCATAGACACCTCATCCCCTTTTAATAGTATTGGCTTTCCTATGGACTCAAAGTGTGATTTCTCACAAAATGTAAAATGTGGAGTCTCCAAGCATGTTGATTTTGCCAATCCCATTCCATTTCTTCTTCTTCTCTCCTTGGGATTCTCTACGCAATCCATGGCCAATCTTCTCTGTGGACTTTAACTGAAACAAACTAGGTAAAATTATTAGTCCAAGAGACAATGTATGTTGTCATGAATTATCAAAACCTCCAAGGGATCAAATGTGCTTTCAGAAGCGCATCTCCAGATGATGGAGCAGAAGGTCGAGCTAACCAACGTGATTCAGGTCATGCTCCGTTGCCGCCTTCTGCCCTGCCAACATCGGGCCTCCCCAATGTGGGCTTACAAGGCCGATGACCCTGCCACTGTGCTCCACTTCTACTGCACCACCCACGAAAAGTTGTGGAAGGTGATGTTCAAGCCCCGAAAGGACTGGCCGGACCAGGAAGAAGACATCGGTCTTGATACCGAAAACCACCCTAATGAGGTATAATAAAGTTTATGTCTTTCATTCAGGTTCTTCCTTTTAACAAGGAATTTTAACCCCTTCTTCCTTGCCTTTGCAGAACTGGCTGGCGAAGGTCGTGAAGATTAATGCCCCGGCCCTGCTGCCCAAGGACCCCAGGATGCCCTTGTTGACTGCGATGCTGGTCAAGGCGCCGTATTCGGCGCTGGAGAAGAAGGAGAAGAAGGAGAAGAAGAAGGGGGAGAAAAGGGATCCACGAGAGGGCCTCCGCTCACGAGGACCCCCGGACACTAGGTCCGGGGAAACTCATGCTTCTTCCGCTCACGATGAAGAGCAGGAGGAGGACAGGGAGGAGAGCGATTCTTCCCGAACAAGGAGGAGGGTGGCGTCTGACGGCGCCGATGAGGGACTGCCTCCTCCTGCCTTGAAGAGGCCATGCAAGACCAAGTTGGTCTTGCCCGAAGACAGCCCGGACTCCGCGGAGGAGTCTAAAGCTTATAAGGTGGTTCCTCGAAGCAACCCCAGGGTCAAGCCCCCGGCCACAAGGTATTTAATCCGAGGATTTTCTCTATCGTCCAAATCAAAGCTCGTTTCTAACCAAGCGAATGTTTCTCATGTTGTAGCCCACCGCGCGAGATCACCACCGATCAAACCTCGGAGGGGGACTCTCTGCCATCCGAACTAGCAGAGAGTGGGACCGCGTCGCGCACCGCACCTCCTCCGATTACCGGAGAGGCCGAGGAGGTGCTGTCCAGGAAGACCCCTCTGGGAGGCGGGGGTGACGATGTTATGACCAAGGCTAATACCTTGGTCGCTAAAGACCAGGGGGAGAACCCCTTCTGGCAAACACGGAGGGGAAGCTCGGCCAGTCCGAGCTATCTCCAAAGATTGCCCCAGAGCTCACCAAGCCCCCAGAAACGTCTGCCCCAGACTCCACTGAAGGGGGAGACGAGGTGCCGCCGCAAGCGTCACCCGTAGTAGAGCGGGCCGGTACCGGGTGGCCGGCCATGATGGAGGAGGCTTTAAATGGCCCGTCCATTACCGTAGAACACCGCACTCTTCTGAGTGCGGTTTTACAAAGCATCCAGTCCGTTGACAACGGAGTGAAGGAAGCTTTTGGAGGCCTCTTGACAGGCTTCAAGGTAAATAATGTAATACCTCTTCACAAAAAGGAATTTACTTTAGGCCTCGTTTGACAGGAAGGGATTGGAGAGGTTTCTGGAGGAGGGGATTTCAGAGGATTGGGTGAATCCCTTCCTTTCACCCAATCCCCTCAAAACCCCTTGAATCCCCAAAAATTCTCCATCCACTATCCTCTTTGTTTAAAAAATCTGTTTGGTAGGCAGGGTTTGGCATATTGTTAGTACATTTAAAAATCCAATCTTTACAATGTAACTAACTCCCCTTGTATCGTTGCTACAGACTTATAAAGGTCACCAAATAAAACGGAGACAAAGTTGCTACAAGGGAATAATTCAGCAGCAGTTTTTCCCACAACAACATAATTTTGCATGACTTGAAATCAATATCTCATCACAGCAACAACTAAATTATCATAACAGCGTGACTTCGAATACCAAATCTCAGCAATCATAATTTATCAAACAACAAGATATTCGACAGCAACAACCATTCATCACAGCCACATCATAATTTTGCAACAAAGATAATGCGACACAAGTACTTCTAGAATAGCTCAAGATTAGTTATATTTTTGCAGTCAAATATATCCATCTTCTGGTGTCATGATCATCTCGCTTTGAGAACCTGAGAGAAATTTATCCATCCATCTTGTTTATTATTGCTTCTTTTTGTGACTGAGAACCTGATGAAACAAAAAGTGATGAACATTAGAGTGCCTTCAGAAAAAACAGTTACAGCAAATAGCTGAACAAAAGTGATACTATGGCAAGAATTGTAAATCTTTTTTCTTTAACTTAAACCCATTGATTAGCAAGGATAAGTACGCATTGAAAGAAAGGCAACCGATCATCTAATTATGTGCTTTCAATATGTATATCATTCATACAAAAGGCATAAATAAGGCAGGTGCTGGATGTATCAATACCCCCTTTTTACTTCCAGGGAACGGTTTAAAACTAGACATCTAGTACAACTACTCATACGTTAGGACAACATTACCTGCTAACCAACAACTACAAGATTCGACATCAAATAAGCACGCTACAGTTTAATTCTGCCTTCTATGTTTACATTACATTTTTGTTTACTCAACCCAACAAGAGATCGCTACAAAAGTTTAATTCTGCCTTCTATGTTTACATTACATTTTTGTTTACTCAACCCAACAAGAGATCACTACAAAAGTTTAATTCTGCCTTCTATGTTTGTTTGCTGAGAGTACAAAGTTGCTCTTGGATTATGTTTACATTACATTTTCGTTCAATTCCATTGAGACATAGGGAGGCAGAAAACAACTTATATATGCTATATGGAATGACATAGCCTCACTCTTTCTTTTTCACAGAAAGAGGAGAAAAAAAGCCCTCCAATGAAGAAGCATAATACTCCCTCTATAAACAAATAGTGTAAATATCTAGCAAACGTGTAGACAACCAAGTTCAATCTCGTCCTCCTTTCTGTTACAGATTGTTCAGATTCTGAAGAACAAATTATTCGGAAACAAAACATTCAATTTGGCTGGGCCTCTTAAAGCCTGAATATTATGCAAATAATTTCCTTATGACTGTAGGTTATTCAGTTTTGGTTCAGGAATCAGAGCGTTTTTTCTAATTGAACATTATTCGGAAAGAAGCACATTCAGTTGGCTCATCAGACATAAATTCTGCCTGTGCCTCCCTTCAATTCCGAATTCATCTCATTTAATTTGAAAATCAAAGATGACACACAAATTCATCCATCCATTTATCTATCTAGGAGTATGCTTCTGTTTCAGATGTAATTATAATTAGAAGAAGAATATTGGATGTAGATGTTTTGTTTCTATCTAAGAATATAATGTTGCTGGCAAAGAGGATGTGGAAAGTATACGGAGCCGACCGGGTGAATCGGCCGGACTTGCATGGGATTCATCGATGGAACAACCAAACCAAACCAATCCATGGATGGAATCACCAATTTGTCTCTCTGGCGATGAGTGAGTTTCATAGCTGCAACCTGCACTTGCAAGGCAAGGCCGGCAATCACCTCGCCTCGGCTCGGAATTGGCATGGCCGGCGGGTCACAAACACAACAAGCTGGAATGGATACGCGCTCACGCACGTATTAGCAGCCGGCCGGCACTGCCGCACGTGTCGCATCTCCATCTACATCACCTACATACAGCCATCAGCAGCGTCACCACCCCGCCTGGGCGGCGGCGACGAATCTGAAGAGGCAGCTGTGCGGAGGCCCGTCGTACTGCGTATGAGGGTTCGGCACGTGTGTCGTGCGGCGGCGGCGGCGGCGTGTATGTGGGGATGACGAGCAAAGGGGAACGGACGGGAGGGGAGGCGTGGAGTTATATACCGGAGGGGAGGCGTGGAGTTACATACCGGAGGGGAGGCGTGGAGGAGGCTGGTGGCGACGACGGAGGCTGGTGGCGGTGGCGGAGCCCATGCTCGCCTGCTCGGGGCGTGCTTCCCTGAGCCAGGCGATGAGGGTTCAGAGTCGCGTGGCTACGAGGGGGTCAAAGGGGATTAGAGGGGATCGGCCCGTACAACCCCGCGTATCAAATGGGCCGTTGGGGCTTTGGGGGGTTTGCGCCTGATGACCCACAAGTATAGGGGATCTATCGTAGTCCTTTCGATAAGTAAGAGTGTCGAACCCAACGAGGAGCATAAGGAGATGACAAGCGGTTTTCAGTAAGGTATTCTCTGCAAGCACTGAAATTATCGGTAACAGATAGTTTTGTGATAGGATAATTCGTAACGGGTAGCAACTAACAAGTGTAACAAAGGTGCAGCAAGGTCGCCCAATCCTTTTTATAGCAAAGGACAAGCCTGGACAAACTCTTATATAAAGCAAAGCGCTCCCGAGGACACATGGGAATTACTGTCAAGCTAGTTTTCATCATGCTCATATGATTCGCGTTCGTTACTTTGATAATTTGATATGTGGGTGGACCGGTGCTTGGGTGCTGCCCTTACTTGGACAAGCCTCCCACTTATGATTAACCCCTCTCGCAAGCATCCGCAACTATGAAAGAAGAATTAAGATAAATCTAACCATAGCATGAAACATGTGGATCCAAATCAGCCCCTTACGAAGCAACGCATAAACTAGGGTTTAAGCTTATGTCACTCTAGCAACCCATCATCTACTTATTACTTCCCAATGCCTTCCTCTAGGCCCAAATAATGGTGAAGTGTCATGTAGTCGACATTCACATAACACCACTAGAGGAGAGACAATATACATCTCATCAAAATATCGAACGAATACCAAATTCACATGATTACTTGTAACAAGACTTATCCCATGTCCTCAGGAACAAACGTAATTACTCACAAAGCATATTCATGTTCATAATCAGAGGAGTATTAATTATCATTAAGGATCTGAACATATGATCTTCCACCAAGTAAACCAACTAGCATCAACTACAAGGAGTAATCAACACTACTAGCAACCCACAGGTACCAATCTGAGGTTTTGAGACAAAGATCGGATACAAGAGATGAGCTAGGGTTTGGAGAGGAGATGGTGCTAGTGAAGATGTTGATGGAGATTGACCCCCTCTCGATGAGAGGATCGTTGGTGATGACGATGGCTTCGATTTCCCCCTCCGGGAGGGAAGTTTCCCCGGCAGAACAGCTCCGCCGGAGCCCTAGATTGGTTCTGCCCAAGTTCCGCCTCGAGACAGCGGCGCTTCGCCCCGAAAGCTCTGTTATGATTTTTTCCAGGTCAAAACCCTCCATATAGCAGAAGATGGGCACCGGAGACCTGCCAGGGGGCCCACAAGCCTGCAGGGCGCGCCCAGGGGGTAGGGTGCGCCCCCCTGGCTTGTGGCCTCCTGGTGGGTCCCCTGATGTATTTCTTTTGCCCAATATTTTTTATATATTCCAAAATAATTCTCCATAGATTTTCAGGACTTTTGGAGTTGTGCAGAATAGGTATCTCAGATTTGCTCCTTTTCCAGTCCAGAATTCCAGCTGCCGGCATTCTCCCTCTTCATGTAAACCTTGTAAAATAAGAGAGAAAAGGCATAAGTATTGTACCAAAATGTGTAATAACAGCCCATAATGCAATAAATATAGATATAAAACATGATGCAAAATGGACGTATCAGCGCCCCCCGCGAGGATAATCCTCTGGAAACCCCTCCAAACCCCTTCTGTCAAACGAGGCCTTATGGATTTAAGTAATCCTTATATATGGCAGCCCCCGAGCCCTGATTGAGTTGGGAAAACTTGAGTAGGGGTCAAAACAGTTCAGAAAACGCTGATAGTAGTAAAAGTGAATTGTAGACCCCGAGACTTTGGCAGGTTTAAAGAAACAATCTGCCAAAGGGTCTAAAAATCCGATAACTCGGGAATTTGTCACACATAGGCCTATTTATGTAGGCATCATCTTCGGCGACAGCCGCCAATGCCATGGAGCTGGCCGAGATGAATCGGAAGCTTAAGAGCTCCGAGGAAGAGCTTGACCGTCTTAACAAGCGGTTTGACGAAGCGCAAGGAAAGTTCGGACTGGACTATTTTAATACCTTTGTTTTCCTTGTTTAATTGAGGAATTCGGCTTTTTTTCCCTGAGCGCGAGATTCTTGTTATGACTGCAGCCGTCATCGCGTAGGTTGAGAGTCTCAAGGCCAAGCTGCAGAAGGCGAGGCAAGAGGCCGAAGAGCAGAAGAAGGCGGTTGAACAAGCGGTCGCCGAACTGACGTTGGAGAATACGGCCAGTTAGAAGCATGAAGCCAGGGTAGCCGAGGTGCAGCAGGAGCTCAAGGATGCCGTCACTAAATGTGAGGCCCTTGAGCAGAAGAATAAAGAGCAAGACTCTGAACTGACCTCGGCTAAGTCGGCCGTGCACGAAGCACGGATGGAGGTGTAGGGTTATCAGCAAGAGCTCCGCGAGGTCAAGCTTATTGCGGATGGTAAGTCGTACTTACTGCAATGTCTCTTTGGTGGTAACAGGTTCGCATTGCCCGACTATGGCGTTCTTCAGGCGCTTTTTTAGATCTTCCAAGGAGTGTGGCGGATGCGGCAAGATATTTTTCCATCCGGGACGGGGGCGTCGAACAGCGGCTGGTCTGGGTGCAATTTCAAGCCCCACAGCATCCTTTCCTCCTCACTGACCAAATGAAGCAGTTGATGGAGCTGCATCGGATGATAGAGCCGGCCCTGAAGGACCTCTTCATCAGGCTATGGCCTGCAGAGCCGCTGTCGAGTAGTTACTTCGGCCTAGTACAGAGGCTTCGTGATGTTGCGCCCCGAATCGATGTCCTGAAGTGCTCCATATGCATCGAAGGAGCTCGGATGGCTTTTGTGAAGACCATGATGCACTGGCCGAGGATTAAGCCAACAGAGATGGCCACCGGGCCCCCGCCTCCTGGAAAGGAGCACAAGTGCCCTGAGCAATACTTCCCCATCATGATGGCAGGTGCTCGGGCGATAGAGGCCTAGTGCTCAAAAGATGTAATTTTTTAGTGATTGTACTGTCATGTATTGGATAATAGTTAGAACTTTGCAGATTATAATGCAGGTGCGTTGCACGGTATATCATGCTTAATTATGTTTATTTTGACTTTTGTGTGGCCGTTTTATTCTGAAAGTTGCCAGTCTTTGGCTTCAGCCCCCTTGTAGATGCTACAAGGGGTGTTTCGACCTCCACACGGTAACCCTTATCCGATGTCTCGGCGCCCATAGGCGGTAGTGCACAAGGGAAACAAGGCAATCAAACTATGGCTGTATTGCTTTCACTTAGCCATAGAAGCTTGACTGCAGGAGTTAGTGACTAGCCCCTCGTGTTTATGGTGTTCGGGTGTGCCGAGGTTAATACTATGACCACTTGGTTTGTAAGAGTACAAACCCTTCTGATAGCACAACTTCTCTCTAGGTGGTTTTGGTAATTAATAACAACATATATGTCATTGGATTAATGTTTCCACCAAGTGTATCTCAGGGAAAAGTTCAATGATGGATTGGCTAAGGATTGTGTGGAGAACCTCCCCAAGGAAAGGAAGGAATAGGATTGGCCATGCTTCAAGAATGAGGACTCTACATTTTACATTTTGTGAGAAATCACTTTGAGTCCATAGGAAAGCCAATACTATTAAAAGGGGATGAGGTAAATATGATGATCTGGTTGCTCAAGTGCTTACAGGTAGCCACCAAAAATACTCACACACTTTCCCACACATATCTTCTGTCCAAAGCCAAAAGTCTAAATTCGGTGACACCAACTTCCCATTCGGATCCACCGAGTTTATCCAAGATAGAAGCCAAACCAAACCCTAGCATCTTGGTACAACAAACATTCCTTTCGGTGCCACCGAAACCAGTGACCAACTTTCTGGTTAGCCATTTTCTAGAATCGGTCCCACCGAGTTCTGAGAATCGGTCTCACCGAGAAGTTGGACCAACTCTCTGTTAACCCATTTCTTGAAATCAGTCCCACCGATTTTGAGGAATTGATCTCACCGATATTTGGAAACTACCTAGGTCACCCATATCGGTACCACCGAGATTCATATATCGGTCGAACCGAAAACGCCAAAGTTGCCACATTTTGAACTAGTCGGTGCCACCGAGTTTCACTTCGGTTTCACCAAGTTGGGCAATAATGTTGTAACGGTTGGATTTTTGGAGATGCCTATATATATACCCCTCCACCACCATTCACTCGCAAGATAAGCACTCAGAACATACATCCACTTGCCATATCCAATTTTCTGAGAGAGAACCACCTACCCTTGTGTTGATGTCAAGATCACCCACTCCAACCATATGGATCTTGATTTCTAGCCTCCCCAAGTTGCTTTCCATCCAATAAATCTCTTCTACCCATGCCAAATCTATGAGAGAGTGATTGAGTGTTGAGGAGACTATCTTTTGAAGCACAAGAGAAGGAGTTCATCATACTACCACATCTATTACCTTTTGGAGGGTGGTGCCTCCTAGATTGGTTAGGTGTCGCTTGGGAGCCTCCTTCTTCATGATTATGGAGTTGAACCAAGAGTTTGTAAGGGCAAGGAGATCGCCTACTTCGTAAAGATCTACCCCGAGTAAGGCTAGTCCTCCGTGGACGTAGGCCATCATGGAATAGAAGAGGTTGCTACTTTGTGGACCCTTCGTCGGTGGAGCCCTCCGTGGACTCTCGCGACCGTTACCCTCTGTGGGTTGAAGTCTCCATAAATGTGGACGTACGATAGTGATACGTCTCCAATGTATCTATAATTTTTGCTTGTTCCATGTTGTTATATTATCATTCTTGGATGTTTTACAATAATTTTATAGCAACTTTATATCTTTTTTGGGACTAAACTATTGACATAGTGCCAAAATGCCAGTTGCTATTTTTGCTTATTTTTTACTTTGCAGAATATCAGTAAAAACGGAGTCCAATCGCGACGAAACTTTTTGGAGACTTTTTTTTGGGCCAGAAGACATCCAGTGGGCCAAAGAAGTGCCAGAGAGGAGGGTCGAGGAGACCACAACCCACCAGGGCGCGCCAGAGGCCCCGGGCGCGTCCTGATGGGTTGTGCCCTCCTCGGGGCCCCTCTCCATCGCCTCTGACGCCTATAAATTCCCAAATATTCTAGAAACCTTAGAGGAGTTGATGAAAAATACATCCAGCCGCCGCAAGATCCAGAACCTCGAGATCCAATCTAACACCATCACGGAGGGGTTCATCATCCTCATTGGTACCTCTCCGATGATGCGTGAGTAGTCCACCATAGACCTACGGGTCCGTAGGCAGTAGCTATATGGCTTCCTCTCTCTCTTTTGATCCTCAATACAATGGTCTCTTGGAGATATATTTGATGTAAACTTTTGCGGTGTGTTTGTTGGGATCCGATGAATTTTGAGTTCATGCTCAGTTTCTATCCATGAATATTATTTGAGTCTTCTTTGATCTCTTATATGCATGATTACTTATAGCCTCGTATTTCTTCTTCGAATCTTTGGTTTAGTTAGGCCAATTAGATCGATTTTTCTTGCCATGGGAAGAGGTGCTTTGTGATGGGTTCGATCTTGCGGTGTCCTCTCCCAGTGACAGAAGGGGTAGCGAGGCACGCATGTATCGTTGCTATTAAGGATAACAAGATGGGGTCTATTCCTACATGAATATATCTTGTCTACATCATGTCACCGTTCTTATTGCATTACTCTGTTTTTTCCATGAACTTAATACACTAGATGCATGCTGGATAGCGGTCGATGTGTGGAGTAATAGTAGTAGATGCAGAATCGTTTTGGTCTACTAATCTTGGACGTGATGCCTATATCTTGGATATCATCATGATTATTTGATCTTCTATCAATTGCCCAACAGTAATTTGTTCACCCACCGTGTGCTATACTCATGAGAGAAGCCACTAGTGAAACCTACGGCCCCCGGGTCTACTTTTGCAACATATTGCTTTCCGATCTATCTTTTTGCCGCTTTTGTTTTCAGATCTATTATTCCAAAAACCCAAAAATACCTTGATGCACTTTTTATTTACCCTTTTTATTGTGTGTTCTTGAGAGATCTATCTCTCCAATCTATCATTATCTAATCTATCTTTTTACCGTAGCGAGATTAACAACCTCTTTTTCGCGTCGGGTTGCAAGTATTTGTTCTTTGTGTGCAGGTGTTGTTTACGTAGTGGTGGTGATCCTCCTACTAGTTTGATACCTTGGTTTCATAACTGAGGGAAATACTTACCGTCGCTGTGCTGCATCATACCTTCCTCTTTGGGGAAATACCGACGCAGTCTCAAGCCACGTCAAAGGAATTTCTGGCGCCGTTGCCGGGGAGGAAGCGGTCTCTTCTACGTGCCAATCTCTGGCACCGAGGAGACATCATCATCATCTACCAGGTTCCTAATCACAAATCTCATCTCCTTGCAATTACATTATTTGCCATTTGCCTCTCGTTTTCCTCTCCCCCACTTCACAAATTTGTCGTTTTATTCGCCCTCTTTTTCGTTTGCCTTTTTCTCGTCAGATCTCTTGCTTTCTTGCAATCTTGTTTGCATAGTCATGATGCCTCAACGAAAGTACTATGATGTTCCTTACCCCAATATTTTGCTTGAAATTGAGAAAAGTACTAAGGAACATATGACTACACAATTTGAGCATAACAAGTATTTTACCGAGGAGCTTAAAGAACACTCTACCGTACTACATGCCATAACGAAACAACTTGATGATATCAGTAGAGAAGTTTCTAATCTTCAATCTAAATATGCTCATGCTGAAAATTTGCTTGGTAAAATTTCCGATGCACAAGCTACTTTAATAAATCAAATGGTCGCTAAACCAATCTCTCTAGAGGATAAAAATGATGAAGATCTTAAAGTGATTGGTGTTTCTTCTATTGATTCCTTGTTTAGTAATATTAAGATTGATGATAAAGGGACTGAAGTAGAGTCAACTTTAGCTAGAAGGCGTCCCAATAATTTGGAGGGTGAAAATCTTGATGAAAAATTTGATGAAAGTGGGTTTGAAGAGGTCAAAACTTTAACTTGTGATGTGCCCACTATTTTGGATTGCAAAGATTTTAATTGTGATAGTTGCTCTTTGATTGAATGTATTTCTTTTCTCCAATCCATGTTGAATTCACCCCATGCTTATGAACAAAATAAAGCTTTTACTAAACATATCGTTGATGCCATGATGAAATCCTTTGAACAAAAGTTGGAGTTGGAAATTTCTATTCCTAGAAAATTACATGATGAGTGGGAACCTACCATTAAGGTAAAGATTAAAAATTATGAGTGCTTTGCTTTATGTGATTTGGGTGCTAGTGTTTCCATGATTCCGATATGTTTATGTGATGTGCTTGGTCTCACCAATATTGAAGAATGTTCTCTTAATTTGCACTTGGCGGATTCTACTATTAAAAAGCCTTTGGGAAGAATTGATGATGTTCTTATTATTGCAAATAGGAATTATGTGCCCATAGATTTTATTGTTCTTGATATTGATTGCAATCCGTCTTGTCCCATCATACTTGGTAGACCGTTCTTACGAACTATAGGTGTCGTGATTGATATGAAAGAAGGCAATATTAGATTTCAGTTCCCGCTAAGAAAGGGTATGGAACACTTCCCTAGAACAAGAATTAAGCCATCATATGAATCAATCGTGAAATCATCCTATGGAGAAAAAACCAAAGATGACAATACTTGAATCTATGTGTTATGCCTTGCTAGGGGCGTAAAACGATAGCGTTTGTTGGGAGGCAACCCAATGAATAAATTTATTTTCTTATTTTCCTTTCTGTTTTTGAGTGTTGACACAATTATGCCTCTGTTATGATTGTGTTTTTATGTTTTATTTAGTGTTTGTGCCAAGTAAAGCCTTTAGGATGATTCATAAGATGAGTAGAAACAATGCTGAATCTGAAACAGAAACTTTGCCTCCAGTGTTCGAATTTTCATTTTTTACGGGAACGTGATATTGAGCTGAAATTTTAACACAGTATTGATATAAAAATTCTTTACGTTTTCCTAATTGTTCAGAATTTTTAGAGTTACAGAAGTATGGTTAGAGTACAGATTACTACAGATTGTTCTGTTTAAGACAGATTCTGTTTTCGTTGCATTGTGTGCTTGTTTTGATGAATCTATAGGTTATATTGAAGGGTATGAGCCATGGTAAAGTTAAAATACAGCAGGTATAATGCAATAATAAAATTTGAATGAGTTTGCAACAGCACTTAAAGTAGTGATTTGTTTTATTATACTAACGGATCTCACGAAGATTTTGTTGAGTTTTGTGTGATTGAAGTTTTCAAGTTTTGGGTGAGATCACGATGGATGAAGGAATAAGGAGTGAAAAGAGCCTAAGCTTGGGGATGCTACAGCACCCCCAAGATATATCCAAAGAGAAACAAGCAACTAAGCTTGGGGATGCCCCGAGTGGCATCCCCTCTTTCTTCTAACGACGATCGGTATTTTATTTGGAGCTATATTTTTATTCGTCACATATCATGAGTTTTGCTTGGAGCGTCTTGTATCATTTGATTCTTTGCTTGCTTTGCTTTTTAGTTTGTCACTTGTATACTTGTTGTACACACCTATTTGAGAGAGCCAAAATTATGCTATGATTTGTTAGAATTGCTCTATATACTTCACTTAAACTTTTTGAGCTATAGAATTGCTCTAGTGCTTCACTTACATCTCTTTGAGCACGGTGTGCTTGGAAACTTTTGAAGAAATACTCTCATGCTTAACTTAGATTAATTTGAGAGTTAGAAACTTTTTAAGAAATACTATCATGCTTCACTTAGATTAATTTGAGAGTTAATAAATTTTTAAGAAATCCTCTCATGCTTC
Organism: Elymus sibiricus; assembly: GCA_039707655.1. Classification (NCBI taxonomy): domain Eukaryota; kingdom Viridiplantae; phylum Streptophyta; class Magnoliopsida; order Poales; family Poaceae; genus Elymus; species Elymus sibiricus. The sequence goes on from CM077673.1 coordinate 159,777,991, forward strand.
ACTTATACTATTTTGAGAGATGAAATCTCTATGCTCATGTGCTTCACTTAAATTGGTTTGAGTTTGCCAAATGCAATGGCAATATATGAAACTAGTCCCAAAGTGATAGATATCCAAGGATGATATAATAAAAACTTTCATGAAGATCATTGGACAAATTAAACTCGATTCCTTGTAATAGTTTTGAGACATGATGATAGTAATATGTGAGTCATGTTAGTGAGTAATTATGCTTTAGTAAGAATATTGGTGTTAAGGTTTGTGATTCCCTATGCATGCATGAAAGTCAATAGTTATGCAATTAAATTACATCCTACTTATGGTGCATTATTCGGTATTAGTTATGCTCAATGCTCGCTTATGTGAATTTTCGTTTCTTGGTTGGTTGCTTCTCAATCTATTTGCTAGCCTCCACTTGTACTAAGTAGAAATACTACTTGTGCATCCAAAATTCTTAAACCCAGTTTTGCCATATGAGTCCACCATACCTACCTATATGCGGTATTTCCATGCCGTTCTAAGCAAATTTGTATTAGCCATCTCTACTTTTCAAAATAAATTTCCTTTTTGTGTGCTCGTACCGCTCATGAAACAGTAGGGGGTGTCTAATATTTTTCCATGCTAGATGTGTTATTCTCAAGATGAGTGTTTATTCACTTGTTATTGCACGAGAGTACGGCGGTAATAGGGATGCCTAGTCCCGAAATGAAAAAAAGATAAAAAATTACTTTATGTTGTCAAATAATAAATTCCTTGGAAAGTGTTGGTATGGAAGGCAACCGTGGATACGGCCAGCCATGGAATGTGAAAGAATGGTGGAAAAAGGAATAAACTTTATTTTCTGTTTGGGAACCGCCTATGATATATCTAGCATGGAAAGTATTGTGAACTACTTTGTTGTTTTCGTTGACAGGAAAGGCATGCCACTCAAAATATTTTTCTCTCCCAATTTAAACTTTGAGCTCAGGCACCTCTACAAATCCCTACTTCCCTTTGCGAAGGGCCTATCTATTTACTTTATGCAATTTTTATTTTTTATTTGAGTCTCCATCTTCTCTTACAAAGCACCAACTAGGGGGCACTATGATCGTACTTGAGAATTGGGTGTAGTTAATATTTGAGTGTGTTTCATGAATGGATCAATGATTGAGCATGATGGGCTAGGGATAACTTTCTTTAGTGCTGATATTTTGAAAGACATGGTTGCTTGTTGGCATGCTTGAGTATTGAAGTCATTATGTTAAAACTAGACTATTGCTTTGAACCATCTAAAAGTCCAAATGTCCATGCTACAAAAGAAAATATTATGTGATGAACATGTTAGGCAGCATTCCACATCAAACATTCTGTTTTTATCATTTACCTACTCGAGGACGAGTAGGAATTAAGCTTGGGGATGCTGATACATCTCCAATGTATCTATAATTTTTGCTTGTTCCATGATGTTATATTATCAATCTTGGATGTTTTACAATCATTGTATAGCAACTTTATATCATTTTTAGGGACTAACCTATTGGCATAGTGCCAAAGTGCCAGTTGCTGTTTTTGCTTGTTTTTTACTTCGCAGAATATCAGTACCAAACGGAGTCCAATCGCGACGAAACTTTTTGGAGATTTTTTTTGGGCCAGAAGACATCCAATGGGCCAAAGAAGTGCCAGAGGGGAGGGTCGAGGAGACCACAACCCACCAGGGCCCGCCAGAGGCCCCGGGCGCGCCTTGATGGGTTGTGCCCTCCTCGGGGCCCCTCTCCACCGCCTCTGACACCTATAAATTCCCAAATATTCCAGAAACCCTAGAGGAGTCGACGAAAAACACATCCATCCGCCGCAAGTTCCAGAACCTCAAGATCCAATCTAACACCATCACGGAGGGGTTCATCATCCTCATTGGTGCCTCTCCGATGATGCGTGAGTAGTCCACCATAGACCTATGGGTCCGTAGGCAGTAGCTAGATGGCTTCCTCTCTCTCTTTTGATTCTCAATACAATGGTCTCTTGGAGATCTATTTGATGTAAACTTTTGCGGTGTGTTTGTTGGGATCCGATGAATTTTGGGTTCATGATCAGTTTATATCCATGAATATTATTTGAGTCTTCTTTGATCTCTTATATGCATGATCACTTATAGCCTCGTATTTCTTCTTCGAATATTTGGTTTAGTTAGGCCAACTAGATCGATTTTTCTTGCCATGGGAAGAGGTGCTTTGTGATGGGTTCGATCTTGCGGTGTCCTCTCCCAGTGACAGAAGGGGCAGCGAGGCACGCATGTATCGTTGCTATTAAGGATAACAAGATGGGGTCTATTCCTACATGAATTGTTCTTGTCTACATCATGTCATCGTTCTTATTGCATTACTCCATTTTTTCCATGAACTTAATACACTAGATGCATGCTGGATAGCGGTCGATGTCTGGAGTAATAATAGTAGATGCAAAATCGTTTCGGTCTACTAATCTTGGATGTGATGCCTATATAATGATCATCGCCTTGGATATCATCATGATTATTTGATCTTCTATCAATTTCCCAACAGTAATTTGTTCACCCACCGTGTGCTATACTCATGAGAGAAGCCACTAGTGAAACCTACGGCCCCCGGGTCTACTTTTCCAACATATTGCTTTTCGATCTATCTTTTTGCCGCTTTTGTTTTCAAATCTATTATTCCAAAAACCCAAAAATACCTTGCTGCACTTTTTATTTACCCTTTTTATTTTGTGTTCTTGAGAGATCTATCTCTCCAATCTATCATTACCTAATCTATCTTTTTACCGTAGAGAGATTGACAACCTCTGTGTCGCGTCGGGTTGCAAGTATTTGTTATTTGTGTGCAGGTGCTATTTACGTAGTGGTGGTGATCCTCCTACTGGTTCGATACCTTGGTTTCATAACTAAGGGAAATACTTACCGTCGATGTGCTGCATCATCCCTTCCTCTTTGGGGAAATACCGACGCAGTCTCAAGCCACGTCAGATAGCACCACCTATCGAAACCACGGGAAAAATCTTCGTGTCTCCAAATTGCGTTTGATCTTCTTATCCCTACCCTCTTACATTTGCATGTCTTCACTTTCCGCTGATATACTCTTAGACTTGCATGTGTAGGGTGAACTTGACTTGCTACAATTGCTAAAATCTGCCAACAACTAAAATTGGGAAAATGTTAGATTTTTATTTGGTCAAGTAGTCCAATCACCCCCCCCCCCTCTAGACATAATTTCGATCCTACACCTTCGCATGACACGGCATAACCTCCAACGATTTTTAGTTTAACACTTGTCATCGGATTGTCGACCGGTCCTCGCGTATTATGACAGTCAGTTTTCGGCTTTCTCCACTGACGTACTTAACCGGGTAAGCTAGAAGTACAATCGCAGTGGTTCTCCCTTTACCCTCCTAGCCGAACATGCGGAACTTAAGAGGGTAAACACGGGAGCCGGGCAGCCCAACTATTGACCCAAGACATAATTTGGGACTGATGCATATAATGCAATATCCGAGACTTCCGAGCACATAGGATAGAATAGTGTCGGAACGATGCTTTGGGGCGATTTTGATGGTCAAGCCCCCGGTGTATTAACCGGCTGCGTCTAAAATATGTACCAAACAAGGTTGCTTCGGCGTCGAAGAGCGGGAAAAAAGTTATGCAACACAAATGATCGCAATGAGACCGGCGAAAAATGGTCCTTGATTTCTGATGAACTCTTGACGTCTAACCGTACAATCCGCACCGCCGAAGCAACTGTTATGGATACCTTATTTTAAGATAAGTGTTACACAGGAAAGGTTTATACAGGGCTCTTTATGAGTGGTTTTACATCCCTACTGCGCCATGCTGCACGTCTGCGCCTTTGCTCTAGAGCTCCTTGAGAGGAGGTGGTGAGACCTTTGGTCTTGAGAGGTCGCCGTGGTATGTTAGCTTGATGCTGGATAGGTCCTTGATGGTACCTGTTGCTTGCCAGAAGACGAATTTGACCGTAGCTCGATCGAGCCGAACACTTGGCGGGCCCACACAGCTGCCCATGCTTTTTTAAGTGTGAAATTATGCCTCCGCGATATGTACCTCACAGCTAGCGGGGCCCTACTGTAGGGAGCGTGTTTCTATTTATCTTCAGCGTGGGAAGGCTCCGGGAATGAAAACAGGGCCCGGGCTTGCTTGCTCACCTTTCGTGCCTTGACGGCGGGCTGGGAGTTCGGCGTCTCCTTGCCGATCTGTACCTCGGCGGCCAGTGCCGCTGTGTGCTCCTCAGTTTGGAGTGAGCGCTCCGTGTTGCCATTGACAGTGATGATGCCCCTTGGTCAGGGCATCTTGATTTCATGTATGCGTAGTGGGGAACGGCGTTAAAGCGGGCGAATTTTGTACGGCCGAGAAGTGTGTGATAGCCGTTGCGGAAGGGGACGATGTCGAAGATCAAGTCTTCGCTACGGAAGTTGTCGGGTGAGACGAATACTATTCCCATAGGTACGGTGCCCGAGCAGCGGCCTTCCACACCTGGAATTACTCCTTTAAAAGTGGTGTTACTGGGTTTGATCCTTGACGGATCAATACCCATCTTTCTTACGGTACCTGAGTAAATCAGATTGAGGTTGTTTCCTCCGTCTATGAGGACTCTGGTTAGATGGTAACCATCAATGATAGGGTCGAGTACCAGGGTCGCGGATGCTCCATGACGGATACTGGTCGGATGGTCTCTTCGGTCGAAGGTGATTGGGCAAGCCGACCATGGGTTGAATTTCGGGGCTACTGGCTCTACGGCGTATACGTCCCGAAGGGTGCGCTTCCTCTCCTTCTTTGGTATATGCGTGATGTAGATCATGTTCAGGGTTTTTACCTCGGGAGGGAATTGCTTTTGGCCCCCATTGTTCGGGCCGCGAGCCTCGTCGTCGTCCTCATTGCCATGGTCCTCGGCTGCAAGCTTGCCGGCCTGCTTGAACACCCAACAGTTATGGTTGGTGTGGGTGGTCGCCTTGTCTGAGGTTCCATGGATCTGGTAGGGTCTATCCAAGATTTTGTCCAGCGCGGTAGGTCCATCCCTATTCCCTTTAGAGGGCCTCTTCCCCGGTCCTAATTTTGAGTTACTGAATCCGGCATTGACTGTCGTGTCCTTAGCATCGCCGCCACTCTGTCGGCGCTTGTTCCTGTTGCGCTGTTGCCTTCCGTTTCTGTCCCAAATTTCAGAGGTGCCGGGGTCTTTCGGATTACTATCTCGACGAGATAACCAACTGTCCTCACCCGCGCAAAAGTAGGTCATTAGCGCGGTAAGGGCCGACATTGTCCTCGGCTCGTCTTGGCCAAGCTGTCGAGCTAGCCATTCATCCCGGATGTTGTGCCTGAAAGAGGCTATTGCCTCGGCATCCGGGCAGTCGATGATTTGGTTCTTCTTAGTCAGGAACCGATTCCAGAATTGCCGGGTTGATTCGCCGGGCCTTTGGACAACATGGCTCAGGTCGTCAGAATCCAGGGGTCGGACGTAGCTGCCTTGAAATTTAGCTCGAAAAGCATCTTCGAGCTCTTCCCAGCTCCCAATGGAGTTTTCAGGGAGGCTGTTTAATCAGTGCCATGCTGGTCCTTTAAGTTTTAAAGGTAAGTATTTTATGGCATGGAGGACATCTCTTAGGGACATATGAATGTGGAGAAGGAAGTCTTCGGTCCACACGGCCGGGTCTGTTGTCCCGTCATATTGTTCAATGTTTACGAGTTTGAACCCTTCGGGGAACTGGTGCTGCATCAGCTCGTCTGTGAAGCACATTGGGTGAGCGGCGCCCCGGACTCAAGCTACGTCGTTTCGGAGATCGGATGTCATCCGGACACGGTGCTCCTCCCGAACTCTATTGTTTCGGTCGAGCTAAGCTTGGTATTCGTCCTGTCTAACGGGGCTAAGCCCTCTAGATCCATAGATGGATCTTGTCTGGCCTGCTCTAGCATCCAGACCGTGTCGTAGGTTGTATGGGTCCTCATTTATTGGCTCCTTTCCTATCCTACGGGGGGATAGGTCGCTCGTCGGCCCTTCCAGCCGTCATGTCCCGTCCTTGAGGGGGTGGTCTAGCTGGTCGTCCTGAGTGCGTCTCGGGGGTGCGAGCTCAGGGACCTCATTGTCGAATTGTGGCAGCAGACGTTGGCGCGGGTAACTTTTGTTTTGATCTGGCCATTCATTGTCGTACCCTTCTTCTGCTGCTAGGACTTTCGTCCATCTATCGTTGAGGGTATCTTGTTCAGCTTTTACTTGTTGTTGCTTCTTTTTCAGGCTTTAGGCAGTCGCAATAAGTTGCCGCTTGAACCGCTCTTGATCTAGCGGGTCTTCGGGGATTGATGAAATCCTCGGCTCCGAGTCTAACTTCCCCTTCAGAGGAAGGAAGGTAGTTGATGTCCTCGGAGTCCTTGAGGTCCTCGGAGTTATACTTATCCTCGTGCCCCTCTGAAAAATCGAGATTGTGTTCGGAGACGGCGGGGTCTTCGAGGCCCTCCATGTTGTCCAGGGTATCGTCCTCTCCGGTGGTCTTGTTGATTTCCCTGCCCTTGCGCCCCTTGGATCGTTTGCGCTGGCGTCAGTGCTTAGGAGGTGCTTCGCCAGGGTTGTTGTCATTTTCTCCGGGGGTGCCGTCTCCGTCCTTCCCCGCGGTGTTAGGGGTGTCCACCATGTAGACGTTGTAGGTGGAGGTAGCAGTCCACCGTCCAGTGGTGGGAGGGGCAGCGGCGTCGGCTTCTTCCTCCATGTCTTCGGCTTCTTCCGAGGCGTAGTCCAACATATTGGTTAAGTCTTCGATAGTGGCTACCAAATGGGTGGTGGGTGGGACGTAAAATTCCCTGTAATTAGCCTCAAGGCCGCTCCAAGCATGGGTCGAGGACGAGTCGTAAGTAATGTTCATCACAGGGATCCGGGCCAGCGTCCCGTTTAATAGTGAGAGGTCAGCCGGATCTGTGTTCCGGATTCTTTCGGAGTTGATCTCCGAAGTGTCGATACAGGAACGATACTCGGCCAAGGCCGAGCCCAGGTCTCCGGAGGCAGTGATCGGATCCAAGCTCGAAGTTGGGTCCAGGGTAAGGGTCGACCCAGAGATGGGGTCGAGGAGGAGGTCCGAAGTTAAAGCTTCGTGGTTTTGGGGCTCATCGGGCGAGGCCGTGAGCCCAGCCAGGAACAGATTGCCTGGGGCATCGGTGGCATACTCTAGACTGCTAAACCTGATCTTCTACCCTGGGGTGAAGCTGTCGATCTGGTCGGGAGGTCCGGCAGTATTGGCGTGTAGAACTACACCGTCGGATGCAAGGAACCGGTCGGGGACAAAGATGTCCCCGGTGTGGTTGTTATCGCTGATGACTAACGATCCATCGACCCTTCTGGCGATCCAACAGTGGAACTCTCAATGAAAGCACCAATTTTGAGGTCAAAACCGGCAAATCTTAGGTAGGGGGTCCCGAGCTGTGGATCTTGGATCAATGGGGAACATGAAACAGGGAGACGGTGTTTACCCAGGTTCGGGCCCTCTCGAAGAGGTAAAACCCTACGTCCTGCTTGATTGTATTGATGTGTGTATGACGATTACAGAGTCGATCTACCACGAGATCAAAGGAGCTAAACCCTAGATGAGTCGGAATAATGGTTCTCCCCCCTCTATGTACTAAACCCTCTGGTTTATATAGACACCAGGGGTACCTAGGGTTACACATAGTCGGTTACCATCAAGGATAAACACGCTGATCTCGCCGTCTTGACTTGGAGGACACGCCAAGGCACTAAAGGTCTCCTTCCCGAATACGAGGTTGTCTTATAGTTCAGCTTCCATGCGATGGCCATAGAGCAGCCCACCTGTCTGGTCCTTTAGGAGATAGGCCAGTGGCCAGAGGACCCCTTAGTCCCGGACTCCCTCACTCGTCTTCTGTAGCCATGGTGAATAAGATCTAGCAATCACGTGGAAGCGCTCCCCCAAAAAGTTGATTGCCATTCCCACTTACTGGATCACAAGAGGCGGAGCTTCGGAGGCCTACTATTTCAGTCCTCGGTGCATGCCAAGAAGCGAGATGGGAAAGAGATAGCCGACGCAATGCTTTCGAACGAAGGAATGGAAGTGCTTCTCGTTTGGGAAGATGATGTGAGGTGAGTTGCAATTGCCCCTCGCTGGAAGAGAAATGGATGACCACTAGAGAGAGGAAGAGAAACAGCTCGTTCTACTGTTCAGGTCCGTCTCCAACTAGAGGGAAAACATTTATTCTTATTTTTCTTGCATGACAGAAATTAATGTAGCATGCACGCGTTGCATAGGTACTAGAGCGGCTTCGCTCGATCACGAAACACGACACGCATGTGAGGCATGGCGAGGAGGGTGGAGGAGGAGGAGCACGCATGTATGTGCTCTCTTCTCAAGCTCTTAGTGGTATGTGGAACAACTCACCATATAAGGTTGTCTCACACATCCTTCACTAGTGTGGTGGGACTAAACTTTTCACACCCTCTTGTCGTAAATCTCACACATGTAGTGGTCATGTAGATGATCCTCTAGAAAAACATACAACTTGTGAAATCACTAGTAAACACCTAAAAATCACATCTAAAATGATGAAAAAAAGATATATGCATTCTGACTACTTGACAATATATACATACAAATTCTCCTAGCTAACATCAGGCCATGAAAACTAACTTATCATATCATCCATGAAAGCATCATGATAAATACTTAGACATCGGAATTTGCAATGATAAATCACACAGAGGGCACGATAGCACTTAGCAGCGTGACATCTCCAATTAAAACTGCTCCACGTGAATTGCAATACAACTTCGTCTAATAACCTGAAGTTCATATATGAGTACTAAAGTATCAGGCATCCTTTTAATAGAACGGCATCCTTGGGTGAGAAAGCATGAAAATGTTACTTTTCGTACTCAAACCTTAAGCATTGCTTGAGTAGTTAATTAACAAGCTTTGTACTTCCTTTCACACACATAAATCTAAGGTTTAGCAACTGGGTTTTCATGTTGATTGGGTTTGAATGATAATGCTTTGTATTTCCTTTGTGAAATACAGAGTGAGATAAAATTCAGTGAAGAAATAATCATTTAAACTGTCAAGAGGCTTCGTCAGGGGGATCCAGTATCCCCGTACTTATTTTTGTTATGTACAGAAGGGATGACATCTCTATTTTCGTATGATGAGCAAAGTGGAAAGATGGGAGTTAAGGTTTGTCGTGATGCACTAGTAGTTACAAATCTACTTTTTGCTAATGATTCCCTAATATTGATGAAAGCAGATGTTCAAAATGCCACCTGCCTGAAATCAATTCTAGAGTTGTATTGTGGAGCATCGGGAAACTTGTTAGTGTGGATAAATGAAGTCTCTTTTTTAGGCCTAGTACAGACGTGAATATGAAGGCCCATGTATGTTCCACTCTCAATATTATGACAGAGGCAATGAAGGGTAAGTATTTGGGGCTTCCAGCTACACTTGGCCTTGATAAAAGTGATAATTTCCCATATCTGATTGATCGGCTTATTCAGCGACTCACTGGATGGAAGATAAGTGGCTCTTTAGGAGATAAAGAAGTTCTAATCAAATCTATTGCATAATCTATACTAGCTTACGCGATGTGTGTCTCTAAGATTCCTAAAAAATGCAAAGGAATCACATATGTAATGTGTCAGTTTTGGCGGGGCGATGATGCAACACATAAGAGAATGCATTGATTCATGTGGTGGAAAACGTGTAACCCAAGGAGTAAAGGAGGTATGGGGTTTAGGGATATCCATTGCTTCAATCTAGCATTTTTAGTTAAATAGGCTTGGAGCCTCATTGATGCTTTTGATTCTTCGTTTGTGTGTCGATCCTCAAAGCCAAATATTGGAAACGCTTCCTCTCATCCAAATGCACGCAGTGGTCGACGTCTGATCGTGCCCCATCGCACGGTGGAAACTGATTAGATTCAGCTGTTGTAGACATGGGCGTGCTAGTCTCTTCCTGCGCTTGACACACAACTCGTGGGCCCGTGCACGCGTCCATCTTCCTCATCCTTATCTCGACCACTCCCCCCCCCCCAATTTCCATCCCGGTGTTGCTCTCAGTTTCCCCCAATCGAGTCAACACCATGCCCAAGAAAATTAGAGGAGGACGGCGTTGGCGGCCGCCGGTGGATCTTGCTGCTGCAACGCAGGAAGGGCCACGCGCTGCATGGAGTCGACCATGTGGGTGCTGAGAGCTCCTCCTTCCTCCTTGCTTCCCTATTCTCCATGTTTCGTGGATCTAGCACTAGGGGCCACCAACGATGTTTCAGGCTGAGGAGGAGCTATGAAGTCTGACATGTCCTGCGAGTTCAGCGAGGAGGGAGAGTCTTGCAAGACGGGGGTGAGGGGTGCTGCAAGCGACCGCCCATATTGCCAACCCATCAGAGCTCGTCGTCGGCGCTGCAACACCACCCTGGTACGAGCTACCGGTGATGTGACACCATGGGTATTGCGTGGGCAGCGGCGACCGGTGTTGGCAGATGATGTGAGAAGATGTTGTCACGCCAACTATGATGGTGTATACCAGCCTTGTCGTCCGTGCGTGTACTGCGGCAAGCCACTTCAGTGTTGGAAATATGCCCTAGAGGCAATAATAATTTAGTTATTATCATATTTCCTTGTTCATGATAATCGTTTATTATCCATGCTATAATTGTATTGATTGGAAACTCAAATACATGTGTGGGTACATAGACAAACAAAGTGTCCCTAGTAAGCCTCTAGTTAACTAGCTCGTTGATCAAAGATGGTGAAGGTTTCCTAGCCATAGACATGAGATGTCATTTGATAACGGGATCACATCATTAGGAGAATGATGTGATGGACAAGACCCAAACTATGAACATAGCATATGATCGTGTCAGTTTATTGCTATTGTTTTCTACATGTCAAGTATCTGTTCCTATGACCATGAGATCATGCAACTCACTGACACCGGAGGAATACCTTGTGTGTATCAAACATCGCAATGTAACTGGGTGACTATAAAGATGCTCTACAGGTATCTCCGAGGGTGTCTGTTGAGTTGGCATGGATCGAGACTGGGATTTGTTACTCCGTGTGACGGACAGGTATCTCAGGGCCCACTCGGTAATACAACATCACTATAAGCCTTGCAAGCAATGTGACTAAAGTATTAGCGACGGGATCTTGTATTACGGAACAAGTAAAGAGACTTGCCGGTAACGAGATTGAACTAGGTATGGAGATACCGACGATCGAATCTCGGGCAAGTAACATACCGATAAACAAAGGGAACATCATACGGGATTAACTGAATCCTTGACATAGAGATTCAACCGATAAAGATCTTCGTAGAATATGTAGGAACCAATATGGGCATCCAGGTCCCGCTATTGGTTATTGACCGTAGAGGTGTCTCGGTCATGTCTACATAGTTCTCGAACCCGCAGGGTCTACACACTTAATGTTTGGTGACGATATAAGTATAGTTGAGTTGTTATGTTGGTGACCGAAGGTTGTTCGGAGTCCTGGATAAGATCCCGGACATGATGAGGAGCTCCAGAATAGTCCGGAGGTAAAGATTGATATATGGGATAATGGTGTTTGGTCTCCGGAAGGGTTCCGAAATTCACCAGAAGGGGTTTCGGATGTTTCCCGAAATGTTCGGGTACGAGAACACTTTATTTGGGCCAAGGGGTAAAGCCCACGAGGCTTTAAGGAAGGTGCAAAAGGAGTTTTGCGGAGGCCAGGGGCCAGACGCCAGGAACCCTGGCGTCTGGGGCTAGACGCCGAGGACCCTGGCGTCTGGTCCTGGAGTCCGAGGAGGACTCTTGCCTTGCGGGCCAAACCGACTTTGAGGAGGCTCTTTCTCCAAGTTTTGACCCCAGGGCTCAACATATAAATAGAGGGGCAGGGCTAGCACCCGGAATACATCAAGAATTCCCCAAGCCGTGTGCCGCAACCCCGTCCCCTCTAGTTTATCCTCCGTCATAGTTTCCGTTGTGCTTGGCGAAGCCCTACGGAGATTGTTCTTCACCACCACCGTCACCACGCCGTCGTGCTGCCGGAACTCATCTACTACTTCACCATCGCTCGCTGGATCGAGGAGGTGAAGGCGTCATCAAGCTGTACGTGTGTTGAACGCGGAGGTGTCGTCCGTTCGGCGCTAGATCGGAAGGACCGTGATCAAGATCGCGAGACGGTTCGTGATTTGATCGCGGGTTGGATCGTGATGGGATCGCGGGACGGATCGTGATTGGATCGCGAGACGGATCGTGATGAGATCGCGGGATGCTCGGCGATTTGAATCGCGAAGACGTTCGACTACATCAACTGTGTTTCTTAACGCTTCCGCTTAGCGATCTACAAGGGTATGTAGATCCACTCTCCCTCTCGTAGATGCTCATCACCATGGATAGATCTTGCGTGTGCGTAGGAAAAATTGTGTTTCCCATGCAACGTTCCCCAACAGTGGCATCTGAGCTAGGTCTATGTGTAGATGAGATCTCGAGTAGAACACAAAGGAATTTGTGGGCGTTGATATTCGAATTGCTTCCTCCCTTGGTCTTTTCTTGTTTCGGCGGTATTGTGGGATGAAGCGGCCCGGACCAACATTACTCGTACGCTTACGAGAGACCGGTTCCATCAACTGACATGTAACTTCGTTGCATAAAGATGGCTGGCGGGTGTCTGTTTCTCCCATTTTAGTCGGATCGGATTTGACAAAGGCGGTCCTTGAGAAGGTTGAATAGCAATTTTTGTATCACCGTTGTGGTTTTTGCGTAGGTAAGAATTGTTCTTGCTAGATACCCGTAGCAGCCACGTAAAACTTGCAACAACAATTAGAGGATGTCTAACTTGTTTTTGCAGGGTATGTTGTGATGTGATATGGCCAATTACATGATGAGATATATGTGATGTATGAGATGATCATGTATTGTATAGAATATCACGACTTGCATGTCGATGAGTACGGCAACCGACAGGAGCCATAGGGTTGTCTTTAATTATTTTCGCTGTTTTTGCTTTACTTTATCGCTATGAGTTAGCAATAGTCGTGGAAGCAACAGTCGGCGCGACAACCTCATGGCGACACATTGATGGAGATCAAGATGATGGAGATCATGGTGTTATGCCGGTGACGATGTAGATCATGCCGGTGCTTTGAAGATGGAGATCAAAAGCACAAGTTCATGGCCATATCATGTCACTTATGATTTGCATGTGATGTTAATCCTTTTATGCATCTTATTTTGCTTAGGACGACGGTGGCATTATAAGGTGATCCCTCACTTAAATTTCAAGATAAATTGTGTTCTCCCCGAGTGTGCACCGTTGCGAAAGTTCGTCGTTTCGAGACACCACGTGATGATCGGGTGTGATAGACTCTGCGTTCGCATACAACGGGTGCAAGCCAGTGTTGCACATGCGGAACACTCGGGTTAAACTTGACGAGCCTAGCATGTACAGACATGGCCTCGGAACACAAGAGACCGAAAGGTCGAACATGAGTCATATAGTAGATATGATCAACATGAAGATGTTCACCATTGAAACCACCTCAACTCACGTGATGATCGGACTTGAGTTGGTGGATTTGGATCATGTGACACTCGAATAACCGGGGGGATGTAAATTTGAGTGGGAGTTTTTAAGTAATATGATTAACTAAACTCATTATCATGAACATAGTCAAAATGTCTTTGCAAATTATGTTGTAGATTACTAGCTCGCGCTGTAGCTCCCTTGAATTTTTATATGTTCCTAGAGAAATAGAGTTGAAAGATGATGGTCGCAATAATGCGGACTGGGTCCGTGATCTGAGGATTGTCCTCATTGCTGCACAGAAGGCTTATGTCCTTAATACACCACTCGGTGAACCACCCCCTCAAGCGTCGTCTGTAGATGTTGTGAACATCTGACAGGCACGTTCTGATGACTACTTGATAGTTCAGTGTGTCATGCATTACGGCTTAGAATTGAGGCTCCAAAACGTTTTGAACGTCTTCTAAGAGCTGAAATTGGGATCTCAGGCTCGTGCCCGTGTTGAGAGGTATGAGACCTCCAACAAGATTCTTTGCCTGCAAGATGAAGGAGAATAGCTCAATCGGTGAGCATGTGCTCAGATTGTCTGGGTGCTACAATCGCTTGAATCGAGTGGGAGTTGATCTTACAGATAAGATAGTGATTGATATAGTTCTTCAAGTCACTGTCACTAAGCTACTAGAGCCTTGTGATGAACTATAAAATGCCCGGGATAGAAATAATGATCCCTGAGCTATTCGCGATGTTTGACACCGCGAAGGTAGAAATCAAGAAGGAGCATCAAGTGTTGATGGTTAGTGAAACCACTAGTTTCGAGAAGGGCAAGGGCAAGGAGGGAAACTTCATGGATGGCAAGTCAGTTGTTGCTCCAGTGAAGAAACCCAAGGTTGATCCCAAACCCGAGACTAAGTGCTTCTATTATGAGGAGAATGGTCGCTGAAGCGGAACACCCCTGGATACTTGGTAGATAAGAAGGCTGGCAACGTCGACAGAAGTATATTTGATATACGTGTTATTGATGTGTACCTTACTAGTGCTCCTAGTAGCACCTGGGTATTGGATACCGGTTCGGTTGCTAAATGTTAGTAACTCAAAATAAAAGCTACGGAATAAACGGAGACTAGATAAGGGTGAGGTGACGATGAGTGTTGGAAGTGTTTCCAAGGTTGATGTGATCACCATCGCACGCTCTCTCTACCTTCGGGATTAGTGATGAACCTAAATAAATGTTATTTGGTGTTTGCGTTAAGCATGAACGTGATTAGATCATGTTTATTGCAATACGGTTATTCATTTAAGTTAGAGAATAATGGTTATTCTATTTACATGAATAATACCTTCAATGGTCATGCACCCAATGAGAATGGTTTATTGAATCTTGATCGTAGTGATACACATGTTCATAATATTGATGCCAAAAGATACAAAGTTAATAATGATAGTACCACATACTTGTGGCACTGCCGCTAAATGTCATATTGGTGTAAATCGCATGAAGAAACTCCATGCTGATGGATCTTTGGACTCATTCGATTTCGAATCGGTTGAGACATGCGGACCATGCCTCATGGGCAAGATGACTAAGACCCCATTTTCCGGTATGATGGAGCGGGCAAGTGACTTATTGGAAATGATACATGTTGATGTATTCGGTCCAATGAGTGTTGTAGCGTGCGGTGGATATCATTATTTTCCTACCTTCACTGATGATTTGAGTAGATATGGGGATATTTACTTAATGAAACACAAGTCTGAAACGTTTGAAAAGTTCAAACAAATTCAGAGTGAAGTTTGAGATCATCATGACAAGAAGATAAAATATCTACGATATGATCGTAGAGGTAAATATCTGAGTTACGAGTTTGGTATACAACTTAAGACAATGTGGAAGTTGTTTCACAATTCACGCCACCTGGAACACCATAGTGTGATGGTGTGTCTGAACGTCTTAGTCGTGCTCTATTGGATATGGTGCGTACTATGATGTCTCTTATCGATTTGCCACTATCGTTTTGGGGTTATGCATTACAGACAACTACATTCACTTTAAAAAGGGGCACCATCTAAGTCCGTTGAGATGACACCGTATGAATTTTGGTTTGGCAGAAACCTAAGCTGTCATTTCTTAATGTTTGGGGCTGCGACGCTTATGTGAAAAAGGGTTTTCACCTAATGAGCTCGAACCCAAAGCGGACAAATGCATCTTCATAGAATACCCTAACGTAACAGTTGGGTAAACCTTCTGTCTTAGATCCAAGCACAAAGTGTTTGTTGCTAAAACGGGTCCTTTCTCGAGAAAGAGGTTCTCTCGAAAGAATTGAGTGGGAGGAAGATAGAACTTGATGAGGTTGTTGAACCTTTGTTTCAACCAGCGAGTAGCGCAGCGCAGAAAGTTGTTTCTGTGGAGCCTACGTTAGTTGAAGAGGAAGTTGATGATGATGATCATGAAGCTTCGTGTCACGCCCAAGATGCGATCCTATCCTTATTTTGGCACGAGGCCTCGACAGGGATAGAAGCGCATCTCGTCGTGTTGCAAGAATGGATATCATTACAAGTACATGTAAAGAAGAGATGAGTATATGGAATTGGCTTACACTCGCCACGAGCTACATCAATATCACATCAATACAATAACAAATACAACATCATACAGAAGAGCAGGGTCCGACTACGGACGAAAACAAACGATAAAATGACATCCATCCTTGCTATCCCAGGCTGCCGCCTGGAACCCATCCTAGATCGATGAAGAAGAAGAAGAAGCACTCCAAATCAAACAAAGCATCGCGCTCACGTCATATCATCGCATTACCTGTACCTGCAACTATTGTTGTAGTAATCTGTGAGCCACGGGGACTCAGCAATCTCATTTCCAAGGGTATCAAGACTATTAACGCTTAATGGGTGAGGTATGGTTAAGTGGTGAGGCTGCAGCAAGCACTAAGCATTTATTTGAGTGGCTAACTTACGAGTACAAGAATAAAGGGGGATGATTGTCGAATAAACGGTCGTGATCTAGTAATGATCTCTAAGAGATCCTGAACACCTACTTACGTCAAACATAACCCCACCGTGTTCTCTCTCGGATAAGGACTCACGAGAAGAGACAGTCACGGTTACGCACACGGTTGGTGTATTTTATTTGAGTTTACTTCAAGTTTGCTATGACCGGGTGTTAAACAAAGTTTCCAAGTTTGCCACATAACCGCGGGCACGGCTTTCCGAAAGATTTAACCCTGCAGGGGTGCTCCAACTCATCCATCACAAATTAACCACACGCAGCGAGAATAACCTCGACCACGAATCTCGTGATCTTCCTAGGCAATTCCACTGGAAAACCGCAACCTCGAGATAGCCCAAAGTATTTTTTTCGGAATTCCTCGCACAAGACGTTCGAGAAAGGTAAAACAAGTCCAGCAAGACCGCCCGGCGTGTCGACATAACCCGATAGGAGCCGCGTATCTCGTTCTCAGGACACGACCAGATGAGCGCAGCGTACAGTGGCCTGATAGACATCACCCGAGTTGCCCCGGGTTGGCCCCGCACACGACTCTAGTTTGGACCAACACTCATGAGGAGCACTGGCCCGGGTTGTTGATTAAAGATCCTCGGGGTAATTACTCCCTATGCAGGTTTATTAGTTGTTAGGCAAATGTAGTACCAATGTTGGGCCTTGCCAGACAAGTTTTATCCTAAAACGAAAATCAAGGGGGTCCCCATAACAACCCCGCGCATGTAAGGAGCGCTCATTTATGGAACATAACACCGGTACACAAGTAACTAGGGCGGCAAGAGTGGAACAAAACACCGAGCAAAAGGCCAAGCCTTCCACCCTTTACCAAGTATATATGTGCATTAAATTAAATAGCAATAATATTGTGATATAACAAAAGGATATCCATGTTGCACATGGAAAGAGCTTGCACCTGCAACTAGCAACGCTATAAGAAGGGCTGAGCAAGCGGTAACATAGCCAAACAATGTTTGCTGGGACCTGGAGGGGTTAGAGGCTTTTCATGGCAATTTAGGAGGCTTAACATACAAGTGGTAGGTAGCGAGACAGCGATAGAAACGAGACATCTAGCATGGCAATGATAGTAATGGTATCCAGGGAAATGATCATCTTGCCTGAGATCCCGCTCGGAAGAAGAACGAATCCATGAAGAAGACGAGCCAACGTAGACGAACGAATCCTCACACTCCGAAGCGGTTTCGGAACTCTATCGAGAAGAAGCAATCGGAAACAACAATCAACACACGAGAACACCACAACAAATGCATGACATGATGCGCAACAAATATGATGCATGACCGGTTTAAATATGCAAGGCATGGCAACCACAACAATCAAATACTACACATTAAGTGAAGCTCAATATGCAACGAGTTGCATATTGACGAAACTCCACATTTGAATATTTCGTTCACTCTCGTTTAGGTACACGACAATATTAAATGTTGTTAAACATGGCAAGAGGTGAAGCATAAGTAAACTACACATAAAGGCAAGTTTAAATGAGGCCGGAAACAACATATAGCATTTCCGAAACGACCCCATATGTTAATTTCGAAATTGGTCCAGATCTGAATTAATCAGGTTTTATATTTGTTAAACAGCAAAATAAAGTGAACCATGCAATTCTACACGTCATTCTAGTCGATTTACATATATAGAACATTTGAAACGGAGCTACGGTTTAAAAGATATGACATTCACAAGATGCACGTGACATGAGTGCAAAATGCATGCAAACACCCACCACAAACATGTTAAATCATAGATGCAGCAAGATATTATGAAACTACATGAAATTCTAAGCAAGTTTCATATGCAACATGTGCAAAACGGAGCTACGGTTCAACCACAACAACCCACGCAAGATTTTAATTAAATCTGTCCAAAACAGCAACATGGCGTAATGCACGCATGAAAACAACAAGCTACAAGATTCTAAAATGCACAAGTAAGCATGGGGCAGTAGCATACAACATACACTTCATTCCAACTTCACATATCATACTCAAAAGAGTCATGGATCACATGGTACGAAGCTCACAACATGGCAACAAAATATGGCAGATTAGGACTTAGTGAAAATAACAGTTTTTAGCATGGCAGATTTTCATGGAGGCATATTGACAGCAGTAAAACTATATGCTACAGGGCATATAATGGCATGAAAATTAACAGCATGGTAGTAGACATGATGCACTACAAATCATTACATTAGGGCAACATCAAATTATGCTCAGATTCATGGCAACCATCAACACAACATGGCATATAGAAGAAAACAGATTCTCAGACTTAGTAAAAATTAGAGTGGGCATGTGCAGCAGTTTTTAACAGATTGACATATTGAGCAACAGAAATAATTATGATGCAAAATCTATTTATGCAAAATAATGGCACAACATGAAAGAGCATAACATGCTTAACAAAAGACTCCTTGGTGGCATCACCAAAAGACTCCTAGAACACTAGCAAATCACATCGCAACACAGCAACAAAATAACAGATTCCAGACTTAGAAATATTTTGGACCCTCAAAACATCAGATTTTTATAGCATGTTGGCAACAAGAAAACCACACCTAAACATGCATTTCTATGACAACCAAAAATACCAGGGCTTAGCATACATGTCCGAGGGCATATCTCATGTTCGAAATTATTTCATATGATGCACGGATTAAATCACACGAAAAAGACAAAAGGGCATCATGGCAAAAATGACATGCACAAGAACTTCCTCCAATGACAAAACTAAATGCACAGTTAAATTCTATGGATTTTTCTACCCCGAAAACATATATAATATGCCTAGGTTCATGTGGGAAATATGTCACAATTAATTATGCAAATTAATGGAATAACCCCTTTCTAGCAATTATAAATGCAAGTCAAATGCAAATATTACAATGAACATGTTTGTCATGCATGAAAATGCGATGTGGATAATATGAACATTTTTGATATGTTGTTGGATTAAATCCCGATACACGTTAAATGAATATGCCAAAGCAAAATGATGGCAATTATGCAAAATGGTGCAAACATCGAGTGTAAGTATTTTTATCATGGATGAAAATGGCATATTATTAACCTACACATTTTTCTGAGCATATTACATATATAAAACATTTTAATCCGGCACACGGTTAATTATTTATTAACGTTTTAAAACAATGCCTTTTTCTGAAATTACTAAATGTGCAGGGTTAATGACAAAATTCGCAACGTTGGATAAAAAAAATACTAGTGGGCCGAATCTGACGAACTGGGCTACACAACAGGTGAGCGCAACATAGCAAAGTCACGCATGCGGGCGAGGGATTGGGCTGAGAGGGGCGCTCACCATGGGCTCTTGGCCCGGTCGGAGGAGCGGCTGGGCCGGCGCAGGGCAGGCCTTGCGGCTGGGGAAGGAGGCCCACGAGCGCAGCGATCGAGCGGGTCAACGCGCTCGTGCGGGCGTCGTCCTCGCTACCTCGTGCCCGAGGCGCAGCAACAGCAGGCAGTCGACGGCGAGCAGCGGCGTCCGAGGCGGGATCTGGCGAGGGCAATGGCGGGGATGGCCGGATCTAGTCGGGGGCGCTCCATCTAGGCGGCGGAGGGAGCTTCGGCGGCGAGCTGCTGCGAGGCCGGGGCTGCAAGGTGAGGTCGGAGCTGCGGGCGGCGGCGATGCTCGGCGACCGGCGGCTCCCAGGGTCGGGCGGCGCGATGAGGGTGGCCTCGGGCCTGGACTCGGGGTCGCCGGCAACGGATCCGGCGGGGCAAGTCCGGCGAGGGCCGGCGGGGCTCAGGGCACCCACGGGAGCAGCGCTCGGGACAGCGGCGGCGGGCGCGCTGCGGCTGTGTGGTCGTCCGGACAATGTCCGGCGGCCATGGACAATGTCCGGTAGGTGGGAGGAGAGAGAGGTTGGCTGGGTGGCGGCTGGTGGGTGGTTTGGCACGGAATTTGAGGAGGGATTAGGGTTTTTCCAGATTAGGCGGGGATGGGCATCTATTTATAGGCAGGGGTCTAGGGTTAGCTGTTTTCATCCGTTTTCGGACCGTTGGATCGCGATCAAACGGCTCTGGCGATGGTTAGGGGCTAGGCTAGGCTAGTGGGCTGTGTAGAGTGGGTTGGGCTGAGATGAGAGGAAGATTTGAGGCCCGTGACAGGTTTTTCAAATACCGCAAACGTCCAACGAATAAACCGATACGGTGCCGCTACGGTCGACCGTTCGGATATCAAACGACCTCTGATTGCGATGAAACTTGGCAGGCAGTCTACCTACAATATAACAAGACCGCATGCCAACTTTCGACCCAATCCGAGAAAGTTTTATGCGCGCTATTAAAAACAATATCTTTTTTTATAAATGATGCCGCGGGCGCGTGCGGGTGTGGTTGGTCTTGAAACGGTCAACGACACGAACGGAGAGAACCGGCATCTACGAACGGATGCAAGTTTTCAAAAACGAGTGACGATGCTATGCAAGATGATGCGAATGATGCGATGATGAATGCGACAACCAAACGAATCACACGACGACGATGGAATAAAAGGGGAATCTTCTGGAGCGTCGGTTCCGGGCTGTTACACTTCGGATCAAGTTACTATCGAACCTCGTAGGTCAACAAGGATGCGTACTGCTCCTGAGTGGTACGGCAACCCTGTCTTAGAGGTCATGTTGTTGGACAACGATGAACCTACGAGCTATGGAGAAGCGATGATGGGCCCGGATTCCGAGAAATGGTTAGAGGCCATGAAATCCGAGATGGGATCCATGTATGAAAACAAAGTATGGGCTTTGGAAGTATTACCTGAAGGGCGAAAGGCCATTCAGAACAAATGGATCTTTAAAAGGAAGACGGACGCGGACGGTAATGTCACCGTCTATAAAGCTCGACTTGTGGCAAAGGGTTTTTCACAAGTTCAAGGAGTTGACTACGATGAGACTTTCTCACCCGTAGCGATGCTAAAGTCTCTTGGAATTATGTTAGCAGTTGCTGCATTTTTCGATTATGAAATCTGGCAGACGGATGTCAAAACATCGTTTCCTTAACGGTGTCCGTGAGGAAAGGTTGTATGTGATACAACCGGAAGGTTTTGTCAGTCCTAAGGATGCTAAAATGTATGCAAACTCCAGCAATCCTTCTATGGGCTGGAGCAAGCATCTCGGAGTTGGAATATACGCTTTGATGAGGTGATCAAAGTTTTTGAGTCTATACAAAGTTTATGACAAACTTGTATTTACAATAAAGTGAGTGGGAGCACTATAGAATTTCTGATAAGTATATGTGGATGACATATTGTTGATCGGAAATGATGTAGAATTTCTGGAAAGCATAAAGGGTTGTTTGAAAGGAGTTTTTCAAAGAAAAACCTGGAATGAAGCTACTTAAATATCAGGCATCAGGATCTATAGAGATAGATCAAGACGTCTGATAAAACTTTCAATGAGTACATACCTTGACAAGATTTTGAAAGAGTTCAAAATGGATCAGTCAAAGAAAGAGTTCTTGCCTGATTTGTAAGGTGTGGAGTTGAGTGAGACTCAAAGCTCGACCACGGCAGAAGAAAGAGAAAGGACGAAGGTAGTCCCCTATGCCTTATCCATAGGCTTTGTATAGTATGCCATGCTGTGTACCGCACCTGGTGTGTGCCTTGCCATGAGTCTGTCAAGGGGTACGAGAGTGGTCCAGGAGTGGATCACTGGACAGCGGTCAAGATTATCCTTAGTAACTAGAGGACTAAGGAAATATTTCTCGATTATGGAGGTGATAAAGAGTTCGTCGTAAAGGGTTACGTCGATGCAAGCTTTGACACCTATCCGGACGACTCTGAGTAGCAGTCCGGATACGTATAGTGGAGCAGTCATTTGGAATAGCTCCAAGTGGAGCGTGGTAGCATCTGCAGTATGACATATAGATTTGCAAAGAACACACGGATCTGAATGTTGCAGGCCGTTGACTAAATACCTCTCTCACATGCAAAGCATGATCGAACCCCAGAACTCATTGGGTGTTAGATTCATAACAATGTAAATCACATGGTGATGTGAACTAGATTATTGACTCTAGTGCAAGTGGGAGACTGTTGGAAATATACCCTAGAGGCAATAATAATTTAGTTATTATCATATTTCCTTGTTCATGATAATCGTTTATTATCCATGCTATAATTGTATTGATTGGAAACTCAAATACATGTGTGGGTACATAGACAAACAATGTGTCCCTAGTAAGCCTCTAGTTAACTAGCTCGTTGATCAGAGATGGTGAAGGTTTCCTAGCCATAGACATGAGATGTCATTTGATAACGGGATCACATCATTAGGAGAATGATGTGATGGACAAGACCCAAACTATGAACATAGCATATGATCGTGTCAGTTTATTGCTATTGTTTTCTGCATGTCAAGTATCTGTTCCTATGACCATGAGATCATGCAACTCACTGACACCGGAGGAATACCTTGTGTGTATCAAACGTCGCAACATAACTGGGTGACTATAAAGATGCTCTATAGGTATCTCCGAGGGTGTCTGTTGAGTTGGCATGGATCGAGACTGGGATTTGTTACTCCGTGTGACGGAGAGGTATCTCAGGGCCCACTCGGTAATACAACATCACTATAAGCCTTGCAAGCAATGTGACTAAAGTATTAGCCACGGGATCTTGTATTACGGAACGAGTAAAGAGACTTGCCGGTAACGAGATTGAACTAGGTATGGAGATACCGACGATCGAATCTCGGGCAAGTAACATACCGATAAACAAAGGGAACATCATACGGGATTAACTGAATCCTTGACATAGAGGTTCAACCGATAAAGATCTTCGTAGAATATGTAGGAACCAATATGGGCATCCAGGTCCCGCTATTGGTTATTGACCGTAGAGGTGTCTCGGTCATGTCTACATAGTTCTCGAACCCGCAGGGTCTACACACTTAACGTTTGGTGACGATATAAGTATAGTTGAGTTGTTATGTTGGTGACCGAAGGTTGTTCGGAGTCCTGGATGAGATCCCGGACATGATGAGGAGCTCCGGAATAGTCCGGAGGTAAAGATTGATATATGGGATAATGGTGTTTGGTCTCCGGAAGGGTTTTGGAATTCACCGGAAGGGGTTTCGGATGTTTCCCGAAATGTTCGAGTACGAGAACACTTTATTTGGGCCAAGGGGTAAAGCCCACGAGGCTTTAAGGAAGGTGCAAAAGGAGTTTTGCGGAGGCCAGGGGCCAGACGCCAGGAACCCTGGCGTCTGGGGCCAGACGCCGAGGACCTTGGCGTCTGGTCCTGGAGTCCGAGGAGGACTCTTGCCTTGCGGGCCAAACCGACTTTGAGGAGGCTCTTTCTCCAAGTTTCGACCCCAGGGCTCAACATATAAATAGAGGGGCAGGGCTAGCACTCGGTATACATCAAGAATTCCCCAAGCCGTGTGCCGGCAACCCCGTCCCCTCTAGTTTATCCTCCGTCATAGTTTCTGTTGTGCTTGGCGAAGCCCTACGGAGATTGTTCTTCACCACCACCGTCACCACGCCGTCGTGCTGCCGGAACTCATCTACTACTTCACCATCGCTCGCTGGATCGAGGAGGTGAAGGCGTCATCAAGTTGTACGTGTGTTGAACGCGGAGGTGCCGTCCGTTCGGCGCTAGATCGGAAGGACCGTGATCAAGATCGCGAGACGGTTCGTAATTTGATCGCGGGTTGGATCGTGATGGGATCGCGGGACGGATCGTGATTGGATCGCGAGACGGATCGTGATGAGATCGCGGGACGCTCGGCGATTTGAATCGCGAAGACGTTCGACTACATCAACTGCGTTTCTTAACGCTTCCGCTTAGCGATCTACAAGGGTATGTAGATCCACTCTCCCTCTCGTAGATGCTCATCACCATGGATAGATCTTGCGTGTGCGTAGGAAAATTTTTGTTTCCCATGCAACGTTCCCCAACATTCAGTGTTTCTGAGCTCGCCATTGGCATTGCAACACCACCGTTTACTGTGAGCTCGTCGGTGATGTGACACCATGGGTGCTGGGAGGGCGGCGGCGACCTATACTAGCAGATGTTGCGAGGAGATGTTGCCACATCACCGGCGATGTTGCAGACCAGCTTCATCGTCCGTGTGCGTACTGCGGCAAGCCACCTCACCGGTGCTTCTGAGCTCACCGTCGGCATTAAAACACCACCGTCCGATGTGACCTCGTTGGTGCTACAAGGGCAACAGCGGCTGGTACTAGCAGATGATGTGATGAGATGTTGCCATGCCACCGGCGATGCTGCACACCAAGCATCATCGTCTACGCGCGTGTTGCGGCAAGCCACCTGATACGTCTCCAATGTATCTATACTTTTTTATTGTTAAATGCTATTATATTATCACTTTTATATACTTTATATGTCATTTTACATTATTTTTATGGAATAAAATATTAATCTAGTGCCCGCTGCCAATTCCTATTTTTTGCATGTGTTTTTGTTTCGCAGGAAAACCATATCTAGGAAGGTCCAATTGTGTTGAAAAATTACGAAGAATTTTTATGAAAAAAGAGACCCAGGAAACTTCGAGAGGTAGCCGTTAGGTACATGAGGGACAAGCCCCAGAGGCTCCACCCTAGGGGCGCGCCATGCAAGCTTGTGGGGCCCTCGAGGCTCCGTCTGGCGTGAATCCAATGCTTAAAAATCCTATATAATCTGAAACCCCCGAAAAGTAACCTAGAACTTTTACTCTGTCGCCGCAAGCCTCTGTTCCGAAGCGATTTCATACGAAGGCCTTCTTCGGCACCCTGTCGGAGGGGGAAGCCATCATGGAGTCCATCTTCATCATCCTTGCTGCCGCCATGGTGATGCGTGAGTAGTTCACCCTCGGGGCTGAGGGTTTGTACCAGTACCTATGTGTTGGATCTCTCTCTCTCTCTCTTTCTCTCTCATGTTTTTGATTTGACACGGTCTTGATGTATACGGAGCTTTATCAATATAGTTGGATCACATGATGTTCACCTCCCTCTCTTATTTTCGTGGTGAATTGAGTCTTGCTCTTTGAGGTTTCTTTATGTTGGATTGAATATTTTGGATTTGAGATAACTTGATGCATGTCTCACTCGTGGATACTCGTGGTGACATTGGGGTGTCTAGGTGACATTAGAGTTGATTGATGTGTATCATATGGTGTTGTCCTAGTACGATCTCTGGAACTATATGTGACACTTTGGGGTGGTTCGTAAGATTGATTGGAAACACAACTTTGAGGTGGTTTACCACCTACGCGATTTCATCCTACTTTCTCCGGTAGAAATAGAGACTTTGGAGTAATTCTTTGCCACACGTTGAGGGATTTTCATGTGATTCAACTATGTTAATGATGTTGAGAGATTGCACTAGCAAAAGTATGAACCCTATGCCTTGTTTCTAATCATTGAGACACCGTTTTGCTCGCCTTTTGTTACTTTCTACCTTGCTATTTTTATTTGTTCAGATTATAAAAACATATTTCTACCATCCATATTACACATGTATCATCATCTCTTCTTCGAACTAGTGCACCTGTACAACTGACTATTCGCTACTGTGTGTATTGGGGACACAAGAGACTATTTGTATTTGGTTGCAAGATTGTTTGAGAGAGAACCATCCTCATCCTATACCTCCCATGAATTGATAAACGTTAAGTCATCCATTTGAGGGAAATTTTCTACTGTCGTACAAAACTCTGCGTTTGGAGGCCCAACAAAGTCTACAAGAATAAAGTTGTGTAGTAGACATCACCACATCACTGGTACTTCAGAGCTCGGCGGCGGCTTTGCAACACAACCTTATGTTGCGACTTCGCCGGTGATGCGGCACCACGCGTGCTGCTAGGATGGCGGTCGCCGGCACTGGCAGATGCTGCGAGGAGATGTTGTCATGCCGCCGGCGATGCTGCAAACTAGTCTAGTCATCCATGCGTATGCTGCCGCAAGCCACCTCGCTAGTGCTTTTTAGCTCATCGTCGATGTTGCAACACCACTGTTTGTTGCGAGATCTCCGTTGATGGAGGTTGGTCATGTTGTGAGGGAGAGAGTGCTACAATGACCCATCGCAAAGCCCGAATGGCCGACGAGCAGGGCGACAATGCTGTAACCTGGCGACGACTGTTGCGATGGGAAGAAAGAAGAGAGAAACAGATTGTTTGTGTTGACTTCATCCAACGGCTAGGAGCGTCCAGATCATACGATTGAAAAGGCGAATGTTAATTCTTTTCCTGCATCCGGATGGCACCTACAAGTCACCAAATATTATCTTGATGGAGATCTTTTGAATGCTATCGTGAAGAAAAAATCTTCTTATACATTGCAGAGTATAATTGCAGGAGGGGACACTTGAAAGCGTGCTCACATTTGAAGAGTTGGTAATGGTGAAAAAAATAAAATTTGGTAGGACGCCTCCATTCCACAACCACTCTCTAAAAAGGTGATAACTTACAGGTGTAATCACCTCCTCTCTCGTGTTTGCGACCTTAATTATCATCAATAGGAGACTGGGATGAAGAGCATGTGAATCAAACTTTTTGGCATGTAGATGCTCAAAGGATCTTAGCCATTCCTCTCCGAGTACATGAATTGACAGATTTTGTGGCATGGAGTATGACAAAGACCGGTACTTTCACTGTATGTTATGCCTATCATGTGGAATGGGAACATCAAATGGGCACAAACTGCAGCCTGTTGCGAGTTCTTCGACGCCTACAGGACATGGGACTTAGCGTGGAGCCTTCACCGCCCATAAAAGATCAAAATCTCTATTTGGAGAGCATTGCACAGTGCAATCCCCTGTCATGCAATCCTAGCAGACAGACTTATTAAAATCAAACCACAGTGCCCAGCCCACAACTTGAGCGTCGACAATATTCGGCATCTGGTGTTTGAATGTCAATTGGTTGTCGAAGTTTGGAACTTGTTAGGTGTACATGATGTTATTAAGAAGGCTATTCTTATTGACAGGGCCCCTAAGGTAGTGTTGGAGTACCTCCTAAGTTTACCGTGACGTTCAAGTCATGGGCCTACCAAAATTCAAAGAAAAAATAGCCACTGCTTCTTTGTATTTGTGGTGGGAGCGCAAAAGGTTAACACACGCTGCAGAAATACAAAATGCAAAGCCAAATTAATTTGATGGTGAGAGCTCATGCTGCTAATTCGATGGTGGGAGCTCTTGTACTTCAAAGGCTAAAGTTCGACCAGATTGATGGACAAAACCAAGGAACTGGTACGTCAAATTGAACGTTGACAAGACATTATTAGAGCTATGCTTAGAGACCACAATGGGAAATGTATTGCTGCAACAAATGAGAAAATGGACATATGTTATGATGCTTTTACGGATGAAGCCATAGCAGTGAGGTTTGGGTTGAATCCTGCCCGAACGGTTGGATGCAAAAACTAGAGATTAATTTTGATAGTGTGAAGGTATTAAGTGCACTGCGAGAGGGTAACTCTTCTTTTGTTGCAAGCCTCATCTTTGACAGGTAGCTCAATGACTAGCTAGGATTGCTAGATTTCCTCCTCCTAATATCTGGATGGGCACTGGATGTGATCCCATGGTTGTAAACGATGCTACGATTCTTATGAATGAATAGAGGGATTGAATGTCAAAAAAAACTAGTGTATCATTTGAACAAAGTACTGTCTTAAACAATCAAAATACCATCTTTACTATTTTGGGAAGGATGCAATATTCCATGGGAAAACCTTCCCCTCAGCTGGTTGATCCGTGTTGGACATCCGCCGAGTGCGCCGCCGTTCGATCGCATGGCTGCCTGGCGCTATCTCTCGGTCCCACGCCCCTCTCTCTCTAGAAACATCCACAAGCAACCGTGTATCCTTATCCTCACAAGCGCCAACTGCTTATCCTTTCTTTTTTTCCTCCACCACTTGCTATCCATCTCAAGCTCCTAGCCATGGCATACGGTTGCTCCTCGAGCGAGAAACCACATGTTCCAACTGCTTATCCTTTCTCTTTTCCTCCACCACGTGCTATCCATCTCAAGCTCCTAGCCATAGCATACGGTTGCTCCTCCAGCGAGAAACCACATGTTGCCTCAAGATGGAAACCTGGTAAGCAGGCTACTGCTGCCAGCTTCTCCTACCATCCACTACTCCCGCTACTACAACCAAAGCTTGTTGTTGCAGGGCCAACGATGCTCGTCGCTAACTGCAGGGGCTAAGGATGGGAGTTCACGGGATGGATGGCCATGGTGAAACAACGGCGGTGCTGCAACAACGGTGGCTGCCGCCCACCACCGACGCTACGAGCTCCGTTGTTGCAAAAGAGCCGATCGATTCAAGTCTCGGATTGCAACATCGTTCATGTTTCTAAAACATGGGGAATATTACAGAAAAACCACAACGGTACGGCTATGCGAGCACGGCAATTTTTCTGCAACGTGACTTACGTTGCAAAAGTTTCTGAAACATAACCTATATTGCAAAAAAAATCTAAAACATAACTCTTGTTACAAAGTTTTTCTCGCAACATGATCTATGTTGTGAAAGTTTCTGTAACTTAAATTGTGTTGCAAATATGGAGTACCGCTTGGCCACTTGATGACGCAGATCTGACGGCACACAACCCGGCCTATCTTATAAAATGATCAGCTGGCGGACACATAGCACGCCCATATTCTATGTGGACAACAGACAAAGCATGAACCAGATACATGTAGCTGGATACCAATATACCACCACAATTGCTAATTGGAAAACCCAATGACGACCTTTTTACAACATTCCGTGGCAACAAGGAGAGGCTCAATTTAAGATATCTGAACTATAGTTACACAATTAACTTGTACGTAATATTATACCAAAAATTGGGTGGACATGCAGTAAGCATCTATCGGAAGCTGGTAACTAACGCCAAACATGTAATAACAATTCAACAAGCCAAGATTATCGTAAGCCACCAAAATGGGAACGCAGCCTGAAAGCATCAGTGATAATCAGATATATTTGTGGCATGTGACAAATAGGAACAGTTCATATATAGCATACGGACGTGCTAGATATAAAACTCAAGATCGTTCGTGAGACCAAAGATCACTCCGACAAGATCATAAGAGAAACCATGTAGCAGCTTTGATAAAAATCATGATTCACACCATTAACCAAGATTGATACAAGAAAATGTTGGCATGCCATTAACAAAACCATACACTAACCTCAGATTATGGTTGTCCAAAGATAGTTCAACCAAATTCAAAATCATCTCGAATCACAATTGTAACATCTTAACAGACTGAAGAGCAGCAGGGAAAACAGCTAGTGAGTGCCTTCTTTCTTTTTCCCCTACTTCCCAGCAGAATCAGGGGAGCCATCTCCATAGGAAACCAAACCTTTCTTCCCTTCAGGACTGACCGACATAGACCGGGACCTGTCGTTACTTGCACGTTTTGGAGATGGGGAGGCAAGGGGGGAGCGATCCTGCACAGGTGGTGGGGACCTTGATCTTGACCCAGACAGGCTCCTGCTCCTGGAGAGCGACCGTGCACGATCACCGCGTGAACTTGGTTTCCCACCAGGAGGCGAACGACTACGTACTGGACTCCTGCTGTAGCCACCTCCCCTTGCACGGTCTCGATAAGCAGGTGGGCTGCGTGACACGCTTCGGCTCCTCCTTCTGTACCTGCCAGGCCTCCACAGCAGAAAAACAAGAGAAATGTAAAATTTAACCGTACCTAGACTAGGCTATTCATACGTGCTATAAATCTTGCTACATAATTGGTTGAAAGATGTTCATCACCACACAACACAATAAGTCAACAAAATCTGTGTCGAGAAGATGCAAGCACAACGTGTTGTTCTTTATCCGATAAAACAATAGTTGAGAACACTGATACACTACGACAAATTGCCTTGGTAACTGAACACTGATACACTACGACAAATTGCCTCGGTAACTGAACGTTAAATCACATCATTTGTGTGGGGTCAGAATAGAAAGATAAAGATAACACAACATAAGTTAGACGTCCATTTCCTAATTGTTTGGGAGACAAAAAGATCATGACAAAATCATATGTCCAATTGTTGTAAGTGCAATCATTCTGAATAGTCGTATGTCCAATTGTTGTACGTGCAATCATTCTGAATAGTTAATATACCTTGGTGATGCTCTTCTTGGTGGGCTTCTGTATCGTCTTGGAGGTGATCGATACCGAGTGCCCCGGTGACTGATATACCTACAGAAGATATTACAGCAACTTCTTCAAGAGTGTCTTGGTAACTGATATATCTACAGAGATATTACAGTGATTTCTCCAGAATAGAAAAACATAAAGTTAAACAAGTTACCTGTCACGGTCACCTCTTCCACCATAGCGGTGAGAACGATCAACAGAAGGTGAACGATACTGTCTTGCAAATGAGTAACGTTGAGTAAAGCCCCTCCCTCTTCTTATGCGTTTTGATCCATCAGGAGAGACACTCCTAGATGGGCTCCTACCGTGATTGGGTGGTGATACTGCCCTGCGAGGTGGGCTAGGACTTCTGCTGGCGTTCCTGCGAGATCGACCACCTCTTACAGGGGTCAAGCTTCTTCTAGAAGATCCCACAGGGCTCCTGCTGAAGTTTCCATGAGCATTCCTTTGAGGGCTTCTGCTTGTAGTCTTTCTAGGAGGCATATCAGGGCTCCGGCTAAAACCCTTGTGCATTGGAGACCTTGCAGAAGTTCGGCTAATGCTTTTTCCCTTCTCCATAGGTGTGGGGCTTGGACTGACACTTTTTCGCACATGTGTTCTTTCCAGGCTCCTACTTGGACTTCTTCGTTGCAAGGACCTAGCTGAGCTCCTGCTAATGCTTCTTGTCCGAGTTTCAACAGGACTCCTGTTCCTGCGGACAACAGGGCTTCTGCTTACACTTCCAGGTGGGCTCTTGCTGGGGCTTCTTCGATGAGGACTCATGCTCATATTCCTCTGTCGGGGTGGGCTCCTGCTTTCTTTTTGTTTTGGAGCATGGACAGGACTTCTACTATGCTGATGAACAGAACTCGGGCTTACCAATCTCTCCAGGCTGACGTTTGACCTTTTGATTGGGCTTCTGGGACTTACACTCATGCTCTTGCTCATGGAGTGATTAGCACTCGTGCTCTGGCTCCTGCTTATCAATGTAAGATGAAACACTGCTTGCAGATGCAGTAAGCACAAATAATGATTGATGTGTGAAGAAGTATAGGGAACCTAGATTTGCTTCGGTCGCCAGTTAGAACAGGCACGATACCGGCCTTCCTTTCAGATTTAGAATCAGTAACACCATTTGTGCGCATCTCCCCATTTTCCAGTTGAGATTTGTCTTCTTGTGCCAGACTCCTTGGTGTTCCAATCTTTTCTTGAGTTGAAGTGGCATCCTTCAGAGCAGCTACTGCTGTGTGATCTTCAGCTGGCAAGAAAATTGTAAAGCAGTGAGTAGTTAACCGGTTGTACTGCATGAACGCCTCCCAAGTAACCCAATGGTTTCATATCGCGCAAAATACAAGCATGTAACCACTACTTGATTTTCCAGCTTTCAAGCATATTCAATGATGCAGTCAGTAATCAATGATGCCTGAGTGCGGAGACCAACAATAACCATTCTGTAGCTGAATCACACTACCTAACATGATCTAATGATCTAACTCCCACATCACCTGTGGTTGTGGGGCTTAAATAGCACAGTATGCAGTTTTTTTTGTTTGCTTAGGGATTTGAGATGGTGCATAATGGGTTTCCATATTTTGAAGTACATGGGCCATCGGCTGATGGCCTAACAAAGAAATTAGTACAGGTTTAATCTATACCTACTATTAAAGTACGGAGTGCTTCTGCCCATACGTCATTAAAATTGCCCCCGAAGTTGCAAAATATTACCCACCAATGCCACCTATAAGTTATAAAAAACGTTCCACACAGAAAAATCCGGACTGGGCCAGCCCATTTAAGAATCTCCTATACTACGCCCAGCACGCTAGAAAGACACAGCTCACCTGGGCCGGCCCATATATGGGTGATCAATTTTTTATTTTTGGTTTTTCTTTTCCATCGTTGTTTTTTTCTACTTTAAATAATTTGTGAATTTAAAAAAGTTTCCAAAATTAAAAACTGGGAATTTTAAAATAATATTTAATAATTCATAAATGTTTGTGGATTCAGAAATTGTTTGTGATTTCTAAAAAATATTAGCAAATTTTCTAATAAATGTCCAGGAAATAAACATACATTCATGAGTTTTTCTAAAAAAGTTCATGTATTAAAAATGTTTTAAAATTTCACAAAATTTCGCCAATTCAAAAAATATTCATGTATTAAAAAAATAGCATAAAATAAAACTGTTCATAAATATACGCTGATTCACAAAAGATCATGCAGTTCAAAAAATGTTCATTAATTTAGAAAATTGTTTCATCAAATCCCAAAAAAATGTTAGTCGATTCCAGAAATGTTCGCCGATTAAACACAATGTTTGCAAATAGTATAATACGTTCATGAATTCAGAAAACGTTCTTGATTTTACAAAATGTTCGTGAATTTAAAAAATGTTCACAATTTCAAATATGCTCACGAGTTTAAAAAAATGTTCATGATTTTTAAAAATTGTTCATGTTTTCACAAAAATGAGAGTGATAGTGTATATTGATGATGTAGTAAAATGTGATCATTGCCATTCGAAATTATGATTTTTTTTCTCCCGTTGCAACGCACGGGCATGTTTGCTAGTAACATCTAATCCAGCTTACACCAATGAAATGAAAAAGCAACACAAATATGCATAGATACATGCATCAGCCCAAAAAGGAAATTACCAGAAATTTGAGATGTGGCCTTAGATTTCCTTCCATGACGTTGCCGCTTTCTTCTAGCATCCTCAGAGCTGCTATCACTCGCATTTCCAGTTTCACTGTCACTCTCTACCATCCTGGTAATTGAACTTATGTTATATGTCAGCAAACAGGCAGAAATGTTCGGATTTGGCAACGTGAACGAACCTTTTTGACTTCTGCTTTGATTTCCTGTCACGCTTTCTACGTCTTTTCTCGCGCCTGCGATCTCGCCTTCTTTTCCCATGCTTGCGTTTATCCTTCTTGGAGTGCCTCTTCCTTCGTCTTCGCTTGTCATCACTTGAGCTGCTGATGCCAGACGACTCGCTGGAGTAATCAGATTCACTCTCAGAATCTGACGACTCAGACTCAGATGAGCTTTCTGATTCTGAAGAAGAGTATCTTCTCTTCTTCTTTCTCCTCTTTGAAGATTTCTTGCGACGGCTCTTGTGTTTTTCTTCATTACCTTCGTCTTCAGATGAATCAATGGACAACTTTGATTTAACTTTCTTTTTATCTGTGGGATAATAGTAGCATAGAAAATATGGTAAGAAAGATCTAGAATTATTAGATGCTTAAATCACGCTCGGTACGTATGCTGTTAAAATTTAAAAATTGCAGTTGATTTGAGAATCTCCAGTGCATTTGAAAATTGCTATCGATGATTTGAGCAGTACCATTTTCGGTTGAGGCAGATCCCCGGCCTTTACCATCAACAAGCTCCCCACAATCCACTATTCTTACTGGAACAATAGGCTTATTAGTAGAACCATCCACATCAACATGCTCGATCCTCTTCAGCACATCATTTCCAAGAATAAGCTTGCCAAAAACAGTGTTCTTCCTGGAAGGTAAGAAAATAGTAGAACTCTTCAGCATGCGAAAATATGGGGACCATGCCATATAGTTAACTTGCTACATATGCTGTAACTTGTAATCCTGCCGTATTTGATGCATGGAAATTGGAAAGTATATGTACACTGTGACTTGTAATTCTACCATATTTGAAGCCTAAAAAGTACCATACCTGAGATTCAACTTTGTAACCCAGAAACTACATAACATCCAAATTCATAATTAACAGGGAGGTAACTAAGTAACTACATTCATTCCACAATTGCACACAACGGATTTATGTAAAGCAATTGAGGATGAGGTCTCCGCCCATTAACACTCTGCTTTTAATAGAAAAACAAATATTTTAATGCATATGCAGCATGTTAGAACATGTGGCCATGTAAGAGGTTTTGCCAAAACATGATCAAATACTTCTATAGTACAAAAACAAGACTTAAGCTTGATCTCTTTTTTCTGTATCACACATTCAATCATATTTTTTCACAATTTTTTGTATTTGCACATCCATGATTGTTTTTAGTATTCAAAGTTTCAAGGGCTCAATGTGTATATCAACAAGATTTCCCAGTACGGACAACATCAGAACACTCATTGGAAATGCAAAAACGATGACACAGATCAGACAACAAAACTATATTTAACAAATACTCCTCAACAAGAATTGATACTGGAAAGATTTGAATCAGGCATTAACTTAAAACCAAGTGCACCAACAAGCAACACGCAAAAAGTAGTGTCAGGCAACTCTTACCTGACAAAATAGATAAATTAAGTAAATAATGTGCTCCTCTAGGAACATCACATGAAAGACTGCAACGGTTTTGTTCCTGATTTTATATGCAATTGGACATTCAATCAAAATTTTGTTTAGCATTGAACACAAAAACAGTTGACTGAATGACAGTTAAATGCCTATAGACTATAGTAAGGCACGCCAAAATATGGGAGAGCATATCTTATCAATTTTAACAACAAATTGCATGAGCGATTAGGTACACAGCATTTATTTTTGCATCTCTTGCTGATAAGGGTACCTCATGAACAGGGTTGGCCAAATCTTATGGTCCTACGTTGTGCAAGTCTGAAACCTACATGACAATTCAAATGAAATACATCCAAACAAACCTGTCAAGATGAGAATTAGGCTTGAACGTAATGAAGAACTGGGAGCCATTGGTATTACGTCCAGCATTTGCCATTGACAAGAGACCCCGGTCATCATGGCGTAGCACAAAATTTTCATCTGAAATGCAAATAATAAATGGTCATTAGAATACATACTGATTACCATCACAACAGTATGAGTGATATATTTGGAGGATTGGAATGACAGGAGAAAATGCGTAGTTAAGTTCTTTTAGGTGTGTCTACAGCTAGTAACATTAAACTGCATAACCAACCTTTTGACAAATTTACAAATTATATAATACATTATATGTGGAACATATGCACATTAGACATTAAATGAATAGGTTCCATAATAAGCTCAGAGCTTAATACCTTCAAATTGTTCACCGTATATGCTTTCTCCACCATTTCCTGAAAACATGACCGCTGTTGAATCACTTCCACAAACAAGAAAATATGTAGCAACAGGCAGGGGTGCTATGATGTGTATGGAAGAATAACAGTGTCACAGAAATGAACTGTTATGAAACTCTTCCCATGCATCTCGTTCTTATCCAAGTATATTTCTACAAGTGAACTAAAGTTGATTCATTCAAGTTAATCAAATAACAGTTTTATCAAAACTAGCATTCAACCATCTTGTGCATACTTGCATACATATGCTGTGTAAGTACTGACGCAGAAACACTTTTTTTTATTTCAATGGAAGACACAGTAGAAGCAAGAAAGAGGTCATGATGGTAGGGAATTCCCACCACTGCTGATTTAAATAGGTCAAGAATGATGTAAGAAGAAGAACAAATAGGTCAAACAAAATGTAAGAGAAGAAAGAACAAATAGTATAACTCACCGTCTCCATTTGAGAAGTCACCACCCTGGAAAAAGCAAGTGAGAATTAGCAAACTGTGGTAACGCAGCAAACAAATTATATGTTCACAATGTAGATAATACAGAAACATACAACAACAACAACAACAACAAAGCCTTTAGTCCCAAACAAGTTGGGGTAGGTTAGAGGTGAAACCCATAAGATCTCGCGACCAACTCATGGTTCTGGCACATGGATAGCAAGCTTCCACGCACCCCTGTCCATGGCTAGTTCTTTGGCGATAAATACAGAAACATACAAGTACAACCTTAAATACTACTCCCTCCTTCCCAAAATATAAGGCGCGCTTGACTTTTTCTGGTCTTCATCACGTAACTTTGACTATGATTTTTACTTATTCTATGTTTACAAACTTAGTATAAATACATATGAAAAAAAATGATTTGGAAGACAAATACGACGATACCATTTATACATGTTCAATCCATGTATTCTGGTATATATTAATGGTCAAAGTCGTGCATCAAAAACCGCACAAAGTCAAACGTGCCTTACATTTTGGGAAGGAGGAAGTATATGATAAGAAAAGCAGTCGAGATCATCTGTCCTGCATCCTACATCATGGAGAGGGAAACAGGAAATTGACTAAAAACAGAAAAGATAAAGCTAACCTAAGAGAAAACATTGTAGATGATCAAATACAAAACCATTTACTGGATAAAATTATACTAGAGAGGAAGAAGAAGAAGAACTGACTTGTGCCATGAACCCCTTGATGACACGGTGGAATGTTGATCCCTTGTAATATAATGGCTTCTTAGTTGTTTGTCCGATTCCCATCTCACCTGGAGCAAAGAACCTCAATTAGCAAGAGCTACAGTACCAGGAACAAGGGAGAGGATGAACTTATAAAAAAATGAAGCTAATCCATAAAATCAACCTGTTGAATTTGTGAGGCCTAGGACAACAAAAGGCATGCCTTAACCACTAGGTCAATACATGGTTTCAATATGCAAATATTGGCATTCTATTTACTTATTAGCGTTCAAAGTTCAGAATAAACCTTCTAGACCGGAACTGCAGCTGATTTTTCAGTCACAAGTACAACTTGGCAAAATGGCACTTGTATCTATTCACCTAAATACATTATAGGAGCATTACCTGTGCATAATGCTCTGAAGTTCTCTGCTGTCAGGGGAGCAACATTAGCAAACAGCTGCAAGGAAAAGGAATTTGTTCATCAATATGCTATATCAGAAGACTTGATAAATCTGAGTACATACCTAGAGTTGCTGGCCTCATATATACCACCCAAACTCGAATGTAAAGTTATAAGGAAAAGAAAGTGTACCTCAAATATCATTCTTTCGTCAGGCCCATCACCTATCGATACATCCAGAAAGACAATTGGATTCTTCTTTCTACCCATCTTCTCAATGGTCATAGTCGAGGAGCCAGCACAGATGCTTCCAGCTGTGAGTAAAATGAAGAGCTATAGATAAACTACAAATGATGCAGACAAAAATAAGGACGTGTAAACCATTTAGCACCCATCACCATCTGATTTCTACATGCAGTCAATCAGTCATGCAGAAGCACACAACCAAGCAAGTAAACCATAGTTTCAGAGCAGTTGAGCATCTGTTATTTTAATTGACATCATTCCATAAGACATAAGCTTGAAGCTGCATGTATTATCCAATAGCTTTCCAGGACCTCCCTCTGCCTACTACTTGCGCAAGATATAAATGGCATAGATTTGGAGTAGTTTTTAAACCTTAAAACCAGATTTTACAGTTCAACAGAGCAAGAAACAAGCAGACAAGATAGAGAAAACAGAATGACTGCCCAATCAACCATCAAGCAACGCCATGTCATTGCCTGGGAAACAATCATATAGCACACAACCACAACAAGTGAGCTAGCTTCCAACAAGTCTTTTCCTCCAAGATAAAATCGATCATGAGGCTAGACGGCCATGTTTAATGATGCAAAAGCCATCGAAGCGCCCCGGCAGGGATCTAAGCGCCCTTTATAGCCTACTAACAGAGCTCATTACACGAATCCAAACCTTCCCCCTCACCCAGATCAGGAGGCATGCACGCCCACGCAACCCTAAAACCCGCCAAAACCCTACCGCGTCTCAAACCCAAGACCCAGCTCAATCAGCGAAACTTGACCGGCACGAAACACTCGATCGACCACGCGGATCGAAACCTGAAGCGGCCGTAAATCCGCAGGGCGGCGCGGCGCGCGATCCGGCGCGCGGCGGAACGTCCAGACCGAATGAGGAGGCGGCGGGGGCAGGGGAGGGGCACGAACCGTGAGGAGATTCGGGCTGCCGGAGCTTCGATCGTACCGGAGCGAAGGCTGTGCTGGGGAAGGGGCGGGGGAGCGCGGCCGCAACTCCGCAGCAGCAGCTCCCACGCGGCCGCACAAGCGGAGTGAGGTGGGGATAGGAGGGGGGCGGAGGGGAGCAGCGGCCCAGTATTAACCTACCCCTGCGTTTCGCGGGGCTAAAGTACGATTCTGCCCCTGCGGCGTGGTCGGTGGTATTTGCCACGCTCACAGCGCGTCAGGGTTGTTCTCCTCCACCATGCAAAAAAAAGGTTTTTTTCTCTCACGACCCACCGTTACATCAGGTGAGCAGCAATCTTTGGTTGGAGGGTTAAAAAGACAGTGATATCATCAGTCCATCAGGGTTCAAGTCTTGATGCTTGCGCTATTGCTGGATTTATTTCAGGATTTTCGGCGATAGGGCATTCAGTGGGAGGAGACGTTCCCATCGACAACGAGGCACCTATACTAACTTCGTAAATCTCAAGATTATATGCCGGCTCAGTCTCTCGAATGTGCTCATATGATAGGGTGTATTTGTATGCGTTCATAGGGATGAGTGTATGCGTGTTTATATGAGCGCTTGCGTCTGTACTGTGTTCAAAAAAAAATAAGCAGCAAACAGCTTCTAGTTTTTCTTCACTACTGTGCTCGTACGTTCCACGTGATAAAAATATTATGTTACGTTTTTTTAGGGGAAAATATTCTATTACGTTAGATTGTGATTATATGTGCATGTTAATGTGACCGTGTAATTAAATGTTTATTAAATCTTGTCAGTGATTTACGTTGCAATTTAATGAGAAGTTTGATAATTGGTTCAGAAGATAAGTTAATTCACGTGATTGATTATCATACAGATACGGTTAGACAAAGAGGTGACGGGAAAAAAGAACATTATATTCTTTTTAATTGATATCATGACTTAATTTCAGATATAAAGTTGCTTACCACACATAACGTGTAGATGCGATAGTTCGTACAATGAAAAGACACCTCACCCCGCTGGTCGTGCATGGCGCACCTCTCCAGGCCATGCACCATATGCCCCTGAGTGACTTCGTCGGTTCAGTTCAACTGCGCGTCGACTCCGTGTTGCCTACCCCTCCCCCCCCCCCCCCCCCCGCGCCGCCGGCGCAACGAACTGCCGCCCAATTTCATCCCGCGCCGCAGTTTCCGCATTGCCATGGTTGATCGCGAGCTTGACACCGAGATGAAGGCCAAAAGAGTTTTGTTGCGTCGTCTCGGGCTTTTGCAGGATGATGAGCCGCTGAACGCGGAGGTGCTCTCTAAATATGCCCGCCTCTTTGAGCGCCCGCTCGCGGACGACATTATTCAAGCTTTTGCCGGCTTCTACAGGTGGAAGATCTCCGGCGACGCGAGGGCCTCCATCTTCCCCAGTCCGGGCTCGGTGATTGCCGCTGGCGCATGAGATTACCATGCTGCACCTGCCGATCCCCTACACCCCCCATCATCTTCTCATGTATCAAAACCTCAAGTGTACCTTTTGGAACGTGCGTAGACTTAATTCCCATGCCAAATGCTCCGCCGTTCGTAATATGATTGTCGCGGCTTCGCCCTCGATCGTGTGTCTCCAAAACTAAGCTTGCCACAGTCTCTTCCACCCTCGTCTCCGAGACGCTTGGGCCCTCCTTTGAAGATTTCTTCTTCTTGCCCGCCAATGGCACCTATGGGGGCATTCTTCTAGCTTGGCGCCGTGAGGACCTCCGGCTCTCTAGCCCCTCCATCGGCAAGCACCACGTGTCCGCTCTAGTATCCCCCCTCGTGGGCAACGAGCATTGGTGGATCTATGGCATGTACGGACCTCATGATGAGGATGGCAAGGTGGCCTTCCTTGCCGAGCTACAAGACTTTTGGTTCGTCTATGCTGGGCCCTGGATGATTGGTGGTGACTTTAACATGATTGTGTCCATTGTGGAGAAGAACAACGGACAGTTGCATCATCGCTCCATGAGTCACCTCCGTAGATTCATCGCCGATCTTGAGCTCCACGACATGTACCTTCACGACCGTCGCTATACATGGTCTAACGAGCAAGAGTCCCCAACTTTGGTGCGCAATGACCGTGTCCTCTGCATGGCTAGTTGGGAGATTGCCCACCCTCACAGCTCTCTGAGATGCGTGGCCTCGGCCGCCTCTGATCATGTGCCCCTGCTTGTGGATTGTGTGCCTCCATCCAAGCACCCTCGGCGCTTCCATTTCGAGAGGTTTTGGCCTAAGATCCAGGGATACTCTAACGTGGTCTCCGAGGCGTGGAACAACTAGCATGATCCACACCCTTTTCGTCGCATCTACTTGCGCCTCAAGGCCACCGCTCGCCGCCTCCAGAGTTGGAAGGCTCGCTCGATTGTCAACATCTCGCTTCAGCTTCTCCTTGCTAGGGAGCTCATCGTGCGCCTTGACTAGGCCCAAGATAAGCGGTCGCTCTCTCCGCTCGAGTCATGGCTACGCCGGAAGCTCAAGGCGGCCTTCCTTGGGCTCGCCTCCCTCGAGTGCTCTATTGCACGACAACGAGTGCGGTTCTCATGGCTGCAAGCGGGGGACACCAACTCCGCCTTCTTCAAGATCCATGCCTCTCATCGCAAGCAGAAGAACCACATTACCGAGTTGCACGTGGGCGCTTCCGTCGTTTCTGACGAGGCAGCCATGGGCAAGGCTGCATTCAACCACTTCTCCGGAATTCTCTGATCC
This sequence comes from Elymus sibiricus, assembly GCA_039707655.1. Classification (NCBI taxonomy): domain Eukaryota; kingdom Viridiplantae; phylum Streptophyta; class Magnoliopsida; order Poales; family Poaceae; genus Elymus; species Elymus sibiricus. Next base: position 159,819,179 of record CM077673.1, read on the forward strand.
TCTAACGCATGCAAGTTCACGCTCAACCTCGAGCAAATTGGATGGCGTTCCGTCGACCTCTCACCCCTCGAGTTGCCCTTCTCCGAGGAAGAAATATGGGAGGCGGTCAAGCAGCTGTCCACGGGCAAAGCACAAGGCCCTGACGGTTTCATGGCTGAGTTCCTGCGCTTGTGTTGGGACATTGTCAAGCACGACGTTTGCAAGGCCTTCGGCAAGTTCTACTCCGCTAACGGCATGAGTTTACAAAGCTCAACAAGGCCCTGATCACCTTGTTGCCCAAGAAACCTGATGCCTCCTTGCTATCAGACTATCGTCCCATCAGTCTAGTGCACCTGTTGGACAACTTTTTGCCAAGGTGCTTGCCATCTGCCTCGGCCCTCGATTCCGCGAGCTTGTGTCTATGAAGCAGAGTGCGTTCATCTCAGGACATAGCATCTACGACAACTTCATCCTTGTCCAGCAGAAGGTGAGGCAGCTACACAACATGTGCATCCCCAGGGTCCCCCTCAAGCTGGACATCGCGCGTGCTTTCGACTCCGTGTCCTGGCCTTTCTTGCTTGAGATCCTTTGCCATCTCAGGTTCGATGCGCGCTGGAGGGAGTGGATCTCCATCTTCCTCTCCGCTGCTAGCACCCGCATCCTGGTCAATGGCGCTGTTGGCCCCCCTATTTGCCACGCCAAGGGTCTCCGCCAAGGCGACCCTATCTCCCCCCATGCTCTTCGCATTGGTTGTTGACACCCTCAACTCCTTGTTGCTTCACGCCGTCGACAGAGGTGTTCTCAGGAGACTCACCGAGCGCAAGATGGCCTCCAGCATCTCCCTCTATGTTGATGATGTGGTGATCTTATGTCACCCTAATCGCGACGACCTCATGGATGTCCGTGAGATCTTGCGCATGTTCGGCTCCACGTCCGGACTTCACACCAACTTTGCCAAGTGCTTCGCCACCCCGATTCAGTGCTCGTCAGCTCTCGTTGAGCAGGTAGGAGCCGAGCTCGCTTGTCCTGTGGCGAGTTTTCCCATCACATACCTTGGTCTACCGCTCTCCATTCGCAAGGTCTCAGCCGCCGCACTGATGTCTCTGGTCGAGCTGATGGCCCACAAGCTTCCCACCTAGCGTGTCGCACTTCTGTCCGGTGGTGAGAGACTTGTTCTGGTCCGCCATGTCCTCTCGGCCATTCCTAGGCACCTTCTCATGGCCATGTCCTTGCAGCCAACGATCCTCAAGAGGGTGAACCATAGCATGCGTGAATTTCTCTAGCACTCTGGCAACCCTTCGTTCGGTGCTTGCCTAGTCAACTGGAAGAAATGTTGTCGCCCCCTGGAATTTGGAGGCATGTGCATCCGTGACCTCCAGCGCACTAGAGTTGCCCTCCGCACTCGGTGCTTGTGGCTTCAGACCACTGATGACGCGCGTTCGTGGCGCCACCTTCATCTTCTGCATGACCCTGAGGTGCAGGCCATCTTTTGAGCTTCCACTAGATGGACCCTTGGGGATGGGACTACTTGTCGTTTCTGGAGCAACCCGTGGTTGCTCGGCCACCCGATCATCGACATTGCGTCAGCCGTCCTCGCGCTCGTCTCTCGCCGTCATCGTCGCGCGTGTTCTGTCACGGACGCTCTGCACAACCGCACGTGGATTTCTGACATCCGTGGCACTTTGGGCCCGGTGGCCACCGTCCAGTACGTCGATCTTTGGAGACTTTTGCGCATGGTGGTTCTCTCGCTGACGCCGGACATGTTGACCTGGCGTTGGACCACCAGTGGCACATACTCCGCTCACTCGTGCTACCAGACCCTCCTCTTGGGCTCTACCACCTCACCGCACTAAAAGCTCATGTGGCGCACCTGGCTCCTCTCGGGATCAGGTTCTTCATGTGGCTCGCCAACCTTGGCCGATATTGGATGGCGGCCAAGCTAGAGCGCCATGGCCTCCCACATCATGATGTCTGCTTGATTTGTGACCAAGCCACCGAGACCATGCAACACCTTCTTGTGTAATGCCCCTTCGCGCGGTCTATCTGGCATGAGATCCTCGCTTGGTGTCATGCCCTTGTCGACTTACCGATCCAGCACTCCTCCTTTCTGCAATGGTGGGCAGAGGCTTCCAGTGATGCGCCTTCAGCCATGAGGAAGGGCCTGACCTCCTTGATCCTCCTTGCCGCTTGGCACATCTGGAAGCACCGCAACTCCTGCGTCTTCGAAAACGAGCATCCATCCTGCCGGAAGCTCCTTCAATCCATCAAAGACGACGCACGGTCCTGGGCCAAGGCCGGTACAAAAGGAATGGCGGCCATCATCCTTTCGTACTTTGTTAGTGCGAGTTCGTGCTGAGCATCCCCTGTCTTCTGTTCACCAACGTATGTCGCGCCAGGTCATGTGTACGTGACAAACATTGATGTGTAACCTTATTCAAACTTCTCTTTATCAATGAAATGATACGCATGTATTCGCGAAAATAAAAAAAGACACAAAACGGTGAGTAAAAGGTAAAATTATATATTAAAAATCGTATTGTTCATCCTATTCATTTGACTGTACTACGCCATCAGTTGGAGATTTAAAATTGCATTGATTCGACAGTAAAGGAAAGAGGCATGTGCAAACGCTCTTATCATATCAGGCTTGAAAGACTGCAATAGTCATTCATTGGTTAAACAAGGTATAGAAAATTATTGAAGGAACATCGATTGGGGCATCAGGCCATTCAACACAGGTTTACAATTTTCACCATGAGTCTAACAGGTTGAAGAAACTGAACCATGTCATCAAAGAAATCAAAAAAGATGATGAAGTCACCGCACCAAGATCCACCAACTGCTTTCCTTGATTGACACATCAACTGCCAATATTTGAAGAGTGCCGACAAATATGGCAACACCTACCTTTGTGGTTCCTTCCTCAGCGTCGAATCGAATGTCGTCGATGTAGGAAGAGGTCAGAGAGACCTTATTCTAGAGCTCATCGCCGCCACCACTTTGCGATCCACTAGAAAACCAATTTCTAATCAAACAAGACCCTACTAGAACTAAGAAAACAGAAGAAGCGGGTCCCCTCTCCTACTACCGTCGAACGAGAGAAAGGAGGGGTTCGAGGCATCGACGGTGTAGAAGACCTTGTGGCGGTTAGGTGTAAGGGCATTTCCCGCCTTAAGTGTTTTGATGTTGAGGAAAATGCAATTTGCGGACTAACAATAAGCTACACAGGGGCACAAGATGGTTAGGCACCCCCTCAGACAGAAAAGAGCAAAGACGGCATTTCCGACGCGTTTATTTCTTTGGTCATAGGAAATCTGTACTATTAAGAGGGGGTCCGCACTCTAAGGTACTAATTGAATCAAACACACACACACACACACACACACACACATCTACTTCTTGCACCCACATGTAGCCTTCCGTTTCGAGGAGAGTGCCTCGAAGTCAACTAAGCGCAGGAACTCCATCGCCTAGCGGTTGTAGCGCTAGTGGTTGCGGTTGTACCGACTGTTTGGTGCTTCCGAAGCAACTATGAAAGCACATATGCTCCCTTGGAGGTTTTGATAATTCATGACAACATACATTGTCTCTTGGACTAATAGTTTTACCTAGTTTGTTTCGGATAAAGTCCATAGAGAAGATTGGCCATGGAATGTGTGGAGAATCCCCAAGGAGAGAAGAAGAAGAAGAAATGAAATAGGTTTGCAATGACAACAAGCTTGAAGACTCTACATTTTACTTTACGTGAGCAATCACTTCGAGTACATAGGAAAGCCAATACTATTAAAAGGGGATGAGGTGTCTATGATGATCTTGTTGCTCAAGTGCTTAGAGATTAGCCATGAAAAATACACATGAAATTCTCCCACAAATATTCTGTCCAAAACCAAATATCCAAAATCGGTGCCACCAAGTTTTTCCATTCGGCCATACCGAGTTTTACTTAGACACATCCCATGCCAAACCCTAGCTTTTCGGTGACACCAACTTTCTCTTTCGGTGCAACCGAAAAACAGTGACCAACTCTCTGGTATCTCCTCTTCAAGAATCAGAATTTTCAAGATTTGGAAATCGGTTCCACCGAATTGTGTAACTGCCTAGGTCACCCATATCGGTACCACCAAGAATTATATATCGGTCTCACCGAAATGCCAATAGTTGCCACATTTTGCACTAGTCGGTACAACCGAGTTTTTACTCCGGTTTCACCGAGTTGGGCAATAATGTTGTAAGGGTTGGATTTTTGGAGATGCCTATATATACCCCTCCACCACCTCTCACTCGATTGAGAAGCACTCAGAACACACTTACACTTGTCCCATCCATTTTTCTAAGAGAGAACCACCTGCTCATGTGTTGAGATCAAGACCTTCCACTCCAACCATATGAATCTTGATTTCTAGCCTCCCCAAGTTGCTTTCCACCCAATCAACCTCTTCTACTAAGCCAAATCTGTGAGAGGGTGGTGATTGTGTGTTGAGGAGACTATCTTTTGAAGCACAAGAGCAAGGAGTTCATCATTGTTACCACATCTATTACCTTTTGGAGGGTGGTGCCTCCTAGATTGGTTAGGTGTTGCTTGGGAGCCTCCTTCTTCGTGTTGTGGAGTTGAACCAAGAAGTTTGTTCGGGCAAGGAGATCGCCTACTTCGTGAAGATCTACCCATAGTGAGGCTAGTCCTTCGTGGACGGAAGCCGTGACGGAATAGACGAGGTTGCTACTTTGTGGACCCTAACGGGCGGAGCCCTCCGTGGACTCTCGCGACCGCTACCCTCCGTGGGTCGAAGTCTCCATCAGCGTGGATGTACGATAGCACCACCTATCGGAACCACGGGAAAAATCTTTGTGTCATCTATTGCGTTTGATCTTCCTATCTCTACTCCTCTTACACATGTTTGTCTTTACTTTCCGCTGCTATACTTGTTGACTAGCATGTGTAGGGTGCACTAGACTTGTTAGAATTGCTAAAATCTGCCAACCATTGAAATTGAGAAAAGGTTAGGTTTTTAATTAGTCAAGTAGTCTATTCACCCCCCCTCTAGACGTCCCTTCTCGATCCCACAATTGGTATCAGAGCTTTGGTCTCCATAGCTTTGGTTTTATCACCATTGGAGGAAGATGGATATGTCTAGTTTGGGGAGTCTTAGTTGTAGAGTGCCCATTCTCGATGGGGAGTGCAATAGTCAATGGAAATATGAGATGCTTAAGCTATTCAATGAATTCCATTTGAGCAAGTATGTTAAGAGCCCTTATGTGCCTCCCATTGATCCTTTACATCCTTCACATGAAGAAAAAATTGACTTGCTTCGTAATCTTAGAACTATCAATCTTATCATTAGAGGATTGCCAAGACTTGTGTTTGATCAAATGAGAAACTTTGAGTGTGCTTATAATTTGTGGAGTGATTTAGAGAATAGATATCCAAATTACTCCTTGAAAATTCTTGATGTCATCCTCCATAAAACTATTGCTTTTCACAAAATGAAGCCTAACACTGGTGCAGCGACATGCTATACATATTGTTTTTAACCCTTTCCGCGACGTAGTTTTAAACCATCGCCTTGCTTGTGTGGGTGATAGGGGGATCCATCCCGCATGACACAGAAAAATCGTCGGCGATGGTGGCCAACGAACGCAAACGTTTGGCAAAACTAAGCATATGGGATGTCCGCATCTATCACAAACGAGAGTCACCTGCCAACCATTTGAGATATGGTGTACTTCCCATACGGTCCATCCTTGCAACTCGTGTGAGATCACACTAACATCGCACGCGCTATTATGTGGCGCACCGTTTACGATGTGCACCAAATCGCAAACGGTTCGCGATTATAAAGTGTGTATGATAAGGGGGCTATCACACACATTTAGTTCCACTATGCCCGTCTGTGATATGATATAAGAGTGCATACGTTTATCATTATAAAACCGTATGCGAAGGTTGAATCTATCCCACACGCGGCGTTTTTTATAAACGTTTGTGATTTACAAAACGTCCCAAACGTGTGATCCATACTTCCCAAACGTGTCATCCAGACTAATTGTGTCGGATCAAGGCCTATCACACGCGTTCTTCTTTGACCAACGTTTATGATGGGCACAATATCATACACAGTTCAAAATACCAAATCGTGTGTAATAAAGAGACTAGCACAAATATTTGACGATAAGTAACTGTGTGCGCTGGTGTTGTTAATCTCACACGTTCTTTCTCGTCTGACCGTGTGCGAAGGCGAGACTCATCGCACACCCTGCGAGTGGAGAAACATGTGTGATGTTGAAGTTGATCGCAGACGTTCTGCTTTCTCAAACTGTGTGCATTGTAATGGCCTGCAGAGCATAATTTACCCCTAATTTAATACTTGCATTCATAATTCACATAATTTAAATTTGAAAGTAGGAAATCATGTATTTCATATCGAATCATGTTTAAATGTAGGTTTAAGAACGAATGCATAATTCGATTCACATGTACATATACTCAAGAACTATATAAGCATCAATTCTCAAAAAAGGAAAACTACAGAAGGGACAAATAAAGAATGATGTAACCACGGTAGGATTAAAGACGGTAAAGAGAGAGCCGAAAGACATTCTGGTTGCTGGAGAAGGTGAAGCGGAATGCCCATATTGTGCCATCCTCCATGCCTAACGCACGAACGACTCTAGGCCAACCCCTAGTGATGGCCGCCCGCCCATCCTTCGCTGTCTTCATTACGACTTCTCGATGCTCATTGTAGTCTTGATGATATATTTTAACCTTCATTGCATGTCCAGCAATCATGTACTTTGCGAGGTAATCTTGAGTAAACTGCTTTGGGAACCACTCCAAAAGAAAAAGATTCAGACATTGTCGTGTGACAACTCATTATGGGCAGTACTAATAGAAGGCTACAGAGTTCATAGTTACCATCCTACAGCTCACTGTTGTGTTGGATAGAGCGTAAACAAATAGTCTAATTGGCATTGTTCGTCTCTTTTCCCTAACAATCATTTTCAGTTTCCTTACTTGATGCTGGTTCATGAATATTTCATTGCCCCACACGCAAAAAGGGTCCAGACATGGATCTTTACCAAAGACATATGTACCTACAAGCAAGAAGCTGATATTAGAAGCTAAAATGGAGTTGTAGAATGGTGTAATATTGCCACGCCCCCAATTTTGACCGTACGCTAATCATACACGCAATGCGTACGGCCAAGATTAGGGACTCACTGATCAATATCACAACACAACTCTAGACACAAATAAAAGTCATACAGCTTCATATTACAAGCCAGGGGCCTCGAGGGCTCAAATACAAAGCTCGACAAGCACGAGTCAGCGAAAGCAAAAAATATCTGAGTACATACATAAGTTAAACAAGTTTTGCCTTAAGAAGGCTAGCACAAACATAACAACGGATCGAAAGAGGCGAGGCCTCCTGCCTGGGAACCTCCTATCCTACTGTTGGTCAGGGGCAGCCTCCACGTAGTAGTAAGCTCCAGCGGTGGTGTAGTAGTCATCTCCGGTGTACTCCATCTCCTGGGCTCCATCATCTGAACGCAGTAATCGTATCGAGGGGGGGGGAGAGAAAGCAAAGCAGCGGTGAGTACTCATCCAAAGTACTCGCAAGACTGACATCAGAACTATGCTAAGTATGCATCATTATCAAAGGGAATGGGGGTTATATCTGGACTGACTGCAGAAAGCAAGAATGAGGGGAAAGGCCTAGTCCTATCGAAGACTATCGTCTTCAACATCTTGCAGCATTGGGAGAGAGTACACTGGTATCTCATATATAGCAATATTATTGTAGCAAAAATTTATTAAATAACCACGCCCAGAGATTCTTCCTCGACTCCCTGCGAGAAAGCAATCTCGGAGCCAACATTCAATTCAATTTTAAATCACAATTTTAGTTGTAGTAGATCAAGGTACAACTCCAAGTCGTCCTGTTACCGTGGACACGACTATTCGAATAGTTGAATTCATCCCTGCAGGGGTGCACCACATTTCCAACACGCTTGATCACCTCCGACCGGACACACTTTCCTGGGTCATGCCCGGCCTCGGGATATCAACACGTCGTCGCCCTACCTAGGCTCAACAGATAGGCCAACCCACCGGTCTAAATCCTAAGAGCGCAGGGGTCATGGGCCCACTCTCCCTTTGCACTCCTACATGATGCGTGGGCGACCGAGATCAGTCCTAGCACATTCTAATACAAGATCTGTGCCGTCACGGACCACTCGGGCGCGCGCCGCTCCATTGCTGACGTTCGAAGAGCTTCGGGTGATACAACGACGTTGAGTACCCATAACTTGTCCCACGTGAAGGTTTAGTGCGTAAAAGGTCAAACGACCAACTCAGATCAAATACCCAACCCACTAGCATTTTATTAATGCGGGACGAGCGCGACCCATGACGTGCGGTCCCGTCGCCCCATCTTGAGGATGTGTGGAAGGGCCTCACCTGCCCGGCCACGCCTCGTCGATCATCAAACCGTGGGTACCCTTCAGGGCCGACCCATCACCAACATGTTTCTGTAAACAAGTCATAGTAACCGTGTGTATAAAACATCAAGGAGGAAACTAAGGAACCACCCTCATTGGTTCCTGCTCGAGGTATCCGTCAAGGTGGACTTAGAGGAATCACCCTCGGGGGTCCCACACTTAAGGGAGGGGTGCACGACAGAGTCGATATCGGGAGTGGCAGAGAGGTATCACCCTCTGTTTACCATGACCGACTAGCTACGCTACACAACTAACATCATGAGTACTTCACGAGGTGTCACCCTCGGTACTCGATGGTAGTTCTGCAGAGTTGTACAACTAAGGGGGGTGTGCGGTGATGTGACGGGCCTGGCTCATCGATCATGAAGATCGAGTAACTAATAATTAAAGCGGGGTAACTGAGACTAGGGACACCCGCCCGTGCTAACGGTGCTAGCAGGGGGTGGCCGGAGGCGGCGGGGTGGCAAGTGCGCAGGCGGCTGCGGGTGCAAGGCAGGCGCCGACAGCGGGTGCGGCTGGTCAGCGCGGGGCGCGGCGGCCAGCGGTGGCAGCACGACCGGCTAGCAGCGGCGGTGCGGCGGCGGGTGCGAGCGTGCGCGGTGCGGGGAGGCGCGAGCGGGCGGACTAACGGCGGCGGGGCGCCGCAGGGGCGAGCGGTCGAGCACGCGCTGGCAGCAGGGGCAGGCAGGCACGGGCACGTGCGCGGAGGCGCGGCGGCGACGCGATCGCGGGCGCAGTGGCCGGAGAGGGGGGAGAGGAAGATGGGAGGAGCCCCGGGGGCTCACAACAGCACGACGAGGGAGGGCAGCGGGCTCGATGTAGGGGCGACGCGGTGGTGACGGCGGCGAGGAGGCGGCGACGTCGGGGAGGAGGAGGCGCGGTCCGACAGGGGGGGGGGAGGAAGCAAGGCGGCGACGTGGCGCCGGCGGGGGAGCCGCCGGCGGCGGGAGGGCGCCGGTTGCCCGATCCACCAGATCGGGGGGGGAGAGTGGATCGGGGGGAGAGGGAGTGGGGCGAGTGGGGGTGGTGGGGATTAGGGTTGCCGGGGTGGGGTTCGTGTAGGCACCGGGTGGGCCGGCGGGGTAGGGAGGGCCGGCTGGACCGGCCAGATGGCCTGGTCCAGGGGGGAAGGGGGGTTTCCTTTCTTTCTTTCTTTTTGATTTTTGTTTTTACTTTTTCTTTTATTTTTATTTAGTTGAATTTAATTACTTTTGAAAATGTTGATTTCTTCATCACAATTACCTATGAATTATTTGCCGCATTTCGAACACTTTAGTTTTGGCATTTTGAAAACTTTAAATTTCGACTTTAACTTAAATTTGAATTTTATCGGGATTTGAATCAAAGTGAGATTAGTAACAGTGAAAATGATGACATGCAATCATTAGCATGGGATTACTGTAGCTTAATTATCCGGGCATTACAATTCTCCTCCACTACAAGAAATCTCGTCCCGAGATTTAAGAGGTAGAAGGAAAGAGCCCGGGGTATTCTGCACGAAGATGATCTTCGCGTTCCCAAGTGGCTTCATCTTCAGAATGATTTGACCACTGCACCTTGAAGAACTTGGTAATCTTCTGACAAGTCTGTCGTTCAGTTTCATCAAGAATGCGGACTGGTTGCTCTTTATATGAAAGGTCTTGTTGCAGCTCAAGCATATCATGATCCACTGCTCGGATAGGATCCTTGAAGCAGCGACGAAGCTGTGAGCTTTGATGGAATTTAATTTTGGTTTTTTGCAGTGCGTATTATCATGTCGACTAGATATATATAATCGATAAACAGTGAAAAAAGGAAACAAGAACTATAAAGAGGATCTATCAGCGCCATCATAAGTGAATTTTACAAAGGATTATTAAAAAAGTTTTAAAGGTAACATGTACCATAAATTATTTGATAAGAATGTCACTTTTGGGAGCATTTAAGCGATCATGTATATTCCGTGAATATTAAAGTCAAGGGGCCCCGAGTCTTGGTTTCGCCCCGGGCCCCTAAAATCTCAGGACCGGCCCTGACCCCGCGTAGTCTCTACAAGGGGGCAGAAGCCGACGACTGGTAACTTTCAGATAAATACAAGTCACAAGGGAGGGGAATGGAAGCACGTTGGCTAGCAGCCGAATTGATTGATTGGTGATTTCATACTTGTTTTTTTACAAAAGTCATCCTCGGCATACCATGGGACCTACTCGAAGTACAACTCACATTTCGAGCATTGCGCTCGGTCTATTTGCCGCCCTCCAAGACCTCGGCCAGGTACTGCCCAGCCCTTCGGTTCTTCCCTTCCGGAGGCCCGACGGCGATGTCCAGCGGCTCGATCTTCAGAAAATGCACCATTACTGATGCATACACCCTCTAAGCACCCTCCAGGCATGCCGACCTCTTCCAGTTGGGGACCTGGGGGCTGGCCTCGTGCAACCTGCACAACAAGCCGAAGAAGCTGTTGGGTATTGGCCTAGACAGCCAAGGGTTGATGCAGAGATCCTGCATCACAGGCCGCGCTGCTCGAAACAGTTCTGCCAGCTACTTCATTTGGTTGTTGAGTTGCGGTGGATGCTCGGGCGCCTGGCACTAGCGCCAGAATAGCTTCTCTATCGACTCGTTGGGACAGGCGAAGTAATGAGTGCAAGCGTCCGAGGCGCTGAGGGGAAGGTCCTTGAAGGCCTACGAGGAATGCCCGTTTTGCATAAGATTGGCAAAATGGCTATCGCCAAAAAAACATTGGAGCAAATAGGGCTTACCAGCGGCGATCTGGCTCACTTGTTTGAGCACTTCGCGATCCGCCCGGGCCTCGGTCCTGGCCTCCTTGTTCTCAGAGCTTGCCTTAGCAAGCTCGACGGGGAGCTTCTTCTTCTCCTCCCGCAGGGTGTCCCGCTCGACGTAGACCCCTTCCAGTTCCGCCTCCAGCTCTTGGACCCGGGCCGCGTGCTTGTTAGCGGCCTCCTTCTCCATGGCCAGCTCCTTGCTGGCCTGCCCCGTCGCATCCTGAGACGTCTTCGTCGTATCTATAATTTTTGATTGTTTCATACCAATATTCTACAACTTTCATATACTTTTGGCAACATTTTATATTATTTTTTGGACTAACATATTGATCCAGTGCCCAGTGCAAGCTCCTGTTTTTTGTGTGTTTTTTGTTTACCAGAAAGTCCATATCAAACGAAGTCCAAATGCGATGAAAATTTATAGAGGTTTATTTTAGAATATATGTGATTTTTGGAAAGAAGAATCAATGCAAGACGGTGCCTGGGACCTTCCCAATGTAAGAGGGTGCGCCCTAGGGGGGGTCATGCCCGGTTGACCTGGGAATACCTCATAAGTCGGTTGGGGCCCTTCCTTCGCCGCAAGAAAGATGATTTCTAGAGAAAAATCCTCTCAAAATTTCAGCCAAATCGGAGTTCCGGATCTCCGGGAATATAAGAAACGGTGAAGGGCCAGAAACCAGGACGTGAAAACAGAAGAGAACACAGAGAGAGATCCAATCTCGGAGGGGCTCCTGCCCTCCAGGAGCCATGGCGGCCATGGACCGGAGGGAAAACTCTCCTCCCATCTAGGGGGGGGGCAAGGAAGAACACTGTTGCACATGCGTCCTATACAAGCGGTTTTTACCCCCTTTCCGCGACTGGGATTTAAACTGTCGCCTTGCCTGTGTGTGCGATAGGGGGGGTCCATCCCACACGACCCAGAAACTGCCGGCGATATGTAGCGACCCGACCTGAAACGGTCGAATCTCCGGTGTTTCCATACCATCCCAAGATCATGCTGGTACACACACGGTACATCAATGTATATATCAAAGAGAAAATCACACAACTTTATTAACCGAAATCTCATATCGAGTCCTTTATTACAATAAAGATTACAATAAAGTGGCTGAAGGCCAACTCATGAGATAAACTAATCAAAATCTTGCGGAAGCTTCAAAGGTAGCTGAGTCCATCTGACTCCAAGGGCATCTCACCAAGCGTAGAGCGTATCCTCACTCCTGGTCGGAAAAGTACTCTGCAACATGATACGTTGCAGCCGTGTAGGTCAGCATATTGAATATGCCGGCAAGTCACAAAAGAGAGGGTGGAAATAATCATCTATTCTATATGCATATATGGCAGGTGGGGCTGAAAGTTTAAGTTTAGCATAAAGCAAATTTTTCCTACAACGAGAGAGGGGCAAAGCGAAAATTATTACTACAATGTTGGTTGTTTAATGAGAAGGTTCCACCAACCATTTCTCATACCCAAGTTATCAATAATACCCACATCATTATAATTATTTGTGTTGAGACTGGCTGATAGTATCATCTCCGGTGCTCATGTTGTCCATAACCGGGGACACGGCTAATCGATTAGTTTGACACTCTGCAGAGGTTTGTACACTTTACCCGCAAGAATCGATCCCTCCCGTTGTGTCCTCGCACTGCCTGGTGTTTGAGAACGAGATGATCGAAACATGGTCTTCCAAAGCGATCCTCCGATAGTTAAGTCAGTGCCCATCCAATCCTACCGTTCTTCTACATCTCGTAGCACTGACCTACCAGAGTCACGACTAGGGTCAACCAAGCCAGAGCCCATATTGACTTGCGGTTGTACACGTAAGCTTTCCGGCCTTGAAGTATCCATCCATCTCTTTGAGCCTGGGTGGCAGTCCGTCGGGATGATCACAGGTAGATACCAGGATTCCCGTGCATAACCATGATATATATCAGGCTGCTAGATGCATGTCCAATCCACCCAGAGGTATGTTGAAAACTTGAAGTCTTGAAGTCTTGATCATCATGTAGGTCTTGAAATAATTTATCTCACAACACTCTCATGAATCACACAACCAACCCCGTCTACTAAAAGCATAGCAAAAATAAAATGACGTCCCGGTCCAAAGTAACAAGGGTTTGGGGTGCCTACCACATGATACTACTCAAGTAACCAAGTTTCCAAGTACCTACTTTGCATGCAATGGGTGGAAGATTGAACTAATGCAAATTGAAAACATAGGTAATAACATGATCAACGTGAACTTGCCTTGCTGACGATCTTCGTACTCAAGTGACTCTAGATAACAAGCCTCGCACTCCGGATGATCTAACGAATCAAACATTGCACACAATCAGCATAACCATAACACATCTTACACTAGCAGCAAGGTAAACTAATAATACTAAAACAATCAATAGCACAATCAAAAGAAAAGGAAACCAAAACAAATAGAAAGCCTCTCAAATTTTTGTGGCAAAGCTTCTACTAAAACAAAACAAGACAAGAATTGTTTTTTTGAAACTAATATAAAAATAACAAAAAGGAAAAGTAAAGTTTTATTAGAAAACAGAAAGTATTTCACCATAAATCTTTTATGCAAAAAGAACTACTATAAACCTATTATAAAACACCACATAAAGTGGAAACAATGTTTTCCTACTAAAACAAAGAACAAAACAATAAAAATATTTTTAATAATAGAAAAATAAATCACCCAATGCCAAACAACAGAAACTAAAATAAATATAATAGAAAGTGGAGTTGGAGCTCGGGGGCGTCGGCGTTTGAGCTCCACGAGCTCGGGGAGCTTCGGGTGGTGGCCGAACTCCGGCGGGGTGATGTGCGGCACTCTGACGAGGGGAGCTCGGGGGTTTGGGCAAAAATCGAACGAGGAGGAGCTCCTCTATTTATAGGGGAGGTCAGGAGGCTCGGGCAAGGAAAGGGGAGGGAGATCGAGGCGGATCCGCGGCGGTTCCGGCGAGGGAAGGAAAGGAGCGGGAGGAAGGAAAGAGAAGGGCGACGGCGGGATCGAGCGGCCGGTGGGGCCGGGGCGTCAGTGAGAGAGAGAGGCGGGCGACGCGATCGGTGGCCGATCCGAAGATCTTCGGATCTGATCCGGAGTGGATCGGGCCGCCACTATTCCTATTGGGCCTCGGATACGATTCCGTTTTTAAAACATTTTCCTAATATTCAAAAACAGGAAAGAAAACAAAGAAAAGGAAAAAGTAGATAGAGTCAAATATAGAGGTATTATATACCAAAATGCTCAGAAAAATAAATGCCATCTGATGGACATTTTTCCACGGCCAAAATAAAATACTTTTTTAAAAAATATTTTCAGAAAGCCTAAATTGTTTTTATTCTTTTTGCAAATAATTTTCAAATAACCCCCCTGGGTTTTATGGTTCAAAAATTCCACAAAATACCTCTGGTTTGGAGAGTCATGTTTCTCCTCTCACTTTTTTACATTTTCAGAGGTTTGCAAAATTTTGAAAAGCAGAAGCAAAATAAAATAAAATTGAAGGGACTTTCAAGGATTCACATGAGAAACTCAAATTTTCATTTCACTCACAAATCATTTGCAAACAATATGATGATAATGCATAGCTATATTTCATAACATTCCAAAATGGAATTTTGGGATGTTACAAACCTACCCACCTTAAGATGAATCTCGCCCTCGAGATTCGGGTTGGCTAGAAAATAGGTGCGGGTGGTCTCGGCGAAGATCCTCTTCTCGTTCCCAGGTGGCTTCTTCCTCGGTGTGGTGAATCCACAGAACCTTGCAGAACTTGATGATCTTGCTGCGGGTAACTCTATTGGCAGTCTCGAGGATCCTGACGGGCTTCTCCTCATAGGTCAGATCACTGTCAAGCTGTATGGCCTCTAGGGGCACTGTGTCTCTCAAAGGAATATCAGCCATCTCAGCATGGCATTTCTTCAGCTGGGAAACATGGAAAACATCGTGAACTCCGGACAATCCTTCCGGCAGTTCTAGCTTATAAGCAACTTCGCCTCTACGTTCAAGAATTTTGTAGGGGCCTATAAATCCGGGTGCTAACTTTCCTTTAACACTAAACCTCTTGATTCCTCAAAGTGGGGACACACGGAGATATGCTCGGTCTCCCACTTCGTATGTCACCTCCTTGCGTTTGCTATCAGCATAGCTCTTCTGTCTGGACTGGGCTATCTTGAGTCGGTCACGAATCAGCTTGACCTTCTCTTCAGAATCTCGGATAAGATCGGGACCAAAAAGTTTTCGGTCTCCAAC
The DNA here is from genome assembly GCA_039707655.1 of Elymus sibiricus. Classification (NCBI taxonomy): domain Eukaryota; kingdom Viridiplantae; phylum Streptophyta; class Magnoliopsida; order Poales; family Poaceae; genus Elymus; species Elymus sibiricus. Next base: position 159,834,671 of record CM077673.1, read on the forward strand.
ACCATCCCACATCAATGGTGTTCTGCACCTCCTTCTGTATAGAGCTTCGAAAGGGGCCATCTTCAGACTGGTCTGATAACTGTTGTTGTACGAGAACTCTACGTAAGGCAAGTTGTCATCCGAACTAGACCCATAGTCTAGCGCACAAGCTCTCAACATGTCCTCCAGAATCTGGTTGACTCTCTCGGTCTGTCCATCTGTCTGCGGATGAAAAGCTGTACTGAACTCCAGCCTTGTACCCAAAGTTTCATGTAACTGATGCCAAAACTTTGAGGTAAATTGTGTTCCTCTATCTGACACGATACTCCTCGGAACTCCATGCAGACATACGATCCTGGTCATATATATCTTGGCTAACTTAGCACTGGTATAGGTGGTCTTCACTGGTATGAAATGAGCCACCTTGGTCAAGCGATCGACCACTACCCAGATGGAATCATAACCTGAACGGGTCCTGGGTAATCATGTGATGAAGTCCATTCCAAGCTTCTCCCATTTCCACTCGGGTATCGGCAAAGGTTGAAGTAACCCTGCTGGTTTCTGATGTTCGGCCTTTACTCGTTGACAAACATCACATACGGCGACATGCTCGGCAATATCCTTCTTCATACCTGTCCACCAGAAACTTTCTTTCAAGTCCAGATACATCTTGGTGTTGCCTGGGTGTATTGAGTATGGCGAATCATGGGCTTCTTGAAGTATCAACTTCCTGAGCTCTGGGTCATTAGGCACATAGATACGGTCCTCAAACCATAGGGTTTTGTGTTCATCCTCGCGAAAGCCTTTAGCTTTCCCATCCTTCATTCTTTGCTTTATCTCAGCTATTTCCTTGTCCAACTTCTGGGCTTCACGGATTCTTTCGGTCAAAGTGGACTGAATCTCCAGTGTGGCAACATATCCTCTTGGAACTATCTCCAATTTGAGCTCTCTGAGGTCGTCGGCTAATTCCCGAGGTAATCCTCCCGCTATGAGTGTGTTCACATAGCTCTTACGGCTCAAAGCATCTGCTACAACGTTTGCCTTCCCTGGATGATAATGCAATCTCATGTCATAGTCCTTGATTAACTCTAGCCATCTCCTCTGTCTGAGGTTCAACTCCTTCTGCGTGAAGATATACTTCAGGCTCTTGTGATCAGTGTAAATATCACAACTATTTCCGATGAGGAAATGTCTCCAGGTCTTGAGTGCGTGCACTATGGCTGCTAACTCCAAATCATGGGTGGCATAGTTCAACTCATGAGGTCGTAGCTGTCTGGATGCATATGCTACAACTTTTCCCTCCTGCATGAGCACTCCTCCAAGTCCTTGACGTGAAGCATCACAATAAACCTGGAAGTCCTTCCGAATGTTCAGCAAAATCAACACTGGGGCTGTGACCAAACGTTTCTTCAACTCCTGGAAACTGGCCTCACATTCCTTGGTCCAAATATACTTAGACTCTTTCTTCAATAACTCCGTCATAGGCTTGGCTATCTTCGAGAAGTTCTCGATAAACCTCCGATAATAACCGGCAAGTCCGAGAAAACTGCGGATCTCCTTAACTGATGTGGGTGACTTCCACTCGGTGACTGCTGCAACCTTAGCGGGATCCACCGCTATTCCATCTCCAGAAATAATGTGTCCAAGAAATCCGACTTCCTTCAACCAAAATTCACATTTGCTGAACTTGGCATATAACTGATGCTCTCTGAGCTTCTCAAGAACTAAACGCAAGTGTTCCTTGTGTTCTTCCTCGCTCTTGGAGAATATCAATATATCATCGATGAACACCACGACAAACTTGTCCAGATATTCCATAAATACCTTGTTCATCATACTCATGAAATAGGCAGGAGCATTAGTCAAACCAAAGGACATGACTGTATACTCATATAGGCCATACCTTGTGGTGAAGGCTGTTTTGGGTATATCCTGTTCACGAATTTTCAACTGATGATACCCTGATCGAAGATCGATTTTGGAGAACACTTTGGCTCCCACTAGCTGATCAAACAAGTCGTTAATCATCGGCAGAGGGTACTTGTTCTTGATAGTCACCTCGTTCAATGCACGATAATCGACTACCATTCTCAAGGTTTTATCCTTCTTCTCTACCAAAAGAACTGGGGCTCCCCAAGGTGAAGAACTTGGGCGAATATACCCCTTGTCCAATAACTCCTTAATCTACTTCTTGATTTCTTCTAAATCATTAGCGGGCATCCGATAAGGTCTCTTGGATATTGGGGCTGTTCCTGGCAATAACTCAATCAGGAACTCAATCTCTCTATCCGGTGGCATGTCTGGTAATTCCTCCGGGAATACATCTGGGAAGTCTTGTACTACCGGCACTTCCTCCTGAACCACTCCTGTGAGGGAATTCACCCGAGTACTCTTCGGGGTGCGTCGGGATACATACTTAATCCTCTTCTGCTCTGGGGTGGTGAGCAAAATGGACTTGCTGGGGCAGTCAAGGTTCCCTTCATACTTGGTCATCCAATCCATGCCTAGGATTACATCCTATCCTTGAGACTCTAAGACGATGAGGTCGGTGGGGAATACATGGTTTCCAATGTTGAGGTTCAAGGCGTGGCATCCTATCCCTGCCGTCATCGTGCCTCCTGGGGAACTGACCTTAATGGGCTGACTAAGGGTTCTAGTGGGCAAACCGTACTTTTCCACAACTACCCTTGATATGAATGAATGAGTTGCACCCGAATCAAAAAGTACTAATACTGGATGTGAATGCAATAAAAACTTACCAACCACAGTCTCGGGCTGATCATAGACTTCCTCCACATCAATGTGGTTCACCTGAGCGCGGGGAAAAGGATTGGGCTTCTTCACTCCAGAGTTCCCGTTGCCATTTCCACCTCCATTTCCATTGCCATTGCTTGGGTTAGCCTCAGGACACTTGTTGGCATAATGTCCAGTCTGTTTGCACTTGAAACAGGTGACGGTGCTCAGATCCCTCATTACTGGAGCAGAACGATGCTGAGTACCATTTCCTCCATTGCCGTTCCTGTGGTTGCTATTGTTGGGACGATTATTCCCATTTCCTCCATGGTTATGCACGGCATGAGTGTGTCCTCCATACTTACCGGTCCCTGATCCGGTATTCCCTGAGTACGGGGAGTAGCGAGGCTTCTGCTGAGCTCCAGAGTAAGACTTCCCCTGTCCATATTTCCTCTTGCGGTTCTCAATTTGCTGCTGCTTACCCTCCAAGATGAGGGCCTTGTCTACCAGCTCCTGGTAGTTGTTGAATGTAGCCACAATCAGCTGCATGCTCAACTCATCGTTGAGTCCCTCTAGGAATTTCTCCTGCTTGGCTGCATCATTAGCCACATCTCCTGGTGCATAACGGGCCAACATGCTGAATTCATCCACATACTGGGCCATAGAGCGATTCCCCTGGCGTAAGTTGCGGAACTCACGCTTCTTCAGACTCATGGCTCCAGCTGAGACATGAGCGGTGCGGAAAGCCTGCTTGAACTGCTCCCAAGTCACACCGGCAATGGGATACGTGGTGGTGTAGTTCTCCCACCATGAAGCTGCTGGGCCTTCAAGTTGATGTGCGGCAAAACGCACTTTCTGAGCCTCAGTGCATCCAGCGGTGATGAGTTCCCTCTCCATCTTGCGGAGCCAGTCATCTGCCACTATGGGCTCAGTGTTGTTGGAGAAAGTCGGAGGATTCAGCCTCAGAAAACGAGTGAGGTTGTCAGCCTGGGGTGGAGGGTTGTTGTTGTTGTTGTTGGCCTGGTTCTGGATCAACAGCTGCGTCAAGGTATTCTGCTGCTGGATGAGTTGGGCGAGTTCCGGTGGAAAGTTGGTGTTGGGGTCACGTCTCGGAGGCATTTGGTGTTTTTAGAGTGGTGAGGATTAGAATAGAACAAGGGTCTAAAGAGAAAATTCACTACCCATATGCAATGCAACAAACATTAACACACCAAACACTCATTGATTTATTCAACTCAAAAGGTTCACACTCGAGATACAAGTCTCCTGACAAACGAAACATCGACCTACGATTTAACGAGAAAAATAAAAGATACATGGTGGTCATGTCTAAAGTTCTCCTCAAAAGCCCATGGTGGTGCGTCCTCCTCCGGTGGTGCTCTCTTCATAGTTGTCCTGGTTGCTGATCAAGGGGGCATCGTCACCTTCAGGGTGAAGGTTTTCTCCCATGTCCAGTTGCTCCTCCAGATTTGCAACGAGAGTCTTCAGGTTCTTGATCCTCTCTAAGAAGTCCTTCACTTCATCTTCGTGCTCGTAGTGGGCTTCTCGTGCTGCATCTTCGAGTTCAAGTTCATGGGTCTTCAGCTGCTTAATCGTCTTCGTGTCCTTGCGTACACGGAGCTCCAGGGTCCTGATGTGTGTCTCCAAGGTTTTGACATAAGCACGAATGGGGTCTTCAGTCATGGTGTTTATGATTTCTCCATCCGCACCTCTGCGGCAGACCATGCTGAGGCTTGGCGAAATGGGACAGCCTCTGTATTCCTCCTGGATACGTCCGAGGGCACAGTGAATCGCCATGTTCCTTCCGAGAATCCAGCTGGGTGCCACAAACTTGAAATTGATGGGCTCTGTGCGATTTCCGAATGTCTTTCCGGGGATATGCACCTCGATCCTGTAGCGAGTGTCTGCTGCAAAAGACATGATAGCAGTCCCGGTGATGCTTGGCAGAGCAATCCTTACGTCCTTGGTGATCTGCACCAGCTCTTTGCCGAAAGGCATGGTTGCGTCCGGCTGGCAAAACTCAGTGAACAAAACTGGGTGGAAGGTGGCCATCTAAAAATGTTGGAAAATCGAAGAGAAGTCAGAAATGAGCAGATGAGAATATAGGGGAATTTTAAAGACATAAGTAAAATGGTTTTCTTCCTAAGTCTTTTCCAATCCTAGAGGTTACGTCCTCCGGTCAGCGTGTGCTCTGATACCATATCTGTAGCGACCCGACCTGAAACGGTCGAATCTCCGGTGTTTCCGTACCATCCCAAGATCATGCTGGTACACACACGGTACATCAATGTATATATCAAAGGGAAAATCACACAGCTTTATTAACCGAAATCTCATATCGAGTCCTTTATTACAATAAAGTGGCTGAAGGCCAACTCATGAGATAAACTAATCAAAATCTTGCGGAAGCTTCAAAGGTAGCTGAGTCCATCTGACTCCAAGGGCATCTCACCGAGCGTAGAGCGTATCCTCACTCCTGGTCGGAAAAGTACTCTGCAACATGATACGTTGCAGCCGTGTAGGTCAGCATATTGAATATGCCGGCAAGTCACAAAAGAGAGGGTGGAAATAATCATCTATTCTATATGCATATATGGCAGGTGGGGCTGAAAGTTTAAGTTTAGCGTAAAGCAAATTTTTCCTACAACGAGAGAGGGGCAAAGCGAAAATTATTACTACAATGTTGGTTGTTTAATGAGAAGGTTCCACCAACCATTTCTCATACCCAAGTTATCAATAATACCCACATCATTATAATTATTTGTGTTGAGACTGGCTGATAGTATCATCTCCGGTGCTCATGTTGTCCATAACCGGGGACACGGCTAATCGATTAGTTTGACACTCTGCAGAGGTTTGTACACTTTACCTGCAAGAATCGATCCCTCCCGTTGTGTCCTCGCACTGCCTGGTGTTTGAGAATGAGATGATCGAAACATGGTCTTCCAAAGCGATCCTCCGATAGTTAAGTCAGTGCCCATCCAATCCTACCGTTCTTCTACATCTCGTAGCACTGACCTACCAGAGTCACGACTAGGGTCAACCAAGCCAGAGCCCATATTGACTTGCGGTGGCACACGTAAGCTTTCCGGCCTTGAAGTATCCATCCATCTCTTTGAGCCTGGGTGGCAGTCCGTCGGGATGATCACAGGTAGATACCAGGATTCCCGGGCATAACCATGATAGATATCAGGCTGCCAGATGCATGTCCAATCCACCCAGAGGTATGTTGAAAACTTGAAGTCTTGAAGTCTTGATCATCATGTAGGTCTTGAAACAATTTATCTCACAACACTCTCATGAATCACACAACCAACCTCGTCTACTAAAAGCATAGCAAAAATAAAATGACGTCCCGGTCCAAAGTAACACGGGTTTGGGGTGCCTACCACATGATACTACTCAAGTAACCAAGTTTCCAAGTACCTACTTTGCATGCAATGGGTGGAAGATTGAACTAATGCAAATTGAAAACATAGGTAATAACATGATCAACGTGAACTTGCCTTGCTGATGATCTTCGTACTCGAGTGACTCTAGATAACAAGCCTCGCACTCCGGATGATCTAACGAATCAAACATTGCACACAATCAGCATAACCATAACACATCTTACACTAGCAGCAAGGTAAACTAATAATACTAAAACAATCAATAGCACAATCAAAAGAAAAGGAAACCAAAACAAATAGAAAGCCTCTCAAATTTTTGTGGCAAAGCTTCTACTAAAACAAAACAAGACAAGAATTGTTTTTTTTGAAACTAATATAAAAATAACAAAAAGGAAAAGTAAAGTTTTATTAGAAAACAGAAAGTATTTCACCATAAATCTTTTATGCAAAAAGAACTACTATAAACCTATTATAAAACACCACATAAAGTGGAAACAATGTTTTCCTACTAAAACAAAGAACAAAACAATAAAAATATTTTTAATAATAGAAAAATAAATCACCCAATGCCAAACAACAGAAACTAAAATAAATATAACAGAAAGTTAAAATAAAAACAGAATCAAAACAAACAAAAACAAAAATAAAACAAATTAACCCTAAAAGAAACTAAACAGAATCTGTTTTGCTAAAAACCCTATTTTAAAATATACTAAAAATTCTCAAATTGAACAGGGTGATAAAACTAACTAATACAAAATAGTGGCAAAAAGTTTCACTCAGAAATCTAATTTTAAACTCATGGAAATCAGATTCTAGTGATTTGAGCAAAATCAAAAGAATTCAAATTTAAAAGTCCAGAATTTGAAATCTAAAGTTACTGGCATAAACTACATAAAAATTGTGAACTACTGCAAAAAGAATCACTCAAAAACAGTAAACAGATTAAAAGATATTAAGATTTTAAAAACAGAACTATTCTGTTTTCTAAAACAGAAACAGAGAAAATTAAAAAAAAACTTAACTAACGAACGGCTACGTGTCATGCTGTGATTGGCCGAAGCGTGCGCGTGCGGAAGCTAACGAGTGAACGTTCACTAATAAAAAAACGGTTCGGGGTTTTAGATCGGTCTAATCTGGGTCGTAGGATTCATCCTACGGCTATGGAGAGGGAGGGGGTGCTCACAGAGAGAGTCGTCGGGGCTCCGGCAAGTCGACGGCGGGGCAGAGCTCGGTGGCGCTCGGGGAAGAGGGTCCGGTGGTCGGGGACGGCGTCCGAGGCGACCAAACGGCGGCGGGGAACCTCCGGCGTCGATTGGCGGTGGAGTTGGAGCTCGGGGTCGTCGGCGTTTGAGCTCCACGAGCTCGGGGAGCTTCGGGTGGTGGCCGAACTCCGGCGGGGTGATGTGCGGCGCTCTGACGAGGGGAGCTCGGGGTTTGGGCAAAAATCGAACGAGGAGGAGCTCCTCTATTTATAGGGGTGGTCAGGAGGCTCGGGCAAGGAAAGGGGAGGGAGATCGAGGCGGATCCGCGGCGGTTCCGGCGAGGGAAGGAAAGGAGCGGGAGGAAGGAAAGAGAAGGGCGACGGCGGGATCGAGCGGCCGGTGGGGCCGGGGCGTCAGTGAGAGAGAGAGGCGGGCGACGCGATCGGTGGCCGATCCGAAGATCTTCGGATCTGATCCGGAGTGGATCGGGCCGCCACTATTCCTATTGGGCCTCGTATACGATTCCGTTTTTAAAACATTTTCCTAATATTCAAAAACAGGAAAGAAAACAAAGAAAAGGAAAAAGTAGATAGAGTCAAATATAGAGGTATTATATACCAAAATGCTCAGAAAAATAAATGCCATCTGATGGACATTTTTTCCACGGCCAAAATAAAATACTTTAAAAAAATATTTTTAGAAAGCCTAAATTGTTTTTATTCTTTTTGAAAATAATTTTCAAATAACCCCCCTGGGTTTTATGGTTCAAAAATTCCACAAAATACCTCTGGTTTGGAGAGTCATGTTTCTCCTCTCACTTTTTTACATTTTCAGAGGTTTGCAAAATTTTGAAAAGCAGAAGCAAAATAAAATAAAATTGAAGGGACTTTCAAGGATTCACATGAGAAACTCAAATTTTCATTTCACTCACAAATCATTTGCAAACAATACGATGATAATGCATAGCTATATTTCATAACATTCCAAAATGGGATTTTGGGATGTTACACGATAGGTCCTCCGGTCACAAACGTTGAGAAAAATGAGTGCATGCGCGCTCGGGTGAGCCATCGCAAACAATTAAACGGGAGAAACTGTGTGAGATGTTCTTAGCATGTCCCACGGTTCCTAGAAGATACCGTATGGCATAGGCTGTCCATCACACATAGTTTTTATGTGGAAACGTATGTGCAATGTGGCCTAATGCAAACATTGTCGGGCGGAAGCTGTGTGTGATTGTTCATTGATCCAACACGCCTACTTTCAGGAAACTGTGTGGGTTGTTTGAGTTCATCGCCCACGGTGGTGTTGAAGAAACCGTATGCATTGGAAAACCCAATAAAGCAGGCTAATTGGCCTATTATTGATAATCCATTTAGTAATAAAATTGACATTTCAAATCAAACAGACCATATATTTCATATTCGTATTATAGCAACCACGATTTTACATTAGAGTTCAACATCAGATAGCTTCGGCACTCCGTTACATCATATAGGCATATACTCCCTCCATTCCTAAATATAAGTCTTTTTAGAGATTCCACTATGTACTACATTCGGAGCAAAATGAGTGAATCCACACTCTAAAGTATGTCTATATACATTCGTATGTAGTCCATAGTGAAATCTCTAAAATACTTTTATTTAGGAACCGAGGGAGTAGCTAGCTACGACATTACTCAACAACACCAAGTTTCACATGTAACATCTAAAACCTTTGGAAAGTAGCATCATATTCGGTAAATAGACAAATGAATCTCACGTGGAAAACTAATGAATCTGAAGGCGAATATTGAGCCTTCAGTGATGTTGAATGTCCTTGCAACTTTAGGCTAGTGGTTGTGGATGATTGCTACTTGTAAACAACGTTGGGATTTTCCCCAAAGAGGAGAGGAGATGCAACATGGTAGAGATAAATATTTCCCTTAGTGAGAACATGGGTTATCAAACCATAGGAGGACCATGCAAATTCCCGTCTTCAGCACCTACACACAAAATAGCACGCACTTGCACCCAAAGTGGGCAAGAGGGTTGTCAAGCCCCTTGAACTTGTTACTTGCAAGTGATAAGTAGTGATTGATTGATAATATAAATATAAAATAAAATAATAGTAAATAAATGGCAGCAATATTTTTTGGAGTGTTTGTAATATAGTTTATGAAGACCCGGGGGCCATAGTTTTCGCTAGAGGCTTCTCTCTCGAAGAAAGCATACGATGGGTAAACAAATTAGTGTTGGGCAATTGATAGAAAACCACATAATTTATTCAAGGCAATGATCATGTATATAGGCATCACGTCCATAAACAACTAGACCGACTCCTGCCTACAACTACTACTATTACTCCACCCATCGACCGCTATCCAGCATGCATCTAGAGTATTAAGTAAAAAAAGAGTAATGCTTGGAGCATGATGACATGATGTAGGCAAAGTGAATCCAATCAATGTGAATAAACCCCATCATTTCCCCCTTAATGACAGTAATATAATATGTGTCTTGACCCCTTCTGGCACGAGGATAGAGCACCGCAAGATTAAACCCATCACAACGCACCACTCCCGCTGAAGATAAATCAATCTAGTTGGCCAAACCAAACCGATAGATCAGAGAGCAATATAATGCTATAACAATCATGCATATAAGAATTCAGTAAAGACTCAATATATTTTCATGAATAATCTGAACATAAACCCACAATTCATCGGATCCCAACAAACACACCGGAAAGGAAGATTACATCGGATAGATCACCTCGAGAATCGCAGTGAACTTTGTATTGAAGATCATAGAGATAGAGAGCCATCTAGGTACTAGATATGGACCCGTAGGTCTATGGTAAACTAGTCACACATCATCATGGAGGCAGCAAGGTTGATGTAGAGGCCCTCCATGACCGATCCCCCCTCCAGCAGCAGCGGAACAGGGCTCCAGATGGGCACACGGCGGAAGAGAGACTTGCGGCGGCGGAAAAAGTATTTTGGCTGGCTCTCAGGTGTTTTCTCAATTTTAGAGAATATATAGATGCAGAATTAGGTCAGGAGGTCGTGGGAGGTGGCTCCAAGCCATCAGGGCGCGACCACCCCCCTAGGCGTGCCCTGTTGGCTTGGCGCCACCCCATGTGGCCTCTGGTCTCCCTCTGAAGCTTCCATGCCTTATTTTGGTCCAGAAAAAAATCATCAAAAAGTTTCGTGGGATTTAGACTTCGTTTGGTACAACATTCCCAAAAGTCCAAAAAACAAGCAGGAAACATCAACTGCCACTGGGCACTAGGTTAATAGGTTAGTTCACAAAAATGACATAAAACAACATATAAATTCATATAAAGTATCCAAGAATGATAATATAGTAGCATGGAACAATAAAAATTATAGTTACATTGGAGACGTGTCAATGATTGCCCGCCCAACCTTCTTCCTCTTGAGGAAGGCTTCAATATTGTACCGTGGGTGTTGAATGAATATCTTGTTCGTATCTTGACCATGCAGGTGGTTTGAGAGGTAATCATCGGTGAACTGCTTTGTAAAGGATTGCAAACAAATATATGCATAAATATATGTTCTAAATTTTGAAATGGCACAAAGGAAAAAAAGGTAAAAGAGTTAGTACCATCCTATAGTTGACTGATGTCTTCTTCATTGTACAAATATAGATCTTGTTGTTATTCATCGCTAGTTTCCTTATCCTAACAATCTTTCTGAGTTTCTTGACTTGACTGACATTCATGGACATGTCATTTCCCAATATGCAATATGGATCGAACAGTGGGTCTAATCCTCTAAGTGCAGGACCTACATATGCAAGACCAAAAGGTTAAAAACCTAGATATTGGAATTGTTGCTGCAATTGCACAATAATGTGCTATTAGCCAAAGGAACGTGCATGTGCAAACCTCGATGGTAAACCTTGGTGTCTCCCATTGTTTCCCTGTAACACATACTCCCTCCGTCCCAAAATAAGTGTCTTAACTTTGTACTAGCTCTAGTACAAAGTTGTACTAAGCTTGAGACACTTATTTTGGGACAGAGAGAGTATAAGGTAGGTATTCATCAGTTTAAGTGAGAGTTGGCGTACTTTAAGTAAAATATATTGATGAAAAATAAACACATTGCAGATCCAACAGATTAATTCGAGCCACATGGAAAAGAGAGTTATCCAAATAAAGCATGCTTAAGAACTATGCATGGCAGCCCTTGTGATCTCATCTGCGCATAGGGCCGTGATTTGCTTTCCTGTTGCCGGATGCTCCTTGAGCTCCTGGCTATAATGCATGCACCATGGCTTAGGGCGGCGCCTATTTGGAGGATGGGGCAGCGATTTGGGTGGAAGGTGTCGCGCCGGCTGTCGGGGCATGTGTGGTGAAGAAGGAGAAGGAGGAGAAGAATGTGGGTGGGGTGTGGATTACCTGGCAATATCGACAAGGCTGCGCAGCGGGAAGGAGCGTCGCCGGCGAGGAGGCGGGGCTGCAAACAAGCAGTGCATGTATGAACTTGGGGAAACAAGGAGGAAACAGTGGAGATGTGAATTTTGGTAGTGGCAAGGTAGATATTTCCACGGTTGCCAATTTTTTTTGCTCGATGCGGTGAAAAACTGGCGCGCAAGTGCGGTTGACGCGCGGGCGGTGGACTATAGCTGACCAAGCTTCCGGAGTAAGCCAGACCCTACGATTTTTATATTGCATCGCACACGATTCTTGCTAATGAACTGTTTGAGGTATACTTGATTTTTCATTTTGAATTGAAAACCAAAATGGGGTTACAAATCTAAAAGGACAGTGTTTGAATTGCTAGAACATTTTTCTTCGATGAACATGCAACTATAGGAGTGGCGTGTTAAATTTTGGAATTATCCAAGGTTCGTTTGGATATTTTTATACATTAATCGAGTTTTCTAGGCATTTAGTGTGCATGTTTCAAATTTGAACTGCAGGCACATGCTCCAGTGCACCAAATTGGGTTGAAAAATCATATATGTGTCCCGGGGTGCATGTTTAGTTCCCATGCAAGAAATGAGAATGAATTTCAGACACCTTGGCGTCGTGGATCGGCCGCAAACATTGAGAAGCTTGGTTTTTAAATTCCTACAAATCCAAAGCTCGTTTGAAATTCATGAAACTTGGCATGGTCTCACGAAATGGTGCCAACATGCCATGGTAAAAAAACGTCCAATATGGGAAAAGTTTTGGCATAAGCTTCTTACAAACGAGAGCTTCTCACTAGAAGCCTCGTGGCTCTGATAGGGAACATGTCACCTTGGACGAAAAGGCATTCGTTGACTCTTCTCCCCTTGATTTTCTTCTAGAGGCAACATGGATAATTAGGAGTGTCGTGTTAAAATTTGGAATTATCCAGGGTTTGTTTGGACATTCTTATATATTAACCGAGTTTTCTAGGCATTTAGTGTGCATATTTAAAATTTGAACTAAAGGCACATGCTCGAGTGCACCAAATTGGGTTGAAAAATCATATATATGTCCCGGGGTGCATGTTTAATTCCCATGCAAGAAATGAGAATGAATTTCAAACACCTTGGCGTCATGGATCAGTCACAAACATTCAGAAGCTTGGTTTTTAAATTCCTATAAAAACTCATCTGAAATTCATGAAACTTGGCATGGTGTCATGAAATGGTGCCAACATGTTGTGGTAAAAAAATTGTCCAATATGGGAATTTTTTTGGCATAAGCTTCTTACAAACTAGATCTTCTCACTAGAAGCCTCGTGGCTTCTATAGGGAACATGTCACCTTTGTGGACGCAACGTCATTCGTTGCCTCTTCTCCCCTTGATTTTTTGCCAGAGGCAACATGGATTATAAGGAGTGTCGTGTTAAAATTTGGAATTATCCAGGGTTCGTTTGGACATTTTTATACATTAACCGAGTTTTCTAGGCATTTAGTGTGCATATTTCAAATTTGAATTGCAGGCACATGCTCCAGCGCACCAAATTGGGTTGAAAAATTATATAGGTGTCCTGGGGTGCATGTTTAGTTCCCATGCAATAAATGAGAATGAATTTCAAACACCTTGGCGTCATGGATCGGCCGTAAACATTGAGAAGCTTGGTTTGTAAATTCCTATAAATCCAAAACTTGTCTGAAATTCATGAAACTTGGCATGGTGTCATGAAATGGCGCCAACATGCTGTGGTAAAAAATTGTCCAATATGGGAAAAGTTTTGGCATAAGCTTATGACAAACCAGAGCCTCTCACTAGAAGCCTCATGGCTCCGATAAGGAACGTGTCACCGTTGTGGACGAAATGGCATTCGTTGCCTCTTCTCCCCTTGATTTTTTCTAGAGGCAACATGGATTACTAGGAGTGTCGTGTTAGAATTTGGAATTATCCAGGGTTCGTTTGGACATTTTTATACATTAACCGAGTTTTCTAGGCATTTAGTGTGCATATTTCAAATTTGAACTAAAGGCACATGCTGCCATGCATCTCTATTATTTTATTGGCTAGGAGGTGCTGTGGGTGCAGGTTTGATTAGATGGGATGCGTGTGATCAGCCCGCCACGCAGGTTTAGCGGGATGCATGCGAGCAGTCCGCCACGCAGGTGCAGCGGGCTCACCTGGAATTGAGCCCTTTGACCTCCACCCACCGCCTGCCTCGCTCCCAAGTTCTCCATTAACGCTCCTCCTTCTCCTCCATTCTTATCTGTAAGGGCCGCTCCCGAGGATTGCCTCCTTTTCCGATGGAGCATGAGGCGGCCAACAAGCGTGGGTGGGTCGAGGCTGAATCGCAAGAGCCTCCGGCGAGAGTGGAATTCATCAGCACCATACCCGACGAGATGTTGGTAACCATCATGTCCCTCCTCCCCATCAAATCTACCGTGCAGACCACCATCCTCTTCAGGTGGTGGCTCCCCCTATGGCACTCCACCCCGCTTGACCTCATGACGAGCTCTGTAGCGGGGATCGCAAACGCAGGGATACAATGTCCCACATCCTCGCCACACACACTGGGCCAGTCAGACGCCTTACCATCGGCAAGTCTCGTTCCAACTACAAGGTCGAACCCAAGTTTCATGAGTGGTTCTTATCCCCCACCCTAGATCAGCTCGAGGAGGTCAGATTTACAGTTGGACATGGGCGCTCGCGCCTCCGTCCGTGCTCCGCCTCGCGCCCCCAGATTAATGCCGCGCACGCTCTTCATCTCCCTAAACCGAAGGACCTCGAGCTCATTGCCGTCAGCATCTTGAAGGAGGATTTGGAGCTCCTGCTCCATGGCTGTACTTCGCTCGAGTACCTTCGTCTTCAGGTGATGTTTGGGTTCAGTAGCCTCCACATCGCTACGACGAATGCCCATACCATTAATGTTCATGGCTGGTGCCGCAACATGTGGTCAGTTGAGATGTTTCACAATATGGTCATTGAGAATGCGCCTTTCCTTGAGAGATTGTTTGTACTTGATAAAGAAGGTCCAACAAGAATCAAGGTCATTGACGCACCGAAATTGATAGTGTTGGGCTATTCGTGTGCTGAATTCTTCGAACTTGTTACAGCTGGATCCATACCCATTTAAGTAAAACATTATTCTTCTCCTTCTTATTATTGTATATCACATTTTATCTATTTTTTTATTAATCTATGTTCGGCTGTGATGCAAAAATTGATTCCCACATGCTTCACCCTGTCTATGCGCACAATGAAGATCCTGACACTACAATCTATTGGCCCCAATCTGGATGAAATTGTTAGATTCCTTAGATTCTTTCCGTGCACGGAGAAGCTATACATCGAGGTGATGCTCCTTTCCTATTAATTCTTAACCACAAAAAGTTCAATTTGTTGGTACTTTACCCATGATTACAATGACAAATGTACTATCATTTCTAAAGGAAATTTGTAGGGTTCCAATACATATTTTTGAGATGTTAATCATGAACGATTGAGGATGACATGTCAATGTATTAGTGTATTTTAGAAATCCTACAAATCAAAGATGCACACGGTGTACAAAACTACATCTAGGCACTGATATATTGTCTTAATTTGCAGATACAAGCAGGACCGGAAGTGGAAAATGTGGCGCAATATAACAATCCCATCGAATGCCTTGATTTCCATCTAAAAGAAATTACTTTCAACCAATACCGAGGCACCAAACTAGAGATTCAATTCGTCGGGTTCTTTGTTCAAAAAGCAAGGGTGCTCAAGATAATGAGGTTTGCCCTATATTTAGTGAGCCGAAATGAATGGTTTGCTAGTCAGCGAAGGCGTCTACAGCTGAAATTCAGTTTGGAACTTCAAATGACAGATTATTCGGAAGTCACAGTATCAAGAAGATATATGACTTCTCGGTGACGGATCCATTCACAGAAATATTGCATGACTCAGATTCTGAAGAAGATGAATTTGATTTTTTAATATCAGTTTGAACCTTGTAATATTTGAATTTGGGCCTTGTAAAGCTGGAATTTGAACCTTGTAATATTTCTGGTATTTGTGATGCAATGTTTGAAATGACATTGTGTTCTTTTTTGGTTATGCAATCATGTTCTAATAAGTATATATGTTGTTGTTCTGTATACACAACATATAAATGTTGTGCAAACAGAGCAAATCACATCTCATAAGATTAAACTAAGGAACACATCGACAATGATTTCAACAATCGTTGACAATTGTTTAACAGCCACCGTCAGCCCACAACACACACAACTTGTCAGGATGACTCGTCTGTGTTAATATCGGTCTTCCCACATGATTCTAATTGTTGACCTGTTTGCCGGATATCACACACACCTTCTTACACTAAATCGTGTGTGCTCTGCTGTATCATCACACACAATTTTTCATAGTGAACCGTTTGCCCTCTATCGCACACATCTGGATCTCTATAGCCGTTTGTGTTATTTTAGCTAATTGCAAACAGTTCGTATGGAACAACTATATGGCACGTACACACATGTAAGGCTTTTATAAATCGTATTTTATGGATCCACCATCACACACAGTTCTCGTTATTGACGACGGAGCTAGAACTATACCGTTTGGGATTCATGCATCACACACAGTTTGGTCGAAGGGGCTCTGATTGATGTGTCGTCTTAGGACCTTCCTACATTAGTGGAAGAAGAAGGAGGGGGGGGGGGCTCTCTACCCCACTCTCCCGTTGGCGCTGGAACACCGCCGGGGCAACCATGGTGACAGCAATCTACACCAACAACTTCGCCTTCATCATCACCACCACCATCACCTTCCCTCATCTATTTACAACGGTCCACTCTCCCGCATCCCGCTGTACCCCCTACTTGAACATGGTGCTTTATGCTTCATATTATTATCCAATGATTTGTTGCTATCCTATGATGTTTGAGTATATTCCTTTTGTGCTTTCAGTTGATTGATGATCTTGATTGGTTTGAATTGCATGATTCATTTTGGTGCTAGCCTATGGTGCCCGTTGTGTCATGCAAGCATGTGGGATACCCGCTGTAGGGTGTTGCAATACGTTCATGATTCGCTTATAGTTTGTTGCATGAGTGACGAAAACATAAACCCAAGTAAGGGGTTTGTTGCGTATGGGAGTAAAGAGGACTCATAACTTAATGCTAGGGTTGGGTTTTACCTTAATGATATTTAGTAGTTGTGTATGCTTGCTATAGTTCCAATCATAAGTGCGTATGATCCAGGTACGTAAAGTTTACCGATCTTGTTATCAATTGCCTAGGACAATCTCGCAAATCCTACCACCACTTTTCCACACTCGCCATATTTACTTTATTGTTCTTTTATTAAAGCAGCACCTAACTTTTATTTCCAAGTTCTTTATTATATTGCAAACCTATCTTGTTACACCTACAAAGTACTTCTAGTTCTATTCCCGCAAAGTAGTTTATTTCTTGTACTAAGTATTGTGAACACTGTTACGCGTAGAGTTGTATCGATGGTCGATAGAACTTGAGAGAATATTAATCCTACCTTTAGCTCCTCATTGGGTTCCACACTCTTACTTATCGAAAAAGTCTACAAACGATCCCCTATACTTGTGGGTTATCAAGAACTTTTTCTCGCGCCGTTGTCGGGGAGCAATAGTGTAGGGGTTGATATTCTCGTGTGTGCTTGTTTGCTTTATCTCTAGGTCAATTTTATTTTCTGTTCAAAGCTGTTTTATATCTTTATTTATGGATATGGAACACGAAACACCAAAAACATTAGTTGTACTTGCTACTCACGGAGATGGGGAACCTCCTAAAACCCTCGATGCTCGTTATGTGGAAAACATTAAATACTACTTTGATAATCCTGATAAATCTCCATTCAACTTGATAATAGGAGATACTTTAGATCACCTGGAATAATTTAGGGATCATTGTTTGACTCAAAAAGGAAAACACTTATGGGATCAAATTAAAATGTTGCGTTGGTATCCTTGGAATTTATGCTTGAGATGTGATTGTAATTGTTGCTCTAAGATAAAGGCTCCACACCTTCCCTTTCAATGTGAATTTGATAATGAAACCTTGGCTTCTTATGCTAATGGTGTTTATGATTACTGTGATGTGGAACAAATAGAAGAATTTGTTGCTTTTAAGGGTGCTTATGAGATTGAATGTTTGTTTGAAAAGTGCGATAACTTTGATGATGCTGTTTACAGATCTGAAAATTATTCTATACTTAAATATTGCTATGAGAATTATGAATACAATGCCTATATTGACAAATTTATTGAGAAAGTCTCCGTTGCCCAAGAGGAGACTAATATTTTGCAGGAATCTATGAAAGAAGAAATTGCTGAAACTATGAGGTCATTAGATGAAAAAGATGAGGAGGAGAACGAAGAACAAAAGGAGGAAGAGCGGATTAGCTACCCGTGCCCACCTTCTAATGAGAGTAACCACTAGTGCAGCCTTGTGCTATACAAACGGTTTTTAACCCCTTTCTGTGATGTAGTCTTAAACCGTCGCCTTGCATGTGTGGGCGATATGGAGGGGGGGGGGGGCTATCCCACACGACAGGGAAAACCCATCGGCGATGCCTGCACCCGGTCACACACGATGGGCAAAAATATATCGTTTGCGATTGGAAGGACCATCACAAACAGACATATTGGGGAAGACGTGTGAGATGAGCTTAGCATCCCACACAGGGAATCCCAAGGGTACGTCTCCGTTTGTATTGCAGATCACACACAATTTTCTGCATAACATCGTTTGTGATAGGGCTGGTCATCACACAAATGATAGTTATAATTCTGTCGTTTGCGTTATTCAAAACATCACTCACGGTTTCTAGAAGAAACTGTTTGGCATTGGGCTGCCCATCACACACACTTGCTATGTGAAAATGTTTGTGATTGGGTGTCCTAACGCACACAGTTGTCGACCAGAATTCGTGTGTGATTGCTCACCGATCCAACACGCCAACTTTCTAGAAACCGTGTGGGTTTGTTGAGGTCATGGCCCACGGTGTAGTCTTAGAAACCGTCTGCAATGGGAACCCCAATAATCAGCCTGATTGCTCTATTATTTATAATCCATTTAGTAATCAAATTAACATTTCATATCAAGCATAAAATATATTTCTTATTTGTAGTACGGCAACCAGGAATTCATAATTGAATTACATCACGATACAACATCATATAGGCATATATTGCCTAGCTACCCAATTGCACAACAGGACAAAGTTTCAAATGCAACATCTAAAACCTTTGGAAATTAAGTATTATCATAGACGGTAAATAGACATATGATTCTCATTTAGAAAACTGTTAAAGTGGAAGGCGAATGTTGAGCCTTCAATGATGTTGAAGGTCCTCGCAACTTTAGGCCAGTGCCTGTGGATGATTGCCCGCTGATACGTCTCCAATGTATCTATAATTTTTGATTGTTCTATGCTATTATATTATCTGTTTTGGATGTTTTATATGCATTAATATGCTATTTTATATTATTTTTGGGGACTAACCTATAAACCTAGAGCCCAGTGCCAATTTTTGTTTTTTCCCTGTTTTTGAGTTTTACAGAAAAGGAATATCAAACGGAGTCCAAATGGAATAAAAATTTATGGTGATCATTTATGGACCAGAAGAAGCCCACAGAGCATTGGAGGTGGGCCAGAAGAGTCACGAGGCAGCCACAAGCCTAGGGGGCGCGCCCCCTGGCTTGTCGTCGCCTCGTGGCCCCCCCTTGACTTGATTCCAACGCCAAGTACCCCTATATATCCAGAAACCTCCACAAAGAAACCTAGATGGGGAGTTCCGCCGCCGCAAGCCTCTATAGCCACGAAAAACCAATCGGGAGCCCGTTCCGGCACCCTGTCGGAGGGGGAAACCATCACCGGAGGCCATCCTCATCATCCCGGCGGTCTCCATGACGAGGAGGGAGTAGTTCACCCTCGGGGCTGAGGGTATGTACCAGTAGCTATGTGTTTGATCTCTCTCTCTCGTGTTCTTGAGATGGCACGATCTTGATGTACCGCGAGCTTTATTAATATAGTTAAATCATATGGAGTTTTCCCCTCTCTATCTTCTTGTGATGAATTGAGTTTTCCCTTTGAAGTTTTCTTATCGGATTGATTCTTTAAAGGATTTGAGAACACTTGATGTATGTCTTGCGATGGGATATCCGTGGTGACAATGGGATGTTCTATTGATCCACTTGATGCATGTTTTGGTGATCAACTTGCGGGTTCCATGACCTTGGGAATCTATGCATAGGGGTTGGCACATGTTTTCGTCTTGACTCTCCGGTAGAAACTTTGGGGCACTCTTTGAAGTTCTTTGTGTTGGATTGAACCTGATGAATCTGAAATTGTGTGATGCATATCGTATAATCAAGCCCATGGGTACTCGTGGTGACATTGGAGTATCTAGGTGACATTAGGGTTTTGGTTGATGTGTATCTTAAGGTGTTATTTTAGTACGAACTCTAGGGCTGTTCGTGACACTTATAAGGATAGCTCATACGATTGATCGAAAAAGATAACTTTGAGGTGGTTTTGTACCCTACAATAATTTCTTCGTTTGTTCTCCGCTATTTGTGACTTTGGAGTGAACTCTTTGTCGCACGTGAGGGATTTACATATGATTCAACTATGTCAGTATTGTTGAGAGAACTTGCACTAGTGAAAGTATGAACCCTAGGCCTTGTTTTCAAGCATTGCAATACCATTTTTGCTCACTTTTGTTACTTGCTACCTTGCTGTTTTTATATTTTCAGATTACAAAAACTTATATCTACCATCCATATTGCACTTGTATCACCATCTCTTTGCCGAACTAGTGCACCTATACAATTTACCATTGTATTGGTTGTGTTGGGGACACAAGAGATTTCTTGTATTTGATTGCAGGGTTGTTTGAGAGAGACCATCTTCATCCTACACCTCCCACGGATTGATAAACCTTAGGTCATCCACTTGAGGGAAAATTGCTACTGTCCTACAAAACTCTGCGCTTGGAGGCCCAACACGAGTCTACAAGAAGAAGGTTGCGTAGTAGACATCACCCGCCCATCCTTTGTCCTCTTGAGGAAGACTTCAAGATTATACCGTGGGTGTTGTATGAATACCTTCCTTGCCTCTTGATCATACGGGTGGTGTCGGGTCACGATGCACACTATCACCTATGGGACCAGGTGTGGGGACCCCGACTCATAAGTCGTGATCACCGAATGCACGTGTACAGTGATCCCAGAGATCAATGCTCACTGAACACACATAAGCTGAATAACAAGAGTCTTACATCCACATTTAGCGTCTTACACAAATAAAAACCATGAAGGTCTAGTCTTACATAGATAGGGCCACAAGGGCCAAACACTTAAACATAACAAGCAGTGGAAATCTAGATCGAAAGCGTGAACCCATGCCATCTGCCTTAAACCTACAGGCATTCTGACTGGGAAGCATCCTAGTTCGCATGTTCGTCACCAACGAACTCTTCGCCATATTCCTGCTCTTCCATGCCTGGCCAATTAAATAACCAGTGACAAGCCAATGAGTACTTTGAAGGTATTCGCAAGCAACCCAAGTTGTGGAACAAGGTATAACAATGCATGATATAGCACTAAGTAGGTAAGTTTTGTAGAAAGCTGATTTTTAAATGCAATGATATGATCAACTAACTTGAGTAAGCATGCATCAACTGTTAACAGGTACTTATGTGAACAAGTCTCAGTTTATCATTATAAGAAGGGGTTGAACATCTCATGTTCATCATCATGCCAAGTCATCGGACTTAGCTCAAGTGTCACCTTTATCATCAACACACACACACACACACACACACACACACACACACACACACACCGGTTTAGAAACCATGGACGTAGCACAAGAGCGGTCATCCAACCGTCCTTGACCGTGGACACGGCTATTCAAATAGTTTTACACTCTGCAGAGGTTGCACACTTTACCCACAAGACTCGGGAAACTTCCGTGTCAAGCCACGACTCGCGGTATTGTCCATACCCGAGGTAAGTACCCGAACATTGCCTTTCCCCTAGCGATACTAAACAAAGAGTCCACTCGTTGGTGCCATCCCTCATGATATACATCACACGTATCATCCATGAGGGCACGCAACGGTGTGCCCGGTGCCTGTGAAGACAGCGCATGATCGTCCATTCTGGTACGACCCCGTATCGAGAGTGACCACTTCACTCCCGCCACTAGTAATGCGGGCTCTATGCTAGTACCCACCAAGGTAATCAACAAAGCCCCGTCCCATAAGGGGTATCGTGGTTGTACATGTAAGGTTGGAGTAACGGTCGCAACTTACACCAATCCGTTTTCCAAAACCACACACACTCACTTGCTCCGGTACACCACTTCTTTATCAAGTGGCTACCTAGCTCATCATCATCTCCCTCGGGCATTAGTGGCATCCGACGGGGTTTTCGAAAAGTCTTTGGAATCATTTTGTTTCCATCACCATGCATATCCCGTCCCACTTTGCGTAGCAACTACTTAGCATCCTAACTACTCCCACCCGCATAACCCTCATAAGGAGGTAGGGTCATGCATGATGCAAGTATCAACAAGAAAGTATCGGAGGCATCCCACCAAAGTGGTCACCATATCATCATGATCAATACAACGAAATAAAGTGCTATATGCCATGCAATAAAAGGTTTCATAGTCATGGTCAAAGGGCTGCTTGCCTGGCTCAACAAAGTCATCGGGGTCTTCAAAGTCTTCGGGTCCAACTCCCCCGTCAACAGCGCAATCTATCGCCGCGATAAATAACGGTAAAAATAAATAAGCATCACACAAAAACAGAGCACAATTTTTACTTCTATAATGTTGCCCCACTCTGATAAATACTACAAACTATTCTAAAAACATCTATCTATAGTTTTGTTGTGAGAAACATTTTTAAAACTATTTAAACAGAGGCTAACAATATTAAACACTAGGTTTTAATTAAAATCATTACATAAAACATTCACACAAAAATGCACAAGTGTCACTGTTAAATTCTACAGAATATTCTAAGATTTATGGTAGAAAAATATTTGGCATTGGATTTTTATTTAATCCAGTGGGATTTTTGGAAAACCTACTGAAAAAGAAAAAGAAAAAGGCCTCGTGAAAGCACATTTGCTCCCTTGGTGGTTTTGGTAATTAATAACAACATATAAGTCATTGAACTAATGTTTCCACTAAGTATATTTCAGGAAAAGTTCAATGATAGGGATGGCAAAAGGATTGTGGAGATTGTGGAAATACCCCAAGATGCGAGGAAATGGATTGGCAAAGCTTCAAGCAAGAGGACTCTACATGTTACTTTGTGAGAAATCACCTTGAGTCCATAGGAAAGCCGATACTATTAAAAGGGGGTAAGGTTTTGTTGGTGAACAAAATGCTCATACGTGCACAAGTGATAGTCACCAAAAACACCCACAAGCTCTTCCACAAAAGTCTGTCCATAGCCAAATATTCAAAATCGGTGCAACCAACACCTTCCACTCGGTGCCACCGATTCTGCTTCGGTGCCACCGAGTTTAGGTTGCCAACTTTCTGTTATGCAAATTCACAATATCAGTACCACCGAGATTGTTGGATCAGCGTCACCGAGAATGGGCAATCTGACCGTTGGTCACCTTATCGGTGCAACCGAGTTTCCTATATCGGTCTCACCGAGATTCAAAAGTTGCCACCTTTTGGTCACTTCGGTACCACCAAGATTAACACATCGGTGTCACCGAGTTGGTCATTTTGTGTGTAACGGTTGGATTTTTGGGGATGCCTATATATACCCCTTCACCACCACCCACTCGAAAGAGAAGCACTCAGAACTATTCCATACTTGCCCCATCCAGTTTTCTGAGAGAGAGCCACCTACCCTTGTTATGAGGTCAAGATCATCCACTCCAACCATATGGATCTTGATTTCTAGCCTCCCCAAGTCGCTTTCCACCAATCCCATCTCTTCCACCAAGCCAAATTTGTGAGAGAGTGATTGTGTGTTGAGGAGTCTATCATCTTGAAGCACAAGAGCAAGGAGTTCATCATCATTGCCGAGCCTATTACCTTTTGGAGGGTGGTGCCTCCTAGATTGGTTAGGTGTCGCTTGGGAGCCTCCTACTTCGTGTTGTGGAGTTGAACCAAGAAGTTTGTAAGGGCAAGGAGATCGCCTACTTCATGAAGATCTACCCATAGTGAGGCTAGTACTTAGTGGACGGAAGCCGTTATGGAATAGTCAAGGTTGCCACTTCGTGGACCCTTATGGGTGGAGCCCTCCGTGGACTCTCGCGACCGTTACCCTCCGTGGGTTGAAGACTCCATAAACGTGGATGTACGATAGCACCACCTATCGGAACCACGGGAAAAATCATCGTGTCTACAATTGCGTTTGATCCTCCTACCCTATCCTTTCTACTCATGCTTGTTGTTACTTTCCGCTGCTATACTCTTAGACTTGCATGTGTAGGGTGTACCTGACTTGCCATGAAATGCTAAAATCTGCCAACTCTAAAATTTGGGAAAAGGTAGAATTTTTATTTGGTTAAGTAGTCTAATCACCCCCCCTCTAGACATACTTTCGGTCCTACACCTCGGTGCCTTGGGCCAAATGCCCAGCCATACCGGGCCCAACCGGCCAGGCCGGCCCAGCTAAGCTGCGGGCGCACGCGCGTGGCCAGGCTTGAACCTGACGCGCGGGCCCCAGCGTCAGCGAGAGCGAGGGAGAGGGAGGGAGGTGTGGGGATGACAGGGGGTCCCACCTGTCATCTCCCACCTCCGGACAGGGGGCAGCGATGCTCACCGGCGACAGTGTGGGGCACGGCATCGGCAGGCGAGTGCGGGAATGGGCTCAGGGTTGAGTCGCCGATCTCCTGGAGGTGGAGGGAAGCGCCGGAGAGCAAGGGGTCGCCGGCGACGAGGTAGCCGCGGCGGAGGGATTCGGGAGGAGATTGCTGGGGCCGTCCCGTGCTGCAAAATGGACGGGGAAGAGGGGGAAATGACTTAGTGGAGTGAGGGAGGAGCAACCGAAGAAGAATGATGGTTGGAGGGGCTTCCTACCGCGCGAATTCCGGTGACCCGATGCAGCGGAGCTCCGGGTCGATCTCGAGCTCGGGCGGCTCTGAGGAGGAGTGGTGGAGCAGGGGGGGCGATTGAGGAGTGAGGGAAGCCAGCAGAGGTGAGAGAGAGACCCGGGAGGGGCCATTTATAGGGGCGCGGCGGTCCATAGCTCGGTGGTGCGCCGGCGAGGTCGTGGCCGAGGCCAGAGGCCACGGGAGAGAGAGTGGGTGTGCCTGGGGTGTTCCTGGGAGGGGTCTAGGTGCGTGGGAGGCAAGAGAGAGAGAGAGGGGAGTGCGCGCGTGTGGAGCTGCGGGTTGGCCGAGCCGGGCGGCGTCGGGCACGCGCGGGGGAGGCCGCCAGAGAGAGAAGGAGGAGGGGGCCGACAGCTTGGAGGTATGCGGACGTCGAGGGCATCTCGGGGGACACAAGGGGGGGGGCCCAAGGTTGTCGGGAGCAGCCATTGGGCGGCGGCTACAGTGAGGGAGCGCACTGTAGCGCGCTCTGGAGCGCCTGTTTGGCATGCCATGGCATGCCAACGGCGTCTTGTGCGCGGCCACTAGTGTCTAGGGGGATCTAGGCTAGGGGACACTGGCATTGGATGCCCTGGGAGGTTGATAGAATAAGAGAGGAGGGGAGAGAGAGGGAGATTCCTGCTGTCCAGGGGGTAAAAATGGAGTTTTACCCCACGTAACCATAGAGCTGAGGCTTGAAATTTTTACTAGGGGTGAGGTGCAATGCTAGTAAGCTGTGGTAAAAATTTGAAGTGAAGGAGAATAGCAGAAGGGGGTCAAACAAGGCTTTTACCAATCAGCCAGAAAGTGTTTGATGGAGTTTTAGGCAAGCAAATGGAGTTTGCTTGACATAAGATTTAACAGTATGGAAATGTAGGTAAAAATAGGGAGGATCACTAAGTTTGAGGAGATTTGAATAAAGTTGACAGTACAAACTTGGAAAACCCTAGAAATCAACAGAATCAGATTTCTGTAGATCTAGGCATGCATTTCACTTCCCACAAATCCACCACTTGGTGTAGCATCCTTATTTGGGTAATAGAACATGCCTACAAAGTTTGGGGTCAAGGGAAGAAACTTCACAATGTAAAGTTGTTCAAATTTGGCTCTGGACAGGAATGGTTTTGGAATATTTTGATGAAGCAAATCAATTGGAATTGAGATGAAACTTTGCAAGATCATCACATATTACATTTGTGACTTGCTGAAATTTTCTTGGAATTTATTGAGAATATTTCTTATAGAAATATTTCAAAAGCTTGATTTGGACAGAAAGGGTTTTGAGGGGTTTTGCCCATGTTTTTGAACATGACCATGTGTTGAAACTCATATATATGGAAAATATATGTCCACTGAGTTTCCCTAAATTTTGTCAAATATTTTTAAAGCATTTAAATAATTTTTCCCTACGAAAAACCATTTCTGGCTTTAAAAAAGCCTTTAAATGAAATAGCAAAATAATCTTTAAAATTAATATTAGGTGGTTTTGGGAAGTCATATATATAGTAGGTTCCAAATAAAGTCTTTGGGGAAAAAGGAACCACCCAATTTGAGGACTTGTAGTACAAACCTCAATTCACGGGCTTTTGAAAACCCAATTTGAATAAATCCTTTTTGGCCAAACTAATATTTGATAAAAATAGTTTTGGGTACTATTCACATGGCATGATCATTGGGCAAGAAGTTTGGATCAAGGAAGATGAATATGGAGAGGAGTAGAACCTAAGAGTGCCATACACAAACAACCAAACAAGCAAACAAGCAACAGTTCAAACAAGCATGAGCACTCAAAAGTTTTAATTGGTTCAAAATTTTGTAAATCCAAGCATAGCAAGGTGATACAAACACAGGGTGTGACACCAGGGGCCCCTTTGTGGTTCGGCAGGGGTGAGGCCACGTTGCACAAAGAGCAGAGGTAGTGAGACAGCGCGACGACGAGACGCTGGATATTTTACCCAGGTTCAGGCCGCTGGGAAGCGTAAAACCCTACTCCTGCTTTGGTGGATTGATCGGGGGAACACGAAGCACACGCAGAGCTCAAACCCGGCAAGGTTGCCTTCGGGAGAGCTGCTACGCGAGTACAAGTGTCCAAAGGTCCGAATCTTTAGCTAGGTTGCCTTGGGCCTCCTTTTATAGCTCAAGGGGTAACCAGAGTGGCAAAATAGACATTATCTAGTGATTAGATAGCTAACAGTGCTATCATACCTAACTCTGGCACTTAGGACAAAATGCCACAAATGCTAGCCTAGGTGGCGAGCGGGGACGCATCCCCGGCAGGCTTCTACCACCGCTTTGGATAACTATTGCTTAGTATCTTGACACGCCTCTGGACGGGTGTCAAATGGGCATAATCTGCCTCCCAGCAAGTCGCCACGTGCTTAGCGAGAGCCACTTAGCCACCTGAGGGCTCGACACCGCATCGACAAATGACTGGTGTTGTGATGCGGTGGAGCGGTGGCTGATCGGCTAGCGCCTGCCGGGGGTTGGCTTGCCGGGTCTTCCTGAAGATGTGTGCGCCTCGGTCCCCGACAGGCACCGAGGATGACCTTGTCAGTGTTGCTTAACCAGCGTAGGCTGCTTCTGCCGGAGTCTTGGTCTTGAATGTTGGTTTCGT
Organism: Elymus sibiricus; assembly: GCA_039707655.1. Lineage (NCBI taxonomy): Eukaryota > Viridiplantae > Streptophyta > Magnoliopsida > Poales > Poaceae > Elymus > Elymus sibiricus. Next base: position 159,862,083 of record CM077673.1, read on the forward strand.
CTTCTTGATGCGCTCCTTGATCTCACATAGAGCGGCTTCTTTGGTTTGGAATGGTTTTGACGGGGCAGTAGCTTTCCCCGGCAGGCTTAGGCCATCGGGTCGGAGGCTTATCGTCCGTGCACAAGTCAGGGGGAAATAAACACCCCTGTTTGGGTACCCCGACAGAAGCCCCCGGGCCTGAGCCATACGTGTCTCTTGGCATCGTTGGGTTAGGCCCCAAACAGTGCACGGACACGCGTCAAAGAAATGCTTCCCTCACGTCCTTGGTCGTGATGACTTGTCAAGCACACGTCCACTCCATGTAATTACCGCAGGTCGTGGGGTAGTGGAACAGTAGCCGTTGCCAGAAAAAGAAATGGCATTTTTCGAAAAGATAGCGAAGAGCCAGCCCTTGCGCGGGTTTCCAATAAAAAGGCAACGCGCAGGGGCGCTGCTCATTCGCGTCCGTATCTCCTTCCTTCATCTTCCTCCTCAAGCCAAGAAACCGCTTCTGCCGCCGCCACCCGCCCACCAAGCGCTGCTAGATCCTTCGCCGCCCTTGATAGCCCAAGAGATGGGGCGGAAGACGAGCACCGTGAAGGGGAAGCAGACGGCCGCACCGGCGGACCCAGCGGCTGAAGAGAGGAAGAGGAAAGTAGAAGAGCTGGAGAGGCTGCGACAGAGAGATGTGGTTTTCTCCCCGTCGAACCTGTACGGCAATGCCTTGATCGCAAGGTATGCCTATATGCGGGGGAGCGAAATGAATGGGCATGGAGCGCCCGTAGTTCTGCCGGACAGGGCCAAAGAGAAGACACCATCAGATTCGTACCGCTTATTTTGCGTGTACTTTCTCTGTGGCCTCTCCTCCCCCTTCTCTGATTTCTTCCGCGCCATGATGACGGTGTACGGATTCCACCTCTTGGATTTGACGCCCAATGCAATGGCGTGCATGGCGATCTTCGCCCATCTGTGAGAGAACTTTGTTGGAGTTGCCCCCAATGTGGATTTGTTCACAGACAAATCCCACCGCTCGGGGAACATAAGCTGGATTGCTCGGTGCCGGAGGGAGGACTGGGATTACCTCCCTGGCCAGCAGCGCGGGAAGTGGGAAGAGTGGAGGGGCGACTGGTGCTGGATCAAGGATGAAGAAGCCCCCGAGTTCTGCTCGACGCGGACTGGATGCGTCACACGCGGAAGCGACTGGAGTAAGTTGGGCCTCACCAACAACAGGCTCCGCCCGGTGCTGAACAGGATTACCCGTCTGAAAGCTGCCGGGCTGACCATCGAACATGTGGGGGCCGACTTTCTTCGGCGCCGCATCGCGCCGCTGCAGAGGAGGGACATGTTTGCATGGGAGTACAATGGTGCTGCCGATAGGATGCGGCTGTACCCAGGCCCCGCCAACAACCTGACGGTTTACGGCCATGGTTGGTTGTGCGAGCAGCTGTTCGGTCATCTTGGGCCATTCCATTTTCCAGCAAGAGTTGTTCCCCTGCATCTCAATTCTGCCCGGAGCCAGATTTTGCAATGGATTCCCGACTACAACGCCTCCGGGGTCAAGCCCGATTGGGAGCTGCCTGCCCTGGATGACGAGATAGATTGGGTCTCTCGCTTGGAAGAAAGAGCTTCCAAGGCGGAGGACAATCTGATCAAGCCAACTACTAGGGCAGAGGAGGCATTCATTGCCGCTCGGATTGCAGAGGACAAGAAGGTCAGAGCCGCCAAGAAAATGGGCTCCAGGGAAGAGGAAGAGGAGGAGCCCGAGGGTGATGATTCTTCTGAAGAGGAGAGCGAAAAGCACGCCACGGAGGAGGCTGCCGGGTTCAAATTTGCCGGGGCCGAGGCTTCCCAAGCCGCGGCGGCAGGAACCCAAGAGGGGGTTGAGACAGAGGAGGCGAAGGCGCCGGAGGTGGAGGAAGAAGGGCTCGAAATGGGCTCTCAAGCTCCAGAGCCAGGGTGCCGCCTCCGCGAGCGCGTCAACCGAGAGTCAATGGCCCCAGCGTCTTCGCGGAGCACCCCGAGGGTGAAGAAGACGACCGCCAGGGGAGGCAAACACGATGCAGAACGCCGCCAATCCCTCCGCTTCCCTCAGGCTAAGTCTCCTCCTGCCAAGCGACGGACAGTCACGGGGGTGGACCCCAGCCCCCCGGCAAGCCCAACTTCTCCGCCAAGTTTGACCCTACCGGAGGTCCTAGTCCCACCGCCAAGCCCTGCTCCTCCAACTTTGAAAAGGGGCAAATCAACTCCACCGCCTATGTCATACGAGCTGGGCTCCATGCTCATTGCCTCAGAGTGAGTTGCTCAATTTCGATCCTTGTCAATGTTTTCCGTCCTTGATTTCTTGACTGATCTTGTATAGCTGAATCTCACAGGGATAAGGAGACCCTTGCGCATTGAGCCAAACGGGTCAAATCCGCGGCAGGGTTGGGTCCCACGGCAGGCATGAGCCTGGCAGGAGGCGCGGAGGAAGATCCTGTGCCCAGCCCCCGGTCCAGCCCTCTTCGCGAAACCCTTGGGCAGACCTCATCCGCTGGCAGGGATGAGGAAGGGCATCTTCCCACACCTGACAACGAGATGGGAGAGAGCTATCAAGGAGGGACTCGCCAGGGGGAGCCCTCCTTCCAAGATCCCTCGTCGACCATCGCCCATGGGGAGGAATCGCTGGCAAGGGCCTCCACCGAGGGGTTTGCCCGTGCTGAGGTTACCACCGAAGGGGTGGTGACAGACCGCACGCCGGCAACCGATGTTGTCGGGGGAGAGGATGCCCCTCCTCAGCAACCTCCATCGGGTAACCCACTTTCCTGCGTTTTCACTTCCCCCTTTTCTCTTTTCTTGTGTGTCTTGCCGATTCCTGACTTTCATTTTTCCGCTTACTGCTTTTGTCCGCAGCTTTGCCACTTGAAGAGCCTGAGTTGCTGGAAGAAGTGGCCGGCATCGGGAAAGATGCTACTAAGGAGGCGATGAAGATTGCTGCCGCGGAGGGCCATGGGCAGGTTGCCGGGGATGTTCAGGAATCCTCAGAAAAGACGGAATCGGCCCCCGACGGCACATCTGGCCCGGATACAGTCATTGAGGAGAAGACTCCTCTCCAGTCCATGGGGCCCTCCATTTCGAGCTATCCTCTGGCCTCGGCCCTGCAATATGCCCTGAGCAAACTGGCGTTGGTCCCTGCTCAACTTGGTCCCACAACTCCTGGCTCATTCTTCTCAGCGGGCGCGGATTTTGATGAGGAAATCAGACAGATACTGGCGCTGCTGTCTCAGAGGGTCGAAGAAGCTGACGGTTCCGCTGATGGCGCCAAAGATTTGGCTTTCTTGGAATCCATGGTGGCAGGGCTCAAGGATGTGCAGAATAGGTACAACCTTAAATGGCAGGCGGTCAAGGAGAATCGCGACTCGGTCGAGCTCGTGGACCAGCAGCTGAGGGATAAAGGGAACGAGCTGCGAGGGTGGTACAACCAGTAGGTCCTTGCTCTTAAGAGGAAGTATGAGATGCTGACCATGGCCAAGGAGGACGTTGCAGGCCGGGAGACTCGACTGGTGGAGCGCGAAGCGCTTCTGAACACTAGAGAGACGAACATCTCCTCCCGGGAAGGGGCCCTTGAAGCTACTCTCCATGGCAAGGACGAGGAGTTGGAGGCCCGCGTTCAGCAACGCACCAAAGAGCTGGAGGATGGCCACAAGGCCACTCTTGACGCGCTCTCTCTGGAGTCCTCAGCCCAACTGAAGAAAGTAGCCGACGAGCTCGCTGCCGCATCTGCCGCCAAGAGCAATCTCGAGGCCCAACTGAGCAAGCTGACGGAAGACCTTGCCGGGAGCAGCAGGGAGATCAAGGCCCTCAAGGAGGAAGCGTGGGAAGTGAAAGCCACTCTGGAAGAGGCACAATCGCAACTTTCCTCCAAGAGCCAAGATCTCGACGCCGCCAACGACACCATCTTCAGCATGAAATCCAGGCTTGCCTCTTTGGAGAAAGACATTGAATCTATCGATGTCCGCGAGAAGTTGCTGATGACAGACCTAACCAATGCGAAAACCCTCCAAAAAGATGCAGAAGACAAGCTGGAGAATCAGATTCAGCAGCGCGACCTCTGGATTAGGAGCATGATTGACATCGCCGAGCGCCTCACTGCTCAGATTGCGAGTATGGACATGAAGAGCTGGGCCTTCTCCGTTGGCAAGCGCGAAGTTCTAAGCGTCAAGTTGACACTCTTCTTTGAAGGGCTGATTGAGGGGTGAAGATGTACGAGGACGACAGGGCCACCTGCTTTGCCAACGAATCCTGGAAGCTGGCTCGTGACGCCCTCTTCCTGGTCCTGAGCAACCTCGCCTTCTTCCACTGGGACCTCGACCTCTCCGATAGTTTCAAGAAGCTGCCGCCAGGCGCTGACACCTCTGCTGCCGCGAAGAAGGCCGGTCCCCTTGCTGATAGGGTCCTCTCAGTCCCAAGGACCCAGGGAAGTCGCCGGGGTTAGCCTTGAGTTACCCTTGCTGCCGTGCTGTCCTGTACTTAAGACACAATATGTATCCCGTATTAGATTATGCACTATCTTTGCTTTAATGTTTGCTGAACTGACGTCTTTATGTAAATGCATGTTATCCCCCTCGCTTTCCTACTGGCATTCGTATAGTCATTTTCTCTGCGCGCTCTGGTTACCCGCGAATGACGTGCTACCGCGATTGCTTTGAGGAATGGGTCCTTAGCATTCTGCTGGCAAGGACACGCTGCCGGTGAGTTTTTCCTTGACGGCGTTTGATGTTGCCGCATGTTTTGTTGAGCGGACTCGAAACAAAGCAAGGGCGCAAACAAATACGGTAAGGTTCCATCGCGCACAAGACTCACCATACGAAACCTTGGTTGCTAGGGGGGATATACAAATGTGAGTTCTAAATGAAAGTTGATAATCGTGTCAACTTAGCTTTTGTCATGGCTCTCCTTCCATCCCGATGCGTATTTATTCACGCACATTGTCCCTCCCTCCATTCATGGCCGACCTTCCTCTTCGTGTTTCTCGGTGAATACATGCGCGTGTACCCACCTTTGCCCGGAGATGAAGGGAAAACGAAGAGGGGCAAATGGAGAACTTGGGAGCCCGTTAGTTATTAGTACAATCCTCGGCACGAGCCTGCCGGGTTAATGTATACATTCACAACTATGAGAAACGGGGGAGTAAACATGAATGGCCGAACCTTCTCTCCTTTCGTTCGCGTCCAACGGTTCCGTAGTGACCAATGCAATGGAGGCGTTGGAGAACGGGACCTTGCCGTGGTTCGCTTGCCGGGGGTGCCAACCGATGGATTCGGTCTAGCATTTGGCTCGGGATTTACCCTTGGCGGGGTAAGTGCAGGACCGAGTCTCATGCGAGCTTATCGACACTGGCAGCACCACTGCTATGCAGAACTGATCACAGGCGGGGAAGGAGAGGAGAGAGGGGTATGTCCGCGTACCTTTTTTTTGCCTATCGGACCGAATTGCACCTCCCTGGGATTAGGTGGGCTTGCTCGATGATTGCGATAGGGACGGCGCCACCGCAAAGTTTGCCTTCTCCTCGATCATGGTCCACACTGCGGTTGTGCTGTGTAACAGCCCGAGACCGACGCTCCAGAAGATTCCCGTTTTATTCCATTGTCGTCGTGTGATTCATTTTATTGTCGCATTCATCATCGCGTCATTGGCACCATCTACATAGCATCGTCACTCGTTTTTGGAAAACTTGCATCCGTTCGTAGTCGCCGTTTCTCTCCGTTCGTGTCGTTGACCGTTTCGAGTCCAACCACGCTCGCACGCGCCCGCGGCATTCGTTAAAAAAATGTTCTAAAAGGCGCGCGAAATATTCTCGGATTGGGTCGGAACTTGGCATGCGGTCTTGTTATATTATAGGTAGACCGCCTGCCAAATTTCGTCGCAATCGGAGCTCGTTTGATATCCCAACGGTCGACCACAGTGGCACCGTCATCGGTTTAATATCGGACGTTTTTCGGTTTTCTAAAACTCTGTGCCGGGCCGCATCACCTCCCTCTCATCTCAGCCCAACCTACCTACACAGCCTAACGCAGCCCACTAAGCCCAGCAAACCCACCTCTCCGATCGGACGTCCGATCCCGATCGGAGGGTTGAAAAACCACCCCTAGACCCTAACCCTAGGCCCCCTTAGTATATATAGAAGCCATCCCTGTCCAAAATGAGCCTCCCTAGCTCCACCTCCCTCCTCCTCGGGATCCGTGCCGGCAGCCGCCACCCCACCTCAATTTCCACGCCGGACCGCTCCACCGCCGCCACTTGTCACCGCAAAACCCACCTGCGCCGCCGCCCTCCACCAGTCCTTGGCCGCCACGTCGCCCTCAGCCCGCCCAGCCAGCCGCAGGCCCGTCGGGGCCCGAATCGGACCCGCCCGGGCCCGAAACCGCCGTCGTCCCGCGCCCGAGCGCCTCCCGCTCGACCGCTCGCTCCCGAGCTCCCGACCCCGTGCCTCCAAGCCTGCGCCGCCTCCTCGCCACCCTCGCTGGCCGGCCACCGGAGGGCCGGAGCTCCAAGGAGCCCAAGCCGCCGCCGGGCAAATCATCCCACCGGCGCTCCGCCGCCTTGCTGCTTCGCCTCTCCCTCATCTAATCTCTTTCCCTCTCCCATTTTTCTTCTCAGATCCGCCATGCCCGCCGAGCTCGCCGCCGCCGGGAGCGGAGCCGCCCCGGCCGGATCCGGCGAGATCCGCGTCGCCATGCTCTTCTTGGGCCTCGCCATGCCCCGCCGCCGGGCGGCCGTAGCCATCCCCTGCGCCGCCATGGCCTCGTGCTCCTGGAGGAGCACGGGAGGACGACGCCCGTTCGCCAGTCAACGCCCGCGTGGGCCTCCCAAGGCCCAGCTGTCGCCTCACCTCCAGCCGGCCTGCTCCGCCCCTTCACCGACCGGGCCCAAGGCCCATGGTGAGCGCCCCCTCAGCCAATCGCTCGCCCCACGCGTCGTATAGTTATCTTGCGCTCACAGGTGTTGTTGTTGGACCGTCTGCACCGTTTCGGGCCGCGTAGCCTTTTTTTTAGGTCTACGAATTTGTCTTATTTCCAGTGCATTTTATAATTACAGAAAAGCCATTATTTTTAAAATGCTCATAAATAATTAACCGTGCATCATGTGCAAAAGTTTGCATATGTAAAATGTGTAGAATTTTATATAGATTCATAATATCCAACTTTCAACCATGTTAAAAATGTTTAAACTTGATGTTTGTTTAAATTTGCATAAATGTCATGTTTTTTGCATTGCGCATAATTAATTAAGCGTGCATCCGAATTAAACAAACCTAATATGTAAAATGTGTAGCATTGTTATATGCATTTTTCATGCACGCTAAAAATGTTTGATGTGGTGTTTGCATTTAAGTTGCATCCATAACTTGCTAAAACGGTTTATGCCATAATCATGCGTAATTGTTGCGTCATTTTTTAATGCAAAAACCCACATATTATATATGTTTTTGGCGTAGAAAAATCCATAGAATCTATCTGTGCAATTAGTTTTGTCATTTGAGCCATTTGTGTGCATGTCCTTTTGCTATGATGCCCTTTTGTTTATTTTGTGTGAATTAATCCATGCATGATATGAATTGTTGTTGAATATGAAATATGCCCTTGGACATGTGTGCTAGGCCCTGGTCATTTTTGTTGCTATAGAAATGCATGTTTAGGTGTTATTTTCTTGTTGCCAACATGCCATAAAAATATTGCTGTTTTGAGGTTCCAAAATATTTCTAAGTCTGTAAAATGTTATTTTGTTGCCATGTTGCCATGTGATTTGCTATTGATCTAGGAGTCTTTCGTGATTGCCACCAAGGAGTCTTTTGTTAAGCAAGTTGTTGCCTATCATGTTTTGCCAATAGTTTGCATGAATAGGTTTAGCATCATAATTAATTCTGTTGTCCAATATGTGAATCTGTTAAAAACTGCTGCTCATGTCTAGTCTAATGTTCACTAAGTCTGAGAATCTGTCTTCTTCATGATGCCATGTTGTGTTGATGTTTGCCATGAATCTGTGCATAATTTGATGTTGCCACCATGGAATGATTTGTAGTGAATCATGTCTACTACCATGCTGTTAATTTTCATGCCATAATATGACCTGTAACATATATTTTTACTGCTGCCAATATGCCCCCATGAAAATCTGCTATGCTAAAAACTGTTATTTTCACCAAGTCCTAATCTGCTATATTTTATTGCCATGTCGTGAGCTTCCTACCATGTGTTCCATAACTATTTTGAGTATGATATGTGAAGATGAAATGAAGTGTGTGTTATATGCTACTGCCCCATGCTTAGTTTGTGCATTTTAGAATCTTGTAGCTTGTTGTTTTCATGTGTGCAATATGCCATGTTGCTGTTTTGGACAGATTTGAAATAAAACTTGTGTTGCTTGTTGTGGTTGAACCTTGCTTCGTTTTGAACATGCCATACATGAAACTTGCTTAGAATTTCATGTAGTATCATAATATCTTTCTGCATTCATGATTTGAAATGCTTGTGGTTGTCATTTTCATGCATTTTGCATTCATGGCATACCCATCTTGTGAAGGTCATAACTTTTAGACCGTAGCTCCGTTTGAGATGTTCCATATATGTAAATCGACTAGAATGACATGTAGAATTGCATGGTATACTATTTTCCTGTTTAATAATTATAAAACATGATTAGTTCTGATCTGGACCAATTTCGAAATTAACATATGGGGTCGTTTCGGAAATGCTATATGTGGTTTCCGTCCTCATTTAAACTTGCCTAGATGTGTAGTTTACTTATGCTTCACCCCTTTCCATGTTTAACAACATTAAATATTGTCAAGTACCTAAACAAGAGTGAACTAAATATTCGAATGTGGAGTTTCGTCAATATGCAACTCGTTGCATATTGAGCTTCACTTAATGTGTAAAAGTTGATTGTTGTGCTTGCCATGTCGTGCATAACATGCATCATATTTGAAGTGCGTCATGTCATGCATATGTCGTGGTGTATCGTGTGTTGATTGTGTTCCCGATTTGCTTCTTCTCGATAGAGTTCCGAAACTGCTTCGGAGTGTGAGGATCCGTTCGACTACGTTGGCTCGTCTTCTTCATGGATTCATTCTTCTTCCAAGCGGGATCTCAGGCAAGATGATCATTTCCCTGGATACCATTACTATCATTGCCATGCTAGTTGTCTCGTTTCTATCGCTGTCTCGCTACTTACCACTTGTATGTCAAGCCTCCCAAATCGCCATGAAAAGCCTCTAACCCGTCCACATCCCAACAACCATTGTTTGGCTATGTTACTGCTTGCTCAGCCCTTCTTATAGCGTTGCTAGTTGTAGGTGCAAGCTCTTTCCATGTGCAACATGGTTATTTTTGTTATATCACAATATTATTGCTATTTAATTTAATGCACATATATACTTGGTAAAAGGTGGAAGGCTTGGCCTTTTGCTCGGTGTTTTGTTCCACTTTTGCCGCCCCTAGTTACTTGTGTACCGGTGTTATGTTCCATAATTGAGCGCTCCTAACATGCTCAGGGTTGTTATGGGGACCCCCTTGATTTTCATTTTAGGATAAAACTTGTCTGGCAAGGCCCAACATTGGTACTACATTTTCCTAATAACAACTAAAATTGCATAGGGACCCGCCGGCACCCGCGGATAATTTAATCAACCACCTGGGTCAGTGCTCCTCATGAGTGTTGATCCAAACCGAGCGATGTCCGGCGCCCCCTGGTCACCCGGGGTTTCAGCCAACCCGACGTCTAGCTCATCCGGTCGTACCCTGAGAACGAGATACGCGGCTCCTATCGGGTTTAGTCGGTACGCCGGGCGGCCTTGCTGGATTTGTTTTACCTTTCTCGAACGTCTTGTGCGCGGAATTCCGAGAATACTTCGGGCTATCTCGAGGTTGCGGTTTTCCAACGGAATTGCCTAGGAAGATCATGAGATTCGTGGTCGAGGTTATTCCCGCGGCGTGTGGTTAGTTTGTGATGGATGAGTTGGAGCACCCCTGCAGGGTTAAATCTTTCGGAAAGCCGTGCCCGCGGTTACGTGGCAACTTGGAAAACTTTGTTTAACACCCGGTCATAGCAAACTTGAAGTAAACTCAAATAAAATACACCAACCGTGTGCGTAACCGTGACTGTCTCTTCTCGGGAGTCCTTATCCGAGAGAGAACACGGTGGGGTTATGTTTGACGTAAGTAGGTGTTCAGGATCTCTTAGAGATCATTACTAGATCACGTCCGTTTATTCGACAATCATCCCCCTTTATTCTTGTACTCGTAAGTTAGCCACTCAAATAAATGCTTAGTGCTTGCTGCAGCCTCACCACTTAACCATACCTCACCCATTAAGCTTTAATAGTCTTGATACCCTTGGAAATGAGATTGCTGAGTCCCCGTGGCTCACAGATTACCACAACAACAGTTGCTGGTACAGGTAATGTGATGTTTTGACGTGAGAGCGATGCTTGTTTGATTTGGAGTTCTTCTTCTTCTTCATCGATCTAGGATGGGTTCCAGGCGGCAGCCTGGGATAGCAAGGATGGATGTCATTTTATCGTTTGTTTTCGTCCGTAGTCGGACCCTGCTCTTCTGTATGATGTTTGAATATGTTGTTGTATTGATGTGATATTGATGTAGCTTGTGGCGAGTGTAAGCCAATTCCATATACTCATCTCTTCTTTACATGTACTTGTAATGATATCCATTCTTGCGAAACAACGAGATGCGCTTCTATCCCTGTCGAGGCCCTCGTGCCAAAATAAGGATAGGATCGCATCTTGGGCGTGACAAGTTGGTATCAGTGCCTGTACCGACCTAGGAGCCCCCTTGATTGATCGAACTTGGCCGAGTCGAGTCTAGTGAAAAAACTGTTTTGAGTCTAGTTATATCGGAGAGTAGGATTCTTTTTACTCCTCTTCTATGCTCTGGTGAGGAATTACGACTTAGGAATTTTGATTCTACCCTCTTCTCACTCAAATTTTTTTTAGGATCACGCGGGTATTTTGGAAACTATATGATGCCGATGTGAAGGAATTCTGTCTTGGTGCCTCCTGTTATCGAGGAGTAGAGCTCCGAGGGATTTTTGCACATCGTTATCGTTCAGTTTCCTTAGTATCTCAGGACGGAGGATGTTCAAAATTGCTTCAATACTTTTCATGGTGAGATAAGTTTGGAGTCACCCAGTACTGGGGAGAGCATCCAGGGTACTGCCATGTTTAGTATCGTTGTGATTACGAGTGTCTGAGGTAGACGAGTTTGCGGAGTTTCTTCGATTATGGTGTGGAAGGTTGCGGGTGCAGTTGTAGCTGATTACCTTGGGTACGTTCCTGGGTCCGCAACCCGAATCACATAAACAAGAAAGACTTTGGAAATTCTTAGGTGGGAATTCAAGTAGTCACCTAGGATTATCCTTCCAGCAAATGCAAATGGGTTATGTATTTGTTCCCGGCTTAATTCTCAAGCCTCACCCTTTGTGTTGTTTTGGAGTATGGTAATTCGAGTTGCTTCGATGTCAAGTGGTGATTTCATATCTTTCCTAACCGGTGTGTTTCTCATCAAGATAATTCATCCCTCTCCAATATTTGCAAGATCAATCCTCATATTCCTTTCCGGAGTTCGTCTCATCTGTCCCAAGTTTTCTTTGTTTTTCCCCACCCTCCCGCCCTTTTATTCAAAAGATTAAATTCTCATTCGAGTGTCTTTTCTATTCATGTGATGCTTCCGCTATCTTTTCTTCTGTGATGTATCCGATGATTCATTGTGAAGATTCTCAGGAGTTTCAAGTTAGTAGTTCTTCATTCTCGTTTTCTTCTCCGGTGGATTCGATTCAACCCCTCCATGTTCATCATATTCTTTCATTCGCTAAATGAGTTCCCATGTTGGAATTCTTATCCAAGCCTCCCTTGCTTATTCATCTCTCTATTCTATCCGGAGTGTTGAAGATATCTCAAAAGCTTGTGTTTTCATTCAATCTTTTCAAAGTATTCCGACGTTCTCACCTCATCAAGTTTTCATTTGTACCGGTGCAAGCTCTCTTTCTAAGCATTCAATTCAACTGCGTTTTCTTTGAGTGGGCCCATATCCCACAGGGTTTTCCCCAGGATCTTACCTGGCTCTTCTAATCTTCCTGAGATGTCCTCAAGTCCTTTTTAATATGACGCAAGAATGAATTTCATCAGTCATATTCCTTCCCGGAGATCGCTTCAAATTATTTCATCATTGGCTCAACCTTTTCTTATTCATTCTTCCGGAGTGTCTCAGTAATTCTTGGTGGTGTTTCTCATCATCATTCTCATCATTGAAGACCGAAGGAGAGTTTCTCTTAAATCTTATTCCATTCTCCTAGAGATTAATGGTTTCAGCTTCGTGCTATCCTCTTAAATTGTTTTTGATCATGAGTAATTCCTTTCATATCTATCCAGAGCATTTGAGTGTTGTTTTCATTTCTCGATCCTCCGAAGGTTATCATTTCAGAAGATTTCTTCGTTCTCAGCTTTCAGCTTTCGTTCTCAAATTCTTCTCAATTGTTGTCTCTTCGTTCGTCTCTCAATTATTCCGGTGTTTCGTTAAAGACTTCTTTCAGTTTGTGATCTATATTTCTCTATTCTATCCTTTTCAAGAAGAATAAGTGGTGTGTGAAATCCGTTGTTTGTCATCAATTAAACTTGGTGAAGGATAAGCATAACATAATTCTTATTCTTGTTTCAACAAGGTGGTTTCAAGCATTCTTCCAGAGGTTGTTCATGATATCGAATTCTCTATTCTAGTTGCTTATCTTTTCTTTTCCGGAGTTCCAAGTTTCTCAAGACTCTCTTCGCGAAGCTTTATCTAAATCATTGCAAGACCTCAATCTTGTTCATTTTACAACCTTCAATTCTTTTCTATCATCCTTCATTTCCAGAGGCTCTTCATGGTGGTTCATCAAGTTTTCTCTCATTCTCAAGTGTTCTTCAAGATTTTGTTGGAGGTCCTCAAGTATTCTTACCTTGCATTTCAAGTGCAATTCTTTCTCCCTTATCTTTTGAGATGGTACTATAGCATTCTTGATTCATGAGGAGTCTCGAAGAGAATTTGTCAAGAATGAGATATGTAAACCCATCTTTTCTTCTCATAGTTATCTTGGACTGGATTTCACCTAAAGCATTTCCTAAGGATTGTTGCTATCTTGGTGTTTATCAATGATCCAAGTTTTCTATGTATCCTATTGGTGTAAGAAGTTTTGCATATCTTGTTCCTCCCAACCAATCTTGTTTTCGTTTGTGGCCGGTTGTCACCTCATTATTTTGAGATGTTTTCCATAATCCCACAACAAGCTATTCTTTTCGTTGTTGATGTTCCAACAACTCCGTTCAACCTTTGCTTTTCAAATTCATTTGTGGTAGAAGTTGTCATTTCCTTCTCTATTCTTTCTTTCCCTCGATATAGCTTCTATTCTTCTGTTCCGGAGGCATTGTCATGTTGCTCTCTTCACCCATCATAGTGTTTTCTCAAGATTATGTTCCTTCCTCGCTTGTCCATCTAACCAGAGTGTTGTGCCATGTTCTCAAGTTCTTTCCATCTCATCATATTTTGTCCCTCTATCCTACCGAAGTGCTGTCGAAATTTCTTGTGAATTCTTGCTTATTTCTCATATCATCTTTCTTCTTTTGGTTTCAGTCGTTTGTCAATGAAGCAACCAAGTTTTTCCTCTTCTCTTTCTCTTCCCCTTCTCGTTCTAAGATCTCGGGGAGAGATCTCTTGTAAGTGGAGGAGAGTTGTAACAGCCCGAGACCGACGCTCCAGAAGATTCCCGTTTTATTCCATTGTCGTCGTGTGATTCATTTTATTGTCACATTCATCATCGCATCATTCACACCATCTGCATAGCATCGTCACTCGTTTTTGGAAAACTTGCATCCGTTCGTACTCGCCGTTTCTCTCCGTTCGTGTCGTTGACCGTTTCGAGTCCAACCACGCTCGCCCGCGCCCGCGGCATTCGTTAAAAAAAGTTCTAAAAGGCGCGCGAAATATTCTCGGATTGGGTCGGAACTTGGGCATGCGGTCTTGTTATATTATAGGTAGACCGCCTGCCAAATTTCGTCGTAATCGGAGCTCGTTTGATATCCCAACGGTCGACCGCAGTGGCACTGTCATCGGTTTAATATCGGACGTTTTTCGGTTTTCTAAAACTCTGTGCCGGGCCGCATCACCTCCCTCTCATCTCAGCCCAACCTACCTACACAGCCCAACGCAGCCCACTAAGCCCAGCAAACCCACCTCTCCGATCGGACGTGCGATCGCGATCGGAGGGTTAAAAAACCACCCCTAGACCCTAACCCTAGGCCCCCTTAGTATACATAGAAGCCTTCCCTGTCCAAAATGAGCCTCCCTAGCCTCCACCTCCCTCCTCCTCGGGATCCATGCCGGCAGCCGCCACCCTACCTCAATTTCCACGCCGAACCGCTCCACCGCCGCCACTTGTCGCCGCAAAACCCACCTGCGCCGCCGCCCTCCACCAGTCCTTGGCCACTACGTCGCCCTTAGCCCGCCCAGCTAGCCGCAGGCCCGTCGGGGACCGAATCGGACCCGCCCGGGCCCGAAACCGCCGTCGCCTCGCGCCAGAGCGCCTCCCGCTCGCCCGCTCGCTCTCGAGCTCCCGGCCCCGCGCCTCCAAGCCTGCGCCACCTCCTCGCCACCCTCGCCGGCCGGCCACCGGAAGGCCGGAGCTCCAAGGAGCCCAAGCCGCCGCCGGGCAAGTCATCCCACCGGCGCTCCGCCGCCTTGCCGCTTCGCCTCTCCCTCGTCTAATCTCTCTCCCTCTCCCATTTTTCTTCTCAGATCCGCCATGCCCGCCGCCCGTGGATGCCCGCCGAGCTCGCCGCCGTCAGGAGCGGAGCCGCCCCGGCCGGATCCGGCGAGATCCGCGTCGCCATGCTCTTCTTGGGCCTCGCCATGCCCCGCCGCCAGGTGGCCGTAGCCATCCCCTGCGCCGCCATGGCCTCGTGCTCCTGGAGGAGCACGGGAGGACGACGCCCGTTTGCCAGTCAACGCCCGCGTAGGCCTCCCAAGGCCCAGCTGTCGCCTCACCTCCAGCCAGCCTGCTCCGCCCCTTCACCGACCGGGCCCAAGGCCCATGGTGAGCGCCCCTCAGCCAATCGCTCGCCCCACGCATCGTATAGTTATCTTGCGCTCACATGTGTTGTTGTTGGACCGTCTGCACCGTTTCGGCCCGCATAGCCTTTTTTTTAGGTCTACGAATTTGTCTTATTTCCAGTGCATTTTATAATTACAGAAAAGCCATGATTTTTAAAATGCACATAAATCATTAACCGTGCATCATGTGCAAAAGTTTGCATATGTAAAATGTGTAGAATTTTATATAGATTCATAATATCCAACTTTCAACCATGTTAAAAAATGTTTAAACTTGCTGTTTGTTTAAATTTGCATAAATGTCATGTTTTTGCATTGCGCATAATTAATTAAGCGTGCATCCGAATTAAACAAACCTAATATGTAAAATGTGTAGCATTGTTATATGCATTTTTCATGCATGCTAAAAATGTTTGATGTGGTGTTTTCATTTACGTTGCATCCATAACTTGCTAAAACGGTTTATGCCATAATCATGCGTAATTGTTGCGTCTTTTTTAATGCAAAAACCCACATATTATATATGTTTTCGGGGTAGAAAAATCCATAGAATTTATTTGTGCAATTAGTTTTGTCATTTGAGCCATTTGTGTGCATGTCATTTTGCTATGATGCCCTTCTGTTTATTTTGTGTGAATTAATCCATGCATGATATGAATTGTTGTTGAATATGAAATATGCCCTTGGACATGTGTGCTAGGCCCTGGTCATTTTTGTTGCTATAGAAATGCATGTTTAGGTGTTATTTTCTTGTTGCCAACATGCCATAAAAATATTGCTGTTTTGAGGGTCCAAAATATTTCTAAGTCTGAAAAATGTTATTTTGTTGCCATGTTGCCATGTGATTTGCTATTGATCTAGGAGTCTTTCGTGATTGCCACCAAGGAGTCTTTTGTTCAGCATGTTGTTGCCTATCATGTTGTGCCAATAGTTTGCATGAATAGGTTTAGCATCATAATTAATTCTGTTGTCCAATATGTGAATCTGTTAAAAACTGCTGCTCATGTCTAGTCTAATTTTCACTAAGTCTGAGAATCTGTCTTCTTCATGATGCCATGTTGTGTTGATGTTTGCCATGAATCTGTGCATAATTTGATGTTGCCACCATGGAATGATTTGTAGTGCATCATGTCTACTACCATGCTGTTAATTTTCATGCCATAATATGACCTGTAGCATATATTTTTACTGCTGCCAATATGCCCCCATGAAAATCTGCTATGCTAAAAACTGTTATTTTCACTAAGTCCTAATCTGCTATATTTTATTGCCATGTTGTGAGCTTCCTACCATGTGTTCCATAACTATTTTGGGTATGATATGTGAAGATGAAATGAATTGTGTGTTATATTCTACTACCCCATGCTTAGTTTGTGCATTTTAGAATCTTGTAGCTTGTTGTTTTCATGTGTGCAATATGCCATGTTGCTGTTTTGGCCAGATTTGAAATAAAACTTGTGTTGGTTGTTGTGGTTGAACCGTTGCTTCGTTTTGAACATGCCATACATGAAACTTGCTTAGAATTTCATGTAGTATCATAATATCTTGCTGAATTCATGATTTGAAATGCTTGTGGTTGTCATTTTCATGCATTTTGCATTCATGGCATACCCATCTTGTGAAGGTCATAACTTTTAGACCATAGCTCCGTTTGAGATGTTCCATGTATGTAAATCGACTAGAATGACACGTAGAATTGCATGCTATACTTTATTTTCCTGTTTAATAATTATAAAACATGATTAGTTCAGATCTGGACCAATTTCAAAATTATCATATGGGGTCGTTTCGGAAATGCTATATGTGGTTTCCGGCCTCATTTAAACTTGCCTAGATGTGTAGTTTACTTATGCTTCACCCCTTGCCATGTTTAACAACATTTAATATTGTCATGTACCTAAATGAGAGTGAACTAAATATTCGAATGTGGAGTTTCGTCAATATGCAACCCGTTGCATATTGAGCTTCACTTAATGTGTAGAAGTTGATTGTTGTGCTTGCCATGTCGTGCATAACATGCATCATATTTGAAGTGCGTCATGTCATGCATATGTCGTGGTGTATCGTGTGTTGATTGTGTTCCCGATTTGCTACTTCTCGATAGAGTTCCGAAACCGCTTCGGAGTGTGAGGATCCGTTCGACTACGTTGGCTCGTCTTCTGCATGGATTCGTTCTTCTTCCAAGCGGGATCTCAGGCAAGATGATCATTTCCCTGGATACCATTACTATCATTGCCATGCTAGTTGTCTCGTTTCTATCGCTGTCTCGCTACCTACCACTTGTATGTCAAGCCTCCCAAATCGCCATGAAAAGCCTCTAACCCGTCCACATCCCAGCAACCATTGTTTGGCTATGTTACTGCTTGCTCAACCCTTCTTATAGCGTTGCTAGTTGCAGGTGCAAGCTCTTTCCATGTGCAACATGGTTATTTTTGTTATATCACAATATTATTGCTATTTAATTTAATGCACATATATACTTGGTAAAAGGTGGAAGGCTTGGCCTTTTGCTCGGTGTTTTGTTCCACTTTTGCCGCCCCTAGTTACTTGTGTACCGGTGTTATGTTCCATAATTGAGCGCTCCTAACATGCTCGGGGTTGTTATGGGGACCCCCTTGATTTTCGTTTTAGGATAAAACTTGTCTGGCAAGGCCCAACATTGGTACTACATTTGCCTAATAACAACTAAAATTGCATAGGGACCCGCCGGCACCCGCGGATAATTTAATCAACCACCCGGGTCAGTGCTCCTCATGAGTGTTGGTCAAACCGAGCGATGTCCGGCGCCCCCTGGTCAC
Source organism: Elymus sibiricus (assembly GCA_039707655.1). NCBI lineage: Eukaryota > Viridiplantae > Streptophyta > Magnoliopsida > Poales > Poaceae > Elymus > Elymus sibiricus. Next base: position 159,879,991 of record CM077673.1, read on the forward strand.
CCGGGGTTTCAGCCAACCCGACGTCTAGCTCATCCGGTCATACCCTGAGAACGAGATACACGGCTCCTATCGGGTTTAGTTGGTACGCCGGGCGGCCTTGCTGGATTTGTTTTACCTTTCTCGAACATCTTGTGCGCGGAATTCCGAGAATACTTCAGGCTATCTCGAGGTTGCGGCTTTCCAACAAAATTGCCTAGGAAGATCATGAGATTCATGGTCGAGGTTATTCCCGCGGCATGTGGTTAGTTTGTGATGGATGAGTTGGAGCACTCCTGCAGGGTTAAATCTTTCGGAAAGCCATGCCCGCGGTTACGTGGCAACTTGGAAAACTTTGTTTAACACCCGGTTATAGCAAACTTGAAGTAAACTCAAATAAAATACACCAACCGTGTGCGTAACCATGACTGTCTCTTCTCAGGAGTCCTTATCCGAGAGAGAACATGGTGGGGTTATGTTTGACGTAAGTAGGTGTTCAGGATCTCTTAGAGATCATTACTAGATCACGTCCGTTTATTCGACAATCATCCCCCTTTATTCTTGTACTCGTAAGTTAGCCACTCAAATAAATGCTTAGTGCTTGCTGCAGCCTCACCACTTAACCATACCTCACCCATTAAGCTTTAATAGTCTTGATACCCTTGGAAATGAGATTGCTGAGTCCCCGTGGCTCACAGATTACGACAACAACAGTTGTAGGTACAGGTAATGCGATGTTTTGACGTGAGAGCGATGCTTGTTTGATTTGGAGTTCTTCTTCATCGATCTAGGATGGGTTCCAAGCGGCAGCCTGGGATAGCAAGGATGGATGTCATTTTATCGTTTGTTTTCGTCCGTAGTTGGACCCTGCTCTTCTGTATGATGTTTGAATATGTTGTTGTATTGATGTGATATTGATGTAGCTTGTGGCGAGTGTAAGCCAATTCCATATACTCATCTCTTCTTTACATGTACTTGTAATGATATCCATTCTTGCGAAACGGCGAGATGCGCTTCTATCCCTGTCTAGGCCCTCGTGCCAAAATAAGGATAGGATCGCATCTTGGGTGTGGCATGCTGTCTACGTCGGACGCATCAGCCGCAGCACCGACGCCCCCCATCCTTGTCGCCGCCATCGCTGCAGCGGCGACATGCGATGGGATCCGGGGAGGAAGAGGCTTAGGGAGCATCATTGCTCCTCTCCTTAGACACTCCCGGCGGAGGAGATGATGCTGAAAATCGGTGCGCTGTCCACGACCTCGGGTTCGTGCAAATGACGCCCCCCTACCTGGCGTGCCAAAGATGTCAAGTCACGATGCACACGATCACCTATAGGACCAGGGGCCCCTTTGTGGTTCGGCACGGGTGAGGCCACGTTGCGGAAAGAGCAGAGGTAGTGAGACATCGCGACGACGAGACGCTGGAGTTTTTACCCAGGTTCGGGCCGCTGGGAAGCGTAAAACCCTACTCCTGCTTTGGTGGATTGATCGGGGGAACACGAAGCACACGCAGAGCTCAAACCCGGCAAGGTTGCCTTCGGGAGAGCTGCTACGCGAGTACAAGTGTCCAAAGGTCCGAATCTTTAGCTAGGTTGCCTTGGGCCTCCTTTTATAGCTCAAGGGGTAACCACAGTGGCAAAACAGACATTATCTAGTGATTAGATACCTAACAGTGCTATCATATCTAACTCTGACACTTAGGACAAAATGCCATAAATGCTAGCCTAGGTGGCGAGCGGGGACGCATCCCCGGCAGGCTTCTACCACCGCTTTGGCTAACTATTGCTTAGTATCTTGACACGCCTCTGGATGGGTGTCAAATGGGCATAATCTGCCTCCCAGCGAGTCGCCACGTGCTTAGCGAGAGCCACTTAGCCACCCGAGGGCTCGACACCGCATCGACAAATGGCTGGTGTTGCAATGCGGTGGAGCGGTGGCTGATCGGCTCGCGCCTGCCGGGTCTTCCTGAAGATGTGTGCGCCTCGGTCCCCGGCAGGCACCGGGGACGTGACTGGCGCGGTTCGGGCCCGTTCTGGGCCGTTGCAACGACCTTGCCGGCGTTGCTTAGCCAGCATAGGCTGCTTCTGCCGGATTCTTGGTCCTGAATGTTGGTTTCGTCTTCTTGATGCGCTCCTTGATCTCACGTAGAGTGGCTTCTCTGGTTTGGAATGGTTTTGACGGGGCAGTTGTTAGATTTCGGGCTCCGCAAAACCCTAAGGAGTTCGAACCCAGGGGCGTGTGCGAAGATTCCCCAACAGCTTCGCCCCCTCCAAGCTCTCAACACGATAACCCCACTCGATGGCGAGGAAGAAGATGGCACACGAGAGTTTACCCAGGTTCGGGCCGCTGCGAAGCGTAAAACCCTACTCCTGCCTTTTGTGGATTGCCTCACGAGGAGGTTTGTGGATGAACTAGTACAGTGGTGTGTTGCTCCGCGGGTGCGTTCGTTCGACCTCTCTCCGCTGAGCAGCCTAACCTCTATTTATAGCGGTCCGGGTCCTCTTCTCTTATCGCAATGGCGGGAAGGGATCCCACAACGGCCAAATTTGAAATGGGACATGAGGTACATCTTATCCTGACAAAAGGCGGTCTTCGCCTGCAAAGTAGGTGGTGGTGACGCGGTGGTGGGCTCGCTGGTGGCGTCCGCCCTGCCGCGCTCGCTGACCCGGTCTCGTTGCACCGGAATGGAAACCTTTGGCGGGGCTCCTTGGGAACCCGCGTTCGTCCCTGTCTCCTTTGCACCAAAGAGGAAACTGTTCCCTCTGGTGCGATGGCGCCCGCCTGGCCTGGCTGTCGTCACCCTTGACCTCCTGAGGCCTAGCGTTGCATAGAGATCTCCGCCGCTCGGGAGGAGGCCTGGGGAGGCCTCCCCCTTCCGCCTTGGCGCTGTCCTCCTCACGAGGATGGGATCCTCGCGAGGGTCTTGTCTTGAGTGAGGCTGCGCAGGGCCGTACGGGCCGCCAGGTGGGCCACGCCCTGGGCCGCAGGCAGGCAAGTCTGGGTACCCTGGTATCCAGAACGCCGACAGTAGCCCCTGGGCCCAAGGCGCGCTCAAGCCGGCTTCGAAGATGGCCCGGAGCGCCGCGGGCCCTTATTGCATGCGGGCCAGGTTTGGCGAGCGGTGCTTGGTTGGGCGCGGGCGTACTCGCCCCCGTGTCTCCTTGGCAACTACCCGAACCGACAAAAGCCTGACGTCCAGCGCTGAGCCATTATTGCTTTCCTCTTCCGCGCCCTTGCTCTTCTTTCCAGATCTCCATCCTTTGTGGGAACCTCTCCAGATCTCAGCACCGCTCCATCCTCCTTCTTGCTTCCTCGGCCCTAAAGGCTTCTCGATGGCTCCCACCGTCAAGTCGAAACCCGAAGCCCAGAGCTCGGCTTCTGCTCCCATCTCGCCGGCGGTCTCAGAGTCTACCATAGCCAAGGACGGGGACCTCGCCCCGGTGCTTCCGTCGACGGCGGACGACACCAATGAGCGGGGGCGGACCTTGATATGGTGCGGCTCCGCGGAGAGGCATCGCCTGGCCAAGTTGGCCTACCCCTTCTTCCTCCACATCGTCTTCTCCGGGCTCGTCCCACCCTTCTCTGCATTCTTCACCACTGTCCTCGAGCACTACGGGATCCAGGCTCTCCATCTTCAACCCAACTCCATCCTGCTTCTGTCCGTCTTTGCCTTTTACTGCGAAGCCTTCGTGGGTGTGAAGCCTTCGGTGGCCCTGTTCCGCCATTTCTTCAGCTTGCGGCTTCATGACGGCATTCAACGGTCGGCATGCGTCTGCTTCGTCGCGGTCCAGAGCGGGGACATGCTCTTCAAGGCCGGGAAGAAGGTGGAGAACTTCAGGAACCGCTGGGTCTTCTTGGATCTCACGAGCAGCAACCCTCGCCTGGAGCTCCCAAAGCGGCTGCCGAAGAAGATCCCGGCGTGGAGCTCCGCGAAGCTCTCCGACCCCCGGGCCAAGCCCGTCTTGGAGCGGGTCCTTCCAGACATCAGCGCCAGGAAGTTGACTGGGGGAATGATAGTGAAGGAGTTCCTGGTGCAATGCCTGGCGCCCCTCCAGTCTCACTCGAGGCCCATGTGGGACTATCAAGGTGGTGGCGATGACATGAGGCTCCATTCTGTGCTCCTGACCCCCGAGGAGTTGAACATGGTTATGGCGACCCTGCTCAACGACGACCCCGGGGACCTTCCTGAGGCCTACGCCCCGCTGTACTGCCACGATGACAAGGCTTATCTGGTCGCCGTGATGCCCAGCATCGACGAGCTGGGGCTCTCTCCGGCCGAGAGCCCCGGCGCCCCTGTGGCGGTGTCCTCTGATGACACCGCAGATGAAGAGGACTCGGAGGAGACGGCAGACGATGATCTGGAGGAAGTGTCTCCTCCGTCGCGGAGTGCAGTTCTCCGCAGCTTCGATGACGACGACGCCGGTGAGCCCCCTGCCGCAAGTCCTCCGCGACTTACCAGGGTCCTCAGGGGGCCGGGCCCCACACCTCGGGCCGCACGATCCGCCTGCCGGGTGACCCCGAGGAAGCGTGAGGCTGGGCCACCTCCGGAGCCCCCAGCTCTCGCCTGCAAGGTGGTCGAAGCGCCCGCCTCACCCCTGCCCGAGCCGCAGCTTGTGGGCGAGGCGGCCGCGTCCTGGGCTGGCACGACCTTGCCGGCCGTGGCCCCTTCGAGCGTTTCCACCGCTTCTTCCCACGGAGGCGCCTCCCCGGAAAGGGACGGGGGCATTACCGCCCTCGCCGAGGTGGAAAGAAGGAGGAAGTGGGTCGACGTCGAGGAGTAAGTAATCTCGCTTGGTTTCCGGCCGCCTTCTAGTGGTTTATATGCTGACGGTCCCTTCTTTGCTGTGTGATCTGGGGCGCCCCCATGCCGAAGGCGAAGAAGAAGAAGGTCGGCGTCAAGCCGAGGGCGCCTTCCGACGTGATGCCCGTTCTTGGTGCCTTGCCGATGCCAGATGAGGTGCCGGATGTCGTGGGCGAGGGGGCTCGCGGGGTGACCCTCCTTGCCACGGCCGCGGAGCCCCCGATGCCCGCTGGAGTGGCCGCTTCCATCCTTGAGTGCGCGTCCGCACCTCTGCCCGACGGGCCAGCCCCCGAGGGCCAGCTGGGTGCAGGGCCGTCCGCCCTGCCTTGCCTGTGGTAGTGGCGCAGCCACCGGTGTCTTCCGCTCCCCACGCCCTTGCCTCTCCGGAGGCAGCTCCTGCCGCCGCGCGAGCGCCATCTCCGGGCCATGCCCTAGCGCCACTGGCTCGTGTTCCTCCAGCCGAGTCAGGCGCTTTGGACGGGGCCTATGCCGTCTTGGATCAGGTCCGAGACGCCCTTGGGAGCGACGACGGTCGCCTTGCAAAGGAGCGCTTAGGTCTTCTTTCTGGGTGGCTCCAGACTGACGCCTCAGCCGTGGCGGTCTGGAGCCAAGCCGAGGCCACCGCGACTGAGAGCAGGGAGGAGGTTGCGTCGGCCAAGGCAGCCCGAGACGCGGCGCTGGCTGATGCAGCGTCTGCCGTGAAGCGCTGCGACGAGGCGGAGGCCCGCCTGAAGGGTCTTCAAGAGGAAAGGTCCGCGCTCATGGAGAGGCTTCGCTAGCGGGAGGAGGACCTCAAGACCTGCGAGGCCAAGCTTGCTGACCGTGACTCCGCGTTGTCCAAGGCGGCGGCCGACCAAGCCACCAAGCGCGAGAAACAGGATAGTTTGAAGGAGGAAGTGGCTGCGGGGAAGGCCCGGCTTGCCTCCAGGGAGAAGACCCTTGCCGTGGCCGAGGAGAAGAAGGCTGCGGAGCTCGATGCTCTCCCTTTTGTCGAGCTCAGGCTTCGCCAGGTGCTGCAGTCCATCTGCCGTGGGGGATTTATAGAACCCCTGGTAGCTCGTGAGAGCGGCTTCGCGGGGCTCTCCTCAAAGCTCGCCGAGGTGCTTGAGGGTGCCGTCGCCAGGGTGGAGAACGTCTTGGAGAGTGAGTTTTGCGACCTCTTGTCCGCGGCCGCGACGCGCGTCTTCAGCCACCTCTACCATCATGAGCCGGGTTTCGACTTCAGCTCCGTGATTCGCCCGGTTGATCCTGGGGTTCGCGCCGCTACGGCGACAGCCGTGGAGGGCGCCGTGAATGCGCTGATGAAGAAGTTCGCCTGCGTCGCCGTTCCCTCACCTCCTCCTGTGGCTACGAGGGTTGGTGACAATGATGACAACGGCAGCGATGTCGACGACGAGCTCCCCGCGCCCGGGGCGAGCGGTGGTGCTAGCTCCTCCTAGCTTCTTTTCCTGGGTCTTCCCCTGTAATGTTTATCGTGCCTCGTGGAGGCGTTAGACTTGTTTGCATTTTCGGAGACACTTTAATGCTTGTAATGACTGCTGAGCTATGAGGTTTTATTTCCTCGCTTCGTTTCCTTCCTGCTTGTTGTAGCGCTCTGCGTCGGCAAGGCCTGGTCCCGCGCAAACCTCGACTGCCGTTGGGGCGTGCGGATCACCAGGACGGTGCCAAGGGGCGAGGGGTTACGAGACCAGTGAGGCCCCTGAGTCGCGATGCTCAGGGGTCCCCCTTGACGTACGAGTAGCCCTCATGAAGGTAACGCGGCGAAGATGGGGTTGACTTGGGGATTTGGAGCGCCTTGAGCTCTGCGTCGGCAGGGCCCGGTCCCGCGCATACCTTGACCGCTGTTGAGGCCCCTGAGTTGCGATGCTCAGGAGTCCCCCTTGATGTACGAGCGGCTCCCATACCTTTCCTCGCCAGTTTTCGTCTGAGAGGGATGCGTGAAGACCAGGTACCAGGGACCTGGTGATGTGGCGTGCACCAGGCCTGGCCTGAGCGTAGCCCCCACGCAACCCCCTCACGCGTGCATCCCGGGGGAATGCTGCGAGATGGAGCCGCGAGGGGTCATCCTGAGGTTGAATGCACCCGCTAAGGCGCCCTCAGTTGTTTATCCCCAGCGTGGAGCATAGGGCTTCCACGTTGCGTGGGCATAGCCATTGGAGGGCAGTGTTGTCCGCCAGCGCGGAGCATGGGGCTTCCACTTGGGCGTGAGAATGGGGGGCCCCGGCTCCTGAGCCCCCCGGGCAAGTACAACCCATTAAGTTCGTACGCGTGGCCTGCACGGTAGAACTGGGAGGTGTATCTGGGTGTCGTGATGCAGCTCAGGCCTTACGAGGCCCTACCTCAAAGGCGGGTTGCACCTGAATCTTCTGGTGGAAAGCGCCACTTCAAGTCCTGTACATTTTTGAGAAACCTGCGCCGAATGGATTTCCAAGGGCCATCGCATGAGAAGGCCAAACACCAATGACCCCAGGAGGTGACGTGAACGGGGCCAGCCCGCTAGACACAGCTCAGCCATTGGATTTATCGATGCTGCAGGGATGGACCCAAGCACAGACGCCGTGCCTAGTCTTCTCATGTGACAACTCCGAGGAGAAAACAACCAGCGCGCGGCTCCCACGGCGGCAAAAGGCCGACCGGAACCGTGCCGCGCGCCCTGACTCACCCACTCCCGATTAGCTCATGCGAGGGCGAAGCACCGAGGGCCATGCGAGGTGACGTACACGGGGCTAACCCGCGAGACAGAGCTCGACCACTTGGATTTGTCGACACTGCAGGGACGGACCCGAGAACAGATGTCGTGCCAGCCCTTAATCATGAGGCGGTCGAGGGCGGTGCAATGACATTCATGGCGGCGAAGCACCGAGCATGCAGGTTAGAATACTTAGGGAAATAGATCGAAAGCATGTAAAGGTCCAATACATGCGGGAACGATGCGGCTGGGATGAGTTCTAGCCGCCTGAGGATAATGCAGCCCGATGGGCGCCCTCAAACTGAGCAAACCAAAAAGTTACCTGGTACGAGCCGAAAAGGATCACCTAGCGGCAATGTCGTTGAAGCGTGGAGGTAGTCATAGGAACTTGGCCTTGCACCCCTGCAAGCTTGGCCTTCACGAGCCCGTTGCCTCAGGAGGCTCGGGGCACCCACTCGGGCCCGACACCTCCTCCAACACCTCACGGTGCCTGGCCCGGTATGGCGCGAGCATGGCCTGGGCAAGGCGCTGGAACGTGTCGCCCGCGTTCGCCATCCCGAAGGGCATGCAGATGTAGTTGCACGGGTATGCCCTGCCATGACTGATGCGCGTCGGCCAGAAGACATCCTGTGATGCGGCCCTGTTGATGCCGGGTATGTTAGCGCAGATGCGCGGCACGCCACCCGGGTCGATGACGGCGACGGCGTTGGGTGGTGCAGGGCCGCGCCCACCTCGCACAACTTGTGCTTCCTGAAGCTCCTCGATTGCTCTGGTGATGAACTCCCGCGAACTTGGCGCCTCGCGCCTTGCTCCTTGCTTGGATGGGTACGCACCGGCACGCGCCCCCAAGTTGTGCCCAAGCACCCCCCTTGTCTCACTGGCCGGGTCGGTAGTCCTCCAGGCGGACGCCCCCAAGCCGGACCCAAGGGAGGCACCGGGCGCGCCTTCCTATGCGAGGGAGGAAGGGGCCTTGGCCCCGGGTGTGGTTCCTGATGCGCCGTCCTTGGGATTTTCAGCCCCCTGACGTCCTTTGGAAAGGAGCTGCTTCTTCTTCTTGGGGATGTTCTCGCGGGGCAGGATGCCTCCTTCGTCGTCCGAGTGCTCGGCCGCCGCAGCACGATAGGCGCGCTCGAGGGAGCAGACGGCGTCCTTCTCATCTTAGGCGATAGTGATGACGCCGCCACTCCCCGGCATCTTGAGGATGTTGTAGCCGTGGTGGGTCACCACCATGAACTTGGCGAGGGCTGGGTACCCAAGGATTGCATTGTACGGGAGGTGGATGCGGGCGACGTCAAAGACGATGATCTCGGTGTGGTAATTGTTGCGCCCGCCGAAGGTGACGGGCAGGCGCACCTGCCCAATGGGGACCGTGGAGCCGTCAGTGACCCCCGAGAAAGGCTTGGTTGGCATGAGCTGGTCGTAAGGCACTTGGAGCGTCTCGAATTTCTCGATGGAGAGGACATTGAGCCCGGCGCCGCCGTCGATGAGGGTCTTGGTGACGAGGACATTGCTGATGGTGGGCGTGCACAGCATGGGGAGCGCGCCCGCCATGGCTGAACACCTGAGTTGATCCTTGGAGTCGAAGGTCATGGCGCACTGGTACCACTTGAGGGGGCGCGCAACCTCAAGCTTTGGAAGAGCCGCATTCACCTCCCGCGAAAAATGCTTGAAGACGTGGTTCGATGCTGGGGCTTGGGCGCTGCCCAGGATGCAAGCTATTGCCCTGACCTCCTGGAAGCCCGCAGCCCCGTCATTCTACCTATCTTCTTCCTTCCTTCTGGGTGGCAGCGGCAGCGGGGGAAGGACGGCCTCGCGAGGGCGGACCTCACGAGGCTGGCCTCGACGTGACCCCTCCGGAGGTTCGTCGCGCCAGCGGTCCTCCCGAGCTTGATCGCGCTAGCGGTCCTCCCGAGGCTGGTCTCGCCACTCCTGACACGGGTCTCGATTGTCCCAGCGGCCTCCGCCGCAGCCCCCGCCGCGTCCATAGCCTCGGTCGCTGCGCCCAGGGCGCCGGCGAAAATGCTCGTCATGGACCACCCTGAGCTCCTGACAGTCGATGGTGTTGTGGCTGTTGGTGCCATGGAAGATGCTGAACGGTCGTCCTCCCACGAGAGGTTCGTCGTCCCGGCCACGCTTTGCCTCGGGCTCAGCCGCCAGCACCGCGGGGGCCTTGCGCTTTGGCTCCTTGGCCTTGGTCTTCTTGTCTTCGGGTTCCGCCTCCGAAAGCTCACGGAGGGAGAGGCGGCCCTCTTCGACCTTCGCGCATTTGTTCGCCAAGTTGAACATCTCCACGGCCGAGCTCAGGTCATCATGCATAGCGAGCTCCTCCCTCATCCTGAGGTCCCTGACGCCGTCGGTGAATGCCGAGATGATGGCCTCATCTGACGCCCTCGGGATCTTGAGACGGACAGTCGTGAAGCGCTATATGAACTTGTGCAAGGTCTCGTCGAGCTGTTGCTTCACGCGACGTAGGTCACCCACTCCAAGGGCGCGGTCACGTGTGCCTTGAAAGTTGGTGATGAAACGCTCACGTAGGTCTTCCCAGGAGGTGATTGACCCCTCCGGGAGGTTGAGGAGCCAGGAGAGCGCACCACCCTTGAGCGCCATGGGGAACCAGCTTGCCATGACCTTGTCGTCCCCACCGGCCGCCTGGATGCTCAGCGAGTAGAGCTGTAAGAACTCGGCGGGATCTGGGGTGCCGTCGTAGCGAGGAGGTAGGTCAGGCTTGAACTTGCAGGGCCACACGGTCGGATGGAGCTCCGGGGCGATGGCGCGGCAACCCATTGGGCCTACAGGAGCCGTGCGCTCGGGAGGGACCCGGTCTTGATGTTCCTGCGCGGGTGCCTCGAGGGGCGCCCGGTCACATCGCTGACGCAACAGCGCGGGGAGCATGCGCGCGTCAGCACGCGGCCACGACATCGCCTGGCAGCTTACTTCATCTCTCACCCTCGCCGGGGGCCCGCGTGACTGGTCACGCGGGCGTGCTTCACGCCTGGGCTCGGGGTCGACGTCGCGCTGGGGAGGAGGAGGCGGCACGTCGTGGGCCTCATCGCCTGCCAGGGAGGGTTGGGGCCGGAACAAGTATAAGAACGCCGACGCATCGCCGGCGGTGCTGACGAGCTCCGCGACGCGCCCGAGCCAGTCGTCGATGCGGTTGGGGGCAGGGCGGTAGCGCAACAGCTCGCGCGCCATCAGGAGTGCGCCCGATCCACGCGCCGGCCCGGGGCGAGCGTGGGATGACGACCTGGTAGCCGAAACGATGGACATAGTAGCGGTGCGGCCGTCGCGCCACGCGGTGACCGGCTGCGATGAGTCCTGCTGCTCGTGGGCTTCCGGGCCTGTGGCGGCGTTTGCCACAGGAGAGGCAGACCGACGCGCGGCGCCGTCTGGGCGACGCGAGCAGCACGACGTTCGGTGCGAGCTCGGCGAGCGTTAGCCATGGGGGCGGTGAGGCAGAGGAAGAGCGAGGCTTGAGGAAGACTTCGACACGCCCCTACCTGGCGCACCAAATGTTAGATTTCGGGCTCCGCAAAACCCTAAGGAGTTCAAACCCAGGGGCGTGTGCGAAGATTCCCCAACAGCTTCGCCCCCTCCAAGCTCTCAACACGATAACCCCGCTCGATGGTGGGGAAGAAGATGGCACACGAGAGTTTACCCAGGTTCGGGCCGCTGCCAAGCGTAAAACCCTACTCCTGCCTTTGGTGGATTGCCTCACGAGGAGATTTGTGGATGAACTAGTACAGTGGTGTGTTGCTCCACGGGTGCGTTCGTTCGACCTCTCTCCGCTGAGCAGCCTAACCTCTATTTATAGCGGTCCGGGTCCTCATCCCTTATCGCAATGGCGGGAAGGGATCCCACAACGGCCAAATTTGAAAGGGGATAGGAGGTACATCTTATCCTAACGAAAGGCGGTCTTCGCCTGCAAAGTAGGTGGTGGTGACGCGGTGGTGGGCTTGCTGGTGACATCCGCCCTGCCGCGCTCGCTGACCCGGTCTCGTTGCACCGGAATGGAAACCTTTGGCGGGGCTCCTTGGGAACCCGCGTTCGTCCCTATCTCCTTTGCACCAAAGAGGAAACTGTTCCCTCTGGTGCGATGGCGCCCGCCTGGCCTGGCTGTCGTCACCCTTGACCTCCTCAGGCCTAGCGTTGCATAGAGATCTCCGCTGCTCGGGAGGACGCCTGGGGAGGCCTCCCCTTCCGCCTTGGCGCTATACTCCTCATGAGGATGGGACCCTCGCGAGGGTCTTCTCTTGAGTGAGGCCGCGCAGGGCCGTACGGGCCGCCAGGTGGGCCACGCCCTGGGCCGCAGGCAGGCAAGTCTGGGTACCCTGGTATCCAGAACGCCGACAACAGTAGATTTCCCCGGCAGGCTTAGGCCATCGGGTCGGAGGCTTATCGTCCGTGCACAAGTCAGGGGGAAATAAACACCCCTGTTTGTGTACCCCGACAGGTGGTTTGAGACGTAACCATCGATGAACTTCCTTGAGATGGACTGAAAACAAACATACGCATAAATATCTTTTCTAAAATTTGAAATGGCGCAAAAGGAAAAGGACAAGGTGAAAGAGATGGTACCATCCTATAGTTGAATAATGTCTTCTTCATCGTGTAGACAAACATCTTGTTGTTTTTTGTAGGTAGTTTCTTTATCTTAACAATCTTTCTGAGTTTCTTGATTTGACTGATATTCAAGGACACCTCATTTCCCCACATGCAAACAGGGTCAAACAGTGGGTCTAAACCTCTTATAGCAGGACCTACATGTGCAAGAACAAATTATTAAAAACATTAATATTACAATGGTTCCTGCAATTGCACAATAGTGTGCTATTAGCCAAACGACCATGGATGTGCAAACCTCGATGGTAAACTTCAGTGTCCCCATTGTTTCCCCCTGCAACATATTTAAGACAAATATTGATTAGTTTATAAGTGATATTTGGCATACTATCAGTGAAATATGTTAATGGAAAATAAACACATTGTGGATCCAACAGATTAATCTGAGCCACATGGAAAAGCCAGTTATCTAAACCAAGCGTGCTAAGAACTAGGAAATATAGCAATTCTATATGTTTCACATCTATTTAGTACATCTAAATTCGATTTATTCATCACATGCATAACAATACAAAATTATACCAACAACAATCGAACATCACATTGCAAAATTGAACTAAATAGTTAAATGATCACCACAACAAATGAATGAAACAGTTAACTAAGCACCACACTGCACAACAGAACATACTAGAAGGTCAGGTTGCAGTAGCATTACATTGGACATTTCACTAGAATTTCTAAATGAAAGGCAGTAGCGGCACACGCAACAGGTAAACGAAACATGCTTAACCGGCGTAGCTAGGTGAACATAGGTCCTTAGTGATAAAGCTAAGAAAAACAAGCTATTCCTCATCGTCGGAGATATCGATGATGATGGTCTCCTTCAACTTGGAAGAGGGCAAGGCCTCCACACCGCGGGTGCACCCCTCGTAGTGGTGAGTGGCCTGATCCTACGCCGACACCAACATGCAGACTCTGGAGTTGAGGTAAGCACGGGCATGCTGAGAAAACACATCGAAGTCTTCGTCGAACGCACCGACGGTGCCCTCGAGAAAAGACTGTCGGATTTAGGGCTCCGCAGACCTAAGAAGGTTCAAACTCTGGGGCATGTGCGAAGATCCCAACCAGCTCAAGCCTCAAGCCTGCCGCTCCACAGCTAGACCATGCCGAAGATGCACAAGAGCGCAAGAAGGTGGACACAAAGATTTACCCAGGTTCGGGCCACCTTGCGGTGTAAAACCCTACTCCTGCTTTGGGTGGATTGGCCTCACGAGGAGGTTCGATGATGAATAGGTACAACGCTGACCGACCTCACGAGGGCACTCGGGTGAGAATGGATCCGGTCCCTCTCTACGGTGGAGGCTAGACCCTATTTATAGTGGCATGGGTCCTCTTCCCTTATCGCACTGGCGGGAAGGGATCCCACAACGGCCAAATTTGAAAGGGGACAGGAGGTACAACTTATCCTGACTAAAGGTGGTCTTCGCCTGCAAAGCTCCTGGCGTGACGCAGGGGTGGGCTCGGTGATGACATCCTCCCTGCCGAGCTCGTGGTCTTGGTCTTGTTACACCGGAATGGAAACTTTTGGGGGATTCCTCGGGAACCCACGTTCGTCCTTGCCCCCTTAGCATGAAAGAGGAAACTGTCTCTGCTGTGCCCGCTGGCGCCCGCCTGCCCTGATCATCATGGCTCACGTCATCGCACCCTCCTCAGGCAGGGCACTGCATAGGAATCTCCGCTCCTCGGGAGGTAGTCTGGGGAGACCGCTCCTCTAGAGGTCTTGGTGTCGTTCTCCTCGCGAGGCCGGGCCCCTCGCGAGGGTCTTGCCCTGGGGGGTTCGTCGCCAGGCCGTACCGGGCCGTCGCGGTGGGCCACGTGCTGGGCCGTAGGCAGGCAGGTCTGGGTACCCCCGTTCCCAGAACGCCGACAAAGACCACGAGCTGTAGTTTATAGCAGCCAACCGCGTGGCAGCGTCAATGCGCGAGGCGTCGACGGTGGCCTCGACAGCAAGGTGCTCCTCCAAGATTTGGGGGTCAGCACGCATGGAAGCCATCGCTGCCTCATCTACGCGTGCAATCGCGATTTGCTTCTCCGCTGCCAAATGCTCTTTGAGATCCTGGCTATACTGCATGCACCATGGCTTTCGGCGGCGATTATTTGGAGGATGGGGCGGTGATTTGGGTGGAAGGTGTCGCGCCGGCGGTCGGGCCATGTGGGATGGAGGAGGAGGCGGTGAGGGGGTATTGGGGAGGTGCCGATTACCTGACTAGATGGACGAAGCCGAGTAGCAGGAAGGAACGTCGCCGGTGAGGAGGCGGCGCTGCAAGCAAGCAGTGAAGGTTTGAACTGGGAAAGGTAGAGGAAAAGGGGGAAATGTGGCTTTTGATTGGTACCGGGGGGGGGGGGGGGCGACGGAGGTAGATATTTCTGGCGCTGCAAGCAAGCAGTGAAGGTCTGGATACCCCCGTTCCCAGAACGCCGACAGTAGCCCTGGGCCCAAGGCGCGCTCGGGCCGTCTTCGGGGTGAAGCGAAGGAAGGAAGGCCGAAGCGCCGCGGGCTCCAATCGCCTGCGGGTCAGGCTTGACGCATGGCGCACGACGAGGCGCGGACGCCTCCACTTCCCCACATCGCCTCGGTAACCGCCCCGACTGACAAGGGCTGGCGCGCGCTGCGGGGCCATTATTGCCCGGAATACGGAGGGACGCCGGTTGGCCTCCGATCAACTATAAGTAGGCGAGGGGGGCAGAGCCCCCCTAGCCCGTCTTCATCTTCTCGCCTCTCTGCTCCAATCCGTCGCTCCCATGACCATGACACCAGTGAGGAGGTTCTCTGCTACTGAGAAAGGGAAAGGCCGCCTGGAGGGACTGGGCTCGCCGTTCCCAAGAGGGGTCGTGGTCGTCCCCACAAGTACACCGTGACGCCGGTGGTGGCCCCTCGAGGACGCGGGCGCACTCCGGTGCGGGCCGGCGCTGCCTCCGGCAGCCGCGGGAAGGCTCCCTCCCGTGTAGGCGGCAGCGGTAGCCGTGGCGCTCGCGGCCGAGGAGGGAGGCTCGCGGCTGGCACCCGGCCGCCCCGCTCGCCATCTCACTCGGCCGATGCGGTCCAGGAGTTCGTGGTGTGGGAGGAGTGGTCGGCCACCACCTGGCTCCAGCTCCCGCGCTTTCTTTGCTGGCTGCAGGCTGACGGTTGCTGCAGCGCATCCTCGTGGGTGGAGGTCAAAGTCACCTCAGCGTTCTACGTGTTCCTGAACCGCGGGTGGCAGACGTTCGCCCGCGCCCGCGGCCTGCAGGGGGTGTACCCTCCACTTCAAGTATGACGGGGTGGCGACGCTATTCGTCAAGATCTTCGGGGTTGACGGTAGGCGCTTGGGGTGTTGCCTGGAGGGCGACGGCGGCGACAGCGACCACTTCTCCGCCGACGATGATCATCGCGGTGGCGGCGCCCTCGGCGGTGAGCTTGCCCTTGGCGACGGACGTAGCACCTCCAACAGCAGCGATGCCTCCTATGGGGGAAGCTTGAGCGACGACGACTATGACGAGCCGCCGCGTCGGCGGGCCCGGACCAAAGAGGGTGGCGAGCCCCCACGGCGTCGTTCCCCTGCCCCGGAGGCCGTCGAGCCGCCGTGCTGCCGTGCCACCGTCAAGGAGGAGGACTCCGACTGAGCGCGGGGGGCGCCGGAACCAGGCCTCAGGAGTAGCGGCCCTCGGGAGGCCATCTTTTGCTGTTTTTTTCTTACTTCCTGCATCAAGAATCATGAAGGGCCCAGAGGGGGTGTGTAATGAACTATGGAGCTTGCGCCTTTATGTTAGCGTTTTGTTTTTATCTCGTACTTTGGCGTTTATGTTGCCACCAATGGAAAGCTCCTGCTTGACGCGATCAGGGTAACTTAGCTTGGCGTACTCGTGGCGGGTTCCTGCGTCGCAAGGTGCAGCTAGGGCACCGGGGCAGCTTGGTGGTCTTGCCGAGGGGGCCTCTTCCTTGCGGGCCAGGCAGCTTCGCAACTTCGAGAGGCGCCCGCCGCTCGCGAGGCTCCTGGGGTGGCAAGGAGTCGGGGCCTCCGGAGGTGCTTCCTCAGGGCACCGGCTTCCGCGAAGGTGCTGAAAAGTGCTTTACATAGGGTTAGAATTCCTTGATAACGAGTCGAATTATGACTTACCTTCCCCTGGTCATCTTCCTTCCAGCAACCATTTTGGTTGGAGCCCTCGAGCGAGGGCCGATCCCCGCTGGTATGTCGGGTCGCAATGCCTGGCAAGGCCAGGGGATGAGCGCTCCTGAGGCCGGGGGCCTGAGGCAACATGCGCCTACCGGCCTGTGCTTGTAATAGCTTGTTTGAATCCTGTGATTTCCTTTTGCGCCCTATTTCCTTCCTGCTTGCTTTTGTGCTCTGCGTCGGCAGGGCCCAATCCCGCGCATACCTCGACCGCCGTTGGGGCATCCGGATTGCTAGGACGAGAGCAAGGGGCGAGGGGCTATGTGACTAGTGAGGCCCCTGGGTCGCGATGCCCAGGGGTCCCCCTTGACGTGCGAGCAGTGGGGGCCTGAGGCAACTTGCGCCTGCCGGCTCGCTCGAGAGCGCCGTGCGAGGATTAGAGCGCCAAAGCTTTGGCGAGGTGCACACCGTGCCCAGCCCCCGCTCGCGGGGCGAGAGAGAGAGAAAATTGGTAGGTGCTAAAATTTTAAAGCCAAGACTGCAAAACGACAAACACTCCAAAGGAGAAAAATCCCCACCCCTTTTTCAAACAAAGACGCGAAAGCTTCAAGTTTCATTCCAAAAGACAGCAAATTCGGTTTACAAAAGAGAGCAAGGAACAGCCGCGTCCGGCACCTAATAGCTAGTATTCGTGTTCCCCCAGCGCGGAGCATAGGGCTTCCACTAGGCGTGGGCATAGTCATTGGGGGACCGTGTCGTCCGCCAACGCGGAGCATGGGGCTTCCACTTGGGCATGGGTGGGGGCCCCTCCGCGTCCTCGGGGGACCCCGGGCGTGTACAACCCACTCATTATTACGTGAGAGTGTCACGGGTAGAACTTCCGGAGGTGCTGGATGTTCCAGGCATTGTAGATGGGGACCCCATCCTGTGTCTCCAGGCGTACGACGCCAGGCCTGGAGACACGGGCAACCCTGAACGGGCCCTCCCACATGGGCGAGAGCTTGTGCAAGCCCTCCCTGGAGAGGACCCGCCTCAGGATGAGGTCACCCACCTCGAGCGTCCTGGAGCGGATGTTGCGGCAGTGGTAGCGCCGCAGCGCCTACTGGTACCTCGCTGCACGGAGCGAGGCTTGGCGGCGGGCTTCCTCCCCGAGCACGAGGTCTGTCCCCCGTGAGGCATCCCGACGCTCCTCGTCGAATGCCAAGACCCGCGGGGAGCGATGCTTGACCTTGTGCGGGAGGACCACCTCTGCCCCGTAGACGAGGAAGAATGGGGTCTCGCCGGTGGGCTTAGTCGCGGTGGTGCGGATGGACCACAACACAGACTAAAGCTCACCGAGCCAACCCCTGCCGCATGCCTCAAGCTTTTTCTTGAAGCTCCTTGCCTTGAGGCCCCTCAGGACCTCTGCGTTGGCGCGTTCGACCTGGTCGTTGCTCCGTGGGTGCGCCACTGAGGCGTAGCATATCTGCGTTCCAAGGTTAGCACAATATGTTCTAAAGAGGTTGCTTGTGAACTGTGAGCCATTGTCAGTAATAATACGGTTGGGGACGCCGAAGCGGCTCATGAGGCCCTTGATGAACTTGACGGCTGAGCCGGCGGGGATGGTGCGCACGGGCTCCCCCTCCGCCCACTTGGTGAACTCTTCGATGGCGACGTAGAGGTAGCGGTAACTGGCGGCCGCCCGAGGGAAGGGCCCCAGTATGTCCAGCCCCCAGACCGCGAAGGGCCAGGAGAGCGGGATGGTCTGGAGACCCTGCGCGGGCTGATGAATTTGCTTGGCGTGAAATTGGTAGGCCTCGCAGGATCGGACCAGCTCAGTGGCGTCCTGGAGCGCCATGGGCTGGTAGAATCCGCTGCGGAACACCTTCCCCACGAGGGTACGGGACGAGGAATGGTGCCCGCAATCGCCTCCGTGGATGTCGACCAGCAGCTCGCGCCCCTGCTCCTCGGATATGCACCGTAGCGAGACGTCGTTGGGGCACCTGCGGTACAACTCGTCGTCCTGCAAACAATAAGCAGTGGCCTGACGGACCACGCGCTCCGCGTCCTCCTCCTTCTCCGGCAAGGCGCCGCTGAGCAGGTACGCCTTGAACTCTTCGGTCCATTCACCGGCCTGAGGTTCCAGCGCCAGGAGCAGGCGAGCTCCTGAGGCCGGGCCACAAGCCGGGGCGCCTGAGGGCGGGGCCGGTGGCAGCTCCTCCTGAGGCGACACCGGGCCTATAACCGGGGGTGCCGCAGACGGCTTGAAGAGCCTCTCCTCGAAGACTCCAGGCTCCTGAGGCTCGCGACGCGATGCCTTCTTGGCGATGTCATCTGCTTCCTTGTTCGCGCCACGCGAGACGTGCTGCAGCTCGAGGCCCTGAAAATTCTTTTCCATCTTACGTACCTCTTCCAAATATGCCTCCATGTGCTCGTCCTTCGACGTGTACTCTTTTTTGGAGAAGTTGACGAAGAGCTGGGAGTTGCCCTTGATGGTGAGGCAGTTGACCCCCAGGGCGGCAGCGGCCCTGAGGCCAGTGAGTAGGCCTTCGTATTCCGCGATGTTGTTGGAGACCTTCTCGCCATGTTGGAAGCAAAGCTTGATGGTGTAGTAAATCTTGTCTTGGGTCGGGGAGATGAGGACTACTCCAGCCCTTGCGCCTCGGCGTGCGAAGGCTCCGTCGAAGTGCATGACCCAACCGTCGGGCACCTCATCACCAGGCGCGAGGGACTGGCCCTCATCCAGCCCCCGGTTGGGAGCGCCTGTCCACTCTGCCCCAAAGTCAGCAAGGGCCGCGCCCTTGATGACTCTGGTGGTGCTTAACTCCAGGTTAAAGGCATGTAGCTCGATGTTCCACTCTGCAACTCTTCCTACAGCAACGGGGTTCCGCAGCACTTTCTCCAGGGGGTACGCGGAGACGACCTTGATGGGGTGACACAAGGAGTGCAAGAGAAGCTTTTGTTGCATAGGGTAGCGTGCACGTGCATCTCGCAACACGTTGCTGACGTAGTACACCGGGTGCTCGATCAGGGACGAGGTATTGGCGTCGCCCTGTTCCTCAGGAGGCTCGAGGGGCTCAGGTGCCCTGGGGGTTGAAGAAGCGGCATGGGCCTCAGGAGCGCCGTCCTGAGGCACCGAGCGTCGCGCGGCCCCGCACGAGCCGCCCTGCTTTGCGCCTGCGCCAGCGCACCTCTGTCGTACTGCCACGAGCGCTGCGCTGGCCTAGTGTGGGGTGGCAGCCAAGTAGAGCACTAGGGGCTCGCAAGGACGAGGCGCCACCATAACGGGTGGACTCGTGACATACCGCTTGAGGTCCTCGAAGGCCGCATCCGCCTCCGGAGTCCACTCGAAAGGGCCCTTCCTTTTCATGAGCTTGAAGAAGGGGAGGGCGCGCTCACCCAGCTTGGAGATGAAATGCCCCAAAGAGGTCACGCAACCCGCAAGCTTCTGCATTTCCTTGAGGCTCTGAGGCGGGCTCATTTTCCCGATGGCTTTGACCTTCTCCGGGTTGGCCTCGATTCCTCGGTGCGATACCAAGAAACTGAGTAGCTTGCCGGACGGGACCCCAAAGACACACTTTTCCGGGTTGAGCTTCAGGTTCACTTGGCGCAGGCTGGTGAAAGTCTCCTCCAGGTCCTCGATCAGGGTCTTCGCCTCTCGCAACTTGACCACGATGTTATCGACGTATGTCTCCACATTCCTTCCGAGCTGTTGCCCAAGGGCGATGCGCATCAACCGCTGGAAGGTCGCACCGGCGTTTCGCAGCCCGAAGGGCATGCAAATGTAGCAGTACACGCCGCACGGGGAGAGGAAGGCCGTCTTCTCGATGTCCTCCACCGCCATCTTGATTTGGTGGTAGCCTGAGAAGGCGTCCAGAAAGCACAACAGATCGCACTCGGCGGTGGAGTCTATGATCTGATCGATGCGCAGGAGCAGGAAGGGGTAATGAGGACAAGCCTTGTTGAGGCCCGTGAAGTCGATGCACATGCGTTCCTTCCCTCCCTTCTTGGGGACGATCACAAGGTTGGCCAGCCAACTCGGGTGCCGTACCTTCCGGATAACACCAGCTTCCTGCAGCTTGCCGACCTCTTGGACAATGAACGCTTGCATCTCTTGTGCTTGTCGCCTTGCCTTTTGCTTCACCGGGCGCGCATCGGGGCGCACCCTTAGGTGGTGCTCGATCACCTCTCTTGGGACGCCGGTTAGGTCGCGTGCCTCCCAGGCAAACACATCCTTGTTCACGCGGAGGAAGTCCACCAGTGCCTTCTCCTGCTCCGGGGGAAGGCCGGCGCCAATGGTGAAGGTGTGGCATGGGCTCCCATCGTCAGCGGGCACCTGCTTCATCTGAGCTCGGTCCTGAGAGAACAACTGCTTCTTCTTCGTGGGTGCGGCCTCCAGAGCTTGCGTGATGCTCTCCGGGGGCGGGATGCCTCCTTCCTCGTGTGCGACACTCTAGGCGTCAGGGCACGAGGCCGTTGCGGCCTTGTAGATGAGCTTGAGGGCTCGAACCACGTCCTTGGTGTCTCCGACCACGGTGATGATACCGCGGCTGCGAGGCATCTTGATGACGTTGTAGCCTGGGCGCATTGCTGCCATGAACTTGGCGAGGGCCAGATATCCCAGGATGGCGTTGTACGGGAGGCCGATGCGGGCCATGTCGAAGTCGATTAGCTTGGTGCGGTAGTTGTCACGGGTGCCGAAGGTGACGGGGAGGCGCACCTGCCCCAGAGGGGTGGCAGAGCCCCGACCACCCCTGAGAAGGGCCTGGAAGGCACTAGCTGGTCATAGGGCATCTGGAGCATGTCGAAGGCCTCCACGGAAAGGACGTTGAGGCCGACGCCCCGTCGATGAGGGTCTTGGTGACCGCAACGTTGCTGATGGTGGGCGTGCATAGCATGGGGAGCGCACCAGCAGCGACCGTCGTCCTGGGGTGGTCCCTGGAGTCAAAGGTGATGTCGGTCTCCGGCCTTGCCGTGCTCCGTGGGGCTTCGAGCCGCGCCCGCCTGGCGGAGAAACTGCTTGACGTGGCGACAGGATGCGGGCGCTTGCGGCCCGCCGAGGATGCAAGCGACCGCAGGCACGGCCAGGCAATCTGCGGCGTCCCCATAGGCTGCGGGCTGTCAAGCTTTGGAGGTTGTGCCCGCCATGGAGACGACGAGGCGAGGACGGGGTGCGGCTGGTGAAGATGGAACCTCGACACGCCCCTACCTGGCGCGACAAATGTCGGATTCAGGGCTCCGCAGACCCAAGAAGGTTCGAACTCTAGGGCGTGTGCGAAGATCCCAACCAGCTCAAGCCTCAAGCCTGCCGCTCCACAGCTAGACCCTGCCGAAGATGCACGAGAGCGCAAGAAGATGGACACAGAGATTTACCCAGGTTCGGGCCACCTTGCGGTGTAAAAGACTACTCCTGCTTTGGGTGGATTGGCCACACGAGGAGGTTTGATGATGAACAGGTACATCGATGAGCGACCTCGCGAGGGCACTCGGGTGAGAATGGATCTGGTCCCTCTCTACGGTGGAGGCTAGTCCCTAATTATAGTGGCCTGGGTCCTCTTCCCTTATCGCACTGACGGGAAGGGATCCCACAACAGCCAAATTTGAAAGGGGACAGGAGGTACAAATTATCCTGACTAAAGGTGGTCTTCGCCTGCAAAGCTCATGGCGTGATGCAGAGGTGGGCTCGGCGATGACATCCTCCCTGCAGAGCTCGTGGTCTTGGTCTTATTACATCGGAATGGAAACCTTTGGGGGATTCCTCGGGAACCCGCGTTCGTCCTTGCCCCCATAGCATGAAAGAGGAAACTGTCTCTGCTGCGCCCGCTGGCGCCCACCTGCCCTGATCATCATGGCTCACGTCATCGCACCCTCCTGAGGCTGGGCACTGCATAGGAATCTCCGCTCCTCGGGAGGCAGCCTGGGGAGACCACTCCTTTAGAGGTCTTGGCGTCGTTCTCCTCGCGAGGGTCTTGCCCTGGGGAGTTCGTCGCCAGGCCGTACCGGGCCGTCGCGGTGGGCCACGTGCAGGGCCGTAGGCAGGCAGGTCTGGGTACCCCCGTTCCCAGAACGCCGACAAAGACCACGAGCTGTAGTTTATAGCAGCCAACCGCGTGGCGGCATCAGTGCACGAGGCGTCGACGGTGGCCTCGACAGCAAGGTGCTCCTCCAAGATCTGGGGGTCAGCATGCATGGAAGCCATCGCTGTCTCATCTACGCGTGCAACCGCGATTTTCTTCTCCGCTGCCAAATGCTCTTTGAGATCCTGGCTATACTGCATGCACCATGGCTTTCGGCGGCGATTATTTGGAGGATTGGGCGGTGATTTGGGTGGAAGGTGTCGCGCCGGCGGTCCGACCATGTGGGATGGAGGAGGAGGCGGTGAGGGGGTATTGGGGAGGTGTCGATTACCTGACTAGATGGACGAGGCCGAGTAGCAGGAAGGAGCGTCGCCAGCGAGGAGGCGGCGCTGCAAGCAAGCAGTGAAGGTTTGAACTCGGAAAGGTAGAGGAAAAGGGGGAAATGCGGCGTTTGATTGGTACCGGGGGGCGATGGAGGTAGATATTTCCGTGGAAGCCCAAAATTTTCATTCGGTGTAGCGATAAACTGGCGCGGAAAGCACCATCGGACACAGTCCCTTATTCAAAACCATGTGCGATATCAAAACATCCCAAACGAAGCCTGTGTTATACCCCGCGTGTGATGAACTTGAACGTGCAAAATTTTCAGAATAGTTCTCGATATCAACACATCACAAATGAAGCCTGTGCTACCCCCTGTGTGTGATGAACTTGGTCGTGCAAATGTTTGTCTCCAAGCTTCCGACGTAAGATTGGGTACTACATTACACACGGTTCGTGCCAAAAAATTGTGTGTGATGAACTTCAATTTAATTTTCAATTGGAAGATGGATTGGGGATATGGCGGCAATTTTTTGGTCCAAATTTCCCTGGGTACAGTGGTCATCCACGTCGTTGCAAGATTTAACATCAATTGCTAATTTGGATACTACACAAAAGAGCCTACACCACAGCCCGCACTTACTTAATCGAGCAATTAAACAGAGCTGGTTGACCTAAACATTACTCTAACAAAAGACCAGCGCTCTAAACAAAGACTAATGTTCCGCCTGATGCTCGTCGATCTCCACCACATCCTCCATGACCAGCTCACGCTCGATGACCTCCAGGGGAAGTGGCTCCATGGCATCCATCGCCACATACTCTATAAGCATCTCGCAGTTCGCGTCCTCCATATCTTGTTGGAGATATGCCCTAGAGGCAATCATGTGATGATTTCGTTTGCTATGTATTCATGAGTATTTTGTATTGTCCTTGAACATCATCAGTGATATGTATCAATAAGTATGTGACTTATTTGTGAGACTATATATAGTATGATGATTGTTCTAATAGTCCCTAGTTGTTAAGGTTATGCGGACACATATCCTTTACTAGTATACGATTCAGTTGATGACTACGTTTCACAAGTCATGTGCATAGAGATGCTAAACTGATAGTATGGACTCGGGGATTGAGATCACCGAGTCGAACAGACCCACTTTGAGACACAGCGAGATAATGTCATCTGTTAGTCTCAAGCACAATGTATATGCCATGTCCTAGACCTGAGGTCATCACATGTTCTTGGGATTAGGATCGACTTACTTAGGGTCTATCAAACGCTACTCCGTAACTGGGTAGTTATAAAGGTAGCTTTCGGGTGAGTCGTGAGACATGCCGCGAGACATGGTTGACCAAGATGGGATTTGCCCCTCCGTGAGGAGAGATATTCTCTGGGCCCTCTCGTGTGATCAGATTCAGAAAGCATGGCCATGCGACATGGGTTAAGTGTTAACCCAGTTCGGGAATCTGCATCACGGTTTCGAGAAGAGATGTCGAGCTACCACAAGGGTGACAAGTACTCGCCTTGAGCTCTACAACCTATATCATGAGGCAAAAGGAATGTTGTATATGACACATTGTCGAGGTTCGTATAACGACTTTGCGCACATATGGGAGTTGGCATGTTCTGCTAGGAGCCGCTACCGACTATCGACTCGAGTCGTGTCCATGTGTACGTGAACCTATAGGGTCGCACACTTAAGGGATTGCAGCCCATTCGGATTGGATCCGAATGGAAAATGGGATAGACTCGTCGTGGGCCTCAAGTGTTGAGCCCACCTCGAAGGTCTATATAAAGGGGAGTGGGCGCACCTTTCAGGGTTGATCTTTTTCCTCCCGTCGACAACCACCGCCACTCCCCACGCCACCATGCCGTGCGATCGGACCTAGCAGTCCACCGCCGACGCTGCCCCCGTACGTGTGGATACCTTGGAGGCATCGCATCTGCGGTGCTTGGACGAACCATTCGAGGGATCCGTGAGGAACTGTTCGAGGGATCCGCGAGGAGCTGTTCGTGGGAGATCGGCTACACGAGGAGGACACGAAGTGGCTGATCGACTACACACATCACCAACTCTACTTCCGCTGCAGTGACTGCGCGTCTAGTGGTAAACCCGATCCCGTGATGTATTTCTAGCAGCATGTTCTTGGGTGCGCGGAAGAAAATTCTGTTAGCGCTAGCGTAGCGTACCGCGTGTTCCAACATATCTTTGGAAAAGGCCGCCACAAGTCCGGTGTGGACGGCCACAGTCCGGGCATTGACGGCCTTCATTTCGGCAAGGGAGGCTGCCGACGAATGGACGGCTGCCCAAGCACTCTCAGCGATTGCCAACTCTTCTGACGTAGGTTCCCGACAGTTGTCGGAGAAGGCCGCTGCTATTTGTGCACTGACCGACACGAGCTGGGCGTGGGCGGCCTCAGCATAGGCGTGGGAAGCCACCATCAGGGGTACGGCGGCCATCGAGGAATGGACAACCGCTGTGCCGTTCTAGCCATTTCCTATCCCGGTCGTGGATGTTGCTGCCGCCATCTCAGATGCAGCAGCTGCCCTTTCGGCGGCTGCAGCCGCCCTGTCGGAGATTGCGGCCGTGCTCAAGGATGTTGTGAGTGCGTTCATGGCTGATGCAGTCGCGCTCGGGCGGAGTGGGTCGTCGAAGTTGCCCTCACAACGCGGATCCATGTCCCCATCTTTCACCGGCGACACTTGAACAGTACAGTGGTCTTGGGGAACAAGTGTGACTGTGTGGTTGACGCGCTAGCGGTGGACTGAAGCTTCCGGCCTAAGCCATATATGAGGATTGGCCCAAGATATTTTTATACCACATCACACACGTTTCATGATCAAGAACTGTTTACGATGTATGTGATTTTAATATTGCTTTGAAACAAAAAATGAAGTTACATCAGCAATTGAAGGTGTTTGGATGGCAATAACATTTATCTGCAGTGAACGTGCAACTATAGGAGTGTCTGTTAAATATGGAATTATTCAGGGTTGTTTAGACCCTTTTAAACATTTTAAGAGTTTTTTAGACATTTCATGTGCATAGTTCAAATTTTAACTGCAGTTAAGCACATACTAGAGTGCACCTGAATGGGTTGAAAATCATCTATGTGTAACTGGTTACATGTTTTGGTCCCATGCAAGAAATGGAAATTAAACGAATTCCAAACCTCTTGGTATTTTGGCTTGGCCGTAAACTTTGAGAAGCCGTGTTTTCAAATTCCAGTAAATACAAATATCGTTAGAAATTCATGAAACTTTGCATGGTGTCATGTCATGGCTCATGTGTGTTGTGGTAAAAAATTGCCCGGTGCGGGACAAGTTTTGGCACAAACCTCTTACAAACCGAAGATTCTCACAAGAAGTGACGGGGGGATAACCCCGGGGTAGCCTCAAGCGGTCCGGTGTTTTCCTCTCTTGAAAACAACCACGGGCCAGCCTGCACCACTCCCATGGGCCGGCTCCCCAAGGCCGGTTGCGCGGCGTGGACCGGCTCGAGGCGGAATCCCCAGCCATCCGACTCCTAGGCGATCCGCCACCCGGCGGGTCAGTGCCTTTCACATCAACACGACGAGGCAACATCGACTCTGGCACCGCTGACCAGGGTCCGCATGACCATAGTGACACCAGCCAGGCCCCCGGTCGGCACGCGCATGGCTACAGTGGAGGCGGCCATACCGCTGACCGCAGCCGACTGCAACTAGGTGAAGCGGCATAGTGACGGCACGCCTTCAACCACTCCATTACCTGCCCCCGCGTGGCTACAGTGTGGCCGGCCGTACCGGCGACTATGGCTGGCTGCCGCAACACGACGCCGCTCGGCGCAACCCATACCGCTGCGTGACAAGCATGCACCAATGGCAGCGGCCGGTCGGCGGGCCCCAACTCTCAATGGGACCCTACAGCCGGCGGGCCATACGAGCGACGGACCACACAGCCAGCGGGCCCTACAGACGACAAGACTACTGAGCCAGGGGACCCCAGGCCGGCTAGGGAGAGTACCAGCCGGGTCCCCCCCAGCATTATCTGTGAATATTGTAAGCGAGGGGGTTGGCCTATAAAACCCCCCTGGAACCCCCTCATGCAAGTGGTGGCCTCACTCACTCCCTTGCACCCACACACACACCGGAGAGGTAGAGGGAGCTGTTGGGGAACGTTGCATGGGAAACAAAAAAATTCCTACGCACACGCAAGATCTATCCATTGTGATGAGCATCTATGAGAGGGAGAGTGAATCTACATACCCTTGTAGATCGCTAAGCAGAAGCGTTAAGAAACGCGGTTGATGTAGTCGAACGTCTTTGCGATCCAAATCGCAAGCCGTCCCGTGATCCAATCATGATCCGTCTCGCGATCCAATTACGATCCGTCCCGTGATCCAATCACGGTCCTTCCAATCTAGTGCCGAACGGATGGCACCTCCGCGTTCAGCACACGTACAACTCGATGACGATCTCCGCCTTCTTGATCCAGCAAGAGGGAGCGAAGAGGTAGATGAGTTCTATGGCAGCGCGACGGCGCAGCGGTGGTGGTGGGGAAACTATTCCGGCAGGGCTTCGCCTAAGCACTGCTGAAAACTAGAGGAATTGATCTATTGGGAGAGAGAGCTGCACCGTGGCCTTAGGGTTGGGTGTCTTTGGCCCTCTCTCCCTCTAGTATATATAGGAGGGAGTGGAGGGTCCGGCGCCCCTAGGGCTGCCCCTAGGAGTCGGCCGAAGTGGGAGAGGTGGAGGAGTCCTACTCCAATCCTACTCCAAGTAGGATTCCTCTTCCACTTGTTTTTCCTTATCTCCACTTGGGGTTTTCCACCTCCAGCCACATGGGCCTTGGTGGGGGTGTTGGCCAGCCCACTAGGGGCTGGTTTGCCTCCTCCCACAGATCATGAGGCCCTTTGGGGTGGGTGGCCCCTCCCGATGGACCCCCGGAACCCTCCCGGTACTCCCGATACACTACCGGAAATGCCCGAAACTTTTCCGGTGACCAAAACGGGACTTCCTATATATCAATCTTTACCTCCAGACCATTCCGGAGCTCCTCGTGACGTCTGAGATCTCATCCGGGACTCTGAACAACCTTCGTTCACCACCATACATAACTCAATACTACCGAAACGTCACCGAACGTTAAGTGTGCAGACCCTGCGGGTTCGAGAACTATGTAGACATGACCGAGACACCTCTACGGTCAATAACCAATAGCAGGACCTGGATGCCCATATTGGTTCCTACATATTCTATGAAGATCTTTATTGGTTGAACCTCTATGTCAAGGATTCAGTTAATCCCGTACGCTGTTTTCTTTGTTCTTCGGTATGTTACTTGCCCGAGATTCGATCGTCGGTATCTCTATACCTAGTTCAATCTCGTTACCGGCAAGTCTCTTTACTCGTTCCGTAATACAAGATCCCATGGCTAACACTTTAGTCACATTGCTTGCAAGGCTTATTGTGATGTTGTATTACCGAGTGGGCCCTGAGACACCTCTCCGTCACACGGAGTAACAAATCCCAGTCTTGATCCATACCCACTCAACAGACACCCTCGGAGATACCTGTAGAGCATCTTTATAGTCACCCAGTTACGTTGTGATGTTTGATACACACAAGGTACTCCACCGGTGTCAGTGAGTTGCATGATCTCATGGTCATAGGAACAGATACTTGACATGCAGAAAACTATAGCAATAAACTGACACCATCATATTCTATGTTTATAGTTTGGTTCTTGTCCATCACATCATTCTCCTAATGATGTGATCCCGTTATCAAATGACATCTCATGTCTATGGCTAGGAAACCTTAACCATCTTTGATCAACGAGCTAGTCTAGTAGAGGCTTACTAGGGACACTTTGTTGTCTATGTATCCACACATGTATTTGATTTTCCAATCAATACAATTATAGCATGGATAATAAACGATTATCATGAACAAGGAAATATAATAATAACCATTTTATTATTGCCTCTAGGGCATATTTCCAACAGTCTCCCACTTGCACTAGAGTCAATAATCTAGCTCACATCGCTATGTGATTTACATTGTTATGAATCTAACACCCAATGAGTTCTGGGGTTCGATCATGTATTGCATGTGAAATAGGTTTTTAGTCAACGGTCTGCAACATTCAGATCCGTGTGTTCGTTGTAAATCTATATGTCATACTGCAGATGCTACCACGCTCCACTTGGAGCTATTCCAAATGGCTGCTCCGCTATATGTATCCGGATTGCTACTCAGAGTCATCCGGATTGGTGTCAAAGCTTGCATTGACGCAACCCTTTACGACGAACTCTTTATCACCTCCATAATCGAGAAACATTTCCTTAGTCCTCTAGTTACTAAGGATAATTTTGAGCGCTGTCGAGTGATCCACTCCTGGACCACTCTTGTACCCCTTGACAGACTCATGGCAAGGCACACACCAGGTGCGGTACACAGCATGGCATACTATACAGAGCCTATGGATAAGGCATAGGGGACGACCTTCGTCCTTTCTCTTTCTTCTTCCGTGGTCGAGCTTTGAGTCTCACTCAACTCCACACCTTACAAATCAGGCAAGAATTCTTTCTTTGACTGATCCATTTTGGACTCTTTCAAAATCTTGTCAAGGCATGTACTCATTGAAAGTTTTATCAGACGTCTTGATCTATCTCTATAGATCCTGATGCCCAATATTTAAGTAGCTTCATTCCAGGTTTTCCTTTGAAAAACTCCTTTTCAAACAACCCTTTATGCTTTCCAGAAATTCTACATCATTTCCGATCAACAATATGTCATCCACATATACTTATCAGAAATTCTATAGTGCTCCCACTCACTTTATTGTAAATACAAGTTTCTCATAAACTTTGTATAGACCCAAAAACTTTGATCACCTCATCAAAGCATATATTCCAACTCCGAGATGCTTGCTCCAGTCCATAGAAGGATCGCTGGAGCTTGCATACATTTTAGCATCCTTAGGACTGACAAAACCTTCTGGTTGTATCACATACAACCTTTCCTCACGGAAACCGTTAAGGAAACTCTATTTTGACATCCATCTGCCAGATTTCATAATCGAAAAATGCAGCAACTGCTAACATAATTCCAACAAACTTTAGCATCGCTACAGGTGAGAAAGTCTCATCGTAGTCAACTCCTTGAACTTGTCGAAAACCTTTTTGCGACAAGTCGAGCTTTATAAATGGTGACATTTACCATCAGCGTCTGTCTTCTTCTTAAATGTCCATTTGTACTCAACGGCCTGCCGTTTAACGGGCAAGTCTACCAAAGTCCATACTTGGTTTTCATACATGGATCCTTTCTCGGATTTCATGGCTCCTAGCCATTTGTTGGAATCCAGGCCCACCATCGCTTCTTCATAGTCTGTAGGCTCATCGTTGTCTAACAACATGATTTCTAAGATAGGGTTTCCGTACCACTCAGGAGCAGTATGCGTCCTTGTCGACCTATGAGGTTCGATAGTAACTTGATCCGAAGTTTCATGATCATCATCATTAGCTTCCTCTTCAATTTTGTGTAGGTGCCATAGAAACATTTTTCTATGTCGTGCTATCGGACATAAGCATCGCATTCCCAAACTCTGAGAAATGACAGCTTAGGTTTCTGCCAAACCAAAATTCATACGGTGTCATCTCAACGGACTTAGATGGTGCCCTATTTATAGTGAATGTAGTTGTCTCTAATGCATAACCCCAAAACGATAGTGGCAAAACGATAAGATACATCATAGTATGCACCATATCCAATAGAGCACGACTACGATGTTCGGACACACCATCACACTATGGTGTTCCAGGTGGCGTGAGTTGTGAAACAACTTCCACATTGTCTTAAGTTGCATACCATACTCGTAACTCAGATATTTACTTCCACGATCATATCGTAGACATTTTATCTTCTTGTCACGATGATCTCAAACTTCACTCTGAATTTGTTTGAACTTTTCAAACGTTTCAGACTTGTGTTTCATTAAGTAAATACACCCATATCTACTCAAATCATCAGTGAAGGTAGGAAAATAGCGATATCCACCGCACGCTACAACACTCATTGGACCGAATACATCAACGTGTATCATTTCCAATAAGTCACTTGCCCGCTCCATCATACCGGAAAACGGGGTCTCAGTCATCTTGCCCATGAGGCATGGTCCGCATGTCTCAACCGATTCGAAATCGAATGAGTCCAAAGATCCATTAGCATGGAGTTTCTTCATGCGCTTTACACCAATATTACATTTAGTGGCAGTGCCACAAGTATGTGGTATTATCATTATTAACTTTGTATCTTTTGGCATCAATATTATGAACATGTGTATCACTACGATCCAAATTCAATAAACCATTCTCATTGGGTGCATGACCATTGAAGGTATTATTCATGTAAACAGAATAACCATTATTCTCTGATTTAAATGAATAACCGTATTGCAATAAACATGATCTAAGCACGTTCATGTTCAACACAAACACCAAATAACATTTATTTAGGTTCATCACTAATCCCGAAGGTAGAGAGAGCGTGCGATGGTGATCACATCAACCTTGGAAACACTTCCAACACACATCGTCACCTCACCCTTAGCTAGTCTCCGTTTATTCCGTAGCTTTTATTTCGAGTTACCAACATTTAGCAACTGAACCGGTACCTAATACCCAGGTTCTACTAGGAGTACTAGCAAGGTACACATGAATAAAACGTATATCAAATATACTTCTGTTGACGTTGCCATCCTTCTTATCTACCAAGTATCTAGTGTAGTTCCGCTTCAGTGACCGTTCTCCTCATAATAGAAGCCCTCAGTCTCGGCTTTGGGTTCAACCTTCGGTTTCTTTACTGGAGCAACAACTGGCTTGCCATCCATGAAGTTTCCCTCCTTGCCCTTGCCCTTCTCGAAACTAGTGGTTTTACTAACCATCAACACTTGATGCTCCTTCTTGATTTCTACCTTCGCGGTGTCAAACATCGCGAATAGCTCAGGGATCATTATTTCCATCCCTGGCATTTCATAGTTCATAATGAAGTTCTAGTAGCTTTGTGGTAGTGACTTGGAGAAGTATATCAACCACTATCTTATCTGGAAGATCAACTCCCACTTGATTCAAGCGATTGTAGCACCCAGACAATCTGAGCACATGCTCACTGGTTGAGCTATTCTCCTTCATCTTGCAGGCAAAGAATCATGTTGGAGGTCTCATACCTCTCAACACGGGCACGAGCCTGAGATCCCAATTTCAGCTCTTAGACCATCTCATATGTTCTGTGACGTTCAAAACGTTTTGGAGCCTCAATTCTAAGCCGTAATGCATGACGCACTGAACTATCAAGTAGTCATCAGAACGTGCCTGTCAGATGTTCACAACATCTACAGACGACGCTTGAGGGGGGTGGTGCACTGATACGTCTCCAACGTATCTATAATTTTTGATTGTTCCATGCTATTATATTATCTGTTTTGGATGTTTTATATGCATTAATATGCTATTTTATATTATTTTTGGGACTAACCTATTAATCTAGTGCCTAGTGCCAGTTTCTGTTTTTTCCTTGTTTTTGAGTATTGCAGATAAGGAATATTAAACGGAGTCCAAACGGAATAAAATCTTCGGAATGATTTTTCTTGGACCAGAAGGAACCTACCAAGCTTGGAGACCAAGGCAGGAGAGCCGCCGTGTGGCCACAAGCCACAGGGGCGCGCCCCTGGCTTGTGGGCCCACGGCAGCCCTCCGAACCCTACTCTTCGGCCTATAAATTCCCAAATATTCCCTGGCTACGAAAGAGAGCCACGAAAATACTTTTCCGCCGCCAGGAGCCTCTGTTCCCGTGAGATCCCATCTGGGGATCTTTTCCGGTAATCTGCCGGAGGGGGATTCGACCACGGAGGGCATCTACATCAACTCCATTGCCCCTCCGATGATGCGTGAGTAGTCCACCACAGACCTTCGGGTCCATAGCTAGTAGCTAGATGGCTTCTTCTCTCTCTTTGCTCTTCAATACCATGTTCTTCATGATCTTCATGGAGATCTATCCGATGTAATACTCTTTTGCGGTGTGTTTGTCGAGATCCGATGAATTGTGGGTTTATGATCAGATTATCCATGAATATTATTTGAGTCTTTTCTGAATTCTTATATGCATGATTTCATATCTTTGCAAGTCTCTTCGAGTTATTGGTTTGGTTTGGCCAACTAGATTGGTAATTATTGCAATGGGAGAAGTGCTTAGTTTTGGGTTCAATCTTGCGGTGTCCTCACCCAATGACATAGTAGGGGTAGCGAGGCACGTATTGTATTGTTGCCATCGAGGATAAAAAGATGGGGTTTTCATCATATTGCTTGAGTTTATCCCTCTACATCATGTCATCTTACCTAATGCGTTACTCTGTTCTTCATGAACTTAATACTCTAGATGCAGGCAGGAGTCGGTCGATGTGTGTAATAATAGGGGTAGATGCAGAATCGTTTTGGTCTACTTGACACAGACGTGATGCCTATATGCATAATCATTGCCTTGGATATCGTCATAACTATGCGCTTTTCTATCAATTGCTCGACTGTAATTTGTTCACCCACCGTAATATTTGCCTTCATGAGAGAAGCCTCTAGTGAAACCTATGCCCCCCAGGTCTATTTTCCATCATATATTTTTAGATCTATTTACTTGTGCTTTTACTTTTCGCAATCTTTTCCATCTATCTCTATCAGATCTCATCCTTGCAAGTAACCGTGAAGGGATTGACAACCCCTTTATAGCGTTGGGTGCAAGTGTTTGATTCTTTGTGTAGGTACATCTATTGGGGACTTGCTTGTATCTCCTACTGGATTGATACCTTGGTTCTCAACAACCGAGGGAAATACTTATCTACTTTGCTGCATCACCCTTTCCTCTTCAAGGGAAAACCAACGCATGCTCAAGAAGTAGCAAGAAGGATTTCTGGCGCCGTTGCCGGGGAGATCTACATCAAGCCTACCAAGTACCCATCACAACCTCATCTCTTGCATTTACATTATTTGCCATTTGCCTCTCGTTTTCCTCTCCCCCACTTCTAAAACGATTTTCGAAAAGATTTGCCTTTTTATTCGCCCTTCTTCCGTTCGTCTTTTCGTTTGCTTTTTGCTTGCTTGTGTGCTTGATTGCTTGCTTTGTCACGATGACTCAAGAGAATACCAAGTTGTGTGACTTTCCAATACTAATAATAATGATTTTATTAGTACTCCGATTGCTCCCGCCACTAGTGCGGAATCTTATGAAATCAATGCTGCTTTGCTTAATCTTGTTATGAAAGAACAATTTTCCGGCCTTTCCAATGAAGATGCCGCATCCCATCTAAATACTTTCGTTGAGTTGTGTGATATGCAAAATAATAAAGATGTGGATAATGATATTGTTAAATTGAAGCTATTTCCGTTCTCACTACGAGATCGTGGTAAAACTTGGTTTTCATCTTTGCCTAAAAATAGTATTGATTCATGGAATAAGTGTAAAGATGCTTTTATTTCCAAGTACTTTCCGCCCGCTAAGATCATCTCCCTTAGGAACGATATAATGAATTTTAAGCAACTTGATCATGAGCATGTTGCACAATCTTGGGAGAGGATGAAACTAATGATTAGAAATTGCCCCGCGCATGGTTTGAGTTTATGGATGATTATACAAATTTTCTATGCTGGATTGAATTTTGCATCTAGGAATCTCTTAGATTCCGCCGCGGGTGGTACTTCTATGGAAATCACATTAGGAGAAGCTACTAAACTCCTAGATAATATTATGGCAAATTACTCTCAATGGCATACCGAAAGATCTCCTACTAGTAAAAAAGTGCATGCTATTGAAGGAATAAATACTTTGAGTGAAAAGATGGATGAATTGATGAGATTGTTTGCTAGTAAGAGTGCTCCTATTGATCCTAATGATATGCCTTTGTCTTCTTTGATTGGAAATAATAATGAATCTATGGATGTGAACTTTGTTGGTGGGAACAATTTTGGTAATAACGCGTATAGAGGTAATTTCAATCCTAGGCCGTTTCCTAGTAATTCCTCTAATAATTATGGTAATTCCTACAACAACTCTTATGGAAATTATAATAAGATGCCCTCTGATCTTGAGAATAATATTAAAGAATTTATTAGTTCGCAAAAGGGTTTCAATGCTATGATTGAAGAAAAACTGCTCAAGATTGATGATTTGGCTAGGAACGTTGATAGAATTTCTCTTGAGATTGATTCTTTGAAAATTAGATCTATTCCACCCAAGCATGATATTAATGAGTCTTTAAAAGCTATGAGAATTTCTATTGATGAGTGTAAGGAAAGAACCGCTAGAGTACGTGCTAAGCGTGAATGGCTTGAAAAAGTGTGTTCTCGTGATAATATTGATGAAGATCTTAAAGTGATTGATGTGACTCCTATTGAATCTTTGTTTTCTAAAACAAATCTTGATAAAGATGGGACTGGAGATAAGTCAACTTTAGTTAAAAGGCATCCCAATGATTCGGAGTTTATAGATCTTAATGCTAAGATTGATAAAAGTGGGATTGAAGAGGTCAAAACTTTAAATAGCAATGAACCCACTCTTTTGGATTTCAAGGACTTTAATTATGAGAATTGTTCTTTGATTGATTGTATTTCCTTGTTGCAATCCATGTTGAATTCTCCGCATGCTTATGATCAAAATAAAGCTTTTACTAAACATATCGTTGATGCTATGATGAAATCTTTTGAAGAAAAACTTGAGTTGGAAGTTTCTATACCTAGAAAGCTTTATGATGAGTGGGAACCTACTATTAAGATTAAAATTAAAGATTTTGAGTGCCATGCTTTGTGTGATTTGGGTGCTAGCGTTTCCACGATTCCGAAAACTCTATGTGATGTGTTAGGTTTCCGTGAATTTGATGATTGCTCTTTGAATTTGCATCTAGCGGATTCCACTATAAAGAAACCTATGGGAAGTATTAATGATGTTCTTATTGTTGAAAATAGGAATTATGTGCCCATAGATTTCATTGTTCTTGATATAGATTGCAATCCTACATGTCCTATTATTCTTGGTAGACCTTTCCTTAGAACAATTGGTGGAATTATTGATATGAAAGAAGGAAACATTAGATTTCAGTTTCCATTAAGGAAAGGCATGGAACACTTTCCTAGAAATAAAATTAAATTGCCTTATGAATCTATTATGAGAGCTACTTATGGATTGCAAACCAAAGATGACAATACCTAGATCTATTGCGTTTTGCCTAGCTAGGGGCGTTAAACAATAGCGCTTGTTGGGAGGCAACCCAATTTTATTTTAGCTTTATGTTTTTTGTTTCTGTTTTGGTGTGTTTTGCACATTATTACTTCTGTAGTAATTGTGTTTTTATGTTTTTATTAGTGTTTGAGCCAAGTAAGACCTTTGGGATGGTCTACGGTGTTTGTTGATTTGATTTTGCTGAAAAACAGAAACTTTTGTGCTCAGTCCAGGAATTTTATAAATTCACTGGAACGTGATTTTGATCAGAAATTTTTACACAAGATTTATATGCAAATTTCCCTGGTTTTCCTAATTTTTCAGAATTTTTGGAGTTACAGAAGTATTCGAAGTCTACAGATTGCTACAGACTGTTCTGTTTTTGACAGATTCTGTTTTCTTTGTGTTGTTTGCTTATTTTGATGAATCTATGGGTTGTATCGGGGGGTATGAATCATGGAGAAGTTACAATACAGTAGGTATTACACAAATATAAATAAATAATGAGTTCACAACAGTACCTAAAGTGGTGATTTATTTTTCTTATACTAACGGATCTCACGAGTTTTCTGTTGAGTTTTGTGTTGTGAAGTTTTCAAGTTTTGGGTAAAGATTTGATGGACTATGGAATAAGGAGTGGCAAGAGCCTAAGCTTGGGGATGCCCAAGGCATCCCAAGCCATATTCAAGGATACCAACGAGCCTAAGCTTGGGGATGCCCCGGAAGGCATCCCCTCTTTCGTCTTCAATCCATCGGTAAATTTACTTGAGGCTATATTTTTATTCACCACATGATATGTGTTTTGCTTGGAGCGTCTTGTATGATATGAGTCTTTGCTTTTTAGTTTGCCACAATCATCCTTGCTGCACACATCTTTTTGATAAGGACACGCTGAATCGTGAATTTATTAGAATACTCTATGTGCTTCACTTATATCTTTTGAGCTAGGCAATTTTGCTCTAGTGCTTCACTTATATCTTTTTAGAGCACGGTGGTGTTATGTTTTATAGAAATAATTGAACTCTCGTACCTCACTTATATTATTTTGAGAGTCTCTAAACAGCATGGTAATTGGATTAGGTTATGAATTTGGTCCTAATATAATAGGCATCCAAGAGGGATATAATAAAAACTTTCATAGTAAGTGCATTGAATATGATGAGAAGTTCGGTTCCGTGCATATAGTTTTGAGATGTAGAGATGGTAATATTAAGAGTTATGTTAGTAAGTAATTGTGGATTAGTAGAAATACTTGTGTTAAGGTTTGTGATTCCTGTATCATGCACGTATGGTGAACCATTATGTAATGAAGTCGGAGCATGATTTGTTTAATGATTGTCATCCTTTGTGTGATGGGTCGGGAGCGCGCGATGGTTTACTCCTACCAACCTCTCCCCTAGGGGCATGCGTGTAACACTTTGCTTCGATGACTAGCAATAAGTATGTGAGTTCTTTATGACTAATGTGAGTCCATGGATTATACGCACTCTCACCCTTCCACCTTTGCTAGCCTCTCTAGTACCGCGCAACTTTCGCCGGTGCATAAACCCACCTTCCTCAAAACAGCCACCATATATTTTCCTCAAAACAGCCACCATACATACCTATTATGGCATTTCCATAGCCATTCTGAGATATATTGCCATGCAACTTCCACCGTTCCGTTTATTATGACACGCACCACCATTGTCATATTGCTTTGCATGATCGTAAGACAGCTAGCATGATGTTTTTATGGCTTGTCCGTTTTTTTGATGTCATTTGCTATGCTAGATCATTGCACATCCCGGTACACCGCCGGAGGCATTCATATAGAGTCATATGTTGTTCTAAGTTTCGAGTTGTAAGTAAATAAAAGTGTGATGATCATCATTATTAGAGCATTGTCCCATGAGAGGAAAGGATGATGGAAGCTATGATTCCCTCACTAGATGGGATGAGTCTCCGGACTTTACAAAAAAATAAAAGAGGCCAGCGAAGCCCAAATAAAAAAAAAGAGGCCAAAGATGCCCACCAAAAAGAAAAAAAAGAACAAAAATAGAAACAAAAAAAATGAATGAGAGAAAAGAGAGAAGGGACAATGCTACTATCCTTTTCGACACTTGTGCTTCGAGTAGCACCATGTTCTTCATGATTGAGAGTCTCCTATTTTGTCACTTTCATATACTAGTGGGAATTTTTCATTATATAACTTGGCTTGTATATTCCAATGATGGGCTTCCTCAGAGTTCCCTAGGTCTTCGTGAGCAAGCGAGTTGGATGCACGCCCACTTAGTTTCCTTTTGAGCTTTCATACACTTATAGCTCTAGTGCATCCGTTGCATGGCAATCCCTACTCACTCACATTGATATCTATTGATGGGCATCTCCATAGCCCGTTGATACGCCTAGTTGATGTGAGACTATCTTCTCCTTTTCCCTTGCACCTCCACCACATTCTATTCCACCCATAGTGCTATATCCATGGCTCACGCTCATGTATTGCGTGAGAGTTGAAAAGGTTTGAGAACATAAAAGGGGTGAAACAATTGCTTGACTTGTCATTGGGTGTGTGCATGATTTAGATACTTTGTGTGGGGAAGATGGAGCATAGCCAGACTATATGATATTGTAGGGATAACTTTCTTTAGCCATGGTATTTTGAAAGATATGATTGCTTATTAGTATGCTTTAAGTATTATTGTTTTTATGTCAATATTAAGCTATAGTATTGATTTTTACGGATCTGAATATTCATGCCACAATAAAGAATATTACATGGATAAATATGTTAGGTAGCATTCCACATCAAAAATTCTGTTTTTATCATTTACCTACTCGAGGACGAGCATGAATTAAGCTTGGGGATGCTTGATACGTCTCCAACGTATCTATAATTTTTGATTGTTCCATGCTATTATATTATCTGTTTTGGATGTTTTATATGCATTAATATGCTATTTTATATTATTTTTGGGACTAACCTATTAATCTAGTGCCTAGTGCCAGTTTCTGTTTTTTCCTTGTTTTTGAGTATTGCAGATAAGGAATATTAAACGGAGTCCAAACGGAATAAAATCTTCGGAATGATTTTTCTTGGACCAGAAGGAACCTACCAAGCTTGGAGACCAAGGCAGGAGAGCCGCCGTGTGGCCACAAGCCACAGGGGCACGCCCAGGGGGGTAGGGCGCGCCCCCTGGCTTGTGGGCCCACGGCAGCCCTCCTAACCCTACTCTTCGGCCTATAAATTCCCAAATATTCCCTGGATACCAAAGAGAGCCACGAAAATATTTTTCCGCCGCCAGGAGCCTCTGTTCCCGTGAGATCCCATCTGGGGACCTTTTCCGGTAATCTGCCGGAGGGGGATTCGATCACGGAGGGCATTTACATCAACTCCATTGCCCCTCCGATGATGCGTGAGTAGTCCACCACAGACCTTTGGGTCCATAGCTAGTAGCTAGATGGTTTCTTCTCTCTCTTTGCTCTTCAATACCATGTTCTTCATGATCTTCATGGAGATCTATCCGATGTAATACTCTTTTGCGGTGTGTTTGTCGAGATCCGATGAATTGTGGGTTTATGATCAGATTATCCATGAATATTATTTGAGTCTTTTCTGAATTCTTATATGCATGATTTCATATCTTTGCAAGTCTCTTCGAGTTATTGGTTTGGTTTGGCCAACTAGATTGGTAATTCTTGCAATGGGAGAAGTGCTTAGTTTTGGGTTCAATCTTGCGGTGTCCTCACCCAGTGACATAATAGGGGTAGCGAGGCACGTATTGTATTGTTGCCATCGAGGATAAAAAGATGGGGTTTTCATCATATTGCTTGAGTTTATCCCTCTACATCATGTCATATTACCTAATGCGTTACTCTGTTCTTCATGAAC
Source organism: Elymus sibiricus (assembly GCA_039707655.1). Lineage (NCBI taxonomy): Eukaryota > Viridiplantae > Streptophyta > Magnoliopsida > Poales > Poaceae > Elymus > Elymus sibiricus. The sequence continues at coordinate 159,919,665 of CM077673.1, forward strand.
TTAATACTCTAGATGCAGGCAGGAGTCGGTCGATGTGTGGAGTAATAGTAGTAGATGCAGAATCGATTCGGTCTACTTGACACGGACGTGAAGCCTATATGCATAATCATTGCCTTGGATATCGTCATAACTATGCGTTTTTCTATCAATTGCTCGACAGTAATTTGTTCACCCACCGTAATATTTGCCTTCATGAGAGAAGCCTCTAGTGAAACCTATGGCCCCCGGGTCTATTTTCCATCATATATTTTCAGATCTATTTACTTGTGCTTTTACTTTTCGCAATCTTTTCCATCTATCTCTATCAGATCTCATCCTTGCAAGTAACTGTGAAGGGATTGACAACCCCTTTATAGTGTTGGGTGCAAGTGTTTGATTCTTTGTGTAGGTACATCTATTGGGGACTTGCTTGTATCTCCTACTGGATTGATACCTTGGTTCTCAACAACTGAGGGAAATACTTATCTACTTTGCTGCATCACCCTTTCCTCTTCAAGGGAAAACCAACGCATGCTCAAGAAGTAGCATGCACCGAGCGGTGCATTAAGGACATAAGCCTTCTGTGCAGCAATGAGGACAATCCTCAGATCACGGACCCAGTCCGCATTATTGCTACCATCATCTTTCAACTCTATTTCTCTAGGAACATATAAAAATGCAAGGGAGCTACAGCGCGGCCTAGTAATCTACAACATAATTTGCAAAGACATTTTGACTTTGTTCATGATAATGAGTTTAGTTAGTCATATTACTTAAAAACTCCCACTCAAATTGACATCCCTCCGGTCATTCGAGTGTCACATGATCCAAATCCACCAACTCAAGTACGATCATCATGTGAGATGAGGTGGTTTCAATGGTGAACATCTTCATGTTGATCATATCTACTATATGACTCATGTTCGACCTTTCGGTCTCTTGTGTTCCGAGGCCATGTTTGTACATGCTAGGCTCGCCAAGTTTAACCCGAGTGTTCCGCACATGCAACACTGGCTTGCACCCGTTGTATGTGAACATAGAGTCTATCACACCCGATCATCACGTGGTGTCTCGAAACGACGAACTTTCGCAACGGTGCACACTCGGGGAGAACACAATTTTATCCTGAAATTTTAGTGAGGGATAACCTTATAATGCTACCATCGTCCTAAGAAAAATAAGATGCATAAAAGGATTAACATCACATGCAAATCATAAGTGACATGATATGGCCATGAATTGTGCTTTTGATCTCCATCTCCAAAGCACCGGCATGATCTCCATCGTCACCGGCATGACACCATGATCTCCATCATCTTGATCTCCATCAACGTGTCGCCATGAGGTTGTCGCGCCAACTGTTGCTTCTACGACTAATGCTAACTCATAGCGATAAAGTAAAGCAAAACGGCGAAAATAAATTAAAGACAACCCTATGGCTCCTGCCGGTTGCCGTACTCATTGACATGCAAGTCATGATATTCTATACAAAACATGATCATCTCATACATCACATATATCTCATCATGTAATTGGCCATATCACATCACAACATACCATGCAAAAACAAGTTAGACGTCCTCTAATTGTTGTTGCATGTATTACGTGGCTGCTACGGGTATCTAGCAAGAACAATTCTTACCTACGCAAAAACCACAACGGTGATACACAAATTGCTATTCAACCTTCTCAAGGACCGCCTTTCTCGAATCCGATCCAACTAAAGTGGGAGAGACAGACGCCCGCCAGCCATCTTTATGCAACAAAGTTACATGTCAGTTGATGGAACCGGTCTCTTGTAAGCGTACGAGTAAGGTTGGTCCGGGCCGCTTCATCCCACAATACCGCTGAATCAAGAAAAGACCAAGGGAGGAAGCAATCTGAATATCAACGCCCACAAACTCCTTTGTGTTCTACACATGATCTCATCTACGCATAGACCTAGCTCATGATGCCACTATTGGGGAACATTGCATGGGAAACAAAAAATTTCCTACGCACACGCAAGATCTATCCATGGTGATGAGCATCTACGAGAGGGAGAGTGAATCTACATACCCTTGTAGATCGCTAAGCGGAAGCGTTAAGAAACGCGGTTGATGTAGTCGAACGTCTTAGCGATCCAAATCGCAAGCCGTCCCGTGATCCCATCACGATCCGTCTCGCGATCCAATCACGGTCCGTCCCGCTATCCAATCACGGTCCTTCCAATCTAGTGCCGAACGGACGGCACCTCTGCGTTCAGCACACGTACAACTCGATGACGATCTCCGCCTTCTTGATCCAACAAGAGGGAGAGGAGAGGTAGATGAGTTCTCCGGCAGCGCGATGGCGCGACGGCGGTGGTGGGGAAACTATTCCGGCAGGGCTTCGCCTAAGCACTGCTGAAAACTAGAGGAATCGATCTATTGGGAGAGAGAGCTGCACCTCGGCCTTAGGGTTGGGTGTCTTTGGTCCTCTCTCCCTCTAGTATATATAGGAGGGAGGGGAGGGGCCGGCGCCCCTAGGAGTTGGTAGAAGTGGGAGAGGTGGAGGAGTCCTACTCCAAGTAGGATTCCTATTCCACTTGTTTTTCCTTATCTCCACTTGGGGTTTTCTACCTCCAGCCGCATGGGCCTTGGTGGGGGGGTCGGCCAGCCCACTAGGGGCTGGTTTGCCTCCTCCCACAGCCCATGAGGCCCTTTGGAGTGGGTGGCCCCTCCCGATGGACCCCCGGAACCCTCCTGGTACTCCCGATACACTATCGGAAATACCTGAAACTTTTCCGGTGACCAAAATGGGACTTCCTATATATCAATCTTTACCTCTGGACCATTCCGGAGCTCCTCGTGACGTCCGGGATCTCCTCCGGGACTCCGAACAAACTTCGGTCACCACCATATATAACTCAATACTACTGAAACGTCACCGAACGTTAAGTGTGCAGACCCTGCGGGTTCGAGAACTATGTAGACATGACCGAGACACCTCTACGGTCAATAACCAATAGAGGGACCTGGATGCCCATATTGGTTCCTACATATTCTACGAAGATCTTTATCGGTTGAACCTCTATGTCAAGGATTCAGTTAATCCCGTACGCTGTTCCCTTTGTTCTTCGGTATGTTACTTGCCCGAGATTCGATCGTCGGTATCTCTATACCTAGTTCAATCTCGTTACCGGCAAGTCTCTTTACTCGTTCCGTAATACAAGATCCCATGGCTAACACTTTAGTCACATTGCTTGCAAGGCTTATTGTGATGTTGTATTACCGAGTGGGCCCTGAGACACCTCTCCGTCACATGGAGTAACAAATCCCAGTCTTGATCCATACCCACTCAACAGACACCCTCGGAGATACCTGTAGAGCATCTTTATAGTCACCCAGTTACGTTGCGACGTTTGATACACACAAGGTACTCCTCCGGTGTCAGTGAGTTGCATGATCTCATGGTCATAGGAACAGATACTTGACATGCAGAAAACTGTAGCAATAAACTGACACGATCATATGCTATGTTTATAGTTTGGGTCTTGTCCATCGCATCATTCTCCTAATGATGTGATCCCGTTATAAAATGACATCTCATGTCTATGGCTAGGAAACCTTAACCATCTTTGATCAGCGAGCTAGTCTAGTAGAGGCTTACTAGGGACACTTTGTTGTCTATGTATCCACACATGTATTTGAGTTTCCAATCAATACAATTATAGCATGGATAATAAACGATTATCATGAACAAGGAAATATAATAATAATCATTTTATTATTGCCTCTAGGGCACATTTCCAACAGGAGCAAGCTAGCTCCTCCTTCCTCCTCCACAGAATATCTCAAAGAGCACCATTGTAGCCCTCTCGGTTCTTCAACCAGACTAAGCAGGACTAGGGGTGTTACCTCCCTCGGAGGGCCCCGAACCTGGGTACACCGTGTGTCGCGGATAGCCTGTCCCCGATCCCATTTCCGGAGCCCGCCAGCGTCCTTCCGGCCCCAACCACTCTCGATAAGCTACCCCATGGCATCTGCCGTGAGAAAACAACGACAGTTAGCGCCCACCGTGGGGCCGTCCGCGGCGCCGGCCGGAGTCATGCTCCGGGCGGGACCCTTCGCCGACTCCGCCGGGCGCCTCGCGTCCGGACCGATCAGCATGCCCGTGGAGCCTGCCTCCGCGGAAGCTTCCGCGACACCAAGCCTCGGTTCCTCAAGCTCCGCAGGCATCGCCATCGACCCCTCCGCCGAGCCGTGCCACGGCGACCTCTAGCTCGGCATCGACGGCCTCTGCACGCTCCTTAGCGGGCTACACCTCGGTGACGCACTAGCGTCCGACGAGTACCCCAGCGAGGTGCTCGACTGCAGCGACCCACACAGTTTGCGAGTATGGCTGCCTCAAGCGGCGCTGACGGCCTCCGCGTCCATGCGGAGGTAATGGCCACCGTCTCCTCGACGACCTCCGGTCGCGCTAGAGCTGAGGCGAGCGCAAATGCCGCTATGGCTCGCGCTAGTGCGGGAGCAGGCCAGGCTGCTGCTGTGGCCCGTTCTGGCACCTCTGACCCCCTCCGCTCCACTCTTCGGGGCCTGAGCACCCCCATCGCGCCAACGGACGATCCGGCTGCCGCTACGACCGAGCTGGGGGCGGCCCGCCAGCAACTGCTCATGGAGGCCACCTCCCTCGTGACCGCCCGGCGCCGGATGGAGTCCGCGCAGCGCTAGTATAACTTTGCTTACGGCCTCACCCTGGCCGACGACGAGCCCAGTCGGCATGGGGACGTCCGCAACCACGGCCGCGTGGTCGCAGAGATCCTTGGCGGCAGGCTGCCCACCTACGACACTCCTACGGCCAACATGAGAGCCGCCCAGGTGGCTTACAATGATATGGCCTCCCTGAAGGGCGAGGAGCGCGCGCAGCAGGAGCAGCACATCCAGGACCTCATCGCCGTTGCCAACTCGCAGCAGGCCCGCCTCGACACGGCCTGCACCGGCTCCGAGCTCCCCCACATTGAGGGTGAGGGCCAGCAGGCTGCTAGCGGTCGCCTACAGGCCTAGCACTCTTCCATCCCTCACGGCTCCGGCAAGCGAGCCGGAGGAAGCCGCAGCCGACGTTCTCAGCACGGGAACGAACAACCGGCAGTCACCAGCCAATGCAACGACGTCCCGAAGGGCGGCGGCCGACGCGATCGCGCTCACACCCCGCCTCCGCGGCAAGAGCGTGCGCGCTCGCCCGCTCCGGCCGTCCGTGCCGAGCTTGTGGCCCGGCTCGGGCCACGCGTCCCGCACAGCGAGAACGATGCCTGCCTCCGCATCGACCGGCTGGCGTAGTCCGCCCTCCTGGAGGAGGAGGGCCCGATCGGGCCGACATGTTTCGGCCCCCGGATCCGCAATGAGCCGTTCCCCGCTGGCTTCTCGCTCCCCCGTGACACTCCAAAATACAACGGCACGGCCAAGCCGGAAGACCGGCTGATAGACTACAGCACCGCAGTCGGCATCGCCAGAGGAAACAAGCGCGTGGCTGTGCGCTACGTCCCGCTCATGTTGGTCGGCTCGGCCCGGACATGGCTGAACAGCCTGCCGGTCGGCAGCATCAACGCCTGGGTGGACTTCGAAGAGGCGTTCGTCCGCAACTTCACCGGCACCTACAAGCGCCCCGGCCGCCCCCGCGAGCTCGCCATGTGCGTTCAGGGCCCGAAGGTGTCCCTCCGTGACTACCTCACGCGCTGGACCGAGCTGCGCAACTCCTACGAAGGGGTGCACGAGGTGCAGGCCATCCAGTACTTTTCCGAGGGCTGCCGAGACGGCACCCTCCTCAAGTACAAGCTCATGTGCTTAGAGCCAACCACCTTGGCGGACCTCATGGCCAAGGCGGATAAGTACGCCACGGCCGACTCCGCGATGCGGATCAAGGTCAGCACAACCGGAAAAACAGTGCAACCGCCTGCCACCTCGCGACCGGCCGACGACAACCGGCAGTAGCAGAACAACAAGCGGAAGGCCGACCAGCCGGACCCCTGTTACGGGAGCAAGCAAGTCGCCACCATCGAGGAAGAGCAGCCGGCTGCCCAGGCCTCCAGCCAGCGCCAGCGGACCGGAAAGGCCACCTGGCAGCCCTAGCTCACCTTCGAGCAGATGCTCGACGCCCCCTGCAAAATGCACTCCGGGGCGAAGCCGGCCATGCACACACTCCAGTAGTGCCGCTTCTCCCAGCGGCTAGCCCGGGGCGAGGGCCTTCCAGCTCCTCCACCTACGGCTCCCCGCGCTCCGGCGCCCGCGCCAGCTTCTGCTCCCAACGACGACCGTCTCCAAGATCAGTTCCCCGACTAGGACGGGGCCTACGTCGTCTTCACCAGCGAGAGCACCGACAAGCATAGCCAGCGTCAGCTCCGGCACGAGGTAAACGCCACCGTGCCCTCGGTTCCCCAGTACATGCACTAGTCCGAGAAGCCAATCACCTAGAGCCAGGCAGACCACCCGTCCGTGATGCCGAACCCGGCCAGCCACGCCCTCGTTCTTGATTCCACCATTGCCTCGGAGAGGCTCACTTGCCGGTTCTCGCGGGTGCTGATCGACGGGGGAAGCAGCATCAACATCCTCTACCGCGACACGCTGCTCAAGCTAGGGCTCAAGGAGAAAGATCTACAGCCGAGCCGGACAACGTTCCACGGCATCGTGCCGGGGCAATCCTGCTCCCCCATCGGCAAGATCCGACTCGACGTCCTCTTCGGCAACAAGAGCCACTTCCACCGTGAGCCGGTGTTGTTCGAGGTGGTGGACCTCAACAGTCCCTACCACGCATTGCTGGGCAGGCCAGCTCTCATCAAGTTCATGGCCGTCCCCCACTACGCCTACCTCAAACTGAAGATGCCGGGTCCCAAGGGCATCATCACCATCGATGGCGACTACAAGAAGTCGATCGAGTGCGCGCGCGACAGCAGCCGGCTGGTCGAGGCACTGGTGATTGCAGAGGAGAAGCACCAGCTCGACCGGCTCGTGGCCCACGCCACCAAGCAGCCGGCCGTGCCGACTCCCCCGTCTTAGCCGGCCAGCCGTCCAGCCATCATGGAGGCGGAAATGGTCGACCGGCTCATGGCCCATGCCACCGAGCCGAAGTTCCAGCCGTCCAAGGACACCAAGAAAGTGCCGCTCGACCCGGCCAACCCCGAGCAGTGCGTCACCTTCGGCGCCAACCTCAACAGCAAATAGGAAGGCGAGCTCGTCGACTTCCTCCGTGAGAATCGACACATCTTTGCATGGTCTCCCAAAGACATGCCGGGTGTTCCGAGGAAGTACGCCGAGGACAAACTTCACGTACGGCCGGATGCGAAGCCGGTCAAGCAACCCCTGCACCATTTCTCCAAGGAGAAGCGGTGCACTATAGGAGAAGAGATCGCCCGGCTGCTCGCAACAGGCTTCATCATGGAAGTTTTCCACCCGGACTGGTTGGCCAACCCAGTCCTGGTGCTGAAGAAGAACAAGACTTGGCGCATGTGCATCGACTACACCAGCCTGAAAAAGGCGTGCCCCAAGGACCCTGTCGCCGTGCCCCGGATCGATCAAGTGATCGACTCCACGGCCGGCTGCGATCTGCTGTCCTTCCTGGACGCCTACTCCGGCTACCACCAGATCAAGTTGGACCCGGCCGACCGGCTGAAGACCTCCTTCATCTCCCCCTTCGGGGCCTACTGCTACATCACCATGTCGTTCGGCCTTAAGAACGCAGGCGCCACTTTCCAGCGCTGCATGCAGAAATGCCTCCTGCCTCTAATCGGCAGAAACGTCCACGTCTATGTGGACAACATCGTCGTCGAGACCAAGAAGCACTTCAGCCTCCTTGACGACCTCCGAGAAACCTTCTCCAACCTGCGCGAGTACAAGATCCGGCTAAACCTGGAGAAGTGCATCTTCGGCGTGCCAGCCGGCCAACTCCTGGGCTTCTCCGTGTCCGCGCGTGGCATCGAAGCCAACCCGGATAAGATCAAGGCCATCGAGCGCATGCACAAGCCGGCCAGACTCCACGACGTTCAGAAATTCGCCAGCTGCCTGGCCTCGCTCAGCCGGTTTGTCAGCCGGCTGGGCGAGAAGGCGTTGCCCCTCTACCAGCTCATGAAGAAGGCAACCAAGCTCAAGCTGGGCCATGACCCTATGAAGAAGCCGGCCAAGTTCGAGTGGAACGACCAGGCGGACGAAGCGTTCCACGACCTCAAACGCGCCCTCTCCAGCGCGGCCGTCTTGGCCGTGCCGGCTGAAAAGGAGCCTATGCTCGCATACATAGCGGCAACCACGCGCGTGGTCAGCGTCGTCCTAGTGGTGGAGCGGCCCAAGGAAGGCAAGGCGCTGCTAGTACAGCGCCCCTTCTACTACCTGAGCGAGGTCCTCTCCGCCTCCAAACAAAACTACCCCCACTACCAGAAGATGTGCTACGGTGTATACTTCACCGAGAAGAAGGTGAAGCAGTACTTCCAGAGCACACCATTACCGTGGTGAGTTCGGCCCCGCTCGGCGAGATCATGAGCAGCCGGGATGCCACCGGCCGGATCACCAAATGGGCCATCGCGTTGGCCGACCACGACATCCGGTACGAGCCACGCACGGCCATCAAATCGCAGGCGGTGGCCGACTTCCTCGTCGACTGGGCCGAGACCCAGTTCGTGCCACCGCCTCCGGACACCACGCACTGGCGATTGCACTTCGATGGCTCGAAGATGTGGACTGGCTTGGGGGCCAGCATCATCTTGTCATCACCGAAAGGGGACCAGCTCAAGTACACGCTCCAGATCCACTTCGCCGCCTCCAACAACGTGGCCGAGTACGAGGCGCTCGTCCACGGCCTCCGGCTCGCCAAAGAAATCGTCATCCGGCGTATCCTTTGCTTCGGTGACTCAGACCTTGTGGTGCAGCAGGTCTCTCGTGAGTGGCATGCCAGGGACGCCAACATGGCCTGCTATCGCTTCCTCGTCCAACAGCTCACCGGCTCCTTCGAGGGCTGCGAGTTCCACCACGTCCCCCGAGCGGACAACGAGGCGGCGGACGCTCTGGCGAAAATCCGCTACACCCGCCAAGCCATCCCAGCCGGCGTCTCCCTCGAAAAACTGTGCAAGCCATCGATCATGCCATCCACCGAGTCGGAATCCATCTTCGTGCCGACGGACCCCGCCGGCTCCTCCCGTCCCACCGGCTCGCCCGACTGCGACCATTTCCGCCTCCATGGCGGCCAACTCCGACCCCGTAACCATCATGATGGCAGTGGACGCGCCCTCCACCGACCTGGTCCCGGGGGCTCCAGCGACAGGCCCGGGGGCTCCGGCCGCCTCCGCCCCCAGCCCGAGCTGGAGCCGGCTCCCTTCTCGGCACCAACATGGGCCCAGCCCATCCTGGCCTTCCTCCTGCGCGGCGAGCTCCCTCCAGATGAGGCCGTGGCCCGGGAAATCTAGCGCCGGTCCCCTGCCTACGCCATCATCAACCGCGAGCTGGTGCAGCGTAGTGCAACCGGCGTTTTCCAGCACCGCGTCCAGTCGGAGAAAGGGCAAGAGATCCTCCGAGACATCCACCAGGGCGAGTGTGGTCACCACACCGCCTCAAGGGCCATGGTGGCCAAGGCGTTCCGCCACGGTTTTTACTGGCCGACTGCCCTGGAAGAGGCAACGCAGCTAGTCGAGAAGTGTGAGGGCTGCCAGCACTTCAGCACACAGAGCCACCTGCCGGCTTCAGCCCTCAAAACAATCGCCCTCTCATGGCCTTTCGCCGTCTAGGGGCTCAACATGGTGGGCCCATTCAGGACCGCTCAAGGCGGCATGACGCACCTGCTGGTAGCCGTCGACAAGTTCACCAAGTGGATTGAGGCCAGACCCGTCAAGAAGCTGGACGGCCCCACGGCCGTCCAGTTCGTCAAAGATATCACGGTCCGCTACGGAGTCCCCACAGCATCATCATCGACAACGGTACCAACTTCACCAAGGGCGCAATGGCAATCTTCTGCTCCAAGGAGGGCATCCGGCTTGACCTCGCGTCAGTGGCCCACCCACAGTCGAACGGCCAGGTAGAGAGGGCAAACGGCCTGATCCTGGCCGGCATCAAGCCCCGGCTCGTGGCGCGGCTCTTGCGCTCAGCCGGCTGCTCGATCGAAGAGCTGCCGGCCATCCTGTGGAGCCTCAGAACCATGCCCAACCGCTCAACCGGCTTCACCCCTTTCTTCGTCGTGTACGGGTCCGAGGCGGTCATCCCCACGGACATCGAGTTCGACTCGCCTCGCGTCACTATGTACACGGAGGCGGACGCAAGAGAAGCAAGAGAAGACGGCGTCGACCTACTCGAAGAGGCATGCGAGCTGGCCCTGAGCCGGACGGCCATCTACCAGCAGAAGCTCCGGCACTACCACAGCAAGCGGATCCGGCCCCTTTCCTTCCGCGAAGGAGACCTGGTGCTCAGGCGGATCCAGCAAACCGCTGGCCAGCACAAGCTGTCCTCCCCATGGGAGGGCCCGTTCATCGTCAGCAAGGCGCTGCACAACAATGCGTACTATCTGATACACGCTCAGAAGTCACAGAAGTGCAAGAGAGACGTCTCCGGCGAGGAGACGGAGTGCCCGTGGAACGCAGTGCTCCTTCGTCCATTTTACTGCTAAAACAACCAGTGTATGTATGTATCCCCCGCCCTTTTGGGCCTAATGAATGTAGCGGGTGTCCCAAGCCATCACTTGGGGCATGCCTTTTTAATTCCATCCAAACATATCGCTCCTTGAGCATGCTCCCAGGTCCGGCTCCCCGGACCCGGGGGCTTGCCGGCTAGCCTAAACCGCCCCTCCCCGAAGCCGGTCAAGTAATGTGGGCTAAGTCCACCCCTCCCTTCCTGCCCAGCTATAGACCGGCTCTAGGCTGTCTCGCTAGCGGGATCCTGGGATAGGAAACTTACCACACACGAACGCCGCCTGCAAGGGGGTGGACGGCTCGGCCTAGTCGGATCATTTACCACTTCTAGCCGGCCTCTACCGTACTCACCCTAGCTAAGCATCCCCACAACCCTAAACCCCGCAATCGACTCCCCTAAGGCAGATGCCTCGTCCCAGCCATAGACCGGCTCCCGGCTATCTGGCTGGCGGGGTCGAAGCCGAAGGGGACGAAGTTTTGGCAACACAAGGATCAAAGGGACGAAGAGCCATGGACGAGTCGGCATGCACAACTTTTTCATTTCAGCAAGATGCAAAGCATGAATTTATACACAAAAGCATAAAGGCCCACTGCCACTTGTTCATTACATTACACCCCCAGTGGGTGGAACTGCAAACTAACCAAAAGAGAAGCGGGAAAGAAAAAGCAAGCCCTAGCTAGTGGAGGCCCCGTCCTTGGCCTCCACGCGGCCCGAAGCAGCCGAGGTGGAGGCTCCGTCCTTGGCACCAGCTCGCCCCGGGTCGGCCTTTGCGCCCGTATGTTCCTCTGGCCGGAGGTCGATGTAGGCATCGGTGCTGGAGGCGGCATCCTCGTCATCCGTCTCGCCGGCGCTGCCGTCCGGGTCGTCAAAGGCCAGCGCATACTGGTCCTCCGGGACCAACACGGCGAAGGACGCTAGGTCGCTGGCCCGAATGGCCAGCGCATCGGCGATAGCCTCCAGCTCTGCGTCCATACCGGCACGCTAGGTCGCACGCAACTCCAGGTCCAGCCCTGAGTTCCAGGACTTCACGACGCAGAGCGCCATGGCCGCGCCAGCCCGCGCCGCGGAAGCTCTCCAGGCATTCACCCGCGCGGTCCCGGCCTCCAGCCACCGCGACAGCCGGCTCATGGAGCTCGGCTTCACTGTGTCCGGCCAGAGGGTGCGAACCAGCGCCAAGCCGGCCTTCTGAAGCCGCTCCATGGCCCAGACCACCTTGTTCAGGCGGACCTTGGCGGCGATCCCCACCTCGTCCACGGTCCAGGCGGCAAGCATCCCGACATGGACGCCCAACGCCCGCTGCTCCTCACGGTGGGCCTCCACGGCCACCGCCGCGCCCTCTTCCATATTAGGAAAGAGCCTTGAGAAAGAGGAGAAGAGTGCGTGACGTAAGACGAAAGAAAAGGCGGCCCCGAGACGGCACGAGAAGAAAAGTTAGGCGAAGAAAATTTATGGGCTAAGAGCTGATCCACCGCGTGCGCCTCCTCCTGCAGCTTCGACTCCCTGGCCGACCAAGCCTGGACCAGGCGGTCGGGCTCGGCCTGCGCCTTCCGCGCATCATCCGGCGCCTTCTCCAGCAGGTCGTCCTTGGCCTTCAATGCCTCGCGGTGGCTTGCCTCCCGCTGCTCCAGCTCCGCACGGTGGGCCGCCTCGCGCTCCTCCGTTCCCGCTCGCAGGCGGTCCGCCTCCCGGCGCAGCCGGGCACACTCCACCTCCAGAAGATCCCGCTGCTGGCCGGCTCTCGCCAGCCGGCGTCGGACGTCGGCCGACTCATTGGCGGAGGCTGCACAATCCGGAAACAACGCCATCTGAATAAACACAGAAGCAAAAGCAAAAGAATTCAACCCGCCTGCAGCGCAGCCGGCTCGAATCCCGGGGGCTACACCCAGTGGGTGCGCTCGCGCGCCCCCACTGGAAAAAACGCAACTGCGCCATACCTTGCAGATCCGCTCCAAGGCTGGTTAGCCGGCCTTCGGCTTCTCAGAACCGGCCCAGCAGCGCGATAAACGCAGCCGCCCGACGATCATGGTGGGCCTACAAAGAGACAAGGTTAAAGGCCGTCGCAATTAGACTCAACCCGGCTGCCTCACGCGCCCCCACTGGAGAAGTTCAGAAGAAAAAAGGGGAAAGTTCAGAGCCTACCGCAAAGGACTGCTCGAGGTGCATCAGCCGATCCCGGCCGCCTGCGTCACCTGCTGCTCCTTGTCACGGCAGTCGGCGAACTCCGCGATGAGGGCGTTCACGCCGGCTCCTAGAGAGCTAGAGCCCCCCCCGCTAGGGGCTCCGCTGACCACAGCACAGCTCTCCTGCGGGCGGGTCCTGGAGCTGGAGCCGGTCCTAGTCGCGGCAGGGCCCCATGCCGGCATGACGATAGCACCGGCACCTCCAGACGGCGCGCTCCCAGGCGGCGTGGCGGCAGTCCCCGCTGGCTCCTTCAATGAGTCGGCCCCAAGAGGGCCCTTCGGGGCAGGGACCTCAATCTTCGGCGCCCCGCCAGCTGCTGCCGCATCCATGCCGAACCTCCTGTCGGCCGGATTGCTGCCACCTCCCTCCTTGCCCTTCGGGGCCGTCGATTCCGACGGCGGGCTGTGGACCTCAGGCGACGCGACGTCGGTCCCCATCGGCACGTCGTCTGCCCTCCGCGTCGTCTCCCTCACCGCCGTCTCCGCGCTCACGGCTGTGCGTGCCTCCTCCGCCGTCTGGGCGTTTGCCTCCGCCCGCCGTGCAGGGTCGTGCACCCCCTTGGACCTCTTCTCCTGGACCAGCTGGTCCGGAGTCGAGACGCGCCCCATGGGCATCCGGCTCGCCGCACCCGCGTGAGCTTCTTCCGACGACCGCTTCTTAGCGGCCTTCTCCCATCGGCAGCGCTCCTGCTCGTCCAGCGCCTTCTGCGCCGCCTCCAGCTCGCTCCACCCGACGCGCTCCTTCTCAGCGCTCCCGCTTACCTCCGGAGCCGTCTTCCCCAGGGCACGCGGGGCCCTACTCAGCGCAACCATGAAAACGCGACTAAGAGCAAAGATAGCAAAGAAAAAAAGGAAAGCGATCACGAGACTTACCCGACACTGGTGGGAACCGCCCGCCTGACGGGGCCTTTCGGGGCAACCCACGGCTTTTTCCCGCCGCCTCCGCGGCCGCCACCCGGCTGCCCTCCAGCCGCTCGGTTGGGAGCTGGCCGAGAGACGGCCGGCTGTTTGCCCCTTCCCGCCGCCTCCGCCTCGTCCTGTGCCGGGCCGCGGCCGGCCTTACGGAGGCGTCTCCGGGGCGCCGTTGCATCGTCCCCCGAGGCCTCGAGGTCTACCACAACCACTACATCAGGCACCCCTTTCGGCTCAGCATCGTCATCAGTCCAGTCCCGCAGCGGGGATTTCGAAGGAAACTCACCGGCAGACCCCTCCGTCTCCCCGTCGCCGGCTCCAGATCCTCTGGCCCCGTCCGCCGGCTCCACTTCATCGGCGTCTTCAATCTCCTCGGTATCCGACTCCTCCAGGTCGGCTGCCAGCAGCCCGTAGGCCTACAGCAGAGGAAACAACTACGGCCGGGAGAGGCCAAAGGTCTGCAAGGGCAGGAGGGGAGTCTGCGTGGCAAAGGAGAGGAGGGCAATTAATCACGTACCGGTGGAGCCGGATGCTCTCGGTTATAGGGGGCCTTGCCCCACTGCCAGTCTCCTTCATCGAGCTTGGCGGCGGAGATCAGGTTCACCCGCCTCGCCACATGCACCACCTTCAGCTCCTTCGTGGACAGCCGGCACGGGTCATGCCGTCTGCCCATTTGACAGATCAGATGCGGGCGGCGCTGCAGCGGCTGCACTCGGCACGCCACCATGGTCATCAGCAGGTCAACGGCTGTGTGGCCCTCTGAGCCGGTCAGCATGGCCAGCTGGGCGCAGAGCCGGTCCGCCATCTCAGCCGGCTGTGGCAAAGCCGTCCGCCAGTTCAGCATGGCATTCGGCGGCTGGTTGACGAAGGCGGGCATGTTGATGCAGTCGTAGTCCGCCTCCACGTTCTTCACGTAGAAGAAGCCTTTCACCGAGTCCTGCAGAGGAAGCTTTGGGAAGCAGGCTTCCGTGTGGTGGTAGACAAGGGCAGCTCCGTAGGCGGTCATCTTCTTCTGGCCAGTGCTCTTGTTCAGCACCGTCTGCTGCTTGTGGAAGAAGAGCCGACACCATAGGTCCATGCGCGGCTCAACCCCCAAATATCCCTCGCACAAGGAGACGAAGGCGGTGAGTTGAAGGACGGCGTTGGCACTGAGGTGGTGGGGCTGAAGGCCGAAGTGCGTCAGGAACCGCCGGAAGAATGTGCTCGCCGGCAGCCCGAACACGCGAGCAAAGTGCTCGGCGAAGACCACCACGTCGCCCTCTTGCGGGGCCGGAGCGTTCTCCGCCCCCGCGATGCACGCTGCAGCAAGCCCCGCCGGCGGAAGCTTCCGGCGATGGCAGAGGTGCTCGATGTAATCTTCGTCCACGTCGCTGTCGTCCCAGGCGCCCTTGCTCCCCATCTGGCCCAAGGCTGGCTCGGATGCGGGAGCGGAGAGGACGGGCGTCGGCAGGGCACGGCCAACGACGACGGCGGGCGGCGGCACGGCGGTTGCGCGACGCGCGCCCTTTCTCTCTCTCTCTCTCTCTCTCTCTACGCGGGAGGGGGAACGATGAGGGAGGCAATGGGCGAGGGGAGGGGGCGTTTGGCTCTCTCCGCCCCTCCCTCTCCACATTTAAACCACGCGTGGGGTAGTGGGGAGGGGATCGCACGCGCACGACCCCCACGGCCCCGCCCGGCGTGGGAGGCGTTATTGCCCATGGGGAACCCCAATCGACGGCCTCTCGCCACAGAGGATACGTGCACGTGGGCCGAGGCCACGGCCTCGCGGGCCCCGCCTCGAGGTCCGGTCTTGTCGCCCGCGTGGCTTGTCAGGCACGGCCTGCCACGCGTCGCTCGAGGCGACCCTTGGGCCCGCGGCTCGATGGGCGTGGAGCCTCCTGGGGGTTGCCCATTGGACGCGTTGGCTGGCCACCTCCGGCGGCCCCTCGACTCGACTCTGCCCATGTGGATCCTGACACAAGAATCAAGCCGACGTGACCCGCCACGGCGAGCTGGTGGGTCAACCCCGTCTTCGGGGACTACTGATGGGGGGATAACCCATGGGTAGCCTCAAGCGGTCCGGTGTTTTCCTCTCTTGAAAACAGCCACGGGCCAGCCTACGCCCCCACCCGTGGGCCGGCTCCCCAAGGCCGGCTGCGCGGCATGGACCGGCTCGATGCGGAATCCCCAGCCATCTGGCTCCTATGCGATCCGCCAGCCGGCGGGTCAGCGCCTTTCACATCAACACGACGAGGCAACATCGACTCTGGCACCACTGACCAGGGTCCGTACGACCACAGTGCCACCAGCCATGCCGCCGGTCGGCACGCGCATGGCTACAGTGGAGGCGGCTGTACCACTGACCGCAACCGACTATGACTAGGGGCGGCACAGTGACAGCATGCCTCCAACCACTCCATTACCTACCCCCACGTGGCTACAGTGCGGCCGGCCGTACCGGTGACTGTGGCCGGCTGCCGCAAGACGACGCCGCTCGGCGCAACCCATACCGCTGCGTGACAAGCACGCACCAATGGCAGCGGCCGGTCGGTGGGCCCCAGCCCTCGATGGGACTGTCGGTGTCAAAACCGGCGAATCTCGGGTAGGGGGTCCCGAGCTGTGAGTCTTGGATCGATGGTAACAAAGGGACGAAGGAGCGGATGTTTACCCAGGTTTGGGTCCTCCTATGGAGGTAAAACCCTACGTCCTGCTTGATTATATTGATGGTATGAAGGTTACAGAGTTGATCTACCTCGAGATCGACTAGCTAAAACCCTAGATTAGTTTCTCTATCTTACAATCTAAAACCCTCCCAGTTTATATAGACACCGGGGGCTATCTAGGGTTTACACATGACAAGACTCCTGCCGAGAATGGTGACTTCGATTCCCTCATCTTGACTTGGAGTGCACGATGCGCCTTCGGGACTTCCTTATAGAACACAGGGTATCGATGTATCCGGCCCTCCCCGCGCCAGTCAGAGTGCGGCCCACCAAGCCGGCCTATTGAGAGATAGGCCAGCAGCCCGAGGACTCCTTAGTCCAGGACTCCCTCAGTAGCCCCCGAACTAGCCCCCAACGCCAAGGGTCTCAGCTTGGGCAGCTCCGCTGGATCAGAGTCTTCGGCTTGCGGGGTGAGTTCTTCTTCCCATTAAAGATCGGCTGATACCTGTCCGGTTCCCGATCACACGATAGCCCGAACACCATGAGTTGTTCGGTCCCGAAGGCCAAACGTCAAAGTGTAAACAGTGTTTTTCCTGACAACCTTTCTGACGAAGGGTCGTGGCCTACCACGACCGCTGAACCAGCTATGAAAACTCAATTTGGGTTCAAGGCCGTTTTTACATTGGCACGACTCATCAATGTATAGATCGTACTCCGTTTCACACGGGATATGATTAGCATCCCAAGTTCCTTTTGCGCGTGCATAACGGTACACACGTCTTGGGAAGCGGAGAGATTTGCGGCGCAGTAGAGGGATGTTAATCGGTGTTACGCCCCAAAAGAAGGGTAAAAACCCCAAGGCCTATTCACGCTTCCCATTCGCATCCCCTGCTTTCCCAATCTTCCCAAGCTCCGAGAGCCCAGATCCAGTTCTTCCTCAACTTCCCCTCCAAGCCTAGCCATGGCGGATTCGGGCTCCATGGGCAAGTGGGAGGCCTCCACGGTCACCGACCAGGATATCCGGGAGCTAAAGCTCGCCGGCTACCTCCCCGCCAACGTCTTCCACCGCGCTCCAGAGGCGAAGCAAGTCGTCCCCACCCCTAAGCCAGGCGAAAGGGTGGTTTTCGTCCCCCATTTCATCCGGGGACTGAGCTTCCCGCTCCACCCCTTCGCCTGGGGCCTCATGTTTTTCTACGGGTTGGACTTCCATGATCTTCCCTCGAACTCTTTCATGCATATTTCGGCTTTCATAATCCTCTGCGAAGCCTTCCTGCGGGTCGAGCCGCACTTCGGCCTGTGGCTCAAGGTCTTCAACGTCAAGCCGAAGATAGTTGCGGGTGAGCACGCAGACTATGGAGGGGCGGTAATCAGCAAGCTCCCCCGCGTTGAGTGGCCAACTGGCACCTTTATCGACACAATCAAGATCTGGCAGAAAGAATGGTTCTACATCACCGAACCAAGAGATGAGAGTTGGGCGGCACCTGCCGAGTTCAGATCCAGACCCCCTACGAGATTAACCTCGTGGCTCAGGAAGGGCCTTGACTGGGGGTCGGATGCAGAGGTGAAATTGCTGCAGAAGCGCGTTACCTCGGTGATCAAGGCCAAGGCCGAACTGGTCGACGTGGTCCAGGTCATGCTCCACTGCCGTATCCTCCCCTGTCAGCGTCGGGCTTCCCCATTGTGGGCTTACCGGCATGAGGAAGAGCCTACCGTGCGCCAGCTCTTCCGCACTAGCTCCGAAAAGTTGTGGAAGGCATTATTCAAGCCTCGGAAAAGCTGGCCGGACAAGGAAGAGGATTCTGGCCTAAGCATCGACAACCCACCTACCCAGGTATGGTATAATTTTAATCCATTGGCTCTGTTTCTTTGACAAAAAGACTGAATGCCTTCCCCATCATTTCCGCCGAAATGGTTGAGCAAAACCGAGAAAGTTAACTGTCCCGCACCACAACCCGAAGACCCCAGGTCAGAGTTGTTGTCGGCGATGCTCGTCGTGGCACCGTACTCGGTGCCCGAGAAGAAAAAGAAGAAGAAGAAGGCCAGAGAAGGCCTCCGCATAAAGGACCAGCCGGACGCCATGTCCGAGGAAACCCATGCCTCCTCTAGCCATGAGGAAGAGCATGAAGACGGGGGGAAGGCGTTTCCCCCCTCACAAGAAAGAGGGCGGCATCGCAGGATGCTGCGGAGGATGTACCTCCTCCTGCCCCGAAGAGGGCGCGTCGGCCGAGGTTGATCCTGGCCGACGACAGCTCGGACTCTGATGCAGAGTCCGAGGACTTTGAGAAGGTTCCCCAAAGGAACCTAAGGGTCATGCCCCCAGCTCAAAGGTATGAATCCGAAGACTCCCTGGGTTATTTACGCAAAGTTTTCAATGTTTTAAATGCAAGAACGTCTTTCAATTCGCAGCCCACCGTGCGTTCTCCCCACTGACCAAATATCGGATGGGGAGTCTCCGCCCGCCGAGCTGGCGGAGAGTGGGACTGCGTCACACCCCACACCTCCCGGGGCCGCGAAGGATGCCGTGGAGGTGTCATCCCACCAGGCTCCTTTGGAGCCGAACACAGGCGGTGGGGGTGACGATGCCATGGCCGAGGTTGATGCCTCGGCTGCTGAAGATCAGGGCGAGAAAACTCCCCTGGCCGCCGACGACCAGGAGGAGAAAATTCCCCTGGCTGCTGAAGAGGAAGGGCGGAGGGATGTCCAGTCCCCTCCGAGGAAATCTCCGGAGCATGTTGTGCCTCCGGAGCTACCGACTCAGTCCCCGATCAGAGATCGGGCTGGCCGGTCACCACCGGTGCCACCGACGACTGGGTGGCCGGTCATGGAGGAGGCTCTATCAAGCGTCCCCATCTCCAAGGACCACCGCGCTCTTATGGGCGCGATCTTGCAAGGCATTCAGTCCGTCGATAGCGGACTAAAAGAGGCCTTCAATGGTCTCTTGTCAGGCTTCAAGGTGAGTCACGTAATACCCTTTTCCTGAACAATCGTAATTTTATTAAGTTTATGCTATCTTTATATATGTAGTAGCCCCCGAGCCCCGGGTAGTTTTGCAAAAATGCACCCGGGGGTCAAATACTCATGAGGGACCAATGATGCGCAAGGCACCATTAGTCCCACAATGTTCTAGAAAGCCCTTAAGAGGACCGAGCATAGTGTCATATCCTTGACAGTTCAGGGGTTGGAATACACATAACTGGATGTATGTTTTTTTATTTTTTGTAGGCCTCGTCCTCGGCGGCGGCCGTTAATGCCGCTGAGCTTACCGAGCTAAATCGGAAGCTCAAGATGTCCGAAGAGGAGCTTGATAGCCTGAACAAGAGGTTCGACGAGGCACAAGGTAAGCCGAATTGTAACATCCGGGCTGGATATTGTTAGTGATCCGCACTGGTAACCCAGTGTAATTATTTATTTATTGCTTCCACAGCTTCAGCTGCGGAGGTGGAAAAACTCAAGGCCGAGCTCGAAAAGATGAAGCAAGAGGCCGCGGATGAGAAGGCGGCCGCCGATCAGGCAGCAGCCGCACTCTGCACTTTGAAAGCTGCCAGTGCTCAGCAGGAGGCCCGGGTGGAGGAGGTGCAGCAGGAGCTCAAGGACGCCAACGCAAAGTGCGAAGCCCTTGAACAGAAAGGCAAAGAGCAAGCCACCGAGCTATCCGCGCTGAAATCCGAGCTTCAAAAGGAGCGGGTGGACAGGCGGTCCTTTGAAGAGGAGGTTCACCAAGTCCGGGCTGTCACAGATGGTAAGCCGTATTCACTACAATGCGCCTTTGGTGGTAGCAGGTTTGCTTTGCTCAACTAGGTGTGGCGTTCCTCAGGTGTCTGTGCGGATCTCCAGAAGAGTGCAGCGGACGCGAACAAGTTTTATGCTTCGCGGGGGGATGATGAAGAGGCTCGGCTATTCTGGGCACAGTTTAAGTCCCCCGAGCGCTCTCCTCTTCTGAGCGAGCAGATGAAGCAACTGATGGAGCTGCACAGGATGGCGGAGCCGGCCATGAAGGACCTCTGCATCTGGCTGTGGCCTGAAGAGCCGTTGCCGAGCAGCTACTTCGGCTTGGTGCAGAAACTGTGCGATGCTGCGCCTCGGATTGACGCGCTAAAGCGTTCTTCATGCATCGAGGGAGCTCGGATGGCCTTTGCAAAGACCATGGTGCACTGGCCGAAGCTCAAGCCGATCGAGATGGCCACCGCACCTCCGCCCCCTGGAAAGGAGCATAGGCGCCCCGAGCTATACTTCTCCGCAGTGATGGAGGGTGTTCGAGCGATAGAGGCCCAATGCTCGAAGGATGTTTTTTATGAATGAGCGTGTTGTAATATGTCCGAAGACTTTTTAACGCTGTATAATTAAAGTTGCATGGTTTATCATGTTTTATAAGTTTTTAGTGTTTATTTTGACTCCCATGTGGCCGTTTTATCTGAAAGTTGCGAGTCGTCGGCTTCAGCCCCCACGTAGATACTACGCGAGGTGTCTCTGCCTCCGCACTGTGACCCTTAGCTGAGGTATCGGTGCCCGAAGGCGGTAGTGCGTGGGGGACAAGGCAATCGGACTATGATGCTTTATCGCTTTCACTGAGCCGTAGGAGCGTAAAAAAATGCGGGGGGTGATGACCAGCCCCCAGTGTTTTGTGATGTGCGGATGTACCGGGGCCGAAGCCAGCATCACATGGTTTGTATAAGTACAAAACCCATCGTATAACACGGAATAACCTCTATCGATTTTTTTAGTATAACACTTATGCTCGGATTTGCAGACCGGTTCTCGCTTACTATGATGGTCAGTTTTCGGCTTTCTCCCCTGAGGTGCTTGAACAGACGAACTGGAAACACAATCGCAGTGGTTCTCCCTTTGCCCCTTTAACCGAACGAGCGGAACGTAAGGGGGCAAGCACAGGAGCCGGGCAACCCAACTATTGACCCAAGACATAGTTCGGATCCGATGCATATAAAGAAAAATCCAAGACGCCGAACACACGACCAGTTGTGTCGGGGTGATGCTGAGGGCGATATTTTAAATTCAAGTCCCCGGTCTATTAGCCGGTTGCATCGTAATGTATACCGAACAGTTGCGCGAGAGGCGTTTGACAAGAACAGATTATGTACCATAAAATACAGCGGAGGGGCCATGTATAATGGTCTTTTATTTCCTCGATAATTCTTATAAGTCAAATTGCCGAAGCAACTATTTACAGGTATTTTGAAGATAAAACATAGAATTTACACAGGAGAGGTTGTACCAGGGGTCTTCGAATGGTGGCTTGACGTCCTCGATGTGCCCTGTCGTCAGTCTGCTCCTGTGCCTCCTAGGGAGTTGCATTCCTTTAAGGGTGATGCTGTCGTCGAGCGGACCTTGGGAAGAAGGTCTTGAGAAGTCGCCGAAGTATGGATGAGCTTTACTCTTTAGCAGGTCCTTGATGGTACCTGTGTTATGTCCGAGGACGTGTTCTGGTAATGGTTTGGTCCAGCCGAACACTTACCCTTTAATGGTTGTTCCCCACTGCTGCCCATGGAATCTTGAGTGCGAAGTTGTGCCTTCTTGGCACGTGTTTGACGGTCATTAGGGCTGTACAATGGGGAGCGTGTCCCTATTTCTGGGGAGAAGAAGATTCTGGGAGTTCGGATTGAAACCGAGCTCGTTTGTCAACCTTATGTGCCTTTATGGCAGATTTCGGTGTTTGCCGACCGTCCTCGTAATGTAATTCGGCCGCCAGGGCCAATGCATGTTCCTCAGTTCGGAGGGAACGCTTTGTGTTGCCGTTGACAGTGATGACCCCTTGGGCCCGGGCATCTTGAGCTTGAGGTATGCGTAGTGTGGGACGGCGTTAAAGCGAGCGAACGCTGTACGGCCTAGCAGGGCGTGATAACCGCTGCGGAAAGGTACGATGTCGAAGATCAAGTCCTCGCTACGAAAGTTATTGGGCGAACCGAACACCACTTCCAGGATCACAGAGCCCGTGCACTGGGCTTCGACGCCTGGGATCACTCCTTTAAAGGTAGTGTTGCTGGGTTTGATCCTTGATGGATCTATACCCATCTTTTTCACCGTATCTGAGTAAATCAAATTGAGGCTACTTCCTCCGTCCATTAGGACTTTAGTGAGGTGATACCCATCGATAATGGGATCTAGGATGAGGGCAGCTGACCCCCCATGACGGATACTGGTCGGATGGTCTCGTCGATCGAAGGTGATCGGGTACGCCGACCATGGGTTATACTTCGGGGCCACGAGCTCTACGGCGTAGACCTCTCGAAGGGCACGTTTCCTCTCCTTTTTGGGTATGTGAGTGGCGTATATCATGTTCACAGTTTTTCCCCAGGAGGGAACTGCTTCTGTCCACCATTGCTCGGACCGCGGGGCTCATCATCGTCCTCGCTGCGTGGGCCCTTGCCTTGCTCCTCGGATGCAAGTTTGCCAACTTGTTTGAACACCCAACAGTTATAGTTGGTGTGGTTGGCAGGCTTGTCTAGAGTGCCATGGATCTGGCAAGGCCTCTCCATGATTTTGTCCAGTGGGGTGGGCCCGTCGCGATTGCCTTTAGGAGGCTTCTTCTGCTGCCCGGATCGGGTTGCGGAAGCCGGCGTTGACGGCCGTGTCGTCGGCGTCACTAGTGCTGTGCCGATGTTTATTTTTGTTGCGTCATGGTTTCCCGTTTCCACCCCGAGCTTCAGAGGTGCCGGGGTCTTCGGGGTTGTGGCTTCGTCTCGCTAGCCAGTTATCCTTGCCTGCGCAAAAGCGGGTCATGAGTGATGTGAGGGCGGACATGGTCCTAGGTTTATCCAGACCGAGCTGGTGAGCCAGCCATTCGTCCTGAATATTGTGCCTGAAAGAGGCTATAGCCTCGGCATCTGGGCAATCGACGATCTGGTTTTTCTTGGTTAAGAACCGGTTCCAGAATTGTCGAGCGGACTCTCCTGCCTTTTGGACGATGCTGCTTAGGTCGGAGGAGTCCGGAGGCCGTACATAGGTGCCCTGGAAGTTAGATCGGAATGCATCCTCGAGATCCTCCCAGCTCCCGATAGAATTTTCGGGGAGACTGTTTAACCAGTGCCGAGCTGCCCCCTTAAGTTTGAGGGGTAGATACTTGATGGTGTGGAGATCGTCTCCTCGTGCCATGTGAATGTGGAGGAGGAAATCCTCGATCCACACTGCTGGGTCAGTTGTTCCATCGTATTGCTCTATGTTCACGGGTTTAAACCCTTCCGGGAACTGATGCTGCATCACCTCATCGGTGAAGCACAGTGGGTGGGCAGCGCCTCTAACCCGGGCTATGTCACACCGGTAGTCGGCGTCTGTTCTGGCCCGGTTTTGTTCCCGACCTCTATTGTTTCGGTCGAGCCAAGGCCGGTACCCGTCCCGTCTATCGGGGGAGTACCCTCTAGATCCGTATATGGATCTCGTGCGGCCTGTTCTATAATCCAGGTCGTGTTGTAGGTCGTACCTATCCTCAGGCTCCATTGGCTCCTTTCCCCTTCTACGGGGTATCGCCGGCCTATAACCGGCGTCGTCAGCCGTCCTATCTCGTCCTCGGGGAGGGCGGTCCGGCTGGTCATATGGAGTGTGCCTGGGGACGGTGTATTAGGGAGTTCGTCATCAAACTGTGGCAGCAGCCGTCGGCGTGGATAACTCTTGGGTTGGTCCAATAGACCGGTACCGTATCCTTCCTCGACTGACAGGACCCTGTCCATCTATCATTGAGGGTGTCTTGTTCGGCCTTGAGCTGCCGTTCTTTTGCCTTTAGGCTTCGGGCAGTGGCTATAAGCTGTTGCCTGAACCGTTCCTGATCCTCAATGTTTTCGGGGACGGTGAAATCTTCGGCTTCCGGGCTATCCTCCTCCTCTACGGAGGGGAGGTAGTTGTCATTTTCGGAATCGTTTGGATCTTCGGGGTCACGCTGGTCCTCCAGCCTTTCCTGGTCCTCTAACGGATGCTCGGGAATATCGGGATCGCTGAGGTCTTCCGGGGTATCGTCTTCCCCGGTGCCAGCAATAGCTTCCCTTCCCTTTTTTGTCTTTGATCGTTTGCGCGGTTTCCGGCGCCTTGACGGCGCTTCACCCGATCTATCACAATTGTTTGTGGGTGTGCGCTCGCCGTTATCGGATGGAGTATCCACCATGTAGGCGTCATAGGAGGAGGTGGCAGTCCATCGCCCGGTGTTGACGGGGGTGGGAGCGCGATCCTCTTGATCCATGTCTTCTGCCTCCTCGGAGGCGTAGTCCAACATATCGGTTAAGTCTTCGACAGTGGCTACGAAGTGGGTGGTGGGTGGGATGAAAAATTCCTCTTGACCCGCCTTAAGACCGATCTGAACGTGGATCGGGGTTGGGTCGTCAGTAACTTTCATCGATAAGATCCGATCTAGAGCTTCATTGAGTGTCAAGAGCTCGATTGGGTCAATTTGCTCAGTGATTTCGGAGTTAACCTCCGATGCGTCTGCCCAAGAAGTGCGTTCGGCAGGAGCTAGTACTCGGCCATCTGGCGCTATGGCCGGATCCGGGCTAAAAGCCAGATCATCGCCGGGGTTAGTCCCGTGGGCGGGGTCGAAAGCGACATCCGAGCTTAAGGCCTCGGAGTCCTCGGGTGCGTCAGATGAGACCGCGAGCCCAGTGAGCGAAAGATCGCCCCGAGAGTCTACGGAGAACTCTAGGTTCCTGAATCTGACCTCTTGGTAAGGGGCGAAACTCCCGACCCGACCAAGACGGCCGGTCGGGTCAGCGTGCAGCACAATGCTGCCGAAAGCGAAGATTTGTCCGGGGACGAAGGAGTCCATGTTCCGGACTTCTTCGTTAATGACAACGCGAGCCATCGATTCCTTTGGAGATCACAGCGGAACTCTCAATGAAAGCACCAATGTCGGTGTCAAAACCGGCAGATTTCGGGTAGGGGGTCCCGAGCTGTGAGTCTTGGATCGATGGTAACAAAGGGACGAAGGAGACGAGGTTTACCCAGGTTCGGGCCCTCCTATGGAGGTAAAACCCTACGTCCTGCTTGATTATATTGATGGTATGAAGGTTACAGAGTTGATCTACCTTGAGATCGACTAGCTAAAACCCTAGATGAGTTTCTCTGTCTTACAATCTAAAACCCTCCCGGTTTATATAGACACCGGGGGGTATCTAGGGTTTACACATGACAAGACTCCTGCCGAGAATGGTGACGTCGATTCCCTCATATTGACTTGGAGTGCACGATGCGCCTTCGGGACTTCCTTCTAGAACACAGGGTCTAGATGTATCCGGCCGTCCCCGCGCCAGTCAGAGTGCGGCCCACCAAGCCGACCTATTGAGAGAAAGGCCAGCAGCCCGAGGACCCCTTAGTCCAGGACTCCCTCAGGGACCCCGTAGCCGGCGGGCCCTATGAGCGACGGACCACACAGCCGGCGGGCCCTACAGACGACAAGACTACTCTGCCAGGGGGCCCCCAGGCTGGCTAGGGAGACTGCTAGCCGGGTCCCCCCCAGCATTATATGTGAATATTGTAAGCCAGGGGGTTGGCCTATAAAACCCCCTGGAACCCCCTCATGCAAGGGGCGGCCTCACTCACTCCCTTGCACCCACACACACACCGGAGAGGTAGAGGGAGCAAGCTAGCTCCTCCTTCCTGCTCCACTGAACAGCTCAAGGAGCACCATTGTAGCCCTCTCGGTTGTTCAACCAGTCTAAGCAGGACTAGGGGTGTTACCTCCCTCGGAGGGCCCCGAACCTGGGTACACCGAGTGTCGTGCACAACCTGCCCTAGATCCCGTTTCCGGATCCAGCCAGCGTCCTTCCGGTCCCAACCACTCTCGATAAGCCACCCCATGGCATCTGCCATGAGAATACGACGACAAGAAGTCATGTGGTTCCGATAGGGAAAGTTCACATTTTATGTGCGAAACAACATCCGATGTCTCTTCTCGCCTTGAATTTATTTCTAGAGTCTCCATAGAGCAACATGAATGTGTCGTGCTAAACAATGGA
The DNA here is from genome assembly GCA_039707655.1 of Elymus sibiricus. Taxonomy (NCBI): domain Eukaryota; kingdom Viridiplantae; phylum Streptophyta; class Magnoliopsida; order Poales; family Poaceae; genus Elymus; species Elymus sibiricus. Next base: position 159,945,944 of record CM077673.1, read on the forward strand.
ATCTTAGAGAGTTCGTTTGGCCTTTTTAGTATATTGATTGAGTTTTCTAGGCATTTAATGTGCATAATTCAAATTTGAGCTACAATCACATGGTCCAGCGCATGAAAATAGGTTAAAAAATCATATACGTTTCCCTGGCTGCATGTTTAGGTCCCACGCAAGAAATGTGAATGAATTTCAAACATATCATCGTCTTGGCTCGATCGCAAACATTGGGAAACTTAGTTTTTAAAATTCATGTAAATGCATACCTCGACAGAAATTCATGGAATTTGGGCATGGTGTCATCAATTGCCATGTTGTGTGTGTTGTGGTAAAAAAATTGCCCAATTTTGGACAAGTATTGGCACAAAGCCTCTTACAAACCGGAGATTCTCACAAGAAAGTTGTGTGTTCCAATAGGGAAAGTTAACCTTTTATGTGCGAAACAACATCCGTTGTCTCTTCTCGCCTTGAATTTATTTCTAGAGTCACCATAGAGCAACATGACAGTCATGCTAAACTATGGATTTTTTCGAGGGTTCGTGAGACCTATTTAATACATTAATTGAGTTTTCTAGCCGTTTAATGTGCATAATTCATATTTGAACTACAATCACAAGGTCCAGCACATGAAAAATAGGTTGAAAATATCATATGCCTTTCCCAGGATGCATGTTTAGGTCCCACGCAAGAAATGGGAATGGATTTCTAACATCTCATTGTCTGTTGGCTCGACCGTAAACATTGAGATACTTGGTTTTCAAATTCCCATAAATCCAAAACTCGTCAGAAATTCATGAAACTTGGCATGGTGTCATGACAAGGGCACACATATGCCGTGGTAAAAAATTGTCCAAATTGGACATGTTCTTGCACAATCCCCTTACAAATCGGAGCTCCTCACAAGAAGCTTTCTGGTTTCGATAGGGAACATTATATATGCATGTCACATATGCGGGCGAAAAGACATCCGATGCCTCTTCTCTCCTTGATTTTTTTATAGAAACAACATAGACATGTAGGTGCGAAGTGCAAAAATATGAATAAATTAAGGGATCATATGGCTTTTAAATACATTAATTGAGTTTTTGGTGCATTATTTAATGTGCATAATTCAAATTTGATCTACAATCACAAGGTCCGGGGCAGCAAAATGAGTTGAAAAATCATATATGTGTCCCTGAATGCATGTGTTAGGTCACATGCAAGAAATGAGAACGAATTTCAAATATCTCAACATGTTGGCTCGACCACAAACATCAAGAAACTTGGTTTTTTAATTCTCGAAAATCCAAAACTCTGTCAGAAATTCATGAAACTTGGAATGGTGTCATGACAAGGCACACATATGCCGTGCTAAAAAATAATACCAACTTGGACATGTTTTGTCACAAGCCTCTTACAAACCAGAGCTTATCACACAATAAGCTATGTGGTTCCAATAGGGAACATATACATGCCACATCTGCGGGTGAAACGACATGAGATGCCTCTTCTCTCCTTGATTTTGTTTCTAGAAACAACATAAAGCAATAGGTGTGTACTGCAAAAATATGAAATTATTAAGTATTTGTATGCCTTTTTGTACACTAATTGAGTTTTATGTGCATTTAATGTACATAATTCAAATATGAACTGCAGTCACAAGGTCTATGTTGGGCAGGGCCTCGTCATATAAAGCACAAATATGCTTTGGTATTTTTAGTGTCCACTTTGAGAGAAAGAGCAAGCATTATTAATAGCCAACAAATGTATTTTGGAACAAAAATCTGTCACGTTACCATCGCAAACTAGCGTATTATTTTTAATTCGTGGATGTTCTACACACAATTTATGTGCTGCCACGTGTCGCTCTCTGTATCGGCAAGGAGATAGCGTGCGGACCGGTGTTTGAGTAGACGTGTGGCATGCGAGCACTGTCCTCCGCACGCTCATTGGGGAGGCGTGTCCTTTGCCTGTCATCAAAGACGTTTCAGACTGAATACCCGTATGCAGACCCTTGGCAATGGTTCCTTCCCTACTAAGCCAAGTGAAAATCTGGCGCGAAGGAATTTTTTCATTGTGTCATCGCAAACGGTTGTGAATGAGAACCCGTTTGCCCTTCCCAATGCTACACCTTGTACTGGTGCTAACTGCTAAGGTTGCCATGTATGCAAAAAAAATCTAATATGGGAAGGTAATTAAGAGGAGAGATATGAGTTTGGTGACCACATGAAGAAACAATGCCAAGCGCATGAACCTTGGCAAAATACTTAAATGAAGGAAATTCACCAATGCATGCAAGAGTTTCGTTGCTAAATCATTAAATGAAGGGACCTTAGCAACAATGCATTGTGGACTTGAGTTGCTAAGACATTTAATACACTAAGCACCCCATCTAACCACCGATCGATGCATTGGCAGTAGCAGTCAGGTAAGATTCGAATATGTCATATTGGGTAAATTTTCATTTGTCAAATTGGAAACACTGACATTTGTCAAATTTTGCAGGAACAAAATCACTATTACGGTGCAATTTTGCAACTGAAATTCAGCAAACATAGATTTCATTCATAGATTAAGCATTGGTCTTTGTGCAAAATAGTTCAACTCGACAGCTGAATCGAACAAACTTTTCCCCATTTGTTGCCAACTGATGGTGTCCTGGACTAGGGGGTACTCACCACGTCGTCTCCCGACCAGTGGGTCGGGCCGAGGACCCCCAGGGCGGTTCACTAATGGGCCAGTTCGGACAACCCATGATGCATACGAGGAAGATTCCACAAGACTTGGTGATCAAGACAAGGACTTCTCTCCACCGACGTAGCCAACTAGGACTCTTGTTATCCTAGGCCTCTGGTGTGTTATATAAGGCGAGGCCAAGCTAGTCATTAGAGACAATCAGGTCATCAGAGATTACAATCATAGCTCTTAGGGTTTAGACCACTACATACGATCTCGAGGTAGATCAACTCTGTACTCGATACCCGTCATCAATACAAAACAAAGCAGGACGTAGGGTTTTACCTCCATTAAGAGGGCCCGAACCTGGGTAAATATCGTCTCCATTGTCTTCTGTTACCCATCGATCCAAGATCCACAGTTCGGGACCCCCTACCCAAGATCTGCCGGTTTTGACACCGACATTGGTGCTTTCATTGAGAGTTCCGCTGTGGGATCGCCAGAAGGATCGATGGCTCATATGCAGATTGACAGCAGTTTTTTCTGGACAACGAATTTGTGTTCGTCGTCCCCGTTCTCTCGAGCGTCGCTTTGACGATTGCTTCGGTGGAGTTGTGCGGATTGTATCCACAACAACCCTACAAAATTTTGTCGCGTTCCAAGGGAGGAATCTCCAGCAATCTCCGATATACCGGAGCCCTGTCGAATCTGGACGGGAATCTGGACGAGTTTGGGGCAATTTTTCCAGTATCTAGCTCGGACATCCGTTGAAAAATCCCACCGTTCATCGGCTGCGGAATTCCTATACCAATCACCCCTCAAAATTTCAGCTCGATCCGACCGTTCAAACTTCGGGAAACGTACGATGAGTGCATCACTTTTCGGATCTGTTTTCTGCGCGAGAACGAATCCGACCCGAATTAATCTTTCTTCATAAACAGGGCATTGGACATCCTTTTTTAAGGATTTTTTCTAGGGTATTCTGTGTTGTTCTCAAACACGTGCCCAAAATTTTTGAGTCTTTTCCGAGGCGATCTTCATCGTCGCGCCGGTATCAAACTAGCCCGATCACGTTGCTCCACGGCTATCGACATTGACCCCGCCGTCGCTCCATTGAGCCGACGACAACCACCACCTTGGATAATTACCTCGGCAAGCCGACCAAGAGTTTGGCATCGTGAATGACAAATAATCGTTAAGACAAGGTCGTCACCCCAAGGGTTGCATGGGTCGGGTGTGCCTTTGCTTCATCAAGCCAGCATTGACCGCGTCACAAATTCCGACCTGCGTCGGCATCGCCGTGCCATCGCTTCTTCAAGCCGACATCCACCATGCCGACCTGCTTCGATACCTCGGCTGACATGAGACTTCGGCGTCACCAGCCGACCTGCTCCGTCACCTCGGCTAGACTAGGGGCTTCACCATCTCTTCATCAACCTGCTCCGGGGACTTCGGCGTCACCAGCCGACCAGCTTCATCATGTTGGCTGGACCAAGGGCTTCCGAACAGTTCTCGGCAACTGGCTTTGTCAATGCAATTCGGCAGAGTCTGTTCTCGCCCCGCGGCAGCAGACGCGAGACGCTCAAGTTACGAGAGATCAGCTAACTTCGACCACTACGAACAATTAGGTGATATTTCTCCTATTAAATTTATTCGTGTTGTTTAGTACTATCAAAGATCTTTGTACTTGTAATTTGTACAATTTTGTGCCCATGCTATCTGTGCTGAGCCGGTAGACTCTAATCCACATTGACGTCCATGTGCTGTCAATTCTACTTATGCTGCAGAGAGGCCATATTTGTTTTATTATCCATACTCTGCGTAAATTGATTATGCAAAAAATATTATTATTATGTCCGGCTTGCACTGTTTTATGTGTGCAGGTAAAGGATTTAGATCGGATGGCATTGTCACCCCGGCGTACCGACGTTGTTGTCCCGCCTTCGTTGACCAAATTCTGTTGTCACCGTAGCGCAAATTCGGGTGACCCGGTGAATTCGGATTTTTTCACCTCGCCGCACCGACACCCTGTGTCGACATCTGCATTGCGCCAGGCCGCATCTCTTCTAAATAATTTATTTCGCATAAATAATGCTTTAAAGAATTTTTATTTTATTATTATCTGGCTTGTGCTACTTCATGCGTGTAGGTAATCGACTTTGGCTGTGTCACGTCGTCACCTCGACGTGCCGACATCGTCGTCCCGCCTCCATCAACCAAATCGCATCGTCGACATGGTCGAATGATGTGAGGGCTTCGCCAACATGCTGCCGAACTGCTCTGTCTCCTCGGCTGGACCGGGGATTTCACCTCGGCCCTTTGGAAGTGTTGTGTTGTCACTTCATCAAGTCGAGCTCTTCGTCGGCTACCTCGTGACCGGCTTGGGGGCTGGGACCTTGTCCCGTCGTAGCTCGAACCGCGTCATCCACACCGAGCATATTAACCAGCTAAGTCCCTTTCGTGCTCAAATTTCTTAAGTTTGTAAATTTTTGTTCGGTTCAACCGAGCGTTATGTTTTGGTTTCAAAACAAGAAATTTCTTTGTTAAAATGCTGTTTTTTCAAAAAACAACTTTCTTTACCCAATTTAACTGGGGGCTCTTAAATTTATATGGTCCGTTTTATAATAAATGTTTTCTTCTTGGTCGTTGTAAAGTCTTTTTCTACTACTCCTTTTTCCGATGCTAGTGTGTCGTCAATAGCCGGATAGCATGGTTTCTTTCTAAATCCGCTCGAGTTTAGTTCGCTAAACATGCCTCGGAGAAACACTACGCCTTCGGGATATGAAGGTTGAAGCCAAAGGCTGACCCGCTTGGAGTCCGGAGATTGGATGTATCATGTTAAAGCACGACCGAAGGACAAATTAAATTTTAGACCAATTTCGGATTGGCACAATTTTCTTTTATCTAAACATAAAGGTTTTTACATAAGTTTTTTTTGGCTTTTCCGAGCATAACTCTCGCAGTACAACGCCAAATGCATTTCACGCATCGGCAATATTAAAGGTGTTTTGCGGTTAGCACCGAACCCACCAAACACGGAGGTACTCCATGCAGTCCTCGGTAAAATGTCCTCGGTATTTCGCATTTATATGCATTGATTTCGAGTTGTGTCTTTGGTCTATAGCTGGATTGCCCGGCTCCTGTGCTTACCCCTTATGTTTTCGCTTTGTTCGGCTAAGGGGTAAAGGGAGAACCACTGCGATTGTCACTTCCGGTTTAACTGGTAAAGTGCCTCAGTTGGAGAAAGCCGAAAGTTGACTGTCACAACAAGCTTAAATCGGTCAGCGAACCGCAGGCGGTGTTCAACCAAATATAGCCGATCGAAGTTATCCGAGTAAAACAAAGGGCCTCTCTTTCTTGAAAAGGCCAAGTTGTGGGTGATTCGACCTTGAATAATCCGAGGAGTCAACGTATACCGAGGTCTATTAATTAAGTTGTAACAAGGATTCTGGTCTATTGCAACAAGATTCTGGTCTAATTTTGTTGCAATAGAGGCCTCATATTGCAACAATCTGCATCGGTGTTGCAATATGGTAGTGATATTGCGACAAAGAAATTTTGTTGCGTGAGACAGTCATTTTGTTGTAATAGAGACTAGGTATTTCAACAAAATAACTTTTCGTGGTAATATTGAGAAAGATATTGCAACATTGGTGTGACGTTGGATTAGTTACAAATATTTTGCAAAAAAGTGGCTAACTATTACAACAAACTACATCGGCGTTGCAATATGGTTGCGATATTGGGACAAACAAATTCCGTTGCGCGAGGCACTCATTTTGTTGTAATAGAGACTGGTATTTCAACAAAATAACTATTCGTGGTAATATTCGAAAAGATATTGCAACATCGGGGTGACGGTTCATTAGTTACAAGTAAAACAATGGAAAAAGTTACTTTTCAAATTTATATTAAGTTATGATTTTTGCAAGTTTTAAGGATTAATTAAAATATTTTTTAATTGCACCAATTTTAATTAACAAGAACCGCGAAAAAATATTATAAATGGATATAATACACTTTCTTGATAGGAACACATATTTAATTTGATAAATTTGGATTTGAAATGGCCAAGTTATTGCATTTTAAAATTAGGGTGTTTTCTGCCAAAAACAAGGACTTGCTGTATGGTAATCGTAAACAGGGGGCCCTGGTGCGCAAATTGCCAGATCTAGAGCTGAATCTGACCGAGGACTACTATAGCCGCAGTCGCAGACCTGCGGGCCCAGGGCCTCCCTGGGGCTGACTGCGCGTGGGTGGCATCCACGACGACCTCCAGGGGCGATGACAAGTGGGGCCGGCCACCTCATAGTAAACCCAAAAAATGTGGAGGTTTTCGCATGGGCACGGATTCGAACGCATGCCCCGGGCCCGCAGGTCAGCGACTGCGGCTATAGAAGCCATCAGTCCTATTCACTGTGTTAATCCAGGTCGGTTGTCGCCGTCGTGGCCGATTGGTCGGCCGTAGGGCGGAGAGGGCGGCGGCATCGTGTGAAGGCGGAGAGGGCGGCGGCGTCATGTGAGGGCAGGGCGGTTTGGAGGAGTCGATGTCCTTTTTTTTCACTTGCGTCACGGAACTTGATTAGCATACAAGCGGGACTCGTTTAGCCTCCTCACTGACAATGTGTTTGTGTTGTTTACGGAACATTCTTGGTCCACTGGATGCGTGCCTTTGACCAAACCGTTTTAGCCCAAAATGGAATTGGAGTGACATAGTTTTATCCCAACAGTTGCATTTTAAATCTCAAACTTGCATACACCATACGATATTCCAACAAGGACCAACATCAAAGACATTCACACAGTTGGAGTTATACACAGCACCAAAACATGGGTCTGATTATACACAATTATAAAGTTTGAAACATGCATATTATAAAGTTTGAAACATGCATATTCCATATGATGTTCCAACAAGGACCAAATGCAGTTAGATAGTGAAAGAAATGAAATAATAGATGTGTCGATTAAAGAACTAACTAAACTAAAATCTTGGATATTGATGCTAGCTGATTTTGAGTTAACCAAACGCCAACCGAATATATTGGGATAGGAGTTAAAGTACAAGCTGAATCAATTTTTTTCTTTTCGAAATAGTTGAATCGGATTATTGATCAGCTCAACCGGATGTTAGGGAAAAAAAGACGTGCTGCATACTATCTATACGTACTATACCAACAAAAAAATAGATATTTTTGATCCGTCGTGCATTTTTACATCAACCTCCCAATAAATTTTTGAGTAAACCCGCAGTCCAGCAATATAGTCGTCCACGCTTGGCCAAACGAAGTTGGCCCATTAAACGCCACACGTGGTGCGGCCCGGAGGCAAAGAAAAAAAAAGCTGCCGCAGTGTGGATTCGAACTCCCAACCACAAGCCGAGTAACTTTTTTCAGCACCAACTCGACTAAGCCGTAGGTGTTTATGAACGGGCTGATTTCATTTATTTAGTAGTCTCACCTCTCTTCCTTACATGCAATCATCCCAATTTATATATCTTTGAATTTCTTGTGATATCAAAAAAAAGATGTCGAGGAGAGGGTCTTATTTATCCGAGGATTTAAAACAACATGACAAAGAGATAAGGCCGCCGGGCTAATTTAAATGAGAGTACAATTGGCGCTAATTAATGTGGGCGAGATTAAGGAAAGAATACTCGCCAGAAGGAAAGGACGGGCCGGTGTGGTAATTTAAACGAGATTATGGTTGGCTAATTATCGGTAAGGTAATCAAAAAAGATTCCAAGAGATATGCAAATGCTGCATATAATTACTAATTAAAAGAGCATTGCGGAGGAAATTTCACCGTGAATAGATCCTCAAATAGAGTGTATATAAGAGCATCTATAACCGGACCTCTCAAACACGCTTCATACGCCCGGGCGGGCTGTCCGGTCAGTGTCCGGTCAAAAAAAGTTGGCCCAGACGAACCCCTCAAACGGGCCTCAAACGCCCGGACTGTCGTGGGAACGAGTCTGACAGTAGAAGGTAGGGGTACGTAAGGAGAGGGCAGAGTCCTAGCTACGGCGAGGGTGTACACACAGATGTATGAGTTCAGGCCCCTCTCGTGGAGGTAATAGCCCTACGTCTCAGGTGCTCGGGAGCACTTTGTCGAGTGTAATAGGAGTATCGCTACAGGAGATGCGAACCCTTGTGCCAGAGGGGAGGGGTGGCTTATATAGAGTGCGCTACCCCTCATAAGTGTCTGGCATCTAAGGGTCAGATCGTGGCTATAAAGACATACGTTACTGGTAACGTACACCATTAATGCTATTAATGGTCTTGATGAATGCCTGCCCGTTAGCCTCCCTCGGGTGACTTCTGGGCTTCTGTGGTCGACTGTCTTCTGGTCCTTCCGAGTGAAAGGTAAGTGTCGAGTGAAAGGTACCTCCGAGTGTATATTGTCGAGTGACTTGTATGTCTTGGCGATTTCAGTCGGAGACTTCCTTGTAGCTCTTAAGCTTTCTAGGGCAGTGTCCTCAGATAGGGCATGTAGGTCAGGCCTATGACCCTACCCTAGGTACATATCCCCATCATTAGCCCACGAATGGATCGGGGTTCGAGTGTAAAAAGTGTCAATGCAGGTTCTGACAAGACACAAAAATTCCGAGTGCATTTTGAGGCTTCTTAGAAATCTGCGTCGATTGGAACCTTTATCGTTCGCCCTGATTGATTCTGTCTTGAAGTATATCCGAGTGAAACTGAGCTCGAAATCAGGTTCGAGTGGTCTGCAGAGCCTTCGGATGTGACGGTTCGCTCCGTCGGGTCCGGATTTTACGGGATTCGAAAATTGGATAAACGCGCGCCGAGCGGGGATGACGCAACCGCAAAGGCAAGTGAGGGCACGATGCCTCGATTACCGCGCCGCCAAAATCGCCACGTACCGCGCCTCCTCTGGATTCGGGATACCTAGAGATCTGACGGGCCCGCAGGTCAGTGACCCACACGGGCGGATATAAGGGGCGGCGACGCCGGTGCTGGTACAGTATTCTTCCCCCAAATCTGCTCTTCTCCTCCTCTTCCTCTGCTCAGCTCCGCTCCGACGACCGCCGCCGCCATGACGAAGGGCAAGACGGAGAAGCTCGAGCGCGTCAAGAAGGGAGGAGCCAAGGCGAAGAAGCCGTCGGGCGCCCGGTGGACGGTGCCGCCGGGGTGGATCCAGGGGGATTTCCTCCAATCGACGGTCACGGCGGAGGATGTGCAAAATCTCGTCGTTGACGGGTTGATAGCTGCGGAGTCCTGGAGATTGCCGAAGGGGGAGACCGAACCAGAGCCACGCGACGGCGAGCGAGTTCTGCTTCTCACTCACATCAAACGAGGTTTCTCCATGCCACCCCACCCATTCATCCGTAGTTTCCTGAACTATTTCGGGGCGCAGCTCCACCATTTTCCTCCGAATGCGATTGCCTATCTTTCCTGTTTCCTAACCCTGTGCGAATGCTTCTTGGGCTGTCCTCCGCATTGGTGTTTGTTTAAACACATATTCTCTGCTAGATCTCAATCCGTCAAGAAAGCCAATCCCAGTGATAGCAAAACCAATGTAATCCAACTATGTGGTGGCTTAGGGATTCAAAAGAGAGGTAGGAGTGCATTTCCCTCTATGACCTTTCCTGATTCTGTCCGGGGTTGGCAGTCGACATGGTTCTATTGCAAGGATGTTGCATCACCAAATATGTCGACTGGACTTCCTCCTTTCACCTTGGATCGACCTACCACTCCCAAACCACTATACGTGACAAAGGTAGAGAAAATCCAGGTAGGAATCCTAGTGAACGCTGTATCTGATCTCATCCGCGGCGGAGTGACTGGCTTGGATCTCCTTGAAACGTTTCTCAGTCGACGGATCCAGCCTCTCCAGGCCCGGGATCACACCATGTGGCATTACTCGGGCCCTGAGGATACCACTCGGACTCATCCTGAAGAAGTTTCCGACGAGACCGTCTCCCAGTGGCTCAGGAGCATCACCGGAGCCTGTGACAATCCCGAGGGAGCGAAGCGAATTCCGCCCTTTTCTGCTTTGAACCCACCAAAGAATCTTGTGAGTTATACCTCCGTCGATTGTTTTAATATCTGTCGAGTAACTGGATCTTCAGTCGACTGACTTTGAAGCTTGTATCTTGCAGGAATTTACAAACATGTACTCGCCCGTGCCAAACGGAGAACAGTCTGACGAAGAAGAAGGGAGCGTAGATGACAGCGCAGACGGCGATTATGCCAACGACAGCGAGAGCAGTGATGACGACCTGGAGGAAGGCGAGGTGGAAGCTCAGGTCCCTCTGCGCGCCGGGCGTCGCACCAAGCAGCAAGATGACCCAGAGTTTACTCCGAGCAAAACTGTGGCGTCGAGCACAAGGAACCCAAAGCGTGACCGTACCGCAACATCAGGGTCGACTGAAAAAGCTGCGAAACAACTCAAGCTGGACGCGCCAAAACCTCGGAAGGCCCTGCCTCGTATCAAGATTGCTGTGCCTGTTGCCTCAACGTGAGTGTTTATTTTCCCGCAATTGTGATTGTGGCACTTCATGTCCCTGCTGACCGAGTAGAGTTTATCAGCCAGAGTTGCTACCTCTGTGACGTCGCCCCAGCGAAATGATGGGGACCATATGGAAGTGGACACTCCTGACGCGGCCACCTCCCAACGAGGTATAACAAACCCACACTCTACTCTGTTTTTGAAGAATAATCGTCGAGTGACTTGATTAAAATTGCCGATTGATAGCTGACGAAGTCATCGAACTGGAAGATGACGAGGAGCTGCAGCGAGGAATGCAAGATGAAGCTCTGCTTCTGGAGGCTCCACACGTACGCACACGGAGAGCATCGTCAGGACAGACGCCCCATGGGTCGACTGCTGCGACACCTCCAGCCCTTGTGGCTCCGCTGTCGAGTGCTCCGCCAGCCACTTCAATTCTGGTGGCTTCAGCACCTATTGGACAATCTGAAGCACCTCCTGCTGCCTCAGTTACATCACCAACTCATTCGACGCCCGCATACCCTTTGTATCACGTCCCGGAGGACCAAACTGGAGCTGCCAAGGAAGCCATGATTCAGGCTGGGCAGATGATGCTGCGAACAAAGGAGGCGTATGAAGCCAGCAAGTTAGCCTATGATGCCAGCTCAGCGCTTCAAGCCAACGTCCGAGTAAGTGCTATTGTAAGTTCATTTCCGCTTGAATTCTTGTCCATCTTGATTTTACACCCACTGGGTGTTTTCTTCGCAAGTAGATCAGGTAGTTTCTGGTCCAGTGGGGGCACGCTGAGTGCACCCACTGGGTGTAGTCCCCGAGACCGCTGTCGAATGACGAAGGCATCGGCAGGGGTCTTAGAGTTGATTTGAAAGTTGCTTGTCACTCGACAGGACGGGCTTGGTCGAGTGATAGTAGGTCCAGTGGGGGCACGCTGTAGTCCCGGAGACCGCCGTCGAGTGCTTGTATCGGCGGGGGTCTGATAGAGACAATGTTCGCTTGCTTGCTTCTTTGTTTATACTCTGACAGGTCAGACCTGGTCGAGTGTTTTTGTATCCAGTGGGAGCACGCTGAGTGCACCCACTGGGTGTAGTCCCCGAGACTACTATCGATCGTTGATGATGGGCAGTAGTCTTAAGAACCATTCTCCAGGTTTCATGGACATCATTTCCATCAACCATGATATGACGCTGTATAGGGTTGTGGGGTGGGGCGGCGGGCCGCCTTTCAGTCGACTGCACTTGTACTTTTCCACTCGGGAGTAGAGAAATATCCATGTCGACCGAACCCCTTCTTTGCTGATTTCAGAAAGCCTGTGGGCTCGGGACCAAGTACGTCGAGCTAGAGAAGGAGAAGAATCGACTTCTGCTGGATCTGGAGCTGACGAACAACAACCTGGACCGTGCACAGACAGAATTGAAGACTTTGGGAGGTAATCCTTGACAACCAATTGCATTATCATTTTCATCTTCCGTCCTTTGAACCGAGCGAATCCACTCGAACAGACGTATGTGATGAGAACCGTCGTCTCCGAGCACGACTCAACAATGTTATTTCTTTAGATACCATGAAAAAGGCGCTCGAGGACAAGGACAAATCACTTGCTGATGCTCAGAAGGAAGCAAAGGAGAAAACTGAAGCTGCTGAGAAGAAACTTGCTGCAGCCAGTAAACTGGAAGAAGAGAACGCCAAACTCAAGCAGGAACGATCCGACTGGATCAAAAAACTTGAAGTGCAGACCAAGGGAAAGAGTGCTCTGGAAAAACACTTAGGAGACTTTGCGAAGAAAATGTTCAGCATGCTTGAAGGTGACTTTCTTCTGTCGAATGAATTTCCTTGATTTCCTCAGAACGGCATTGTGATCACCTTTTCCCTTTCTCTTCACGCAGAATTCTGTCAAGACTTTGAGAAGGAAACCGAAGAAATCGAGCCCAATCTGGACCCCACGAAGTCACTCGTCGGAGACGCCATGGCCATGGATATGTTTCGACTCGAAGCTCGTCTTAAGAGTGTCCAAGGATATGTCACTCGGCTGAAGGCTGCATTCGAGAAGGTCGACAAGGAGTTGTGGCCTGAAGATTCTCTCCAGACTGACCTCGAGTCTATGATGACTCGCCTCAACGAAATTCCTAGTCGAGTGCAGGCGTGGAAGAAATCCGCTGCTCGTTGTGGTGCTGATGTGGCACTTTCACTCGTCAGGGTTCATTGCAAGGAGGTCAGGGAGGACAAACTGAAGGCTCTCCGAGTGATCAACACAAAGAAACTGCAGTTTGAAGATTTCATGGAGACTTTCATCGAAGCAGCCACTCGGATCGCCGACGGAATTGACCTGGACACCTTTGTCGAGCCCTCAAGCCCTACTGGAGCTTGAACAAGTGCTTTGCTTTCAGTTAAAACTTTATTTGCCTCGGTATGCCGAGTGATGGTGTAACCGATTAAAACTTCGTTCAGGCCTTAAGCCTGAGAACTTCCCTTTGCGCGAACAAGTTTTTGCTGCGCTAGAGATTCTAGTCTTACTCGCATTTTTGCTTTCCGACATTTTGCTTGGTTGAATTTAGGACTTAGGCGAAGACTGGTTCGCAGCTAAGTTCCGAGTGTTAGGAATACCTTACACTCGGAAGGATTTTTTAACTTAGGGGAAAACTGGTTCACAGCTAAGCCTCCGAGCAAGAGGGTTGCTCTTTACTCGGCGAAGTTTTCTGTACTTAGGCGAAGACTGGTTCGCGGCTAAGTCTCCGAGTGTATTGAATGTTATACACTCGGAAGGGTTTTTAACTTAGGCGAAACGGGTTCGCAGCTAAGCCCCCGAGCAAGAGGATTGCTCTTCACTCGGAGAAGTTTTCCGAACTTAGGCGAAGACTGGTTCGCGGCTAAGTCTCCGAGTGTATTGAATGTTATACACTCGGAAGGGTTTTTAACTTAGGCGAAACGGATTCGCAGCTAAGCCCCCGAGCAAGAGGGTTGCTCTTCACTCGGAGAAGTTTTTGAACTTAGGCGAAGACTGGTTCGCGGCTAAGTCTCCGAGTGTATTGAATGTTATACACTCGGAAGGGTTTTTAACTTAGGCGAAACGGGTTCGGCGCTAAGCCCCCGAGCAAGAGGGTTGCTCTTCACTCGGAGAAGTTTTTGAACTTAAGCGAAGACTGGTTCGCGGCTAAGTCTCCAAGTGTATTGAATGTTATACACTCGGAAGGGTTTTTAACTTAGGCGAAACGGATTCGCAGCTAAGCCCCTGAGCAAGAGGGTTGCTCTTCACTCGGAGAAGTTTTTGAACTTAGGCGAAGACTGGTTCGCGGCTAAGTCTCCGAGTGTATTGAATGTTATACACTCGGAAGGGTTTTTCACTTAGGCGAAACGGATTCGCAGCTAAGCCCCCGAGCAAGAGGGTTGCTCTTCACTCGGAGAAGTCTTTGAATGTGAAATTGTGCGATCGGAATCGACAATAGACTGCGGAAGTCATAACTTAACAAACGCATCGTCTGGAGCACTCTTATTACATCAAAACAACTCAGTCGTCAAGTATAAATGCGTCGAAGCAAATCCGCGTTCCAGGCGCGTGGCTCATCAATATTCTTCTTCAAGTTGAAAAGATGGTACGCCCCGTTGTTCAGCACCTTGGTGACGACGAATGGGCCTTCCCACGCTGGGGCCAACTTGTGGGGCCGCTGCTGATCCACTCGGAGCACCAGATCACCTTCGTGGAATGAACGGCTTTTGACGTGTCTCGCATGGAAGCGGCGAAGGTCTTGTTGATATACAGTCGATCGGATCAGGGCCATCTTTCGTTCTTCCTCTAGGAGATCCACACCATCTTGTCTAGCTTGCTCAGCTTCGTCTTTAGAGTATAGATCCACTCGGGGGGAATTGTGAAGGACGTCACTTGGCAGAATGGCTTCAGCTCCATACACAAGGAAGAAAGGAGTGCGTCCAGTCGACCGGTTTGGAGTCGTCCTCAAGCCCCACAGAACAGACGGCAATTCAGTGACCCAAGCTCCAGCAGCATGATCAAGATCTCGCATGAGCTGAGGCTTCAGTCCTTGGAGGATAAGGCCATTCGCTCGCTCTGCTTGACCATTAGACTGGGGGTGCGCAACGGATGTGTAGTCCACCCGAGTGCCTTGAGAGGAGCAAAAGTATCTGAACTCTTCCGAGTCAAAGTTAGAGCCATTGTCTGTAATGATACAGTGGGGGACTCCATATCTGAAGGTTATTTCTTTCATGAATTTGATAGCAGTGCGGGCGTTCAGCTTCTTGATGGGTTTAGCTTCAATCCACTTAGTGAACTTGTCGACTGCAACCAGTAAGTGAGTGAATCCACTCTGGCCTGTTCTAAGGGGTCCAACCATATCCAAGCCCCATACAGCAAACGGCCAGACGAGTGGAATAGTCTTCAAGGCAGACGCAGGTTTGTGTGACAGGTTCAAATAAAACTGGCATCCTTCGCAGTGATCGACTATATCTTTGGCCATCTCATTGGCGCGTGGCCAAAAGAAACCCGCTCGGTAAGCTTTGGCAACAATTGTCCTAGAGGACGCATGATGACCACAAGTTCCCGAGTGAATCTCCTCCAAAATCAGTCGACCTTCTTCAGGAGAAATACACCGCTGAATCACGCCAGTCACACTTTCTCTGTAGAGTTGTCCATCCATAACAGAAAAAGCCTTGGATCTGCGGACTATCTGTCGAGCTTCATCATCATCTTCTGGGAGTTCTCGCCTCAGAATATACGCAATATAAGGAACAGTCCAGTCGGGGATGATCACTAAAACCTCCATAACCAGATCAATAGCTGCTGGGACGTCGACTTCAGTCGGATCTGAGGCGCTCTTTGCTTGCGGGGGCTCTTCAGTGAAAGGATCTTCCTGTACTGAAGGAGAATGAAGGTGCTCGAGAAATACATTGCTGGGGACAGGTTTCCGAGTGGATCCAATCTTTGCCAGCTCATCAGCTGCTTGATTCTTCACTCGGGGAACATGATGGAGTTCCAAGCCTTTGAATTTCTTCTCAAGTTTCCTTACTGCATTGCAGTATCCTGTCATAGCGGGGTTCCTGACATCCCACTCTTTCATCACTTGATTGACCACCAAATCAGAGTCGCCATATACCATCAGGCGCCGGACGCCGAGTGAAATGGCCATACGCAACCCATACAAGAGTGCTTCATATTCAGCTTCATTGTTGGAGGAATCAAAGTGAATCTGCAAGACATAACTGAGTTTGTCGCCTTTTGGGGACACCAGTACTACGCCAGCACCAGACCCATTCAGCATCTTCGAGCCATCAAAGAACATGGTCCAGTGTGCCGAGTAAACTTGGATCGGTTGCTGCTGTTCAGTCCACTCGGCCAGGAAATCAGCGAGGGCTTGAGACTTGATTGCTTTCTTTGCTTCAAACTTGATGTCAAAATAGAGGAGCTCAATAGCCCATTTGGCCACTCGACCAGACGCATCTCGATTGTGGAGAATTTCAGACAATGGAGCATCACTGACGACTGAAATTGAGTGATCTTGAAAATAATGTGCCACCTTCTTAGCTGACAGATATATACCGTACACGAGCTTCTGGTAATGTGGATATCTTTGCTTTGAAGGAGTCAACACTTCAGAGACGTAATAAATAGGACGCTGGACTTTGTAAGCTTTACCTTCCTCTTCCCTCTCGACAGTGAGAACTGTACTGACGACCTGATTAGTAGCCGCTATGTACAATAGCAATGGCTCCTTACTGCGCGGAGCAGCAAGCACCGGCTGGGTGGAAAGCAGAGCTTTGAGCTCGACAAACGCTGCTTCAGCTTCAGAAGTCCACTCGAATGTATCAGACTTCTTCATCAGTCGGTATAAAGGCAGTGCCTTTTCACCGAGACGAGAAATGAATCGACTCAATGCTGCCAAGCAACCTGTGAGCTTCTGGACATCGCGCACACGCTCAGGGCTTTTCATTCGGGTGATGGCACCGATCTTTTCAGGATTAACGTCGATTCCCTTTTCAGAAACGAGAAAACCGAGTAATTTGCCGCCAGGAACACCGAAAGTGCACTTAGTCGGATTTAGCTTGATATCATATCTCCTCAGATTGGCGAATGTTTCAGCTAAGTCAGACAACAGGTCGGAACCTTTGCGAGACTTGACGACAATGTCATCCATGTAGGCTTCAACATTCCGAGGAATCTGATCGAGTAAACATTTTTGAATCATGCGCATGAAAGTAGCGCCGGCGTTCTTCAAACCAAAAGGCATGGTGATATAACAGAAACACCCGAAAGGGGTGACGAAGGCTGTCTTTATTTCATCCGGACCAAACAGACGGATCTGATGGTAACCAGAGTAAGCATCCAGAAAAGATAGACGCTCACACCCCGCAGTTGAGTCAACAATCTGATCAATGCGGGGGAGTGGAAAATGATCTTTTGGGCAGACCCGATTGATATGTTTGAAATCAATACACATGCGGAGTGACTTGTCCTTCTTAGGGACCATAACGACGTTCGATAACCACTCGGAGTGGTAAATCTCACGTATGAACTTAGCCGCCAAGAGACGAGCCACCTCCTCGCCGATTGCTTTTTGCTTCTCCGTTGCCGACCGACGCAAATGCTCCTTCACAGGCTTGGCCTTCGGGTCAACTCTCAACCGGTGCTCAGCCAGTTCCCTGGGTACACCAAGCATGTCAGCAGGCTTCCATGCGAAGATGTCCCAGTTCTCACGGAGGAACTGGATGAGCTCGGCTTCCTATTTGCTGTCGAGTGTCGTCGAGATGTTGGTCGAGGCAGCTGTTGGATCTGTCGGGTGAATGTTCACTTTCTTCACTTCTCCTGCCGACTGAAAAGCTGACTCAGAAGCGGGCTTCTTAGCGCGCAACAGGTCGGAAGGATCAGCGTTTTTCTTGTATTCTTCCAATTCGACCATAGCCATCTGATGATCGGCGATCTTGGAGCCCTTCTGAAGGCACTCCTCAGCCCTCTGTCGATTGCCAGTGACTGTGATCACACCCTTGGGTCCGGGCATCTTCAGCTTGAGATACACGTAACATGGACGGGCCATGAAACGGGTATAAGCCGGACGACCAAGGATGGCGTGGTATGCACTCTGGAAGTCCACCACTTCAAATGTCAAATTTTCCTTGCGAAAATGCTTATTGTCACCAAACACAACATCCAACGCTATTTGACCGAGTGAACGGGCCTTTTTCCCAGGGATGACGCCATGGAACTGCATGTTGCTTTCACTGAGTCGGGACATCGGAATGCCCATCCCCTTGAGGGTATCTGCATATAGGATGTTCAGACCGCTTCCACCGTCCATCAAAACCTTGCGAAGTCGAGTGCCCCCCACAACTGGGTCCACCACTAGCGCTTGCCGCCCGGGGGTAGCAATATGCGCAGGGTGATTTGACTGATCAAACGTGATAGCAGTCTGAGACCACTTGAGATATGTGGGGGTAGAGGGAACCGCCATGTTAACCTCCCTGTTGATAACTTTCAGTCGACTCTTGCTCTCAACATCAGCAAAAATCAACAGAGTGGCATTGATCTCAGGAAACTCTTCTTTATCTTCTTCATCTCCCTTTTCAGGGTCTTTTTCACTCGACTGGCTCTCTTTGAACTGTTCGATCAGCAAACGGCACTGTCGGGTGGTATGCTTTGGCAATATTAAATTGCCCTCTTCATCTTTCCTCGTGTGGATTGCACACGGTAAATCCATAACATCTGTACCCGATTGATTCTTTGACTTCTTGGGGGTGAACTTAGCTTTGGATTTACCTTTATTTTTGGCCTGTGCCGCCAGAGCGGCCGCTTCTGCCGGAGCAGGGGATCAGCCTTGCGCTTCTGCTTCCGATTGGAATTTCCGCCTGCATCATTGTCGACTGCTTTTCCTTTACCGCTTCGGAGGCAGTCCTCTTCTTCACCATTGGCGTACCGAGTGGCAATCTCCATCATCTTGCTCAGAGAAATATCACCAGTGCGACCAAATTTCAGATAGAGCTCTCTGTATCTAACACCAGCCTTGAAAGCACAAACAGCCTGGTGTTCGGAAACATTCTCCACCGTGTGATGCAGGGTGGACCAGCGCTGAATGTAGTCTTGCAAGGTCTCATTGGGCTTCTGAACACAATGCTGCAAATCAGTCAAACCAGCCGGACGTTTACAGGTGCCTTCAAAGGTTCTGATAAACACTCGGGCCAAGTCCTCCCAGCAATAGATGCTAGAGGGAGCCAAACGATTCAACCAAGCTCTGGCCGAACCATCTAACATCAGGGACAAATGCTTCATGGCTATGTTGTCGTTTCCTCCACCAATCTGCACAACCACTCGGTAATCATCTAACCATGTCTCGGGCTTCGACTCGCCAGAAAACTTGCCAATTCCAGCCGCCAACCTGAAGTTGGGGGGAATCTCTGCAGAGCGAATGGCTCTGCTAAAACACTCGGGACCAGACACAACAGCTCCACTTCCACTCGGATAGTCTC
Source organism: Elymus sibiricus (assembly GCA_039707655.1). Lineage (NCBI taxonomy): Eukaryota > Viridiplantae > Streptophyta > Magnoliopsida > Poales > Poaceae > Elymus > Elymus sibiricus. Next base: position 159,965,516 of record CM077673.1, read on the forward strand.
CGTTATAACCATCTCTGTGGGCTCTGCCTCTATCGACCCGTCTTTGAGCGAGGACATCCCTTGCGTCAAATCCAGGATTCCGCTCATCACCGAACGGGCGCCTATCATCATTGTGCCGGGGCACATATGAACCACTCCGTGGAGGAGAAAGCACCCGACGGCGGTCATCGCGGTGATAACGAGGAGCAAACTGATCTCGCCCTTGATCTTTGTACCGATCTTCACGGTAACCTCCGCCTCTGTGGCGCAGAGGTGACCCAGGGCTGTGGGCCGACTGAACTGTCTCCGCCCCGGGCGAATTGCTATGTAATCTGTTCTGTGAATGAGAAACAGCCACATTCTGCTGCTGCGCTGCCTCGAGCAACGTTCTGATCTGTTGCAAACCTCTACCAGCTTCCGATCGTGACGGCTGTATAGAATCTGCAATCCTAGCAGCAGCTGCAACATTCAACACTGGAGTACGGAATACCTTGACGTTATTCCGCGATCCACTCGGAAACAACTGTCGCTGATGTCGATTGGGACGCGGTGGACGCTGTCAAGCGCGCTCGTCGAGTGCTTCTTGCATCTCTTTGAGTCGAAGGCGAGTAGCCTCCATGGCCTGGGCCTCAGCAGTCGTGCCGACGATGGAAGTATGGAGAACATCCTCATCCCGGTGTTGCTGATCATTCAACGTTCCACCAATCTCGCGCCTGGCGTGGTTGAAGCCAGGTGGCGGACTCTGATGAGAGCCAGCCATAAGAACTTCAGCCGCAGGATCGCAGCTCTCGCACTCGGAGGGAACATCAGACCGATCTGACGCCGAGTCGAACACGCCGAGAAGTGACTCGGCGGGCTCGATGGCCGCAATCTGCGGGGACGAAGCCTGGCGGGCCGTCGCATGTCGCACCCAACGCTGTAGCCGCGAACGACTGGATCGCTTGCGGCGATGAACAGCATGGAGGGCCGACACGTACGGAGTCGACGGCTGAAGGAGAAGAACAACGCAGGAGCTTGCGCAAAAGTGCGTTGCCCCACGACTCGGGAGCGCCTCAACGTCCAGAGGCGCCTCCCGGAGCCATGCCGAATCGTCGGCGATGAAGGTGAGCGCTCCGAGACGGATCTCGTGGCCCAGGAACAAATCACCGCCGGATGACATGACGAAGGAAAACAAATGCAACCTCGCCGGAAGTCGCTTAGACGCCAGCCCCAAGGTGGGCGCCAACTGTCGTGGGAACGAGTCTGACAGTAGAAGGTAGGGGTACGTAAGGAGAGGGCAGAGTCCTAGCTACGGCGAGGGTGTACACACAGATGTATGAGTTCAGGCCCCTCTTGTGGAGGTAATAGCCCTACGTCTCAGGTGCTCGGGAGCACTTTGTCGAGTGTAATAGGAGTATCGCTACAGGGGATGCGAACCCTTGTGCCAGAGGGGAGGGGTGGCTTATATAGAGTGCACTGCCCCTCATAAGTGTCTGGCATCTAAGGGTCAGATCGTGGCTATAAAGACGTACGTTACTAGTAACGTACACCATTAATGCTATTAATGGTCTTGATGAATGCCTGCCCGTTAGCCTCCCTGGGGTGACTTCTGGGCTTCTGTGGTCGACTGTCTTCTGGTCCTTCCGAGTGAAAGGTAAGTGTCGAGTGAAAGGTACCTCCGAGTGTATATTGTCGAGTGACTTGTATGTCTTGGCGATTTCAGTCGGAGACTTCCTTGTAGCTCTTAAGCTTTCTGGGGCAGTGTCCTCAGATAGGGCATGTAGGTCAGGCCTATGACCCTACCCTAGGTACATATCCCCATCACGGACTGACCGGCACCCCCCATATCCAGCCCAAATATGGGGCGGATATGGGGTGGCCCGGGCATGCCCGGGCGCGTCCGCCTGACAAGCCCGGCCCACCCCGACCCCACCATGTCCCACTAAAAACCCCCGTCCGACGAAACCCTAGCTTACTCACTCTCGCTCTGTCCGATCCTCTCCCCTCTCCGCCCGCTCCTCTCCCCCCGCCGACGAGCATGTCGAGCTCCGGCAGCGCCTCCGGCGACTCCGATCCGGAGTACAAGCTGGCTCTCCGCATCGCCTTGGAGCGGTCCAAGGCGGAGACTGGAGTCATCTCCGGATCTGGAGCGTCCTCGAAGCCGCCTGTACCCCGTCGACGCATTTCGGACGCCGGCGCTGGCCCGTCCCGTGCCATGGGCAGCGGCGACCGACGGCCAGCCCAGTCCGCGCCGGCGGGGCGGGGCTCCCTCCCGCCGTGCCCTCCCTCCGCCCGCCGCTGCTCCCGCTGCGTGGCAGCGGTGGGTGCTTTTGCCCGCCCCTCCGGCCCGGTCGCGCATGCCGGAGTCGGAGGCGCGCGCCGCCCGCCGCGAGAGGCAGCGGCGGAGGGAGAGGGAGGCCGCGGAGTCGGCGAAGGAGCGGGCGCGGGCTATGGCGGATATGGATGAGGACCACCTCCTCGCGTGGGTCTGCCAGCGGTCGCTCACGACGGCGGATTCGGACGCGAGGAGGCTCCGCCGCAAGAACGCCAAGGCCCTCCGCATCGCCATTGAGGAGTCCGAGTGGCTCGCGGCGGTTACGGCGAAGGAGCGGGCGCGGCTGGCCAAGCTCAAGCGCCAGTAGGACCGGGTGGCGGAGCGGCTGAAGGGCCTCGTGATCGTCTCCGACTCCTCCTCCTCCTCCGACGACGGCTCCTCCTCCTCCTCCTCCGACGACGACCAGCCCCCCGCCGCCGCCGGCTACAGCTACACCGGCGATCGCAAGGGGAAAGGTCTGGCCCGCAAGTACTAGTTAGATTAGCTTAGGTTTAAATTTGTCCATCGTATGTATGAACTGGTGGAGCTTTTGTTGCAATGTGATGCTATCTCTTGTCCGGATTCATATGTCCTGCGTTTGATCGACGTAATTTGATCCACGTTGCATGGGTAGTATGGAAATATGGGGTCGGATATGAGAAAGACGGATGTGGATGAGCGGATTTGAGGCGTGCCCGGTCAGTGCCCGCGGACGCGTCCGGGCGCGTCCGCAGGCGTTTGAGGGGCCGGATTTGTCATATCCGGTTGTAGATGCTCTAAGCCAACTAGATGGTGATCACACACATCATGACCAGGCACGCCTACCTAAGAATAATGATATAAAAAAATTGTCCACACATTACAAAACACATAATTAGAAGTTTATCTATTTTACAATAACTATTCAGGAAAATTGTTTAGCCGTTTTTTAAAGAAAAACTCTAAACGTAATTAAAAAAATGTCCACCTATTTCTAAAATGTCCATGCAATTTAAAAAAGCTCTCAGATATTTATAAAAAAGTTCATAGAATTTTTGAAACTGCTCGCTCATTTTAAGAAATGTTCTTGTATATGTTAATAAAATTATATATGTCTAACAACGCGCTAACACAAAATATTGCAAAGGGAAAAATAGAAATGCACATAAAAATAGTAACAAGAAGAAATAATTATGTCGCCCACCATGATTACAAGTTGGTGCAGGAAATGGCTCGTGAAGTGGCGTGCTACGGTATGATGAATAAATTCATAGGATTTATTTATCCCATCACGAAAAGGTTGGCCAGTAGGATGGGTTTCGAAAGCTGCGTGCCGTTGGAGGCCGCTGCGGGCGATTCGGTCGGCGCTCCGCCCTCGGCTCCTGATCTCGCCGCGGTCGGCGCGTGGACGCTGCTCCGGCGGGGCCCGAGTGGCTCGCCGTCGCCGGTGCCTCCTCCTGAGGCCGGGGGGGGGGGGGGTCGCAGGGGGCCCCGTGTGGTGGTCATTTCTGGGCGCTGGCTGGGGCGGACCCGGAGGGGGCGGAGGAGCCTTCCCCCTCTTGCTCCGCTGCCCCGCCGGCGGGCGCCACGCTGGGCGATTTCGTGCTGCTCGCTGCAGCGGGCGGCGCTGGCCAGGGAGGCCGGCACAGACGCTTCGCGCCGGGCGGTGGTGGCTCACGAGCGACGGCCATGCGCATCTGGTGTCCGTCGTCGTCCCCTAGTGACCCTGGTCAGCGGGGTGCGCGCCCGGCGCCTCCTGCTCCGGTGGGGTCGGCGGTCCCCGTCGTGGCGGCGGTCGACGCGTGGCCGGCGCTCCCCTCGTGTCCCTCTCCGGTGCGGCGGGTGGACGCGGCGGCGGCGCCGTCGTCATCTGGGCTAGGGTTGGGCACGGTGCTCGCGGGGCTTCCCCTGCTGCGCCAGCCGGGCCTGGGCCTGGACGATGGGCCTGGGCCGGCCTCGGGGGTCACTACGGCTGTGGACCCTTCGCCCAGCCCAGTGCCGTCCGGGGGCGGCTACCAGGCTGTTCTGCCGAATGGGTCGGGGCCCACGCCATCCCAACAGCCCGCACCGGCCACTCGGCCTGTGTGGGGCCCCAGGGGGTCGCGCTTTATATGGCTGAGGAGGGGCCTGCGTGACCCCGCGCTAGGGTTTCCAGCTACTGCTGGTGAGGCGCGTCGCTTCGCCAGATCTACTCGTCTTCTCGCCCCCATTCCCCCTCCCCCACCTCTCTCCCTCTCCTTTGCGGCGGTGATGGCCATGGGAGACCGCAGAGCTGAGAAGCGCCCCATGGAGCCCCTGGATCCGGAGGTGGAGCGTCGTCGGGAGCGGGAGGTGCGTGAGAAGGCCAAGCGTGACCAGAGGGCACGATCGGCTGGCCGCGGCGACGCCGGCGGCTACGGCCAGGAGCAGGTTCCCTATGGGCGCGAGGCGGATTGGGGTCCCCCTCCTCCTTGGTGGCAGCAACAGCAGGAGCGCAAGAAGAAGCGGAAGGAAGGCCAGCGCCGCCGACAGCTCGAGCGTAAGTCTCCTGAGCACCCCCTCTGCAGTGGCGGCCATGGCGACCCGCTGACAAAGAAGCCACGCACGTCGTCTGGGGCTCTTGCGCTGGCGCTGCCGGAGGCGCCTAGGGGCTCGGCGGCGGAACCCATTCCGGTGGATGATGGGATCGGGTCGGAGTGATTCAAGTGCAGGCGGATGGGACATTTCCAAGCCCAATGCAAGTTCCCCCCTCTGTGTGATCTGCAAGCAGGAGGGCCATGCCTCTGCCTACTGCCCGTCCAGAGGCAAGCATCTGCACCTCCATATCATGGGTAGCGCTATCCCTGGTGAGAGTTTTTTCTGCTTGGAATTTGAAGAAGAAGACGGCGAGGTGGGATCTGATCTGAAGGCAATCAACGGCGCGATCCTGTCGGCGGACCCCGGCATGCTCACCCTCCGCACGCTTAAGCACGAACTGAAGCACATCGTGGCGGGCGACTGGGACTGGCAGATCTCGCAGGTGGGCGACGATGAGTTTTCTGTGGTCTTTCCCTCGGCAGATCTGCTCCACATGGCCAAATCCAGTGGCAAGCTCTTCCTGCCCCTCAACGACATCACTGTCAAGGTGCGTGACACCATTCATGAGGAGGTGGTGCCTCTCTCTATGCCGGAGGTTTGGGTCCGCCTCCATGGCATTCCCAAGAAACACCGACGCGCTGAGCGGCTGATGGAGGGCTTGAAGATGCTAGGTAGGCCAATCATGGTGGATGAGCTCTCCCTCATCCGGTTGGGGCCGGTGAGGATGAAGTTTGGTTGCTTAGCACCGGACAAGTTGAATGGATCCGTGCAGGTCTGGTTCAACCATGAAGGTTTCAACATCAAGGTGGAGGTGGAACGGCTGCCGAAGTGCACGGGGGATGGGCCGGCGGCGCCGGGACCTAATGATGGCCCTCCGCGGCCCTCTGACAAGCGTGGCCCCCTCCCCTCTGGGGGTGCGGCTAGTTTGGGGCCGGGTGGCCGTTCGGGGACGAGTAAAGAGGGACACGGTGGCCAGGGAGGCCAGTCCGGTGGTCAGCACAAGGATGTTGAGATGGAGTATCAGGATGATGAGGGCGACGACCGCATGCCAGACACCTCGATTGACATGGAGACTTGGGACATTCTAGGCTCCAAGGTGGGTGTGCTACCAGTGGACAAGGAGGCTTCGGAGCCGGGGGCGCTAGCGGTCTCGGACACTGCTGGGAGCAGCCCACCCACTGCTCGCTCCCTTGATAAATCATTCGATCAGTACGGCTCCAACCTCAAGGTGGTCCCCGCGATATCTTCCCCCATTGGGACGTCGCTGCCAGATGGGAACGCGGGGTCTTCGATCTCGGCATCACCGGGGCTTCGGGGCCCTGATGCGGGGTGTGTGCTCAACGAACCTCCCCTTCGCTCCCCCCAGTCGAGCCGGTGCAGCTCCGGTGGCTCTGGGCGCGCCCCCAAGAAGACGGCGGGGAGGAAATCTTCGGCCAGCCCCGCAGTGCTGTCCCTTCCATCTCCGGTGTCCCAGGGGGTGGGCGATCTGCAGGCGGCCCTGGGCTCGGCCGGGACGTCCACCAAGGTGCGGCGCTCCAAGGCGACTCCGGTGGCGCAGCGGGCTCCAAGTGCATGGTCCAAGGCGGCGCTGGGGGACCTCTCTTCTCTGGAGAGCGCTCAGCTTCGTCTCGCGGACAAGAATCTGGAAACCTCAGGTAATGCCCCTCCCTCCTACAAAATTCTTAATGCATTCACGGATCCGCAGTTGGTGTATTCTCGTTGATAGCAGTATCGCGGTAGGCCCGGAGAGTGGTGAGATCATTTCCATGATTCGAGCGCGTGAGGATGCCCAAGCCGCACTCGCCGCGGCCGCGGCGGCGGCCAAGGCCAGTGTGGCCGTTTCCGGGGCTGTTCCGACACAGGCTATAGTTGGGACTGCTCCTGGGAGCTCGGTCACCCCGTCGATCGGTGGAGTTGCAGAAGCCAGGGAGGCAGATGTAGCTCCCTCCACCAGCCGTGCCCCTGCCAAAAAAAGAGTGGCAAAAGCGGTGACCTCCAGGGGAGTCTGCCTTAGAAATCGTATTATCTAGATGAAGTACCTTTTTTGGAACATTAGGAGATGCGGGAACGCTGGGCGGCGTTCACAACTCAGAGAGTAAATGGCGCGCGAGCAGATTGATGTGGTTGCGTTGTAGGAGACGATTAAATCTGACTTTACGTTTAGAGATCTTGCGGAGTTCGACCCCCTCCAGCATTTATCTTGGGGCTAGGTTTCTTCTTACGGCCACTCCGGTGGCCTCCTTCTGGGTTGTAATAATGATATATGTGATGTTGTATCGTGGGAATCGGGCACTTTTTTCATTTCTGCTACGATTAAGCATTGGGTTTCTCTCGCCGTGTGGGCGATTGTATGTGTCTATGGCTCAGCAGATCACTCTTGGATGGCTGATTTCTTGGGGGAAATCCAAGCCTTGGTCGGGGCTAAGCAAGCCGACGCCATTCCCATCATCTTAGGGGGCGATTTCAACCTGATCCGATCCGGGGCTGATTAAAACAATAGTAATATTGACTGGCCTCGGGTCTCGATGTTCAATAACGCCATTGCCGTGGCTGCTCATCGGGAAGTTGCACAGACCAGAGCTAGATACACTTGGACTAACAAGTAGTTAGCTCCGGTGCGTAGTGTGTTAGATCGGGTCTTCATCTCGGTGGACTGGGAAGTCCTCTTCCCCTTGTGTACGCTTATTGCCGAAACGCACATTGGCTCGGATCACGTTCCACTTATTTTAGCCTCTGGGGAGGACAGGATCAAGCGCAACCCTCGTTTCTTCTTTGAAACCGGCTGGTTTGAGGTAGAGGGATTTATTCCCCTGGTAATCGCGCGCTGGGAGCATGCGATCGCCTCGTCTGGGTGCCAGCGTGGGCCCATGGACCTCTGGATCGCGGCGGCAGGTTTGCTGCGATCCTTCCTCCATGGATGGGGTGCCAACCACGGCAGCGAGGCGAAACGGGCTAGGGAAGCCCTCATCGAGGAAATCAAACACCTGGATACCCAAGCAGACTCCAGGGCCTTCTCAGAGGCGGAGTGGGCTAACCGCTGCGCCCTTGAAAACCAGGTGCTTTCCATCCTCAGGGAAGAAGAGGAGTATTGGCGTCGCAGGGGCGGTGTCAAGTGGGTGACGAAGGGCGACACCAACATGGGCTATTTCCATGCGTATGCCAATGGTCGCAAGCGGAAATGCTCGATTCTTAGGCTTCATTCTGACCATGGGGTGTTAGTGCGTCAAGACGATATTACGGCCTACATCTACGATTTCTTCATCGGCTTGTTGGGAACAGCTAAGGAAAAGCCTCTGCGCCTTCGGCCTGACATGTGGGGGCATGACGCTCGGGTCTCGCAGGAAGAAAATGACCTCCTGGCCCTTTCATTCACTACGGAGGAAATTGATCTGGCTATGAGTTCGATGAAGGCCGACACTGCCCCAGGCCCCGATGGCTGGCCGGTGGACTTCTTCAGACGCTTTTGATCAGTGTTGAAAGGGTTGTTCTATGATATTATTAACGGGTTTGCATTAGGTACGGTTGACATCTCGCGCCTCAACTTTGGGGTCATCAGCTTGATTCCAAAGGTCAAGGGGGCCGACTCGATTAAGCAGTACCGACCGATTACCCTCATCAACGTTCCTTTCAAAATCTGCGCTAAGGCTTATACGACGAGACTTGCCCCTATCACGCAGAGGGTGATCAATAGGAGTCAGTCGGCCTTCCTCAAAGGCCGCAACATTCTTGAGGGCCCGGTAGTGCTGTAGGAAATTGTTCATGAGCTTAAACGCACCAAGCAGCAGGCTGTGCTCCTCAAGCTGGATTTCGAGAAAGCCTACGATCGAGTGAACTGGGAGTTCATTCGCGAGGTTCTGATTCGGAAGGGTTTCGAATCAGGTTTCGTTCATCGCATCATGCACCTGGTCTCGGGGGGCCAGACTACTATGTCAATTAATGGAGAAGTTGGGAATTTATTCCGCAACAAGCGAGGACTAAGACAAGGTGACCCCATCTCCCCCTTGATCTTTAACTTTGTTGCGGACGCCCTTTCGGCCATGATCGACAAGGCGAAGGGTGCCAGGCACATCCGCGGCATGATCTCTCACCTCATTCCCGGGGGAGTCACGCATCTCCAATACGCGGACGGCACGATGTTGCTTTTCGAGCCTGACGACCACATTATTGCTTCTATCAAGCTCATCCTCTTAGCCTTCGAAGTGCTCTCGGGCCTGAAGATCAACTTCCTTAAGAGTGAGGTAATTGCCATTGAGATGGCAGAACCCGAGGCGAACCGAGTCGCTAATTTGCTTAATTGCCAGCTAGGGAGCTTTCCAATTAGGTACCTCGGTCTCCCGATCACTGACAAACACATCTCCATCCATGATTGGGAGCCCCTTTATGGCAAGGTGGCGAACAGGGTCAGCCCTTGGCGTGGTAGGTTCATGTCCTCTGCCGCCAGGCTCATCCTGACTAACACTAGCCTTTCCTCGCTCCCCATGTTCAACATGGGCATGTTTCTTCTTGCTGACGATGTCCACGCCAAACTTGACACTCCTAGATCCAAGTTCTTTTGGGAAGGAACCGGGACCAAGAAGAAGTACCACTTAGTCAAGTGGGTTGCGGTTTGCCGACCCAAAAAGGTTGGAGGGCTGGGGATCCTAAACTCCAAACTCATGAACGTGGCCCTTTTGACGAAATGGTTGTGGAAGCTCTCGCAAAACGAGCAGGGGCTCTGGGCAGAGATCCTTAGGGCGAAATACTTCTTCGATGGAAACTTCCTCACTTCCAAGGCCAAAGGTTCGACCTTGTGGAATGGGATCCAGGCGGTCAAACCGGCTTTTGCGTTAGGAGCCCAGTTTCGTGTTAACAACGGTAGATCGACACGCTTCTGGTTAGACTCCTGGTGCGGGTCCAAGCCGCTGTGGCAAAGCCACCGGTCTCTATACCGCCTTGCTACGAACACTGACATTTTAGTGGCTGACGCGCTGAGAGCTTCCCCTCTAGCAATTTCTTTCATGCGTCCCCTCTCCGATCTAGAACGCGCGTCCTGGGATGGGCTTTGCCTCATGCTTTCCGGAACTGTGCTGAACAACGAGCAAGATGGTGTGTCTTGGTCTCTCACTAGCTCCAGGTCGTTTTCGGTTAAGTCACTCTATGCCAAATTAACGGAGGGCCCTACACTCGACATAGCTAGGGGGCTGTGGAAAGCCACTACCCCCCTCAAAATCAAGGTGTTCATGTGGCAGCTGTTCCGTGATCATCTCCCGTCTTCCAATAACGTGGCCAAGAGAGACGGACCTTCAGACGGCTCTTGTGCGGTCTGTGGGGCTCATGAGGATGCAAACCACATCTTCTTCAATTGCCACCTCGCCCGTTTTGCCTGGAGTGCGGTCCATGAAGCCTTCGGGCAAAATTGGAACCCCCATTCCGGTGGGGAGCTTCGCGCCATTCTTTGCGCCCATAGGGGTGGTTTCGTTAGGATTCTTTGGCGTTGCGTAGGGGCGCTGTTGTGGTCTCTTTGGACCACCCGTAACAAGATTACTATCGAGCACAAGTTTCCTTCGCATCCTGCTGACATCATTTTCAAATGCCACCTGTTTCTCCAGACCTAGACGCCGTTGGGGAAACGGCGGGACACTGAGCGGATGGAGGAGGCCATGGAGAGGATCCGCGCTATTCAGATCGCTGCTCATCATTGATCCTCATGGATGGTTTTTTGCTGGAGTTGGACTCCTTCGTGCCGGCTGTTTAGGCTTTTTCTATCTCTCTTCTTTATCAGGCTACGGCCGGTTGCATGTACTTTGACTTTCGGCTTCGGCCTCGTGTTTGTCCTTTGTTGTTTCGAACTTGGATGGTGCCTATTTGGTGGGCTTTATTAATTTAAAGCCAGACGCTTCTTGCGTCTTCGTTTAAAAAAAAATTATTCCGTTGCAATGAACGGACACATTTACTAGTACTTACTAACTACACACACGCATGCACAATGGATAACAAGTTGTTGTTATCGTCGGTGCGCGCAGTCGGATGAGGCGAGGCAGCCACGTCCGATCATCGTCGTTGTCACCGGCGTCTCCAACCAGCTCGTCCGCGCGCATGTAATTACTTCCCTGCTGATCAACTAGTGTTTCGAAAAACGAAACAAACCTAATAATAGGCTAATATGTAGGTCAGGAAGATTCAAACTGTACGTGTGCTTATCCCACCTACTACGGAGGTAGTTTCCTGAATGACCGTGATCCCTTCCGTGGGATTTAGATGGAAATTAATTAAATAATTATTTGGATACTAAAGCATGATTTTTTTTGAACACAGTACAGACGTAAGCACTCATATACATGCGCATACACTCACCCTTATGAACGTACACACGCACACTCTACCCCTATGAGCACCTCCGAGAGACTAAGCCGGCATATCATCTTGAGATTTACGAAATCACCGTAGGCGCCTCGTCGTCGACGGCAACGTCTCCTCGCACTGAAAGCATATCGTCGAAAATCCTGAAATAAATTCAGGAATAATGCAGGCATCAGGACTTAAACCCTGATGGGCTGGGGATACTACTGTTCATCTAACAATCCAACCATAGGTTAGTTTGCATACTAAAACGGGTTTGTTAGGTGGAATCTGGTGGCGCTCGTGGAGAGTCAAATAAGGACACGTCGATGGGAGTATGTACTCCTAGGAGTACTAACCCATTTTCATATATAGAATATTTTAAAGTATAAAGAAGTGTATAAAAATGAAGCAAAATATAAGAACCAAAAAAAGGTTGCGGCCTCCCGCGCGGCTGGGCCGGCCCATCTGTGCTCGCTCCGACGCGAGGCTTGCCCCTATGCTCGCTTAAAGCAAGCCATAGGAGCATAGGGGAGGGGGGGGGGGGGGACTGGCCCCTGCTCGTCCCTCCTTGGCTCCACATTGGATCCGACCTTCATCGATCCGCCATCGTCGAGGCCTTGTTGGAGCATCCTCGATCCGGCCGGGGCATGGTGGGAAACCTTCTTCTTCTCTGATTCCCTTCAAAATGCATCGGCGGCTGCGGCGTGTTGTCCTATAGCTAGCCAACGGAACACTCAGCCCTCCCCCCCCCCCCCCCCCCCGTTCTCTCCGCTGGCGACGGATACGGCGCAAGGATGAGGCCGATTTTAGTGGGGGATTCGACGATTTGCCGCACTTTACAAGGATTTGATGATTTGTCCGAGGGTTGTTTCACTGACTAGTGGCTCCGGCCCCATCCGACATCCTCTCATGTGGGGGAGGGGGGGTATCAAATGAAGAAGTAAATTGGGGTAAAAGATCCAATTTCTTGATTTTAGTCTAACACGGAAAGGGGAATAGAGAGAGAACATGGGTGGATCGAACGAGGAGACGGCATCCAAAACTTCAAGGTTTTTTATCTGAATATATATAGAGAGACAAGGCGTCGGCCTTATATGAATACATTGGTTTTGTTGTTAGTTTACATAGTTGAATCTCTATGGTTTTCATTAAAACAAAAGCGTCATAACGCAGATGACCAAAAGAGGACAGTGATGAACACCAGAGGAGAGAAATAAGGACTGGGCCGTCTCTCCACACACAAATCTCCCACAGAGAAACGATGTCGAGGACGCCTCCAATGTGCGGATCCAACACCGAATCGAGGCTTTCGCCCGGAGACAACAACCAACTCCAAGAGAGCGAGGGACATGGCACAAATGCCTCGGCGATTCCTCCAAGAAGGGGATGACACCCATGGGTGCCATTACCGCCGCCCGACAGAAACCAAGAAAGATTTTCATCCGCGCATCGCACATCACCACGCCTCCTGCAATTAGGCAACTCTGCCCAATTAGCCAAGCACCGCCGCCATTGAAACTGTAAGCAGAAGTAGTCGCAAAGCCAAGGACCGATGACCGGATGCACGACGAAGAGGAATCCGGCCAGTGCACCAAACTCCCAACCTAGACAAGGAACCATAGCCACCCCACACCTTCGGTAAGGTCCAGGACCGCCGACAAGAGATGTTGCCAACCAAAGGACGGCCTTGCGACGGTCGGACCCGCACGTCGACAAAGCACCAAGCTACACCATCAGGAGAGCACCGCCGCTCACCACACCGCATAGAGGTGATCAGCCACTCGTTGCTTGGAAAGAATCCATCTTGGCTGAGCCACCACAGCATCGCCACCACGAACCTGTTCGTGTGTTCGCATCCCTGTCTCCAAGCGGCGCCGCCGCCACCATAGCTCACCATCGCACCGTTGCCAACTCTGTCCAGGACAGCCGCCCTGTCAAGCCTACATCCGCACATCGGCAGCCAACTCCCACACCCGGCCGACGCGGATCTGACCAGATTGAACTCCGCCGCGAAAAACGCCGCGCCGCCACCGACCCACGCGCTCCACCACGACAGTGCAACACCGACCAGCAGGCCGCACTGCCCCGCACCGCCACTCCCTGCGTGTGACACCCGTCACGCGGAACTTCGAACTTCGCCGACATGCGAGAAGAAGAAGCCCCCCGCGGCCCCTGTTCCAGGAGAGGGCAAAAGGAGATCCCGCCGGCGCCGACACCGCGCAGGCTTTGCCCGACGGTGGAGGAAGTGGAAGAGGATGGGTGCTGGGTCTGACGGCTAGGGTTGGGTACTCGGGTTGTCGACTCGGCTATTATCCTTACGTCGACTGCATACTCTCCCAGCCACCACAACCGTCATGTATGATTGCCAACGACACGGACATCTATCTCGGTCAGTCAGCGAAATAACCTTTTACGATAAAATTTTAGTAGTAATATTTTCAACAACAGAATATATTCTATATTTATTCGAAGTATATTTTTTCCAATTTATTTCATTATTCTAAACGTTTCCTTAAAAAGTTACTTTTCATTACGGAAGTATAATTTTTAACCTTCCCGCTAAAGCCCTCGGTCTCCCTCCATTTTTTCTGTAATTTCGCATCAAATAATTTGGTACTGTCTTGCGCCAAAAAATTATTAACCTCTCTGTCAAACACCGTCATAAGTACTCCCGATTATTTCTCTTCACCAAACCGTGGAGATTGGATTGTACTAAAAAAAAATCATGGAGATTAGATCTGAGCTCTCTCGTTCTGGTTCCTCCGCCTCACGGCGTCACGACGGCGTCGACACAGCGAATCACACCTGAGTCCATCGAACGTACACTGTCTCAGGTTATTCCTTTCTCCATAATCTCCTCTGCATAGATGTGCAGCGCAGCGCCCCCTTTCCATTGTAGAACTAGCACGCCGAGGGCCGCCGTGCAACACTCCTCACTCGGATGTCACCGCCACGCTCCTCTCGCCGCTGCGGCCTCTGCCTGTAGGTTCTGGCGATCCACCGATGGCGAGGCCAGCGGCGAAGGCGCTGCCCCCAAGAACCTCGTGGCGCTCGCCATCATCGCCATCCTCGGACTCTTCGTAGTCGCCGACTACCTCTGGGCTTCCTCCCGCTCCGCCCCCTCTTCTATCTGGCCCTCGAGGCTCGATATCTCCACTCGCCCCACGGCGTGGCCGCCGCCCTCTGGGAAGAAGGTGATGCCCCCAACCTGATTTTATGAACATTAGGCTGTTGTCTGGCCTCTACTGCCTTCAGTTGTTCAATACAATGACAACTTGGTAATACTCCCTCCATCCCAAAATAAGTGACTCAAAAGTGAGGAAGTAATATTTATGTTCACTTCAATTTATGCCATATCAGCGAAGGTAATTAACATTTGGGATTAACATGCAGTTAGGGATGTGTCAGGTAATGTTCGCGCCTCAAAGGAAAGAGATGATGCACATTACTCCTCTCTGGAAGGTACATAACATCATTAATTCTTGATCACTTATCTGAAAGGTGCACATTGATAATGCTAAGTCCCTTTTATTAATCCAAACTTGCAAAATACTCTTTTATAGAGATCTAGTCCTAATATGACTCCAAGTGCAAGGCCAACTGTTATTTCTTTAAATGCGCTCATACAAGATGCAACAAGGAATTCTCATATGTTTAAAGCAGTGGTACGTCACAACCTTGCTTTCTCTTCATGTTCACCTGCATTTTTTACACGTCATTGACCTTCATAATTAGCTAGCTGTTGCGTGCATTGGCACACGCTGCTCTGTCTCATAACCATGCTGATTCAACTGGTTAGCTAGCTGCTGCTTGCATTCTTCTGTTTTGGGAAAAGCTACGTACGTACTAGCTAGTTGCATGAAAGCTACGGTGCAATAATCCAAGCTACCGCTGCCTCTAGACACACACACACAGACACATCTCTAATTCTTGCACTACTATAGTTTGTCAATTAAAATTATGGTTGATTGCTTCTTTTTCTCTCTCCCCAAACTTGCACTACTAGTTTTTCTGTCAGCCACGCTGTAGCCTTGCCGTATCTGCTGTTGATTTTTTTCCATGCGCGCAGCTGCTTCTTCTCTTTCACCATATGTTGTTTTTCCATCGAGTGACAACTTCAACAAAAACGAATATGTGCTAGCTAGGGACATGAACTTAATTGAAACTATATATCAACTCACAACTTAAATCAATAGTGGAAGTTTTTAGTAGATGTACTTGTGCCTATGCTTTAGACATCTTGTAAAATTGTTCTGATCCGTCGGTTACATTCTTGCTGACACAGTATTATTCCAGTTACTTGACGGCTGTTCTTTTTAACAAGGGGCTGGTATAATTGTATGGCATATGTTATGTTGGACTAATTAAGTAGAACTATTTTTTATGTCTTGATTGCAGGATCCAAAGAACTAGGTGGACTGGACTCTAGACCACGAACAGTTTAGTCTTGGCACTTAATTAGGATGGATAAATTACATTTGAGTTTCATTTAATGGATATTTTTTATGACAATTATGAATTTTATGTACCTACATATTATACATATGGTTTTGAATATTGTAATTGAATGCCTTTTTTTACGGTTGCAATAGGCTATTACCATAACCCACTTTTGGTTGCCACATGTTAGCACCACGAAAAATGTAGTGTTGCGTCAAATCTCATACGCCACGCCTACCAATTTTGTTGCACTAGACGCTGCAACGGAGCACTTTATATTTTATATTGTGGCAATAGCTTGGCACCACAATTTTTCTTCACGATGCGATAACTATTTAGCGCCACCTAAGTATGTTTTGTTGAAATAGAGTATCGCCACCAAAAGTTTACATTGTTGTTGTAGCTTCTTGCTACAAACATTTTGCCCGTTGCGATAACTATTTGGCGCCACCAAACCAAGTTTCGTTGAAATAGAGTATCACCACGAAGAGCTTAAATTGTCGCAATAGTTTCTCGCTACAGACATTTTGCCCGTTGTAATACCTATTTATCACCACCAAAACGATTATGTTGCAATTTCATGTTACGACGACCGGAATATTTGTTGCCATAAGTTAATGCCACAAGCGTAGCGGTTCGTGGCAAAATGCCTAATGCCACGAAAATAAGGATTGTTGCCATAGTATATTGCCACAATTGACTATCGCCACATAAGAGTGTGCGCCATGAAACGAGCGTCGTTGGCATAGGCTGTTGCCACAAATGTCTATCGCCACGAGTTATCAGCCGCCACGATTTGTTACATGTTGCATTAAAGCTATCTCCACGAACCAAATTGTGGCATTAGGTGAGTGCTGCCACGGAAAAACATGTGGCTACTTCCCACATGGTTGTTGCAATAGCACATTTTATTGCCACTGTTGCTTTTTCATGGCAATAACCTATTACCATGCGTCCAGTCGCAACGGGTGCCAACAAATTTCGTTTCGTGGCAATAGGTACTTACCGCCACAAATCGGCATGTATTGCGACGAACGATTTTGTTGCAATAGGCCCAAATCCTTGTAAGTGAAAGTTATAAAGCCTGAATACCTGATTGCCTCGTTTCCAGTAACACAACCACCTCTGGGCACCGAGACGTCGGCTAAGGGTTATCTTGTTTGTACGGAAACACCCTGCGTAGCATCTACAAAGAGGTGGAAGCCGACGATAGGCCACTTTCAGATTATAAACAGTCACGACGGAGTCAAAATAAACCATATCGAGGTTTCCTTGTGGCACCTCGGCATAGATACATCGGGATTCCTAGAGTGCCCAACATACCATCAGCGTTTGTATTTAATATATGAAAGTTGCCTTCCGTAGTGATCATTATAAAGCCATAGATATGCATCAATTTGACTGAAGATTTTGGCCAAGCTGGGTTGCCTAGCTCTTGTGCATAGCCCCTACGTTCTCGATTGTTCGGCTAGGCGGTAAAGGGAGTACCTCTGTGATTGTTACTTCCGGGTCATCCGGGTTAGTACCTCAGACTGGGTGAAGCCGAAAGCTAGCCATCTTAAGAATATAATTGGTCGGCAACGACAGAAGTGAAAATTTCGGTTCATTAAAGACCATAGAGTTCGGGAACATTCCTCGAACTAAATCCTCAATATTTTCCTCTCACATTGATCAGAGTTGAGGTTTCACGATCATGGTCAACATGATATCCTGGGAAAAGGAACTGATAAATGAACTATTTTCCCAAGTTGTTTCTTACATAGTAATATAACATATCTCTCCGTGTACCTTTGTTTATAAAACCGTATGGCCGGATTGCCTTGTTTGCCGTAATCTTTGCCCTTATAAAGGATTTATAAAGTAGGAGAAACACTCCTCGGCTACTAGCCGAGGAGGTTGAAGCCAATGGTCGGTCAACAAATTCGTGTACAATGCGGATTCGAGAAGTAATGATGTAAAGTACTTAGATGCATAGAATCATTACGAATAAATTAGGTCAAACGTAACAAAGTTTGTGTCAAATAAATATCGATCCTTAATTCGACAACCCATGCCCAAATTAAGGCTCGGGGGCTACTGCATTGATGATTCAATGCAGAAAATTTATGTGCAAAATAGTTTCCGACAAGATTATGATCCTCGGGTTGGTTGGTCACACCCAACCTGAGTCTCAGGGGCTACTGCACAACGCATTTTAATTCCTAAAGTATGCTGCCGAGCAAGGAACTGATCCTCAAGCCGATTTCGCGAATCGACCTGAGTCTTAGGGGCTACTGGGATTAGTGGTTTTATTTTATCCTTCAGGAGCATCCTGGGTTTTAGACCGACATGCACCTTGAGGGCTACTGGCTATATATCTCGGCAGATAATAAATTACACCAATCAAAAATATCCACAAAAAATCAGCCCACGATCGGGGTGGTGCACCACCTTGGAAACAGCCCGGCATAAAGTTCGGGCGCAAGTGGCTGACTCCATAGAGGGCATTTCCGGCTTTAAGCTCAGCTGAATTCCTTCAATTTTTTAAAGACCGAGGTAATCTATGACACCTCGGACGCTGATCATCGTTGGATCTTGGATGCAGTCCGGCGTTGGAGCTCGGAAGCAGTCTGGCATAAAGCTCAAGATCGGAGACACCTCAAAAGCAGTCCGGCATAAAGCTCGGATGCGAATGGCTGGCTCCATAAAAGACTATTTCCGGCATTAAGCTCGGATAAACTCCTTCAACTTTTTCAAGACTGAGTTAATCTATGACACCTCGGATGAAGTTCGGCGTTGGAGCTCGGCTGCAAAAAGACACCTCTGATGCAGTTCGGCGTTGGAGTTCGGACGCAGGAGGGCACCGCCACACGAGAAACACTTCAAACCCGAGGTGTGGCGTAAAAAATTATAAGGCATTGATAAAGGCCAAGAAATTAAAGGGGCTCCTCGGATGCCCGACATGTGAACTCTTCGGATACACCTCGGCGATCCTCAAGATCGGAGATGGGAAGATTTGTTGAACCAGTTTTCAAGACTGATGGCTGAAGACGAAGAACAGTTCGGAAGAACCGAGGAGCGTCCCCAACTTGAAGACCGGTTCAGGGGCTACTGATGGTGTCCTGGACTAGGGGGTACTCACGATCTCGTCTACCGACCTGTGGGTCGGGCCGAGGACCCCTAGGGCGGTTCACTAATGGGCCAGTTCGGACAGCCCATGATGCATACGAGGAAGATTCCACAAGACTTGGTGATCAAGACAAGGACTCCTCTCCACCGACGTAGCCTAGGACTCTTGTTATCCTAGGCCTCTGGTGTGTTATATAAGCCGAGGCCAGGCTAGTCATTAGAGACAATCGGATCATCAGAGATTACAATCATAGCTCTTAGGGTTTAGACCACTACATATGATCTCGAGGTAGATCAACTCTGTACTGGATACCCCATCATCAATACAAAACAAAGCAGGACGTAGGGTCTTACCTCCATTAAGAGGGCCCAAACCTGGGTAAATATCGTCTCCCTTGTCTCCTGTTACCCATCGATCCAAGATCCACAGTTCGGGACCCCCTACCCGAGATCCGCCGGTTTTGACACCGACACCAACCACATACTGAAATTGCTAGTTCAACTATATATACTAGCTAATTTAAAGTAGGCGGGATAGTTCAACCATATCTATAGTTAGATGAACCGAACAAAGTAGCCCCTAAATACTATTCCGGAGGGGCTTTGTGCTACTGCCAGCAGCCTTCTCCTCTGCCGAGCGCGTTCAGTAAGAGGCAGAGGAGGAGTAGCCTACCGACGAGCTGGAGGAGTCGAATTCGTCGGCTACCGCTGCTGCCCTCCGCCGCTCCTGACGCGCCTCCTCGAAGCGACGGGACTCGGCGTAGATCTCCTCATTCCGTGCCACGGCTGCGGCGTCTGCTGCGGCTACGGTGGCCGTGAGCCTCTTTGTGTGCTCGACCTGGCACTCCTCCTCCTCATGTAGGAAGTCGATGTAGCGCGCTAGGCTGCTGACGCAAAAGCCGAGCGGCTGGGCTTCGGCGGCGGCCTCCTCCCTCCTTTGGGTCATGGTGGCGGAGCGGGTGATGGCCCCGGCGGCTGACCGTGGGGTGGCTGCCAAGGCGGACACTGGTGTGGTGGCGGCTAAGGAGGTCGCTGGTGGGGTGGTGAAAATGGCGGTCGGCGATGGGGTGGGGGCCACGACGGTCGCCGGCAGCAGCTGCCTTCGGGCAAAGGTGGAGGAGCGTGTGGTGGGTGCCGTGCGCATAGCCAACAAGGACGCCACACACATTACACGCTTTCGGGTACTGCGCCACCGACGTGGTGCAGCCTCCCAGCTGGAGCTGCCCTCTGGCGGAGTGGCGGAGTGACGACGACGGACAGGTGCCATTGGCGATTGGGGGAGAAGCAAACTTGGGAAGCTACTAGCAGGGAGCGGATGAATGCGATGTGGAGACGCCGGCCGTGAGGGTTTATAAAGCAGGCGGCCAAGGCGAGCCGGGCGGGAAGCTTGCGCGCGTTCCTACGTGGTTGCGTAGGAACGAGAAGCCCAAAAGAAACGATGCGTGCTCCCGAAGCATTGGGTGTTCGGAGGATTTCGGCGAGCCGGGCGGGATGTGGGGACCCCGACCCATAAGTCGTGACCACCGAATGTACGTGCACAGTGATCCCAGAGATCAATGCTCACTGAACACACAGAAACTGAATAACAAGAGTCTTACATCCATTACGTACCGTTTTACTTAAATATGGCCTCTATGGCCATGTCTTCACATGATTGCAGCGGAAATCTTCAACGATAGCGTGAACCCAAGCCATCTGCCTTAACCCTACATGCATTCTGACTGGGAAGCGTCCTAGCTCGCATGTTCGTCACCAAGGTACTCTTCATCGTATCCTGTTCTTTCATGCCTGACCAATAAAATAACCAGTGGCCAGCCAATGAGTACTTTGAATGTACTCGCAAGCAACCCATGTTTGGCACAAGGCATAACAATGCATGATATAGCACTAAGTAGGTACATTTGTGGAAAGCTAATTTTGAGTGCAATGACATGGTCAAGTAACTTGTAAGCTTGCATCAAGAGGTAGCAGTTACCCAAGTGAACAGGTTACAAATATCAATATAAACAAGGTTCGAACATTTGATGTCCGACCTTCACGTCAAGTCCTCCGACTTGACTCAAGTATCATCTTTGTTACACACACACACCAAGTTTTGAGGAAACATCTGTACATAGTTTAAGCAGCACCACCCAACTGTCCTTGACCGTGGACACGGCTATTCGAATAGTTTTACACTCTGCAGAGGTTGCACGCTTTACCCACAAGACTCGGGGAACTTCCGTGTCATCCACGACTCGCGGTATATTACATACCCGAGGTAAGCACCCGAACAATGCCTTTCCCCTTGCGTTACTAAACAAAGAGTCCACTCGTTGGTGCCATCCCTCATGAGATGCATCACATGTATCATCCATGAGGGCACGCAATGGTGTGCCCGGTGCCTGTAAAAACAACGCATGGTCGCCCTACCAGGCACGACCCCGTATCGAGAGTGACCTCGTCACTCCCGCCACTAGTAATGCGGGCTCTATGCTAGTACCCACCAAGGTAATCAACAAAGCCCCTTCCCATATAGGGGTAGAGTGGTCGCACATGTAAGGTTGGGACGGTCGACAAATCTTAAATCTAATCCGTTTTCGAAAACACACACTCACTTGCCTCGGTACACCACGTCTTTATCAAGTGGCTACCTAGCTCATCATCATCTCCCTCGGGCATTAGTGGCACCCGACGGGGTTTTCAAAAAGTCTTTGAAAACACTTTTGTTTTCATCACCATGCATATCCCTATCCCTTTTTGCGTAGCATCTACTTAGCAACCTAACTACTTCCCACCCGCATAACCCTCATAAGGAGGTAGGGTCATGCACGATGCAAGTATCAACAAGAAAGTATCGGAGGCATCCCACCAAAGTGGTCACCACATCAACATGATCAACATTATCGAAATAAAGTGCTATATGACATGCATAAAAATGGTTTCTTAATATGGTCAAAGGGCTGCTTGCCTGGCTCAGCAAAGTCTTCGAGGTCTTCACATTCTTCTTGTCCACTCCGAGCACTTCGTCTACTTCGTTAACTATCGCCGGAAACAACCACAATGAGCAACACAACAAGCAGAGAAATAAAAGTGCTCTATAAATAGGAGTTTTATTTTTCTTGGACACCTCTGGTCACAAGAAAAATAGCCAAGGAGGTTTCATTGGATGTGGATCAAGGGGGATTTTTTGAATGGTGGAAATGAAGGAAATGATGATCCTATAAGAAGTCTACAGAAAATATTTTTATAAAACTGGATGGATGGTCCCAACAGATAGGGAATGATTTTAGAAAATTTTAGGAAGTGGTTTCACTAGATTTGGAGTTGGCATGATTTTCCTATCAATTTCCTAAGATGGCAATAATGAAATATGGGGCTATTTATTTGATCAAGCAGAATTAATGCATGGTAAAAATGTTAACCAAGGCTTGATAAATAAGGCATGATATATAGAGTACCTAGAAATTGGAATCACTCCATTTGGAGTTGATTTGGATGTCCTAGGAATTTTGCAAGTTGGTCATTCCATAGTTCAAATTTGAATATGCATTTGAACAGTACTGGAAAGTGTGATGAAAAAATGTGAAAGTTACACCATTAAATAGTTTGTGTTTTTAGGAAAATTTAGAAATTTGAATCAATTCATTTGGGTAAATATTTTGTTCTGTGGAATATTTGGGGGTTACTGGAAAAAGGAAAAAGATAAATGCTACTGTTCCCATGGGCCAAGATGGGCTCAATAGAGCCGGCCCAAAGGGGATGTAGCCCACACCAGGCTGCTACATCGAAGGCGTATTCGTGGAATACGCCTCCAATTACGCAGCGAACCGGTACGCGCGCGGCTGGTGGTTTTGAATTTAACGGGTGGGCCCCACCCGTCAGTGAGAGGCAAAGAGCGCGGGGGCCGACAGGTGGACCCTGCGGTCATCCTCTTCCTTGAGACAAAGGGGAGTGGGGCCTCACCGACGGCGACTCCATTGGTGGATCAACGCGGGGAGAGCACCGTCGAGTTCAGGGGGTCATCGCCCGTCTGATGGTGGAGGAGAGGGATGCCGGCGGGCTCTGGTTCGCCGGCGACGTCGAACCCGAGCGGCGGCCAGTGATCGGGAGGACGAACCGCTCGCCCTCACCTGCAACTCAACGGACGGAGGGCTGGGTCAGGTTCTCGGGGTTGAGAGGGAGATGGGGGGAAGAAAGAGGGGCCAGGGACGCTCTGTACCGTGCGGACGGCGATGCCCCGCGGCGGCGGCCCCCCAGCTCGAACTCGAGCTTCCGAGCACCGGAACGAGGGGGAAAGAGTGTGGGCACGCGATTGGGAGTGTGAGGAGGCCGGAATCGGAGAGAAACGGGGTCGGGGGCCGCTATTTATAGCGTTGCCGGGGGTTCTCGTGGACGGGGTTCACGGCCACCCGCGGGCACGGCTCTGGTGGCCAAGAGGGGAGGCCGGAGGAGTCTTGCGGCGTTTGTGGTGCTCGTCCATGACGCAGGGGAGTGAGAGAGAGGGTAGGGCGAGCTCGAGGCGGGTCCCTCGCGTGGACAGGGAGTGGCGAAGCTCGGCGGTGCTCGGGCACGCGCGAGCAGGGCATGGGAGGGGTGAGGAAGGAGGAGGCCGACAACCCAGCGTGTCCCGGACGCCGAGGCCAGCCAGTAGGTGAGAGGGGGAGCCCGAGGCTATCGGGAGCTGCGATTGGGCGGCGGCTACAGTGCGGTCGGGCACTGTAGTGCGCTCTGGAGCGCCCGTTTGGCATGCCATGGCATGCCAACGGCATCCTAGGCGCGGCCAGTCATGTCCAGTGGGTCCAGGGGGTATTAGTAAAAGGGAAAATGGCATAGGATGCGCTGGGAGGTTGATAGAATAAGAGGGGAGGGGAGAGAGAAGGAGATTCTTGCTGTCCAGAAGGAAGAAATGAGGTTTTACCCCTTGTAACCATTGAGTTGAGCCCTAGGTTTCTTGCTGGGGGTGAAATACCTCAGTAAGGAGTTGTGGTAAAAGTTTGAAGGGAAGGAGAATAGGGGAGGAGGGTAAAACAACAGTTTCTAGAAATGATCAGAAGGTGTTTGATGGGTGATTGGGCAAGCAAATGGAGTTTTCTTGACCTGAGTTTTAGCAGGGTCAAGTGGTGGTTAAAAATAAGGTTGATCACCAAGTTTGAGCTGGTTTGAGCGAAGTTGACAATGTAACTTTGTAAAACCCTAGAAATCAACAGAATCATATTTCTGTAGATCTAGCATGCATTTCACTTCCCACAAATCCACCACTTGGTGTGGTGTCATTATTTGGGGTTTAACACATGCCCACAAAGTTTGGGGTCAAGGGAAGAAACTTTACAATGTAAAGTTGCTCAAATTTGGCTCTGGACAGGAATGGTTTTGGAATATTTTGGTGAAGCAAATAACGGGGGATTGAGATGAAACTTTGCAAGATCATCTCCTATAGCATGAGTGACTTGCTGAAATTTTCCTCGAATTTATTGAGAATATTTCTTATAGAAATATTTCAAAAGCTTGATTTGGGCAGAAAGGGTTTTGAGGGCTTTTGCCCATGATTTTGAACATGACCATGTGTTGAAACTCATATATATGGAAAATATATGTCCACTGAGTTTCCCTAAATTTTCTCAAATATTTTTAAAGCATTTAAATAATTTTTCCTTATGAAAAACCATTTCTGGCCTTAAGAAAAAGCCTTTAAATAAAATAGGAAAATGATCTTTAAAAATAGTATTTGGTAGTTTTGGGAAGTCTTATATATGGTAGAATATAATTAAAGTATTTGGGGCAAAATATTCCACCCAATTTGAGGACTTGCAGTACAAACCTCAATTCAGGGGTTTTATAAAGCTTAATTTGAATAAATGCTTTTTGGCAAAAATAATATTTGATAAATATAGTTTTAGGTCCTATACACATGGTATGATCATTGGGCAAGAGTTTGGATCAAGGAAAAGAGTTCTTGAGGGTAGGAGGAAGTTTATGAATATAGAGCACATGCAAGCAATCAGACAATCAGCAATCAAGTCAGGCATCATAAGCACACAAAAGTTTTAATTGGCCCTGATTTTTGAGCTATGTTAACTTGGTAATATGAGTTAAAACACAGGGTGTGACAGACCTACCCCCCTTACAAGAATCTCGTCCCCGAGATTCCTAGGCTAGGCGTAGAAAAGATGCGGGGATTCAGAGGTGAGGTAGCCTTTACGTCCCATGTTGCTTCTTCTTCGATGTGATTACTCCATTGGATCTTGAAGTGCTTGCCGATATAGCTTCGAGTGCATCACTGACTTTCTTCTAAGGGTGCATCGGGGTTCTTACACTATGCTGGGCTCGCCTAAAGGTCAAGGATTTGGCGAACGAGGTCCTGGCAAGGGCCTGGCTTGCATGTGTATTCCAAAGTCGGAATACGTGGCAAAGTAATGTGTCTGCGTGCTGGCCCTGGGGCTGCTCTCGTTGGTTAGTGACTTTTAGATGTCTCACGTTAGAATAGAAGGGATCAAGGTTGTAGCTTCCTGTTGTCGGGGATGCCCTTGTCTTCCTTGAGGCAGGGTATCTTCAGTCGCGGGTGGTCTTCATCCTTGAGAGTGTTGAAGCGAGTCATAGTAGGCTTCTCGTCGAGACCTTTTGCTTAAGTAAGTTGCCCAGGTATGTTCTTCATTCACCTTCGGCCATTTGTCCTCGTCGTCGCGGACGGGTGTTTCTGGCGGGTCTTCGAGTGTTTGGTCTATTTGTCTCTTCGTAGCCATTGTGGGAAGGTTTGGTTGAGTCTCGTCCCTAAGCCCAGGCTTAGAGACTTGGCACCAAAATTGGTTCTACCATGTGGGGAAGGTATCTGAGGGGTTCTAAATAAGCTGACTATCCAGAAGTATAGAACAACCATCTAGTTCCCCAAGGTCCGAGGCTTGGCAAGTGGGGTGAACTACCTTTCACAGGTGGTTTACCATGATCGAGTCAGGGTTTACGCCCTAGATTGGATCAAATGGGGCTGGCAAAGAAGTCATGGCAGTTGTACACTCCAGTCCAGGGATCTGAAGGGAGTAGGGACGTCATGCTCATCGCACACCATAAAGCGGTAAGGGGTGCTATCAACTTATCGGTTCCTTCCTAGCCAGGAACTGAGGGATGATTAGTCATAACAAGGGGCTCTTTAATCCTCTTGATGTGTAAGGGCTTCATCGTGCTTGGACGTCGGTGCTTCTCGATATAACCTAGTGGATGTAGACTCTAGAGAGGGCGGTGGTTGACTTCTCTTGCTTCTTCTTCTTCGTCGTGGTCTGTCGACCGTAGTGGTTCTTCGTCTTGCTTGGGTAAGAATGTCCTCTGCTGAAGGGAGGGTGCTTCGAGGAGTCCGACTTTTTCAAGGTGGAACCTTATACTTGAGAGGCATGGTAATGGGTGTTCCTGGGGCTGGTCCAAACAGGTCTAAGGTGTTCCTTCTTTTATTGGGTAAATAAGTATGTCATCCCGGAGGGTAACAACCTATTCCTCCAAGTGTCACATAAACACATTCCTCATGGGATATGTTAGAGGAGCGGGCATTCGTCCCGGATGGTCACTAGTATAAAGGGTTTGTGGTCCAACCTAATACAGGTCTTCGTGGCCACCTTCCTTTTGAACAGGATTGGTGGTGGTCGAGGTGGAGTACCGACCATAGTCTAAGGACTTATAGTCCAAGGCCTATGGTCATAATCCGACCGTGTTATGGACCGGTGAAGCTTAGGGGGTTTCAAGGAGCTTAGGATGTGAGTGAACGTCTATCATCTTATCCTTGAGCACAGTTCTTAGATGCCAATAGTCCTTCCTATTACTCCAGACAAAACCATCCTATATCACCGAGGGTATCATCTCATATAGGTCAACTCCAATGTCACTCATGCTATACGACTCCAAGGTTTATAGAGGAGGACTAAACCAAGATCTCATATGTATACTATAGTTAACTCATATATATCCCTATGTAAAAATCCTCAGGAAGCATACAAGCTGCTAAGCTTGATCGTAACACTACAAATCCAAGTATTCAGCTAATGTATCCAAGGTCTAAGGTGTTGCATCTCTATGCTAAGGAAAACACGTAATAAACCAATCCAAGATCTTGTTTCCTTCCTACGAATCCAATTAATAGATCCACAAATACCATCCACTATTACATGACCTATTATTGCTACAAATCCAATACCGGTGTCGTTCCATATATCTCCAGATTTTCCTAAATCCCCAAATTCTAGAAAGAACTATCTCATCGCAGTATAACCAGCAATTTCCATCATGATGATCTAGCAATATCCGATGTTAGGTGCATATGGATCCTTGAATCAATTCTGACAACCATCCAATATTCTTGGTTTGTCTTCCACCGAGAAACATGGTATCAAGATCAAGATCATTGGACTAAATCCAATTTACTCCGAACCATGTGGTTTGATTGATCTCGAGCACCTATTAGAATCACCTATTTAAATCCAAATCTCATGTCCACTAAGAATTCCTACTTGTTCCTCCAGGAATCTCAGCTTGTGATCATAATTGTCCTACTAAATCCAATCTGCTCAAGGGAGAAATAAGTTATGCTACTCTATCAACTTGATCCATCAATCTCGTCTACCAACATTACGCCTCATAATCCACCAAAGGGTCTCAACCACTTCCTCAAGATATCTATCCTAGCCTCGTCAAATGATTAGTCTACTAATCATTTATCCTCAAGATGATCTATCCCATGGCATCATTAGATCAAGTGCTAGCTTAAGGATGAAAGGTGTTTGTTCACTATGATCACTAGTCCCATAATGAACCCAGTGCTAAGCAGGGGCTATTGAAGCTCAACAGGTGCCCTGGCAAATCTTTGTGCTAAACACGTGGTCAGGGGTTTGAGCTAGGGGAGTTTGTGAGGTCTAGGCTGGTCTGGGGAGGGGTTTCCAGTCTTGAGGGAAGAGCCTAACCCTACGGGGTTGCGTCTGGTTGAGTACGTTGTAGTCTCAGTCTTCAACGCTAGCTGTCCGTCGAGGTGGATCCTTGGTGCATCTTGTCTTGCCGGTCTTCAGTTGACGAGAGGGGGAAGAGGGAAGGTAGCATAGAGGAGAGTGCCTAAGGGGGTGGTATAGTGCAAGTGCATTCAAGCTAGTGCCGAAAAGGTCAAATACAAACATTAAGGTAAGGTAGGTGATGTAGTCGCGTACTTGTTGCCTAGGGCAAGAGTGCGACTTTCACCAAAGCACAAACAAACAAAAACAAGCAACACACAATTATGGTTCTATCTGAACCATCATACGGACTCGACTTCGCATAGGGGACGCACGACCTATCCTACCCTAGGGGTTCTCGGACTCGGTAGTCGTGCTTGCTTCGTGTCTTGGAGAGGAGTCCGCTCGATCTTCTGAGTCTTCTTCAGGTGTTGCTAAGTCTCTTGTTGTTGTTTGTTGAAACGATCCGGGTTGTTCCTGAAGAGTCCTTGACAACTTCGCGTCTGGTGAGTTGATGACGAAGGTGGTTCCCCATGATGGTCGTTGACGGGTCTTCTGTTGTCTTCATAATCGTGACAATGCCTTCTTCCCTTCTGAAACGTCGGGGGTTCCAGGTAGGAAATCCTTTATGCAATGACATTAACAAGGCATGATAGAGTTGTGTCCTGCCGGTCACGTTGATGATACCATCGGCACCAAGAGCGGGGGATGATGAGGACCGTTTTCCTGCTCACTATAGTGAGGCGGACCAAATGGCGAGGTTCTCATCCACCGGTGGTTGCCGACACGACATTGGTAATGACAGGATTCCTCTATTAGCGATGCCTATAATGATCTTGCATATCTTATGCCCTGGTCATCGTAGGCCAAGGTCGCATCATCCTGGGGCAGTGTCGAGGGTGTCACCTTCATCCAAGTCTTGACATCCTCATCCTTTGAGAAGGTATCTTCTGTTGGTAGCTCCTTGTCTAGCGTCGCCAACTTGTGTCTAAGATATGCGGGCAAATGTCTGGCAAGGCGGCTTCCTTCCGGGTTACCCACGAGGATTACAAGGAATCCAGTGGTCAGGGGCACAAGGGTAGTAGCGACCATTTGCAAAGTTTTGAAAAAGTAGACGAGGAGAGTTATGAGAAAGATGGTGGAAATGCTAAGGCAAAAGCCTTTGCTTCCTTTGAAAATTTAGGAGAGGTGAGAAATATAGAGGTTATGTAAGTGATTTTGAATGGTCTGGAAAAATAGTTTTGTCCTAACTAACGTCCATGCTAACTAAGGGCTTCCTACAGTCAGGATGGCTCTGATACCAGCTCTGTGGGGACCCCGACCCATAAGTCGTGATCACCGAATGTACGTTCACAGTGATTCCAGAGATCAATGCTCACTGAACACACAGAAACTGAATAACAAGAGTCTTACATCCATTACGTACCGTTTTACTCAAATATGGCCTCTATGGCCATGTCTTCACATGATTGCAGCGGAAATCTTCAACGATAGCGTGAACCCCAGCCATCTGCCTTAACCCTACAGGCATTCTGACTGGGAAGCTTCCTAGCTCGCATGTTCGTCACCAAGGTACTCTTCATTGTATCCTGTTCTTTCATGCCTGGCCAATAAAATAACTAGTGGCAAGCCAATGAGTACTTTGAATGTACTCGCAAGCAACCCATGTTTGGAACAAGGCATAACAATGCATGATATAGCACTAAGTAGGTACATTTGCGGAAAGCTAATTTTGAGTGCAATGACATGGTCAAGTAACTTGTAAGCTTGCATCAAGAGGTAGCAGTTACCCAAGTAAACAGGTTACATATATCAATATAAACAAGGTTCGAACATTTCATGTCCGACCTTCACGTCAAGTCCTCCGACTTGACTCAAGTATAATCTTTGTTACACACACACACCAAGTTTTGAGGAAACATCTGGACATAGTTTAAGCAGCACCACCCAACTGTCCTTGACCGTGGACACGGCTATTCGAATAGTTTTACACTCTGTAGAGGTTGCACGCTTTACCCACAAGACTCGGGGAACTTCCGTGTCATCCACGACTCGCGGTATATTACATACCCGAGGTAAGCACCCGAACAATGCCTTTCCCCAGGCGATACTAAACAAAGAGTCCACTCGTTGGTGCCATCCCTCATGAGATACATCACACATATCATCCATGAGGGCACGCAACGGTGTGCCCGGTGCCTATAAAAACAACGCATGGTCGCCCTACCAGGCACGACCCCGTATCGAGAGTGACCTCGTCACTCCCGCCACTAGTAATGCGGGCTCTATGCTAGTACCCACCAAGGTAATCAACAAAGCCCCTTCCCATATAGGGGTAGAGTGGTCGCACATGTAAGGTTGGGATGGTCGACAAATCTTAAATCTAATCTGTTTTTGAAAACACACACTCACTTGCCTCGGTACACCACTTCTTTATCAAGTGGCTACCTAGCTCATCATCATCTCCCTCGGGCATTAGTGGCACCCGACGGGGTTTTCAAAAAGTCTTTGAAAACACTTTTGTTTTCATCACCATGCATATCCCCATCCCTTTTTGCGTAGCATCTACTTAGCAACCTAACTACTTCCCACTCGCATAACCCTCATAAGGAGGTAGGGTCATGCACGATGCAAGTATCAACAAGAAAGTATCGGAGGCATCCCACCAAAGTGGTCACCACATCAACATGATCAACATTATCGAAATAAAGTGCTATATGACATGCATAAAAATGGTTTCTTAACATGGTCAAAGGGCTACTTGCCTGGCTCAGCAAAGTGTTCGTGGTCTTGACACGCTTCTCGTCGACTCCGAGCACTTCGTCTACTTCGTTAACTATCGCCGGAAACAACCACAATGAGCAACACAACAAGCAGAGAAATAAAAGTGCTCTATAAATAGGAGTTTTATTTTTCTTGGACACCTCTGGTCACAAGAAAAATAGCCAAGGAGGTTTCATTGGATGTGGATCAAGGGGGATTTTTTGAACTGTGGAAATGAAGGAAATGATGATACTATAAGAAGTCTACAGAAAATATTTTTCTAAAACTAGGTGGATGGTCCCAACAAATAGGGAATGATTTTAGAAAATTTTAGGAAGTGGTTTCACTGGATTTGGAGTTGGCATGATTTTCCTATCAATTTCCTAAGATGGCAATAATGAAATATGGGGCTATTTATTTGATCAAGCAGAATTAATGCATGGTAAAAATGTTAACCAAGGCTTGATAAATAAGGCATGATATATAGAGTACCTAGAAATTGGAATCACTCCATTTGGAGTTGCTTTGGATGTCCTAGGAATTTTGCAAGTTGGTCATTCCATAGTTCAAATTTGAATATGCATTTGAACAGTACTGGAAAGTGTGATGGAAAAATGTGAAAGTTACACCATTAAATAGTTTGTGTTTTTAGGAAAATTTAGAAATTTGAATCAATTCATTTGGGTAAATATTTTATTCTGTGGAATATTTGGGGGTTACTGGAAAAAGGAAAAAGATAAATGCTACTGTTCCCATGGGCCAAGATGGGCTCAATAGAGCCGGTCCAGAGGGGATGTAGCCCGCACCAGGCTGCTACGTCGAAGGCGTACTCGTGGAATACGCCTCCACTTACGCAGCGAACCGGTACGCGCGCAGCTGGTGGTTTTGAATCTGACGGGTGGGCCCCACCCGTCAGTGAGAGGCAAAGAGCGCGGGGGCCGACAGGTGGACCCCGCGGTCGTCTTCTTCCTTGAGACAGAGGGGAGGGGGGCCTCACCGGCGGTGACTCCGTTGATGGATCAACGCGGGGAGGGCACCGTCGAGTTCAGGGGGTCATCGCCCGTCTGATGGTGGAGGAGAGGGATGCCGGCAGGCTCTGGTTCGCCGGCGACGTCGATCCCGAGCAGCGGCCGGAGATCGGGAGGACGAGCCGCTCTCCCTCACCTGCAACTCAACGGACGGAGGGTTGGGTCAGGTTCTCGGGGTTGAGAGGGAGATGGGGGGAAGAAAGGGGGGCCAGGGACGCTCCGTACCGTGCGAACGGCGATGCCCCGCGGCGGCGGCCCCCCTGCTCGAACTCGAGCTTCCGAGCACCGGAACGAGGGGGAAAGATTGCGGGCGCGCGATTGGGAGTGTGAGGAGGCCGGAATCGGAGAGAAACGGGGTCGGGGGCCGCTATTTATAGCGTTGCCGGGGGTCCTCGTGGACGGGGTTCACGGCCACCCGCGGGCACGGCTCTGGTGGCCAAGAGGGAAGGCCGGAGGAGTCTTGCGGCGTTTGTGGTGCTCGTCCACGACGCAGGGGAGTGAGAGAGAGGGTAGGGCGAGCTCGAGGCGGGTCCCTCGCGTGAACAGGGAGTGGCGAAGCTCGGCGGTGCTCGGGCACGCGCGAGCAGGGCATGGGAGGGGCGAGGAAGGAGGAGGCCGACAACCCAGCGTGTCCCGTACGCCGAGGCCAGCCAGTAGGCGAGAGGGGGAGCCCGAGGCTATCGGGAGCTGCGATTGGGCGGCGGGTACAGTGCGGTCGGGCACTGTAGCGCGCTCTGGAGCGCCCGTTTGGCATGCCATGGCATGCCAACGGCATCCTAGGCGCGGCCAGTCATGTCCAGTGGGTCCAGGGGGTATTAGTAAAAGGGAAAATGGCATAGGATGCGCTGGGAGGTTGATAGAATAAGAGGGGAGGGGAGAGAGAAGGAGATTCTTGCTGTCCAGAAGGAAGAAATGAGGTTTTACCCCTTGTAACCATTGAGTTGAGCCCTAGGTTTCTTGCTGGGGGTGAAATACCTCAGTAAGGAGTTGTGGTAAAAGTTTGAAGGGAAGGAGAATAGGGGAGGAGGGTCAAACAACAGTTTCTAGAAATGATCAGAAGGTGTTTGATGGGTGATTGGGCAAGCAAATGGAGTTTTCTTGACCTGAGTTTTAGCAGGGTCAAGTGGTGGTTAAAAATAAGGTTGATCACCAAGTTTGAGCTGGTTTGAGCGAAGTTGACAATGTAACTTTGTAAAACTCTAGAAATCAACAGAATCATATTTCTGTAGATCTAGGCATGCATTTCACTTCCCACAAATGCACCACTTGGTGTGGTGTCATTATTTGGGGTTTAACACATGCCCACAAAGTTTGGGGTCAAGGGAAGAAACTTTACAATGTAAAGTTGCTCAAATTTGGCTCTGGACAGGAATGGTTTTGGAATATTTTGGTGAAGCAAATAACGGGGGATTGAGATGAAACTTTGCAAGATCATCTCCTATAGCATGAGTGACTTGCTGGAAGTTTCCTGGAATTTATTGAGAATATTTCTTATAGAAATATTTCAAAAGCTTGATTTGGGCAGAAAGGGTTTTGAGGGCTTTTTCCCATGATTTTGAACATGACCATGTGTTGAAACTCATATATATGGAAAATATATGTCCACTGAGTTTCCCTAAATTTTCTCAAATATTTTTAAAGCATTTAAATAATTTTTCCCTATGAAAAACCATTTCTGGCCTTAAGAAAAAGCCTTTAAATAAAATAGGAAAATGATCTTTAAAAATAGTATTTGGTAATTTTGGGAAGTCTTATATATGGTAGAATATAATTAAAGTATTTGGGGCAAAATATTCCACCCAATTTGAGGACTTGCAGTACAAACCTCAATTCAGGGGTTTTATAATGCCTAATTTGATTAAATGATTTTTGGCAAAAATAATATTTGATAAATATAGTTTTAGGTCCTATATACATGGTATGATCATTGGGCAAGAGTTTGGATCAAGGAAAAGAGTTCTTGAGGGTAGGAGGAAGTTTATGAATATAGAGCACAAGCAAGCAATCAGACAATCAGCAATCAAGTCAAGCATCATAAGCACACAAAAGTTTTAATAGGCCCTGATTTTTGAGCTATGTTAACTTGGTAATATGAGTTAAAACACAGGGTGTGACACAGGAACCTTGCGCGGAAACCTGCGCGCTCCCGAAGCGTGCACTGGAATCCTCGGGCGGCAACGCGGTGACAAGACGGGACGGAGGTGAGAGAAATGACAAGTACACAAACAGTTAATAATAAAAAACCATTTGCGTTTTATTACAAAGAAAACGGTTGTTCTGTATGCACCGTTGCGAATTAATCTACGCACGAGGCGGTTGATGCGGCCGTAGCACGCTGTGCTCGCCTCCGTGTGCGCCCGCTCTGCCGGCGTTCATGCACGTTCGGGGCACCATATGCATGCGGTTGCGCCTCTCCCGGCGCCACAATGCAGTTAAGCGCTGCAAAAACTGCCATGCGGAAGTGCCAAAATTCCAGGCTGTCCTGCGCAATTTATTCCCGCGACCATTTACCTTCGTCTCTTCCACCTTCCGATCGCTCCACACAATACAAGAAGCACACCCACGACTTCAAATAATAGAGACAGGATGCACATCTCTTCATCGCTTCAACCTTCCCATGCGGATCCAATGGCGGCTGTCGGCGCCGAGTGGCAGTTCGCCACTATTGTCAAAGTGGACACCCACATCAGGAAGACGGACCTCTCGGTGGTGTTCACCAACGACCCGGTCGTGGTGGTGAACTCCATCAACACGTTGGAGCAACTACTTGCTGAGGATGACAAGTACAAAGTGGCCGGCTTCGACCTCGAGTACACCGACAGTCGTGCCGGGCATGATCAGAAGGTTGCCGTCGCCCAGTTGTGCGTGCGCCATCACGTGCTCGTCTACCACTACTGCCTGTTCACAAGGCCTTGTGAGTGTTTTGCTAGGTTTGTGAACAGCCCCGACTACAGGTTTGCAATGGTGGGCACCACCAACGATCTAAAGGTGCTCAAGACTTCGGGCTTGTCCTGCCAGAAGCTTGTCAACATCCAAGGTCAGTACAGGGTCTGGGGCGATGAGAAGAAGAAGCAGAAGGACTCCCTGGTTGACCTCGCCGCGACCATCATCGACCCCTACTACAGAGACATGATGGCTGAGTGCCATAAGGACAAGTCTGCCTGGCACAAGGCTTGGGTGAACAAACTGGATGTAGAACACATCAAGTACGCGGCCAGGACGTGTACACAATGATAAGGACATCCCTACTAATATTACCCCCACATCCCCACCAGCTACACATATTGGACCAGTTACTAGAGCCCACGCACGCCAACTAAATTATCAGGTACTTTCGTTTCTTGGAAATCCTTCTAATGTTCATGAACATATTTTGCTGCCTAAATTAGATACTTTTGTTTTACTTATGAATGAAGGACCTAGCATGGACAAGAAGGATGGCCATTGGAGCGGGATCAATCATGGAGAAGAAGGTGCACGCGGGGGAAGGAACAATGTAGTTTCCAGTGGTGATTTTTGCACTTTGAAGCCACAATAAGGAGAGTATGAAGGCTTGGACGAAATATACAAGATGCCACTTCATAAATTTCATTCATAGGCTAATATAGGTGCTGCGTCACCTTATTTTTGGGCCAGGCCCATGTAATTTCGAAATACCACTTATTAGACTGTTTTTAGAGTCCGTATGTGTGGGGAAACGGAGTTAGGGTTGGTTTCGGACCCCTCCTCCAAGGGGTCACAAAATTCCCCCTCTATTCCCCCATATATACAGCCCTTAGGGCACCATTTAGACTTGGGTTTTGTTTAGATTGAAAGTTAGCCATAGCTGCAACTTCGCGTTCTTTGTTTGTGTTCCACGACCAGACAAAGGCGTCACAGAACCCCACTTCCATTAATAAAGCTTTCCTCTTATATTCGTAATATCCAGATTGCAATTTCAGTTTCTTGCTTGTTCTTCGTTTGCGTGCAGGAAACAGACCCTCGTGCTCAGGTTGATCGTGCTCCAGCATGGTCAATAACCTCTCGGAGTTGGTTTAGCGATTGCTAAGGTGCGACGTCTTCGCACGTTCGTAGTCGGATCGTCAAAGTCTACTCCACCACAAAACGATAGCCACCATCTCATCGAAAGACAGGGACAACTTCGCCTCTATCAAGTGGTATGAGATTTCCAGGTTGCTCAGTGAGATTTTACTAGTTTTTCATAGTTTAGATCGCATCTGTTTTTCATACCTATAGTCCACAAAAAAGCCACATAAAATTAGGGTTAGATCATCATATCCGAACCAATCTGAGCCTTTGCAATTTTCTGTTCGGTCTTTGCTTTGTTGAATTTGCAGTTGTATCGTCATGTCGAGTTGCTGGTCTTAGCGTCTAGTCTTTTAGAGTTTCGAGTTCTGTTCACAGGTTGTCACGCCGCCGCCGCACCATCTTCATCGCTGCTATATACCACCACCACACCAGATACATCACCGCTGCCATCTACCACCACCGCATATCTGTCACCAATCCGAGTCATATAGACCACTATATATCCGCGATCACGCCAATCCGAGTCCACCTTCATCACTGATTCACAGCCAGTCCGTGTTCCACCACCCCTACATACATCCGCCACTAGTCCGAGTTACACCAGCTTCGTATCCGCCACCAATCCTAGTCCGAGTCCAGTCTTTGCTGCTTTGTTGTTGATTTCCATATCCCGCGATACTACATGTCGTGGGCAAGGCCGACTCCCCAACTTCAGTGCTACCCACAGAAGAAAAATAGTTCCAGTTTAAAAAAAAAACTAAGTCTGGAAAATTCTGGCTAGGCAGTTTTGAGACCATTCTAAGACTTTTTCGAAAAAAATTGTTGCTGAGCCAAAAAAAGAGCGAAAAAAAGGAGGAAAAAAAGTCAAAAAAAATCAGAATGTGCTCCGCCCTTGTTTATGTGCAGCGCCGTGATTTTGTTGGTGTTCTAGGCTCGCGTCTCTAGCACAGTCTAGACTAGGACCAGCACAGTACCGTCGTTGAGTGTTTATTCAACTTTGCATCTCTGAATTGATTATTGCTGACCCCTTTTGCTAGCATATATAAGCCATCCCAGCTACACATACATCTACGTCGTGCGTTGACACCACCTGGCAATCGCTCTATCCAAGCTTTCAGAGTTTTGGACTACAACGGTTGCCGATCACCGCCTGCTGCTGGGTAAGAACTGGTAAGAATTTGAGATTTGCTCGACGGATTTGTGACACACCACCACCACCACCACCACCACTCCCCAATAGTTTGTAGGTTCATATTCTTGTGTGTTCCTATTGCTGCTAACCATGACAGGATCACAAGACGACGAGATCAACTGGGACAACATGACGAACAAGGAGCTCCATGATAAATTTCAGCAAATGATGGCTGACCAGGTACAAGATGTCGTGACCAGCCTTGGAGAGGCCATGGAGAAGCTAGCTGGTTTGGACAAGACATTCGACACCAAGCTGGATGCGAAGTTCAATGAGGTGCTTGCACATCTACCACCAGCTGCACCGGTCATACCTGAGCAACAACAACAACAACAACGGCCGAACTTCGCGGGGCGCGATCGACGTGTGCCCCTCGAGGAAGGCCAACATTCTGGTGCCATTCCTACTGTTGTGGTTTCCAAGGCAGCTGCTGCTGCTACTGTCATTGAGCAGAATGACGATTTTGATGGTGATTACGATGATGAGGGAGAGGTTGCCCCCGATCAGCCCCAGGGGCAACCACCACCACAAGCATCGGGTCGTCCACATGTTTACAATCTCAATGGTAGGGCTGCACCACCACCTCAGGTACGGGATCATGATCATCTCCCTAAGATAAAATTGAATATTCCGACATTTGAGGGTAGATATGTTCCTGATATATATCTTACTTGGGAGTTAGAAACAGAACAACATTTTACATGTTTACAATTTCCTGAGGATAGACGTGTTGCTGCTGCTGTTTGTGCTTTTACTAGTTTTGCTTGTGTTTGGTGGTCTAAACATTGTAGAATACATCATGATAATATTCCTACTACTTGGACTGCTTTGAAAACTGCTATGCGTAATCGTTGGGTTCCACCATATTATCAACGTGAATTTCTTCAAAATTTGCAGCGTTTAAGACAAGGAAAAAATTCCGTAGAGGAATATTATCAGGAATTACAAAATGGCATGATTAGATGTGGTATTGTTGAGGAGAATGAAGCTATGCTTGCACGTTTTATGGGCGGATTAAATAGAGATATTCAGACTATATTAGAGTATAAGGAGTATAACACTATCACTCATTTATTCCATCTTGCTTGCAAAGCTGAACGTGAAGTGCAGGATCGACAAGCATTGGCAAGAACTAATTTTTCTGCAGGTCGCACTTCATCATGGACTCCACGTACCCCATCTACGTCCACACGTCCTGCTGCAGCACCGCCTACTTCAGCCACCAACTCCAACCAAGATACCAGGAAATAGGCCCCCGCCCCACCCTCCGCGAGGAGCACACCTTCCGGGCCTGCACAGAGCTCTTCTTCTTCCATTGCATCCACGGGGCAAACACATGAGATTATATGTCGTCGTTGCAAGGGTGGAGGTCACTATGCGAGAGAATGCCCTTCCAAGCGTGTGATGATTGTTACTGAGGATGGTGGATATGATTCCACTAGTGATTATGATGAGGAGACCCTGGCTCTTATTGCGAGTGAAGAACAAGGTGTTGAGGAGACTGAACAAGAGACACACTACATGGCTGCTGACTACGCTGATAGGTATGAAAGTGTAGTTGCTCAACGTGTTCTGAGTGTGCATGTTACACAGACTGAGCAAAATCAGAGGCACAACTTGTTCCATACAAAGGGAGTTGTGAAGGAGCGTTCTATTCGCGTCATCATCGATGGAGGGAGTTGCAACAACTTGGATAGCATGGAGATGGTGGAGAAGCTGTCTCTAACCACCAGACCACATCCTCATCCTTATTACATCCAATGGTTCAACAATAGTGGCAAGGTTAAGGTAACACGTACTATTCGTGTGCACTTTAGCATTGCTACATATTCTGATTATGTTGATTGTGATGTGGTACCCATGCAAGCATGCTCCGTTTTACTTGGTAGACCATGGCAATTTGATAAAAATTCTGTACGCCATGGTAGGACAAATTAGTATACTCTTGTTCATAAGGATAAAAATATAACTTTGCTTCCTATGTCTCCCGAACATATTATGAAAGATGACATTGCTAGAGCTAGTAAAGCAAAACAGAAGCAAAGTGAGAGTGAAAATCAGATTGTGGCAAAGGAATTTGAGCAACATAATAAGCCTAATAAACAATCATCTAGTGTTGCATTTGAAATAAAACTGAAGAGTGGTTGTTTACTTGCCACTAAATTTGATATTACTGATTTGGATGTTACTACATCTGTTTGCTATGCTTTTGTATGCAAAGAGGTATTATTTTCATTCGAGGACATGCCTCTCTCTTTGCCTCCTGCTGTCGCTAACATTTTGTAGGAGTTCGCTGACGTCTTTCCACAAGACGTGCCACCGGGATTACTACCTATTCGAGGGATTGAGCATCAGATTGACTTAATTCCCGGTGCATCGCTGCCCAACCGTGCGCCATACCGTACCAATCCAGAGGAGACGAAGGAGATTATGCATCAAGGACAGGAGCTGCTCGACAAAGGTTATGTACGTGAATCCCTTAGTCCTTGTGCTGTTCCTATTATTCTAGTGCCTAAAAAGGATGGTACATCGCGTATGTGTGTTGATTGTAGAGGCATTAATAATATTACTATTCGTTATCGTCATCCTATTCCTAGGCTAGATGATATGCTTGATGAATTAAGTGGCTCTACAATTTTCTCCAAAGTTGATTTGCATAGTGGATACTATCAAATCCTTATGAAATTGGGAGATGAATGGAAAACAACATTTAAAACTAAGTTTGGATTATATGAGTGGTTAGTCATGCCTTTTGGGTTAACTAATGCACCTAGCACTTTCATGAGATTAGTGAACGAGGTTTTACGTGCTTTCATTGGACGATTTGTGGTAGTCTATTTTGATGATATACTGATTTATAGTAGATCTTTGGAGGAACATTTGGAACATTTACGTGCTGTTTTTATTTCTCTACGTGATGCACGCTTGTTTGGTAACCTTGGGAAGTGCACCTGTTGCGCCGACCGTGTATCTTTTCTTGGCTATGTTGTTACTCCACAGGGAATTGAGTTGATAAAGCCAAGATTGAAGCTATTGAGAGTTGGTCGAACCCAAAACGGTCACACAAGTGAGGAGTTTTCTTGGACTCGCTGGTTTCTATAGGCGTTTTGTGAGGGATTTCAGCACCATTGCTGCACCTCTAAATGAGCTTACAAAGAAGGATGTGCCTTTTGTTTGGGGTACCGCATAGGAAGAAGCCTTCATGGTATTGAAAGATAAGTTAACACATGCTCTATTACTCCAACTTCCTGATTTTAATAAGACTTTTGAGCTTGAATGTGATGCTAGTGGAATTGGATTCGGAGGTGTGTTATTACAAGATGGTAAACCTGTTGCATACTTTTCTGAAAAATTGAGTGCGCCTAGTCTGAATTATTCTACTTATGATAAGGAATTATATGCTCTTGTTCGGACTTTGGAAACATGGCAACATTATTTATGGCCCAAAGAATTTGTTATACATTCTGATCATGAATCTTTGAAACATATTAAAAGTCAAGCAAAACTGAACTGTAGGCATGCTAAATGGGTTGAATTCATTGAAACTTTCCCTTATGTCATTAAACACAAGAAGGGTAAAGAAAATGTTATTGCTGATGCATTGTCTCGTCGTTATACTATGCTTTCACAACTTGACTTTAAAATATTTGGTTTGGAGACCATCAAAGATCAATATATGCATGATGCCGAATTTAAAGATGTGTTGGAGAATTGTAAAGAAGGGAGAACATGGAACAAGTTCGTCATTAATGATGGACTTGTGTTCTGTGCTAACAAGCTATGCATTCCAGCTAGCTCCGTTCGTCTTTTGTTGTTACAAGAGGCACATGGAGGAGGATTAATGGGACACTTTGGCATGAAGAAGACGGAGGACGTACTTGCTACACATTTCTTTTGGCCATAGATGAGACGGGATGTTGAGCGTTTTGTTGCTCGTTGCACTACATGTCAAAAAGCTAAGTCACAACTCAATCCTCATGGTTTATATATACCTTCGCCTGTACCTAGTGTTCCTTGGGAGGATATATCTATGGACTTTGTTTTAGGTTTACCTCGAACAAAGAAGGGGAGGGATAGCATATTTGTTGTCGTGGATAGATTTTCGAAAATGGCACACTTTATACCATGTCATAAAAGTGATGATGCTGCTAATGTTGCTGATTTGTTCTTTCATGAAATTATTCGCTTGCATGGTGTGCCAAATACAATTGTTTCAGATCGTGATGTTAAATTTCTTAGCCACTTTTGGAGATGTTTATGGGCAAAGTTGGGGACTAAACTGCTTTTACTACTACATGTCACCCCCAAACTGATGGACAAACTGAAGTAGTGAATAGATCATTGTCTACTATGCTTAGGGCTGTTTTGAAGAATAACCTGAAAATGTGGGAAGAATGCTTGCCTCATATTGAATTTGCTTATAATCGTTCGCTGCATTCTACTACTAAGATGTGCCCTTTTGAAGTAGTGTATGGTTTCTTCCCTCGTGCACCTATTGATTTGTTGCCTCTTCCATCTTCGGAGAAGGTTAGTTTTGATGCTAAAGAATGTGCTGAATTGATATTAAAGATGCACGAGTTAACTAATGAGAACATTGAGTGTATGAATGCTAAATATAAACTTGCTGGAGATGAGGGTAGAAAACATGTTGTCTTTGCACCTGGAGATCTTGTTTGGTTACATTTGCGTAAGGATAGGTTTCCAGAACTGCGCAAGTCAAAGCTAATGCCACGTGCTGATGGTCCTTTTAAGGTGTTAGAGAAAATAAATGATAATGCATATAAACATGAGCTGCCTACAGATTTTGGGGTTAGTCCTACTTTTAACATTGCAGATTTGAAGCCTTATTTGGGTGAGGATGATGAGCTTCCATCGAGGACGACTTCAGTTCATGAAGGGGAGGATGATGAGGACATCCCTACTAATGTTACACCCACATCCCCACCACCTACACATATTGGACCAGTTACTAGAGCCCACGCACGCCAACTAAATTATCAGGTACTTTTGTTTCTTGGAAATCCTTCTAATGTTCATGAACATATTTTGCTGCCTAAATTAGATGCTTTTGTTTACTTATGAATGAAGGACCTAGCATGGACAAGAAGGATGGCCATTGGAGCGGGATCAAGCATGGAGAAGAAGGTGCACGCGTGGGAAGGAACAATGGAGTTTCCAGTGGTGACTTTCGCACTTTGAAGCCACCATAAGGAGAGAATGAAGGCTTGGATGAAATATACAAGATGCCACTTCATAAATTTCATTCATAGGCTAATATAGGTGCTGCGTCACCTTATTTTGGGCCAGGCCCATGTAATTTCGAAATACAACTTATTAGGCTGTTTTTAGAGTCCGTATGTGTGGGGAAACGGAGTTAGGGTTGGTTTCGGACCCCTGCACCAAGGGGTCACGAAATTCCCCCTCTATTCCCCCATATATACAACCCTTAGGGCGCTGTTTAGACTTGGGTTTTGTTTAGATTGAAAGTTAGCCATAGATGCAACTTCGCGTTCTTCGTTTGTGTTCCACGACCAGACAAAGGCGTCACAGAACCCCACTTCCATTAATAAAGCTTTCCTCTTATATTCGCAATATCCAGATTACAATTTCAGTTTCTTGCTTGTTCTTCATTTGCGTGCAGGAAACAGACCATCGTGGTTAGGTTGATCGTGCTCCAGCGTGGTCAATAACCTCTCGGAGTTGGTTTAGCGATTGCTAAGGCGCGACGTCTTCACACGTTCGTAGTCGGATCGTCAAAGTCTACTCCACCACAAAATGATAGCCACCATCTCATCGAAAGACAGGGACAACTTCGCCTCTATCACACAAGCTACGAGATGTACATGATGATCATGGACATGAGGAAGTGCCTCCTTCCTACAGAAAACGAGGAATAGCCACAAACACAGCAGTGTCGGCAACCGTCGTCAGAAGAAGAGTATGATTTGGTGATCATCTACTTCTTGTAAATTTATATTGAGGAATGTACATGTGTTGTGTAGTCACTAATGTAACTGGATGTTCAAGTTGGTTATGCAACAATAATGTTGGTGTTTTGCAGACAAAGCATATGGATGTTGTTCAAATAGAGCAAATCACATCTCATACAATTATTAGCAGCAACCGTCTGCCGACAACACACACAGGTTGTCAGGATGAATCGTTTGGGTTATTATTGGTCTTCCCACACAATTCTGATGAATGAACTGTTTGCCGGGAACCCACTGTTGGAAATATGCCCTAGAGGCAATAATAAATTGGTTATTATTATATTTCCTTGTTAATGATAATCGTTTATTATCCATGCTATAATTGTATTGATTGGAAACTCAAATACATGTGTGGGTACATAGACAACACTGTGTCCCTAGTAAGCCTCTAGTTGACTAGCTCGTTGATCAAAGATGGTTAAGGTTTCCTAGCCATTGACATGAGATGTCATTTGATAACGGGATCACATCATTAGGAGAATGATGTGATGGACAAGACCCAAACTGTAAACGTAGCATTTGATCGTGT
This sequence comes from Elymus sibiricus, assembly GCA_039707655.1. Taxonomy (NCBI): domain Eukaryota; kingdom Viridiplantae; phylum Streptophyta; class Magnoliopsida; order Poales; family Poaceae; genus Elymus; species Elymus sibiricus. The sequence goes on from CM077673.1 coordinate 160,008,662, forward strand.
CAGTTTATTGCTATTGTTTTCTGCATGTCAAGTATCTGTTCCTTTGACCATGAGATCATGCAACTCACTAACACCGGAGGAATACCTTGTGTGTATCAAACGTCGCAACGTAACTGGGTGACTATAAAGGTGCTCTACAGGTATCTCCGAGGGTGTCTGTTGGGTTGGCATGGATCAAGACTGGGATTTGTTACTCCGTATGACGGAGAGGTATCTCAGGGCCCACTCGGTAATACAACATCACAATGAGCCTTGCAAGCAATGTGACTAAAGTGTTAGCCACGAGATCTTGTATTACGGAACGAGTAAAGAGACTTGCCGGTAACGAGATTGAACTAGGTATAGTGATACCGACGATCGAATCTCGGGCAAGTAACATACCGAAGAACAAAGGGAACAGCATACGGGATTAACTGAATCCTTGACATAGAGGTTCGACCGATAAAGATCTTCGTAGAATATGTAGGAGCCAATATGGGCATCCAGGTCCCGCTATTGGTTATTGGCCGTAGAGGTGTCTCGGTCATGTCTACATAGTTCTCGAACCCGCAGGGTCTACACACTTAACGTTTGGTGACGATTAGTATAATTGAGTTATTATGTTGGTGACCGAAAGTTGTTCGGAGTCCCGGATAAGATCCCGGACATGACGAGGATCTCCGGAATAGTCCGGAGGTAAAGATTGATATATGTGATAATAGTGTTTCGATCTCCGGAAGAGTTCCAGAGTTCACCGGAAGGGATTCCGGATGTTTACCGAAGTGTTCGGGTGCAGCAACACTTTATATGAGCCAAAGGGATAAAGCCCACAAGGTATTGGAAAGTGCAAAAAGTAGTTTTGCTGCCGCGTAAGCGGTACTACCGCTTGGTGAAGCGGTACTACCGCCGGAGCGGTACTACCGCTTGTGTGAAGCGGTACTACCGCCCAAGCGGTACTACCGCTTGTGTGAAGCGGTACTACCGCTTGTGCGCGGCTGTGCACGGTTCGGCAGGGATCCGAGTTGGACTCTTTCCCTGCGGGCCAAACCGACCTTGTGCGGGCAAAACCGACCCGGAGGAGGCTTTTACTCCAAGTTTAGACCCCAAGGCTCAACATATAAATAGAGGGGCAGGGCTAGCACACGGGACACATCAAGATTTCCCCAAGCCGTGTGCGGCAACCCTAACCCTCTAGTTCCTCCGTCATAATCTCCGTAGTGCTTGGCGAAGCCCTGCAGAGATTGTTCCTCACCACCATCACCACGCCGTCGTGCTGCTGGAACTCAACCACTACTTCATCATCGCTCGCTGGATCGAGGAGGTGAAGGCGTCATCAAGCCGTACGTGTGTTGAACGCGGAGGTGCCGTCCGTTCGGCACTAGATCGGAAGGATCGTGATTGGATCGCGGGACGCTCGGCGATTTGGATCGCGAAGACGTTCGACTACATCAACCGCGTTTATTAACGCTTCCGCTTAGCGATCTACAAGGGTATGTAGATTCACTCTCCCTCTCGTAGATGCTCATCACCATGGATAGATCTTATGTGTGCGTAGGAAAATTTTTGTTTCCCATGCAACGTTCCCCAACAGTGGCATCATGAGCCAGGTCTATGCGTAGATGAGATCTCGAGTAGAACACAAACGAGTTGTGGGCGTGGGTGTATACATATTGCTTGCCGTTACTAGTTGATATTTGATTCGGCGGTACTGTGAGATGAAGCGGCCCGGACCGACATTACGCGTACACTTACGCGAGACAGGTTCCTTCAACTAACATGTAACTTCGTTGCATAAAGATGGCTAGCGGGTGTCTGTCTCTCTCACTTTAGTTGAATCGATTTCAATGAAGAGGGTTCTTTTAGAAGATCAAAAAGCAATCACTACACCACGTTGTGGTTTTGCGTAGGTAAGAACGGTTCTTGCAAACCCGTAGCAGCCACGTAAAATTTGCAACAACAATTAGAGGACGTCTAACTTGTTTTTGCAGGGTATGATGTGATATGATATGGCCAATTACATGATGAGATATATGTGATGTATGAGATGATCATGTTTTGTATAGAATATCACGACTTGCATGTCGATGAGTACGGCAACTGGCAGGAGCCATAGAGTTGTCTTTAATTATTGTATGACCTGCGTGTCAATCATTAAGCGCTATGTAATGCTTTACTTTATCGCTAAACGTTAGCTATAGTCGTGGAAGCAACAGTCGGCGCGACAACCTTATGGCGACACGTTGATGGAGATCAAGATGATGGAGATCATGGTGTCATGCCGGTGACGATGGAGATCATGCCGGTGCTTTGGAGATGGAGATCAAAAGCACAAGTTCATGGCCATATCATGTCACTTATGATTTGCATGTGATGTTAATCCTTTTATGCATCTTATTTTGCTTAGGACGACGGTAGCATTATAAGGTGATCCCTCACTTAAATTTCAAGATAAATTGTGTTCTCCCCAAGTGTGCACCGTTGCGAAAGTTCGTCGTTTCGAGACACGCCGTGATGATCGGGTGTGATAGACTCTACGTTCGCATACAACGGGTGTAAGCCATGTTACACGTGCGGAACACTCGGGTTAAACTTGACGAGCCTAGCATGTACAGACATGGCCTCGGAACACAAGAGACCGAAAGGTCGAACATGAGTCATATAGTAGATATGATCAACATGAAGATGTTCACCATTGAAACCACCTCAACTCACGTGATGATCGGACTTGAGTTGGTGGATTTGGATCATGTTACACTCGAATGATCGGAGGGATGTCAATTTGAGTGGGAGTTTTTAAGTAATATGATTAACTAAACTCATTATCTAAGAACAATAGTCTAAGTTGTCTTTGCAATATTTATGTTGTAGATCATGGCTCGCGCAGTAGCACCCCTGAATTTTAATGCGTTCCTAGAGAAAGCTAAGTTGAAAGATGATGGAAGTAACTTTGTGGACTGGGCCCGTAATCTAAGGATTATCCTTACGGCTTCCCAGAAGGCTTATGTCCTTGATGCACCGCTTGGTGATCCACCCGCTCCAGTTGAGTCTCTAGACGTTGTGAACGCCTGGCAGGCTCGTTCTGATGATTACTCAATAGTTCAATGTGCAATGTTGTATGGCTTAGAACCGGGACTTCAAAGACGTTTTGAACGTCATGGAGCATATGAGATGTTCCAGGAGTTGAAGTTTATCTTTCAGAAGAATGCCCGGATCGAGAGATATGAGATCTCCGATAAGTTCTATGCTTGCAAGATGGAGGAGAACGGGTCTATCAGTGATCACGTGCTCAGAATGTCTGGGTACTCCACCCGTCTGGCTGAGTTAGGGATGCCCCTTCCGCCAGAGGCTATCACTGACAGAGTTCTTCAATCATTGCCACCTAGCTACAAGAGCTTCGTGTTGAACTATAACATGCACGGGATGAACAAGTCAGTCGCCGAGCTGTTTGCGATGCTGAAAGCCGCTGAGTCTGAAATTCAGAAGGAGCATCAAGTGTTGATGGTCAATAAAACCACTAGTTTCAAGAAAAATGGCAAGGGTAAGAAGGGTAACTCCAAGCAGAGTGGCAAAGCAGTTGCTCCTCTCGTGAAGAAACCCAAGGCTGGACCCAAACCAGAAACTGTGTGTTTTCATTGCAAGGGAACTGGACACTGGAAGCGGAATTGCCCCAAGTATTTGGCTGACAAGAAGGCGGCCAACAACAAACAAGGTATATATGATATACATGTTATTGATGTGTACCTTACCAACTCTCGTTGTAGTGCCTGGGTATTTGATACCGGTGCGGTTGCTCATATTTGCAACTCAAAACAGGAACTGCGGAATAGACGGAGGCTGGCAAAGGACGAAGTGACGATGCGCGTGGGAAATGGTTCCAAGGTTGATGTGATCGCCGTCGGCACGCTCGCTCTTCGATTACCGTCGGGATTAGTGATGAACCTAAATAAATGTTATTTGGTGCCTGCGTTAAGCATGAACATTATATCTGGATCTTGTTTATTGCGAGACGGTTACTCATTTAAATCAGAGAATAATGGTTGTTCTATTTATATGAGTAATATCTTTTATGGTCATGCACCCGATGTGAGGGGTTTATTCTTATTGAATCTCGATAGTAATGATACACATGTTCATAACATTGATGCCAAAAGATGTAGAATTGATAATGATAATACCACTTTCTTGTGGCACTGCCGTTTAGGTCATATTGGCGTAAAACGCATGAGGAAGCTCCATGCTGATGGACTTTTGGAGTCACTTGATTTTGAATCACTTGACACATGTGAGCCATGCCTCATGGGCAAGATGACTAAAACGCCGTTCTCTGGAATAATGGAACGGGCAAGTGACTTATTGGAAATCATACATACTGATGTGTGCGGTCCGATGAGTATTAAAGCGCGCAGTGGTTATCGTTACTTTCTCACCTTCACTGATGACTTAAGTAGATATGGGTATATTTACTTAATGAAACACAAGTCTGAAACATTTGAAAAGTTCAAACAATTTCAGAGTGAAGTTGAGAATCATCGTAACAAGAAGATTAAATTCCTACGATCTGATCGAGGAGGAGAATATCTGAGTTATGAGTTTGGCAGTCACTTAAGACAGTGTGGAATTGTTTCACAATTGACACCGCCTGGAACACCACTGCGTAATGGTGTGTCCGAACGTCGTAATCGAACCTTATTAGATATGGTGCGATCTATGATGTCTCTTGCCGATTTGCCACTATCGTTTTGGGGTTATGCATTAGAGACAGCTGCATTCACTTTAAATAGGGCACCATCGAAATCCGTTGAGACGACGCCATATGAACTTTGGTTTGGCAAGAAGCCAAAGCTGTCGTTTCTTAAAGTTTGGGGATGTGATGCTTATGTCAAAAGCTTCAGCCTGAAAAGCTGGAACCCAAAGCGGAGAAATGCGTCTTCATAGGATACCCAAAAGAGACAGTTGGGTATACCTTCTACCTCAGATCCGAAGGCAAAGTGTTTGTCACTAAAAACGGAACATTTCTTGAGAAAGAGTTTCTCTCGAAAGAATTGAGTGGGAGGAAGATAGAACTTGATGAGGTTATTGAACCTTTACTTCAACCTAAGAGTAGCGCAACGCAGAAAGTTGTTTCTGTGGAGCCTACATTAGCTGAAGAGGAAGTTAATGATGATGATCATGAAGCTTTGGATCAAGTTGCTATCGAACCTCGTAGGTCGACAAGGACGCGTACTACTCCTGAGTGGTACGGCAACCCTGTCTTAGAGGTCATGTTGTTAAACAACGATGAACCTACGAGCTATGGAGAAGCGATGATGGGCCCGGATTCCGAGAAGTGGTTAGAGGCCATGAAATCCGAGATGGGATCCATGTATGAAAACAAAGTATGGACTTTGGAAGTATTACCTGAAGGGCGTAAGGCCATTCAGAACAAATGGATCTTTAAGAGGAAGACGGACGCGGACGGTAATGTCACCGTCTATAAAGCTCGACTTGTGGCAAAGGGTTTTTCACAAGTTCAAGGAGTTGACTACGATGAGACCTTCTCACCCGTAGCGATGCTTAAGTCCGTCAGAATCATGTTAGCAATAGCTGCCTTTTTCGATTATGAAATTTGGCAGATGGATGTCAAAACAGCGTTCCTTAACGGTTACCTTAAGGAAGAGTTGTATATGATGCAACCAGAAGGTTTTGTCGATCCAGAGAATGCTGACAAAGTTTGCAAACTCCAGCGATCCATTTATGGACTGGTGCAAGCATCTCGGAGTTGGAATCTTCGCTTTGATGAAGTGATCAAAGCGTTCGAGTTTATACAAGTTTACGGAGAAGCTTGTATTTACAAGAAAGTGAGTGGGAGCTCTATAGCGTTTCTAATATTATATGTGGATGACATATTGCTGATTGGAAACAATATAGAAATGCTGGAAAGCGTAAAGGAATATTTGAAACAAGAGTTTTTCAATGAAAGACCTAGGAGAAGCTGCTTTCATATTAGGCATCAAGATCTATAGAGATAGATCAAGACGCTTAATAGGACTTTCACAAAGCACATACCTTGATAAGATTTTGAAGAAGTTCAAAATGGATCAGTCCAAGAAGGGGTTCTTGCCTGTTTTGCAAGGTGTGAAGTTGAGTAAGACTCAATGCCCAGTGACTGCAGAAGATAGAGAAAAGATGAGTGTCATCCCCTATGCTTCGGCCATAGGCTCTATCATGTATGCAATGCTGTGCACAAGACCCGATGTCAGCCTTGCCATAAGTATGGTCGGAAGGTTTCAAAGTGATCCAGGAATGGAACACTGGACGGCGGTCAAGAATATCCTGAAGTACCTGAAAAGGACTAAGGACATGTTTCTCGTTTATGGAGGTGATCAAGAGCTCGTCGTAAAGGGTTACGTCGATGCAAGCTTTGACACTGATCCGGATGACTCTAAGTCGCAAACCGGATACGTATTTATTCTTAATGGGGGTGCGGTTAGCTGGTGCAGTTCCAAGCAAAGCGTGGTAGCAGATTCTACATGCGAAGCGGAGTACATCGCTGCCTCGGAGGCGGCGAAGGAAGGTGTCTGGATGAAGGAGTTCATGACAGATCTTGGAGTAGTGCCTAGTGCACTTAACCCAATGACTCTGTTTTGTGATAATAATGGTGCCATTGCTCTAGCCAAGGAACCAAGATTTCACAAGAGGACCAGACACATAAAGCGACGTTTCAATTCCATCCGCGATTACATCAAGGAGGACGACATAAATATTTGCAAAGTACACATGGATCTAAATGTTGCAGATCCGATGACTAAACCTCTTCCAAGGGCTAAACATGAACAACACCAGAACTGCATGGGTGTT